>OU612035.1:10020000-11280500 GCA_914767945.1 Eilema depressum
TTAAGAAAAACTTGGTTTTTCTTAATTGTTGTTTATCAATTAAATAATAATAAGTTGTTCATATTTAGTGTCAAGTTACGTATTCTACTTATTGTTTAATTCAAAAGAAAACAGTGTTTTGTTTACCTAATTATTGATCAAACTGAATATAAATAAATATGTTTGGCTGACATTAGATCTCGATTCGGATCAAATTGGAGAAATAAAGTATTTCTAAGTACTTTAAGAAGAATTAATAAAAATAAAACAAAATACTACTTAAAGTAAGTAAGATAATTCATATTTAGTACTTACTAGCTGACCCCGCGAACTTCGTACCGCCTAACAGTCAATTCTTTTTTTTTTCAATTTTTCTCTCCGTAAGAACCATCCCCGTACTTTAAGGAATGTTCTAAAAAAAGAATTATCGAAATTGGTCCAGCCGTTTTCATGCTATGTCGTGACAACGGAAAACGGGTTTCATTTTTATATATATAGATAATGTTTTTTTCTTTCTCGCAAAATTCATCTATTTGCCTTGGCACAAACATAAATTACAGTCAAGTTATGTATTTAACTTTGGGAGAGGCCTACGTCCAGCAGTGGACTGCGATAGGCTACCTAATTGATTGATTGATGTATTTAAGTTAGATATATATTTTTACTTGGGTACCAAGTATATTAATATTAAATTATAAAAAGTACCTATATGTATAATAAATAAATTAAAAATATGTATTCTGCTTATTGTGTAATTAATAACAAAACAGTGTTTTGCTTACAAACTTATTTTTACTAGTTAAGATAGGTATAAAATAATACATAAACATTGCATAAGTGTTGTTTATTATGAAATCCTCAGGAATAATGAGCCTATCATTAACGGATACGAAGGAGAAGCGTACAAAAGCCACTCCTGACCAATTGGCTTTCATGATAGATTATATGAAGACACATCCAGGGTTTGCCGCAGGGCGCTGTGGCACAGGCCTGCAGGGAAAGCTACGGTTAGAAAGGATTTGGCTGCAACTCGCAAAACAATTAAATTCTTTGCTAGGTCCTCCTAAAACTGTGTCAAAGTGGAAACAGGTACTTAAATGTTCGATAAATAATGAAAATCCCAAAACAACCACAAAAGTAATTTTTTTTTTATTTTATTTGTATTACTCTGAGACCCATACTGGTGAGATAAACATACTAGGCTAGCTCTTAGATACCTCTGTCATGAGTAATTCCATTTAAGAAGTAAATAATGTTTTTAATTTTATCATCATCATTTAATTTTCTATTTTTTTTTTATTCAGTCATCTTGGCCACGGATGCAATCAGGAAAATGTGTCTTCATGAAGATGATGATAAATATTTTTAATTTCTAAAAAGTTGTATATTTATTCAAATCAATAAAAGAGAGAAAAGCGAACACAGCTCAGGCAGGACTCGACCCCGACCCCAATGATTTCTATCTTGATCGATTTGAAAAAACAAAGGAGCACGGCAGTGCCACCGCCAAGTCGAGCAAAAAACAGCGGCAGGGCTGTAACACTATTTTCTCGAAGTATTTATTATTCCAACTTGTATAGAGTGTATTAACAACGTTTTATTAATTCTTCGTATTAATATAATTTACACAATTTCAGACCTGGCGCGACCTTAAAAGTAATATGAAAAAGAAAGGCTCCCACAGTGTAGAAGACTATGGGGCAGATAATGATGTATTAATGGTTAAACCACCTTTAAATGACTCAAAGGAAGTTGTTACTTTAGTGGGACCAGTAGCTTTCAACAATTCGGACGACGATCTAACAGAAGTATATTACATTAATCTATAAATGGCTTAATAAACCTCACAAGTTTATTTATTTGAACATTTAAATCTCTTTTTTTTTTTTTAAAGAATATTAGCAACTGAAATTACTAATATTCCCCCTTACCCCTCCAGCTAAGCAAAATTGCTTGTGATAGGAATGGATGATTACCCGGGGCCTTTCGATCGTAAAGCTGACTCCTTAACCACCGACGCTTGTCATCTTAGCTACTTCATCTTCTTGGGGAGCTAAGTAATAAGAAAAACGATGTGAAAGATACAGGTGGCTTGGGCATGGGACATGGTTGAGAAGATCTGAGTACAGTAGATGAAAGGGCAGCTTCTTCTTATTCTTAAAAAAAAAATGTTTTTTTTTTATCAACAACTTGACTGGAGTAAACAACTTTGAACTGATTTTCAAATCGTTTTTTGTGCAGACCAAGCCCTCTACAGCACCATCAACTGCACTGGACCCACTGTTAGACAGCCCAGATTCACATAGGATATCAAGTCCCCCTCATCGAGACCAGTTGTCACCGATACCATCACCGTCTTCCCCGCCAGTTGCTGCTTCACTGAACTATCCACCAAGAGTGCACTTCAGACAACATAAAAGACAAAGTAAGTGTAGGACTAAACACTCGTATCCACTAGGCGACATTTGACGCTCAACACGTGACGCTCAACAAGTTGAACAGCGTTGCGCAACACGCACAAAACATAGTGCGTGTTGCGCAACGCTGCTACCCCGCACGTCACGTTGCACGTTAACGGCAACAGACAGTTAACGTGCAACGTGACGCGCGGCTTGTTTATTCGGCGATTGATCACGCGTGGACAGACAACAAAGTTCCGCGTTGCTGCGCGTCTTTGTTTAACTATGCTGTGCAACAATGAGTGCAAAGTGGTGAACAATGTTGCCTAGTGGACAATAGGCATAAGAGTAAACAAAAGATTGTAATCGGAATCACTTACTATGGGTGATTTGGATCCCACCAAGATCTTCAAAACCCTGAACATTCACATTGCAAAATAGTCTTAGTAACAAAGTTTAAAATAAATCTCTTGCATTTTTAGACAACTTCTATTCACAACTCTTACATATAAAGAAGCAAAAACTGGAAGTAAAGAAGGACAGAAATGATATTGAAAAACAAAAAGCTGCAGCCATTAACAGGTAAAAGTAAAACATTATTGTATTAAAACATCATCATCATCATCTAAGGTGTCAGCCGCGAACCCGTAGTTATACTAGAAAAAGCGAACGAGTCGCCAGACTCCGAGGTGAAACGTTCAGATGCGAAGGGGAATTAACGCTAGGATGAAGAAGAAACCATTCTATAAAAAATTCAAACCATTTTATTGACTTGATACTACAGTTTTCAATATCACGGCAGATTTACTATGGTACTCTTATTAGCATGACGGCCTTCGCATCCTAGAAGTATAGTTTACCTCTAAAAACTGCTATAGTAACCAGATTTTTTTATTTGCAGACTCGCAGATGTGCTACAACAAATTGCTGATAAATTAAATTAAATATTAAGTTATTCGTTGTTTTATTGTATAACCTATTATTCTTCAAGGCTTTGTAGCATTTTTAACTCTTTGACTGTACATAAGTGACGTAATTTGCTGAATACCGACAATAGAAAAAATAATATTATAGAGCCAAGATCTTTTGCTGCTGACTGTACTTTACATACATACTATCGATAGAACAGATCATTGCGATTGGCAGGCTTCGCATACACACAGGTTCACAGTAGGCAGGCGGCCAATCGTAATACTCCGTTCTCTCGATACTTTTACGTTACGAATTCGAATCATTTTCGTACTCGGGGCACTGTTCTACAGTTTAAATCATAGTTAGCTTACTAGATTCTTCCTTCTTTTATAGCTATGAACTCTAAAACATTATCTCAAAGAAATTATATTGTGTTGACTTATAGGCACTCGGCACTCTACAATCTACATAGGTCATTTATAAGTTATACCTTTTTTTTTTTTTTTTTTTTATCGTGCGAAAAATCCCCACGGATACCTCCCCCGCCGGAGTCGGAGGAGGAGGTTATGTCGGACTCGAACCGACTAAAACGCACGCCTTCTGTGGGCCGTCAGTTGCCGGAGGTGAGATTGTCATAGCCATATCTCTCGCACCCCGGCCGACCCAGGGCCATATCTCTCGATATGGCCCTCTTCCGGTGTGGGGACCACAGAGTCCCCAACTCGCCCCCGGGTATGGGGGGGCACGCAATGCGTGCCACCGCCGTGGCCTGCTTCTGCTAGGGTGACAGGCGACCCCACCCGTCACCCCCAGGCCCGCGCTCATGGGGGGCGGAGGTCAGTCTGCGACCTCCGACGCCCGAGTTGCCGCCGCTCGTCGCGGGCCGCGCGGTCTGCGATTCTCCTTCGCTCCTCGCGGGCCGCAAGGGCTGCGATTCTCCTTCGCTCGCGCTCTGCCGCCCACTTCACGAGCATCACTTGCTCGCAGAAGGAGGCGCCGGCGGCCCACGCATCCGCGCAGCGAACCATCGCTGCGAGCAAGGTGGCGAGCGTGAGAGCTCTCACTCCCAGGGTCGCCACCAGCTCCCGTCTCGGCGTCTCCCACGCCGGACACTCAGTGAGCGTGTGCAGCGCCGAGTCCTCGCTCGCGTCGCAGTGATGGCACTCGGACGTTGGCTCTTTCTTCGCGGTCCGATGCAGATACCGTCCGAAGCATCCATGATCGGTGATGATCTGCGTCAGCCAGAACGAGAGGCCGCCGTGTGGCCTCTCTAGCCACTCCCCCATGATGGGTCTTACCGCCGCTACTACGGCGCGCCCTTAAGTTATACCTACATGTGAGAAGTAGATTAATTTACGTCAGTCTCAGTTTTATTTCGATACCGCTTCGATAGTTTTAATAAACAACGTTCTATAAATGCATGTATAGGATAGGATACGTCAAGATGACTTCACTTCGCCTGATGCATGTTATAGAAAATTGGGTTAAAAAAAAAAGAATCTGTTTGATGAGAGTGGGTAGTTAAAATACAATCGTATATAATATCGTATTCTTGAATAGTTACGTTTTCGACACGTGATATAGTTGTGTTAATTTCACGTTACGTCTCACGGTCTCACGCAAGTCACGTTTAAAAAATTGAATCACGTTAAGTACAATAGAACGCTCAATATAAGCATGACTCATCGGATATGATAAGAAGATGGTTGAAACTTGGACAGTAAACACTAATGTAACTTCTAATTAATTTGTAAGTGTATGTAATATAATAAAAATCAGTTTCAGATTATAAAACATTGTGATTTTTTTATTTTATTAAAGCCGTCGCCTCGAACGTACCTGTACGTATCTGTCAAGTGCTGTCAATTTCAAATTTTGTCTGTTGCTATTGTTGTGATTGCTTGCTTTGCATTATATTTAATTTCTATTTCTATTTGTTTTGTGATACCTCAGTGCTATTATTTTATGTAGTCTTCAGATTCTTCTTGCGAAATGCTAACACCAAGGAATAATATGTAACATTGACGTCTTGCTATCAACAATATTCTAGAAATTTATATTTTACTTGACACTACTTTAGCGGCAATTTTACGGCAGTAGTTATTTATCTAAGAACTGTTCAGTTATTTCTTATCGTTAATTGAATTAAAAACATCAAATTACCTTTAAAATGAACGAAGAAAAGCTTAGCAGTGATAAAGTGCCATTAAAGTTTGCGGAATGGCTACTGTCCATGGGATGTCCGTCTGAAAAAGTGCCTTCTGAAGACAAACTTGCGGAGTGAGTGTTGACTCTTATTTATACGCAACTATTTTTATGTTATGTATACTAATTTTATAAAGAGAGAGGCAAAATTTTGTGTGTTTGTTTATGTCTGGTGTAATCTTCAGAACCACTGAAGTTATTAGAAAAATCTTTCCAATTATCGCCTATGTCCGTAAGGTACATTATGCAGTTAGGCTATACGTCATCACGCTATTACCCAAGGAAGTGGAGTAGTAATCATTAATATCCACAAATCTGGCAGATTACCATATAGGTTGCTATGGGGTTTTATTTCGTTTTCCTTCTCTCGCAGTGATAGTATGAGATGAGATGAGATGACTTGAATTCTTTCTCCATCACCACATGGATACAGATTACCATATTTGCAAATGCAAATGTATATTGTATCAGACACATTAATTGCTAAACATCTTATATATCAATTTGTAATGTATTTGGTGTGGATAAACCTATTAAATAAATAAATATTTGAGAATGAATAAATTATGCACATATAAGAGTTACACAGATGCAAGAGGTTTTAATTCAAAGTATGTCTGGGTTAAAGCTAGGGAGGGCCAGCTAGCAGCTGTTGAAGGGTGAAAATTTTCAGAAGGAAGCCGGTCAATAAAACCTCAGCTTGATCTAGTCATGCACCATGGCACTCATTGGGAAGTTGATAGGAAGTGGGTTACAGGGACCCCTCGCCACAGCCAGTTAGCCTCAAATACACTAGTAACTGTGAGTAATTTTCAATTGCAGAATGTGCAGAGGTCAGTATTATATGGTATGGCGGAGTTTGATGGAGCATGTAGAGCCCAAAGACTCCATCAGAATCAAAAGGATGCAAGTGTTCAACGATGATGTCCAGAGATGCCAGAAAAGAAATGCTTTTTGTAAGGTAATATCATCACTGTATTGTATTACACATTAGTTTTAATAGTTATACATATTAGTTATAGGCTTCAAAACCATAGTATAAACAAAAAATATAGTACCTTTTTTACAAGTTCTTCTTCAACCTAGCCTTTATTCCGATTGCACCTGAAGCTTTCACCCTGGAGTCCAGGGTATGCCTTTTCCAGTCTGTGTTTGGCTAAACTTTGACTTTTACCATAAAGTGGCTGCTACTGTCCTCCATAATCCATTGGTGATATTAAAGTAACACAGACCAGTTGTTGGATTTTTTAGGGCCTCAACTACCGGTAACAACTGCCACAGATGTTCATATGGCAACCAGGACCGATGACACTTCGCAGACGGCGAGGCGGGCCGGTCTTTTTGACCGCGAAGTAATAAAAACCGCGTCTGCCCGTCGATGCTCGCGACTGCCCTCACCGCAAACACAAAGCACATGAGGGACGAAAGCAGTTCACGACGTTCGTTCTAGCGTAAATTTCTTCAGAAAGCGCGCGGCGCGGCGTGGACAGCCGCCGCGCGCCGCGCCGCCGTCTGCGCTACTTCATATAAACTGGTTTTTGTGATCCATGGCGGGCAGCCACGAACGTTTTTACCCGTCATGTGCGTTGGTACTATAGGATTCCCTTTGTGCTATCGTTCGCGGTGAAATTGACCGGCCCGACCCGCCCCGCCGCGCCGTCTGCAAATCCTATTGCCGTATTCTGGGCACTATTGTTGACTCGAGCCATGTATCTGCGGCTGAGTCTGGGTTGTATATTGGAGCTTTACCTAATAATTATGCTCTGTATCTGTTCCAGCCTGATCCCAGCGTAGTAATACCTGAGGAGTTGTCTCTCTGGAAACAGCAGGCTGAACTGAGAGCAAGATTGGAAGCTGTTGAGGCTAGAGTCACACAGGCGAGGCAAGAGTGCAGCCAATTGGTGGACAAAGTGTCTAGTAAATGTTAGTCATTCTCATATCACTTCTATATTATTTAAAGCCGTGTCCAAACTACACGCGGCAAACAATCGAACATAGGCGGCTGCGGCGCGAAGTGTAGACGCGTTTGACCCTCGCGGCAGCTGTGCTCGAACGTGCCGCGCGACGCAACCGAACGTTCGCTGTCGGTTTTTGAGACCGCATCAATGGAACTTGAGTCATTTGCTCGTGCGGTTTGACGGTTTGTTGAGTCAGTGAATTGACTCGCGCGGCAAGTAGGTACGTTCCTAAAAATGAATAACGAAAACCGTCGTTCAGTTGTATGATGCTTATGACGCATTGTAGAATAGTAAATCATCGCAGTAACATAATAAATCCTTGCTTATCTGCCACTGGGCTATCGCCTTGTCGATCCTGATTATCCGCTAGTATGAGCTGCCGCGCGCGGCAGCCGCGCACTACTATATTCATATCTATATTATGCCTCGCGAGTCAAATGAACGTCGAACAGCTCGCGCAGTTGCCCTTCTTCGAGAAACAGATAGAGCCATAAAAAATAATGTTGTATTAATGATTCTGAACACAAAAACATTTTGTTTTTTTTGTAATTCTAGTCTGTTTGTTGCGATCTGCGATCGACGCAAAAACTACGGAACGGTACTTGTTGATCTGTAAGCCTTGGAAAGGGTTCTTTTGTCCGCACTTAGCCACTTTTTGGGGCTATTGTGCGTGATATCGGTTAGCCTTATCATCTATCTATCATCTTACATTAGTTTGATCGCAATCAATAGATGAGCCGGAGAATCACCTAGTTAAACAAAAGCTATTTTTATAATTTTTATCAAAATTACGCAATTGTTTCAGTGGCTCACCGAAATCTTGCTCGTGAGAGAACAGAAAACTCGCAGCGCCGGACATGGTTACTGCAGCAAGTGGCAGATGAACTGCGTAACAAGAAGGCCAATCTAATGGAGACCAGATCCATTGCAGATTCTCTCTGTTGTGTGGAAGATAGCGGCGACATAGAAGTACGTTACTTACTTACTTACTGCCAGTAGGGGACACCGTTGACTGCACGGGTGATCTGCCCTCCTATGTAGGCTATTTCCCCAAATCTTGTGTTACTTATTGGAGGGTAATTAATGAATTATAAAAATGTTTGGAAACCGTAAGAATATCCGTCCAGTATTTTGCGAATGGCTACACGGCGGTGGCGGTGGGTCTTTTCTTATTAAATACCAGCTTTTTCTCGCGGCTCCACTCGCGTGGATGTTGTATGTCGCGACCAATCATAGTCTATGTCCTTTCCCAAGGTATAATCTATCTCAGAACCAAATTTCATCAAAATCGGTTCAGTGGTTTGAGCGTGAAAGCTTAACAGACAAACAGACAGAGTTACTTTCGCATTTATAATATTAGTATGGATTTTCTTAAATGCTATGTACCTTTTAAGTTTCTTTTAGTGCTAAATTGTATAAATACTGTCTGTAACCACTTCAAAGTCGTAATATTAACAATTATCAACCAGTACTCTGCGTTTTTCATCTTCGGGAACCCTAAAAGCGCGCCGAGGCTGTATAAATTAATATTTTAGTTTTTTTTGTCTTATATTACTACAGTAACAGTATATATTTGTTAGTATCTATTTCTTTGTATATATTTTTAGAGTAAATTGGACAAGTGCACGTCTACTAGACGGCAGGGTGCGCGCGCGCCTTCCGCATCCGTCTCCGGGAACCCCCTTCAAAACTCCATCACATCTAACAATAGTGATTTTAATGATTCAGGTAATGATAATATAGTTTATTTTTAATGTGATATCGACGTGTTCTGTATTGGCGTCTATTTGTGTATAAATTAAGAACAATTTTTGTGTTACACCAACGAAATTGGTGATCGTCGACATACCTTACCATCAGGCGAGGTGAAGTCAAATTGATGTGTCCTATATATAAAAAAATACCCTGATGCATCTTAACTTTTACTAGTATCGGACGTTCACAGTAACATAATTATATTACTCGGGACATACAAATGTGCTCTATACGCCGTACGCGTTTTTTGCGTGTCTTTTCACAATAGTACGGGGTGCTACGGCGGTGGACGAGCTCAAATTCATAAAACATAGATTATTAAAAAACATTCCGCGCTCCGGGACTTTTATTTGTCTCGCGAGTCCAAGATACGTGTCCTGAGGTATACATGTGATGTATGCATTAATGGATTTATCAACAGGTTGAATAGGCTGCATTGTCATGTGATAAACCGCCCAACTGGCGGTAATTGTATAAATCCACCACCGTATGCGTTGTCCTTGCGTTCCTATGTGCGTGCTAACGTGCATGCATGCATGCGTGCGTGCTTGCATATGTGTGTTCATTTATATTTATCAGTATTATATATTGTCAGAGGAATACATGTCCTTGGTGAAGTGCAGTGGCGAGGCGTTATGGCCCCAGCTTTGCGAACGGCGAGCCGCGCTCATTGCAAGTCTCAACGTCACCAATGTACCTGATAATATAGTTGATATTAAAGGGTAAGTTGGACAATTTTGAGCATCAGTAATCTGAATATCGCTTTTGAATTTAGGTCAATTCGCATTGAAAGAGCATGAGTCTTCAGTAGCTTTTTGTTACAAACCATTTTGAATCTTACCCACGGGAGAAAAAGTTCATAGTCACTTGAATGCAAAGAAGGCGCGGCGAGTCGAGCTTTGACGATATTTTTTTTTTTTAAAGAGAGGTCTTTGTGTGTAAGGTGTTGTGTCTCCCTCGCTATCTCCATTAGGCGAGATAAGGTGATGTCATTACTGCGGTCGCGTTCACCACCGCTACACCACACAGACTGTCGATAAGGGGATGTTATTAGTAGCCGTAGTTCCGTAGGCCGGAGCTTGGAGCTCCTCCATTTATTCAATTCAATAATTATAAACGGGATTTTTTTTAAATGCACATCTGTATAATTTTTCAGCAAACTACGTAACTCCACTAATTTACTGAATGCATACCAGAAACATGAATGCTGTGCAAAAAACTGACTGGCACACCAATTATGCACACTAACTAAATCAAATGATAGGTTTATTGAAAAAGGTGCGCATTCTGACTTGGATGGATTAGGTTAGAAGGCTAATGCGGGAGCGGAGCGAAGCGGTGCTCCCGCTTTTGCCTTAGTGGTTATTTTTTTTATTTAACCAAAAGAATTGTTCTGCAGTTAGTTAGTGTGCATATTTAGTGTGCAAGTCAGTATTTTTGATATAACTTTGAAATATTTTGTAAGAAAAAAGGGAATATATAAATATCGATTTTAATACATGCCATTTTAAACTAGTCCAGATGCCCGGAATATACGTGCTTACAACACAATTTTTGTTCTGTACCGCTAGTCTACTAGTATACTGTATACATAGTAGTCATTATACAATATTGTTGGCAGGGTGACTCCGCAATGCGTCCTGTCTCACACGGCGTCCTTACACACGTCGTTGGCTCTGGACGCGCTCAAAAACCGCGCGCATGTCAAGCAAGTACGCGCAAGATTCGCCGACGCGCTTACACAACTCGGTGTGCGTACAAACATATATTTATTTCATGTAATCACTTGCTGTCCAAATAAAACTTCCTTTTTTGAAGTCGGATAAACAATCATGATCAAAATTTCAAATTTAATGAGAACATGAATATACACCTGTCTCAAAAGTCTGTAAAAAAACAGCAAAAAATCTTGAACATTTTTATTTTTATTTTTTAAATCTGCTCGTAACTAACACACCTGTGACCTCTGTCTACTCGTACCCCTTGTTTAAATCATATTAATAAAATGCTATTCATATTGAATAAATCACTTGTACTTTTCCACAATTATTTATTTATTTGAACCTGAAGGTGAAACCGGTAAGGTTCAAATAAATAAATAATTGTGGAAAAGTACAAGTGATTTATTCAATATGTGTAGCAAGTTCCACCAAGTGCCATCAATCTCCAGTATAAACAGTAAAATGCTATTGTATGCCTTGAGGCGGCGAATGGAGAAACTTTATATCCTTATTACTACATCACATATTGTAATCCATTTTCACAATAAAATGATTTTATTTGAAATCCATATTTTTACCCTTTAGGACTGTGTATCAGGCGACTCGTGCGAGTTGCTAGTGTCTCGGTGCGAACACACGCGTATTGGCGCCCGAGTGTCCTCTCTAAGGGCCATGCTGGATGACGTCATGGCACGTAGGGGGGCCTTCGCCACGGGAACCGAAGGACCCGTCGACAACAACTGCGGGAAACAGATTAGCGTTATTGATAAGAATATTGTGAGTACTTTTTCTTTATACGATACAATACTCTTTATTGTGCACCATATGAAAAAAAAGTACAAAAAAACAACATTGATTTAGAAAGGAATAAAAAATTAAGTTCCCGACTACTGCAAAAGCACGCTCCAAAAAGTATTAAACAAGAAAATATCAAGAATAGCCGTGGTCGTATGCCACTTTTCCCTAGAATACCTATATTGTTTTGTTAGAGTAAGTGGCATACGACCACGGCTATTCTTGATATTTTCTTGTTTAATACTTTTTGGAGCGTGCTTTTGCAGTAGTCGGGTTTTAGTTTTAAATTTAATTTTTTATTTATACTATTTTGGGGCAACCAATACCTAAAATTTATACATATTTGAAATGAGCTAATTGAGCCCTTGAATTTGATACCAAACACGGTATATTTACCTCAAGTTTATTTTTTAACGCAGTACTTTATGACAGCTAGAGCGCGCCACATTGGATTCAGTGACACGTCATATAGCCTATAACCAGCGGACGATCAAGACGCTTCTATCGATACCTCATTTGTCCAGTTCTAATAAGTGGTTGAAGAGCAATGAGGGAACAAACGAACATACATACATACATGTATAGCCTGTCAAAATCATAACCCTCCTTTGGCTTTGCCGTAGTCGGGTAAAAAGAATTGACTTCGGGCGTCTTTGAGGCGACGGTGGAGACATCTACCGAAACTCATACGAACTGTCGGAACCAATGAATGATATTACAACCATTTTTAACTATTTCCTTTCTAAACCGATTTAAATAGTTGGCATAATAAATGCTTCAAAATTTTATTAAATCCGTTTAATGTAATTATTTTACAGGAGAGTAAGAGGGACGAGCTAAAGAGAGTTATAACGTCTCTCGCTGTGACTGAGATGAAGACGCAGAACGTGCGAGATTGTCTCATCACTATGTTCAACAGCTTCCACAGCGACGGGTTCTCGGATCGGTCCGTCGACAGGTTTGGAAGTAAGTTCTGTTTACTACTACTAAGACTCCACTGTCTGTCTATTACTAGGCCATTTCGTGAACTGTGATTAAAATTTTCACAGCCAATTAGTTATGTAGCCAAACCCGCAGTTAGACTGGACAGGAAAAAACGGTCCTGGTGTTGCATACGACCATAGATCACGGTAATCACTTTCCATCAGGTGGGCCGTGTGTTTGTCAGCCACTTATGTGGTATAAAAAAAACTGAACCCCACACCCTGCCCTAGACAAGTGGCAATTCGTTGCTCGGCGTATGATGGAATAGAATGACAAATGTATAGGATTTGACGTTTTTGACATTCGCTGACGCCTGCCATATACGTCAAATCCCATACATTTGTCATTCTATTCCATCATACACCGAGCAACGAATTGCCACTTGTCTAGAGGGGCTGAGGTGAAAGCTTCAGATGCGATATGGATTAACGCTAGGATAAGGTTGCCATACGTCCCCGTACGCCGGGACATGTCCCCGTTTGAGGCCTGGTGTCCCGGCGTCCCGGCCAATAAGCAAATTGTCCCGGTTAAACATTTTTAGTATTATATTAGAGTGCTGGACTTGGTTGGTAAACAGTAATATACCTACAATAAACGCGACTAAGTAGCTAGGCTATTAATACGTAGATAGAACGACGTAAGCGCTGATATTTTTCCATACATGAATATGTTAATGAGTAATAAAGACCCCGGGGCCAATGATTTTACGAGAAAAACGCGATGAAGGACAGATGGCGCTCATACTTCCAACGACATGCTGAATAAGCAGCAAGAGGTGCATCCACCAGACCTCTTTCCCAAACAAGGACTAGTGCCACCGATAACGCCTGCAGAAGTACAGACTCGGCCTCGACGAAATCCCCATCGAGGCTTAGAAGGCAATGGGTGCAGGGTGCTCGTGGTGTGAGCATTCTAACAAATCTGTATAACCGCGTACTTCTCACCGTGAGATCCTGAGCCAGCGGAGGCTGAGCTTCATTACGCCAGTATTCAAAGGCAAGGGATCGGTGCAGGAGTGTGGTAGTAACCGCGGTATAAAGATAATGTCCCACACCATGAAGCTCTATGAGCAGATAATCGACTCCCGGATCCGACAGGAGAGTACACTCTCGGAGTGTCAGTATAGGTTTCGTCCCGGGCACGGGATCATTGATCCGGTGTTCTCCCTAAGGATTGTGGTGGGGAAATACAGGGCGAAGAACACGCCCCTGCACTGCCTATTCTTAGACATGCAGAAGGCCTTCGACTGTGTTCATCGCGCGGTGATCTGGTGGGTACTGTGGGCTAAGGGAGTTCCAGAGACCTACATTGACACCATCCAAGATATGTATCATGATTCTGGTTCCGTGGTTCGGAGTGCTTTTGGTGACTCAAAAGCCTTCCCCATCACCATCGGAGTACACCAAGGATCCGTCCTTAGTCCTTACTTGTTCAGCTCGGTATTAGACGTCTTGTTGGACAGTATCAGAAAACCACATAAGCAGCCTCCGTGGTTGCTCATGTATGCTGATGATATTGCACTGAAGGACGCGGACAGGAGCAGATTGGTGCAACACGTGAAAGTGTGGAAGGCAGCGCTTGAGAACGGTGTTATGAAGCTAAATGTAGCGATGACAGAAAGTTTAGCGTTAAACTCGACAGATTTCACACCGGTCCGCATAGGCGATGATTCGGTTTAAGTACCTGGGATCTGTACTTCATGTGACCAGTGAAATCGACTACGACATCAGGGCACGCATTGCTTCCGCGTGGGCCAGATGGTGAGAAATGACTGGCGTCACGGGTGATCCCAAAATGCCAGTCAGGTTGAAGGGGCAGGTCTATAAGACGATCATTAAGCCTGTCCTCTTACATGGTTGTGAGAGCAAGAGCGTAAGCACGTAAGAGCTGCATGTCACGGAGATAAAAATGCTGCGTGAGGAACTCTTGCAGCCGCGGCAGCCTTCATGTCCATGACATCGCAGATAAAATGCAAGAGAGCCGCCTTCGCTGGTGCGGCCACGTCTTGCGGCAACCGCCAGGATACGTGGGTAGCAAATGCCTGACAATGGCGCCCCCGCCGGGTCCAGGTAGAAGGGATAGGCCCAAGAAGTCCTGGCTTGACGTCGTGGAGAGTGATATGCGTGCAAATGGTCTCACTACCATGGACGCCCAAGATCGTGTCAAGTGGAGGAGAAAGAGCCGGAAGGTGGACCCTGAGCTCCGAGGTCATCTTGGCCAGGGATGCAATCGGGAGAAAGCGTCTACATGAAAATGATGTTTAACTTAATGTTGATTTCGTCAAATTTTGTACAATTATCAGAAGTTAATTCTGATAATTTTTCGCCTTTCAGAAAACATAGGAAGCCCGGGTCGCTGCCCGCTTGTTTAACGCTTGTTTAATGGCAGTGTTAAAAGTTGTTGTAATAAAAGTTCCTATTTTTCTACCTTTGCTATTTTTTCTTCAAATGTCCCGGTCTGGGTCCCCACACTTATGGCAACCCTACGCTAGGATGATGAAGAAGAAAATATGACTATTATTAATTCCTATCAATTATTTCAGGTCAGTTATCAATGCCCCAAGAGCCAATATCAAATCTCCGACGCTTCTATGAAGAGCAACGGGAGAAGAGAAGAAATAAAATAGAGTTGAGCTTAGAGTTTGATGCAGAGGAGAACTGTTCTTATAACGAAGGAGGTATGTGTGCGCACTGTGCGGTTTGAAAGGCATTTCATCCCACGCACGCTCAGGATGTCAAATGAACTCCCCGCGATGGTTTTCCCAACCGACTACAATATGGGGTTCTTCAAGAAGGGCATTAGAAGGTTTCTTCAGGGTTGGCAGCGCGAGTGTGACGCCCCTGGTGTTGCATACGTCCATAGGCCACGGTGACCGCTTCCCATCAGGTGGGCCGTGTGCATGTCTGCCAACTAAGTGGTATAAAAAAAAAATATATACCGCTTTTTTACCCGACTGCGCCAGCGAGGGTAATGTGTTTCGCGCGTATGTATGTATGCATGCATGTACGTATCGACGCCCCCAAGGAATAAACCTGTATTGTACTATTACTGGGTTATTACTGTTATTGCATTTTCGGTATCTATAGGTCGGAATACACCTATGCAATTTTTTTCATATTTTTCCTGCGATAATATCCAACTATTTACCTTATGACACTTTTGTTCTTCGGAAAAAATGTCAAGTTTTATGTACGAGAAGAATATCATAATACATTATTACAGATTTATTTGTGTGACTACATTTCGGTAAAGTATCATTACTGCAAAATATTTTCTATTCATTACTGGTTAAAGCGATTACAGGTTTATTCTTGTGATTTATGAAATATACATTTTCGGTAATACTCTGTTACAGTAATAATTTGGGAGTGTGATATACGTATTGGCCTTAACTGCTTCGCACTCGACGAATCAGGAACGCGTTTCTACATGTAATGCATTTTACTTACACTGGTTTAAATACACGGCGCACGCAGTTATCAGTTTTTGCGATTGTTTGTTTACGCGAATCACGAAAATAAGTAACTAACTTTCGTGGTCCACCATGAAATCGAAATCCACTACGAAATATGTAAGGAACTTCATCCCTCGCACACTCAAGCTGTGGAATGAACTCCCCTCGGTGGTTTACCCAAGCGACTACAATATGGGGCACTTCAGTCTATGGGGCATTAGAAGGTTTCTTCAGGGTTGGCAGCACGAGTGTAACGCCCCTGGTGTTGCACGCGTCCATAGGCCACGGTAACCACTTTCCATAAGGTGGGCCGTGTGCTTGTCTGCCACCTAAGTGGTAAAAAAATGAATATAATAATATGGTCTAAGACAATCAGTGGGTCCCACGTAAAGCTATATCTAGGCATACTAGGTTTCAGTCTAAACGCATCCTTTAGTAATCGTTCTATACGATCGTCAGTACCAACATTATTTATGCTAAAAAGTAAAGAACGGTGATTATTTAGGGCACCGTAGGAACAACCAGCAGAAAACTGAGCAGTTAAAAGCAATGAGTGACCATCAGGTCCAGCGGCCCTACCGGCGGAGGATCACCGCCGCCCGCAAAGCTTCGCGACACCCAGGGTAAGCTGCCTGTACAGTGGGTGACGTTGTCTTTCACTAGTATTGAAAAACAACATTTTAGAAACCGATAGCTTTTTAGTACAGGGTACCAGGGCTGTGATGGCCCGTAGGGGAACACGACCAACCCCGTTGCTTGATCGTCGATAATTTTCCTCATGCATTTTAATAATAATGCGAATGGAGGAAATGTATAAAAATAATAGTCGTGCCAATTTATTGTAAATGCATCGACTGTCATTGCTTCCGGGTCTTGCCTCCAAGCAATGTATCGATCACATTTGGTATTAGTGCAAGACGCAAACATATCTATTTGAGGTTCACCAAAGGTACGAATAATATTTTGAAACGCGTTATCACAGAGTTCCCATTCTATGTCGGGATTTATCCTCCGGGACTCTTCATCAGCTGTTGATGCAAACAACCAAAAGTTACGGGTCTCGCACCATTGCCAAATCTGACGAGCCACACTGTTCATGTGTGGATACTGGATACCACCCTGGCAATTTGGCACCCTGGTATTATCAACCGTAGCTATATTGCATAGTTAGCATCGTCTTTTACAATACTTTTTATGCCAAAAAGTACAGCTATTAACTCAATCAGTTAATATCTTACTGCTGGACAGGCAGTAAAAACAACTTCGAGAAAGAAATACCCAGAAGGATCCAACAGGGATGGGCAGCATTTGCCAAATTACGTCGGGTTTTCTCCTCGCCCCTACCGCAATGCCTCAAAACAAAGGTTTTCGACCAGTGCGTCCTACCTGTTATAACTTACGGTGCCGAAACGTGGTCACTGAAGGTGGGGATAGTCCACGACCTAAAAGTCGCGGAGCGGGCTATGGAGCGAGCTATGCTTGGTGTTTCTTCAAAGGATAAAATTCACAACGAGATCATCCGACATAGAACTAAAGTTACCGACATAGCTCGCAGAATAAGCAGGCTGAAGTGGCAGTGGGCTGGCCATATCTGTCGAAGGACTGATGGCCGGTGGAGCAGACGAGTCCTAGAGTGGAGACCGCGAGAAGGAAAACGCGGGGTGGGACACCCCCAAGCCAGGTGGACTGACGACATACGAAGGGTGGCTGGGATGGAATGGATGCGGAAGGCGGAGGTTCGGCAAACGTGGCACGTATTGGGAGAGGCCTATGTCGAGCAGTGGACTGCAATAGGTTAATTGATGATGAATTGATGAAGTGTATAGAACATTTATATTAAACGAAACGACGCGGGCGAAAACCTAAAACAGTTTTTTTTGGTTGAGGCTGATATTGTATTGGAACGTGTGTATCATCAACCTCGTCCTATAACCAAGGCGTTGCATACTGATTTACTATTATTTTTATGTAACAGTAGAGCAATTCCACAGTATTACCACCCATTTTGTTTCTTTAGTTTCTGTAGAAAATAGTGATCAAGATAATAATGATGATAACAATGAAAATAGTATTAAGAAAGGTTTTTATTTCTTTATATTTTTTTATATTATAATTGTGGTCTCATTAATGACTTTTTACCCATTAAAAACAATGTTATGAAAATTTTTATGAATTTTCCTTAATTTTCCCTTAGAGATACCGATAATAAAATTATTTACATAATCTGTTAAAACAATTACATTAAAATATGATTACCAGAAAGATCTATAATATTCCAGTTACTATACTTTACCATTATAAGGTTATGAAAATGTTTACCGTAATAAGTCGGTAACTGAACATTACATTTATCTACTAATGAAAGAATACATCGTTGGAGAACTCAGTAAAGTAGTGTTATGTCTATGATTTTTAAGAAATTATTTTTATATTACAAGAACAATTCGGTAAGTAGACGTTGCTGGAATATTATTGATAGTGCATGATGGTAATATATCAATACCCTAAAAACTGTTAGAAATTATTTTCGGTAATTTGAACTTTGGCGAATATCTAATTCTGTGTTTAATCAATAGTCACATGGCTAACTATGATCTGTTTGGGCAAAAATTAGCTTTCCTGTCGTATTAAAATGTTGTCATAATTATCTTTTATAGAAAAGTTAGAACCGAAAAACACTAAATCTTTTCTCCTGTAAAATTTGATTTTTGCGATTACCGGTTTATTCCTCGGGGGCGTCGGTATGTATTTTTCTTTGTTCCCCTCTACAGGCCTAACCCCTAGACGGATTTCGATGAATGGGGTCTCAAATGAAAGGTATTCATCTCCCGAGTGTCATAGGGTACATAAAATTCCAACAAAAACTATACGGTAGATTTTTGATGCTAAAATATGTGTGGCCAAAAATTTTTTTTTATTCAAATTTATCGAGTAGGGTATCAAAATGAAGAGAATTAAAAGGAGATTATAAAAATATATAGATGTCATATCTTAACTAAAAAGGTTAAAATAAAATTAATTATTAAAAAATAAAAACCCGACTGCTGTCTAAAAGATCGAAACAAGCTTGATAGCAGGCGGTACCCATTAAATTTCTTTCGGATTATGATTGGCAAATGGGTACCGCCTGCCATCAAGCTTGTTTCGATCTTTTAGACAGCAGTCGGGTTTTTTATTTTTTAATAATTATTTATACCACTTAGGCAGCAGAAAAGCACACGGCCCGTCTGATGGAAAGTGGTTTCCGTGGTCTACGGACAAGTGTAACACCAGGGGAGTCACACTCGTGCTGCCGACTTATAAGAACATTCCAATCTATGCTGCAATTGCTATCTTGCCCACTGTGCCCTTCTAAAACTATACTAACGAGGATCTGAGTAAGGTAAAGGACAATGCTGTAGCAGTGGCCAAATATTGAGCCAACAAAATCTAAAATTGTATGAGCCATTAACTCGACAAATAAGTTAAGAACAGAGAGATTCTTTGCCGTCAGCGCAGAAGATAAGCAGACAAGACTTTAGTCTTCCGACTGACAGCACAGAATCTCTCCAGTGAGCTGTGGCTACCCTACTCACCGCCGGGAACACAACACGAGGTTATTAAGTCGCGGTATTCTGTAGGGCGGAGGTACTTCCCCAGTCAGACTGCTCGATTGTGACGGGAATATCGTCGTGTCCTACCTCCCGAGTTTTCGCTCATAGTTTGTATTACTTGGTCGCGGTCATAGTATAACTGTGCAATGAAGTTACAGGATTTATCTAACGAATTTATCCTCTGCAAAACCGGGATAGGCATTTTTTTTTATATAAGACACGAAATTTGACTTAACCTCGCCTGATGGTAAGCTGAAGGCAAAGTCGCAGAAAAGAGGGTCACCATTATAGACACGTACCATGTTACAATGGTGGCACTTGACGGCCTCATCAGATGCTTTTTCACGCCCCGCTTAAAGGACCCGGGACTGTATTAAGAGGGTCATGGTTTATCTAATGTAATGTGTTAATAGAAAGAGGTATTTTTTCAGATAACCAGAATCCAAAATTCATCGACGAATTAAAAGTGTATTTGAAGAAATTCAATCTGGAATCCAATAGAAAACTAATTCTGGATAGGTGAGTTCTTGGAATTTATTAAGAAAGAAAGAAAGGAGAAAGAAATTATTGAATGAGATTTTGAAGGAATTACTATGCATAGCCTGAAGCTTATCCAAATTTTCTTATACATCCGTCTTCGGGCGATGGTGGGAGCCATCTACCGATACTCGTACGAACTATCGGAACCAACGAATGACCAATTAAGAAAGAGGAAAGAGAGAATCGACCTCGGGCGGGACTCGAACCCGCGATCTTTACCTTACAGGAGGAATGCTCTGACCACTAAGCCACCGAGACCCGCATGAAGTCGATCCAAATTCTCATATCCATCCGTCTTAGGGCGACGGTTTGAATTGAAGAAATTGAATGAAAGGAATCGATTTGAATAGTTAGCATAATAATTAATGCTTCAACCAATAAATGATGTTAAAATCTTCTAATGTATAAAAATCAATGCCACTTTTCGTTGTTAGTTTATAACTCAAGAACGGCTGAACCGATTTGGCTAATTTTAGTCTTGAAATATTCGTGGGTGTCCAGGGAAGGTTTAAAGGATGAGAAAATACGTGCAGCGGGAACGGGAAAAATATGGCGGTATGAAGTTCGCCGGGAAAGCTAGTAATGTTTAAATATTGATTTTTGATTACTCCGCCCAAACTATTGAAAGAAATTTTATGGCATTTATATAATTAAACAATACTATTCAGTATTTAGTATGCTAACTATTATAGATAGGAGTCCCGCCGAAAGTGATTACCGTGGCCTATAGACATATGCAACACAAAGGGAGTCACACTCGTGCTAATGACCTTAGGGGTGTCCATTAATAACGTGAAATTCTATTAGCAATTTTTATCCCCCCCCCTCCCTCATGGTGATACGTGGTGAGGTTTCAGACTACCTCCCACCCTTTAGCCAAAATCACGTGTATTTTTTATTTATTATTTCTAGCTAGAAAATTAAGCACTGTGACAAAAAATCGCGCTTTATAAGAAAAAATAAATACACCTAACATCTCAAAATACAGTACAATACAGGATGGGTTCAGAAAAAATCACGAAATATCACCATGGGGGAGGTGGGGGACCTCCGCCATGGTGATATTTCGTGATTTTTTCCGAACCCATCCTGTTGAGCCTCACGTGATTAAGTGACAGCCCCTTATAAGAACAGTATTATAAAGTGGTAATTATTGACCGTATAAACATTCTTGACATCCCTATTGTTTATTAATAATAATATAGTGCCCGGAATACGGCAGTAGGCTCACCCCCTATTACGTGGGACCTAATACAATGATTGGTGAAATGTGGGTGTTAATTCACCTCTGCGTAACCTTCCGGGGATAAAGGCGTAATTATATATAAATACTTATTCTAGTGGAGAAAAAATCTGGATTTTCGAGACCCTACAAGCGTCCATAGGCCGTCTACACACGAGACTGCAAGACAACGACCTATCGTGTTCAGTTATCTGTCCGTCAGTCGGCTTGAACAAGAATCTACAACGAGTGGTAGACTTGGTTCAGAGGAGAGAAGAACTCAGGGCGATGTTGAGAGAATTGGAGGGTAGACAGAGAAAGGATCTGGTTATAGGTAAGTCATTTTTGTTTTTTTTTATTTTTTTTCCGTGATTTCATTATGTAGTTTTTAGAATTGTGAGTTACAGCAAACTGTATACTTAGTACTGCGGTACTCTGTAGATACGGTATTTAAAAATACAATAATACAAAAATTAGACCTCTGTGGCGTGGGGGATACTGAAAGCGACTGCAACGCGGTATCCGCGGGTTCGATCTCCGCTCAGTGCAAATTTTTGTATTGATGAATATGGGTATTTGCATTGGGGTGGTCGTGCCTCGGAGAGCACGTTAAGCCGTCGGTCCCGGTTGCCATTCGAACATCTATGACAGTCGTTAAGGGAGCCCTAAAAAGTCCCAATAACTGGTCTAACTGCTTCACCAATGAGTTATCATCCAAGTTCAGCAAAACCCGCGGTTAGACTGGACCAGACTCCGAGGTGACTGGGATTAGCTATAAGATGATGAAGAAAAAAACCGATGGATACAACTAACTAAAAACAACTTTTGTTACAGACATAACTTCACAAATCCAAGAAGAACAGAACATCACAGACAAAATAAAGAAGCGTCTCAACGACAATCTTCTGAGTTTACAGAAGACTACTAAAACTCTAGACTTGGGACAGGAGAATCTCAAGCTATGGTCTGAGAATCAAATGAGGAAGTACATTTCTAACAGTCGTACCATCGACGGAAGAACGTATAGGGACTATGAGTCTTATTACGTGGAGAACTTGAATCTTAATATTTGATGTTTATATTGTTATGCAAATAAATATAGTTATAGTAATTGTTATTTTATTTTCAAAATAGATTTACCCCTGTTTCGCTCTCTTTATTGTATCTGTCAAAAGTAGATGATTATTTATTCAGATTTTAAATTAAAATAAATAATAAATAATTCTTTCATACAAACTTGCATCCTAATATGGTATAGAATATTTTTACCATTTATAATGCCCGGGCAAATCTGAGATATGATATGAGTCGCTAGTCAATTAATAAAAAAAAATACATTACTGGAAATTGTATTATCTATTCTGATATTATTAATGCGAAAGTAACATTTTGTCTGTTATACTTTCATGCGTAAACTATTGAACCTATTTTATTGAAATGTGGTACGAAGATAGACTAAAGATTGGGACAGAATGGGCGTACCCAGCTTCTTTAGTACAGTAAGCTTCAGAGAAAAGGGACCCCCCTTGTTAATGATATGAAAGCATGAGGGGGTCTGTTTTCTCTGACGCTGACTGTACATGGGTCAAGTCAAATCAAATCCGGGGGTGCTTTTTAACGTTCGCAAGACCCCCATGGATCCCCCCTCCCCCATATACTGGATTTTATAGTCGTTTCGGAGCGAAAGATTTTGGACACAGTTTCGTTAGCAAAATCGTCTACCTCTCTAGACAAGTGGCAATTCGTTGCTCGGCGTATGATGGAATAGAATGCCAAATGTATAGAATTTGACGTTTTTGACATTCGTTGACGCCTGTCATATACGTCAAATCCCATACATTTGGCATTCTATTCCATCATACGCCGAGCAACGAATTGCCACTTGTCTAAGGGGCAAGGGTGTGGGGTTCAGTTTTTTTTATACCACTTAGGTGGCTGACAAACACACGGCCCACCTGATGGAAGGTGGTTACCATGATCTATGGTCGTATGCAACACCAGGAGCGTTTTTAGCTAGACAAGTGGCATTTCATAGTAGAGCTACGAAATGCCACTTGTCTAGGGGAGCTGGAAGTATTATTTTGGCGACAACACAACTTTTTTTTACAAACTCCATACAGTACCTATGCCTTTTACCTGTAGGTACATTTTTACCATACATTATTAAACTAGCTTTTGCCCGCGGCTCCGCCCGCGTGGATGTCGGTTATCGCGACCAAACATAGCCTATGTCCTTTCTCAAGGTCTAACCTACCTCTATACCAAATTTCATCAAAATCGGTTCAGCGGTTTAGTCGTAAAAGTGGGACAGACAGACAGACAGACAGTTACTTTCGCATTTATAATATTAGTAGGGATAAAAGTTTTTTTTTTCGCCAAATTAATACTTCCAGACGCTTTCGCTATCGGAACTGTGCCTAAAATCTTTCGCTCCGAAACGACCACAAAATCATCTTGTATAAGCTTTTAAGCGGGGCGTGAAAAAGCATCTGCAGGCGTACTGGCTATCTTTCGCGTTGTTCACCTTGTGACCTTCACTGCTTCAAGAGTCACCGGTGACTTATTCTAATTTTGGTATTACGTATCACATTGAGTCGCCATGGCGTAACCGTGTCTGTAAATGTTCTTTAACCATAGATGTTAGCACCTCTATTTCTTATCAGCTATTATATGACTAAATTAAGTAATGCTGTCTAACCGATACTTTACTAGATTTTAGACTACTTTTCATTGTGTGCGGCTTATAATGGCCATGATATGTGAAACGGGAGGCAAAGTTCATGGGGATCATATTTCATTCTGCTTTGGGTGTATGGAAACTAAATAGTCGAATCAGAGGTCGAAATTTTTGTTTTGTTACAATGAGATTAGAATGTGCGTGTAGGTAATGAATGATAGTAGAAAAAAAAATGGAATAATCTCGCAGGGTGATTTATTTATTTCATTTATTATACACTTTATAAGTACACCGGTAAAAATACGTAATTAAAATCTATACGGGATGAGAGATATGAGAATGCCTGGGTAAGCCAGGGTACAAGGTATATGCACTTGGCAATCCAAGACGACGTGCGGTTTTAGTCGGTTCGAGTTCGAAATAATCACAAGTCGGTGCGGGGGGGTGCACTATAAAAAGTTCGAAATGGCGTGCGGTTTTAGTCGGTTCGAGTCCGACGCATCCGGATATATCCAATTTCCACACAATAAAGATTCATTTTCTCTCTTAACTTAGTGTAAAATGTCTTGGAGTCGAGCCATGATATTTCTCGCTTTTTCTATATTTGGGCATTTTTTTAATATTTATTAGAGTGTATTTCACATATAAAACACTGTACAAACACAAATTATAATTTATAGCACAAACAAATCATTTAATTTATTTAATTTTACACGTAAAACACTACTCATGAGTAGTGTTTCATAATAAATAGAGTGGCTTTCATTTTCATTGTCCACTATGCTTACGCAATCGCAATATTTACAATATCGAACCGAAAAACTTTTTAACCGTGACCTTCAGTGCTAATCGGCCTCATGACGTCATCTTAGTCGGTCATTGTTTATGCACGGGTAGATAGACAATACCAAATTGGCTGTTTGACAGCCACGAGGTGAGCACTTTCACAAAGTGCTAAGCACTCGAGCTGTCAATGGAGATACGCAATAGCCCTGGATGAGGCCGCGGCCGTCAAGCTGAGTGCCACCATTGTAACATGATACGTGTCTGTAATGGTGACCCTCTTTTCAGAGACTTTGCTTTCAGCTTGCCATCGGGCGAGGCGAGGTCAAATTGACGTGTCCTATATAAAAAAAAAATATTGACATCCAGTACATCCACACGGAATCATGAACAAAAGCTATAATTTATTTACAAACAACTTATCGCCGTTGGACTGAATGGAGGCTGATCCTACTTGGATTTTTTAATTCGGTACAAAACTGTTTCACGCGGTATTCGTAGCGTTATCGGGATAAGTACGTGAGTTCAGCTATTGTTTTTTTACTATTTCCTTGTTCTGTGGCCTACTTAGATAAAACGGTATACCAGATACTGAAAACTGTAAATAATTGTTAAAGTACCAAGTAAGGTTTATTTACCAATAGGGAATTTGCGTAGGTATACTTTTAACATTGTTTTTAACATTTTTTTTACATTGCTATCTATACCCACGCCTTTTTTTTGGGTAGAGACAGAAACCGCCATTATGGTTATTCTGCCCTGAAATACCGATATACAAGCATGCCGAGTGCTTCTCTTAAAATGATAGGTACCTAAGTAATATGTATTACTAGCTGACCCGGCGAACTTCGTACCGCCATATTTTCCGCCCGCGTGGTAGCCTATATGTTAATCCAGGGTATAACCTATATACATACCAAATTTCAACCAAATCGGTCCAGCCGTTTATGCGTGAAAGAGTAACAAACATCCACACATCCACCCATCCATTCTCACAAACTTTCACATTTATAATATTAGTAGGATTAGTAGGATTGTCACATGAATTCTATTAGTAAAATGCGGAGAAACATCTTTACCTATTTTATTGTATAGTTTTTTTTTTGTAAATAAGTACATATAGGTAGGTATTATACAAAGAAACCCTAATGCATATTCGCCGTGAGCAGGTATCGAACCCGCGACCTCTGACTTAGCAGTCGGACATTCTATCATTGTGCGCCACAGAGGTTGAATTTACTGTAAAATTGTCTTATATATTCCTACATTGGCGGACTATATCCATCGGATGTGTTCCAACGAGACTCGTGCCCTGCGTCTACCTAGGTAGGTACCTACTGTACCTACTAGGAGTCGTACCTTTGTAAAGGGACGCTAAGGACGGCGATCGATTTGACTCTTGCAAAATGTAATCGGTTTAGCTTCCTGAGTGAACATACATAAGTATATGAGTTACCTACCCTTGCCTCTGGGTGATTATTCTGATTATGCACTGTTAAAGTGGAGCCCGTCGTTTTAGGTTTTATTTCATTATAAGACACCCCTTATGGAACAATCTGGTCGGTGCGGTGTTAGATTTTAATATAATTATCTAATACTAGCTCTGCCTGCGACTTCGACCCGTGGACTTCGATCTGGATTTTAATTTTGTTTCCCTTGGAATCTCAAAACCTATTCGAATATATTTGAGTAGCCTAAGTTACGTCTTAAACCTACCTACCATCAGCTATCTAAAGTAAAAACCAAAAACAAAAAAGTTAAAATACAAGTCGATTTTGACTTTTTTGGTTTTTGGTTCGGAGATTACCCATTACAAATTATAAATAATCCCTACTTCCCTACTAATATTATAAATGCGAAAGTAACCCTGTCTGTCTGTCTGTCTGTTTGTCTGTCTCACTTTTACGACTAAACTGCTGAACCGATTTTGATGAAATTTGGTATAGAGGTAGGTTAGACCTTGAGAAAGGACATAGGCTATGTTTGGTCGCGATAACCGACATCCACGCGGGCGGAGCCGCGGGCAAAAGCTAGTATATCAATAAATGATGATAGTACCCGGTACCTAGACTTAATATTAAATTCAAAGCAAAACCTAATTCAACTTAAACGAAAGGTTTCCTAATCTCCAATTCTGTACACCGAATTTCGACCGGACTTCTCTCAATATAGACGCCACAAATTCCTATTTTGCCGAGAAAAGGGTCCTCGACATCGCAGCCGATAGCTGTGGGGGTTCTAAGTGCACCCACCCAGTATAACCACTTAGTACCTACTATAGAGGGGTTATATATGGCTTTACTGGGTCGTGCGGTCTCGGGCGGAGGGTGGGTGCCTCCCGAGGGTGGGTTTATTCGTTAAGCCTGACATTTCCCGACGAGCAAGGGAGCTATTCAGAATTTCTGCTTTGAATAGAATGTTATATACGGGAATAGGAGTTGAGTTACGGTTTTGTCCTATGTCGGGTCTGTAGCTGGTGTATTTTCGATTTGAAAGATTTGTAATTTTTTAATCAACTTCGAAAAAACTTGACAGAAAGAGTTACTTTCGCATTTGTAATATTAGTATGGATATATGGATTTATAAATCACAGTCCTATTTTCGTTTACAAATCGATAAGAAATTTTATAGGTTTTATAACGTTGCGGATTTATTTGTATAAATAAATATATTGTAAGTGAAATATGGCCGCTGTGGCAAGGTAATAAACATAAGTCGCAGATTACTGGCAATTTATCATAGTTATGTATTTTTTATAGTAGATCAATGATGGGAAGACTGTTGATCTGTAATTAGGCTCATCGAATATCAGCTACAAGTCCCTGGATTTCCAAACTTGCATTAAAAAGTAAGTAAACAATAACCTAAAATTTCGCCTACAAAAGTCATGACTGTTAGACTCTAAAACAAAGTTTAACTGTAGGTAGGTTCCTATTAAAAAAACGGTGCTGGTTCAATTGTCTTGAGTCTATATTTATTGAATCCACAACATAAGCATGTAAGTAATAAATAACTTAAACAGGTAGGTCAGGTTAGGAGAGCGTATCTGTGCCGTCAGTGCAGAAGACAAAGCAGGACAAGGCTGTGGTCTTCCCACTGACAGCACAAAAACTCTCTAGTGAGCTCTGGCTACCCTACTTACTGCTGGGAACACAACACGAGGTTATTATCACCGCAGTATCCTGTAGGGCGGAGGTACTTCCCCAGTCAGAAAATCAGAAATACCGTCGTGTCCTACCTCCGTAAAAACTGCACGAAACAGAAAAGCTGTGTTTTTCTGTTCTGTAGTTGGATGCTCTTTCAGATCCTGATGTTTATCCAGTTACTGCTGGTATCGGTGACCAGCTCCATTGCTCAGGATACCGAAGTCGTGTGTGACGGAGTGGTGTTCAACAACAAGTATTATGACAAGCAGGTATTGTTCGCAGATTATGGACGGGCATACAACTTGGTGGTCCATGAGTGAGTTAATATATTTTGAGTGATATGGTATGACTCCGGAGCCAACCGCATACGACAACTGCCGACGCACGCAGCAGATGCGTGTAATTCATTGCGGTTTCTCAATGGTCCCCTTTATCCGTATCGGAGTTTAACAAGTAATGGGTACGCCTTTCTGCTGCATGCGTCTGTCGTTATCGGCTTCGGAATCATACCTTGATTTATCTGACGGCAAAATATATTTTATTAACTTTTAAAATCGATGGGTAGCCACATCTCACGAAGGACTGATGTCCGTTGGAGTAGACGAGTCCTAGAGTGGAGACCCCGAGAAGGCAAACGGAAGGTAGGACGCCCCTAGGCAGGTGGACTGACGACCTGAAAAAGGTGACGGGATGGACTGGATGCGCACAGAATCGGCAGAAATAGCGCATATTAGGAGAAGCCTATGTCCAGCAGTAGACTGCAATAGACTAATTAATTGGTTGATTGATTGAATCTTTTGAAAAGTAAATCTGGCTTTTTCAAAGTTTCAAACCTGGTCCAAAAGTTTTGAAAGCAATTTTGAGCAAATTTCCCGTAGCCTACATAGTGTCCCTTCGCCCAGCATACTCACCATGGAATCTTGATATTTCATGAATGCCAAAAAATAGTTCTGAAATAGTTTTAAATAGTTGCGAAAGGAAAAAAATAGTTCTCTTATACTTACGAAACTACAGCCATAGTTCTATGAGTATGCTGGGCGAAGGTTTCGTCCAGCATACTCACCTCCGTTTGGGGAATCTGCGTACGCTTCAAACATAATTCATACTTCAAAAAATAGTTCATAAATAGTTCATAATGGTGTCCAAAAAGAAAAAATAGTGCTCTAATAACTCCAGAGTTATAGGCTTTGTTCACTGAGTATGCTGGGCGTAGGTTCTACGCCCAGCATACTCACCTCACTGCGCAAATACCGAACGAGCTATAGGTACAATTTATGTCTCAAAAAATAGTTCTTGAAATAGTTGTCAATATCAGTCTAATTTTCGCTTGACTTTTGACCTAGAACACCATTAAATTTGGTTGTAAACTTCTACATACTAACGTTAAATGAGGTACAGTCGTCCACAAATGTTTTTATAATATAAAAATATTAAATATTCTAATGATGGGCGTTGTGATTGGGAATAATATTGTGGTATTATCTCACATTCAAAAACAGTCTAAAAAAATATATTAGCATTTAGCTAGTAAGTATATATTTTTTTATAATAATAAAATAAATGAAACTGTAAGCGTAAATAAATCCTATTACCTACTTCATTGCTTGTAGGGTGAACTATTTGCCAAAAAAATTGTCTGGATACTAAAGTCTATTGCAGGATTGCAGCCTGCCGAGAAGGCGACGGCCTAAGAATACATTGTCGCCTCCCCTTACATGCTTGAGGGGGTCGTAAGGGCCGGCGCCCACTGCCGGCATGGCACGGCATGGCAAAGGATTTTATTACTAATCAAGTTATTTTGAATCTTATTTCAGTGACTTTAGAATTCATTTTACTTTATTTCGTCAAACGATGCCGCGGCAGGCCGCGACGTGCCACATTCCGTTTGACTGCCTCTTTGTCGGTAGTGAAGGCGGCTGCTAAGCTGGAGGTGCGGGTTCGGTTCCTGCTCAGTACAAATATTTTTGTATGCATGAATATTAATATTTCCATTGGTCTGGTTTCTATCCTACTAATATTATAAACGTGAAAGTTTGTAAGTATGTGAGGATGTTTGTTACTCTTTCACGTAAAAACTACAGAATGGATGTTGATGAAACTTTACGATAATATAGCTTGTACATCAGAATAACGTATTGGCTATATTAAGCGATGAACGGGATCAGAATTTCACGCGGGCGGAGCCGCGAGCAACAGCTGCTGTATAATATGTATATATTTACAAAAAAAAATTACATCAAGTATGTTTATAGGCTTTCTAGAACCCATAACACAAGCTAGTTAAGCTATACTTACTTTGGGTCTGGATAGCGTTGTGTAGATTGTCGTATAATATACACCGTGGTTAAACAACTGAACCAATTTTCATCAAACATAGCTAAGAACACTCCCGACTAATTCGCCTTTCAAACAAAATAAAAATCGGTTCGGGAGCTACGATGTACACAGACACGTCAAACTTCCGTCCGTTTTTGCATCGGGGGTTAAAAAATTGTTATACCTAGTACAAAATGTACCTAAGATATTAGAAAATTTTGTATCCGACTGTACTAAAATCGAATATACTCATAAAACTATGGCTGTAATTTCGTAAGTATAAGAGAACTATTTTTTTCCTTTCGCAACTATTTAAAACTATTTCAGAACTATTTTTTGGCATTCATGAAATATCAAGATTCCATGGTGAGTATGCTGGGCGAAGGGACACCATACATACATTCATCAGAATATTATTTTGAACTTTTTTAACCATTTTATCTCAATATTGACAGGAACACTGGACAATTGTTCTTCAGCCGGCCAGTTCCTAATGAACCTTATACTTATCGACGCTTCGTTTCTTGTAACATGATAACGAAAGAATGCAACGATATAAACGGCACCTTTGGAGGGAACGCAGTTTTCTACCACCGCGAACACGATGACCTGTACCTCGGTACATACGACGGCATATATCAATACGATTTCAAAACGAAATCAGCAAAACTCGTTACAAAAACTAGTAATTCGATATGGGGTTTATTCATTTCTAACAAGAAGTTTTATTATATATCATATCCAGACAAGAAGCTCTATGCATACGCGAATGATAGCTTCGTGAAAGTAAGAGAAGTAGCTGATATGCAAGTCGAAGTTTTCTTTATCAGTAAAAATGATATCGTGTATTTTTCTAGTACTACGGCTCTGTATCGAGTTGAGAAATCTTATATACCATTTGATACGGCAATTCTTTTAGGTGATAGAATTATTGTTAGACAAATCGTTGAAGATTTAAAAGGTAATGTGTATATTTGCGCCACTGATGGAGTTTATATGGATGATGCACCGAAGACACAACTGAAGAAGGTAGCTGATATTGATGGTGTGTATGGTATGACAGTTATAGACCAAGCATCTTCAAAAGGTCATTTAAACGTGATATATTCGGTCAACGATGCGATATACAAACTAGAGCCTAGCAAGAATAGTGCGGCCTGTTATGATGAAAGTAAAAATAAAACGTTCGGTTTTTCTATCGAGCTAAATGTGAAAAAGCCTATTAATAAAAGGCATCATAGAACTGTATAATAAATGAGATAGTTATATTAAAGAATTTTATTTTTTACTCATCATAATAATCATTTTTTACTCTGTAGGTAGTATTTTGAAGATACCCCTAACTTCTGTAGTGACTGGAGGTTGCAGCTTTTTGTGGAGTTCATAATTATACAGGGTGTTAGTTAATGCACCTGGTAGTGTTCCGAGAATAACTACATATTGGCATAAAAAATTACGATTTGTTTTTTTTTTCGGGAGAATTTCCCCAACTCATTTCATAATCTGAAACATAGATAATTCATTAACTAACAGACCTATATAAAGTAGGTAAAGAACGACGCATGCAATTCCGTAGTTCCGAAAAACATAGTTGGCGTAGTGTGGGTGTAAAATGTTATAACTCCGGACACGTATCTTGGACCTAAATCGCAAGACAAACGAGGCTCTGGCGCCCGCCGATTGCTTTGTAATAATCTATGCTTGGTGAATTTGAGTTCGTCTACCGCAGTAGCACCCCGTGCTATCCTCAAAAGACACCCAAGAAATGTGTACTGCGCGTATAGGGCACATTTTGAGCAAATCTTAGATACAAGATACGTGTTCTGAGTTATAATACATCTCTGGCTTCATCTTCGGTTCGGGGATCCACCGGCGGCGTGATGATTTATTGTATGTACAAATACTGTTACAAATTTGAAGTTTGTGTGTTTTGCATTGTACATTTTATCAGGCGCACTTCATAATTATGTTTAAAGTTGAACGCAGACCTAGCCGCACCGCACTCACCGCAGTCGCCGCAGTCATCGCTTTTGCAACTGTGATCGACTGCGGTGCGGCTAGGTCTGCGAGGTTGTATAGAACTTCATATAAAGAATTCGGAATGCGGGGACTGCGGTGAGTGCGGTGCCTCTAGGTCTGTGTTCACCTTAAGACCTAAATACCTACAGTAAGCGCGCAAGTATATGGAGTGAAGGAGGCAGCATTGGGCGCTCCGGGAGGGCGAACGTACTCACTCACTATGTGGAGCAGTTGCAGGGAGCGCGGAGCGCAAGAGGTTCGCGAACATAGTGGATACCCAGCTTTACGCCTTCAAATGATTATGATTTCTTTCATCTGTAGATAAGATTCAAAATAGTCTGTAATATTTTGCCTCAAAAAGCCGCTACCGGCCGCTGCTTCTCAGAAGGGTAGAATGTTCTGAAAGTAGTTCCATAATAGATGCTTCTTCCTTACGACTTAAAATTAAAACTGAAAGACATCAAATAGGTAAGTACCTAACCTACTAATATTTCCAGTTGTAGTCAAGCGGTTTGGGCTCCACGTTGACGAATTAGCCAGTCATTGGTCATTCAGTCTAGACAACTTCTTTAGACGAGTAATAAAATTAAATACCTACTAGCTGTGTTGCCCGCGGCTCCGCCCGCGTGGAATTCTAATCCCGTTCGTCGTTGATATACAGCCTATGTGTTATTCTGATGTATTTAAGCTATAATATTGTGAAGTTTCATTAATCCATGTAGTGGTTTTTACATGAAAGAGTAACAAACATCCACCACTTTCCATCAGGTGGGCCGTGTGCTTGTCTGCCAACTAAGTGGTATAAAAAAAAATACATACATCCATCCATCCATACTTAGGTACAAACTTTCGCGTTTATAATATTAGTAGGATTTAAAGATAATAATAATTAATCTGATGTCTGTAGACTGTGACTAGGGTTGCCAACCATACTGTTTAAAACAGTATTATACTGTTTTACACCCAATTATACTGTTTACTGTTCAACAAACAAACAGTATCCAAAATACTGTTTTCAGCATCAAAATGCATAACACTACAAAAATGTGCAGCAATTGATGCAATTTTAATTAATTGGGCACCAATTTGCAATTATTTTATAAGTGTAGGTGTTGATTGTCCCATGATAACCCAAAATTTATTAATGATAAATCATAATATAGAAAATAATACAGTTAACAGCTATCTTCTATTTGCCAGCCATATTAAATCTTTTAATTTATCCACCGGTGGCACACACCAATGACTTTTCGATGCTTTTCGAAGTTGTGTGTATTTATCGCAGGTTTATAAGTGCCCGGTTAATGGCAATAGGCTCGCCACCTATTATGTACATTGGGACCTAAACATAAACAGCGAAATGTGGGTGCTAGCACCTCTGCCTACCCCTTCGGGGATATAGGCGTGAGTTTATGATATGTTATGTTTAATTTATCCATAAAAAAATTGATGGGAACCATATTACCATTTTAGATGTTTACGAAACCATGCTTTCTTTTAAGACAGACAGATCTAAGGGGGCAAAATAGGTGACGAACCCTTGTATGTAAAACCGTATTTTGTGAACCGGATTTTTATGATCTTTGTTTTGTTGGAGAGAGAAAGTTGGTTCAGGGAGCCAGAATCGGATGACAGGATCAAGGGAGTCAGGATTGGATAACAGGATCTAGGGAAATCCTCAAAATGATGGCAAAACACTGTTTCTGCTGTTTTAACATAATTTAATTTCAGTATTTGCATTTTAAAATTATCTGCTCGTGATTTTAAGCTGCTGATGATAGGAACCTAAGCAAAGGATGGACGATGGATCGATTATAACTCACTAAAAAGAGAAAAATAAATTAACAGCCTCTCGGGCTAGGTACTGCAGTTATTTTTAGCTTTTTAGTGCCTCTTTTTCGTTTCTTGAAGTCGGTTAAACTTTTTTGTTAAAATTAATTTATGTAATTGTAAAATACTGTTCTATTTTCTAGAATACTGTTCAATTTTCTTCGCGGGAATCGCGGGACAGACTATATTCCGTAGCCAGTGGTTAAGGAGTCGGCCTTACGATCGAGAGGTCCCGAGTTCGAATCCTGGCCATTACACTACTGACGTCAACCCACTCCTAGCACAAGAAATTTAGCTTAGTTGGAGGGGGGCTAATATTCTTTCAAACAAAGCAAAAAAAAAATATTTCTATCCTGGACCATACTGGGCCATATTGAACCTTAGGTCCTACTGTACTGACGATACTAGGACGCGTGGTCTGTCTGCACTACTGTCTGCAGTGTAATTCTGTAAGCGCACAACGACGAGCACAACGTTGAGACAGCCTTGATATAGTTTGTCATTGGTCGATCTCCAGTGACGTCACCCAGTCCGACCAATGACAATCTCTATTAAGGTCGTCGCAACGTTGTGCTCGTCGTTGTGCGTTTACAGAATTGCATTGCTGACTACGGATAATATTTCATACGTCGATGTCACGCTCACGACGCGACGCACATGACGAAAGATGAAGATTTTTTGATAGCTTTTTAAATATGTAGTTAACCCTTGTAAACCAAAAAAATCAGGTTCAGGATAAACCGCAAAGCCGAAAACAGGAAAGAAAAAAAAAAAACAGAATTTTGTTTTTAAATTTCTTTTGTATTATTTTTTTTTTCTTCTTTTGTATTTATTCTGTTTATTTAATTCTGATAATTTTTGAGAATATTTATAGGTAGGTAAGGTACATTTCTAGTCTCTACGAAGCGACGAAACAAGACCTTCTAAATCTAAACATAATTCCGTAACCTTACACGGATTAAACCTACCTGCCGTAAAATATTATAACCCTGGTTCATAAATCAAAAACCCCATTGCATAAAATAAAACAGAAAAAAGGTAGGATCCTAGTCGGAATTCTTATAATGGATCCCAAACGCCTGAGTCACGATCTCACGACGATGGTTATGGCCTGCACTACATTGGACTTCTTTCTTTTTAGTTTTTTTAGGTACCATATAGGGTGGTGGCACCAATTATCGGCCATGTCAACATTTTTTGACATTTGATTGATTGTAATTTTATGGTTTATAGCATTTGCTTTCTTGCAATGCCTTTTTTGGGTAGAGGGATACTGAAACTCCATTACTACATTCGCAAAATTACCAATTCTTTGTTATTTTTGAAAATATAGATGTTTTTTTCCGAGTATGTCGATTTCCCTTAATATCGGCCTCTAACACCCTAATTTCTGCCGCCTGTGACCCTAATATCGTCATACCTTTTCCAACGTGAATTAGGTCAATAAAACTAAGTAAAGTAAAAAATTATTACGTTTTATATTCCAATTCAGGTTCAAATAATTTTTTTATCGCTTATCTATCATTAATTTGTCTTTTCTTTATATCTCAGCCTTAAAAATTACAGTAATTGCTGTTATTATAAACCAATGATCACAATGATTAAAAAAAATTAAGACAAATAAAGATTTCCAAAATATATTATTATAAAGAAAATATATTATTAGATAAAGTCAAAAGAAAACTTGACTTTCTTTGAAGGCTTTTCAATTTAAATGCACTAAACAGTGACGGCAAGTAAAATCTTCTATAGCCACATCTATATAATTTTGCCCACGATCAACTGTATACTTTAAGGCCGTTTGGAGCATATGTCACATTCAATATTTTTTGGCTTCATCTTCTTTGGCATCATTAATTAGTTCTACTTCACAGCCACCACAAAAAAAATTCTCCTTTTCTTTTTGAGAAGGTAAATCATGAGGTCAGTTACGCTGTCCTTTAATATTCTCTTCTTCTATTCTAATACTCTTCTTCTTTTATCTACTAGTTTTGTTTTATTTGACTGGTTTATGTTTTATATTCTATTTTCCAGATTTTTCTTTCTCTATGTATCTATTCTTCCAGGAAGTCTATCTTGTAAAGTGGTGCTGGGAATTTCGTATTGTCGAAAGGCTATACTCTTCTTCTACTTCATCCTATCATTAATTCCCAGTCGCAACCGAAGCTTACACCTCGGATTCTGGAGTCCGCATTGCCAGTCTTAACTGCGGATTTGACTAGACCTCGATATTTTCCGCGAAGCGACTTCCATCTATACTCCACAACCCCAATGGTAACATTAGACAATATCGAAGCATTACATTACTGCCTGCTTCTTTAAACGGCATTTACTCCATCTCTTATTCTACTACGGTCATAGAAACTATAGGGGTCATAGAACCTATAGGGGTCATAGAACCTATAGGGGTCATAGAACCTATAGGGGTCAAAGAACCTATAGGGGTCATAGAACCTGTAGGGGTCATAGAACCTATAGGGGTCATAGAACCTATAGGGGTCATAGAACCTATGGTCATATAATCATAGGTTTGAAACGTTTCTCTTTTTGTTGGGACGACATGATTATATATATTATTGATTAAATTAAAATACATAAGTATTTGTTCATTTTGCACCACGTTCCTGTTTATTGTAAAGTTCGAAGGTTGTAGGAAAGTAAGTACCCTATACAAACAAAGGTGGCCGTTATTACGCATCGACTTTCTAGATATCGGCCGTAGTTGGCAAAAAAAATTTTTTAGGCGGCCGATGTTAGGATCTGGTGCTCAAACAGAGCTGCTATTTCATTTTTAACCATATTAATGTTACTGCTAACATATAAAATAGCTAAACATACAGTTTAGTGTTTGTCATGCATTTCCCCAATATCGACCAGGTGGCCGATATTGAGATTTCTCCAAAATAAAGATCCCTAATCTCGACCCCGCGATTATTTCATAAAAAGTAAAAATAAATTGAAAAACACACTACCTAAACGGTACTTCGACTGTTTTTCTTTAATAAAAAATAATATAAAATACCATAGGTATATTTAATTCCTTTCAAATACTTTCCCACTCAGTGCGTCGACTCCGGGATTTGACTCGGTATTGCCACCAAATCACACCCGTCGATACCTGCGCGTGCTCTATTGCCATCTGAACGTTCAAATGTGGAGGTACCCGCACCAAAACATGGGATGTTATTCGTACGGATATAGAGTCGCTTTTTGCATAAAAACTATCATAATTTTAGGGTTATTTTCATAGTTATGTTTCATTTTCTCGAAAAGGCCGATATTAGGACATGGCCGATACTAGGAGACCTCACCCTACCCGGATTTTTTGTTCGGAATGAACTTTTTTGCTGTCATACGACAGCAAAAAAGTTCGCAGGTCGCAGTCGCGCTCGCTAGTGGTATAGTAAAGTTACATTAACATTTTGTGTTACTTTTTAGGGTTCCGTATCAAGGGGTAAAAAAAAACCCTATTACTGAGACTCTGCTGCTGTCTGTCTGTCTGTTAACAGGTTGGAGGGTGGAGCTATGTTATGTAGTTAATTAGTTGAAATTTTCACAGATTATGTAGGTACCTATTTCTGTTGTCACTATAACAAAATCCATATTAATATTATAAATATGAAAGTAACTCTGTCTGTCTGTGTTTTTTTTTTATTTTTTTATACCACTTAGGTTGCCGACAAGCACACGGCCCACCGGATGGGTAGTGGTCACCGTGGCCTATGGACGGGACGTATGCAACACCAGGGGCGTCACACTCGTGCTGCCGACCCTAAAAAAGCCTTGAAATGCCCTTCTTGAAGAACCCCCTTATTGTAGTCGCTTGGGAAAACCACGACGTATCTGTCTGTTACGCTTTCACGCCTAAACTACAGAACCGATTTTTATGCAATTTGGCACAGAAATAGATTAAACCTTTGGAAAGGACATAGGCTATGTTTGATAGCGATAACCAACATCCACTTGGGAGGGCCACGGGCATCAGCAGGCTAGTACATACTAAAAACAGAATGATACGGAACTCTTCATGCACGAGCACGAGTCCAAGTCGAATTTTGCCGGTTTTTTTGTAAAGTTTCAGCCACTTCTGAGGGCGATTTGTCCAATTATGACGGTTTCTATTTCAAACATGTGTTGTATTTTGTATTTCCCGTTTTTTTTTTCATGCTGAAGTTAAACTCGTTTTCCTTAACCTTAATCACGCTACAGAATTTAGCGGACGCGTTTGTACAACAATGACTTCATACAATTAACAACCAACATTGTTGCGGTTACACCAATACTGTTCCTACTATGTAACATGCTAGACATTTGTGCAACCAACAGTAACCGATGGGGATGTATCACACACAGTGACAGCATTGTTTACGTTTTCGGCTACAGCTACATCTTTTGTTTAGGTTTTCGGCTACAGCTACATCTTTTGTTTAGGTTTTCGGCTACAGTGACATCTTTTGTTTAGGTTTTCGGCTACAGTGACATCTTTTGTTTAGGTTTTCGGCAACAGCGACATCTTTTGTTTAGGTTTTCGGCTACAGTGACATCTTTTGTTTAGGTTTTCGGGAACAGCGACATCTTTTGTTTATGTTATCGGCTTACAGTGACAGCTTTTGTTTACGTTTTTGGCTACAGTTACATCTTTTGTTTACGTTTTCGGCTACAGTGACATCTTTTGTTTAGGTTTTCGGCTACAGTGACATCTTTTGTTTAGGTTTTCGGCAACAGCGACATCCTTTGTTTACGTTATCGGCTTACAGTGACAGCTTTTGTTTACGTTTTCGGCTACTCAGCTAAATCTTTTGTTTAGGTTTTCGGCAACAGCGACATCCTTTGTTTACGTTATCGGCTTACAGTGACAGCTTTTGTTTACGTTTTCGGCTACTCAGCTAAATCTTTTGTTTAGGTTTTCGGCAACAGCGACATCCTTTGTTTATGTTATCGGCTTACAGTGATAGCTTTTATTTACGTTTTCGGCAACAGTGACATCTTTTTTTTACGTTTTCGGCTACAACGACAGCTTGTGTTTAGGTTTTGGTAATTCCTAGAGCGACTTCCATCTGACGTCGCAACCATAAAATCGGCAAACTTTGGTCGCAACTAGGAAATCGGCATGAGGGCGATGATGAATCATGTTTCACGTCCGGCTCGAAGGACCAAGCGTTGTTCCACTAAGGAAATGAAAACAATATTTATAAATATAACTACAGAATCTATATAATGTGGAATCAAGTCTCAGTTTCATGTCCGTTTTGAAGAATCAAGCATTGTTTCGCTAAGGAAATTAACGTCATTTAATAATATGATATGTATAATGCGTATGCAAATTACATATCACGTTCGAAGGACCAAGCATAAATTCATCTTCCGATCCGGTATTACATACCGGCAATTTGAGATCCGAGATCTGCTATCTCGCTCTGATAAAGCATGTTTCAATGCGTAAAAAAGCGATAGAGATATAGCCAAATGAAAAAGGTCGTCGATAAATACGTTTTGTCTTGACCCTTAACGAATGTAATACCTAGTAATATTCACTGAATAGACGCTTTCAATTTTCAAGCACCCATTCCCTCATCCCCCTGTTAGAACCCGGTAAACGTAACTTAAGATTAAAAGCCCCCGGGGCCGGTGGGCCGCCATGAACGGCAACGTCGCGTCGCGTTGACGCCGTCTTTTTGTAGGTAGGCGATAAAATACCCACTCAACTTTGTAGCTAGGCGAATAATGTTTTTGCTTAGGTAGAGTAAAATTCTTCTGTTCATGATATTATGTTAGCCTTCTTATTTAAGTAGGTACGTATTAAATTATTCATTTAAATATATATACCTACCTATTTATTATTCAAACAGATGATACCTAGGTAATAAAAAAAAAATTGAATTTGCCTATAAGTACGTAAATAGGATAACAGGCCTGTGTGGCTTTGTGTTCCTACTATACCTATTTACATTAAGATCTAGCTGTTTTTCTGTGCAATTTTCTTTTTATACGTAGGTATATAGGAAACGGAAACGGTATAGGAAAGCACACTTAACCTACTAATATCCTATCCTAATTCCTACTAATATCTACCAACCTACTAATATTATAAATAGGTATTAAAGTTTTCATCAACGGATCTAGGTGAAATTTGGTAGGTACAAGGATAGATTAGGTATAGGTAGTCTGCAATTACACCATACCTACTTTTTGTCCCGGAAATAATGCGGGAATAGGATAAACGGGATTAAAATTCCACGTAAGCGAAATCGCGTGCACTAGTGTAGATTATAATATTATTCAATTGTTACAATCAACATGACATGATCACGATAATTAAAAAAAAAAAAAACAAACCATTTAAGCTTACGTAACAAAAAAGACGTAATTTTAACGAAAAAAAATAAAAAACAGAACTTATAACTTCACTCCTTACAATAAAGTTGAGAATACCTTGTACGAAACTTATCTAGAATGTACAGGTTGCATTGAAATGAAACCCAGCATCGCACCAATCGCACTATGGGGTCGTCAGGTCGCGCGCTACGTTGCCAGCTGGTGCTATCTATGATGACGGATCGCCGCACCGCGTTGCACGTTATATTATTATTATAACATACATATAACATAAACTCACGCCTGTATCCCCGAAGGGGTAGGCAGAGGTGCTAGCACCCACATTTCGCCGTTTATGTTTAGGTCCCAATGTAATAGGTGGCGAGCCTATTGCCATTAACCGGGCACTTATAAACCTGCGATAAATACACACATAACTTCGAAAAGCATCGAAAAGTCATTGGTGTGTGCCATGGTAAAACCTGGGATCGAACCCGAGACCTCGTCTCAGCAGTCCATTACCCATACCACTAGGCTTTTTTTTATATTTATTTTATATTTTATACTTATTATATTTATTTTATAACACGACCATACCGTACCTACTCACCACAGACAGATAACTTCTGTGGTAAGTTGTACTCATTGTAGGCAAAAAGCAGCGACACGATAATTAATTTGAGCAGTCAAGTCTGTGGAGTAGACTTATTTGTTAGCGATAGTAACTATATAAATACCTACTATACTATATTATTAGTATACATTGTGTGGTTGTCGCACCCACGCGCTATGTTGGATTCGGACGGGAATTGTACGAGGTTTTAGTGTTTTACATTTACAAGGTCGATTGATTAGTTTCGCGCCTTCGTGTTTGCGATAGGTACCTATTTACTTTTAAAGTAGTTAGGTAGGTATTAGGTATGTCATTTGGTGAACCGATTGAATTATGTATGATTACCGATACCGATTTAATTGAATGCTCGTGGCTACGCCCGTGTGCAATTTTGATACGGTTTTCGCAACCCTTTGGAATCTATTCCCGGATTAAAAATGGCTATTTTTTATTCCAGACTAGTCTATCCCTGTACCAAGCCAGATCCAATTAACAGTTTGTACATGATTTAATAAAAACATAGGTAGGGACCTAGTTACTTTTCAGATTTATAATATTAGTTAGAAAGATATGATTAGCAGATTAGTAGATTAGGAAATTAGTAGAATAGTATATTAGTAGATTAGGAAATTAGTAGATTAATGAATTATTACTAATTCCACTAATCTACTAATACTACTAATCTTCTATTAGTAGATTAGTGGTATTAGTAGATTAGTTTTCTATTACTAAATTGAAAATGTTTATTATTTTTAATTTAACGATTTCTATATCACAAATTGAAAAATACTTTTTGAAAAAATACTTTATTTAAAACTAAAATAAATATCATCACAACTAATATTACCATCACAACTAACAGTACCTAATAAAAAAAAACTGAAACAAATATTATTAACATCGTTCATTATTTTTATTTAAATTGTTTGCTGCCTATTTTTTACGTGTTATAAAGTCTTGCGTTATTTTTAATTATGCAGCAATAAATTGGTCTTTATTCTTTTTCAAATTTAAAAAAGAACTAAGAAATCTCGAGTTTCAAGAATTAATGATCCGGATTCCACTACTACCGACCTAAGGTTAACCGTATATAATGGATATTAAGCGTACAGTACCGGTTTTAACTTCTTAATATAGAATTAAATTATTCGAGTTCGTATTATGACTATTGTACCTGCATTCGTTCAACGATCGTTCAAACTTTCATTTAAGTAATCCTTGTATAATATTATATGTCTACTTCATAAACAAAAAGATCGTTTGCGACAAAAGACAAAAGTAAGTCCAAACGATGCAAGAGCAAAGCCGGATACTCCACACCTATCCGTATTTCTTCAACCTCATACGGGAGGAAATATATCTATATAAAAGGGCAGGAGGCTGTTTATTATACGGTCCTTTCCGCCGGAAAGGGGGCAGGGGGTTGCCTGTCTAGTCGTGTCGGAGGGTTCTCTCGCCAACACCCACCCTCTCCCTAGCGTACCTTTTATCTTATATACCTACATAGAGCGTATACCCTTGTGAGTGCGTATCGATCGGGTACATCGAGGCTTGAGTATTATCTGGATGTTTGCCACGTATATTGTATCTGTCCATATGTAGATTTATTTATACTTGGGTTTTATTTTGAACCTATGATGTCGGGTAAGTTGAAGGAGCAGTTCTTCAGTGCCGGGTTGGTTGAAGGAAAAGTTTTAATTCTTCTTCATCATCTTAATCCCAGTCGCATCCGAAGCTATCTCCTCGGAGTCTGGGACCCGTTTTGCTAGTCTAACTGCGTTTTGGCTGAATTTTGATATTTTCCGTAAAACGACTGCCACCTGACCTCCAAACCTAACTTTGCGCAGAGGAAATATCGTAATTAATGAGGTTAATCCGACCTCCACAACCCAATGGCGATATCGAAGCATTGCAGTTAGACCAGTTATTGGACTTTTTAGTGTTCGAACGGTAAGTCCGTAACGACTGCCATAGAATGGAAGGAGCAGGTCTAATAAATCCATTAATAGTCCTATCCTTTTATACAGTGCTGGAACTATACAAACAGGAGATGCGTGTCACGGACGTCGTGGTAATGGTCATGATGTGGTAGAAGTAGAACTGTGGAGTCCCGTGAAAGGATCGCTTGAGAAAGTCTCGTATCTGCAGCAGCCTACATGGTCGTGATATCACAGACAAATTTGCAGGAGTGCGCCTTTGCTGGCATGACTTCCTTTGGTGAAGAACCGATTGGCAACGTGGATACTAAATATCAGGATTATGGGATCCGCCGAACCCAGAAAGTGAACCTCACTACGCTCAAACTCAATGTTGTAGAAGATGCGTACAAACTGGCAGTTTCTGCCAATAATGCCGAAGACCAGATGAAGTGGAGGAGAAAAAGTGGTAAAGCGGACCACAGGTGACATTAAATAGGTACTGAAATGATGGTAATGAGAATTCTGAAACTTTAAAAAACACTTGTTCATTGTATCTGTAAAAAGTTTGAAACGAATTGACAACCTTCCTACTTTATGGAAATCAGCATAAAGATGCGATTCGCAACGATGTGCTCGATAGAGATTGTCATTGCTCGGATTGGGTCACGTCACTGTAGAGTAGACCGACCAATGACAATTTCTATCGAGCACAACGTTGCGACTCGCATCTTTGTGTTTGCTTAATGAATTACACAGCAGCTAAAAAGTGTGTCGGATCGTTGAAATCTTATCCGCGGATACGGATGTTTTGACGTTTCGACTTGCATTGCGTGGGTCTTTCTATATTTGATTTCCAGCAACTACAATTCATTGTTACCTAATCACCTATTCTTAGCAACCTAGGTATGGGTGCATAATATCTAGATAATTTAAGTAATGAAAATTAATAAGGCACAAGATGGCACAAGACCCGTGCAAGATCCGCCAAATACTGACGGAAAGGACGAATACGAATGTTCTTTCCCCTCGGATATTCGCGGATACGGATATGGATTTGGTCACGGACATCTGACACATCACAAGTAGGTGGCACCTGACTAGTGTTACACATGGACGTATTCTACTAAACGTCCATGGCATGGCATGGTCGCACAAAGCGTCCATTCGTGCAGTCAATATGGGGAAACAGGCGAGTATAGCCGCTAGCGAGCGTATGCGTAGATATTTTCTGCCTGCATGCCATAGATTTTCGGAGAGGTGTGATGTATCCGCAGGGATTTCTGCACGAAAAAATACACGCTGCCAATGTTATTTAACGCCACGTCGCGTAACGCTGTGCTGGGATTGTTTGCTGCCTTAGTACTACTAAAAATACTTAAAAAAAATTAATTAAGATCTTTTGGTCAAGTCTTCTCTTACCATTGAATTTACATTTAGAATATGGTTATGGTTATTGTTAGGATGGTATTCAATAATAAAGGCCTTAAAACCCAACTCGTAAAGCGCGTTATCGTTATATAGTTATGAATAGGTGCACGGATGTATTATGCGGATTATGCCTACTAAAATGTAATACCGCTGAGCCAAGGGGCCGACCTGCGGTTTATACTTTGTAACAACTAGCAAGCAATCAACATAATGCCCACAGGCCCCATGGGTTAGAGAGAGAGAAAGAGCGTATCCGCTTGGCTGCTTACAAACCGGTTACGAACAAAATAACAGCGATCGCGGGACTTGACTCTTGACTTGACTTGACTATTCTTTTTTTCAAAGTAGACATTCGTGTATGTAGGGTTTTTCGACTAAGAAAAGAAAAAAAAAGTGGTTGTATTATTACTATACTTAATATTCTCTATTTTATCCTACCTATCTATCTATTGCATGTTGCATGATAATTTAGATAGGTAGGTAGGTATTTGATATATTTAATAGGTAGGTAGGTATAGTTCTTTGTTGTTAGTTTAAATGATAATTAGGTGATTAGTTACGTAGGTAGGTAGTGTAGGTACCTTTTACCTAGATTATGTGTTTGGAAAGTATCTACTAGGTAAACCATTGAATTATGTAGGTACTTACCTAATTAAATAGGTAAATAGGTACCTAATAAGGTTATCTAACGAATTTATCAATTAGGTAGGTATCCATCTACTACCTGCATAAATACCAATCAATATATAATATACCTAGGTACCTACTACATAAGCAGTTTATACAATAATACATTTTAGATAAGTAAAAAGTAAAAAATAATATTATTTGATAAAACGAAGCGATCGTATCAATCATACCAACTAATCTTTGAGCGGAACTGAGTACCTACGCTACGCCCATTTAACATAAATAATACGACTACGCTCAAATTATACAGGCTACTCGATGACTCAACACTCAAAGTCAAACATTACATCCAGTGTAGGTATTATTATTACTTTAGACGAACGTGTTGTTTGCCGCTCAAGCCGAGCGAGCGAGGTCATTACGTACAAAATGGGGGCGACCCATTCTGATATTATACCACTAAGCTCGTCTGTCTGATAGTTATTTATACTGCTATGCGTATGTCGAAATATCGTCGCTTACAACTCGCGCGACAGAGAAGGGTATATCGACTATGGCTTTGACTACCGATGCGAGACAGAGATAGGAGAGACTGCTGCCGACAACCGCTAGGAATTTGCCAGCCGTCCAATACTGACTCTGGCAGTCCGCCATACTGGCACTGGCAAGAACCGCGTCTCTGTTCTCGTATCTGCCTGTGAGTGAAAGGAACAGAATTTCGGTTCTACCTCGGTAAAACGAGTGTACGTTTCGATCGAAAGACGTGGGCTGCTACTTTGCTCGCCTAATTTTAACTCGTATAGGTATATTACATTTGTAATTTGCATATTTAATTACATTACAGTTGTAATATTTAACCAGTTTGACAGCAAGACGTCAGAGACAAAGGCAGATTGGATTGCGTTCACTGACTATCGATAGCATTTTATTTTTTTGACAAGCGCGTTTATTTGGCCGGCCATTTTGTATTTTCTTGCAGAACCAGAAGCGAAGTGACAGAAGTTCGCGGAAAATAAATTATTTGCATTTTCCAAGTGTATGCTGTTGTTTTCTCAAGGTTATCATTTACTTCAGTGAAAGCCGGACATAATATTAGTGTTTTCTAGTTCTAAAAGCGAGCGTGAAAAACTTTTGAGTGTAAAATTGGATTGTGAAGTGTGGGATTGTGTCGAATTTAGATTCTTGAGTGAACATGAACCATAACACGGAGATATCAGTGTAAGAATTATTCGGACTTACGGTTAAACTATATAATGAATGTGAGTATTAAACTAAGATTTGTTTTACGGCATGTTTTGTAACATTCCTGCATAGAATTTGTATTAGTTTGTCCTAGTTAACTTTACCAACTCCTCTGTACCGATAGCAATCACGGCAACGGTGAACCGGTGTATTGAACTTGAATGTTTTCCAAACATTTTAAGCAATTGATTTTCATTTAAAGTTCAATTTCAACGATTATTTGTTTGCATAATTCAAAAAAAATGATCCCAAGCTTTTTGTCGAAGTGTTTTTTCAAGTTTTTTTTTTAATATAGAGCTATCTATAAATTGTATTGTTTTTGTTTACTAACCAATACCTATCTGTGAATAAGTTAATAACCCAAATAAATATAACTAAACAAACATTATTCAAATACACAAAAGTATTCAAATAAGAAAAGAGGTTCTTTCTATATCTAGGCTGAATGACCGTTGACTACACAGCCAATTGGGAAGTTAAATCATTGTGGTAAATACAATGATATTTAACGATACAATGATGAATTGAACCAATGATCACAGCTAAAAGGATGATAATAACTTGTTCACAGGTATCGTAGAAAATGGCCACAAAGCATGAGCCCGCTATCCCACCATCGCCAGCCAATGGTGAATCAGGTTAGTTCTTAAGGTGCTGTTTTTCTCTATACACTGCATACTCTTATAGTCATGGTCATGATATTGTATACTGTGAAATAGTGGTGAGGGGTCCCTATAATCCAAATCCTGCTGACTTGCTCCTGTGAAGCCGTGATAGACATGTTTAAATTTATACTCTGACCAATATATTCATACTCTACAGGCCACAGCATTTTTTCATCGGGTGGGCCGTGTGCTTGTCTGTCACCAAACATGTATAAAAACAAAATTTATAATACAGTATCTAAAACTGAAGAAATGGTTGCCAGTCAATGGACTGTTAGCCTCACAACATTGGCATATATTTTGACCACATTCTGAATTCCATGAGACAGTATTATACCGACGACAAAAGAAAAAAAATTATAACTTCTAATTAACTTTTAACTTCTAATTAAATCTATTAATTATAACTTCTAATTAACTTTTTTTCTTTCTTGTATCTAAAATTTTGAGAATTTCATACATAATTGCTATGGTCATTTTATAACAGTTTGATATAATATATATATTTTTTTGCACTGGTTTCACTTTTTTACAATTTTTCACTCTTCACCACTTCTGTGAGATATAGTTGTACCAATCATGATTGTGATATTTCTATGCTTTATTTGTGTACTTAGGCATGGCTAGTCAGTTTGCCAAAATTTCAATTGACGTTACCAAATAATTAACTGCACAGGTGATGGTTTTATTGAGTTTGTAGTTATTTCTTGTTAGACCATAAAACGTTGCTTGCCTTGAAAATATTATCTATTAAAGTTAGTTGCTTGGCTTAATTTAGAGAAGCAGTAGTAGCTTAGCAACATCCATTTATTATGAAGTTGATAGAAAATAAAAAATTAATTTATTACAGATTTATTGACTTTATGAGCATTATTACTTAAAGTACTTCTGTTCGAAAAGTGTCACTTTGTTCCTCTATAAGTAGGAGCAAAAAAACCATTCTTCTTCTCTCTTCTGTTCTAAACTGAAAAGTGAATTGAATTTGGAACATTAGATCATTCATAGAAATCCTAACTTTTTTTGAATTACTGGCTGCACGGCGCGGTGACGCGGCTATCTATGCTAAGTAAAAAAAAAACAAGCGCGCGAATTCCGTTTCTGTTCTTGTAATCAGTCTTCTTCTTCCTCCTAGCGTAAATTCCCAGTCGCATCCGAAGCTTTTCAGCTCGGAGTCTGGGGTCCGCTTTTACCGTCTTAACTACAGATTTGGCTAGACCTCGATATTTTTTCGTGAAGCGATTGCCATCTGACCTCCACAGCCCAATGATAACATTAGGCGATATCGAAGCTTTGCAGCTAGACCGTTGTTTTTGGTTTTTTTTTTTTAGGGCTCCAACTACCCGTAACGACTGCCATAGATGTTCTTATGGCAACCGGGACCGACGGCTTAACGTGCTCTCCGAGGCACGACCAGACCAATGCAAATACCCATATTTCATGCACACAAATATTTGCACTGAGCGGGGATCGATCCCGCGCCTCCTGCGTAGCGGCCGCGTTCACTACCGCTACGCCACGGAGGCTGTCCTTGTAATCAGTACCAACATATTTTTCTCATAGAAAGGGCATGAAAAGTAGAGTATATTATTATGACTCGAGAGCAAATTATTTTTCCCTCGGGCGATGTGCTTTGAACCCGTCGCTGCGCTCAAGATTTTACGTTAGAATCCCTCGCTACGCTCGGGATTCTATTTTAAAATCCTTCGCTTCGCTCGTGGTTCAAAGTAGCGCCCTCGCCGTAAAAATACTATTTTGCTCCCTTGTCATTACAATCTACTATTTTTACTAACTTCTGTTCAGTTTTGATAAAAGTATAGACATCATCACTATCACTATCATCATCATCACTATCACTATCACTACATATTATAAAACAAAGTCGCTGTCGCTGTCTGTCCGTCCCTATGTATGCTTAAATCTTCAAAACTACGCAACGGATTTTGAAGCGGTTTTTTTTAATAGATAGAGTGATTCGAGAAGAAGGTTTATATGTACTGGGTGGCGCAAAAGTACTGGCACTAAAGAAAATACCTTTATTTTTTTTATATGACATTTTCTGTCATTCTGTTGTTGAAAATTGTGTAGTGAACAAATGTAAAATACACTGAAAATAAACATGGACCGTTTTACTCCCCAAGAACGTGGAATAATTGTGTCAATGTTCTTACGGAATAATTCATCAGTAATAAGAACACAACGTGAATTTCGTCGACGATTTCCCCACCATCCGGCACCGATTGGTCGCACAATTCGACGCTTTGCCACACGCCTTGAAGCAACTGGCTCAACATTGGATAGACCTAAGTCTGGGAGACCAAGAACAGGCCGTTCAGCTGAAAATATCGATGCTGTGCGCGAAGATGTGGAAGAGTGTCCAGAAACATCAACGAGGCGACGTGCCACGCAATTGGGCATTTCCAGACGGACCCTGCAGCGTATTTTGGTGAAAGACTTAAAGATGTTCCCGTATAAAACTCAAATGACTCATCAGCTGCTGCCTGCTGACCACCGAGCTCGTCTAGATTACTGCCAGCGCGTCATAAACCTCAACCTTGAAGAGGATGATTTTCCTTCAAAATTGGTTATGAGTGACGAAGCGCATTTCCATCTCTCAGGGCATGTCAATAAGCAGAATACTCGGTTCTGGGGCACTGATAATCCGCGCATTATTCAAGAAACACCTCTACACCCACTAAAAGTTACTGTATGGTGTGGCATCTGTGTTGACAGAGTGATCGGACCCTATTTTTTCGAAGACGCTGGAGGCAATGCGATAACTGTCACTGGAGAACGCTACAGAACCATGTTACGTGAGTTTTTGATACCCAGTTTGGACGAATTGGGGCTGGAGCACATCTGGTTTCAACAAGACGGCGCTACGGCACACACAGCGCGCGACACTATGGACTTAGTGAGGGACGCTTTTCCAGGCCGAGTTATCTCTCGTTTTGGCGATTTGCCTTGGCCTGCAAGATCACCCGATCTGACCAGTCCAGACTTCTTTCTTTGGGGTTTTTTGAAATCTCGGGTGTATGTGAACAAGCCACAGACTCTCGCAGCTCTAAAAGAAAACATTCGTCAAGAAATAACGAACATATCGCAGGAAGTGTTACGGCAAGTTATGCAAAATTTCATAAATAGGGCTCAAATGTGTATCAACTCTGGAGGTCACCATTTAAAAGACATCATCTTTAAATCCTAATGGTACGAAATTTAATGGTACAAATATACATTTAAAAAAACCTAAATCTAGTTTTCTAATTTAGAAAAAATGTTATAGCCGAACCAAATAGGGTCTTTACTTTTGCGCCACCCAGTATAATACATGCATAATATTGTAGAGAAACACTTATGAATTTAGAGATATGCAGCGGGAAGCGTCGGGAACAGGATCAGAAAATATGGTGGTACGAAATTCGCCGGGTCAGCTAGTTATATATAAAGGGTGAAGAGTAGTAATATGATTCCTACTCATTGCATAGCATCTATGCGTTCATATACAGTATACCTCTATACTAGTCTCATACAAAAATAAATATAAAAATAATTTAATATGAAATGTCATTAGTTATGCATTAGCTAATTTGTGTTACCTTGTGTTTACAACTGTAATTTAATAGTTTATTCATCATAAATTTGTTTTTAAAAGTCAGTTTAATATTTGGCAACAATTTTTATATTATGTTACATGATTTACGAGAGGTAGTTAACCTTGTGCTAACAATTCAAATTTGCTCTACTTGATGTACAAATAATACAATTAATTGATAATAGAGTAAATACATTATTTCTGCAAACAATTAACTCAGCGTATTCCATAACAAATCATCATAATCTTCATGGATACGCATTTTCCTGATTGCATCCGTGGCCAAGATGATCTCGGAACTAAGGGTCCGCCGACCGGTTATTCCTTCTTCTTTTTGCACGATCTTGGGCGTCCATTATAGTGAGACCATTTGCACGCATGTCACCCTCCAGAACGTCAAGCCACGACTACCATAACAAAAAAGAATATTAGCAACCGAAATTACTAATATTCCCGTTAACCCCTCCAGCTAAGCTAAATTGCTTGTGTTAGGAGTGGGTTCACGTCGGTAGTGTAATGGCCAGGATTCAAACCCAGGACCTCTCGATCGTAAGGCCGATCCCTTAGCCACTAAACTACTGCTGCTTCATTTTTATGAAGTTAGGATTACAATAATTTGACTGCAATTGCTTTTTTGTTATTATTTTCACCCATCATAATCGTTTCTCTTACATTGCATCTGTTTTGTTACTATCTATCTCCTAAGTTATAACCTCGCTCCTGCCATACGACACTACCAACATGTAACAGACATTATATTGTTGGTTTGTTGGAGATATTCGACAATCATAGATATGCTGTTAAGGATTTGCTGTGCATTCGGTATATGGTGGTGAACCACCATATACCTAATAACCACCATAATTTTTTTGAGATGACTGCAACTAGAGATGAATGGAAAAAGCATACATGTTGCGCTGACCCCAAATTAACTTGAGATAAGGGCAGGAGGATGATGATGATGAACCACCATAATTTCTTGTTGTAATAGCTAACATCTCCTAATCGAATACTTTACAGGCTGACAAAAAAAAAAAAAAACAAGAAAAGAAGTCCTAACGATAAATTAATATAACAAAGTTAAATACGACACTGCAATACGTAAAATAGCGCCATCTAGTGATATGTGGCTGAACTACTAAGGAACTAGTGTTCTTGCATCGCGCAAGGAAAGTTATCACGATATATATACATTCATTAGCACCATCTAGTGATATCTAGCTGAACTACTAAGGAACTAGTGTTTCTGCATCGCGCAAGGAAAGTTATCACGACATACATACATTCATTAGCATCATCTGGTGATATCTAGCTGAACTACTAAGGAACTAGTGTTCCTGCATCGCGCAAGGAAAGTTATCACGACATACATACAACATACATTAGCACCATCTAGTGATATCTAGCTGAACTAATAAGGAACTAGCGTTGCTGCATCGCGCAAGGAAAGTTATCACGACATACATACATTCATTAGCATCATCTGGTGATATCTAGCTGAACTACTAAGGAACTAGTGTTCCTGCATCGCGCAAGGAAAGTTATCACGACATACATACAACATACATTAGCACCATCTAGTGATATCTAGCTGAACTAATAAGGAACTAGCGTTGCTGCATCGCGCAAGGAAAGTTATCACGACATACATACATAAGCACCATCTAGTGATATAGCTGAACTAGTGCTCCTGCATCGCGCAAGGAAAGTTATCACGCTGGTTACTGTAAAAATTACATTTAAAGTACGCTTAATGTTTTACAAAAGGGCGAACTTACTCGTAGTTTCATCGCTATCATACTCGTACTAACACTGCTGGTAATTTAACATAGATGTCAAATTAATTTGAGTTTTAAATGTTGATCAGGTCATACTTTGATTTGACAGGCGGTTTATTGGTAATTGTGGCCACACTGCTCATTTTTGTTCATTAGTTCATTCTTATCAGTTAAAACTGCCAATACGCCGTCGCCGTCGGTTCCAAAACGGATGAAAAAATATTACTGAATGTCTTTGTTGACAGAATATTCGGAGAATTTCAAATCTCGTGAATTGACATTAGACAGCTGTGTTAACTGATACGATGATCAAATTAATCTATTTAACCACGCTTTAAGCAACCCAATTGCTACTTGACAAGAGTTATAACAGCCGATTAGTTAATTTAACGTTGATAGTGCGTTTCTGCTTTTAACCTTCTGCACCTAAAAAAAGCTGCTTCGAGTCGCAGCGTTCATTAGGGTTGCCAGGTTTTAGTCGTTTTGTAAAATAAAGACAGCAATAGTAAAATACTTATTACAGATCTACTAATACGAATTCCTAAAACCTCGTTATAAAAGAACAAAGAATGAACAAGGAGTGAAGTTTTTTATCGATTATTGGTTTTGAAAATTTTATTAGCTTTGAAATAAAACGAGTAGAGTGCGTTATGATTAGCATTGAATTAACTCAGTTTTAATTAAAAGAAGTAGACCGTAATACCCGCAGTTACAAAAAAGTAACATTGGTAACATTGACGTGTCGTTGAATATCGTTTCTTAGGATATTGATACGAAAATTTTATTATACTTATTCTGAGTCGGCAGGCCAGGTTCGACTCTTGGTCAGTATACTGCTAACGTGCACCCACTCTGAACACAAACAATTCAGCTTAGCTGAAAGGGTTAACGAAAATACTAGTAAATATTTCCGTTAACCCCTTCAGCTTAGTAAGTTTAGTAAGTTACTAATATTCTTTTGATGGAAAAAAATGTGTGTCTTTCGATTATAATAATTTTAATTAGCGCCAAAATGTTAAGAATCTGCACTTAGGCCACTAATACCCATTTATACTTTTTAAACTACCCATTTATTATCAATATTGGTTATAATAACGAAGTAATATATAAATTTTGCCTCCGGAGCTTGGGAGGAAACCCTTACTTCCCTCTCGAGGATTGCGCGCCCGCCGCCCACCTCCTCTCATGACGGGCTTACCGTGCTCGACACCACCACGCCATTTTGGTGCTTTTTAAAAGTCTCCTTATTCGTAGCCGTCCGATAAAGCCCATTACTTCCCGGATGGACCGAGTTACATGTTACGTCATGCGGAGGTCGGTTTCCTCAACCTGGCGTTGTCTCCAGTTTCCTCTCCATTTTTATCCGATAACTTTATATAGTAATCATCATATTGTATGGTATTATACGGTTAAAATATTTTTCACTATATTTCAAGTCCTCTGTCCTTCCAGTGTAAACTTACCCTATTTCTACCCGGTGCATATTAAATTTTTTCGTAGCATAGAGTACCATTTTTTACTTTTTGTCTACTTTTAACAAGAAATTATTTCGATAGTAAACCAAAGGAACGAGATTAGATCCCTGTGGTACGCCGATAGAGATTAAATTAATATTTTTATAATAAAATGGTTTCGGTAGACGTGAACGAGAGCAAGACCTTATTTACAGTCTCTAATTATTAATCTATCTAATAATCTCTAGTCTCTAATTTCAATATACGAGTATAACAAGATTTAGAAATAGAAAATCCATTTGGCATGCTTAATTTGTTTCTAATCCAACAAAGATAATAATAATAACTACGTTTATCTGATTTGAAATAACTAGTCTCAATGATACTGCCATATGCAAAATTACACGACATGGCAACACTGTTCAAAGGTTGCGATAAATACAAAGCAACCATGGTGCCAAACATCAAAAAAATGTTGTGTAAAACCATAGAGATGCAGAGATTTCCATGTCTCGTTGTGTTGTTCTAGTGAAAATGTTGCGAAAAACGTGAACTATGGACGAGGACTAAGTGCACTGAACGAGAAACCAATTATATACGTCACGCACAAGACACGCCACGGGGATGGTCGCCGCTCGAGCACATTACTCGTCATGCTAACACGTCACTTAATATAACTTACTTTAAGAACGCCACGAGTTGGTGTTTTCAAGTTATAAATAAGGGAGCTGTTTATAAATAGAGATTAATTTGGGCAAAAACGCGGGATGCATTTTGCTGGAGTCATCATCATCCTTGCCTAACTATTTGGAAGCTAGCCCCAATTATTTGGAAGGAACATGTCATTTTCTGCAACATTTATGCCGGGCTATTTTAATAAATTATTGAGTCACAGAACACCCACCAATCTGGGACGGTTGACGATCGCCTTAAATACAGACAGCATTTATCATTTCATAACCAAATATCTATATAATTTAGTAATATTTCTCGCGAAATATTGTGAAAGGAAAAAGAAAAATGTCGCCAAAAGCGTCTTTTCACTAGAGATGAAAGAGATACCTTTTTGGCTGAATACCGGATATTCAATCCAACTTGGAACTGGATAACCGAGTTTGCGGCCGCCGGATATCCGGCCTTAGAATATCGATAGGCGCATAAGGATTAGAGCGAATACGTGATCAATGTAGGATTCTGGATAATTCGGTTCTTTTAAGAATAGAGTAGAAATAGAAAAACTGCTGGTTTTACTGAAAAAAAAAAAAAAAGTTATCGCGCTTGTAGCGCGTATTGAAAATATATGGAGTGCAAGAAAATATAGCTTTTGTAACAATGAGGATCATTCACGTTTTTAGCTGAGTATGCAGATTTATAATGATTAAAAAAACAATAAACACTGTGAAAAAATTATTTCAATCCGATCAAAAATTACGAAGATACAGCAATTTTAATGCAGTAATCTCAAAAACGCTCGCCGCCGCGCCAAAATACTGTGTGACGTCATCTGTTATGACAGCGCGCGCCGCCGCTATGGAGAGTATGAAGACTTAGGGCTCTTTTGGGTTAAGACTCCATAGCTGTTTTATTTCGTAACGTATAATTTTGAAATTTTGTACGGATTTTAAGTAATTTACAAAGCTTCTAATAATATAGTTTTTGTGCTATTTACTTCAATATTTTTTTTAATAAAAATAACTATATCTATACCTACTTATAATATTATGAAACTGAAGAGTTTGTTTGTTTGAACGCGCTAATCTCAGGAACCACCGGTTCGAATTGAAAAGCTCTTTTTCTGTTGAATAGTCCATTTATCAATGAAGGTTATAGGCTATATAACATCACGCTACTACAAAAGGGAGCGGAGCAGTGTTCATAAATGACAACAAATCCGGCAGACTTCCATACATCTATGTTAACATAGTAATAAAGAGGGAAGATTTGTATTTTTGTATTCGATTAAACTCAAAAACTTCTAGACCGATTTCGAAAATTCTTTTACCATTAGAAAGCTGCATTATCACTGACTAACATAGACTTTATTTTATTTTCAAACAAATTAGGAATCCTTACTAAAACTTCAATAATGAAATCAAAGATGTAAAAAAATTACTTAAAATATTTCTTACATCGCGTGCGCTGCGAAAACTATCGATGATAGAATAAGATAATGTACTGCGGAAATATATAACTTAAAAAGGTCTACATAAAAGTCCGCGATAGCATATGTCTATCTCCTAAGAAAAACCCACAGCAATCATTTTTATCTTTTAAAAATTACAAAATTATAATGTGTCATTATCGAAGCTATTTTTAACAATACAGTATCATTCCTTATCCAATTAAATACGTTCAATATATTGTGCATTTAATGTAGATTAAAACTGCTATTCAAACTATTTGATTACAATGAAAAACTTCAGCGTTAGGTAAGCGTAAGAGCGGGAAACGAGCGGTGCCGTGTGATGCGAGCGCTCAGGAGGGCGTTCGGCAGCCCTCTGCCAGTTTGTGTCGTCGAAGACTCACCGAGCGGTAGGTGTATAGCGCGCGCGCGGCCTTGAGCGAGTGACGGAAGCCTGACGCAACGCAGTCCACAGTAGTGTATAGACTGGAACGTTTGTTATTGTTTCGGTGGTAATAATGCCCCCATACAAATATTGTATTGTGCCAAAATGCAAGAATACAAGTGTTACTACGCCTAATAAACTGTTTTTTTATGTTCCGAGAGATGCAAAGATAAGAAAATAAAATCGGCCAAGTGCGAGTCGGACTCGCCCATGAAGGGTTCCGTAGTAGCAAAGGCGAAAATTGCGGTTTATAACGTATTAAAAAAAAAAATTACTGACTGGATCTCGTTCGAACCAATTTTTAGTGGTAGTTTTCATGGCAATTTACATCATATATTTTTTTTAGATTTATCATTCTCTTAGTTTAGAAGTTAGAGGGGGGGGGGGGACACATTTTTCCACTTTGGAAGTGTCTCTCGCGCAAACTGTTCAGTTTAGAAATAAATTATGTTAGAAACCTCAATAGCATTTTTGAAGACCTATCTATAGATGGGTTTGATGAAAAAATTTTTTTTTGAATTTCAGTTCTAAGTATGAGGAGGAGCCCCAAAATTTAATGCTTTTTTTTATTTTTGTGTGAAATTCTTAATGCGGTTCACAGAATACATCTTACCAAGTTTCAACAACATAGGCCTTATAGTTTCGGAGAAAAGTGGCTGTGACATACGGACGGACAGACAGACAGACAGACGGACGGACAGACATGACGAATCTATAAGGGTTCCGTTTTTTGCCATTTGGCTACGGAACCCTAAAAATGGGTTAAAGTAATGAGAAGAGATGATAAAACTCTTCTTTCAAGCGAAAGTGTTTTACATTGTTGCGAAGATCATTTTGTCGTAAGTAGGTATTGTGTACCTATTACTATTAGAACTATCGAGATATTTACCATGTATTGTTTGGAGCTTCCAATAATAGTAATGTGAAAGGCCATGAAAGTTTAAATACCTATATTGCGTACCTACCTATGTCTATACATGATAACAAAATTCAGTCTAGAGATTATCCTGCAGGCGTATACTATATACCTACCTATTCTATCATTTTTAAAAGTTACAGACTTGCACCACTACGAATAAGTCTCCTAAATACTTTTGAAGTGGTCATGACGGCATCGGCAATACTTACTTAAGTACTTCATTTTATTATGAAACTTAATACCTTTTCCTTTTCTGAACCTGTATTATACTAGCTTCAGTTATTTCACGTCATTTCTAACGTGGTTTATTACTCGCTTGACAAGACAGTAGGTACAACTTTCGACAGAACATCATAAGGTAGGTAAATAAGTACAAGTGTTAGGACGAACTACGTATATTATAAAGTATTTTAAAAACAAACTGTATTTGAATAATCACCAAAGAACTTAAAACACAAATAAAGTACTAAGAAAAACCAATAAAACGCAAGCACTACTAGTCGATCCACGAAAGAATTTGTACTGACTGACTGGCGACTGCGCTAGTCGGGACGCGTTCATAACAGATGACGTCATCGTCTAAATCGCAGTGTAAGCGGGCGTTTTTAAGTACTCGTTAAGAAATCCCTAATAGCTTCGTCATTTCTTGACGGATTTTTATTATTTAAAAAATAGGATACTCAGAAAGGTATAGCGCACCTGGTATACTGATTGAAAATACAATATTCCATTATGTGATTCATCCTCATTGGGTGACTTCAAAATTTAGTCGCGATTCGGCGACGCTGTACGGCGCTTCCTGTAGCATTTGGATAGCCGGGACCCGAACGGCGACTGCCAACCTCTCACTTCGTCATTTTTATCTGTAAACGTCGCCATTTTGTCAACTTGCCGAGCTGGCTTCGCTGTCATACTGCTCCCGGAGCGGCTCGGGGGTGTTGCCAAGATCACGCCGCCGTCTGGCCTCGCTATACGGTTGCTTGTGTGGGAAGCTATTGCTATTGATATAAAAATTTACACGCTATTTCATGCAAAACCCTACAAAGACCAAGCTGCGGCTGCCGGGCTGCTACTGCCGAGATCGGAATCAAAGCTTTACACAGCCAGACAGCCTCATTTAAACTTACCTTATGAATGGTCTAAGGAAAGTCTTAAAATAATTAATTAATATTATAACACCTAATTATAAAAGTAATTACAGTATTAAAGCACGAGCATAAAACTCATAATGAAAATTTTACTGTATGTACTTGTTGACTCAAGAACGCAAGGTTATTGCTGAATCTGTTTTGACAATCAATGTTTTTAACAGAAATAAATCGAAAGAAAGAAGAAAAATGTTCTCTTGCTATTTTTCAATTTACCGCTACCCTCAAAAAAGTCAAACTCCGAATGTTTGAACTTTTTCGATTTTTTGAACGAAAGAATGACAAAATGCCCCCATCGTTGGGACCTTTTGGATGATGATACTACCACATCGGTAGTATATTTCCCAACAGGAAATATATTTACTAATAAAAGTACCCAATAAACATTATTGTAATCTGTATTTTTTCACCCTACTAGTGCGATAATGTTAAAAACTACTCATAGGTACTTTTTTTTGTTCGCTGAATCCTCACAGGCACTTCTCTAGAACTACGTTACCTACCCCCTCATCGAATTAAACCACACGTCATCTCGGGTCTATAAATGCGGGGGTGTAAGGTGGCCCCCATAAGTCATGTCCCTCGCACCTCGGCTGACTCAGGACATGGTTGTTAGGTCTCCGATTTAGAGATGTTCTCTCGTTGTTTTCCTCTTGCCATTTAGCGATAGCCCACGATATTCTGTCTTTAAAACTAATGTTGGTGTACAATAAAGAGCTATTCAATCGATCTTACTCCATCCATGACTAAAGTAATAAATTAGGCTTTTAGGCTATCAAAAAGAAAACAAGTTTCAGCAGTAATTCAGTAATGAACCAATATCCTTGATGTAGACATAGACAACATTGTTGCAGTTCTTTTGCATACGACAAAGTTGCAGCCGCTATTATCTACCATTTGTTAATACCACGTTTGCTGTTATTATCTAGTTGCATTTACTGAAAGTGCCGCGGATGTGGTTGTGAAGCAAAGCCACAGAATAAGTGCTGGTCATGCCAGTTTATCTAGTAGTTTCACTTCAGGACAGCACAAATAAGTAACTACTTTCAGTACAAGGCTCTAAAGTACAATTTTGTTCACATTGTCATCTCATTTTCCACAAAATATTCAATAGGTCCATATGCCATAGTTCTCTGAGTCGTTGTACTAAACGAGATTATTATAATACCTATTCATTTATCCCGGGAATAGGTGTTCCTGTGGGTTACGAGAACGGAATTAATACAGGACTCCATGCGGGCAGAGCTGCTGGTTAAAAATAAACGCTTTATGGTGGCCTCTACATGGATGCAAGCGTGGAGGTGCAGGCTAATTCCACTCAGTGTAATTTTATAAAAAAACTAGCCTTCCGCCAGCGTGCATCTCGGTTAACGCGACCCATGGATATGACGCGACCTTTGCTCATATCTCCGGTTCTACTCAACCGATTGCAATCAAGCAAACATAAGATTTTAAGTCTGACCAAACCCTTTCTAAGAGAAAAAACCGCATTATAATCCGTTCAGTACTTTTTTCTAACTTTGTGTTACTTGTTGCTAATAAAAACCCATCCTTGGCAGTCGGGTAAAAAATACGCTCCTATGAGTAATATCCGCTAAGTCTGACATTTTAATTTCATCGTCATTGGAATCAAAAATTATACATTACTAGAAGAAGCTAGTAATGTATAATTTTTGATTCCGGATCCGGACGGAGGTCCGGATACTGAAATAGGTATTATGTTTTTTGAACCTGTTCCAATTTCTTGCGTTATTTTACTTTTCCCATTTCTGCTAGAGTCGTTATTCAATGTCAATGATAAAATCTCGATCAAGACCTCTACGAGGTCTATAACCATTATACAAACCTAACACTATTTTCATGTCTATTTTAACCGGACTATACAAATTCCAAAACCGTTCGTTATTTTCTCGAAAGCCGACGGATCCTTTCGTATCTCGGCTTACACGGACTTACACCGCCAACGGTCGATGTGGCGCAAATGTGGGCGTGCTATACCCACCCTAACTCTCTCCACTGGGACTATTCATCAAACCCTTGCTCTCCCCTGTAAATGATCCTCTTGAGGTTTCGTAATTTTGCCTCACATTGTAAGAAGAGAATGGATATTGTTACTCTTCGTTGGTCTATAACATTCTTTATTTTAGACCAAGAGGTAGGTATTATCTCTCTCACTCTCTCATCCTAGCGTTAATTCCCAGTCGCATCCGAAGCTTTTCAGCTCGGAGTCTGGGGTCCGCTTTAGTCTTAACTACAGATTTGGCTAGACCTCGATATTTTTTCGTGAAGCGATTGCCATCTGACCTCCACAGCCCAATGATAACATTAGGCGATATCGAAGCTTTGCAGCTAGACCGTTGTTTTTGGATTTTTTAGGACTCCCAACTACCCGTAACGACACGCCATAGATGTTCTTATGGCAACCGGGACCGACGGCTTAACGTGCTCTCCGAGGCACGACCAGACCAATGCAAATACTCATATATTTCATGAACACAAATATTTGCACTGAGCGGGGATCGAACCCGCGCCTCCTGCGTAGCGGCCGCGTTCACTACCGCTACGCCACGGAGGCAGTCGGTAGGTATTATGGTAGCTTAGTATAATAGTTATGGGGTCGGCCTTACCAGAGCCTTCGAATTGTTTGAATCCTCGCCATTATACACTACCGAAGTGAATCAACTACTAACACATTTGGCCTAACTGGATATAATAATATCCTTAAGAATATCCTTACTTACTCCAGTAAGGATATTATTAGTAATTATGGGCACAAAATATTCTTAAAAATCCACCCTAATATTATAAATGCGAAAGTATAAGTCTATCTTACGTTTTCACGCCTAAACCACTGAACCGATCTTGATGAAATAGATTAAACTAAAAAAAAAAGGACAGGCTATGTTTGGTCGCGATAACCGACATTTACGCAAGCGGAGCTGCGGGCTACAGGGCTACAGCTATTTGAGAATAAATCCAGAACCTGGCTAGTGGATACTACTCAAAGTAATTGAAGCAGTGAGACACAGAATATGTGATAAGATAAGATAACCGGTTAATCGCGATCGCGAAGAAAGCAGATTATGATAACCGTAATTGTTAAACGCAGTATTTGACTGTCAAACAGTGTATGTTTTTAATTTTCAATTTGGGTATTTGATTGACAAATTCGGTATTTGACTGACAAATTCGGTATTTGACTGTCAAACAGGATATTTGACTGTCAAACAGGATATTTGACTGTCAAGTCAAATCAGTTTCTTTTTATTAAACCTCAAAATTCATTATAGTTGAATTTATTTATGCTTTTTTTATGAATAAATGTAAAATAAATATAAATAAAAAAAATAAAAAAAACTACGTTTAAAAAAACCGACTTCAAAAATATTCCAGTAAAAATAAAATGCACTAAAAAGTTGAAAATAATTGCGTATTCTTCAAAAACTTTATTACAAATTATTGTCAGGTTTGGAGACGGTGTCAACCAAGGTAGGTTTGTAACTTCTCACGACACCGAGTCCAAAACTGACAATAATTTGTAATAAAGTTTTTGAAGAATACGCAATTATTTTCAACTTTTTAATGCATTTTATTTTTATTGGAATAGTTTTTTGAAGTCGGTTTTTTTATGTTGATCCGAACGATGTACTTACTATTAGGAACCGTTCAGTTATACTGACCGAATACTCGTAGACATTTATCCAAAACGTTAATCGTTCATCGGTCTATTTGGTTATCGGGGTGTGCGCAGTGCGCATGTGTCCGCATATGTGCGTGTGTGTGTGTGTGTGCTAGACACACACGCATATGAATGTACGCAACACGCACATTGCGTACATGCATATGCGTGTGTGTCTAGCTGAATGGCTCAGAGTATTCCACAAGGTTCTACTTCTAATGAATAACAAGCGCCTATTTGAATAATTGTCAAATGGCTAGCGTTATAAATAATGAAAAGTGTGGCATTAGTTAACAAAATAGCGTCTTTATAAAAAAGAACATTTATATTATTTAGCTTCGAGGCACGGCAACACCCACCAATGCAAATATACATCTGCTATATTTTTTCTTTGTCCTCGTACTTTAATCAACAAATTAACAGCTTGAAGTTTTGTTATTAGCTTGAGTCTGAAAATCTTGCTAGAGCTCTATACAAAACAAATCAGTAAAACATTGTAAACAAAATATGTAAACTCGTTGGCAAACGATTAATCACAATTTATATGTCTAGACACAAAATGTATGCATGAAAAACGGTTTCACTGCATTGATTTAAATGTTACTTTGTCTCACTGAATTGACTTATTGAACCTGATTAATTAACCGTTAATTGAAGTTAACACGCAACAAGATAACTATAACGTAGGAAAAAATACAACAGGTTACTGTTCTACACGATACTGTCGTAAATTTACGCGTATATCATTCATTTTACTGTTTTAATTGCAGGCACGTACGAGTTATGAATCATAACTGAAGCAGTATGATTGACGTCTCAGCAATATATTATTTTCCTATTTACCATTTCACACGTCTTAAATCAAATCATTCCATACAATTTCACCTTAAATCGTTTTCTCTCTTATTGACCACCTGCCTAATCTGTTTAGGGAAAAGTAATTTTTTGAAATTTGTAGGTTTTTCCTCAAATTACGTAATACGAATTCAGTGTCATGTAATACGCAATTGTGGAATCACTCCACCGCAATTTAACTGTAGGTACTAAATTGCGGTCGAGGGACTTTGCCATGAATATTTAGGCCTGTATTCCAGGACGATACTCTGATACTAGATCTGAGGATAGATTGTGTTCTAGATGACAGTTCTAATGTCCTTTTGAGAGTCGTTTATAACTGACCGTTGTTCTGGAATGCGGGCCTTAGATTTGACCATGAGACCGCTCCACCACGAATCATTTCACCACAAACTCCACCGCGAACCGTTGCGACAAAAAATAATCTTAAATTTTTGTTTTACAGATGATGAAGCCCAGGGTTCAGTAGACTCCAGCGTTCAAGAAGAAGAAGAAGAAGAGAAAAAACCTGCTGCCAATAATGTTGCCAACATTCTAGCGAGGCTTCAGTCTTCAGGTGCTCTGATAAAGAAACCAAAACAAGAGTACCGCTGCTACACCTGCGACGAAGATTTCCGTGATTGGGAGGAACAAGAAAATCATTTACTTCATCACGTTTCGCTGCCCTCTGTGGTGCTCGACAAGCTGCCGTCCGACGATGAGGATGTTCCTCCTTCTGGAGATGAGAACTGGTCCGACGAAGAGGAGGATGCTCCACCGCCTCCTCCTTCGACCGCCAAAACTCCTCAGAAAATCGATATATCTCAAATACTGAAGAAGACCGGCATCTCCCTAAAAAAGACGAGTGAGCCCGACAATAAAAGCTCTGATTTGGCGTTAAATAAACTTAGTGGGTTAGGTTTCACAATTAAGAAAAATAACACCCCGATAAAGAAGGAACCCGAACCAGAACAGACTTCAAATGTTGATGTAATGCAAAAGTTGGGAAAATTAGGAGGTATCAAACTAAAGCTAAAATCGGATGGAAATAATACTAACTCATTTAAGGTAATCAATGGTTTGAAAGATTTCAATGCATCTGATGAAGAAGATGAAGGTAGTGGAAACGAAGATAAAGATGAAGACTTTGACGAAGATATGGATAAATCGGGTGAACAAGATGGTTCAGGGGTTGATAATGAATCTGATGGTGAAAATCAGCAGAGTGCTAACAACAATCGAAAAACATCTGAAAGCGATGATTCAGCCAAGTCAACGGGTAAACCGAGTCCACTTAAAAACTTACAGGGTATGTCTATCATACAGAAAGAACCTGTAAAAGTTCAATCGGGGCCCCCAAAACTAACAATAAAAGAAATTCAACAATCCCGACCACCCGGTAGGCCTGCTGTAAAGCAGACACCAAAAAGAGGAGCTAACCTTCCTATTGCTGCAAAAGAAATGCCGCAAACTGAAAATCCACAAATAAAGGAAACACCAAAAATACAAGAAATTCAAAACAGGCCTGCTAGTACACCCGAAAGGCGAGAATCCCGAGACACTAGTAACATTGTCGTAAAGCAAGAAGTAGAAGCCGTTGAAACACAATCATCTAATGTTCCTATATTCTCTAATCAGATCAAATCAGAAAGGGCATCACCACCACCAGTTGATACTATATCTACACCAATTCTAGCTAGAGTAAAAACAGAGCCTGAAAATGCACCATCACTTACCTCTTCTACGGCACAACCAGTACCAGCGGCACTACCTTTACATCAAGCTCACTCCAGTCAAAGCACGCCAACAGCGTCTTATGCAACTGCTCCACTTCTACCTGTCACTAAAAAGGAAGACGTGGGTATGACCATCATAGAAATCAATGGTGACTCCAATGATGAAGACGATGATTGTTGTGTGGTGTCTGCAACGCCAGCACCGGATATTAAACCTATTATACCTAAAACTGAAAGTACTCCTATATCTTATCCAACAACGCCTTCTTACACTAGTTCTCAGCCTAGTTTTAGTTCCTCCAATATGCTATCCACGCGACTGACTGCACCTTCCACTGAAAAACAACATAATTTCAATTGGAACGCACCCGATTCCAAACCACCATTGGACATGCTGGAAAAAAGTACAGATGATATTTTTGAAAGTTTACTATCCAGTGCAACAAAGAAAGAAAACCTGTCAATTTCGGATGCGAGCGAATACATATCTTTGGATACATTAGGTCCACAGCACACGTGCGATGTGTGTAACACTAGATTTACTGATATTTCCCTGCTTGAAGATCATAGAAGAATGACTGGACACTCAAATTCTTTAGCTATTGCTCCTGCGTCATCCACACTCATGCCCTATAATCCGACTTCAAATATTCTATCGTCCTTATTGCCAGTAAAGCAATTGGCTGACCAAGTTGGGAAGCTGTCAACTATAGGAAGCGGGCCTGGGTTTACTCATCAGCAAAATGTCATGATCAACATCCAAGCTTATCCTGGAGGCGGTGGGATGATGATGCCGCCCCAACAATCATATAACTCCTATGCACCAGGGCAAAACATGGCGCCAGATTATTCACAACCAGGTAACATGTATGGTGCCCCTGGACAAGCAATGCCCGGACAGTACCCTGGACAAAGTTACGTTGGAGGACAACACGGCTACGGACAGTTTCAACCGGGTATGCCTAAAGGCGGATATCCTGGTCCAATGCCACAGAGTCCATACCCTCCCTCATCATCTCCATACTCCACCGCTTCCCCACTACAGGGAATGCAGCAAGCCGTTTATGGACAGGCGCCTATGGCCCAGGGCGGCATGAATTCACAAATGGGTCCACCTGGTGCACCTTTTGCTCCAGTGTCCAGTCCTGGGGGAACAATGAAACCGCCTTCAGGTAATATCAAAATACAGAACGTTCAGACTTTCCCTGTAGGACAAACTATTGGACAAATGCTGCCGCCGGGTCAAGTCTCAGGGTCAGAAATGGGTGGTCCAGGAGTAGTCCCTGGACAGGTTTTAGGCGGACAAATGCCATCGCCAAATCAAATTAGAATGGCGCCCGGAGCGAACATCACAGGGACGAGACCACGTATGGCTACTCCTAGAGGACCACGGCCGTCTATTAGACCAGGAATTCAGGTCCAAGGGCAGGTTCGAGGACAAAAACCGCCAATGCGTATGCCGATGAAAAGACCTGCGGGAATGGCAGGGGGACAACCTGGTCAAAAAAGGCGTCCGGATATGTTGCTTCCTGGTAAACATGATAACGAGGATTGTCAGGTCATGGCGATGCAGAAACAAAGAGAGGGCTTACCTATGATTCATAGTGTGCAAGGAGCAAAAGACAAACTAAACTTCGGCAGCCAAATATCGATTACTAAAAAGACTGTGAATAAGGAAGCAAACGCGATGGCAAACGTATTAGCATCCCGAGGGATTAGTATCAAACAAAAACAGAAGAGCAGATCGCCGACTCCAGAGAGACCTGTCCCTCATATTCCTAACCTAGGCGCTGGAGTCAGCATTAAACATACTTCGAAAACAAGCAACTTCTCAATACCTGAAGCAAAAGTCGGTGGTGGTATGCTGGCTTGTAGAATATGTAAGAAGATGTTTATGAACCAGAACTCTCTCTCAGTCCACATGTCAGCAGCCCACCCGCAGAGCAAAGTGCCTGTATTTAAGTGTGACGAATGCCCAGCATCATATCCAAAGTCCCTCCAACTCCAGCACCATAAGAGAGTCTTCCACAATGTCAGTGGCCCAAACAGAGAATTAGGATTGCCAGTTGTGGATTTATCGCAAGAAGATAATCTAAAACGTTTGAGTAGTTTAGGAATATATAGTTTTATACCGCTTGCTAATAGGGAGCAAGCCAATGGATGTTTTGGAATTCCAGTAATCTCAGTACATAACGCACAAAATGGTTTGGCAAATAGTTTGCAGGCTTTGGGAGCCGATGGACTATTAAGTTTAGGTCCTTTGAAACCTTTACCGAATTCATAGACCTTCAGTTAATTGTAAAGTGCGCAAGTGTATAGTTTTATGTATTAGTCTCCCGATGGGCAACTGTGATTTGATGAACATTTAAAGACATTTGGGATACTTTATGCGTATATATCGGGTTGTCGTCACAAAATTGTGTAAAAGAGTATGATTTTGCAAATAAGAATATAAAAAAGTTATATATTATTTACTTAAAAGTACATGTTTTGTATGGTATCATAATTTAGCTCAGTTCATGTAGTGCATGGATCATTCATTGTCTTAGTTATCGTTAATGATTCATTGTAAACAAATACTGAACAAGGTCATCCGGTGACTCATGCGTGTGCATGCATGTTATCATCTGCATTGCTTAGTGCGAATTTCGTGCAAAATATATTTTGCACGAAACGGTCGAAAATATATTCGCACACTGGTGCACTAGCATGAAACGATGTCCACCTGTGTGCACAGGTATGGGACTATGGAAGTATGGGAAAATAACTGTATATTCTGCTGTCAAATTATAAGCAAAGTTACATTAATGAATATACTACATTATTTAGTTTTCATATCTATCTATCAATTATTGAATTTTTTTTCTATTTGAAATGCATATCATACCAGAGTTGACAGGCCTTGTAGTTTTCATTGTTTCTTTTATTTTTTAATACAGGGTTAAAGTATTATTGCAGAGGTGTGGAGGGTACTGGTAAAGAGGGCGTAGTCAGCACATACAATGTGTTAGAAATAATATAGCACTGCTCCATCAAAATATCCAAATATGTAAGAAAGTATTGAGTGAAATTTTGAAGCATTTAGTATGCTAAATATTCAAATCGAAAGAGATAAAAAAGCGAATCCACCTCGGGCGGGACATATAGAAAAATTTGGATCAGCTTCGGACGAGCCTGGCTCAGTGGTCAGAGCATTCCCACTGTAAGGGAAAGATCGCGAGTACGTGTCCCGCCCGAGGTGGATTTTCTTTTTTCTATCTTAACCGATGTTAGAAAGTAAAGTAGTAAAGAATTGACAATTTAATATGACAATTATTCGATAATCTAATTGTTTTATTTGCTTTTCTCAATATTCATAATTGATGCAATATTATATTATATTGATTATTTTTATAGTTTAATATATATTATGTAATGTATGTAGATATAGTCTTAAGATATAAGGTATATCAGTATCTACCATTGCAGTAATTTGAATCATACGCGTCATGCATACGGGCCCAGACCTCGTGCAAATCGTATAACACGTTGTTTGTGTGTTTACTCGAGTTGCCGATATTTCACCACTTATCAGGTGTGATCACGGTATTTATTGGCAGACCGTACTTTGCAACTACTTTCTTGCACACATCGTCGCCGAAATATCGGAAACTCAACAGAATTCGAATGTGAATAAATACTTCTATTCTGTAACCCTAATGTAATCATTCGAGTAAGCATAAGCAATGTGTCTTTGTATTTACCTCACAAACGCTGATCATAAATGTAATTTTATTTTCGTATTTGAAATTAACTTTATAACATTTTGTACTTAAATAACGCGTCAATCAAATTGATGTGGCGATACCTAACTCTTGAAAATGTCGAAGGTCGATGTTTAAAACATTAAATAAATACTAAATAAAAATAAAACAAATAAATAAAATAGTTACGGAGAAAACGTACATTTGTGAGCAATCTCGATTCTGCTAAAGCACAACCACTGTCACACCACAGTGACTGCGAAAATTCCATTTGATTTTAGCCTTTAAAGTAATGGAGTTAAAGTTTAAAATTCAATGGATTTTTGTAGAGTGACTGATAGAGTGTTATAGAATTCTTTTCATTCAATTTTGTGACTGTAAGTCTATAGAAATAAGGTCTAAAATTTAATGCCATTTTTTGCAGTGTCTGTGGTGTGACAGTGGTTGTGCTTTAGCAGAATCGAGGGCCTTTTCTTTATATAAGCACCCTTAGTTAGAAAAGCTGATATATTTTTATACTATAATAATATTCATTGCATATGGAATTACATATTTTAATAATGGGTATGTAATAATAATAATGATTCACAATTACTTGTCGCAACTATCAATTTAAACATGTTCCAGTGACATAAAAAGTAGTAATAGTAAGAAATGTTATAAAAGTGTAGAAATAAGCAATAATTTTCATAATTACGATGTCGGTGAACACTACTTTTGCTCATGTCTCCTGTCCTACTGAACCGATTGGGATCAAACAAACGTAAGATTTTAACTCTGACCAAGACCTTTCAAATAAAAAAAAAACACATCGAAATCCGTTCAGTAGTTTTTGCGTCCATCGCGAACAAACGGACAAGAATTAATAAAAATATATATTTTCGTGTTCAATATCCTAATTTAGTATAATATATCTCCAATGTACTGACACGACCACTTTACAATTATATAATAGTTATAGATTTTTGTTTAATATATTTGATAGTTCCTTACATTTCAACAAAATAATTTTACTTATTGAGACTTATTTAATTGTAATAGATGGATCATTTAATTTTGTATGTAACATATTCAGGCCCCCCTAGACAAGTGGTAATTTCGTTGGCCGTCGTATTGTGGAATAGAATGACGAATGTATGGGATTTGACGTATATATATGACAGTCGTCAACGTATGTCATAAACGTCAAATCCCATTCATTCTATTCTACTTGTCACTTGTCTAGAGAGCTGAATATTTAATATTTCTCATGTCGTATAGAGTGCTAACTACTATAACTATAATAGTACCTAACATTAATATTAAGAGATCGGAAAAGTGCTATATTACCAAAAATGAGCAGGTAAACATCTATAGTGAGATTTAAAAAAGTAATTGTATGAATCTGAACACCTTGGTTCCTTCTGTTTTATCTTATTAAAAAAAAAAAACTATTTGCGCGACGCTGTCGTCTCCTTAACTGGGGAGAATGAATAATGTATACTTACTAAAGTCATAATATAATTATTTAATAAAAATAATCGGTACAAAATTAAAATATTAGATTTTTAAATTACATTAAAATTTATTGTAGCTCAAGTGTCGCTTACTAGTCATCAAATATCATTCGCAATCATCATCCATAGTTTGATTTCAAGTATCACATCAGTTTAAAATTGCAAGATGAGAATTACAATTTGGTGAATGAACCATAGGTGATAGGTACAGACGATATATATGAAAGTGTGAACCAAGATATATATTATCCCGGGTGTTGGGACATGCTCCCGAAGCGGAAGACACCCGGTAGTACCTACTCAGGATACACTACATAATATTGTTATGAAAAATTCCGATTTAGTAATTTTTTATACCATATAATTAGTAGTAATTACGAAGCCTTTTTCCTCCTGACCAAACTGATTTGCTGGTCAAGGAAATCAAATTAGTAGCTACAAAAAAAAAAAAACAAATAGCGCCAAGCGCGCGGCTTTTTGTAGTGATGTTTTTTTTGTGAAAATATCGTCACATTGACTTTACTAACACAATGGAGAGTGAATAATGCTAAATAAACGGTATAAAAAGAAACATCAATTCGTATTTTTTATGCTATTAAGTAGTGTACCCGAAGTACTGCCAGGTGACTTCGGCTTCGGGAGCGTTTTCCTAACACCCTGTATTCAAAAGATATACATTTGTTGCTCGTAGCACAGCTGTCAGAATCTAATAAGGGGCTACTACCATCTCTAAGAGTAATATTTTAATCTTACTGTGAATTTGATTGTGTGAATTGGACCGTCAGGGTCCGTCAGGATATGCAGGATACTAGTGTTATATGGTCAAACTGGGTCTAACAGTATCTCTTACTGCAGTGGATGTATTTATTTGTTAGATTTTACACTTGTCTCACAAGACAGTACACCATCACACCAAGACAGTATATCATCTTTCACACAGCCCATCCATCTAAAAGGAGATGGATGGACTGGGTGAAAGATGATTTGGTTAAGAAGGGTGTGAAAGTTGAGATGACTGTAAATAAAGATGAATGGAAAAAGCACACACATGTTATGCCGACCCCAAATAAACTTGGGATAAGGGCAGAAGAATGATTACAAGAGAGTACACAAATATCGACGAACAACAAAACGGTCCGAGTCCGATTCATACTATGAAAGTAAAGTAAGATTGAAATAATATTACTTTAAAGAGATGATACTTAGGCTCTTAGTCTTGCTGTATACAAATAAAACTAGATTATAAGAATAAAGTGAACTGTCTACGCGAAAATAATACTTAATATCTATCGGTTTTTCTTTGGAAGCTTTGTAAAATTGCATTTTTAGTTAATGTATGTAAGAGATTATTTTAAGTTGAATCTAAGAGTGATATCCTAAGTTTTTTGTAATTTAGTTTATATGTGTAAGTATATACGTATATTAAGAAAATATCTAGAAACAAAGCGAATAAAAATAATTAATGAATGTAATATGATTTTTATTTCCTTCAAAAACTTCTAAATTTTGCTGTAATGAGTAAAATACCCATGTCCCTCGTAAAGTAACTTATTCTAAGTTATCGATCACCTTATTTAGGAAAGAGTAGAAGTGCTTATTACTACTATTAAATAATAATAAAAACATGATATAAAACTCCTGAAGAATGCAAAGAAACTTGCCCATGTCAATGCTTATTTATTTCTATGTACATTCGACAAAGGATACAGTTGCACCTTTAAATACAACTTTATATGAAAAAGTGCAACCTTACCTGATTTGTCGACGACTGTATACTGAACATTGTATGATGACTGAATATTGTAGAATGGAATCTGAATTTCGCCAAGGCTTTTGACACTGTCTCCGTACCGTTGTTCATTAATGGCCTGGTTAAATTTATGAACATCAGCTAAAATTAACTGCAGATTTGTTTTACAACCCCTGTTGCGCCAAAATTGATTTGATTAGTGATGACACCAGGGAAGACTTGCCGTTGTGTATGGAGTGCCACAGGGCAGTATACTGGGGCCCGGACTCTTAAGGATCTTTGTGATCGTAACACTATGCCGTAAGTATTCATGAAATTAGGAGCGTGGTGGTATGCATATAAGTATATGTACATATAGTCATGACTCATGCATCTATTTTAGTAGGTAGACATTTTTCCGCTTGTCAGGATCGACCTTTTTTAACATTGTTTGCCTACACCAGGGCTCTCATGACCCGTACCGACTGCCATAGATGTTCGTATGGTAACCAGGACCGACGGCTTAACATGCTCTTCGAGGCACGACCAGACCAATGCAAATACCCCTTCATGTATACAAATATTTGCACTAAGCGGGGATCGAATCCGCGGCTCCTGCGTAGCTGCCGCGTTCACTACCGACACGCCACATAAGCTGTGTTGTTAGGTGGCTATTAGGGGCCGGCGCCCACTGCCGGCACGGCATGGCATCTGCGGCATGCCGCGGCGCGCTGTGGCATGCCGTGGCAAACTGCTAAAAGCCCAGCTACTCTAGCATCATTTTAGCTCTTCGTGGATTCGAAGTTGGGGGTTTGGACAAATTCGTACAATTTCCACGTTCGTACAATTCTACATTCGTACAATTTTTCCTAAATTGTTTTCCAAATTCGTACAAACAGGTATACTAGCTGATGCCCGCGGTTCCGCTCGCGTGGATGTCATATCTCCGGTTCTAGTAGACCTATTGCAATCACTAATGTTTTTAAGTTGGACCAAGCCCGTTCTAATAAAAAAACCGCATTCCAATCCGTCCAGTAGTTTTGAGTCCATCGCGGACAAACACAAGAATTCCAAAAAAGATATTTTTGTGTTCAGAATCGTCTACTAAACATAACCCAATCATTTTAATACCTTCAATGTACAGACAAAACTTAGTTACAATTTTATAATAGTATAGATGTGTCTGCATTAACAGTACAGCAGTTAATCAAGGATAGATAATCTTTCGTATAATTTTTAAGTAAGTAAGAGGTTTATTAAAACAACTAAATAGGAGGAACTAAAATAACATAAAAGAGGCACTTCTCTTAACAAGAAACTTAGTCGCTTTCTAGTAAACGTTGTAATTCATATGTACTATTTCCGTGTTCATTATGAAATTATACGGATGTGGAATTGTACGAATGTGGAATTGTACGAATGTGGAATTGTACGAATGTGGAATTGTACGAATGTAGAATTGTACGAACGTGGAAATTGTACGAATGTGTCCAAACCCGAAGTTGGTTGTGTGATCGTGTCGTTATGGTTGACTGAGATTTAGTAATATCCCTATAGCCGATACCGGCCGGAATAATTCTAAAATCACTGAAATAAGATTCAAAATAACTTGATTAGTAATAAAATCCTTTGCCATGCCATGCCATGCCGTGCCGGCAGTGGGCGCCGGCCCTAGGTCATCTAATACATATTGTGAAGTGAGGGTGGATCGCTTGTAAACTATAAAATGAAACAACTCTTACTGACCGGCCGGAATAATTCTAAAATCACTGAAATAAGATTCAAAATAACTTGATTAGTAATAAAATCTTTTGCCATGCCATGCCATGCCGAGCCGGCAGTGGGCGCCGGCCCTAGGTCATCTAATACATATTGTGAAGTGAGGGTGGATCGCTTGTAAACTATAAAATGAAACAACTCTTACTGACAATAAGTTTATTTTTCTTATACTGTGTTCAGGGCAGCTAGATATAGAACGTAACCAAACCATACAATTATATATTATATTGCCTGCTGTTTTAAGTTCAAGTCACTTTTACATTCTATGTCACACTATCCTGAATATGGTATAAATACAAGAAAATTATTGAAACCACCTTATCCTATCAAACATCCAGTGTTAAATAGATCATACACTTTTGTGCATATATATGTACAGTTTTGGGTAGTAGCTTCGTTAAAATATCCAAATGCACATCCATAATAGACTTAGTTGACTTCCTTAACCATTCTCCCAAAATTTCATTAAGAATAACTTGCTAAATGTGACTACAACATATATTGCTCAAATCTACTATTTGAAAAATGCTTAAAAGGAATGTTCTCTGAGCTAGGCAGCAAAATGCTGTCAAAAAGACAATGCTCCATATTGAAATATTTTCTCGACTAAACAAATTAAAAAAATACACTGAGACTAATTTAGCTTTGACTAATTACTTAAACTTAGTGCACAGACCTCTTGTAAGATGTTATTAATAATAGTAATGAAAAAATATCTAAGTTAACTTCATTAAAAAGAATTGGCAGTCTGATGCAGTCACTGTCCTTAAAGAGAAATCTTTCGCAAGTGTATAGTATAGTTGTGTGCTTTATTCAAGCTTCAGCAGTTCCACATCGAAGATGAGGGTGGAGTTGGGTGGGATGACCCCGGGGTGACCCTGCTGGCCGTATGCGTAGTCTGGGGTGCATGTCAGCTTAGCGCGTTCGCCCACCGACATCTGGAATGAAAAAAGTAGAGATAAGTAACTTTGTTGGAAGATGTAGTCATTTTGGTCCAAAAGTGTAATTTTAAGACAATATGTAATAGGTTTTTTGAGGCTTCCGGCGACTGGGACCACAATTAACTCGGACCGCGGTCCCAGTTGCCGGATTCATTTAAATTTAATATTTTTCTTCCATCGACTGGGACCACCTATAAATGTATCATAAAATCTATTGTTTTAGCCAAAACAGTACAGTCAAACAAAAAAAGGTTGGTTTTAATTTAAAGAAAAAACTCTTTGATTGAAAAATGTCATCTATATATCGTATATGTCACTCATCAACTCCTCCTAAACGGCTGGATCGATTTGAATGAATTTTTTTGTATGCAATTTGGTGGCACCCTGGATGGTACCTATTCTAAGTTATCAACTCTGTTACTTAAAATATCATAGTGATAGTCAACATTCACTATTAGTTTAAAATTAGCGCCGTAGCTTCAAATAGGAGGTCAGGTAGCAGTCGCTTCACGGTAAGTATTAAAGTTCGATCCTGAGTTGGATAAAGGCTCAGGGAATGGATCAATGGTAGGTATTAGAAACATATTCGGGCTTCCCTTAAAATAACTTAAAAGTTATGCGAAAAAACGCGGACCCTACATTAACACTAGAGTATCAATTTGTTCCTAGACAGTGTTGGTTTGCGGTGCTAATAAGCTTCTCTTGACTTCTCTCCTGAAATCTTTCTGCGCATGTGGCATTGGTGCTTTTGTGCATGTGCTTTGCCCTCCCTAAGCTGACGTACCTGCTGCGGACCGCGCTAACCTGGATTTGTCCGGCAGACGTTGCGGCTTTCGATGACATCCTCAAGTCCACAGTTGAGTCGATCCTCAATGTATGGCTCAACGAAAACCAATGGGTACAGGCGACTCTCCCCAACCGTCCGGGGGTATTGGGTGAAACGCGCGCGGGATGTGGGTTTGCCGGCTATGCTGGCATCGGCACATGGGGTTGCGGACCTTGTTACTGCCATCCTCCATAATAATGGTGGCAGAGTAACCGTGCCCTTTGCAGCGGATGCCGAGACAGTGTGGCTTGCCCGCAGTTCGGCGGCGTCAGGCCCCGTCACGCCTCATGTCCAGCGCGCTCGGGACGATGGCACAGCTCGAAGGCTTAGGAGGGGCTGTTGGAGATGCCACGGGGGCCGAATCCGATCTGGCGAGGCTTCGGGCGGTGTCGCAGCCGGAATCGAGAGCATGGCTGCACGCGCTGCCTTCACCTCACCTGGGCACTTTATTGGACGACAATTCTTTGCGGGTGGCAGTGGCCCTCCACCTGGGCTGCAAGGTGTGTGAACCCCATAAATGCACCTGCGGCTCCATGGTGGGCGGCGACGGTCAGAACGCACTGAGTTGTCGAAGAAGCGCGGGTAGGTTTCCGCGTCACCATGCTCTCAACGACATACTCCGGAGAGCATTTGTATCGACTGATACTCCAACCACGTGTGCCGTACCGTCCTGTCTCCAGTAACCGCTACAAGAAAACCGGTGACATACCGGGGGCAGAGGTTGGCCGTTGCTATACAGCGGGGCAATGCCGCTAGCGTCATGCTTTGCCCCTGTTACGGTGACGGGTGGCGGGGCGGGTTAGTTGATTAATTTTGACATGATGTTCGAATTTAGTATTTAAGGTGACATATTACTCCATGTTCTTTCATGGACCTCGACGCGGGCCACCGGCGGGATCCAGCATCACAGTGGGAGGCACTCTCATCGTCATCAAGCCCCAGATGAAATATCTGGGGCTCGTGCTCGACGGTCGATGGGACTTCGGGGAGCATTTCCGAAGTCTGGTCCCCAAATTGGTGCTCACAGCTAACGCTCTGAAGCGTCTGCTGCCCAATTTGAGGGGCCCGGAGGACTCCTGCAGGAGACTCTACGCGGGTATCGTGCGGTCCATGGCTCTATATGGGTGCCCCGTATGGGCGGACAACCTGCGAGCCAAGTACGTGGACCTGCTGCGTAAACCGCAGCGGATAATGGCCATCAGGGCCATCAGGGGGTACCGCACGATATCCTTTGAAGCAGCGAGTCTCCTCGCCGGATCGCTACCGTGGATCCTGGAAGCGAGATCCCTTTCGGCGCTATACCGCTTCCGAAAGGCGGCGCGGGAGCGGGGACACGATCCTGAGCCTGAAGAAATTCGGGCCGTGAGATCCCGGCTCCACAGGGACATGGTGGCGGAGTGGGAGCTACAACTTGGGCAACCACGCGCAGGGCGCGCCTTAGTAGCGGCGGTAAGACCCATCATGGGGGAGTGGCTAGAGAGGCCACATGGCGGCCTCTCGTTCTGGCTGACGCAGATTTTCACCGAGCATGGATGCTTCGGGCGGTATCTGCATCGGACCGCGAAGAAAGAGCCAACGTCCGAGTGCCATCACTGCGACGCGAGCGAGGATTCGGCGCTACACACGCTCACCGAGTGTCCGGCGTGGGAGACGCCGAGACGGGAGCTAGTGGCGACCCTGGGAGTGAGAGTCCTCACGCTCGCCACTTTGCTCGCAGCGATGGTTCGCTGCGCGGATGCGTGGGCTGCCGGCGCCTCCTTCTGCGAGCAAGTAATGCTCGTGAAGGAGGCGGCGGAGCGGGAGCGAAGGAGAATCGCAGAACTTGCGGCCCGCGAGGAGCGAAGGAGAATCGCAAACCGCGTGGCCCGCGAAGAGCGGCGGCAACTCGGGCGTCGGAGGTCGCAGAATGACCTCCGTCCCCCATGAGCGCGGGCCTGGGGGTGACGGGTGGAGCCGCCTGTCACCCTAGCAGAAGCAGGCCGCGGCGGCAGCGCGCATTGCGTGCCTCCCCACACCCGGGGGCGAGTTGGGGACTCTGTGGTCCCTACACCGGAAGAGGGCCAGATCGAAAGATATGGCCCTGGGTCGGCCGGGGTGCGAGGGATATGGCTACGACAATCTCACCTCCGGCAACTGACGACCCACAGATGGCGTGCGTTTTAGTCGGTTCGAGTCCGACATAACCTCCTCCCCCGGTTCAGGTGGGGGAGGTATCCGTGGGGATTTTTCGCACGATAAAAAAAAAAAAAAAAAAAGGTGACATATTACTGTAGTTTTAATTTGTTTTATTGGTGTACATTAAAGAAATTACTAAAGCCAATGATATTTTTGAATTGATCCGATTTTGCTTTAATTATTACGTCTCTTCGTCTTTTTGTTTGACTGTACTGTTTTTGGTTTTAACTATATTTTTTTTGTTCTTTTTTATGGGTGGTCCCAGTCGCCGGAAGAAAAATATTAAATTTAAAATAAATTTAATTGTGGTCCCAGTCGACGGAAGCCTCGGTTTTTTGGGGGTCCACAAAGGTCTTCGGGCTCCAAGCCTATCTCACTTGAAAGCCGGTGCACCTGCTGAACAACAGATGAGGCTCCGGCGTTGGCTTTTCCTTCGGGGTTGGGGGGTCGGACGGCAGTCGCCCCCGAAAAGGTAAATAAAAAAATGAAGGCTAATTTAAGGGAACACGTTAAGGGTAGGGCATCGCCGCAAAAAGGCGCGAATGGGGGTAGCCCGCCTCTTGTCGCAAGTGGGCGGAGACGGGGCAGACAGTGCGGTATAAAAGGAATTTCATCCCACACGTGCTCAAACTGTGGCATAATCAGCCTGCTGTGATTTTTCCAAGCGACTCCAATATGGGGTTCTTCATGAAGGGCAATAGAAGGTAGATACTTATAATAATAATAAATGATGACCATATTATTATAAAACAATTATGTTAAAAAACTGCTTACTTATTAAATAAAGCAAGATGTACGTATTCTATGAATAAAACCATACTTAATTACCTCAGTTTTTGCATTATTGAAGCACCAATTGCATTTCATTTTTTTTCTAACTTATAGAGTAAGGTCGGGCGGGGCTATTCCGCCGGAGGGGCTAACCCGTCGTTTCGCTTTAACTTCATTATTTTAAAGTATTATCACTATTGACATCTATGATTTGATAAAGAAATTACTAATTTTTTTGTTAAAATATAGATGGCAGCGCTAACTCTTATACTGTTGTACCGACAGCCACTTGTTTTTAGGATGCCATTTTAGCTATGCAGTAGCAAAACACGTGCTTACCCTAATTTAGTTTTTAAGTGGAATAAGTGAGTTTTTAAAACTTTATCAAAGGTGAGTGATGATTTGAAACAACCAAATTTAATTCTTTAATATCAATTTTACTGCACGTTTTGTTTTTCCTGAGTTATTGTGTGCGACATAATAGCCCCTCAATATTTTGAGAGAGGGGCAAACACGTCTAAAGTGAGGTGGCGTAATAGCCCCACGATTTTTATATGAGTTTGCAAAAAGTTAGTGTTGTTGCGAGTCGATAAAACTACGATAATTTTGTTTACTGTAAATGCACTTTCGATACTCAAATCCTTAATGGCTGAACCGATTTTGATGAAATTGTTTGTATACTTTCGCCTGGATCTTTGAATAGTTTCGCTTTAATTATTTGATTTATCCTTTATATTCCATGTTTTTCAACATTAGAACTTTATTAACATTTTATTTTTAGATGGTCCGACATTACAAAAGAAAAACAAAAAAAACTTATTCAGAAAACTAAATTCAGAAACCTCCTATTGTAAAAACAAAAGGCTGATTTTTTATACTTAATTACTTTAAATAAATGAAAATTATATTTCCGAAATCTATTTATTTTATTGAAAGACAAATTCAACATACTGAGAGGAGGCTCGTGTCCCAGCAGTGAGAACATGAAAAGGCTGATGATGGTGACAACAACCGTTGATAGATTTTTCAGGGTGCGCCGCCTTTTTATAAGAGGTTGCGCCGCCTATTTATTAGATAAAATGTCAGGCGTTATTGTAAAATGTTCGTAATCAAAGTTTTAATAAGTGCACTACTATCTATCGATGAAATGCAGCACATCACTAGCATGTATGGGAGCTCGGCGGATTTACCCCACGTTTGACCAAAAAACATTTTTACTCAAAAATAAGCGTTAGGAATGAGCCATAGAGTCATAGATAGCATGCCAACTATTTCAAACTTTATTTTGTACTGTGTTTCAGATTTGTAACTGTTTTAAAACTAAAGATATAAATAATCGTCGTAATTGCCCCGCAGCGGGGTAAACCCGCCGTTTATTGGATCCCCGAATAACCTTAGCCTTTTTAATACACTATTTGTTAGTTATTTACGACATAAATATATTGATACAAATCTGAAATCAATGCTTTTTAAAATAAATTCATGAAATTATTAGAATTTTCATCCGGAATGACTCAATTTTGATTCAAAGTTAAGGTATTATTTTTTTTCGTCGGATTAGCCCCGCTTGACCTTAACTAGTTATAACAATAACAACAATAGGTCAGTAAGTTGTATAACATCTAGAAAAAGGCCTGATTCACGAGTCTATGAGTTAAATCAGAGACTCACTACCATGGACGCCCAAAATCGTGCGAAGTGGAGGAGGAAGAGTCGGAAGGCGGACCCTGAGCTTCGAGACCACCTCTGGTCAAAGTCGCAAAAGAAATAAGTCTCTATGAAAAATCCTATCGCTCGTACGACTATAAGGTATGATTCTAAAGCCGATCGCATACGACAACGACAGACGCATGCAGCACATACAGCGTACCCATTTCTTGTCAAACTCCGATACTGATAAAGGGGCCCGTTACCGCGGACGCGAGTTGAACGCGTTGGTTTGACCGAGCCTTTAGGCTGCCTTCTTTTTATTCTCTCATAAAGGTTATCCCAGGTGTTTAATCTTTTTGTCTTGTTCCCAGTTGATTTCTGAGTGCTAGTCTATTTTGATGGTTGCTTAACTTAAAACATAAGTACCTTAGCGACACCCTCATCCCAGCCTCTGATGACCTCTCCCTTGCCAATCCTGAACTTGAAGGGCTTGCTGCGGTCACGGGATGAGTCAAACTTCTTGCCGTTGGTCAGCGTCCCTGTGTAGTGGACCACTACCGTTTGGCCTGTCTTGGGGTAGGTAGACTCTGTAATAGAACCATGTCAAGAAAATTTTACTGTTTGAATTGTAAACCTAATTGAAATAAAACAATCTTTTAAAGGGATTCATTATTTACTTTTTTTAATCTGACCAATGGAATCTGTCAAAAAGTGGTTTTATTTCAATGAGTGACATTAGCGTAAACTTCAGAAAATATCTTGTAAATCTAATATTATAAATCTGTAAGTTTGTGAAGACTTTTGGATGTTTGTTATTCAATCATGCTCTAACAGCTGAATGGATCTGGCAGGAATTTAGTACAGAGATAGAGTACACCTCCAGACACATATCTTGGACCTAAGCCACAAGGCAAATGAGGCCCTAGCACAGATTGTCTTGTAAAAATCTATGCTTAGTAAATTGAGCTCATTTACCACTGTAGAAAAGTGTACTGCACATATAGAGTACATTTTGAGCTTGTATCTTGGACCTAAAATACATAGGATAGGACTTTTTATATCAGAAATAGGTTCCCAAAGATTGCAGGAATGGGATCAAAATTCCATATGGACAGAGTCACAGGCAACAGCTAGCTATACTATAAGGTTTAGTAGGTACTATTAAGGTTTACTAATAGTTCACTTTTAAGAGTACAGGAGATAAAAGTGACAATATTAACATTGTCAAAAGACTTATGTGCCTGCTTACCATCAATTTGAATCCTATCTAAGTGTCATACGGATTACTCTTTTGACTCAGTGGTCATTGAGCTTAGAGCATACTGTACATGCAATAGCCATCTGTAGAGGAGCACAATGGTATTGCCATTGTGGCATAGCTACCAGTTCTGTAGGCCCCCAATGGTCTAGATCAGCTTGTGGGTACGTGTAATTACATTCATACAAGGTATTGTCCAGAAAGTTGGGGTATAAGACTGAGGGGTAACAGAAGCAAAGGGGGGGCACAGGAGACAATTTTAATGTTTGGACCTCATATCTAAAAGTCATAATGAGGTCTTACGGGTGTTTTAGTGATAGGGTTTAAAGTTAAGCTTAGAGTCAAGCTATGAGCCGACGACGGTGGCGTGTTCGAAGACAAATGAGGCACGTGGATTCATTTAGCGTTACTAAAGCTTATTAATGCTTGTAATTAAATTAATATGTCAAAAAAATGAAGACCTTCAAAATTACTACAATAATTAGGTACGAATATAGCACATAATTGGAATAAAAAATACAAGTCATCCTTGTTACAAATCCGTATAAAATTATAGGTGCGGCGTCGGTTCCCGGCCGCTTTTTATAGACATTCAGATATAAATAAAGTTTTACTTATTGTGGCTGGTGGTTATTAACATGACTGATAACGTAAATATATATCAAAGATCAGAGCATTTTGCACAAATGTTATGGAAAAAATTTAAGACCTGAAATTCCAATTGCAATAAATCTGTAGGTCTAAATAGGTATGATAAGAACATATAAATTTGATGAGGACATACCATCTCCGGGCTTGATAGTTTGTACATCAACTCCCATGGTGATAAATAATTTATTTACAAGAGTAATATAATATCTCTAGACCACGCAACGCCGATTTTCCAACCTACGCGATTTCTTTATATCAATGATGGCGGCCGCCAGCTGTTGTTGCCATATGAAAATTAGGTGGATATAATAAATATATATTCCGCTTTTTGGCTCCGCGCACACGTACGGTTTCCGTCCACGGTTTCCTGATCAAAAAGTCAGATTTGAAAAACCGAATGCTCCATTTTCATACAAAATGTTCTACTAGGCGCACACGTCCTTACTTTTTGCAGAACGGAAAAAACCCGACGTTCGGTTCAGAACGGAAAAAACCTAATGACGTCATACCGAACGCAGCACTCGCATACATTTTGTACTAATCGCCGCACACGTCAGGAAATTTCCATCCGGAATCGCGCTTAATATGAGCCTGCAGTTTTCCAGTAGGTATTTATAGCACAGGGGGGCCCCGTTCAACATATAGAAATTCTAGTTATAGAAATATGAGGCAAACATGAATTGAACCTTGATTATATCACTTTGTCTCTTTTTTTCTAATATACAGTTGTGTCTGCTAAAAAGAGACAAAAAATTTAAGTTATTGCTCACTTGGGAAAATGAGTATGAGAATTTGACAGCGTGCCGACGGTGCCAACATTTATGAATGATTTGCGCCAACATTATGAATGATTTGCGACAGCCATTGTTGAATTTTTCTAGAACATACTACTACAAGCATAATAGTGATGTACTCCAATAAAAGATTTGACGACGAAACTATTCTTGCTTTACAAAAATGTACTCTTTTGAAGAAATACGAATCGATAAAATTGTAATGTCTTCTGTTTTTCCGTATTAGAACTGGGCAATTGTGGTATTGTTAGAAACGTTTTGATCATCCGCTGGTTATAGGCAATATGACGTGTGAATGACTCTCTGAAACTCTGACTATAATGAAAAAACACTTGAGATATATAGACTGTGTTTGGTATGAAATTAAAGGGCTCTATTAGCACATTAAAAACATGTATACATTATTGGGTGTTGCTTGCACCAAAACAATACAAATAAAAATCAAGTCTAAAACTAAAATCCGACTATTGCAAATCACGCCCTAAGAAGTATTAAGCAAGAAAATATCAAGAATAACCGTGGTCGCAAACCATTTACTCTAACAAAACAATACATTCTAGGGATTCGTGATTCTGCAGTAGTCGGGTTTTAGTTTTATAGTTGCGCCACGTATCTTGAACCTAAATCATAAGACATACGAGGCTCTGCTGGCGCCCGCGGAATGCTTTGTAATATTCTATGCTGGGTGAATTTGAGTTCGTCTACCGCAGTAGCATCCCGTGCTATCCTCAATAGACACCCAAGAAATGTGTACTGCGCGTATAGGGCACGTTTTGAGCACATTTTAGGTCCAAGATACGTGGCGCGGGTTATACTATAAATAGATATCGACAAATATTACGATAGTAGAAGGTGCATCCCTAGCATAGTAACCGTCGTCAAACGTTCATTCATAAAAATGGAACATAGGTATACACGTCAATTCTGTAGGTATACCCTGTCTATAGTATCTAAGTCTATGATTTATAGCGTTCCTAAAGACAAGCTAGATGGCGCAGCCGGCACTTTTGGTAAGTAGAGTGTGGTCTCACATCTAGTGTTCCCTAATTTATGGAAAAAATGTTCTTCGGTTTTGTAATGATTTACTTTACATAAATGTTTTGACATTTTTTTTTGATAAAATTATTTTAAATATAATATTATTTTAAATTACAGACAGTGACGCGAAAAGAATTAAGCGTTTTATCATATTTTATCTATTGTAATATGGGTAAATGAAATTAAACTTTGGCAACATCGCACAAATAAACCACAGAGTACATTAAAATTACCAAAAGCTATGCTAGCGCCATCTCTTGATGATTTAAAAACCAACTGATGATTATACCTACTGGAAAACTGCTCATTGTGTCCAGCGTTGTCAATTCCCAAAAGAGTGGGGACTTTCAAGCCGATTAGCGAATTTGTGGGGATTGTGCTTATGTGGGGCATTTAGACATTCACACTAGTCCTAAACTCAGAAGTTATAAGTGGCAAGTATTATTAACATATTGATAAATTATTAAAGCAAAATATCCGACAATATGGTACTATTTAACTTTTTATTGGCAATATATGTACACGAGCCGCAATAAACATCGCAAGTGGTGAATATAGCGGGAAACTTCAAGAGAAGTAATATAGTTATCAATGTCTAATATTGGGGCCTTTCTGTTGGGTTTGTGGGGAATTCAGATCATCAGTAATTGGCAACACTGATTGTGTCTCGCTTCCGGGGTTGCCAGATTGTATTGTAACTTTTGTTACATTTTGCGTAACTTTTGACTCTCATAAGACCCAGCCTCATAGTGGTAGACGCTCTCAGCTGCATTAAGTCCCAGATGAAATAGCTGGGGCTCGTACTCAATGGCCGATGGGATTTCAAGGAGCATCTCGGAAGGCCGGCTCCTAAATTGGGCGGATACCCGAGATAAACCGAGAGGATTTGTCTCTACTATATAAAAAAACAAGAATACGTAACTTTTCCCCCCGAAAATGCAACTTTTAAGCCAGCTTGTGTTACATTTGACAATTTGGCACTGGCAACACTGCTCGCTTCGAACTAATAATAAAAAAAACCTAATGCAAAAAACCTAACGTGTGCGCTCGGCACACGGAATTCCAAATCAGGAAACCGTGGACGGAAACCGTCTCCGGAAACCGTACATGTGCGGCCACCCAAAATATTTTTTCTGGTTGGAACTTGCGGTTTTTTAGTAAATAAAATATAATATACTTGGAAATATTTTAGCACTCGCACTACTACAGTCCGGAGGTGGTGTTTGTATTTTAAAAAACATTGGCTTGCCACATGCATTAATTCCAAATGCCATGTCCATAGACTTAAAAAAGAGATACTACATTACGTGCTAATCTGAGTAAGTAAATTCGAGTCAAGGTGCACTTTAACAAGAGTTGCATTCCACGCCCTGTACCTCCATTTTTTATTTTCCTATGCATACCTAAGTTATTATCTAATATATAAAATTCTTCTGTCACGGGGTGCGTAATCGAACTCCTCCGAAACGGCTCGACCGATTTTGATGAAATTTTTTGTGCTTATCCGGTATCTATGAGAATCGGCCAACATCTATTTTTCATCCCCCTAAGTGATAAGGGTGCAGCGGGAACGGGATTTGAATACCACGCGGGCCGAAAATATGGCGGTACGAAGTTCGCCGGGGCAGCTAGTACCTTATAAATAGGCACATGATTTACTTGATCAATTTTCAAGTGAGCCAGAGCGCGAATGTTTAAAATATTATTTTAACCTACTAGGTATTATTCGGTAGTTATGTAAGATAATAATAATTGTAGAGAAATTAATTATCGCACTTCTCGCCATAGGCGGGGAATTCATCCTCACACATTGCGACCGGAAACGGTGAGCACTGTGCGGTATGAGAGGAACTTCATCCTTCGCACTCGCACACTCAAGCTGTGGAATGAACTCCCCGCGATGGTTTTCCCAAGCGACTACAATATATGGGGTTCTTCAAGAAGGGCATTATAAGGTTTCTTTAGGGTCGGCAGCACGAGTGTGACGCCTCTGGTGTTGCATACGTCCATAGGCCATGGTAACCACTTTCCATCAGGTGGGCCGTGTGCTTGTCTACCACCTAAGTTGTATAAAAAAAAAAATATAAAAAAAAACAATGATAATAAAATAATAGCGCTTAATGCAGAAGGCAGTTTTGCTAGGCACTGCACGCATAGTGAGGAAGTTCCTCTCCATGGTGTCCTACCTAACCACCGACAGCTTGATCCTTGTACCTGATGCCGGAGGCGCACTATTTTTTAAAATTTTTAAATGTATTTATTTTTTAAAGTAGGTACCTATATTTAAAAGTATAATTTAGGCACCTATATGTATTTACTTACAATGAATAAAGGAGATTAAAGAAAAAAAATGATATTTATTTATAATTATTTCTTTATTTAATTGTGATGTGATGGCTCGACAAGACAATGTCAGATAAACCCTGTCACTCACTGTCTTCTCTTCTCCTATATCCACAAGGGGATATAGTTCTTGGCATATAGGTACAACCCTGACGCCAAATCGCACAAAAAAACCGCTCGCGTTAGAGCGGTTTAAAAAAAAAAATCTATGATTTGTGGATTTGAGCCGCGGTAGCACCTTGTTATCCTCAAAAGATACACAAATTTAGGTATACTGACGTCAATGCCAGTAAAATAACTAACTCTTGACCCATTAGCTCTGCAATCAAGTTACAGAATATTCCCGTCCCTGAAACTTAATTTAACAGTAATACACAATCTCCCATGATCAAACTGTCGACGGTCAGTTACGACAGTTATAGGTAGAGGTATAAAACATGTACGCTCTTTCGAATTATATAGACCAGAAGCATAAAAACATATACAAGAGTTACATTTATGATTTCGGGGACACAGGAGAGTGTGACTCATTAGAATATTGGGCCCAAATTTCTGGAGCAGCAGAATTGAAAGTTGCTCCGTATCGTGTCAAAGTTCCCAACTCGGCCTCAAACAGGGTATCGTTAATTATTTTTTCAGTGTAGAGCCTCTGATCTGGAGATAGTTTCCGTAACTTCATCGTCCAGCATTTGGCCAGAAGTTCATCCTCGTCTTCCAGTTTCTTAGTCCTCAATGACGCCTCGCTGATGATGCTTAATTTTTTTCGCTTTAGATTACTGTGTAGCTTGTTATGAGTAGATCCCGTGTTCGACGTTGTCTGCAAACATTATATTATTAATTTATATTGATTATTTTATATAAATGTATATTAATATCATAATAATGTGAATGAATTTTTAATGAAATTTTTTTTTATGTAGGTACCTAATGCACTTTCGCGTCCCTGAATGGTGCGTAAAATGAGGACGCGCGTACTTATTTTTTGTCGCCATTTTAGAGTTCGGACAACGTATAGATCTGTAGCCTAATATATCATTGTACGAGAATACCATTTCACCCATTTGGAAGATTAAGATAGTTCGAGATTTAATTATAAACAGACTTCTTGTTGAAATACCTCATACATACGCCTCACACATTACATTACGCCTAGGTCGACCCTCCGGCTAGGTTTGCCAACCGTACTTTATAATAAAGTATTGTACTTTATTTCCGGTAGTTGTACTTTATATTTTATGAGAACAATAAAGTACGCGAAAATACTTTATTTCGCATGATTTAATTTTTTTGGTACATATTTTGAAAAGTTTACTCTGAAAGCATGTTTTTGTCAAACGGAATTTATCGATATATCTACTGTACTTAGCACTCACTTTTAACAATTTCTGATTGCTCAAACAAACGTTTCTTCTCGACCGATTGCGATCAAACAAACGTAAGATTTTAAGTCTGACCAAGCACTTTCTAGCAAAAAAACCGCATCAAAATCCGTTCAGTAGTTTTTGTGTCCATCGTGAACAAACAGACAAACAGACAGGAAATTAAAAAAAAAAAATTGTGTTCAGCTTCAGTATCGTTAACATAACATAACCCAAGATTTTTTTTTAAATATCTCCAATGTACAGACACGGGAATACGATATACCTACATACATAAGGTAACTGTACCAATGCTCGACACTTTAAGGAAAAATAAAATTTCAATCTAAAAAAATTTACAAATTAATTACAGCATGGTCGTTACATTCTTTTTTAACTGTTACAGCAACAATTAGACATTAACTTTTGCCCATAAAATCTTTAAAATCTATCATACTTTTACTTTAAATTAAATTATTATGCACTTGGTCGAAAACACCAATGCTAGACATCATTGTCCCAATGGTCCAAGTATGTCAATAACTTCAATATTTATAACGTTTATACTAAAATTAGTAATAATCTTAACTTATAAACAAAAAAATCACACCTATAAAAATCAGTACCCTTGGCAAAAATCTTAAGAAATAACACGACCGTGTTTACGGAGTCACATTATTTGCTGTCAACAGTCTTTCTAAATTTACTTCGGATGGTGTTGCGAATATTTGAACATATCTTATAGATACCATAAGGCATCTTTTAAGTCAATAGTCTTATAAAACAAATGGATAATTTTCTCAAAATACTGGGTTTTGTTCGAAAGTGTCTAGCATTGGTACAGTGTCGAGCATTGGTACAGTTACCTTAAATAGCTTTTTAAAATTTGATGTAAAAAAAATTAAAAATTTTAAAAACCCCCGACCCAAAAAGGACATAAGTAATATATAAAAAAAAAGTAAAATAATAATTATTACATTATGACCTACCCTAAGTATTGACCCTTTTGTCATTTGTCTCTTCGGGGGACCGCCGCGCCGTCTAACCGTCGCCGTCGTCGGGCGGAATAGAGCATACCAAGGTACTTTGCGATACCTTGGGGGTTTTTTAAACTTTTATTTTTTATTTCATGCTATTTATAGGTAACCACATAACCGATTTCAATAAAACTGCTGTATAGTGATGTATAAATAATGACCTTTTATTTGATACCCAACACGGGTCCACGGGGTCCACGGGGCCTAACCATCTTTCAAACAAAAGAAACAGAATCGATATCGGTTCAGCCGTTTGGGAGCTACGACAAACCGACACACACACACACACACACACACACACACACACACACATACACACTTCAAACTTAAACGCCCGTCTTTTTTGTCGGGGGGTAAAATAAATAAAAAATCTGAGGATTTTATTTAATAAAAAAAAATGAGCTCTCTACTTTTTAGAGTTGACCAGTACATATTACACTCACGATTATTTTTAAAATAATTAAAACCTCTTGTGTGCCGTCAAAGGTACTAAAAATTACAATTTTTAAAACTGTAAATAAAATGTACTCTTTTTTGTAAGTCTGTACTTTTTTTTTTTACCCCTTTTGAAATCAGAAATACTCTATTTCTTCTAAAAAAAGTTGGCAACCCTACCTCCGGCCCACGCCTCATATCAGTTTCATCAATCTTCTCTCCGGTGTTCTAATTATTTAAACATCCCTGTCTCTATATTGGCTCCTATATCTTTTACTATACTAGTAGCTCAGCGGTTATTGAGACAGCCTACGATCAAAATGTCTCGGGTTCGAATCCTGGCCATAACACTACCAACGTGAACCCACTCCTTACACACTCAATTTAACTTACTGGTGGCGTTAATTAGTACCTACCTAATTTAAGTCACTAGTAGGTGACTGAAATTACTAGCCTACTCCTTAGGCCGTTCGCTGGCATCGACGGGTGCGGGTCGCGGGCGTCCGCTTCGCGTGCTTGTTTCATGTTATTTCAAGAGCAGCGCTCCGTGAGGCGGATACCCGTCACACGCGACGCGGGCGGCGGGGCCCGCCACGCGGGTAGCGGGGCACGCGCCGTGTGTCCGCGCGACGGAGCACGCGTGCGGGTCTGTTTAAACAAAATCATCGAACGCCGCTACGTTATCCGTGTCACACGCGCCGTGCTTGTACAGTCGTTGCAATAAACTTAGAATAATCCTTAGCTGCTTAAAATTACGCAACGGATTTTGAAGCGAGTTTTTTTTTTAGATAGAGTGATTCAAGAGGAAGGTTTATATGTATAATACATGCATAATACTGTAGAGAAACACTGATAAATTTAAAGGTTTCTAATGTGATGTCGTAAATAAGTAAATTTTTTTGCGCTTATATTGCAAACGCTGGCTGAACCCCACGCCATAAATCAAAATAATGTTCTACAGTATTGTACACCTTAAAAAGGTCAACAATAAAGTCCGCTATGGTATAATAATATGTCTATCACTTAAGAATAACCAACAAAAATGATTTTAAGCATTTCAGCATTAATCCTTATCCAATTAAGTACCCTTAATAAATTGTCCATTTAATATAGATCAATATGGCCCTTTACAGCATCTAATTTAAATGAATATTTCCGAAGATATTACATTTAAAATGCAGGGACATAGCGGTGCGGTGGAACCGGACCGGCCCGCGGGCGCGGCGTAAATAAAAATGAAACCCTCAAATGTTCCCAATGACTGCACCAAATTGGATAATTATTTTTGTAAAAAATTTTGCCCATTTTCTCATAATAACGAAAACTTGGTTACAAATTCTCCACACAACAATCTAGACGTGACATATGGGCTCATTGGCTGACACCTTTGTTCACGTCGTCGTACTCGTCGTCTTTTGGCTAAGTAATATATCAATAAATGATCCATAGTTATCGACTGTACACCGACGCTATTGAAATTATACTGGTGACAGACGCCCGTCGCGGGCGTCCGCGACGGAGCAGCGGACGCCCGCGACGGACAGGCGGGCGCACGGCGCGGGCGCCCGCGCCGGACGTCCGCGACCCGCACCCGTCTATGCCAGCGTACGGCCTTAAAAAATCCTTTCGACGCCTAGCTTCTTGATAATAGCAAAATACAAACATGAATCACTCACACATCTAAGTTTATTTCCTGCCGGTTGCTGTCCAATTAAAAATGACATCTCGTTGTAATACCATAAGTTTGATACCGGTTCTTCACCAGGCGGCATGGATTTTCTTCTCCCCTCAACCTTATTTCTCTCTTTATTAAAGTTAGTTCTAAGAATATTCAACTTTTTCTTTAGTTCTTCTATTGAATAATTGCGTCTATACTGTTTTAATTCAATACAAATATCCCTCAACGCGACGATCCTTTTAAACTTATTTGTATAATCCTCGTCTTTGGCGTCCCATAATAATGGTTTTTCGTGGTAAAGTTCAATCAGCTTTAGAACAAATTCGCGTTCGGCTATTTCACTTGTCGATTGTGGTAATTGTAATTTCACATCACTATCAGAACCGGACGCCATTTTTAATTTTACTAACGATCAATGAACTCTTCAATTGTTTTGATTTACAACGCTTCAATGAGCTGAATGTTCAATGTGAAAATGAATAAATAACATCGGCGTTATATCAATCTGAAATTGACTTCGAAACTGACGGACATTGACGCAGTATGCGCAGCGGAACGGCAACGTCGACGTGAAGCAGACACCGCTATACAGATTTTGTTAAGTTAGAGCGAGAGAGATTGTTTTAGTTTTGAACAGTGTATGCTGACACGATTGTCAATCTTATTATCATAATAGACAGCGATTCAATCGATTGCTATTATTGTACATTAGAACATGCTTTAATAAGGACAGGGTACCTACAAGTTACATTATTGTACTGATAAGAACTACCTAGTAGATGATAAGTTTCTGTCCTTTAGGTGCCAAGCAATATCTCAGAATGCAGATTGTTCTGTATTCTGAGATCTATATATCGATGTATGTAGGTGATGTAGGTATTTATAAGCGAAATACCAGTCACTGATTAAGATTAATCACGAAATCACGAAATCTCAAAGTATAACACACAAACTCGAAATTTGGCAGGTGCCAAATTTCATTTTGTGGCCTAGCGGTACGGTAGTGATCCCGGCCGCTACGCAGATGGCGCGGGTGGCGCGGGTTCGATCCCCGCTCAGTGCAAATATTTGTGTGCATGAAATATGGGTATTTGCATTGGTCTGGTCGTGCCTCGGAGAGCACGTTAAGCCGTCGGTCCCGGTTGCCATAAGAACATCTATGGCAGTCGTTACGGGTAGTTGGAGCCCTAAAAAGTCCAAAAAACAACGATTTAGCTGCAAAACTTCGAAAGCGCCTAATGTTAACAGTGGGTTGTGGAGGTCAGATGGCAATCGCTTCACGGAAAATATCGAGGTCTAGCAAAGTCCCAGTCGCATCCGAAGCTTTTAGTTATGACTGGTAAAGCGGACCCCAGACTCCGAGGTGAAAGCTTCGGATGCGACTGGGAATTAACCCTAGGATGAAGAAGATGTTTCATTTAAAAACTCAGTTTATTAATATTTTTCTGTTTAGAAACTCATTTTTAAGACTAAAAACTGAAATGGAACGGCATTGGAATGTAGGCGAGGCGAGGGTCTGAATGAGAAATGGAAATACTGACCGTGGTCACAGGCTGACTCGTTCAGTCATTCAGTGGGGCACGCGCAGCCGTCACCGATTCGTAAAAGGTTCTTCATCTACCCGCACATTCTCGATAATTTTTAATATTTTTGTTTCACCATGTACCGCCTAAATTATCATTATTAGTGAGGTATTTTGTATCATTTAGTACTCATAATTTTTTAAAAGAGGTTTCCTAAGTGTTTTGTGATACAGTAAATTACTCTTAAAATTCAAATAATGGTGCCTTAATATGTCGAAGCACAAATGTATGAAACATTTTGTATTAGGAGACAGTACTCTTACGGTTTTCGGCGTCGACCCCTACTTACAAGTGACTGATAGTTTTGGTAGATTACAACAGCATCGAAGTCTTTGAGTGATTTGCGACTTTGATTTTGAGGTTGACTTCGAATATTCTGAAGAAAAATACTTATTCTGACTGTATTACGAGTTCAAAAGTGTTGGAAGAAATAATAATGCCTGCAAAGAGAATACTTCTTAGGTATGTATAATGCGTCAAACATAAATTCTTGTGTAGCAGTTCAAAGCTATACTTGCTACGACTGGCCAGCTCTTGCTGGCCTCCAGGCTACGTGGGTAACATAATATGCCTGGCAATGGCACCCCCGTCGGATCCAGGTAGAAGGGACAGGCCTAAGAAGTCCTAGCTTGACGTCGTCGTGGAGGGTGACATGCGTGCAAATGGTCTCACTACCATGGACGCCCAAGATCGTGCGAAGTGGGGGAGGAACAGCTGGAGGAAGCGTCACCTTGGCCTCGGATGCAATCAGGAAAATACGTCTCCATGAAGATGGGGATGATGGTGTTTTTCTTAAATTTTATTCATGACCTAGCTGACCCAGCGAACTTTGTACCGCTATATTTTTTTAGCCCATTTAAACCGTTTAAACCTTTCCCGGACATCTACGAATATTTCAAGACTAAAATTAGCCAAATCGGTCAGCCGTTCTCGTGTTTTTAGCGAGACTAACAGAATTGCAATTCATTTTTATTTATATAGATAGATGTACAATGCGAATGTAAAACTCATTCATTACACTGTTAAAAGCATGAGGGTTTAACAGGATTCTTTTCGTTACAGCGACACATTCAGCAAATCTGCAGTGCCCAATTTCAGTCAGATCCGTGTCTTAACATTCGACGCAGGGGTCCGGATCCGCGCAATTTAAATAAAAGCAGACCAGGGTGCGACTGGTGAAGGTGTTGGCATCAACTGTGTGAGGATATAAGATTCAAGTGAAAATTTCAGGTTGTTGAGCATGTTCAGGAACTCAGGAACTTGGGGACTAAGGAACTCAGGAACTCAGGAACTCAGGAACTCAGAAACTCAGAAACTCAGGAACTTAGGAACTCAGGAACTCAGGAACTCAAGAACTCAGGAACTCAGGAATTCAAGAACTCGGGAACTCAGGAATTACAGTTTGGGAATGTTGAGCAAAGGGATAAAAAATTATGCACCACTGGAGTTCCCCCGTGACTTCGGAAAAAGAGGCTAGAATGGAAGCCTGGGCATTCAGCCATGGGGACCCAGTATTTTTAAATAAAAAAAAAATATATTTGGTTAGATTTTAATCGTGTTTTAATTTGTATTCTAATTGTTCAATTATTAGTTACTGGTGAAGCAGATCCCAGACTTCGAGGTGAAAGCTTCGGATGTGACTGGGAATTAACTCTAGGCCGCCCATTGTAAAATTGCTACCTACTTGACATACTGTAAATCTATTTGTGTACAATAAAGAATTATCTATCTATCTATCTATCTATCTATCTATCTAAGTTACTCAATTAATTCTTAATAGGTATAGGTACTTAAATGATAAATACCAAAGAGTTAAGAACATTTCCTTTCTGAAGTCGGTTAAAATACCATAGGAAGTTCAGGAAAAAAGATGTATATTCAACCGTTACAATGAAAAAAAAAAACAAATTTTCCCATATCCTATGTATGGCAGGTATATGTAAATATCCTCTAGTGTAGTATTCTATGTAAGTATGTTCTCTATAATTGTACACTTCGTTTTCTACCCATTTGTCGCATCAAATGGGTAAAAAACAAGTGTGCAACCTACAATTGTAGTTTAGTAAATAACTATATTTAATTATATTGAATAAACCACTTGTACTTTTCCACAATTATTTATTTGATTCTTACCGGTTTCACCTTACGGCATTATCAAAGGTTTACAATGGTTTATTCCCATATGCCCATCGTGCACACGTCTGATCATCTCAGATCTCAAACCTAGCGGAATGTACACTAAATTATCTTTGAAAATTATATTATTAACGAATTCAAATTTCTCCCTGTACGACCACTGTCCTCTCACTCTCTCATCTACACGGTATTTGTTATCTGGCCAGCCATTTTTAATGTACTCAATTATTAATTGACATTAACCATTGTAAACCTTTGATAATGCCGTAAGGTGAAACCGGTAAGGTTCAAATAAATAAATAATGGTGGAAAAGTACAAGTGATTTATTCAATATGTGTAGCAAGTTCCACCAAGTGCCATCAATCTCCAGTATAAACAGTCTATATTTAGTTATATAGTAAACTGTACTTTTTCCTCTATCCCCCAAAGGTTTGCTACGAGAAAACTCAATACTGAGTTAAACTCGCCTTTGTACATCTGAATGTATTTCTTATAATTACTTCTTAATGTATTTTTTCTTGTAGAATTAAGAGCAAAATTAAAATGTGCCTAAAATCTCGACTTCGACGTTGAACCCGCGATCCCTTTGCGACCTTATCTCTATTGAAATAGCATTCCAGCCAATCCCTCCACCCACGTCAATTGCCACCGCACCTTGACTCCCTTCAAGCTCTATGATCCTCCAAGAAGTGAGCCGGGTTTCTGCTCTGCCGGTGAATGTAACTCTCTGAATTTGAACTGCGTTGGCTACCGCTGGTCTGCTGAATTGTCTCCTATAAGAAAAACGGTGACAGTTATTGTGTTCTATTCAAATCCTTGCATATTTTGTTAATAATTTGAGGAAACAACACGTGTAGGAAGATGCCACTCGCATACGGTGCAGAATAATTCCTTCAAGAACCAAGCGGTTCGGCGACCATTAAGACCTGGAATTCGTTACCAGCTCACGTGTTTCCCTATTCCTACCAGTACCGGGTCCTTTGAGCTAAGCGAGGTGTGAAAAAGCATTTGATGAGGCCATCAAGCTGAGTGTCTGTGTCTATAATAGTGACCCTCATTTCTGTCACAATACATTTTCGAGAACTTAAAGTAAGTATAGCAAAATATTTACAAATTTCCAAAAAAAATGTAACAGGCATAACATAAATACCTTGTAGTCTGATAGCAGACTCCGAAAAATTAGTAATTCTTTCCAGAGAAACTGTACTTATACGCTTTTTTAACAAGCTCCTTTAAAATTATAAAAAAACAACCTTCAATTTATTACCTGAAAGGTAAAGAATTTGGTGATTTTCCAACTTTTGAGAAGTGATAAACTACGGGAACTTCTTGTGCATATTTCAGTACTGGTTCGGGTTCCGCCAACGCCGCAGGTTCAGCGGCGACGCAGCTGACGTGAGCTGCCAGGAGCGCCCACACCGCGAACAGCACTTGGTACTTCATCTAGGATAGGCAAGCACAGGACATTGGATAAAAGTAAGGACCTTTCCCATTAAAAACTTTCATACATAAAAAACTTTTAATTGTATATCAATGACCTTTCCATGTAAACATCAATCCTAATTACATTATGGGTATTTTTTTTAAAAGGTCTATAGATAAAGGTATAAGTATCTACAATTTGTCTTTAACCAGATATCCACCATTTATTCCTTATTTTACCACCTTAGGAGTGAAATTTCTAGGGATGCCTAGTCGGTAACTTACACGTGGTGCCACTCTTCCAATGAATTCTCTTTTAGAAGAGAGGGAAGTCAGACCTGTAGAGGGGTGCTCGGAGGCTTACCCCATGTCCCTCTGACCAGCAGAGGGCACAGTGGAGTGAAGGCAGCTATATTAAAATTTAGAAGGAAATCACTTACCCTTGTAATAGTTTTTAAAGTTGTTTCAAGAGTAAACTTTTTTTTCATTAATTATCTATGGCCAATCGGCGTCATATTTATACTTTGGCGGGAATGCAGTCTATCACCGATATTATGTAACATATAGTAGAACTAATTATGAATTATTGTAAAAAAATGGTTTTTCGTAAACACAGACGGATAAGTAACTTTTAAAGACTATTTACAACTCAATATTTTTTATGTAGGCACTAGCTGATGCCCGCGGCGCCGCCGCATGCGTTGATGTCGGTTATTAGGTGTATCTAATTTTACCCGACTACGGCAAAGTCAAAGGTGGGTTATGATTTTGACAGGCTATGTAATGTATGTATGTATCCTTTAGTCGCTGTTTATCTGGTATGTCCATATATTCATCTGTTCCTTTATAGCTCCTCTACTAGGTACTAGTTACAATTGAACAAATGAGGTATCGTTAGAAGCGTGTTGATCGTCCGCTGGTTATTGAATGTATGACGTGTCACTGAAGCTAATGTGGCGCCCTCTAGCGCTCGCAAAGTACTGTGCTAAAAATAAATTTGAGATAAATACGTATACAGTGTTTGGTATCAAATGAAAGTGCTTAGCACATTTCAAATATGTATAAATTATAATTATTAGCTGTTACTTGCTCTAAAATAATTTATATAAAAAATTTAGTTTAAAACCTAAAACCTGAAAAATGACGCTCTAAAAATTATTAAACAAGAAAATCCACTTTCTCTACCAACACAATTTAGGAACGGCCTATCCTTGATATTTTAAAACTTAAACTTGATATTTTTAAACTTTAAACACAATTTAGGAAAAAGTGGCATATGACCACCCGGCTATCCTTGATATTTCCTTGTTTAATACTTTTTGGAGCATGATTTTTCAGTAGTCGGGTTTTACTTTTCTGGTAATAGGTATCCTTATTTCATTTCAGTCAACTGCGATCAAATCAAGAAGGTATAAGCTGTGGAATGAACGCCTTACTGTGGCTTCTCCAGTCGACTACAATATAATATTTATGGCGTTATTAAGAAGAGGATTACAAGGTTTCTACAGGGTCGGCAGCACGAGTGTGACTCCCCTGGTGTTGCAGTCGTCCATAGAACATGGTAGCCACTTTCCATCAGGGGGGTGTCTGCTTGTTTGCGACCTAAGTGTTATAAAAAAAATATCATTATTTTGGACGCTGACTACTTCGATCGAAAAAAAAATCTTGAGTTGTAAAGAACCTTTAATTTGATTACGTAATGTTTGTTATGCTAAGAAAGGTATTAATACCTAATCAAGAAAATTACATGATTTTTAATTAGTTTATTATCATAAACATATCGATGATAATGCATTTCCTCACTGAGTATAATATAAAAGAGACCTAAGTATATTGACGTGTTTCCCTCTTCCTACAGTCCCGGGTCCTTTAAGCGGGGCAGGAAAAATTATCTGATGAGGCCGTCAAGCTGAGTGCCACCATTGCAACATGGTACGTGTCTATAATGGTGACCCTCTTTTCCAGCTTACCATCAGACGAAGTGATATATCGGGACACGTATCTTGACCCTAAATCGCGAGACAAACGAGGCCGTGGCGCCCGCGTATTGTTTTGTAATCTATAATATAAAAATGAATCCCTAAATGTGTTGCTAAGCGCCAATCTCGAGAACGGCTGAACCAATTACGCTGATTCTTTTTTTAGAATATTCCTTAAAGTACGAGGATGGTTCTTACGGCGAGAAAAATTTAAAAAAAAGGCGGTACGAAGTTCGCGGGGTCAGCTAGTAATTAATAAATCTATGCTTGGTGAATTTGAACTCGTCCACAGCAGTAGTATCCCGTGCTTGTTATAGTGGCAACGGAAATACATTTGCTGTGAGGTGATAACTGCCTAGCTATCAGGGTTGATAAAGAGGATACAGTCTGGTGACAAACAACGGACAGACAAACAAGACTGTGAAATAGTAATAGGGTTCCATTGGGTACAGAACCCTAAAAAGAAACAATTTCTGTTCAAAACGATGTATATTGAAAGATTACAATGAAAAAATAAAATAAACAAATTTTCCCAACACCTGTATGGTATGTAGGTATGTATCTTCTTAGTGCTACAGTATTTTATGTATGTTCTTTACAATTGTACACTTGTTTTTACCCTTTTGCGACGCCTTTTCCTCTATCCCTTAAAGGTTTGCTGGGAGAAAACTCAATACTTAGTTAAGTTCACCTTTGTACATCAAAATGTATTTGTTATGATTACTTCTTAATATATTTTCTCGTGTACAATAAAGAATAAAGAACAAAATTAAAAGGTGCCAAAAACGTCGACTTGTACGTTGAACCCGCGACCCCTTTGCGATCTTATCTCTATTGTGATACTATTCCTGCCGATCCCTCCAGCCACGACAACTGCCACCGCACCTTGGTTCACTCCAACGTGCACGTTCGCCCATCTGGTGATCCGAGTTTGTGCTCTGCCGGTGTAGGTGACTCTCTGAGTTTGAACTGCGTTGTTGGACGCTGCTCTGCTAACTATTCTCCTGTAAAGAAAACGGTGACGGTTATATTGTTCTTCAACTCCTTGCACCATTTTTTAACCATTTACCCGTGTATGGTGCAGAATATTCCATCAAGAACCAAGCGGTTCGGCGATTCCTTCTTTTGCCGCATCATTAAGGCCTGGAATTCATTACCAGCTCAAGTGTTTCCCTCTTCGTACAACCCTTTTAAGCTGGGCGTGAACAGCCATCTAATGAGGCCGTCAAACTGAGTGTCACTATTGTTTATACTGGAGATTGATGGCACTTGGTGGAACTTGCTACACATATTGAATAAATCCGTAAGGCGAAACCAGTAAGTTTCAAATAAATAATTGTGGAAAAGTTCAAGTGATATAATCAATATGAATGGTGGCCTTTTTTTCAGCTTACCATCTCAGGCCAGGTGTGGTCAAATTGACGTGTCCTATATATAAAAAACAACCTCCAATTTATTACCTGAAAGGTAAAGAATTTGCTGATCTGCCGACTACGGTCAGGTGATGAACTATTTGGACTTCTTCTAAAGATTCTGTTATTTGATCGGGTTCCACCAACTCCGCAGGTTCAACAGCTGCGCAGCTGACGTGAACTGCCAGGAGCGCCCACAACGCGAAGAGCACTTGGTACTTCATCTAGAATAGACAAACACAGGAAGAAACTACTTTGGAAAAAAGTAACGATCTTTCGATCGGTAATTTTTTAAGCGGCGTGGTTCCCGGCAGAGTAGAATTTGGGCCAACCCATCTCCTTCCATGTGGTGTCGTACAAGGCGACTAATAGATAGGGCTATTTAACATCAGACTGATAATACAGCCCAGACCCAGACTCAGCCTCAGATGCATGGCTCGAGTCAACAATAGTGCCCGAAATACGGCAATAATAAACCTACTCACCCCCTAATACGTACGTGGGACCTAATACAATGATTGGTGAAATGTGGGTGTTAATTCATCTCTATCTAACCCTCCGGGGATAAAGGCGTGATTGTAATTGTATGTTAAAATAAATAAATAATTTATTGTGATAAATAAATAAAATTTTAAAAGAAATCACTTACCTTTGTAATAGTTTTCAAAGTTGTTTCAAGAGCAAACTTTTTCACATTGAATATCTATGGCAAATTGCCGTCTTTTATACTTCGGTGGGAATGTAGTATATTACCGATATATGTAAAAGATAATAGAACTATTTATGAATTATGTAAAAATTTGGTTCTTCGTAAACATAGACAGATAAGTAACTTATGAATACTATTTACAACTCAATATTTTTTATGTAGGCACTAGCCGATGCCTGCGGGGTCGCCTACGTTGATGTCGGTTATTGTCTCTATTTACCCGACTACGGCAAAGCCAAAGGTGGGTTATGAATTATGATTTTGACAGGCTATGTATGTATGTATGATGTATGATCATTTGCTCCTTCATAGCTCCTCTACTAGACACTTATTATAACTGGACAAATGAGGAATCGTTAGAAGCATGTACCTATGACGTGTCACTGAATCTAATAATGTGGCGCCCTATAGGGATGGGAAAGCACCTATGTCATTATCTGTTCTGTGCCTATGTGCTAAAAAATAACTTTGAAATTATAATTCACATCTAAATATAGGCTACCATGTTTAAATGAAAAAGCTTAATTAGCACATTTCAAATATGTACCTATAGGTACATAATTAGTTTTTACTTCCTCAAAATAATATTAATAAAAAATAAGTTTGAAAACTAAAACCCGAAATATCAAGGATATGCCGTGGTCGTATGCCACTTTCTCAAACACAACAGAGCCGCGGGAAAAAGCTAGGAGATGATATTTGCATCATTGTCAAGAAAAAATAATTACTATGCACGAAAAGATTTTCAAAATCTGAAAACGATTACTTTGGACGCTGACTACCTTGACTGAAAAAAAATCTTGAGTTGTAAAGAACCTTTGGTTTAATTATGTAATGTTTGTTTTTTCTAAGAAAGTTATAAGTAATAATAAAAAAAAATACATGGTTTTTAAGTAGTTTATTATCATAACCATATATCGGTGATAATACTGATAATGCATATCTTCACTGACTATATAAGAGATCTAAGCATATTGACGTGTTTCCCTCTTTCTATAGTTTCGGGTCCTTTATGCGGGGCGTGACAAAGAATCTGATGAGGCCGTCAAACCGAGCGTATCTCGGGGCACGTATCTTGGCCCTACATCGCGAGCGGAATGAGGCTCTGGCACCCGCGTATTGTTTTGTAACAACCCATACTTGGTGAATTTGAGCTCGGTCACCACCGTAGCACCCCGTGCTATACTCAAAAAACGGGTGCGCATTTTCTTACATAACTTTTCAACTCCTATCATCGGATTTCCGAAAATTTTTCTCATACCATTTAAAGTCATAATGATCATTCTTCATAAAAATTTTACAAATAAATATTGAAATATATAATCATTGAAATTCATAATATCACTTATCATAAATTTCTTGTTACTAATATTTGTTTTCATATATTTGTTTATACTAATAATCGAAACTCATAATCATTTCAATAAATAACTTGTTTTTTTTTATACCACTTAGGTGGCAGACAAGCACACGGCCCGCCTGATGGAAAGTGGTTACCGTGGCCTATGGACGTATGCAACACCAGGGGCGTCATACTCGTGCTGCCGACCCTGAAGAAACCTTCTAATGCTCTTCTTGAAGAACCCCATATTGTAGTCGCTTGGGAAAACCACCGCGGGGAGTTCATTCCACAGTTCATAAAGGTTTTTTATTCTAATATTCGTTTTAATATTTCTTAATCATAAGTGTTTTTATCCGTATTTTCCGTATCCGACTTGGATAGATTAGGTTAGAAGGTTCGTGGTTATTTTTTTTAATAACCATGCAGAACTATATTTAATCCAAAAACAAATTTAAAACAAAATTTGTCACTCTAGAAAAATGATAATATGAGTTAAAATATTTTCTTGGTGATACCCTTTAATAATACAAAAATTATGATAATTGAATGTTATGAAGTAAAAAGTTATGAATAAAAAAAATATGATCACTAACGGTTATGAACTCCGTTGTTAGGAATAGAAATGTATGAATAAAAAATATATGAAAAAGAAAATTATGAAGAGTGATTATTATGAGCACAAATCGGTAGTAAGACAAAGAATAGGATTTAAAAGTTTATGTAAGCCAATATGGACCCTCAAAAAACACCTCAAGAAATGTGTACTGCGCGTATAGAGCACATTTTAGATACCTGTCCTATACCTATACAAAAAATTCAATGTGAGAAAGTCTCGTTTGAGAACTTTGAAACCATTACAAAGGTAAGTATTTCTTTATATAATCATCATCATCTTGCCCATAGTTCCGGTCGCATCCGAGGCTATCACCGCCGTGTCCGGGGTCCGCCCGCTAACCTTTAATCCTCCACTTCGCACAGTTTTGGGCATCCATGGTAGCGGTAGCACTTACTGGCATTTATCTAAGTGCCTCTGTCCTTCGGAGCGCACGTTGAAAAGTCCTTAGGTCAAGACGTACTACAATACCCCTAGCACGAAAAACTATCGTAGATTCTTCCCCTTAGCGTTAATTCCCAGTCGCATCCGAAGCTTTCAGCTCGGAGTCCGCCTTAACTACGGATTTGGCTAGACCTCGATATTTCCCGTGAAGCGATTGTCATCTGACCTCCACAACCCAATGTTAACATTAAGCGATATCGAAGCTTTGCAGTTAGACCATTGTTTTTTTTTTTTGTTTTTTTTTAGGGCTCCAACTAACCCGTAACGACTGCCATATGTTGTGATGTTCTTATGGCAATTGGGACCGACGGCTTAACGAGCTGTCCGAGGCACGACCAAACCAATGCAAATACCCATATTTTATGAACACAAATATTTGGACTGAGCGGGGATCGAACCCGCGCCTCCTGCGTAGCGGACTCGTTCACTACCGCTTCACCACGGAGGCTGTCAGAAAAACTATCGCAATCGTAACGTAAAAGTGTCGAGAGCACGGAGCATTGTGATTGGCAGGCTTCACACACACACAGGTTCACAGTAGGCAGGCGGCCAATCACAATCCTCGTTCTGTCGATACGTTAACATTACGATTACGATAGTTTTTCGTGCTCGAGGCACAGTTATTATTATTTTTGAATAAAATTTAAATATAAAAATACTCGAATAAAACCTATATTATCAAAGGACAATGCCAGTATTTGTATGAAACCTGCTCATATCTTCATTAACTATGTGTGTCACATCGTTGGATAGGTATTTTTGGGTTAGAGCGGAAACACACGATGCGTTGCGGCGACGCACCGCAGAAATTTCGCCGCAGTAGCGGGCACACGAGCGGTGCGACGCCGCTGCGTTGTTATGACGCAGCGGCGCCGCGTGCGCCCCAGCTGCGTTGTAATGTCTGTTAATATAGTGCAAGCGCTAGAGGTAGTTGAGTATGCAAAATCCGAGTGACGGCAACTATGACCGGATTCTTATACCTGATCCTCTAAATAATGACAAAGAAATCTTGCCGCCGGGTGTGATGGTCCCTTCCCGCTCCCTTCACATCCCCTCTGCGCCCTTAAAGTAAGCATAGCGCGCGTATGCGTTTAGTGTGTTTCTACATCTATTGACGTAAAGAAGTTGCTTTATTAAGTCGTGTTTTTGTATCCATTTTTATTTTATACTACTTAGGTGGCAAACAAGCACACGGCCCATCTGATGGGAAGTGGTCACCGTGGCCTATGGACGTATGCAACACCAGGGGCATCACACTCGTGCTGCCGACTGCCAACCCTGAATCCATATTTCCATACTAATATTATAAATGCGAAAGTAACTGTCTGTCTGTCAGTCACGCTTTCACGCCTTAACCACTGAACCGATTTTGATGAAATTTAGTATAGGGGTAGATTAGACCTTGAGAAAGGACATAGGCTATGTTTGGTCGTGATAACCGACATCCACGCGGGCGGAGCCGCGGGCAAAAGCTAATATAATATATATCGATGATTAAATATAATAACATTTTGCTGACAACATTAGTATCATTAATGCTACAAAATATAGATAGGTACCTACCTAGGCATATATAAAAGTACACTTTTACGAAAAGCTCAACAGTGACTTACGTCCACGACAAAATGACAATACAAGCCGTCTTTACCAGAGTTATTAATTCCCCCCATGTAAATGAACTGTAAAATTGTCGCACAAGGTCTTGTAATTGCAATAAATCTGAATTGGTTTGTATTTCATTATGTAAATGCATCAATAACAAATGTCAAAATTAAAAATAAGTATTTTTTACCTACTTTAAGAAAATTTATGCTTGAATTCGCTGGTTGTTAGAATAACTTTTTTTTTTTTTAAATATTACTTTTATTTTCGTTTTTTTTATTAAGTACCTATTTAAGAATCCATCCTCACTTTTACCATTAGAACAAACTATAAATTATAACGGAAATATTCATTAAAATGATTTTATATCATGTACCTACTCAGTACATTTCCTTTACGAATAAGACAAGAGGGGGTAAAAAAATGGACCAGAAAATAGACCGGCAAGATCCACATTATCATTCTTGGACCTTTTCTTCACTTAAATCCGTTGGCGAAATTCGGTACTCACATTTTGCATACTCATACCTCTAGCGCCCGGTCTATAAATCATAAACAACTACGCGGTGGCGGTGCGGCGCGCGCCGGAGCGGTGCCGCTCCGGCGTCGCAACGCATTGACCCCTCCCCGCCTCGTCTCGGTGGTTGCAAGTACGGTGCGGCGACGCAGCGCATCGTGTGACATGCTACAGATATTTCTATGTAAAACGACGCAGCGACACCGCTCCGGCGTCGCGCCGCCGCCGCAACGCATCGTGTGTTTCCGCTCTTATTGGACGATTCGTACGAATTGAACTCGCACGAAACGTGCGAATCGACTCCTTTAATTTTTTATTTTATTTCTGTAGGCGATTCGCATTTGATTTTTTTTGAGCTGAATAAAAGTTACTATGGTGCCTGGTCCAAATCTTAGTCCGTTCAGAATTATTCTTTACTAGCTGACCCGGCGAACTTCGTACCGCCATATTTTCCGCCCGCGTGGTATTATCTCTAAATTTATCAGTGTTTCTCTACAATATTATGCATGTATTATACATATAAACCTTCCTCTTGAATCACTCTATCTATTAAAAAAAAACTGCTTTAAAATCCGTTGCGTAGTTTTGAAGATTTAAGCATACATAGGGACGGACAGACAGCGACAGCGACAGCGACTTTGTTTTATAATATGTAGTGATGATAGTGAAGTGATAGTGATAGTGATAATGATAGTGATGATAAAACATAGTAGTTTTACAAGATTCAAAACCAATGTTAAGAATTGAAAAAACTTGACATTCTGCTATTTTCCCTGTTTTCTTCCCCATTCGTTTTTTAAAGGGCGGATATTTTTCACTGGAGCCATGAGGAGCTGGGTGATATTAGACTCGAATTGCCTAAAACCTGTTTCATCACATCAACCTATGTGGCTAGGGAATGGATTGCCCTAGTAAGGGTGTCTTAGACCAAAAACCACAAACGAGCTTGGCTACTATCATAGCCAACATTAATTTGTTTTTGGCGATCAAAATCCCCCTCTCTCAACCCGAGACGCAAGCCCCATGGCTTCCATAGGTCAGAGATTGTTCTGCGATATTGCGGTGCGCCTTTTATGACCACTACCACCACTTTCGCTGTCTCTAGTGAGACGCCCTATCTCGAATTTTGACTGACGAAACGAGAGCTCGAATACAGTAATTTTGAGGATTCTTGCAGTTTTTTGAAAAAAAAAAATATCTGCGTGATAAATTATAACTTCACCAATCTCTAGATATTTTAATGCTCTATTTTTTAATACAAACTTCGGCATGATTTGATAATGGCGTCTTAGTGAGAAACGTGTTTGAAATAGCGATTTGGAGCGTTTTAGACCCATGTTTGACGCTAATTTCTATCGAGCTAATTATTATTAATCGTGTTTCTGTCTTCACAAGTCGCTTGACGGTTTAGTATATTTCGTGAATATGTTTTTTAATTGACGCAATTTTCTATATTAGTTACTTGATATCCAGACGTTTAAAAATGTTAAAAACTACTGCAACCTGCAACGTTTAAAAATGTTAAAAATACTGCAACTTTAATAAAAGGTTGCGGCACACTCTCGCTGAGGCTGCAAGCCAGCTACAGCTCACGCTGTTCGGCTTCCTGTTCTAACAGTAGCTTTTGTGCGTTAAACAAGTGTGATAGCAGGCGATACCCATTTGCACATCATAAACCGGATGAAAATTGTGTGCCGCTTACTATCTTTTTAACCGACTTCAAAAAGGAGGAGGTTCTCAATTCGAAGGTTTTTTTTAGTATCAGTTTTTATTTTTCATACTTTGTACATAAGAGGGAATACCAAAATGAATGAGTCTATTATCAATAGATACATCTAATAGATAATAGAACTAATTATGACGCAAAAGAAATAATTTCGTTTTTAGATTAGATTTCGAAGATTGTTTACAAGTTCAGATTTTTTTATTAAGGTAGGTAGGGTTTTTTTTATATATAGGACCTCGCCTCACCTGATGGTAAGCTGAAGGCAAAGTCTCTGAAAAGAGGGTACTACCTAACTGAAGATCGCAGAACCGCGTGGGTTGATGTCGTGCGTCTTTCGGTTATATCTCTAGCAGTGTTGAAGGCTCCCTATAACCCTATTCCTACCGGCTTACTGTACAAAAATAAACCGTGTTTGAATTTCATACGAAATTGCTGTAGTCGTTCTTAGTATAAGAAAAAAGATTTTCCACTGGCTTCTTTCTTCAAAATTTTCACCTTTCCCCATTGATGTCTACTTCAACTCAGTTGACTGCGATCAAATATAAGGCAGATTTCAAGTCTGACCAATTTTTTTATAATAAAAAATGACATCAAAATCCTTTCAGCGTCCATGAAGATGTTTAGATGGTCCGGCGGAGTAAATAGACTCGATAAAGTACGAAAAGAGTAAATGACAGGGAGTTTTAAAGTCGCCCCTATTTTACATTACATACATAAATGTAGGGTAAAGTCGGGATAGATGCCCCACTTTTTGAAAAAGGCTCGTAATTCTAAAACTATTAATTGTATATGACTAATTTCTATGAATTTTACTAGTTCAATCATTCCTCTTGAATTATTAATTGTTTTCTTTTACCTATCAATTACAGATTTTGAAAAATTTAGCTTTTTGTAGACCATTAATTTTTAGGATAGATGCCTCACTGTATGGATAGTTGCCCCACCGTGGAAATACTAAGAAGGATAGATGCCCTTTACATTGCTTAAACGAAAAATAATAACACCAAATTTTAGTACCATTTCATATTTTACCTTTGTAGAGTTCTGTAAAAAAAGAATAAATAACGAGAATAATGTTATTAAGAAGTAATCAACTAAAATATTAATTTATTGTTTACTTTTAAATCATAAAAAATAAACATATAAAAATGAAGGCCTCCAAACTGTAAGTTACCCATTGATAAAGTATTTTCTCCATTATGTACTATGAATGCAAGTGTTAAATTATTTTTAATCTTTTGTCCAACTTATGCGGCGGGATAGTTGGCCTTTCCCATAGAGCGCACTAAGGGCAACTATCCGCAAAAGTAATTGGGGCAACTATCCTTTTTGATACGGATAGTTGCCTTTTTTAATTTCTAAATAAATAAAAACTATTCGAGAACAAAACGTATTAAATAGTGTAATATAAACTCTAATGCATGCAAAGAAACAAAAATTTTTCTGATTCCTCAATCAGTTATAAAAATATTCAATAGAAAAGACTTAGCAATATAAATGTTTCGACCATCGAGGTATGGCCGCGGGACATTTTCGCTCACACAGAAAAAACGTATACATCTGCACTGATAATTTTTATGACACTACAGTCTACATGAGGTGCTCTTACATTTATAGTAAAGTATTAACGTCACTAACGACCCTAACATATAGAATTTAAAACTGGGGCAACTATCCAACTGGGGCATCTATCCCGACTTTACCTAACTGTCCCGGCGAACTTCGTACCGCCATATTTTTCCCGTTCCCGCTGCACCTATTTTCTCATCCTTTAAACCTTTCCTGGGCAACCACGAATATTTCAAGACTAAAATTAGCCAATTCGGTTCAGCCGTTCTTGAGTTATAAAATAACAACGAAAAGTGGCATTGATTTTTTTTTTTTTTTTTTTTAATTTATTTATCATACAATTTAATAGCTATGAAGTTAACAAAAAGCCTGCAAAACTGTTCTAACAGTTTGACTGCATATATAACTTCGTACTTCCATATTTTTCCCGTTTCCGTTGCACCTATTTTCTCATTCTTTAAACCTTCCCTGGACACCCACGAATATTGCAAGACTAAAATTAGCCAAATCGGTTCAGCTGTTCTTGAGTTATAAAATATCAACGAAAAGTGGCATTGATTTTTATATATTAGAAGATGTATTACGTTGACGACTGTCCTATCCGTCAAATCCCATACATTCGTCATTCTATTCTACCATACGCCGGCCAATGAATTACCTACTATTTAAAAGAAAGAAAGAAAGATTTACGTACGTCAATCGTAAACAAATAGACAAGAATTCTAAAATAGTAGATTGTATAACAAGGGAGCAAAATAGTATTTTTACGGCGAGGGCTCAGGTTTCTACGTTAGAACCCCTCGCTAAAGCTCGGGGTTCTATTCTAGAAACCTTCGCTAGACTCGTGGTTCAAAGTATATCGCCCGAGGAAAAAATAATTTGCTACTCGAGTTTTATACTCTACTTTTCATCCCCTTTCTATGAGAAAAATACATCGGTACTGATTACTTACATAGAATCATTCTCAAATGATTTATTTTACTTTATTTTTGTCATAATTCTTGACATAATTGTAATTTTTTGACGTTCATGTGCTCTTTTGTGCCTAAACTGAATAAACGAAATTGATTCTTTGATTCCATAATACAAGAACACATAGCACGGGTCACCATACCGCCGTGCAGCCAACACGAACCATCCAGTAATAAAAAAAAATTGGTTCCATTTCTATGAATAATATGATGTTCCAAATTCAAATCACTTTTCCGCCCGCTAAAAAGCTCAGAACAGAAAAGTGCTACTTTGCTCTCACTTATAGAGGAACAAAGTGACACTTTTCGAATAAAAGGGATGAAAAATATATCAATCAATCAATGACTCAATTAGCCTGTTGCGTTTGTTTCAAATTTTATTTGTTACAAATTAAATTAATTTGTGTAACAAAAAAATTGTAACAAATAAAATACAAAAAAAAATGTATATATTTTGTAACAAAATGTAAAATGACGCTGACGTGATGCTGACATACGGATCGAAAAAGGTCTTGAGTTGTAAATAACCTTTTGTTTACGCTAGGAAAGTTATTAAATAATAACCAAAATAATTACATATAGTTAATCATGTAATTATTTTTATATCAGTTTATTATCATGAATATACATCGGTGATAAAGCGAGTATATAAGAGACGTCCAATTGACCTACATATATTCAATTAAGTAGCTACTAACCCGAAAAAATCTCGTCTGACAACTTTAAAATTGTTACAATGGTAATTATTTCTTTGTTTACATAATAATCTTCATCTTATCGTTAGTTCGGGCAATTAAGGTAATCTGTGGTTCCGGTCCGCTTGCTGACTTTTAATCCTCCATTTCTTTCACCACTTCTGCTTCTTTTCCCTCTTCCTAGTCCCGGGTCCTTTAAGCGGGGCGTGAAAAATCATCTGATGAGGCCGTCAAGCTGAGTGCCACCATTGTAACATGGTACGTATCTATAATGGGTCACCATTATAGATACGTTTCTGATGGTAAGTTGAAGGCAAAGTCTCACCTCTTTTCCGAGACTTTGCCTTTAGCTTACCATCAGGCGAGGTGAAGTCAAATTGACGTGTCCTATGTATGAAAAAAATTCGTACCACCTAGTGGTATTTATCTAAGTGCCTCTGTGCTTCAGAGGGCATGTTAAATCGACGTTAGGTCAAGACGTAGGTAATAAGGTAACCTAAACAATAGCCAACATAACATAACCACCCTCCGCTGGCTCCGATGAGAGAGGGAGACCGGCCGATCTAGCGCCATCTCTTTCGACCTGGTCCTCTTCAGGTGTAGGGACCATGAAGTCCTCATCTAGCCCCCGGATAATGCACATTCTATTGGCACTTTTTCAAAATTTTATACCAAGACTGAATGTGAGGGGTGTGTGAAATTTTCCAGATGAAATTTCTTCTTCTTGGCCTCACCTCATCCCGTTACGCGCGGGCAGCTTTCCCAATTACGCCATTTCGTTCTCTTTCTCGCGTCGTCCTCCTCAAGCCTCAATTCCCTCATGTCCCTTTGAACATTCGTCATCCAGGTTGTCCTTACGACGTGGTTTTCTAGTCTTCGGAGTAAATGACCATACCATCTCAGTCTGGACTCTTTGATTTTATCAACTTATTCTGTGCGACCTAGAAGCTTCCTCTCATTACGGATCTTGTGTTTAAGGGCAACCCCTTAGGGTCTTTAAGAGTAACTCAGGGGAAATTTATATGAAAAATTTGTCACTTTTTCCAATGTCCAGTGTTTACCTATTCTAGATGAAGTATCAAGTGCTGTTCGCGGTGTGGGTGCTCCTGGCAGCTCACGTCAGCTGCGCAGCCGTTAAACCTGTAGAGTTGCAGTATTCTGATACTGAATTTGTCAACGACAGACCGGAGCCCGTACAAATAATAAAAATTTCTGGAGAATTTAATAACTCCTCAGTAGTTGGCAGATCAGAACGGGAACTTTCCAGGTAATAAATTGAACGTTGTTTCCTTGAAGTAAAAATGGTGCAAGGAGTTGAATTCCTTTGCACGATTTATATATTCAAAAAGATAATGGTACATACATACATACAATCACGCCTTTATCCTTGGAGGGTTAGGCAGAGGTAAATTTCACCAAACATTGTACTCGTATTAAGTCCCACGTAATAGAGGGTAAGCCTATTGCCGTATTCCGGGCACTATTGCTTACTCGAGTCATGTATCTGTGGCTGATTCTGGGCTGTATATATGGTATAGTTATAATATATATCTGTCTGATGTTAAACAGCCCTGTCCCTTGTAACGCATGGGAGTAGGGGTGGCCTAACTAGAGAAACGCCTAATCTGATTGAACAAGATAGCTTTTACCGTTTTCCTACAGGAGAACGCACACCAAGGAAGGCGTCACTGGCATAGCTCACATTGACAAGGTAACATACGTCGGTAGAACAACGACCCGGATCACTGCCATCACGGCAATAGAGATTGGTGGCAATTTGGGTGTGCAGGCAAGCATTGATGCTGGAGGGATCGATCGGAATTTTGTCACAATAGAGATAAGGTCGTCCAGGGGGCGCGGTTACAGCGTGGAAATCGTAATAACTGGTATTTTTTAATTAGATTTTTTGGAATTTTTAATTTTGATTTTTGTATTATTGTATTGTTACAATAAACATAACAATAATAATGTTAACGGGAATTAACGCGATCATGGTATAGGTACATACATACCTTTGATTTGAACACAAATGTGAACAATATCGAAAATGTGCGGGTAGATGAAAAATCTACTACCCCACGGATTCGAAGAAAGCGGGCGTGCACCGCTGAGCCGGTCAGCCTGTGACCACGGCCGGTGTAATCTGGTCGAAACGTCAGGCAAATCAAAGGTATGTATGTAGTTATGTACCTATACCATGATCGCGTTAATTCCCGTTAACATTGTTTATCATGGAACGCGAGAGTTTAAAAGTTAATAAACATAACGCGAAACACAAATCGATTTTTATTTGGTTCCAAGTTCCAACGTAGCCGACTGCATATATAGCAGCAGCGGTCGTCGGCATGTCTCATACATTCGTCATTTTATTCTACAAAGCGCTATTTCATGATTTACCTACCTTCCGCAGCGATCGCAACTGCAGATCCGGTTTTTTTTACCCGACTGCGCCAGCGAGAGGGTAATGTGTTTCGCGCGTATGTATGTATGTATGTATGTATGTATGTATGTATGTATGTATGTGTCTATGTATTATGTAGTTTTCTTTGTTCCCCTCTACAGGCCTAACGCCTGGACGGATTTTGATGAATAGGGTCTCAAATGAAAGGTATTCATCTCCCGAGTGTCATAGGGTACATAAAATGCCAACAAAAACTATACGGTAGATTTTTGATGCTAAAATATGTGTTGGCAAAAATTTTTTTTCATTCATACTTATCGAGTAGGGTATCAAAATGAAGAGCATTAAAAGGAGATTACAAAAAGATATAGATGTCATATCCTAACTAAGAAGGTTAAAATAAAATACTATTAGGAGTTCGTCGAGTTGTGATATAAAAAAAAGTAGGTAGGCACACAAAGATGCCCTTTTACAAGTATTTAATTCTATTACTTTTATATTATCAAGGGGCACAATCAATACATTAGCACTTTTATAACATTAATTAACAATTTAGTAATAAATTAATAAAGTCTCACGACATGAATTGTATCGAACAAACGTCACTGGAGATCCGCACGGCGCGATGACTGGCTGGCAAAGAGGGTAGTTCGCGCTCGTTTTAGGAGCTAACACGGCCTCTCCTGATCCTGCGTCGTCCACGACGGTATCCTATATGACCGGTAGAGCGCGAGGGCCTGGTATGACCTGAGAATCAAGGTCGTTTTCGGTTGAATGCAGTTGCTGCTCGGCTTCTAAAATTCCAAAGAAAGGCACCATATTACTAAGTGTCCACAGGTATTATGGTGTACCTTATTCTTGCATTCATCGACTCTCCACGACCCACAGACATAATGTCCAACTATTTCCTCATCACATTCGCCACCACAAGCAGCAGTTACAAGTAATCATTCATCATCTAATAACTGTGTAGGGCAAGCATCCCGCAGTCTGTTTGCCAATAGGAACGTCCCGCAGTCCGTCCTCTACACATACACCTGTAGCACCCCGCAGTTTGCTAGCAAGGAACGTCCCGCAGTCCGTCCTTATAGGTCCTTAGACACACCTAGGTCTAATACCCCGCAGTTTACTAGGAAGGAACGTCCCGCAGTCCGTCCTCTACACATAAACCTGTAGCACCCCGCAGTTTGCTATCAAGGAACGTCCCGCAGTCCGTCCTTACAGGTCCTTATACACATCTAGGTCTAGTACCCCGCAGTTTACTAGGAAGGAACGTCCCGCAGTCCGTCCTCTACACATACACCTGTAGCACCCCGCAGTTTGCTATCAAGGAACGTCCCGCAGTTCGTCCTTACAGGTCCTTACACACATCTAGGTCTAGTACCCCGCAGTTTACTAGGAAGGAACGTCCGCGCAAGGCGAACACGCCCGCGTCCACCTTCAGGCGCCGCAGCGGCGCGCCCAGCTTCTGCAACTAGCCGCAGTCGTTCTGCAGCAGCAACGCCACGGTCTGGCGCGCCACGTGCCGCGTGATGACCACGAAGGGAAGCAGCCAGCGCAGCGCTATCAGCGCTAGCGACACCGTCAGCAGCGCCATCACCTCATCGGGTGGCGCAGCCTGCGCACCTGTGCGGCCCATGATGGGCACGCTCATGCGCAGCGTGTTGAGCAGCAAGCATGCCGCCTGCAGCAGCGGCAGCGCCGTGACCATGTCGGCACGGCCCGTGATGGGCACGCTCATGCGCAGCGTGTTGAGCAGCAAGCATGCCGCCTGCAGCAGCGGCAGCGCCGTGACCATGTCGGCACGGCCCGTGATGGGCACGCTCATGCGCAGCGTGTTGAGCAGCAAGCATCCGCCTGCAGCAGCAGCAGCGCCGTGACCATGTCGGCACGGCCCGTGATGGGCACGCTCATGCGCAGCGTGTTGAGCAGCAAGCATGCCGCCTGCGGCAGCGGCAGCGCCGTGACAGTGTTGGCACGGCCCGTGATGGGCACGCTCATGCGCAGCGTGTTGAGCAGCAAGCATGCCGCCTGCGGCAGCGGCAGCGCCGTGACAGTGTCGGCACGGCCCGTGATGGGCACGCTCATGCGCAGCGTGTTGAGCAGCAAGCATGCCGCCTGCGGCAGAGGCAGCGCCGTGACCATGTCGGCACGGCCCGTGATGGGCACGTTTATGCGCAGCGTGTTGAGCAGCAAGCATGCCGCCTGCGGCAGCGGCAGCGCCGTGACCATGTCGGCACGGCCCGTGATGGGCACGCTTATGCGCAGCGTGTTGAGCAGCAAGCATGCCGCCTACACCGCTCTCAACACGCACAGCGCTGCGCGCACGTCGCCCAACAGGCACAGCGCATCCGCCACCGCGTCCGCCGCGTTCGACAGGAACACCCACAGCGTGCTGCAGCACGCCCAGCATCTGCAGCTTGCCGCAGTCGTACTGCAGCAGTGATGGATGCGGGAACGCCACGGCCTGGCGCGCAACGTCCCACGCGAGGACCAAAAAGGGCAGCAGCCAGCTCAGCGCCAGCACCCCGTGATGGGCACGCTCATGCGCAGTGTGTTGAGCAGCAAGCATGCCGTCTGCAGCAGCGGCAGCGCCGCTCTCAGCACGTACAGCGCTGCGCGCATGCCGCCCCACAGGCGCAGCGCACCCGCCAGTGCGTCCACCGCACTCGGCAGCAGCACCCACAGCAGCGGCAGGAAGCCCGAGCGCAATCCGCGCGTCACGCACGCCGCCAGCTACTTGAGCTCTGTTTGACATTTTGAGAAAAGGGTGCGTTCAAAACAGTTATCTTACGAGGGCTCGGCTTACCCTGACCCTGATTGATTGCTACAACAGTACCTTTGTTATTGGTACGGGGGTACTTCTGACAAAAAATAACATTATTGGAAACTTGTGAAGCAGACTTTAGTTTGGCAAGACAGGTATCTATTTTGTGGCCAGGTTTTTACAAAAACTGCACGGGTCAGACTTATTTAAAACTGACACAGAACTAACTTTTGCATTACTATTATCGTCACTTTTACGTTTCTTGCAATCAACCTGTCTGTGACCTAGCTGACCACACTTAAAACACTTAATGTCCACAAGCCGTCGCTTACGGTTATCATTGTCACTACTCGAATTTTGAAAACGTTCGTTATGCTACGTTTACATACTCGCGGCAGAGCGAGGGAAGTGGCGAGAGAAGTGGGCAGAGACGTGGTGTGAATGGTATATTCGTCATGCCGCGAGTACTGCCGCGTATGTTGCGCAAATACTAGCGCGATGAACTATACGAGACCGCTAGATGGCGCTAAGCTAAATAAAACACGACTTTCGTTATTGCTCCTCGAATATTTACTTTTAAAAATATTTATATCGATCTACGGAAAGTGTATAGTAGTTGAAAGTGATAGTTTTTATTAATAATCTATTTAATTAATTCGCTATGCTGTAAAAGCTTATTGCGTACACTGCTACAGCGTTGTCCTCCATACGTTTACGTCCGTCTCCGTTGCAGGGCGAATACTGTAATGCGGACCAACGCGATGATGGGAGTGTGTGAATGCTAGGGCATTAATCGCGCAAATATTTCTGGCAACACGATGAGCAATGCGAGCGGCAGTATGTAAACGCGGGGTTACGCGTTGTGTTATGAAACTTTTTGTTAACTACTGACGAGTTAGGTTTAACATAACTAAAAAAGAATTCGACTAGTTCATTTGGTTATAACTTCGCATTTGTGGCTGATGCACGTATTTTTGCGTCAGTAATGCCCCGGATAGTAATTATTAATTCGTCACTTAGCCCCTTGACTACCTATGCGTAGTCTTAACAGAGATCGACGCGCATAATGTGCGTACGTCGGGTACTTATCAGAATTAGTGCACATGAGCTCAAAGAGTATGTTAGCTATATCCGGTTTTTTCGGACGCAAAGGTCTAAATTCCTTTTTAAAATTACTCCAACTACGGTCATTGGTAACCCACTCATTGAGCCATGTCCGTGCATCCCCCTTTAGACAGTACCCAATGCGAGAAAGACATTCTTTATCAGTCCAGTTGTTTATTGCTTTGGCACTATCTACCTCCTCGCACCAGGCAACTATATCGTGAATGCTCGGAACAAAGTTAGAAATATAGTAAGAATGGTTCGATCTCACCGTACTGTTAATGGCACGTATCGCACCAATGATGCAGTCAGTGTTACTTGCGAGTTCCTGGTTGGTGACAGGGCTCGCTGATCGCACCGGAGTGTAACTCATTGCTCAGCAACAGAGTCGCGGCTGGACGCCTCCCGCGGTCGTTGCGACGTTCTAGGCGCTCGCTCTCGGCTGGCGCCGCCGTCGCGTCGTGGCGATGGCGACTGATGGCGTCGTTCAAGCGCAGTCAATTTCGCCATGATCAGATTTTTACCAAATGACTCACCACTCTATTACTTACAAATTACAATGTAATTTCTCGATAAGAAAATGTTGTAGATACTACCCACCCACACGATAATAATTTTATTTAAACAAAAGAGAAGGAAATCTAGTGCCAATCTGAATAACTAATCTGCAGATAATTTAGGTAGCAAAGCGATCAGGACGCAAGAGTAGGGTACAATGGAATCGTATCCCAGTTCTGATATTAGGAGTTCGTCGAGTTGTGATATAAAAAAAAGTAGGTAGGCACACAAAGATGCCCTTTTACAAGTATTTAATTCTATTACTTTTATATATCAAGGGGCACAATCAATACATTAGCACTTTTATAACATTAATTAACCTGTAAGGGAAAGATCGCGGGTTCGAGTCCCGCCCGAGAATTGATTTCGCTTTTTCCAATTTATTATAATTTATTATAATTTAGTAATAAATTAATAAAGTCTCACGACATGAATTGTATCGAACGAACGTCACTGGAGATCCGCACGGCGCGATGACTGGCTGGCAAAGAGGGTAGTTCGCGCTCGTTTTATACCCTTCTGGAAGTTTAGGAGCTAACAATACATTATTAAAAAATAAAAAGAACCCGACTGCTGTCTAAAAGATTGAAACAAGCTTGATAGCAGGCGGTACCCATTAAATTTCTTTCGGTTTATGATTGGCAAATGGGTAAGTACCGCCTGCTATCAAGCTTGTTTCAATCTTTTAGACAGCAGTCGGGTTTTTTTATTTTTTAATAATTAATTTTATTTGTATACCACTTTGGTGGCAGACAAGCACACAGCCCAACAAGGCCTCGATTCTGCTAAAGCACAATCACCACAATGACTGCGAGAAAATTCCATTTGATTTTAGCCTTTAAAGTAATGCAGTTAACGTCTAAAATTAAACGGCTTTTTGTAGAGTGAATGAAAGAGTGTAATGAAATTCTTTTCATTTAATTTTATGACTGTAAGGCTATTAGAAAGAAGAAAGTAGAAAGTCGATTAGTCCAATTATTCTGTTATGATTTTGAACACTTGAAACAAATAAACCAAATATTTTTTACATTAACAACTGTTTTTTTCTATTGACTGTACTTGCTTGTAAAAAAGACTAAGGGGATCAGACCGGAATGACACAATGAGGATGAATCACATAATGGAATATTGCATTTTTAATCAGTATACCAGGTGCGCTATACCTTTCAGAGTATCCTATTTTTTAAATAATCAAAATCCGACAAGAAATGACGAAGCTATTAGGGATTTCTTAACGCGTACTTAAAAACGCCCGCTTACACTGCGATTTAGACGATGACGTCATCTGTTATGAACGCGTCCCGACTAGCGCAGTCGCCAGTCAGTCAGTACAAATTCTTTCGTGGATCGACTAGTAGTGCTTGCGTTTTATTGCTTTTTCTTAGTACTTTATTTGTGTTTTAAGTTCTTTGGTGATTATTCAAATACAGTTTGTTTTTAAAATACTTTATAATATACGTAGTTCGTCCTAACGCTTGTACTTATTTACCTACCTTATGATGTTCTGTCGAAAGTTGTACCTACTGTGTTGTCAAGCGAGTAATGAACCACATGGAAAGGGGGACTCTTTTTTCCGCACTTAGCCTCCTTTTTGGGCCATTGTGCGTGGAGAGTGCTGGCTATAATAGCCAGCCTAACTCCGCCCAGAAGCGCAGAAGCCTACTGGGAGCTTCACAGGCTTCGCGGAGCGACCTCACTATGCCGAGGATTTGAGAGCGTTGGGGGGCTACTGCCTCGCATTCCAGTACTACGTGGGCAACCGTTTCCTCGGCCACGAAGCACCCCCTACAGAGAGGGCTATCCGTGATTCCGATGGTGTAAAGGTGCTTGTTCAGTGGACAGTGACCTGTTATTGTCCCTATAATAGTTCTTAGACTTGTTCTGTCTAATTTTAGGAGACGTTTCGTAAGCCGTTTGTTCAAAGACGGCATGGCCACTTTTGATTGGCTGCAGTCTGTGGTTTCTACCCATCTTTGGATGTGTAGGTCGGCGGATCTCTCACGTGACCAAGTGCGTATCTGTGAGAAAGGGATCGGTAGTAATGGTAGCGGGCCATATACGGACGTGCCAGAGCCCCTACGTGCCAGCTCATCCGCGGCATCGTTGCCGTAGGATCCACTGTGCCCTTTTATCCACTGTAGCGTTACTGCATTGTTTGTGGATAGCTTGTTAAGGGCAGCCTGACACTCCGCTATTAGTCTGCTGTTGGTTATTTGGTGGTCTAGTGCTTTTAGGACAGCTGTACTGTCGGTGAGGAGCCTTATGTTTAAGTCCCTCGCCTTCAGTCTGCTTATTTCCGTCGCAGCTGTTGTTATGGCAACACATTCACATTGAAAAATTGAACTGTGTTTGCCCAGTGGTAATTGGATATTTAGACCGAGGTCCAGGGAGTGTACGCCAGCTCCTGAGCCATTTTCTGTTTTGGAGCCATCAGTGTAGACGCGTACTTCCTTGATACCGGAGTAGTCCTTGTCCTCGGCTTCTGTTATTATATGGTATTTTTTGGTGAAAAAGAATTGTTTGTAGATCCTATCACACGGAGCAGCCATTAAAGGCTGATATTCCAGAGCTCGTTTGAGGATGGTGGTGTGTGGACTTTCTTGGTTATTACCCCAGAGTCCCAGATGCCACAGCCTGATAGCCGTGGTGGTGGCTTCCTGCTGGATAAACAGGTCAAGTGGTGTTAAGTTAAACGTTACCTCCATCGCTGCGGTTGGAGTGGTTTTCATGCATCCACAGATTGATGAGCAGGCCAGCCTCTGGAAGGACTTTAGTTTGGTGATCACGGTGGACAACTCCGTTCGAGTCCACCACACCAATGCCCCATAGGCTAGCATGGGCCTAATCACCGCTGTGTATAGCCACAGGGTTATTTTTGGTGAGAGCCCCCATTTATTACCCATCATTCTTTTGCATTGGTAAAAGGCAATTGTGCACTTGTTCATTTTATACTCGAGGTGTTTATTCCAGAGTAGTTTACTATCTAGAATAACTCCTAGGTACTTTACCTCCTCTTTGAGTGTTAGTTCGGTTGCGAAGAGCTTCGGGAGCCTATATGGGCCCGGTGCTCTTCGGTTGGTGAACATTACTAATTCGGTTTTCTGGGGATTTACCGATAGGTCGTGTTTTGCGCACCAGGTTTCAACTATTTTGAAAGCCTGTCTCATGCGATCGCATATGGCGCTTTCGAATAAACCCGATACTAAGATCGTGATGTCGTCCGCATAACCTATAGTAAAAAGATTATTGGCGTTCAGATCTGTTATGAGTTCGTTAACCACTAAGTTCCATAGGAGCGGGGAGAGTACCCCACCTTGTGGGCATCCCCTGCCTACGATACCTCTCGTTGTGGTGTTAACTGTGAGTTGCACAGCTCTTAGTTTGAGCATGTTACCTATCCATTCGATAAGTGTTAGTGGCACACCCTGGTCGAGTAGTGCTTTGTTTATGCTGTTAAAATTGGTTTTGTCAAAAGCACCCTCGATGTCAATAAAGGCTCCGAGGGTAGGTTGAACCACATTAGAAATGACGTGAAATAACTGAAGCTAGTATAATACAAGTTCAGAAAAGGAAAAGGTATTAAGTTTTATAATAAAATGAAGTACTTAAGTAGGTATTGCCGTCATGATCACTTCAAAAGTATTTAGGAGACTTATTCGTAGTGGGGCAAGTCTGTAACTTTTAAAAATGATAGAATAGGTAGGTACGCCTGCAGGATAATCTCTAGACGGAATCTTGTTATCATGTATAGACATAGGTAGGTACGCAAATATAGGTAGGTATTTAAACTTTCATGGCCTTTCACATTACTATTAAGGTCCAACCCCACCAAACGGACGGCATCGCAACGGATTTTACTATCTTTAAACAAAATAAATCTTATATAACAGCATTTAAAGTTTATATTACCAAGTCACGCATGACATGACAGCTTGACGTGCGTCATGCCGCCGCACGTCGCTGTCAAGCTGTTGTGCTTGTGCGTGACTTGGTAATATAAACTTCAATCAAACACTGTGATAATAAGATTTAATTTTGTTTAAAGATTGTAAAATCCGGGCCGGATTGTAAAATACGTATTTAAAAATAGCTTCGATAATGACACATTATTATTTTGTAATTTTTAAAAGATAAAAATTATTGCTGTGGGTTTTTCTTAGTAGATAGACATATGCTATTGCGGACTTTTATGTAGACCTTTTTAAGTGATATATTTCCGCAGTACATTATCTTATTCTATCATCAATAGTTTTCGCAGCGCACGCGATCTAAGAAATATTTTAAGTAATTTTTTTACATCTTGGATTTCATTATTGAAGTTTTAGTAAGGATTCCTAATTTGTTTGAAAATAAAATAAAGTCTATGTTAGTCGGTGATAATGCAGCTTTCTAATGGTAAAAGAATTTTCGAAATCGGTCTAGTAGTTTTTGAGTTTAATCGAATACAAAAATACAAATCTTCCCTCTTTATTACTAACATAGGTGTATGGAAGTCTGCCGGATTTGTTGACATTTATGAACACTGCTCCGCTCCCTTTTGTAGTAGCGTGATGTTATATAGCCTATAACCTTCATCGATAAATGGACTATTCAACAGAAAAAGAGTTTTTCAATTCGAACCGGTGATTCGGGTTCCTGAGATTAGCGCGTTCAAACAAACAAACTCTTCAGTTTCATAATATTATAAGTAGGTATAGATATAGTTATTTTTATTAAAAAAATATTGAAGTAAATAGCACAAAAACTATATTATTAGAAACTTTGTAAATTACTTAAAATCCGTACAAAATTTCAAAATTATACGTTACGAAATAAAACAGCTATGGAGTCTTAACCCAAAAGAGCCCTAAGTCTTCATACTCTCCATAGCGGCGGCGCGCGCTGTCATAACAGATGACGTCACACAGTATTTTGGCGCGGCGGCGAGCGTTTTTGAGATTACTGCATTAAAATTGCTGTATCTTCGTCATTTTTGATCGGATTGAAATAATTTTTTCACAGTGTTTATTGTTTTTTTAATCATTATAAATCTGCATACTCAGCTAAAAACGTGAATGATCCTCATTTACGGTGGATCAATCGGGAATTAAAACATAATAACAATCGGCAGGGGATCAGATCAGGGGATCCAACAGGAATAACTAAGGTCTAAAATTTAATGCCATTTTTTGCAGTCTCTAGCTGTGGTGTGATAGTGGTTGTGCTTTAGTAGAATCAAGGGCCTGATGGGAAGTGGTTGCCGTGGCCTATGGACGTATGCAACACCAGGGGCTTCACACTCGTACCTAGTGCCTACCCTAAAATGATGATGCTTCATCCATGGAAATAGAACAGTTCATTCGAGTGCTATCATTATTATTATATCTTAGACCTGGGTAAACACGAGTCCACCCCCCTAAAATGGGCTCAAAATGTGCTCTATACGCGCTGTACACAGTGTACACGCTTCTTAGATGTCTTTTGAGGATAGCACAGGGTGCTACGATAGTGGACGAGCTGAAATTTACCAAGCATAGATCATTACAAAGAATTCCGCGCGTGCCAGGGCCTCGTTAGTTTCGCGATTTAGGTCCAAGACACGTGTTCCGAGGTATACCAGTCCCGCGGCATTCTGTGCCGTCAGCGCAGTACCTACTTTAACCACGTAATAGTAAAGTCACAGAACAGATAATATGGCAAAAGTCTAAGATTAAAATGGCATTTCTTGCAGTGTCCGCAGTGACTGTCATACTGAATTTCGAAGTTCAAAATAGCGATGAACTGTAGTCCTAAAGTACCGAAATGCGAATCACGCTAGTGCGAAAGCGCGCCACATCGATACCCATAATTTCGAATGTTTTCCACCGCGAAGCACGGTAGTGCGAAAGTATTCCACATCGATTCACATATTGTCGAATGTATTCCAGCGCGATGCACGTCAGTGCGAAAGAGTAAATACGAAGGCATGCTACTTCTGCTTTACACAGAAATGTTTTCTGTAAATCGATGATTGACGAATCGATGTTTTGTGTAAGTGTGTAAAGTTATAGATTTATTGGAACTTGAATTAATATCAGAACAACGTCAGTTTTTATATAAGTGTCAAAAGAAGAACAATTAATAAAAATAAGGGTGATTAAAATTTAATGATTAACTAACAAAAAGATACAACATCAAACAAAAAAAAAACGAACAACTGGCCCTTGTTATGTTTTGTGTTTTTTTGCCCTTGTTATGACTAAATTACCAAAAAAAATACAACTAAATCTTCATATAAGCGAGATATGCTAGACCGCTTAGATATTCTTTGAAATCCATAGATTCTTTTTGTAACATATGATCTCTTACTTTTTTTGTGTGGTTTGAGATACTTCTTTTTCTTTTCTTTATATTTGCAGATATCCTTGCTGCTTCAAATGTCGTGTTTTTCTGCTCTTTAATTAATTCATTTAATGTTTTGTAAATATTTACTTTTTTTTCTATTCAGGAGGCTATTCCAATGGTTGTGCCAATTTTCAATGGCATTCTTTATTAGTATACATAATACTTATACCTATTTGCAAGTTATTTTACGAGTTGGAACGAGAAAAGAGAAAGAGAGCCAAAAATTGGACTTCCAAAAAAAAATTACCTATGCCAAAATATGACGTATGTCAAGTCTGATGTATTATTATTGTGACATTACTTAGACCAACGTTAAACTAGGGGGCACGCAGGTTTATCTTTAGACCTGAGATAGTCCTTGGTTTAGTACTAAAACGCTTTTTGTAATAACATTTTTCTTAGACCATGGTCTAAAGGCGATTTAGACCTGGGTTTAGAGTTAGTCCGTGTTTTGTAATAAGGCTGATTGTGTTTTTACTTTCGCACTGACGTGCATCGCGCTGGAATACATTCGACAATACGTGAATCGATGTGGAATACTTTCGCACTACCGTGCTTCGCGGTGGAAAACATTCGAAATTATGGGTATCGATGTGGCGCGCTTTCGCACTAGCGTGATTCGGATTTCGGTACTTTAGGACTACAGTTCATCGCTATTTTGAACTTCGAAATTCAGTATGACAGTCGTCCGCAGTCCGCAGTACGACAGGTAGGTATGAAAAAACAATATTTCTTAAAAAAATATATTTGAAAAGTTACAATTAAAATATACCTAACATATAATCAATAGTGGCCATAAATGTCAATTTGGACGTCGAACCCGCGACCCCTGAGCGACCTTATCTGTAGTGCAACATGGTTCCTACCGATACCTCCATAGATAATGGATACTTCTGGGTGCCAGGCGACGTTGCTCAAATAATGCCAGTAGATTGAAGTAATTCTGGTGCTGTCTCTACCGAAGTATTTGACTGTTTGATATTGAATTGTGTCAGGGACAGCTTCCTTCCTGAATATTTGGCTGTAAGGAATTAAAAAAAATTAAAAAACATATTATTAAATATAATAAAACTAGCTTTTGCCCGCAGCTCCACCCGCGTGGATGTCGGTTATCGCGACCAAACATAGCGTATGTCCATTCTCAAGGTCTAACTCACCCCTATACCAAATTTCATCAAAATCGGTTCAGTGGTTTAGGCGTGAAAGCGTAACAGACAGACAGACAGACAGACAGACAGACAGACAGACAGACAGACAGACGGACAGACAGACAAAGTTACTTTCGCATTTATAATATTAGTATCTATGGATATGGATTGTTGTTAATGACTTTGAGATAAGAAAATAGAGTGCATAACAAAACTCATAATTCTGGACTTTTTCCCAAATTAGTTGACCTACTGTGATGTGGCTGAATTTCGATATTTTCCGTGAAGGGACTACCATCTGACCTCCACAAACAATTGGGGATATCGGAATTCTGTAGTTAGACGATTCAGACTTTTGAGGTCTCCAACTACTCGTAGCGACTGCCATACATGTTCGCGTGGAAACCGGGAACGTCGCAACAGACATACGGTATGGATACGACATATGTGCAAATACTGAAACCGCGAAGCATCCTGGTCCGTAGGGATAGAACCAAATTAAATTTAAACTTAAATTCCCTGATTTATAAAATTCGAAATTTTCTAACAAAATAATTATTAAAATAAATGTAGAAAATGCAACCACTTGTATAAGTCATTAAATAGTTTCATCCATTGCTTTAAAGTCATTGACTGTGTCATAAGTCATTAATAAATACGCACACACCTTCACACACACACACACACAACAATCTTCACACACACACACACACAACAATAGGCATAGTAGGTAACTTACTTGAACAGCTAAGCGGCAACATGCGATTCTACAGAGTGCTCAAAGTTGTTCAAATTCTATAAAATTAAAACTCTAGTTTCTGCCCTTAATACTGGACCAATTTTGTTCAAACTTTTCCTGCTTGAAGCTTAGGGGGTACCAAGTATATGGTTTCAATTATTGCCTATATGTCGTATCCATATTGTATACATGCATACAAATATTTGCACTGAGCGGGCATGGAACCCGCACCTGCTGCATATCTCTCAAATGTCCTCACTAAGGGTATTATGTATTCATAATACTACGTACGTACTACTATGTAGAATACTACGAAAATTTCAAATACAATTCAAATTCAAGATGGCCTCCATCAAAAAATGTTGAATTACATTTTTTTTCATAACTTCTTGAATATGGGTATCAAATTAAAGAGCTTGACTGGTAGATAAATTTTAAAAGTATAAAATAAAAATGAAATTAAAAATTTAAAAAACCCGTCACAAAAAGGGGAACTACCCCTTTCGTAGCAGTCCCGTCCACTACCGCCTCGCCACAGAGCCTGTCTAATAAAAAAAGGAGGGGTGCGATGATAGCTTTTTTCTTATCGTGCGAAAAATCCCCTCCGCCGGCTTCGGCAGAGGGGTATCCGCCCTCTGCCGAAGCCGGCGGAGGAGGTTATGTCGGACTTGAATCGACTAAAACGCACGCCATCTGTGGGCCGTTGGTTGCCGGAGGTGAGGTAGTCGTAGACATATCCCTCGCACCCCGGCCGACCCAGGGCCATATCTTTCGATCCGGCGCTCTTCCGATGTGGGGACCACAGAGTCCCCAACTCGCCCCCGGGTATGGGGAGGCACGCAATACGCGTCGCCGCCGCGGCCTGCTTCTGCTAGGCTGACAGGCGGCTCCACCCGTCACTCCCAGGCCCGCACTCATGGTGGACGGACATTTTGCGACCTCCGACCGACGCCCGAGTTGCCGCCGCTCGTCGCGGGCCGCGCGGTGTCTCGATGATAGCTGTTGTAATCTAGTTTATAACAACAACGTTTACGTTATTACCTGGCAAGTAAACGTGATGTAAAGTATGGTATGACTCCCGACGAGTAGACACCCAGATCAACTTCTTTGAAAGATTCTATTATTTTTACTGGACTCTCATCATTATTAGCAGTTTCAGTTCCATCAGAATGCTGCAACTCCACAGGTTGAACGGCGGCGCAGCTGACGTGAGCTGCCAGGAGCGCCCACACCACGAACAGCACTTGGTACTTCATCTAGAATAAGAAAATATAGCATATTGGAAAATACCAATAGCGCGACCTTGGAGTTAAGTCTGTATGGTGGCTATAAATACAACGGAATCGTATTACAACGTCGTAGAATGTAGAAGTACAATTCCGTAGAAAGCGACTAAGGACGGTTCTCGATCCGGCAGTAAATATACGGCTCATGACAAGGACAAGGTACCCGCTTGACGGCAATGAAATCTTCTAGCTTTTGCCCGCGGCTCCGCCCGCGTGGATATCGGTTAACGCGATCAAACATAGCCTGTCCTTTCGTAAGGTCTAATCTACCCCTGCACAAAATTTCTTCAAAATCGGTATAGCGGTTTGGCCGTGAAAGCGTAACAAACAGATAGAGTTACTTTTGCATTTATAATATTAGTATGGATGTATGTATTGAAAAAAGCTCTTACCATTGTAATAGTTTTTTGAAGTTATTTGTAGAAGAGACTCTTTCACACTGAGTAGACCACTTCAGCGTCTCTTTATATGTAGTGAGGAAATGCAGTTTATCGTAGATACTTATTTTGATAGCTTATCTTTCAAATGATGAAGCTAATGCGAATTAAAACTTAGGTTTGTTTTTTTTATATATCTTCAAGTATTTAGATAAAATTTGGAGCACTCAACGCGTGAGGAGTATTCTCCCTGTAAGAGTTTGGTCGCGGATTCGAGTCCCACCTGGGTCTTTTAAACTTTTCCTATCTTAATTGTAAAATTACAAGTTTATACGGCCAGAGGTTCAGGCTCTGGGTTGATGAATCATACTATGGGAACAACTATTTTTCATACTATTTTTTTTGTGGATTCGTGGAAAAGTATGAGTGTGTTATGTATCATCATTTGTAACTATTTTCATGTAATTATATGATCTGCAATTTTGTCTAATATACTTTTGTGATACCATTTGCTGTTTATGAGAAAAACGTGAGAATCCAATATATTTGTCACTTATGGTGCGGCTATACGGCGGCGCGGCACTGCACCGCACCGCATTACGCCGCACCGCACTAGCGGCCAGCGTCCACACGGGCGGTGCGGCGGCGCGGCGTCTTCGTCGCAACGTTATTACGGCTCTGCGACGGCGCCCCGGTGCGGCACCGCAACAGGGTTGGGTTGTACTCCCAGTTCCCCGTTGATGACAGTCTAAAATAAACAATGGATCGGAAACGGATCAGTACTCATTTTTTTAAATCATTGGTGAGAGGTAGGTATATACGTAATTAAATAGAATCCACGAGCGTGTCTTGTACTGTCTATACCGTACAAAAAACTGAGCGGTGCCGCACTGCTTGCAACCCTCCCCGCCTCGCCTGTCTCATTCCCAAGTCCGGTGCGCATGCGGCGCCGTGAAAATGGGGGGTATGTCGTGGCATACCCCCCATTTTTGTATGTAGAAAGCCGTTGCGTTACCGCTCAGGCACCGCGCCGGAGCCGCACCGCGCCGTGTGGCCGCACCCTTAACCTTGTATTAAAAAAAAATGCAGAAGTCCAATCGATGGAGACTTTTTGTATTCCAAGTGTACTGCAACTGATACCACCATGAAGGACAGTTATTACTGGGTGCCACACATAATTATGTACTCAGATAGTCCCAATCGTATGAGGTGATTTTGGTACTTGATCTGCCTATGTATGTGAATGTTTCATATTGAATTGTGTTAGGGATTGGTGCCTTGCTGAATATTTGGCTGTAAGAAATATTAACCCTTAAAAGAGCGATTTAATAATTTTTTGTGAAATAAATATATGTTGTTATTTGTATCCTTAGGACACAGAAAAAAATGCAAAAAAAAATCTAAATTAAATAATGTGCCAGTTTTACAAAAAAAACATTACGTTGTTTAAAAACAACATTGCGTGCTTATCTGAGATCACGAAGTACTAGACGAAACGAGCAAAGAGGAAATTGAATAAATACTCATTTTAATATTTATGCTATTTTAATATATTTTATTCGTTATGGTATTTAAAAAAAACAGTTTTTATTTTTAGTATCGCAAAGAGACACACTGCATTTCATACATTTCTTGTAAGTAAATCCCGAACAATTGGGATATTTGCACCTCTTTTTTTTTATCGTGCGAAAAATCCCCACGGATACCTCCCCCGCCGGGGCCGGAGGAGGAGTTTATGTCGGACTCGAACCGACTAAAACGCACGCCTTCTGTGGGCCGTCAGTTGCCGGAGGTGAGATTGTCATAGCCATTTTCCTCGCACCCCGGCCGACCCAGGGCCATATCTCTCGATCTGGCCCTCTTCCGGCCAACTCGCCCCCGGGTATGTGGGGGGCATGCAATGCGCGCCACCGCCATGGCCTGCTTCTGCTAGGGTGACAGGCGGCCCCACCCATCACCCCCAGGCCCGCGTTCATGGGGGGCGGAGGTCATTCTGCGACCTCCGACGCCCGAGTTGCCGCCGCTCGTCGCGGGCCGCGCGGTCTGCGATTCTCCTTCGCTCCTCGCGGGCCGCAAGGGCTGCGATTCTCCTTCGCTCGCGCTCCGCCGCCCACTTCACGAGCATCACTTGCTCGCAGAAGGAGGCGCCGGCGGCCCACGCATCCGCGCAGCGAACCATCGCTGCGAGCAAGGTGGCGAGCGTGAGAGCTCTCACTCCCAGGGTCGCCACCAGCTCCCGTCTCGGCGTCTCCCACGCCGGACACTCAGTGAGCGTGTGCAGCGCCGAGTCCTCGCTCGCGTCGCAGTGATGGCACTCGGACGTTGGCTCTTTCTTCGCGGTCCGATGCAGATACCGTCCGAAGCATCCATGATCGGTGATGATCTGCGTCAGCCAGAATGAGAGGCCGCCGTGTGGCCTCTCTAGCCACTCCCCCATGGTGGGTCTTACGCTTACCGCCGCTACTACGGCGCGCCCTGATTCTTTTCTTGTATTCTTGAAACAAACACAACACACGGAAACAATGAAACGAAGAAATACTACTCACAAATTATTTCCATCGGTCATACTTCACAATGTGCGAGAAAGGCGCAGTGTTGTTTTTACACAACACAACTATTCAAACCTTATTGATACCACTGCATATTACGTTTATGCAATATATATAAATAAATGAGTAATCAAACATATTTATAAGGATAATAATAAAAAATATAGAACTTACCTGTAAAATTACAATTTTTATTCATAAGTTTCCTCCTACGATATCGGTAAATTATTTTAATGCTACCGCCAAAAAAAGTGACACACGAAAATAGTTTTAAAATGTTAAAATGTTGATATGTTGCCAGTGTATTTATTTATTTATAGAGATAAATAATTATTACATATGGTTAAAATTAATAATATATATTTATTAGTTAAGACAAAATTCATTTTAATATTATGTTGTTTAAAAACTACATTGCTCATTTAAGGGTTAAAAATTAAAAAAAAAAACGCGCTTTATAAAGATATGATTCCGTAGCCGACCGCATACGACAACTGCCAGCGCATGCAGCAGATACAGCGTACCCATGAGATCTATACTATTAGATAATTGTAAAGTGGTCGTGTCTGTACATTGCAGATATTTAAAAAAAAATACTTGTGTTATGTTATGTTAACGATACTGAACACGAAAATATTTTTTTTTGAATTTCCTGTCTGTTTGTCCGCGATGGATGCAAAAACTACTGGACGGATTTTGATGCGGTTTTTTTGTTAGAAAGGGCTTGCTCAGACTTAAAATCTTATGTTTGTTTGATCGGAATCGGTTGAGTAGAACCGAAGTTATGAGCAAAGGTCGCGTTAACCGAGATGCACGCGGGCGGAGCCGCGGGCGGAAGACTAGTAGAAAATAAAGTGAATAACAAAACTTCCTTTGGTCCATGCAACTGCAAAATTGTTGGTTACAATTTTGCAGTGGTTTTTAAAATCTTTACAGTTAAATTTTTTAAATCTTTACAACTAAATTTTAGAGAATTAGGTCACCTAATTTTTTTTTTCTACACATATTTTTGGACACCAAGTAATCTCACAAAGTTCCTATAGATAATTTTGTTACACCTTATACAGGGTTACAGGAAAAGTCGTGCTATATCCGTTCAGGGCGTGGAGTACCCATCAGTTCTGACTTATTTCTCTATGAAACACCCTACCCTAAATTTGATCCTTTTCGAGATTTTCTACTTTTAATTTCTTTTAATTAAAAATTGCCGATTTTTAGGCTACTAAACTTAATTTAATTTACTTTTTGTACCTTATTATTATTATTGCATTTTTACATGTGTAATAAGATGCTAGGACGTCAATCATTAAAATAGTGCATAAGTTAATTGAACAGGCCGTAGTAGACAAGTGAAAGTTAAGAAATTACAACAAATAATTAGCAGGTTTATTTTTCTCTAAGGGATATCTAAAAAAAATATTATGGCAGTTGATCGGCAGATGTGTTTTAAAATATCTACATTTCATCAGCTATCTAACGAGGTATAACAATCTAGGGTATGTATTACATTTCGTGGAAAAAACTTAGTTTCATAGGCGACAGTGAGTTAGTAAAACAATAGGTAAGTATGAAATAATGTCATTTATTAAATCAGGTTTCCACACAACTTTTTCAAACATTGAGTCAGTCAAACAGGGATTATAGGGTCTATAAGGTCAACACATCGGATGCGACCGGGATTAACGCAAGAATATCCAATGCTAAACGAATTTCCAATAGATGTTGAGTATATTACAGCCTCCGTGGCGTAGCGGTAGTGAACGCGGCCGCTACGCAGGAGGCGCGGGTTCGATCCCCGCTCAGTGCAAATATTTGTGTTCATGAAATATGTGTATTTGCATTGGTCTGGTCGTGCCTCGGAGAGCACGTTAAGCCGTCGGTCCCGGTTGCCATAAGAACATCTATGGCAGTCGTTACGGGTAGTTGGAGCCCTAAAAAATCCAAAACAACGGTCTAGCTGCAAAGCTTCGATATCGCCTAATGTTATCATTGGGCTGTGGAGGTCAGATGGCAATCGCTTCACGAAAAAATATCGAGGTCTAGCCAAATCTGTAGTTAAGACTGGTAAAGCGGACCCCAGACTCCGAGCTGAAAAGCTTCGGATGCGACTGGGAATTAACGCTAGGATGAGAGAGAGTTGAGTATATTCGTTACATATGAAAACACAATCTTTCTTCTTTTATTATTATATAGATATAGGTATATTATTCTTTATCTGCATATTTTATCTGCATATGTACTTGGAAAAATATTATTAACAAATTTAATTATTATTAGGAATTGGCGCATGATAAAGCATTCATATCCTGTTTTTTTTACTTTTATTTTTATCTAAGCAAAATATTATGATTTGATAGTATACCTAACCTGCGTAAATATGGGTCAAAACAAATCATCATGACTGAAACGAATGTATTATGCGTGATCCTTGTTTACGCTGCAGATTAGCGGTTTTAAGTAATACTAACTGTTGCCCGCGGCTCCGCCCGCGTGGAATTCTGATCCCGTTCATCGCTGATATATACAAGGTGATTTTGTAGTCGTTTCCGAGCGAAAGATTTTGGGCACAGTTTCGATAGCGAAAGCGTCTGGAAGTATTAATTTGGCGAAAAAAAAACTTTTTTTTCCATAATGTATGGGAATAATGTACAGGTGAAAGGCATAATGTACGGGGGTTGTAAAAAAATAGTTTCTTTTTTCGCCAAAATAATACTTCCAGACGATTTTGCTAGCGAAACTGCCCAAAATCTTTCGCTCCGAAACGACTATAAAATCACCCAGTATAGCCCATGTGTTATTCTGATGTACTTATAAGCTATATTATTGCAAAGTTTCATTAAAATCCATTCAGTAGTTTTTACGTGAAAGAGTAACAAATATATCCTCACATACAGCCTTACATACTTACAAACTTTCTCGTTTATAATATTAGTAAGATTCCTTTATTTATGCACTCTCGGAACTTTGTGAGATTACTTGTGTCGGAAAATGTGTGTAGAAAAAAAATATTGGGTGACCCAATTCTCAAAAATTCACCCAAACGCATACAAAAAAAATCATTCAAATCGGTCCAGCCGTTTAGGAGGAGTTCAGTGACATACACACGTACAGTAGAATTATATACCCGGCAGAGTAGAATTTGGACCACCCCATCTCCTCCCATGCGGTGTCGTACAAGGCGACTAAAGGATAGGGCTGTTTAACATCAGACAGATATAATACAGCCTAGACTCAGCCACAATACATGGCTCGAGTAAATAATAGTGCCTGGAATACGGTAATAGGCTCACCCCTTATTACGTGGGACCGAATGCAATGATTAGTGAAATGTGGGTGTTAATTCACCTCTGCCTAACCCTTCGGGGATAAAGGCGTGATTATAATATGTATGTATGTATGTATATTCGAAATGTGCTAATTAATTAAGTAAATATGCCGTGTTTGGTATCAAATGACCTTTAAGACCGCATATATAGCCTATATGTTAATCCAGGGTATAACCTATATACATACCAAATTTCAACCAAATCGGTCCAGCCGTTTATGCGTGAAAGAGTAACAAACATCCACACATCCACACATCCATTCTCACAAACTTTCACATTTATAATATTAGTAGGATTAGTAGGATAGTTTTTATTAATAATCTATGTAATTAATTCGCTATGCTGTAAAAGCATAATGCGTACACTGCTACAGCGTTGTCCTCCATACGTTTACGTCCGTCTCCATTGCAGGGCGAATACTGTAATGCGGACCAACGCGATGATGCGTGTGTGTGAATGCTAGGGCATTAATCGCGCGAATATTTCCGGCAACACGATGAGCAATGCGAGCGGCAGAGTGTTAACGCGGGGTTATGATACCTCATTTGTCCAGGCCCTCGATTCTGCTAAAGCACAACCACAGTCGCACCACAGAGACTGCGAGAAAATTCCATTTGATTTTAACCTTTAAAGCAATGCAGTTAAAGTTTAAAATTAAATGGCTTTTTGTAGGGTGAACGAAAGCGTGTAATGAAAATATTGTCATTTAATTTTGGACTTTAATTCGCTAGGAATAAAGTCTAAAATATAGTGCCAATTTTTGCAGAGACTGTGGCACGACAGTGATTTAGATTTAGCAGAATCAAGGGCCAGTTGTAATAAGTAGTTGAGGTCGTTGAGGAGCTATGAGGAACAGATGAACATACATACATACATACATATTACATATATAGCCAGTGTCATACATCATAATCCTGGCTATGTAATATGTATGTATGTTCATCACGTCATACATCATAATCTTCCTTTGGTTTTGCCGTAGGCTTTAGTAGGTAGAAATAACTTATCTGAATCCATGGGAATATATTTAGAAAAACAAACACAAGTTATAATTAGCTACATGAGTTGAAAGATAAGCTTTATCAAAATAAATATAGGGTAAGTCCGGGGGAGATAGCCATACGGCAGAGATGGCTAATAGAAAAAAGTCCAAGTAATAACTAATACATAATAATATATAGATGGCACTTGTTTTAATTTAGTTGAGTTCTCTTCGGCACGGACGACAAGAGACAGTGAATTTTCTATGGAAAAAATCATAGAAAGGTGAACAATTTGACTTTTTTTAGGAAACGTTCGACTTAAATCAGGGGGTTAGCATAATAAGTGGTCACAAAAAGTTTTGAAAGCTTTGTCCGTTTTTGTGCTTTCCATGCAAAGTAATAAACTTTGTCGCTGATCTACGTCTAACTGCAAAATTACATTCAAAATGAAGAAGTTGCTTTAATTATCTAATGTGGCCATCTCACCCGGACAATAGGGAGAGATGGCCATAGTATTTACGGGAGATTTAACCATAAAATTTAACGTCTAAATTGAGGTTTATTATTAATCTTCGATATTAACTACAGATATCTAACCAATATGTAAGGAAGGCGGCTGCTTGTCGAGGTGAAATTTCATGTTTTATTCATCATAATTTCTTCACAGTCAAGTCTAAAGTTGCTAGGGCCATCTCCCCCGGACTTACCCTAGGTGATAACCTACATTTTGTTACTAAATATAAAGAGACGCTGAATCGGTCTACTCAGTGTGAAAGAGTCTCGTCTACAGACAACTTCTGAAAACTATTACAATGGTAAGATTTTTATTAATACATACATAATATTCACATTGTGTAAAACACCAACTATGATTTTCTGTCCCACGTAATGAAGGCCAAGCCTATTGCCGTCAAGCGGGCACTTGTCATGGGCTATAATGTTTACTGCCGGATCGAGAACAGCCCTGTCCCTTAGACGCTTTCTACAACACCCACGGAAGGAGATGGGGTGGCGCTATTCTAGTCCACTGGAACACGTTGATATAATTACTTTTCAGGGCTTATGAATAGCCCTTCGTGGATGAATAGGCCTCCACTAAAATCTTCTTTGTCAAGCCCTGCAAGCCGGTACACCTCTGATTGACACATGTATAAACTCCGGACACGTATCTCGGACCTAAAAAGTGCTCAAAATGTGCCCGATACGCGAAGTACACATTTCTTGGGTGTCTTTTGAGGATAGCACAGGGTGCTACTGCGGTGGACGAACTCAAATTCACCAAGCATAGATTATTACAAAGCCATCCGCGGGCGCCAGAGCCTCGTTTGTCTTACGATTGAGGTCCATGTTACGTGTCCGGAGTTTTAGTTATATCGCAGACTTTCCTGTCAAGGTTGGGTTGTCATTACCGAAAAGTTAATGAACTCCTGAAAGGATCAGAGCGGAGAACACGAGGAGGCTCCTAAGAGCAAACTTGAGTTACAACCGGATCGGTGCTCAAGTAACAATTTTGTAAGCTACTCAGATTATCCATGTCCATATCCTACTAAAATTACAAATGTGAATGTTTCTAAAGATATTTGGATGTTTGTTATACAATCTAACAGCTGTATTTAGATGAAAATTGTTACAAGGATAGAATTAATAGCATTTCACCCCGCTCAGATTATTGCATTTAGGTACATACATATACTCACGTCTCCAAATCCCCGAAGTGGATAGGCAGAGGTGTAATAACACCTACATTTCGCCAACTGTGATTTTCGGTCCCACGTAATAGGGGGCGAGCCTATTGCCGTCAAGCGGGCAATTAGTCATGGGCTGTATGATTACTGTCAGATGGAGAACAGCCCTATCCCTTAGTCGCCTTCTACGACACCCACAGGAAGAGATGGGGTGGTACTCCACCGGGACCAACACGGTTTCAGATTATTAATAAATTTATTGTTCCCATGCGTTACGGTCACAGTAAGTTCCTAATTTTTATAGGAGCCATACAGACGTAACTCCAAGGTTGCGCTATTGGTATTTTCCAATGCCATCAAAAACAATACTTGTAAAAAAATGCCAAGCCTCGCCCTCGGTTCTTCTACCGCAAAAAGTTGTGAGATCCATGTAATACCAAGTCGGTTAATTTATTCAGTCCCTATTTCAGGGACCTTCTGTCTTAAGTTATTATATAGGATGTAATGCCGTTTTTGTCTATTCTAGATGAAGTACCAAGTGCTGTTTGCGGTGTGGGCGCTCCTGGCAGCTCACGTCAGCTGCGACGCCGTTGAACCTGCGGAGTTGCAGTATTCTGATGGATCTGAAGTAGCCAAGAATGACGAGGGGCCCGTACAAATAATAGAATCTTTCGAAGAAGTTGATCTGGATAGCGACCTGTCAGAAGACCGAAACTCTTTACTATTCAGGTAATAAACTAAAACTGCCAATAATGATGAGGGGCCCTTAGAAATCGTGGAATCCGGATTAGACACATCACCCTCTCAAGACAATTACAATACGTGTAATAAAATAAACGTTGTTATTATAAACTAGATTAGGGTGCTTCCAACAATCAATATCGAGCACTTATCTATTCTAATACTAGCTTTTGCCCGCGACTTCGTCCGTGTTATGTTAGGAATAGACTAAGATATTTGAATGGAATTTTAAGGCACTTAGTATGTTAACTATTCAAATCAATTATGATAGGAAAAAGAGAAACGACCTAGGCAGGACTCGTACCCGCGACCAGTCCCTAACAGGGGGAATGCTCTGATAACTTCGGGCAATTGTTTGGGCAGAGTAATCCAATAATTAATCCCACCCTCTCCTTTCCTATATAGAGGACAACACGTGCAGGACCTAGATGCCACCCGCATACGACCCTCTTTTCAGAGACTTTGCCTTCAGTTTACCAGACGAAGTCAGATTGACGTGTCCTTTATAAGAAAAAAAACTTAGTAATGTTTTTTAGTAACGGTCACAGTTCCCATGGGTTACGGTCACAGCTAGTTTCTAATTTTATGGGAGCCATATAGACGTAACTCCAAGGTCACTGTTTAATTCTTAAGTTGTAACAAACCAGTTTTATATATCATTTTTTAAGTTACTGTCAAACCAACTATTAAAGCTAAAGTCTCTACGATCAGCGGTTTAGGCGTTCATACCTCAGTCATTCTGGAGAAAGGATTTTATAATATATCTATAATATAAAAGACCGGCCAAGTGCGAGTCGGACTCGCCCATGGAGGTTTCCGTAGTAGCAAAAGCGAAAATTGCGGTTTATCACGTATTAAAAAAAAAATACTACTTACTGGATCTCGTTCAAACCAATTTTGGGTGGCAGTTTGCATGTCAATGTACTTCATTTATTTTTTTTGATTTATCATTCTCTTATTTTATAAGTTAAACACACATTTTTCCACTTTGGAAGTGTCTCTCGCGCAAACCATTTAGTTGAGTTTTAGTTCTTAGTATGGGGACCCCTAAAATTTAAAGTTTTTTTTCTACTTACCAAGTTTCAACAGCATAGGCCTTATAGTTTCGGAGAACAGTTGCTGTGACATACGGACGCGATCGACAGACAGACGGATAGACGGACAGACATGACGAATCTATAAGGATTCCGTTTTTTGCCATTTGGCTACGGAACCCTAAAAATGAATCCCTAAATGTGTTGCTAAGCGCAAATCTCGAGAACAGGCTGAACTTAGGGTTTGCAAATTCCTGGGACAGGAGGAATACAGATTTCCCGGTAGGTACCAGACCTGCCAGTCCCGGGAAATCCCGGGACGTCCCGGGAAATTCAGTACCGAATACAAATAAATGAAATGGGTATTGCCGGGGTGGAAAGGAAATGTTTTATTTATGCCCATCAAATCAAGTTTCTGCTCTGATGCAAGATCAATGCTCTGCAAAGACAATCCAGCCGGAATCGTGTTATAGGGAACCTACTTCTGTTTACCTACCTATTTATCTGTTCTTATTTGTGGGTAATACGTGCGTGAAAAACTGATAGCATCAAGACTGGTCTGTCAGTCTTGTTCTTAAACGGTTATAGATGTAATCAGCGCGTGGATGAAAATATCCTTTTCGGCTCTACATTGGTTGGAGGAATCGCAGATAGGTGTTTATTATAGGCCAGAGACAAATACCGACCTCATTCACCCCCATTCTCGCATAACGCCATTTCTACTCTTACAATTGTTGAGATAATCATTACAATCTCTACTTGTTGCTGCATCACTAGACATTTAGACTTGGAGCAGCTAACGCCTTTTTATATTTCCAAACTAGCTGTTGCCCGCGGCTCCGCCCGCGTGGAATTCTGATCCCGTTCATCGCTGATATATAGCCTATATGTTAATCCAGGGTATAACCTATATACATACCAAATTTCAACCAAATCGGTCCAGCCGTTTATGCGTGAAAGAGTAACAAACATCCACACATCCATTCTCACAAACTTTCACATTTATAATATTTTTGTTGGTAATACGTGCGTGAAAAACTGATAGCATCAAGACTGGTCTCTCAGTCTTGTTCTTAAACGGTTATAGATATAATCAGCGCGCGGATGAAAATATCCTTTTCGGCTCTACATTGGTTAAAGGAATCTTGTTGAGATATCATTAGAATCTCTACTTGTTGCTGCATCACTAGACATTTAGACTTGGAGCAGCTAACGCCTTTTTATATTTCCAAACTAGCTGTTGCCCGCGGCTCCACCCGCGTGGAATTCTGATCCCGTTCATCGCTGATATATAGCCTACATGTTAATCCAGGGTATAACCTATATACATACCAAATTTCAACCAAATCGGTCCAGCCGTTTATGCGTGAAAGAGTAACAAACATCCACACATCCATTCTCACAAACTTTCACATTTATAATATTAGTAGGATAGTAGGATTAAGATCATCTTTTCTTGATTCTTACTCAATTGAATGTCTTGACACTCTTATTTACTTACCTACCTTTATTTTTCTTCCAGGAGAACATTCCGAAGGACAGGCGTTGCCAACAAGGTGCTGGTGCACACAATCAGGTACACCGGCAGGGCCGCTACGCGGATCTCCGCCGTCCACTGGACGCACCTGCGCAACATGGGCCAGACTGCGCGCATCACCGCTGGAGGCGTCAACAGGAACACTGTCACGGTGGAGATACGCTCGGCCAGGGGTCGCGGGTACAACACGCAGGTTGACATTTGGGGCCGCTATGAAATTAATAGTTTCTATTTCGTAAATTCTGCTTTGTAAACAGTTCTGAATGTTAAGTATTGTAAACTTGTATAAGGTATTTATTAAATGGCTAATATAGTAAATATAGGTTTTTTACTTCTATCTAAATGACGGTTTTAATTCTACTAATAGGTACTAGATATACAGGGTGGAAGATTTTAACCTTACCTGGAGGGAAAGTACTTTAAATACTGGAGATAGCTAATTTCACTCAAAGGAAACATTCCTTTATTTTTAAAAAGAAACAAAACTGCATTCATAGTTTTTTGAAAATTCCCTTGCCATGCCCGGTAATCGAACCGACTAAAATCCAAAAAAATAACTAACATCCTGTATTTTTATAGCATCAATCGATAGTGTCAATCATGAGGATCGAAACTCTCTAATAAACATGGTAAATTAAATGAAAGGAAGTCAATAAAATCTTAACTTATAAATTCCATTCCAACAGATACAGTACTTTTGCTCAACGTGCCATCACATACCTTATCAACAATAACGCCATTTATTTAGTAAAATGAGTACTAAATGACTAAACTTTAATTCCGATTTAGAATGTAACGTTATTGTGTGACTGCATGAGGTAGTCAAGTCTCCCGATTTTTTTTTATAAAGAATATTACTTAGTAACCGAAATTACTAATATTCTTGTTAACGCCCCCAAGTAAGCTAAATTGCTTGTACTAGGAGTGGGTTCACGTCTGTAGTGTAATGGTCAGGATTCGAACCCGGGACCTCTCGATCGTAAGGCCGACTCCTTAACCACTAAGCTACCGACGGCCACGCTACTATTATGTCGATTTAGGTCCAAGATACGTGTCTCGAGGTATACTTGGTTGGGCTTGGAAAGCACTTCGTGGTACACCGCATCGCACCCTGGGCAACGGAGATGGCGAGAGAATTGCCTTATTGGTTCGTCTCATAATACGTTAATTGAGACTTTTGAATTAACCTGAGATGGCATGCGGTTTTAGTCGGTTTGAGTCGAGAGAGTAAGTCTGGCCAGTGAGGGCCAGCCATGTAAAACAGGGACAAGTAATTTAAATATAGAATTTTATTCTCAATATTTATTATTATTTTTATTATGGATCCTTGAGTTAAGTTCTCTATTTTGGTAAATCGAATTTGAAAATTGAGTTTTCAGGAATTTCCTTTCATTTAATTAACCATGTTTGTTAGACAGATTTGATCCTTATGATTTATACTATTGATTGATGTCATAAAAATACAGGATGTTATTTTTTCGGATTTTAGTTGGTTCGATTACCGGATGTGGCAAGCGAATTTTCAAAAATTTATGAATGCAGTTTTATTTCTTTTTAAAAATAAAGGAATGTTTTCTTTGAGTCAAATTCGGTATCTCCAGTATTTAGAGAACTTTCCCTCCAGGTAAGGTTAAAATCTTCCACCCTGTATACAGGTGGAAGATAGCGAATATCAGTCCAAGGAAACATTCATTTATTTTTAAAAAGAAATAAAACTACTTTCATAAATTTTTGAAAATTCGCTTGCCACACCCGATAATCGAACCAACTAAAATATACAATCTTTAAACAAAATAAATCTTATATCACAGCATTTAAAGTTTATATTACCAAGTCACGCATGACAGCTTGACGTGCGTCATGCCGCCGCACGTCGCTGTCATGCGATGACAACAAATAGATTTTTACTATTGTGTTTTGATTGTGTTATGTAGTATTTTTAGTATTATTTTATTCGCAAGTGTGTTGAAAATAGTCGTATGCCACTCGCGTGTATGATGATTTGTCCTCAATGTCACCTCAGCGGTAATCACCAACTTTACACGCTTGTACCATAATGTACTATTTATTTGAGTATTTGCCTCTGAAAATCATCTTCTCGCGATGTTAAGCTGCTGATGATAGAAAGAAGCAAAAGATGGACGATGGATCCGTTATTGGTATAACTCACTAGAAAGAGACAAATTATTTAAATTTTTAAAATTCATACATACATACATAATACATAAATAAATGCTCCCTTTTCTCCATGTCAATAAACGCTAAGAAGACTGTTGTTCTGACCCAGGGCTTCACCCAGAAACCATCAATCCTGCTGCAGGGTGCGCCACTTGCTGTGGTAGATCAATTTTGTTACCTGGGTTCCCACGTGTCCAGCAATTTATCATTGGACACTGAAATTGGGATTCGGCTAGGTAAGGCTGCTACGACGTTCGGAAGGCTGAGTACAAGAGTGTGTGGACTAACAACCATCTCACAACAAGTACAAAAATGTTAGTGTACCAAGCATGTGTCCCGAGCACACTTTTGTACGGGGCGGAAACTTGGACGTCATATATTATGCGAAACAGGAAAGAAAACTAAACAGTTTCCACATGCGCTGCCTTCGCAGTATTTTAAACATCACCTGGCGAGATAGAGTAACAAACGAGAGAGTGCTGCAGATTGCGCAGCTGCCCAGTATAACCGCAATGCTTAAACAGCGAAGATTGCGATGGCTTGGGCATGTCCATCGAATGGAGGCTGCGCGACTGCCAAGACGTACCCTGTTGAGTGAGGTTGCTTTTGCCAAGAGAAAGGTTGGTAGACCCATGTTACGTTTCAAGGACTGCACAAAGCGTGACATGATAGCCTTTAAGATCAGCCCTAAAAACTGGGAAGACCTGGCAGAGGATCGTGCCCAGTGGAGAAAGTCTTTGGCTGATGGATGTGAAACCCACGACAACTGCTGGTTTCGAAGTTTAGCCGTAAAGCGTGAAGAGAGACACGCGAGTGCGAGGGCCACCTCACCACATCAATCTGGCGACCCACAGTTTAAGTGTCAATATTGCGGACGTCACTGTCGTTCCCGTATCGGACTTTACAGTCATTCTAAAGTATGCCGCACGGATGCTGCTTGAATCATCTATTTGAGATGCAAAGGCCTACTACTATGAACGTTCATCAGCTGTTCCGTCATTGGTATAAGGTAGGTATTGACTTCCAAAAGTCAGCTGGTAGTATAGGCTGGACAGACATATCGATGTGGTACGGTTAGCATAGGCATCGAAGTACTATTATCTGCTCTGTGACGTTGATGTAAATCTTTGAAATCTACTGAATTTTAGAGAATTGGATCACATAATATTTATTTTTCTACACATATTTTTCGACACCAAGTAATCATCTAAGTGCGTAATTAAAGAAATATTACGTAAAATCCCTAACCTGCAGCATAAACATTATATTACAATAGTCCGAGAGCTAGTACGATTTTTTTCAGTGCTTTTAAGGTCTACTATCGCGTGTATACAGTGCTAGTTTGTCGATGAACATTGTGCAAAATTTACAAAATAGTTACAAAAAGATACAAAAAGTAAAAAAAAAAAAAAAGTTACAATAACTTACATAAACGTAACAAAATTGTGCAAAATTTACAAAATAGTTACCAAAAAGCTAGAAAATAGTTAGAAAAAGTTGGAAAAAAGTTACAATAAGGTAGAAAAAGTTACAATAAGTTACAAAAAAGTTGCAAAATTATGTCGTCGAAGCGTTCTCCGAAGAAAACCAACTTGACTCCCGATTTGTCAACATCTGCTGAATCCAAAGAATCCTGTCCCACGGTGCGAACAATGCGAAGGAAGCAACCGGATTGTGTCGTACCTACCCCCGACACGAATCCAACAATTATGAGCCGTGAAATTGCGAACGCACTTAATGATTTACGCTGTGAGCTGGACATTAAGCTTACAAAAATCAATGACAGCATTATCAAAACAATAAAAGCTGATCTTGATGTCCTCAGGGATACCTCACTCGAGATCAAACAGGATATTAGTGCACTCCGTTTAGAACACTCCTCTTTCAAAACGCAAATAGCTCAATTTGAACACTCGCTTCAATTTCATGCCAGTGAGGTCGTGGATCTTAAGAGCAAAGTAGAAGAAATTGGTATTCGGACCTTAACGTTTCCCAATATGATCGATCAACTCTCTAATCTCGAACAAAAAATTGAATCGCTAGAACAGCAAGCCCGTCTCAATAACATTGAGATCTGTAATCTGCCGGAAAAACGAGACGAAGACCTTCATGGGCTGGTGGAACGTATCGGTGCTGCCATTAAATGTTCAATACCTCGCCAGGATGTCTTAGCTATTCACCGCGTCCCACATGCCCGTACTCAGGAGAATAGTCAACCCAAGAACATTATTGTGAAATTGGCCTCACGAACCCTCCGTAACAATATATTGAGTGCTTATCGTTTGTCTAAAAATGTGTCATCTGACGTAATTGGTATATCGGGTACTGCCCACAAAATATACATTAATGAACATCTCACACTATACAACAAAAACTTATTTCGCCGATGTCGTGAGATGGCCAGTAAACATAATGTCAAGTACGTGTGGGTTAAAAATGCTACTATTCTTATTAAAGCAACTGATACTTCTAAAACATTCGCTGTGCGCAGTATTAGCGATGTCGATAAAATTGCAAAGTGTAAATAATAATCTAATGCATCATTGTCACCTTTGTTATTTGTGCTTAAGCTATAAACCTAGGCACATATATGTGCGTAATTTGATTATTATTTTTACTACTTATTATATATATCTAATTATACTGATTACTGTAAAAATACGTTTACAAATTCTATATTCGAGTATATTAATATATATTACCTCTCATCATTATTATTGTTTTTGTAGTGCTACCGTAAACTTATACATAAATGATGCCACCTATGCCTATTATTTATTGTACCAGCTGTCTTTTATACATGCTATAGTGGTAGTCTCCCACACTATGTATGCGAGTGTATTGATGTTTGTTTGCTCTCATCAATCCTGTTGTATTTGCTGTTTTTTTGGTGCTGCTCACAGTGAACTTATATGCATAAAATATACTACTTATAATGGTTTTATGACGTACATGGACATAACATACAATCCAATAAGTTTTATAATTAAACTTCACACAATAACTATGTTGTGTATGGATAAATCTTTTCATAACTCGATTTTACAGCGGAACTGTTTGCGAACTGACTCCAAGTTACAAAATGTGCCCGTGAATACCTACTTTAACATTATTATTCACTTATTCTTTTGTAACCCTACGAAACACAATGCTTAACAACAGCCTATCTTTCTACTATCAGAACTGTGGAGGAATCCGCACTAAATTACACTCACTATATAACAACATTCTTTCTTCATCCTTTGACATAATCATAATAACTGAAACCTGGCTAACGCCTCACTTATGTGACAATGAGTTCATTGACGACCGATACTTAGTTTTTAGGGACGACAGGGACCGTGTTGCTACAAATAAATTGGACGGAGGGGGGGTTTTGATAGCCGTGCTACGCGAGCTCCGGCCGGTCAGAGCATAGATGAAATATATAAATAGGGTATAGATAAGTCACTCTACAATAGAGTGAGAGACAAATAGTCATATTTTGTTACTGCTGCCCACCAGGTGGCGTATATAGTTACTATAGTGGCGCACTAGATGGCGGCTTAATAGAGTTTTACCTATGTATATATATTAATATATTATTTATTTGTTATAATAAAATATTATGATTGAAAAATAAAACTACCAAAATATAATCGATGTGTACATTTTTTATTTTTTCTATAATCGTTTCATATAATATGAAAAAATAAGAACACACACACACACTTCACAATAACAACGCTTAACAGATGCATTTGCCATTATAAGCACAAATTACAAAGTCCAAGTAAATGCCAGGTCACAAGAACGTAGAAGACACAAATCCAATAAAGAAAAGCCGGGTCAAACGAAAGTAGAAATCACAAGTCCAATAGAGAAAAGCCGGGGTCAAACGTAAATAGAAGGTATCAACAAGTTCAATGCAATCCACAGTCGCCGAGATATCGAAAATCAAAATAATTAGCAGCACAAAGTTTTAAAATGAAAAATCCGTCGAATCCATCAAAAATTTCATCAACTGTCATTAGTCATGTCAAAGTGTCAAAGAGAATACATAATTACTTTTTTTTTTTAATATTCTTTCCTTTCGGAACAGGCTAAGGTTCTATGACCATGCTGCCTTGTCATCAGTTATTTTTATATAATATATTTTGGATGAGGATGAGGATGATGATGATAATGGTGAGTTGATGATGATGATGATGATGATGATGATGACGATGATGATGATTGCTGCCTCAGTAAAGTGGTGGAAACTTTACTAAAGGCTTATTATGGAGATTTGAAACCAACACGAGAAGTCACAATCCACTGTAATATTTCACTTTCCTACTCTGGTGCGCGTTTTCCAAGACGTTATGTCTAAAATTCCACCATATTTACACATAAAAACTAAAAAAAGAAAAATATATTTATTTTGACCCGCACGCAGCACACAATACAGTCAAAGCCAGTATCACATTATACACACATTAGGGTGGCCGCACATGTACGGTTTCCGGAGACGGTTTCCGTCCACTCCACGGTTTCCTGATTTGGAATTCCGTGTGCCGAGCGCACACGTCAGGTTTTTTGCATTAGGTTTTTTTATTATTAGTTCGAAGCGAGCAGTGTTGCCAGTGCTAAATTATCAAATGTAACACAAGCTGGCTTAAAAGTTGCATTTTCGGGGGAAAAGTTACGTATTCTTGTTTTTTTATATAGTGTTTCTTGTTTTTTACAAATCCTCTCGGTTTATCTCGGGTATCCGCCCAATTTAGGAGCCGGCCTTCCGAGATGCTCCTTGAAATCCCACCGGCCATTGAGTACGAGCCCCAGCTATTTCATCTGGGACTTAATGCAGCTGAGAGCGTCTACCACTATGGGGCTGGGTCGTAAGAGAGTCAAAAGTTACGCAAAATGTAACAAAAGTTATAATACAATCTGGCAACCCCGGAAGCGAGACACAATTAGTGTTGCCAATTACTGATGATCTGAATTCCCCACAAACCCAACAGAAAGGCCCCAATATTAGACATTGATAACTACATTACTTCTCTTGAAGTTTCCCGCTATATTCACCACTTGCGATGTTTATTGCGGCTCGTGTACATATTTTGCCAATAAAGAGTTAAATAGTACCTTAATGTCGGATATTTTGCTTTAATAATTTATCAATATGTATAATACTTGCCACTTATTACTTCTGAGTTTAGGTCTAGTGTGAATGTCTAAATGCCCCACATAAGCACAATCCCCACAAATTCCCTAATCGGCTTGAAAGTCCCCACTTTCTTGGGAATTGACAACGCTGGACACAATTTAAGCGCGATTCCGGATGGAAATTTCCTGACGTGTGCGGCGATTAGTACAAAATGTATGCGAGTGCTGCGTTCGGTATGACGTCATTAGGTTTTTTCCATTCTGAACCGAACGTCAGGTTTTTTCCGTTCTGTAAAAAGTAAGGACGTGTGCGGCTAGTAGAACATTTTGTATGAAAATGGAGCATTCGGTTTTTTGAATCTGACTTTTTGATCAGGGAACCGTGGACGGAAACCGTACGTTTGCGCGGAGCCTTAAGCGCGATTCCGGATGGAAATTTCCTGACGTGTGCGGCGATTAGTACAAAATGTATGCGAATGCTGCGTTCGGTATGACGTCATTAGGTTTTTTCCATTCTGAACCGAACGTCAGGTTTTTTCCGTTCTGCAAAAAGTAAGGACGTGTGCGGCTAGTAGAACATTTTGTATGAGGCTCCGCGCAAACGTACGGTTTCCGTCCACGGTTTCCTGATCAAAAAGTCAGATTCAAAAAACCGAATGCTCCATTTTCATACAAAATGTTCTACTAGCCGCACACGTCCTTACTTTTTGCAGAACGGAAAAAACCTGACGTTCGGTTCAGAATGGAAAAAACCTAATGACGTCATACCGAACGCAGCACTCGCATACATTTTGTACTAATCGCCGCACACGTCAGGAAATTTCCATCCGGAATCGCGCTTAAATTGTGTCCAGCGTTGTCAATTCCCAAGAGAGTGGGGACTTTCAAGCCGATTAGGGAATTTGTGGGGATTGTGCTTATGTGGGGCATTTAGACATTCACACCAGACCTAAACTCAGAAGTAATAAGTGGCAAGTATTATACATATTGATAAATTATAAAAGCAAAATATCCGACATTAAGGTACTATTTAACTCTTTATTGGCAATATATGTACACGAGCCGCAATAAACATCGCAAGTGGTGAATATAGCGGGAAACTTCAAGAGAAGTAATGTAGTTATCAATGTCTAATATTGGGGCCTTTCTGTTGGGTTTGTGGGGAATTCAGATCATCAGTAATTGGCAACACTGATTGTGTCTCGCTTCCGGGGTTACCAGATTGTATTGTAACTTCTGTTACATTTTGCGTAACTTTTGACTCTCTTACGACCCAGCCCCATAGTGGTAGACGCTCTCAGCTGCATTAAGTCCCAGATGAAATAGCTGGGGCTCGTACTCAATGGCCAGTGGGATTTCAAGGAGCCTCGGAAGGCCGGCTCCTAAATTGGGCGGATACCCGAGATAAACCGAGAGGATTTGTAAAAAACAAGAAACACTATATAAAAAAACAAGAATACGTAACTTTTCCCCCGAAAATGCAACTTTTAAGCCAGCTTGTGTTACATTTGACAATTTGGCACTGGCAACACTGCTCGCTTCGAACTAATAATAAAAAAACCTAATGCAAAAAACCGAACGTGTGCGCTCGGCACACGGAATTCCAAATCAGGAAACCGTGGACGGAAACCGTCTCCGGAAACCGTACATGTGCGGCCACCCTTAGTTCGAAGCGAGCAGTGTTGCCAGTGCCAAATTGTCAAATGTAACACAAGCTGGCTTAAAAGTTGCATTTTCGGGGGAAAAGTTACGTATTCTTGTTTTTTTATATAGTGTTTCTTGTTTTTTACAAATCCTCTCGGTTTATCTCGGGTATCCGCCCAATTTAGGAGCCGGCCTTCCGAGATGCTCCTTGAAATCCCACTGGCCATTGAGTACGAGCCCCAGCTATTTCATCTGGGACTTAATGCAGCTGAGAGCGTCTACCACTATGGGGCTGGGTCGTAAAAGAGTCAAAAGTTACGCAAAATGTAACAAAAGTTATAATACAATCTGGCAACCCCGGAAGCGAGACACAATCAGTGTTGCCAATTACTGATGATCTGAATTCCCCACAAACCCAACAGAAAGGCCCCAATATTAGACATTGATAACTACATTACTTCTCTTGAAGTTTCCCGCTATATTCACCACTTGCGATGTTTATTGCGGCTCGTGTACATATATTGCCAATAAAGAGTTAAATAGTACCTTAATGTCGGATATTTTGCTTTAATAATTTATCAATATGTATAATACTTGCCACTTATTACTTCTGAGTTTAGGTCTAGTGTGAATGTCTAAATGCCCCACATAAGCACAATCCCCACAAATTCCCTAATCGGCTTGAAAGTCCCCACTCTCTTGGGAATTGACAACGCTGGACACAATTTAAGCGCGATTCCGGATGGAAATTTCCTGACGTGTGCGGCGATTAGTACAAAATGTATGCGAGTGCTGCGTTCGGTATGACGTCATTAGGTTTTTTCCATTCTGAACCGAACGTCAGGTTTTTTCCGTTCTTCAAAAAGTAAGGACGTGTGCGGCTAGTAGAACATTTTGTATGAAAATGGAGCATTCGGTTTTTCAAATCTGACTTTTTGATCAGGAAACCGTGGACGGAAACCGTGCGTGTGCGGGGAGCCTAATAATAAAAAAACCTAATGCAAAAAACCGAACGTGTGCGCTTGGCACACGGAATTCCAAATCAGGAAACCGTGGACGGAAACCGTCCCCGGAAACCGTACATGTGCGGCCACCCGTAATCTGTATAATATAATCTATGCTATCCTAGTATAATCTTATCTATAATGCATCAGTGCCATCTGTTTCATATAATAAGCATTAAAGGGCTTGTAAATGATGTGCTGCACGCTAGGTGACGCTAGTAGTAATGTAAAACACTGTTATAAGAGAGCTTCATTCCCCTGGGTCAGAGTGTCGACATGTCCTCCCGTCACTGGTATCGAGCACGTAATAATCAAACTGTTAGCGGCGCGTCCGAACAGGCACCACATAATTAGCGCTGCCTATATACCTCCTCGCACAAAGGACGACGCATACCTTTGTCATTTGTCTACATTGGAAAATATTATAACTGATCCCTCCATTGAATCATTCTTTTTAGTGGGAGACTATAATCGACCTGAAATCGAATGGCCTGACAAGGGTTGTAACTTCTTTACTCAGCCGCATAATGACGTGAGCGATTGTTTATGTGATTTGATGTCTATCACGAATGCCTACCAGTACAACACCATTAAAAACGAAATGGGCCGTGTTTTGGATTTATTTATTAGTAACACAGATTCTCAAATACAGACTGATTCAATATTGCTTAAACCTGTTCCTCTTCATCCCCCATTCTCTATGTTAACCTCACTAGAAACACAATATACACCAATGAAACGTCATAGCACTAAGAAACGCAATTATTACAAAGCAGACTATCATGAAATTAACAAAAAAATTAATGACTTAAATTGTGTGTGTCAGGATGGCGTGAGTGAAATCTGAATTGTCACAAAACTTGCACTAAATAACTGTACCTAAACTGTACTAAACTGTACCTATGTTAAAAAAAACTGTACCTCAAGCAATTCAATATTAAATAGATAGTGAGATAGACACGCCATTCGGACGTCAGCTCGGCGCGCATAGTCGTGTATCAGCCCAACGTGTGGGAACTATGTTCTGAAACATATATCAATAAACTGTACCTTAATTGTACCTCATAAACCTGCCAATAAAAATAAAAAAAATCACCCGTGATATCCGTCAAATCAACAAAAAAAATGTTTACTGCTCATTTATTTTATACTAGCTTTTGCCCGAGGCTCATAACCAATATCCTTTCTCTTATCTATCTCTATACCAAATTTCATCAAGATCGGTCATCATATTTGAGTGTAATTAGTAAACTAGGATCAAAACTTATAAATGGTTTTTGAACATTTTACTTTTTATTATATAACTGTTCTCGGCTCACTTAAGACTTAATAAGGGGCCTCACTTGTACCATAATGTATGTACATGTAATGAAAACAAGCGCCTATTGCAAATTGATCGACAAACATAGTATACATGTTACATTTAATCAAATAAATGAGCAGTAAACATTTTTTGTTGTTGATTTGACAGATATTACGTGTGATAATTTTTTTTTTTTTTTGGCAGTTTTATGAGGTACAGTTTAGGTACAGTTTATTGATATATGTTCCAGAACATAGTTCCCACATGTTGGGGCGCGGGCGACACACGACTATGCGCGCCAAGCTGACGTCAGAACGGCGTGTCTATGTCACTATCTATTTAATATTGAATTGCTTGAGGTACAGTTTTTTTTAACATAGGTACAGTTTAGTACAGTTTAGGTACAGTTATTTGGTGCAAGTTTTGTGACAATTCAGATTTCGCTCACGCCATCCTGACACACACCTTAAATTGGAACAAACTTTTTCTTAATCTTTCATGTGAACAGGCCGTGGATACATTTTATAATTATTTATACGGCATCATTAAAATACATGTACCGCTAACGCGAGCTAAGGCACCTGGCTATCCCGTCTGGTTTAGTGTTCCCCTTATTAAAATTTTTAAGAACAAGGAACGTGCTTGGATTCGGTGGAAAAAGCTACGAAACCTATCAGACTATGAAAAGTTTTCAAATTATCGCAAACAATTTAAAAAATTATCTGTTGAGTGTTTCAATAAATATATGGAGACGATTGAGGATAGCATACCGCTTAATGTCAAGTATTTTCTGGTCGTACATTTCGAACCCTAAGAGAGATACGGGTCACCCTGCAAACATGTACTATGAAAATAGATCATCTGACTGCCCCACTGAAATATGCGCACTGTTTTCTACTTTCTTTAGTTCCGTCTATGAGCCCTCAACTTTCGACCCTACATACTGGATCCCTTCACACACTACAGCTGAAAAATCTGTCTGTATATCTAGCCTTTATCTCGAAAAGAGTGCCATAAGTAAGGCTCTGTCGTCATTGGACATAACAAAAGGGTCCGGTCCAGATGGTCTGCCTCCTAGATTCTTTAGGAACACGGCACAAAGCATCTACATCACATTACATTTTATTATATAACAAATGTCTAAGTGAGGGGGTATTTCCGAGCGTGTGGAAGCGGGCCTTTATCACACCAATTTATAAAAATGGGGATAAGAGCAATATTGCAAATTATCGGCCAATTTCATTACTGTCCACTTTGTCTAAGCTTTTTGAGAGTCTAGTTCACAGTCATTTATACCCGCACCTAAAAGATCTCATTATACCTGAACAGCACGGTTTTGTCAAATCCCGATCCACTATCACTAATCTCACAATTTTTACCCAATTTCTATTTGAGAACATGGACCACGGCACTCAGGTTGATGCTGTGTATACTGACTTTCGGAAGGCTTTTGACAGGGTGGACCACAAATTACTTCTTGAAAAAATTGCTTTTAATGGTATAAGAGGGAATTTGCTTAGGTGGTTTGCATCTTACATATTTCGCAGGACACAGAAGGTTGTTATCAATGGACATGACTCCGATTATGTGGTCGTTGACTCTGGTGTGCCTCAGGGGTCAGTATTGGGCCCTTTGCTCTTTATCATTTATATAAACGACGTAAAATCTGGCTTCCTTAACTCTAAACTTCTAATGTATGCAGATGACTTAAAAATCTATAAGACCTGCATGAACAACCATGATTGCATTCTTCTACAAGAGGATTTAGACAGGCTCTCAGAATATTGTACTGACAATAAGCTTGATCTGAGTCTGCCTAAATGTCATGTTATATCGTTTACCAAAAACAGAAATATAACAAATTTTAAATACACTCTTAATGGCACAGTACTTGATAAGACTGAAAGCGTAAGAGATCTTGGCGTCCTACTGGACTCTAAATTACATCTCGATAGTCACATTGATTACATCATTAATAAAGCCTTTAGGATGTACGGATTCGTCATGCGGTCTTGTAATGATTTCAAAAAACCTTCTACATTCCTCTTCCTATATAAAACTTTAATTCGTTCCCAAGTTGAATATGCGGTGCCTGTTTGGAGCCCTTTTTACCTAAAATATGCGCATAGAATTGAAATGGTTCAAAAAAGATTCCTTCGCACTACCCATTACAAATGGTTTTCATACTAGGATTCCTTACACGGAACTGTTAAGGCCCCGAATTAGATTAGCATCGAAAAATCAGTATTTTCGAAACCGTTTTTCTTTTTAACTATAAAATCTACAGATCTGGAATTTACATGCCTGCATACTGCAGGATATACAGAGTAACTTCTCCTTTTCATAAATTAAATAAAAAAGGAGGGAATAGTTGAAAAGAAGCTCTGAACATCACTCTACTCTTTCTTATGAAACCAAATATTTTCTACAATATGTATCCAATTAATCTAAAATTTCACATGTATGTTAAATAAATGTATTAGCATGACGTGACCTTCTTAGTTTGTAATCGTCCCCTATAAAATTATGTATTAAAATTAGTTTTACTGATTTTTACGGCTGAAAAACGAGCGAATGACCTTGAGCATTTGTATGGTCAAAGTCATTCGCGTATGTAATCACCTTAAAGTATTACACAATTTTGAGCTTGGAGCACAGACGTAGATTACTCATGGTTATGATGCTGTACGGCATATGCAATAGCAAATTCAATTGTATTGAACTCACCAATAAATTATGCTATGTGGTTCCCAGGACTGCTTGTCGTCAGGAGGTGTGCGTGCCCAGATTGTTTTACACGGAAAAGTGTAGAACAAACGCGGGGGAGCGGGCACCTCTGCGTCGATTACTAGCGACATACAACTTACACTTTGTTGACCTCGATATTTTTGCACTTTCCGAGAATAAATTCAAGAAAATGGTTTCTGAAACTCTTGCTCATGACTCCCAATCGGGTGTCGTCCCGTAGGGGTTGATTATTTTATACAAAATTTGTTTATTTAGTATGTGGGTAGAACTACGCGTCCTTTCTTTGACACATTTATAACTTTGTGGACAATTGGTGTGGGTTGTGCGTTCTTATTTTGTATACCTAGTTTTTAAGAATTTTTCTGTAACGCATAACTGTTTTTTTGTCCCTAATAAATAAAATAAAATAAAAAATACAATATTTATTTACTTATTTATTTCAAGTTGCAACATTAATTTTTCACACTGTATAATCTTTGAATATATAAGAACGGTTGAAAAATGAAAAATGTGTGCCTGTGAATCACAAAGAAAGAACCAACATGCTAAACTATAACAGTATAGCAATATACATCTTCCTCTTTGATCACATTTTCTGATAAGTAACCCTTTTAACACAACATTAGAAAAATATGTGAGGTCAGATGGTGCATCGTTAACACATTAGAAGATTACTAAACTTGTAAACAAGAGTAATGGGATTAGGTATGTATTAATAATATAATATTATTATTATGAATGTTAGGACACTATTTCGCATTAGTTCCCAAGTTCTGTTTATCTTAGTCCCAGTTTAAAACCATCTGACCCCACAAGTTTTCTATAGGATAAAGATCCGGGCTTTTAGCCGGCCACTCAAACACCGTTAGGTATATCTTCTTAGCCAGTCTTGCACAATTCGGGACCGATGCACTGAAGAGTTATCCTGAACCAGGTAAATTTGTCCTTATGGATATGCGACCCGCACTGGTTTATGCGCAGCATTACGTCTTTCAACACTGCAAGGTATCGCTCGTATAAGCATTTTTGGATGTTCGCAGCGTGTAGATGTCGTCGAACAGTGCTCAGCGACACTTCAAAAGTTTCAGCACTTGAGCGCGTAGTTTTGAAGGGTGCCACTGAGTGAACTTCCACAATATCACGGTGCCGCTCTGATTCATGAGTGTAAGCAACTGGGCGAGGTCCTTGGCGTTCACATTTTATATCAGCCGTCGCTTGATACCTTCGAATCCATCTACGCACTGTATTTCTCTGTAATGAAAATTATAATAAATAAAAGAAACTCTAAAAATCTAACTTGTAAACGCAAATGTAACATGATTAAGCAATAAATAGGTATATAATATATTTTTATCGTAACTCTTACCGTTATGTTATTGAGAACGGGGGGAATTAAGAATCAGAACCGGGGTCCTGGTATAGCACAAAGGTAGCCTATTTATTATCCCGGTACCAAGATCCCCTAAGCCGCGGCACAACAACTTAGTGCAGGATTTAGGCGCACCCGCGCACAATGCCACATTTTAAAAATAACATTATTGTCGCAAATTGACACATTCGCAAAATGTCTTTTCTCAATATGCCACAGTAGCAATAGGCCACACTAGCAAAAGGCCACATTAGCAAAATGACACACTAGCAAAATGCCACACTAGCAGAATGCCACACTATCAAAATGACACATTCTCAAATAATAAGTTTAACATTTATTGTGCGGATTAGGCGCACAGTATCCCACGCGGGCGGAGCTACGGGCAACAGCTAGTATTGTTACGATAGCATGTATGTGTGTATGTTGTTATTTTCTTGGCGTATGATATAGCATTCATTTCCTGTTTTTATTTACTTTTATTTTTATCTAAAACAAAATATTATTACGATTTGATAGTATACCTGTGCGTAAATATGGGTCAAAACAAATCATCATGACTGAAACGAATGTATTATGCGTGATCCTTGTTTACGCTGCAGATTAGCGGTTTTAAGTAATACTAACTGTTGCCCGCGGCTCCGCCCGCGTGGAATTCTGATCCCGTTCATCGCTGATATATATAGCCCATGTGTTATTCTGATGTGTAAGCTATATTATTGCAAAATTTCATTAACATCCATTCATTAGATAATACGTGAAAGTGTAACAAATATCGTCACATACAGCCCCATATACTTACAAACTTTCGCGTTAATAATATTAGTAAGTTTACGCATTGAGAAAAATGTGTAGAAAAAAGAAATTGTGTGACCCAATTCTCTAAAATTCAGTTGTAAAGATTAAAAAAAATTACATCCATGCCACAGAACAGATAATAGTACTTCAATGCCATAGGCCTAACCGTACCACATCGATATATCTAGCATATAGGTTACAGTGAGCAGCTGACTTTTGGAAGTCAATGACCGGTGGGTGTTTCGTATCAACCCCTCAAAGTTAATTTTGTTACACCTTAAACAGCGGCATAATTAAAACTCTTTGGCAACACTTAATTTCATAAAGTACTTATTTGATTTCAGCATACAAACATGTGCGTAATATCAGTTCGGGTTTTAGTTTTAAACCTTTTTTTCTTTATATTTTTTTGGAGACACATTTGAAATGTGCTAAGTAGCAAGGGCTATCTTTCTAAAGGGGATTGGATAATCTTATATGGATCGTGGCATCATTCATTTTTTCAGCGGCCATCAATAATTTTGATACCACTTCATTGTACTGTGTTAAACACACGTACATTATGGTACAAGCGTGTAAAGTTGGTGATTACCGCTGAGGCGATCACCATACACGCGAGTGGCATACGATTATTTTCAACACACTTGCGAATAAAATAATACTAAAAATACTACATAACACAATCAAAACACAATAGTAAAAATCTATTTGTTGTCATACTTGTCATAAATATGCGCGCGCATCTAACATTTTTTTTATTTGTTCCTTTCGGAACAGGCTAAGGTGCTATCACCATGCTGCCTTGTCATCTACTTACTTATTTGAATTATGATTTTTTTTCTCTGTAAATACTCACAGAGAAAAAAAAATACATTTTAGTGAAAGTTTTGTTTATTAAACACGTACTACAAGTTGAAATTATCTTTTAAAATACGAAGTTGCATGAAATGAGCAAGCAATAGGTATATTAATTCGTTTGTAATATTGGACACGATCTTTTTTGTATCAAAATTTTTTTAAGAACAAAGCAAATTAATCAATGAAATTAAAAAAAAGAAGTCTGTAACTCACTTTTGTGAATAATAGCAATGAAAAAGTCACAGTTTTATAATAGGTGTCATTCCGTGCTTAATTGCGGTGAAATAAAAGCCTGTTTATAAGCAAGTGTGTTGAAAATGTCATTATTTTCATTGTAAGTAATATCGGATGCTGCGATATACAGGGTGGAACATTTCGACTTTACCTTGAAGGAAAGTAACCTAATACTAAAGATAGCGAATTTTACTTAAAGGAAACATTACCTTATTTTTAAAAAGAAACACAACTGCATTCAAAGTTTTCTGAAAATGCCACACCCGGTAGTCGAACCGACTAAAATCTTCCTAAACCTTCTATTTCATGGATTTCCTTTTATTTAATTTGCCAAGTTTGTTAAAGTGATTTGATCCTTATGATCGACCCTATAGATTAAAGCAATAAAAATACAGGGTGTTATTTTTTCGAATTGTAGTCGGTTCGATTATAGGGCGTGGTAAATGATTTTTCGGCATTCCTTAAATGCAGTTCGGTTTCTTTTTAAAAAACATACTAAACTGTATTTAAAATTTTCTGAAAATGCCACACCCGATAGTCGAACCGACTAAAATCTTCCTAAACCTTCTATTTCATGGATTTCCTTTTATTTATTTTACCAAGTTTGTTAAAAAGATTTGATCCTTATGATTGACCCTATCGATTGATGCGATAAAAATACAGGATGTTATTTTTTCGAATTTTAGTCGGTTCATATAGGGCGTAGCAAACGATTTTTCGGCATTCCTTAAATGCAGTTCTGTTGCTTTAATTCTTTTCCTTTTTTAAATAAATTCGGCCAAGTGCGAGTCGGACTCGCCCATGAAGGGTTCCGTAGTAGCAAAGGCAAAAATTGCGGTTTATGACGTATTAAAAAAAAACTACTGACTGGATCTCGTTCGAATCAATTTTTAGTGGAAGTTTGCATGGCAATTTACATCATATTTTTTTTTTAGATTTATCATTCTCTTATTTTAGAAGTTAGAGGGGGGGGGGGGGACACACATTTTTCCACTTTGGAAGTGACTCTCGCGCAAACTATTCAGTTTAGAGAAAAATCATGTTAGAAACCTCAATTGCATTTTTAAAGGCCTATCTATAGATACCCGACACATATGGGTGTGATGAAAAAAAAAATTTAAAATTTCAGTTCTAAGTATGGGGACCCCCAAAATTTAATGCTTTTTTTTATTTTTGTATGAAATTCTTAATGCGGTTCACAGAATACATCTACTTACAAAGTTTCAACAGCATAGGCCTTATAATTTCGGAGAAAAGTGGCTGTGACATACGGATGGACAGACAGACAGACAGACGGACGGACAGACATGACGAATCTATAAGGGTTCCGTTTTTTGCCATTTGGCTACGGAACCCTAAAAACATACTCCACGCGACGCCAGCATTACCCAACCCCCTTTAAGATAAATATGCCGTGTTCGGTATCAAATGACAGGTCATTTGATACCAAACACGGTTCTTTATGACCGCTAGAGGGCACCACATTAGATTCAGTGACACGTCATATAGCCTATAACTAGCGGACGATCAAGACGCATATAACGATACCTCATTTGTCTAGTTGTAATAAATAGTTGAGGACAGATGAACATACATACATACATATCTACATATTACATAGCCAGTGTCAAAATCATAATCTTCCTTTGGTTTTGCCGCAGGCGTTAGTAGGTAGGAATTACTTATCTGAATCCATGGAAATTTATTAAAAAATACCTACTTAGGTTATAATTAGCTACATAATTTGAAAGATAAGCTTTATCAAAATAAATATAGGGTAAGTCCGGGGGAGATAGCCATACGGCAGAGGTGGCTAATAGAAAAAAGTCCAAGTAATTATATATAGATAGATGGCACTTGTTTTAATTTAGTTGAGTTCTTTTCGGCACGGACGACTAGTGACAGTGAATTTTCTGTGGAAAAAATCATAGAAAGGTGAGTAATTTGACTTTGTTTTTTAAGTACAAGTTCAACTTAAATCAGGGGGTTAGCATAATAAGTGGTCACAAAAAGTTTTGAAAGTTTTGTCCGTTTTTGTACTTTCCAAGCATAGTAATAAACTTTGTCGCTGGTCTACGTCTAACTGCAAAATTACCTTCAAAATTAAGAAGTTGCTTTAATTATCTAATGTGGCCATCTCACCCGGACAATAGGGAGAGATGGCCATAGTATTTATGGGAGATTTAGCCATAAAATTTAACGTCTAAATTGAGGTTTATTAATAATCTTCGATATTAACTACAGAAATCTAATCAATAAGTAAGGAAGGCGGCTGCTTGTCGAGGTGAAATTTCATGTTTTATTCATCATAATTTCTTCACAGTCAAGTCTAAAGTTACTAGGGCCATCTCCCCCGGATTTACCCTAGGTGATAACCTGCATTTTGTTACTAAATATAAAGAGACGCTGAATCGGTCTACTCAGTGTGAAAGAGTCTCGTCTACAGACAACTTCCGAAAACTATTACAATGGTAAGATTTTATTAAGACATATAAGTATAATATTCACATCTGTAAAACGGGTTCCCTCCATCTGGCAGAAACTGTAAACTCCGAAATTCATTTGGCATAACTCATTTGGCACAATCCTATTTAATCGAAAATTTTCAAGGCATAACGATTTATTTAATAGATTCGTATTTTGGCAGAATGATCATAAATATCCGAATTAGCAATGGCATACTCTTCAGTTGGCAGAAAAGTTAAAATTTGTTACAAAAAAGTTAGTGACAGAAATGAATCATAAAATTTTTTTAAATGAATGAATGAAATGAATTGCTGCAAATCCGACTTCACGTAGTCTTGTTTGCCCTACCCCTAGAGTGTTATTTAAGCCCGCGTAGGCGCGGAGGGGCGAAGCTGCGGTGGTGGGAGTTACAACCATCTGCGACGATAAGCTCGTGTGGGGCCGCCGGAGCCCCGCAGCGCCGGAGCTGTGACAGAAACGATGCTTGCTGCATGTTTACTGCCTGATGCTTGCTGCATGATGCTTGCTGCATGATACTTGCTGCATGCATGCAGCATGCCTGATGCTTGCTGCATGGTAAATGCCTGATGCTTGCTGCATGCTAAATGCCTGATGCTTGCTGCATGCTGCATGCCTGATGCTTGCTGCATGCTGCATGCTGCATGCCTGAAGCATGCTGCATGTCTGATGCTTGCTGCATGCACCGTTCTACTTTTTGATTATTATGCTTTAAAAGTTATGCCAAAAGATGATTCTGGCTTACAAAATTATGCGTTATGAAAGTATGACGAATGAGTGTATGCCAAACCTTTTTCTGCGAAATGAAGTTTATGCTATGCGTTGTTATGCGAAACAAAATTATGACATAAAAATTTCGGTGAAACGGGGGGGAACCCTGTAAAACACCAACTATGATTTTCTGTCCCACGTAATGAAGGCCAAGCCTATTGCCGTCAAGCGGGCACTTGTCATGGGCTGTATGTTTACTGTCAGATGGAGAACAGCTCTATCCCTTAGTCGCCTTCTACGACACCCACAGGAAGAGATGGGGTGGTACTCCACCGGGACCAACACGGTTTCAGATTATTAATAAATTTATTGTTCCCATGCGTTACGGTCACAGTAAGTTCCTAATTTTTATAGGAGCCATACAGACGTAACTCCAAGGTTGAGCTATTGGTATTTTCCAATGCCATCAAAAACAATACTTGTAAAAAAAATGCCAAGCCTCGCCCTCGGTTCTTCTACTGCAAAAAGTTGTGAGATCCATGTAATACCAAGTCGGTTCATTTATTCAGTCCCTATTTCAGGGACCTTCTGTCTTAAGGTATTATATAGGATATAATGCCGTTTTTGTCTATTCTAGATGAAGTACCAAGTGCTGTTCGCGGTGTGGGCGCTCCTGGCAGCTCACGTCAGCTGCGCCGCCGTTGAACCTGCGGAGTTGCAGTATTCTGATGGAACTGAAGTAGCCGAGAGTGACGAGGGGCCCGTACAAATAATAGAATCTTTCGAAGAAGTTGATCTGGATAGCGACTTCTCAAAAGACCGAAATTCTTTACTATTCAGGTACTAAACTAAAACTGCCAATAATGATGAGGGGCCCGTAGAAATCGTGAAATCCTTATTAGACACATCACCTTCTCAAGACAATTACAATACATGTAATAAAATAAACGTTGTTATTATAAACTATATTAGGGTGCTACCAACAATCATTATCGAGCACTTATCTAGATACTAATACCAGCTTTTGCCCGCGAATTCCTCCGCGTTTTGTTCGGAATAGACTAAGAACTAATCTAAGACTAGATTTTTTAAATTTATGCTAACTATTCAAATCAATTATGATAGGAAAAAGAGAAACGACTTAGGCAGGACTCGTACCCGCGACCAGTCCCTAACAGGGGGAATGCTCTGATAACTTCAGGCAATTGTTTGGGCAGAGTAATCCAATAATTAATCCCACCCTCTCCTTTCCTATATAGGACAACACGTACAGGACTTACATGCCACCCGCATACGGTGCAGAATATTCCATCAAGAACCAAGCGGTTCGGCGACTCCTTCTTCTGCCGCACCATTAAGACTTGGAATTCCTTACCAGTTCACGTGTTTCCCTTCTCCTACAGTCCCGGGTCCTTTAAGCGGGGCGTGAAAAAGCATCTGATGAGGCCGTCAAGCTGAGTGCCACCATTGTAACGGCTATAGATGTAATCAGCGCGCGGATGAAAATATCCTTTTCGGCGCTACACTGGTTGGAGGAATCGCAGATAGGTGTTTATTATAGGCCAGAGACAAATACCGACCTCATTCACCCCCATTCTCGCATAACGCCATTTCTACTCTTACAATTGTTGAGATATCGTTACAATCTCTACTTGTTGCTGCATCATTAGACATTTAGACTTGGAGCAGCTAACGCCTTTTAATATTTCCAAATTAAGATCATCTTTTCTTGATTCTTACTCAATTGCATGTCTTGACACTCTTATTTACTTACCTACCTTTATTTTTCTTCCAGGAGAACATTCCGCAGGACAGGCGTCACCAACAGGGTGCTGGTGCACACAATCAGGTACACCGGTAGGGCCGCTACGCGGATCTCCTCCGTCCACTGGACGCACCTGCGCAACATGGGCCAGACTGCGCGCATCACCGCTGGAGGCGTCAACAGGAACACTGTCACGGTGGAGATACGCTCGGCCAGAGGTCGCGGGTACAACACGCAGGTTGACATTTGGGGCCGCTATGAAATTTATGGTTTCTATTTCGTAAATTCTGTTTTGTAAACAGCTCTGAATTTTAAGTATTGTAAACTTGTATAGGTATTTATTAAATGGCTAATATAGTAAATATAGGTTTTTTACTTCTATCTGAATGACCTTTTTTAATTCTACTATTAAAATACTAGATATATACAGGGTGGAAGATTTTAACCTTACCTGGAGGGAAAGTTCTCTAAATACTGGAGATTAAAACTAAAACCCGAACTAATATACGCTCATGTTTGTATGCTGACACTATTAATGGGACCACAATTTGGGATTCAGGGCTTTTCGAGTCGTGATGCACGTGCATGAAACTTACCTACGGAACACCCTCCGGTCATTGACTTTCAAAAGTCAGCTGCTCACTGTAACTATATACTGAATATATCGATGTGGAACTAAAATCCGACTACCGAAAAATGATGCTGGCTGTGTCGCTATTCCCCTCGATTTTTTTATTTATAATAGCGTGATAAAAGGCTATTATTATTTATTATGGCTATTTTTGGGGGGGAATTGAGAACGGGGGGAATTAAGAATCAGAATCGGGGTCCTGGTATAGCACAAATTTATTATCCCGGTACCAAGATCCCCTAAGCCGCGGCACAACAAGTGCAGGGATTAGGCGCACTCGCACAATGCCACATTTTCAAAATAACATATTGTCGCAAATTGACACATTCGCAAAATGTCTTTTCTCAATATGCCACACTAGCAAAAGGCCACACCAGCAAAAGGCCACACTAGCAAAATGGCAAAATGCCACACTAGCAGAATGCCACACTATCAAAATGACACATTCTCAAATAATAAGTTTAACTTTTATTGTGCAGATTAGGCGCACAGTATCCCACGCGGACGGAGCCACGGGCAACGGCAAGTATTGTTACGATATAATGTCTGTATGTGTGTATGTTGTTATTTTCTTGGCGTATGATATAACATTCATTTCCTGTTTTTTTTTACTTTTATTTTTATCTAAAGCAAAATATTATGATTTGATAGTATATTGTACCTGTGCGTAAATATGGGTAAAAACAAGTCATCATGACTGAAACGAATGTATTATGCGTGATCCTTGTTTACGCTGCAGATTAGCTATTTTAAGTAATACTAACTGTTACCCGCGGCTCCGCCCGCTTGGATTTCTGATCCCGTTCATCGCTGATATGTACAGGGTTATTGGTAACTCGACGTATACCTGTCAGGGGGTGTTAGGGGACCCAAAATGCTACAATTTGGAGCCCACATATGTATGGTCGAAAATCAATAGTTTTCGAAATAATTGACTTTTTGTATTTTTTTCGTTTTAACCCAGATTTCAACCTTCAAGTGGAAATTTAAAAAAAAATGTTTGCTGAGTCGGAATCATTTTAATTTATTTTCGAGAGCGATACTTCAAAGAACCCAAAATACTAAAAAAATGATTAAAAACACTTTAGATAGACAAAATTTGGACCGTTTCATATTTTTTTTTATTTTTCATATTTCCCTCCAGTCATTGTTGTTTTTCTCAAAAAAATACTATGGCACTAAGCGTACAAATTACTGCAATAACTTGTACGTTTATTTGAATAAAAATGTAATTTGATGCTATAAACAGAATAAAAATGTATTTATTTACGTGTCATTTTGGATAACTCACTAAACTCTTAAATTATTCGAATAAATTCTAGGTACGCTCACTCTCATAGTGTTCTTTGAGAAAATTATTCGTTCTTCACACAACTACAAAATGTGTAACTAGATCATACCACAGATTATTTTATAGTTTTTTATTTGTTGGTAGGACACAGCGTACATTAATTTGACTCCTCTGAACTGAGGTAAAATAATAAACGGATGACTTCAGGCTCGATAGGCTGAACCTAAATAATGCGCATCCTTATTGGTGTATTTGTGCCTGCGCTAATTGAAACTCATATTTCTTTACGAATTATGTGATATTCGATGAATATTTTTACTTTTTTGGAAAGCTGATTAAACGTACAAGTTATTCTAGTAATTTGTACGCTTAGTGCAGTAGTATTTTTTGAGAAAAATAATAATGACTGGAGGGAAAGGTGAAAACTATAAATTAAAAAAAAATATGAAACGGTCCAAATTTTTTCTACTTATCTAAAGTGTTTTTAGTTATTTTTTTAGTATTTGGGTTTTTTGAAGTATCGCCCTCGGCAATAAATTAAAATAATTTCGACTCGGCAAACATTTTTTTTTATTTGCACTTGAAGGTTGAAATCTGGGTTAATACGAAAAAAACACAAAAAGTCAATTATTTCAAAAAACTATTGATTTTCGCCCAGGCATATGCGGGCTCCAAATTGTAGCATTTTGGGTCCCCTAACACCCCTGACAGGAATACGTCGAGTTACCAATAACCCCGTATAGCCCATGTGTTATTCTGATATTTCATTAAAATCCATTCAATAGTTTTTACGTGAAAGTGTAACAAATATCCTCACATACGGCCTCATATTCATACTTACAAACTTTCGCGTTTATAATATTAGTAAGTTTTCTTCATTCAGTGACACGTCATACAGCCCATGACGGTCGATCAAGACGCTTCTAACGATACCTCTGTCCAGTTGTAGTAAATAGTTGACGAGCTATGAAGAACAGGATGAACATACATACATAACTACATACATACATATTATATAGCTAGTCAAAATCATAATCTTCTTTTGGTTTTGCCGCAGGCGTTAGTAGGTAGGAATTACTTATCTGAATCCATGGAAATATATTAAAAAAACAATCTTAAGTTATAATTAGCTTCATAATTTGAAAGATAAGCTTTATCAGAATAAATATAGGGTAAGTCCGGGGGAGATAGCCATACGGCAGAGGTGGCTAATAGAAAAGAGTCCAAGTAATCTAATATATAAAAATCAATGAAATGAATTCTCCCGGACCCTAATAAACGAAGTAGGCAACTCGCTTGTCCTATTTTAAAATATAGAACTTCTTTTGCGAAAAATCAATTCCAGAGTTTAGGCTGCAAAATGTACAATCATCTAAATAAAACTTTAAAGATAGTCAAAATGAATAAAAACGAAGTTAAAAAGACATTAACAGCTTGGCTACAACAGCTGGACTATGAGGGTACTGAAACTCTGTTAAAATTTATAGAATAGATATACTATGTATACATACATACACGGTCACACACACGAGCACACACACACACACACACACACACACACACACACACACACACACACACACACACACACACACACACACACACACACACACACACACACACATACACACACACACACACACGCACGCACACACACACATGCACGCACATTTATTATGTATAATAATAATAAGTATTAGTGCAATTTTATTAAGTGCTTATACTTGTAGTATTGATATATAAAAAAAAAAGGAACAAAGAAGAAAGGAAAGAATTGTTTATGTCTTACCTGAAAAGTATGTGTATAACACACGTTTTACAAAATAGTGTCAAAATCCATGTATTGGACACCGATAGAGCACTGTCTCCCAACACACAGGCTTTAGCCTAGTTTGGAAGCCAGTTACAGTACCTATTGTGAAATTATCCTACACCTTAGTTCTAAGACTTTTGCTGTTGTATTTATTTCTGAGACAATAAACAATTTTTATTTTTTATTTATTAATGCCACTTTGCGTTGTTATTTTATAACTCAAGAACGGCTGAACCGATTTGGCTAATTTTAGTCTTGAAATATTCGTGGGTGCCCAGGGAAGGTTTAAAGGATGAGAAAATAGGTGCAGCGGGAACGGGAAAAATATGGCGGTACGAAGTTCGCCGGGACAGCTAGTAATATATAGACAGATGGCACTTGTTTTAATTTAGTTGAGTTCTCTTCAGCACGGACGACTAGGTGACAGTGAATTTTTTGTGGAATCATAGAAAGGTGAGTAATTTGACTTTTGTTTTAGGACACGCTCGACTTAAATCAGGGGGTTAGCATACTACTTAGGTGGTCACAAAAAGTTTTGAAAGTTTTGTCCGTTTTCGTGCTTTCCATGCAAAGTAATAAACTTTGTCGCTGGTCTACGTCTAACTGCAAAATTACCTTCAAAATGAAGAAGTTGCTTTAATTAACTAATGTGGCCATCTCACCCGGACAATAGGGAGAGATGGCCATAGTATTTACGGGAGATTTAACCATAAAATTTAACGTCTAAATTGAGGTTTATTATTAATCTTCGATATTAACTACAGATATCTAACCAATATGTAAGGAAGGCGGCTGCTTGCCGATGTGAAATTTCATGTTTTATTCATTATAATTTCTTCACAGTCAAGTCTAAAGTTACTAGGGCCGTCTCCCCCGGACTTACCCTAGGTGATAACCTGCATTTCGTTACTAAATATAAAGAGACACTGACTGAATCGGTCTACTCAGTGTGAAAGAGTCTCGTCTACAGACAACTTCCAAAAACTATTACAATGGTAAGATTTTTATTAACACATATATAATATTCACATCTGTAAAACACAAACAACACTTACACTACTTATTGAGATCATTATAGAACGCCTGAAGGAAAACAATAATCTGATAATAACAGAACTACAATGTACAATACAAACTGAAATTAAAAAGGCGGCAGTCAATTAAAAGAAGACGTAGAAAGAACATGTAAGTATTTATCTGGATAAAATGAGCAAAGAATAAAAGATATGGAGTTATTAAAAGATGAAATAAACAAATTAAAGAACGAGAATGAATCTCTGAAAAGAGGAATTACCTCCACCGAACGCGCCCTCATCCGCATCATCATATGGAAAATAATACCAAAAAGATGGTGATAATATATAGGTACAATAGGGAACCGGAATACGATATGCACGAACGACTCATAAAGCTCTTTAATGAAACCATGCTACTAGAGCTCGACTGGCTATATAGAAGAAATGTATAGAGTGGGTAGACAAACCAAATATAAAAGACCGCTGGTTATTGAATTTCTCAGTAAAAGATTGACAATATATAATAATATTAAATTAATTTTAACAAAAAAGTTTAACCGACTTCAAGAAACGAAAAAGCGAAAAATAACTTAATTTACAGACTTACTGATTTATTAGAAGTCGGCGCCTAGTCCGAGAGGCCATATTTCAATTTGATTGCATCATAGTAGTTCAGACACAACAAACAAAGTTGGCTGGTTCTAATAAATCTATGTTTGTTAAATGTTGTAATAAACGTTACGGCTGAATATCATTCAGGCCGTTTATTGAACGGCGCCGTTTAGTTAACAGCCTAGGCAGTTAATTGAACGGCTGATTAGGCATCAGCATATGTAAGTTTGTCCGTAAATACCCAGAACACTACACTACACGCGAAAACATACAGACTAGGTATACACTGATGCTAATTCTGTTGTGTCACAAACTAACTAAAACAAGCTAAAAATCGCTAAAATTTAATTTATTCCTGTCAAATGTCGTTTTTAAGCGATTGATATAATGGTATTCTGTTGTTATGTCCAACTAAATTTAATTTAGTGTTTACTTTGACAGTAGGTACTAAATTTTAATATGAAATCGCTAAAATATGAAAGTGTTGCCGCTATTAAAAAATAAGGTGAATGATAAAGCGTCTTTTCATAAAATCTCTTCATTTTCAAACTCCACTCTGATACTCCAACTTAAAATAGACTTCACTTCGACTTCCTCCAACTTCAACTCTAAACCGACTTTACTCGAACACTAAACCGACTCTTACCGACTCCAAACCGACTCAACTCTGGCTGTAAACCGACTCCACTCTGGTTCCAAAGCAACTACACTCCGACTCCAAACCGACTCCATCCGACTCCAAACCGACTCCACCCGACTCCAAACCGACTCCATCCGATTCCAAACTGACTCCATCCGACTCTAAACCAACTTCATCCAACTCCAAACCGACTCCATCCAACTCCATACCGACTTCATCCGACTCTATACCGACTCCAAACCAACTCTAATCGACTCCAAACCGACTCCATCCGACTCCAAATCAACTCCCTCCTGCTCCAAAGCGACTGCACTCTGGCTGCAAGCCGACTCCACTCTGGTTCCATAGCAACTACACTCCGACTCCAAACCGACTCAAACCGACTCCCTCCAAGTCCAAACCGACTCCAATCTGGCTGTAAACAGACTCTACTCTGGTTCCAAAGCAACTGCACTCCAACTCCAAACCGACTCCCTCCAACTCCAAACCGACTACACTCTGGCTGTAAACCGACTCCTGTAAAACGCTGCAGTCTCTGTTGCCCAAGGGCGCATCCCTTGGTGGTTTTGGACCAAGTACGACAAAGAACTACACCTACCACTAACTTAGTCAGCAGTTAATACAGATTCACTAAAATTAGACGGCTTAGATTAGATTTTAGGTTTGTCGTGTGTTCTCAGATTAACTAAAATAGGAAAATTTTAGAGAAATTTAAGTTCAGAATTAGCATCACTGGGACACAAAAATAGACTAAATCTGCCCACCTCCAAACTCGAAATGCATTCTTCTGGTCTTATGGTCATGTCAATAAAAATATATAATAGGTTGCCTGAGCCCATAAAAATGAAGAAAAATTTGGCATTTTTGTTAACAAATTAAAAAGCTTCCTGTTAAGTAAAAGCTACTACACTATAATACAAGAATACTTTGATGATAAAAACTAATTACAAGACAACCCTATAACTTAACATGAAATTATTAAATGCTTCTAAAACAGCAAAAAATAATACACAAAATATACCTACCAATCGTGCAAAGGAATAAAATGAATAATCAATTTAGAATGACATTAAATAGCATTATGACATCATTTTCACATCACTGGGACATAGAATTACTTAATGATAAACCATTGACATTGTATAAATCAGTCTTTTATTTGTATTTTCACCATTGATACTCGAAAAAGGGCCTGTGATTCATCAAAAACAGTGAATAAAACGCTCTTTGTTTCACCGAGTGAATAAAAAAATTTGAATTTGGAACATGCGCGAATGTACGGATTCTAGTGAAACATACAAAGAGGTTGCACACTCTCACTATAAAAACGTACTAAAAGCCACCTAATTATAATCACTGGCTGGATGGAATGTGGCTCAGTTTAAATTAAGAAAAAAAAATGCCGCCATTTTCTGTGTAATTTTCCTTGTAAAAGTTTATGTTTGTCTCATAATCATAAAATGACTTCATCTAGTGATGAAAATGAAACTCATATTCTCGAACGCGAAAAGACTCCTGAGTCTTTTCGCGCGGTAGCTATTACTGATAATTTGCTGCTTCTTTTTTAATTCATCATCACAGAGTATGTAATCGTTTTCTCGTAGTCAATGGTGAAAAGTTGAGTACCTAACACGTGAAAAAAGAATTCATCTCGGCTCTTGTATCCCTCGATCCACTCAGGTTTCTACCTAGAACCCCTCGCTACGCTCGGGATTCTACCGGAGAAACCTTCACTCCTCTCGGGATACAACTTAGTGCCTCGAAAAGAATTCACCTTTTTTTCACTTGTTGGGTAATCTACTATTTTAGGACTAATTTATGTTTGTCCGCGATGGACGCAAAAACTACTGAACGGATTTTGATGCGGTTTTTTTTTGTTAGAAAGGTCTTGGTCAGACTTAAAATCTTACGTATGTGTTATTGCAATCGGTTAAGTAGAACCAAAGATAGAGATCCACGCGGGCGGAGCCGCGGGCGTAAGGCTAGTCATCATTATCATCATTCTTGCCTTAGACCCGAACTCCCGATCACATCTGTGTCCGCGATCTGCTTAACATGTGGCTTTATTTTTTCGGCAATCTTGGGAGGGACTGCAATCTGACTTCCCAGCCTGAGTTCTGATTAGTGGCCAACCACTGACAGAGATATTCAGGTTACCAACACAGGCCTCAGTCTTAACAGACGTTTTACGTGCCGTCCGAGGCATTGAAGCGCTCAGGTGAAATACAACTTAGGTCACCCATCCAAATTACAATCGCGTCTATGTTACTTAACCCACTGATCGTTTAGTGAAAAGTGAGCGCACTTGGCCACGAGGACTGCAACTGTTGTTGTGTGTTAATACTGTTGTTTATCCGACTTATAAAAAGGGGGAGAATTCGGATGTTTACTTTGTTTATATACGTGCTTAGCTCCGTCATGCGTAGACGGATTATTACATTGTTTACGTAATTGTGTAATTTTAGAAAGATCTAATCTAAAGTGTCTTTACCTACTCAGTGTTTATCATACATACATCACATACATACGCACACGCCTATTTCCCTCCGCGGTAGGCAGAGACATCAGCTCGCCATTCTAATAATCATTTGTCTAAATGATATAAAATAATTGCAGATAGCATTTGCTATAACTAATATTAATATTCCATATATCCCTATAGAGAGATTCTTTGGGAGATTTTTTCATTTCCTGGCAACATTACGCACACACCGTTAGTGATATCGGTACACGGAAATCCGAGTCAAACACGCACACATTGAAAATGTTTGGCTTCAAGTGTTTATTCGAAACATTCCGTCTCTACTATTCTTCTAGTCTGAGTTTGACAAGTTATAATTCTTAACCTACTGGTTCAAATTGAATGAAATTTGAAATATAAAGTGTTTATACAGTGCGTACTTGGTAACCGAAGATTCAGGTTTCTAGGTTTATCCACAACGAAGTTATAGGGGGTCGAAAATGGCCTAAAGTGCTTCGAGAAAATACCTAGTGTTACAGCAGCCGTGCCGCCTTTTTTTGCTCGAGCACCACCGTGCCTCCAGATATGCTGTGTTTGTCTATTCTAGATGAAGTACCAAGTGCTGTTCATCGTGTGGGCGCTCCTGGCAGCTCACGTCAGCTGCGCAGCCGTTGAACCTGTGAAGTTGCGGTATTATGATGGAACTGAAACTGCCAATAATGAAGAGAGGCCCATAGAAATCGTGGTATTCGGATCAGACACATCATCACCCTTACCAAGAGAATTTCGATACATGTAATAAAATAAATGTTGTTATTATAAACTAGATTAGGGTGCTTACAACAATCATTATCGAGCAGTATATTATTATCTATACTACTACTATCTTTGGCCCGCGACTTCGTCTGCGTTAAGTTCGGAATAGACTAACACCCGTATTCACAAACAACACTTTGAGTCTCATAGTGTGCTCGAGCGCATAGGGCTGGTAAAATTAATTCACAAACATCACGGAGCAGTATCTAACGCAGCGCGTTACCTCAACGAAGTATTACTTAAGTGTTATCGATGAATAAAAAGGCTTGCCAAAACGAATGCACTGAGAATTTGTCGTTCTTTGCACAGTTTTGGTAGTACGCATAGCGAAGTATTGTTTGTGAGTACGGGTGTAAGATACTTGAATGGAATTTTAAAGCATTTAGTATGCTAACTATTCAAAACAAATATGATAGGAAAAAGAGAAACGACTTACCCGCGACCAGTCCCTAACAGGACCTCGATTCTGCTTAAGCACAACCACTATCACACCACATAGACTGCGAGAAAATTCCATTTGATTTTAGCCTTTAATTCAATACGCTTAAAGTTTAAAATCAAATGGCTTTTTTTAGAGTGAACGAAAGCGTGTAATGAAAATATTGTCATTTAATTTTGGACTTTAATGCTATAGTAATAAAGTATAAAATTTAATGCCAATTTTTGCAGAGACTGTGGCACGACAGTGGTTTTGCTTTAGCAGAATCGAGGGCCTGGGGGAATGCTCTGATAACTTGCGGCGTTCAACAATAAAAAGCCAGCTTTTATACATTGACAAAAATAGGTCTTGTTATAAAAACATAATGGTATGGTAAAAGTAATGGTAACTATGTGTCTTTTGTTCTGACAAGAATTTCATTTTTAGGGTTCCGTAGCCAAATGGCAAAAAACGGAACCCTTATAGATTCGTCATGTCTGTCTGTCTGTCCGTATGTCACAGCCCTTTTCGCCTGCTGCTGCTGCGGAACCCTTCATGGGCGAGTCCGACTTTTTATTGTTTGTATTCTCTAATATTCCCTCAATATATTCCAACAACTGTGAGTTAGCGGAGTGTATCCTACATTTGAATTAGAGTTTCTCCTGTTATATTCCGCTAAGTAGGACTAACTTTAAAACCAAAAAGATTTATACAAGATTATTAATAGGGTTTGAAGCAACAGTAAACCAGCTAGTCACACAAAAAAAATATAAAATTATCTACAATAATAACGGTTTTATCAACTTTTTTCGTTTAAATGCTCCACCTGTAAACCTACGAAATCGGAGTTAGAGGAGTGTTCATTGGAGGTATCGATATTGTAATTTACTTACCTACCTTTATTTTTCCAGGGAAACATTTAGCAGAGATGCCGTCGCCGACACGGTGCTGGTGGACACAGCTAGGTTCACCGGCAGGGCCACCTCGCGGATCTCCACCGTCCGCTGGACGCACCTGACCAACTTGGGCCAGACTGCGCGCATCGTCGCTGGAGGCGTCAACAGTAACACTGTCACGGTGGAGATACGCTCGGCCAGGGGTCGCGGGTACAAAACGCAGGTTGAAATTTGGGGCAGCTATTAAATTCATAGTTTCCATTTCGTAAATCCTTTTTTATAAACAGTTCTGAATGTTAGTATTGTGAACTTGTATATTTATTAAATGGATAATATAGAAAATATACGTTTTTTATATCCGAAGGATGGTGTTCAATCTACTTACACTAGATATATAGAACTACTCATTAATTTTAGTATGTAAGTATTTTAGTACTTAACGTATACATCAATGTTTTATTTTAAAGTTAATTAACTAAATTAGTCAGACTTTTGAGAACTCCACTACCCGTAAAGACTGCTATAGAACGTGCTCTCCGTGGCACGGAAACACCCAATATCAAAGCCAGTAGACATATTCATACATACAAATATTTGACTGAGCAGTCACTGGCAGAGCAATCCATAACCGAGCTGCTTGAACCGAAACTCGTCGGCATTCTCAATCTCAGAGTCTCTGATGATCAAGACCCAATCAAAACCCTCGAGTGCGTGTTGTGCGTTCAAATCACTGTTTCAGATAAGAAGGAGTTAATGGACGTTGTACTTGCCGGCGTGCCAGCTTCACTTGAACAAGCCGACTGGTTCAAGTAAAGCTGGCACGCCGGCGGTGACAAGAGCCCGACGGATAATGTCGTTAATATTGGTATGTCGGGACATGCAGCCTGCGCTCCTGCTGCAAGGTAGTCCGTGATGTCCAAGGCTATCGACTGCTTCTCCACAGAGACATCGATGCGGCAAGTCGCGATGCGGAAAGTCGTGTCGTCCAACATTGCACCAATGTTGGGCGAAGGAAGTGCCTGGAGCCAAATACCAGATTCCCATTCCCCCACAGCCAATAGGCGAGCACGCTCAGCAGCATTGGTAGCTGTATTGAATAAATGTTTTTTAACACCAATACAGAGCGGCTCATCCCATTGCCTCTGGGAGGAAGGGTTTGGGCATTTGGGCAGGTCATTTTCCAAGCATTCAAAGCTTCAGCACTACCTGGCACATCTAAATTAAGATGTATTATGTCATGTATCGCTTGATTTTCATTTACTAATCATATCTGAGTACCTTAAATCGCATATAATACCTATACTTAGTAATAATTTTTGTTTCAATTGAAAGTCGATTATAGGTATTATTGATCAAAGATATTGATTTACTTATTTCTTTGTAAAAATAAATTGCCGATACATCGTTTATATCTGTTCTATAAATCTAATGATATTTTCTACAGTTTACGCGAATAACACTAATTGAAATAAAACCATAATAACAAATAAATCACGATATAATTAGTTAAAAAGTGGTTTTATAAATCTAATTTTAAAATTATTGCTAGCTGCAGAACTGCAGATATATATCTACCTACAAATGTATGAGTGTATATAGAATGGGGTTTCTACTATTGAATTATATGATACACACGTGCCTATAAAATTTGAGGGTTTCGCTCGATTTCCCTGAGATTTCATCAACAGATCCCGACTTGGTTGCAATGGGACTACCTCAGAAATACACTCTTTCAAATAATAAACGTCCAATTTTTGAAGTCGGTTAAAGTGGGTATTGAAAGCACTCGGGCCGGCCGAAGTTTTAGTGATAGTGACAGTAGAGAAAGGTCGGCCAGTGTGTTAGTATAAAAGTCGATGACGGACTGTTGCTTCTGCCTACCCTGGAGGGGGGAAGGCGCAAGTATATGCATGTATGTATTCTACTATTCCCAACACTTCTTCCTCCTAGCGTTAATTCCCAGTCGCATCCGAAGCTTTCAGCTCAGAGTCTGGGGTCCGCTTTACCAGTCATAGCTACATATTTGACCAGACCAAATATGTAGCTATAACTGGTAAAGCGGACCCCTCTACTATTTCCTACACTATAGCCATAAAACGGCATGAATAGACATAAATACATAAAAACAACTATTTTCACAATGAATATTATTCCATACTAAAGGTTTTAGTCCACTCTCGACCCTTAAACCTATCTCGTCCACTCTCAACCCCTTAGGTATTCAATTGACCTGTAACTACCTGCCCTTCTAAACAAGTGACAATACGTTTGTAGAATACAATATATTGACCAATGTATGGCATTGACATACGTTGACGACGGTCATAAACGTCTTCAATCCCATACATTCATCATTCTATTCTGCAAAACGCCGATTAACAAATTGCCACTTGTCTAGGCGGGCTGTAATCTGTAATGGATGGGTTGTAGTAAATTCGCCTCAGTGAATATTCGTCTCAGTTAAAAATAAATAAATAAAATAAAATATGTTTATTGATGCCATATTCCTTATAAAACATGTCTTAGATGGTATACACAATACAGTGGAGTTAAGGTAATACATAAAATTAAAAACCCTGGCTCCCAAACTAGGTTATCCTGTGACTTAGGAGTCAGTGTTCTGCCGTTACTGTTATACAATAATTTCATTAAAACATGCGTGTCCTATATCTCATGGCTAACTAATCAATGGCACAATGGCTATGAATTATAATAATAAAATACGTACAATCGTGTAGTGTAGTGTGTGTGTGTGTGTGTGTGTGTGGTATGTGTAAGTATGTGTGTGTGTGTGGTATGTGTATGTGTGCGCGTGTCTGAATGTTCCTATAGGAGCTGAAATAGTAAAACTTCAGTTTGTGCGTAATCAAGGTTTTGCAACCAATTCTGAACCTTATGTTTTATCTCGCGCTGATTTAGTTGTCCCAGGGGAATTACTTTTAAAATTTTTCTGTATAATAATGATCCTGTGATGTAGTATTGACGTTGTGCAAATGTGGTTCTGTGCTTGATTGGTGTGCATGTGGTTCTGATTTTCCTTTTTGATGAGTCTGGTGGTGGAGTTTTTCTATGTATACGGACAGTAGCGTGAAGTACAAAGAGCTGTCTCACAGTTAGTACCTTGGAGATTGCATACAGTTCGTTAGTAGGAAATCTGAAAGATTTATTCTGCATGACTTTCAGAACAGCTCTCTGTGATCTCTCTAAATCGAGTAACTTTGTTTTGGCGGCTCCGCCCCACACCACGATGCAGTAAGTGATGACGGACTGACATAATGTTTTGTATACCATAGTTATGGTGTTAGGGTCGGTGATGTCTCTAAGTTTCCTAAAAATGTAAATAAGTCTTCTCACTTTTGTGGAGATATAGTCTATATGGTTGAACCACGTCAGTCCATCATCAATCACCACACCTAAGTATTTGGTGTGGTTGACACGGGCTATTGTCGCGCAAGTGCAGGTGTTCGAGTCGGTGCATGAGTGTACGGTGATGTTGAAATTGGCTGGTGCCCCCGTTCTTGAGCTTATTGCGAAGGGAATGAAGTTGGTTTTAAAATTAGTAGTAAACTCGCCTCAGTCCTATTAAAATGATATTTCATGTGCGAAAATTCGTTTAACCTTGGTAAATAGGTAAGTACTGTTGCAAACAAAGTAATAGATTAACAAAGCGTCATTTATTTGCGATCCTATAAGAAGCCCTATATGGATTTGAAAAATGGATATTACTGCTGAAAGAAAAACTGTTCATTCCGACTTGGCCACGGTACTTAACCACTCTCTTTCCATCAGGTTAGGTGGTTGACAAGCACAGGAACGATGGAAAGAGAGTGGTTACCGTGGCCTATAGAAGTTCTGTATGATAATAAAAAAATAACCAAGAAGGCTAATGCGGGAGCTCCGCTCCGCTCCCGCATTAGTCTTTTAACCTAATCCATCCAAGTCAGAATGAGCAGATTTTCTTTCAGCAGCTTTTACACACATATGCTTGCAACAAAAATATGACAAACTAAATAATCCGGTATACCTAAACTCTTTAACTTATCTTGCTGACAGTACTTTTGAGGGTGAGACGAATTTTCGCACATGAAATATCATTATAAATGGACTGAGACGAGTTTACTTCTATTTTTGACTGAGACGAATATTCACTGAGGCGAATTTACAATAACCCTAATGGATTCGGCTATAAAGGTGCCTACCTACATTTTAGTAGCGCCTAATTGGAAATAATCACTATATAACAAATAACAGTGACGGAGAAAGAATATACCACTCATCTCATCCGAAGGTTGTCGTAAGGGCGACTAACGGAAGAACACGCAGACGATACTCACTGCGATCACTACGAGTGAAGGAAAGCTCAAATAAAACCCTGTACCAACCCGTCTGGCCAGCGCGTGAGAGGGAGAACAACAACTTTGGGAGAGGCCTATATCCAGCAGTGGACCGTGCTAAGCTAATATTGATTGATTGAATACTTATCGATTATGGACAGGTTCTTAGAAATAATAATTGTTGTGATAATGGTTCTTTACGGATCAACTCTATGATATCATACTTCATACTAAGTACATATTATCAGTCTTAAAAAGCTTACCAGAAGAAGTATTTCTTGAAATTCATTATAATCGTACTGTCAAAGTTAATCTTAGGTATTATGGCTTTGATGGGATCAGTCAAAGTGGTTATAGCGGGAAGAACCGACACGGATCTATGCTGTAGATCAATGACGTAGTTATAATAGATACGTCATACAAGAACATGGCGGCTTTTATAAATGGCGCAAACACTAAATATAAAAATATTATATCAATCAATCAATTAGCCCACTGCAGTCCACTGCTGGACATAGGCCTCTCCCAATATGGGCCACGTTTGCCGATCCTCCGCCCTCCGCATCCAGTCCGTCCCAGCCACCTTTCGCAGGTCGTCAGTCCACCTAGCTAGGGAGTGTCCCACATTCCGTTAACCTTCACGCGGTCTCAACTCTAGGACTCCTTTAGATTGGCTTTAGATGTGGCCAGCCCACTGCCACTTCAGCTTGCTTATTCTGCGAGCTATGTCGGTAACTTTGGTTCTATGTCGGTTAACCTCGTTGCGAATTCTATCCTTCAAAGAGACTCCAAGTATAACTCGCTCCATAGCCCGCTGTGCGACTTTTAGGTCACGGACTAACCCCACCGTGAGTGGCCACGTTTCGGCACCGCCGTAGGTCATAACAGGCAGGACGCACTGGTCGAAAACCTTTGTTTTGAGACATTGCAACAATATTATAGCTACTTATTAATAATACATCAATGTTATTAATTTAAATGAATTATACACTAGAACTATACTGTAGAAGTTGTTCTGACGCTTCATTATACTACCTACCAAATTGTACCATAATCATTTTATTTTTAATACCATAAAGTATCTTTTGTATGGTTCTGTAAGCGTTCTAAGAGCTAAATTATTGAACTTAGATGCTCTTTAATCTAATAGAACTAAAACACTCTGATGAAAACCTTTATCGTACAAACTGTCATAGTAGTTATCTTGATTGGCTTAAAATTTCGCTGTTTAAAGATATAACACCTCGGTTATAGAAGCTTTTGCTACGTGAGTAGGACTTTTCATCCGCGATATATTGATTTGTACGCCAGAACCGGCAGAATATGTGATCCTACCCTATAATGTATACATCACTTTTGTACCATATTCAACAAATAAAGAACTTTGAACTTTATATGTCACGGAAGCAGCTGCGGACGCGAAAGACTACATTCTTCGTAGTATATTTATCTCCGAGACACAACTCCTGGCCCTCAATTCTGCTAAAGCACAACCACTGTCACACCACAGAGACTGCAAATAATGGCATTTTTAGACCTTATTTCTGTAGATGTACAGTCAAAAATTCAATGAAAAGAGTTTCATTACACTCTTTCATTTACTCTACAAAAAGTCATTTAATTTTAAACTTTAACCGCATTACTTTAAAGGCTAAAATCAAATGAAATTTTCTTGCAGTGTCAGTGGCATGACAGTGGTTTTGCTTTAGCAGAATCGAGGCCCTGCTTGTGTCGCTCTAGTAACGGCCATATGTACAATTGGTTCTAGGATGAAGTCCAGTAATCCCCACGGATACCCTCCCTCCCCCAAGCGTGAGATGCTGGCACATAACGAAGAGTTCTGTGCCCCATGAAGCTTTTATATGATAGGCCAAGATCTATTGCACACGAAATGAGACAGTTCTGAGTTCAAAAAAGATGAGACGCTAAGGTGGCTACATTCCATTTGATAAACATCCCATTTCGTAACCCTAATTAAATACCTACAGATAAGTGGTGTACATTCAGCTTCAAAAGTGCGAATACATTTTATTTATATAGTTTTCGACTTGGTATTTAGATATATACTTAATGTACATACATATACCTCCCGCCATACCTTCCGTAGGCGGATTGGCGATCATCATGTCACACATCCACAAATGAAACCAATCTCTACGCCTCAGTTATATCCCCTCTCTCCTCACTTTACGGCAGCGCACCAACATCGTGCAGTGCAGGTAATACAGCCGTATTTTCTTCTTCCACCAAACCACCACTATTTGAGGTGGAGTTCACGAACATTTGTGATGAAACGCCGCTCTGACGAACGTCTTACTGGCTTCACCCCGGCTATGTGCCAGAGGAAAATTTCCTTGAAAAAGCCGCGGTGTGCGTATTTGTCAGGGCGAATGTTTGTTGTCGCAGCCTGCGCTGTTTAGAGGACGCTTCCTTTTCTATCCTCGGGCTATACGTGGGCCATGACTCCTCTAGGCGGGTTTATATGTGCCTATACCGCTCCCATCCCGAGGATACCAAGACAACTCGGCTATTCGACCAACAGAGTCAGGTGACAGATGTTGCCTAGGAGCGGTTCCAGTCCGCCGAACTGGTGCTTTTGGGAGATTTCAATGCCCACCTTGAGGTCTGGCTGGACTACCAGAAAATTACCATGCTGGACGCCCATGCATTTGCCCTGACACATGGTCTGACTCAACTGGGTTGGAGTAGATTACCCGGATACTAGACATAGTGGGTCATACGCCCTCAAAGTTAGATTTTCTGCTGACCGGACTTCTGACTGGCTTGCCCGGCCCAGTAGAGTGTATCTGTAAGCGCCCCTTGGGCAACTCCTACCGCTATCTAATTTGTGGGAACCAGTCACCACGCCTCCACTGCCTATGGAGTTAAAGCAGCGCCTATGGTACTAATCGTCAGCGGATCGGAACGGAATACGAGACTCAATGCACTGGATGTTTTTCTACTAGACTGTACTATTCTTGTAAAAGGTTTGCCAAACACCACTATTAATTTTAATTTTATGAGGGTTACGAAATGGGATGTAGTCGTTCACACCCGACACGGGAATGCCAAGCCAAGGAATAGCTGTTTCAGATATTAAGAAGGAGTTAAAGGGAATGTTGTACAAAAATAAAACATAACTACATTAAGATTACATACAACCCAAGGGGACTACCACAAGATAAGAAAGATAAATTAATCGTTTAATATGTAAATTAATTGTTTAAATATATATGTATTACATCGTGTATTGTGACCGGAGGTTGTATTAATCATATTGGTTGGCTTAATATGTATTATCATATCGATAAATGAGTTGTAAATTAAAATTGAACAGGAAATGCAATAATTCGTAAATAACCCTTTTATCTAAGAGATTCAGGTTTCGCTGATAAACACCATTTTCCCCACTATATATAGGTGACGTTGAAATGGTATAATTAGTGTAAACACATCCATCGTTCAGTTTGAAGAAATCTAAACAAATATTACAAAGGTAAGTGTTTTCCTTTTTTGAATAATAAATATAATAACTACATAATACTAACCTTTTATCAATACCCGAATGTATGTATGGTATGTATGTCTTAGCAAGATGTTAATCTCGACAGCATTGAAAACAAAAAAAAATCAACGAAAAATCATCTGGACACCCTTCACTTTTTCACCCTGTTCATGTCTCTATTGTGATGTTCCATGATTATAAACCATGAAATATAAAATATCCAATTTCACTGTTTTTATAAGATAATCATACTACTCTAACTTTTGGTCTTTATTGAAGTTACTTTTTAACTTTTACTATAGCCACTTCATAGTAAGTAACTAACTAAGTAACAAGTAACTTCACAAAGTTCGACTGCCGCAAAGACGTCAGTCGCCATGTTTTTTTGTCTAATTATTACTTCTGTTCTTCCAAGCTCCATGATCTTGGAAGAACAGAAGTACTGATGGTTAAGAGTAACACTATTATGTTACATTTACTCCTGGCGGTGATTTCAACTTGCTACGTTTGTCTTTTCTAGATGAAGACTCAAATGCTGCTTGCGGTGTGGGGACTTCTGGCAGTGTACGTCAGCAGTGCAGCGGTTGAGCCTGTACAAGTGGCAGAGCTTGCCACGCTTGAGGGTGCGGAGGAGCCGGTGCAGATCATTGAGTCTTCTGAAGATATTGATCTTGATGATGGCTCCACAGGTCCGGTCGCCAGGTCAAACGTACGACTTCTCAGGTAATGAGTCACACGCTGGTTCTTTCAATAGTTTAAATATTATATATTAAATTGTTATTTACTTAGTTTTTGTTCTTCCAACAGGGGAACATTCAGTAGGGGAGCCGTCGCCAACACGGTGCTGGTGCACACAGTCAGGTACACCGGCAGGGCCGCCACGCGGATCTCCTCCGTCCGCTGGACGCACCTGAGCAGCCTGGGCCAGACTGCGCGCATCACCGCTGGAGGCGTCAACAGGAACACTGTCACAGTGGAGATACGCTCGGCCAGGGGTCGCGGGTTCAACACGCAGGTTGAGATTTGGGGCCGCTATTAAATTCATGGTTTCTATTTCGCAAATTCTGTTAAGCAGTTCTGAATATGAAGTATTGTAAACTTGTATAAGTATTATATTTATTAAATGAATAATAGTAAATACAGGTGTTTTTGTCTAGCTGAATGACGTTTTTCAATTTACTTAAACTAGATAATTATATACAATACACTCATTCATTCATATTTATCTGTTACATAACCCTCGCCAAACGTGGTGCATGTGCATGTTGGGAGAGGCCTATGTCCAGCAGTGGACTGCAATAGGCTAATTGAATAATTGGCATAACTCTCGGGACTATGGAGTCCCGGGCCTTTAGAAGGCGTGCATTGGGCTGAAGCCAAGACGTGGAGGCCATTTCAAGAGAATTTAAATGTTAGGGATTCACACGCATGACGGATACCATCCCCGCCAGGTGCAGAGACTATTTCTGTATAGCGCTGTGGCCGCGATGGAAACTAAGTTATGGGCTATGGGGTTGAGTATTGGATGGACTGGCATTAAGCTGAGAGGCAGCCGTTATTCTGTATGGATGTGCTTGAAACTTTGTACCTATATCAGGATTTTTGTACTGTAGAATAAAAAAAACTTTCCTTTTTTTTTTCTTCTCTTCCTCCCTGCCGTGACAATACGTCTCAAAATTGTTAAAAAGGCAGGTGGGAACTTGCCAACTCATTGCATGGATCCCATTAAAATAGCCACACGTAGTGCGATAATGAGGCAACATCCGTTGAGTGGCTAAGGTTATCGTGAGGTGAGTCTGCGGAGTGCAAGATCACGATATGTCGGTCAGCATGCCCCCGTCGTTATGAAATTTTACACTGCCAACCTGGAGCATAGGTTCCGCCCTTGCGACTTGGCACTTAGCAAGCAGAGGGTTAGGGGGAAACTCGTCTCTGGCCCGCGGCCCACATTACACGGAGTAGGAACAGTAGTGGAAAAGTCGGCCGAATGTGTGGGCCAGAATACTATGGGAAAAAAGTAGTGTAGTAAAATCGACCCATTGTGATTTTATTTCTGTAAAATTAAAGAAGAAGTGCAAAATAAAACAAGTAGGTATCAATAGATACATATTTATGTACTTTTACTATTGTTTATCTTATTGTACATATATTACGTAGATTCTTACTTAATTGTATTTTTAAGGAAAATCATCATGATTGTTACAAATCAGGGTACGTGGTGTCGCCACTCACCAACAGCGTGCTGCCCCTGCGGGGTAATTTATATATTATTATTATTTATTTTTTATACTAATTTCTATATTATTATGTATTATACTCATTTATTTCATTATTTAAGTATTTTGGTACATATTTAGCGTATACTTCAATGTTTTACTTTTATTTAATTTTTTTTTTATATTTGTAAGTACTCCACAAAGTGGAAAGACGACGAACGCGCTGGATGCGAGCCGCTTCCAACCGGTCTTATTGGAGATCTATGTCCAGCAGTGGACTTTTTATGGCTGAAATGATGATGATGATGACTCCACAAGTAGGTCATACTTAATTATGGCTATTTGTGTTTATTTCTATTTGTAAATTTTATATTACACACAATTGGCCGTACATTAATAATATAATCTTTATTATAATAAAAATATTACTCAATCATGAGAATCTTCCTCCTTTTTGAAGTCGGTTAAAATAGTTATTTGTTATACAAGAGTGCAAAGTTGCTTTTTAACCGCGTGCTCAGTTGACCGAGTTGCGATGACCGAGCAAGCGAAAGATTCTAAATTTGAATCACGAGCGTAGCGAGTGATTCACAAATTAGAATCTTGAGCGTTAGCGAGGGAATCAAAAGAGCACAAGGTGAAAAATCTTTGCACTCGAGTGCAACACGTAACTTTTCATCCCACCTCAGCGAGGAAATAATGAAATGCTTCTCCTTCCCAGCGTTAATTCCCAGTCGCATCCGAAGCTTTCACCTCGGAGTCCGGGGTCCGCTTTACCAGTCTTAACTGCGGATTTGGCTGGACCTCGATATTTTCCGTGAAGCGACTGCCATCTGACCTCCACAACCCAATAGTGACATTAGGCAATATCGAAGCATTGCAGCTAGACCGTTGTTGTTGAACTTTTTAGGGCTCCAACTACCCGTAACGACTGCCATAGATGTTTGTATGGCATCCGTGACCGACGGCTTAACGTGCTCTCCAAGGCACGACCAGACCAATGCAAATACCCATTTTCATGCATAGAAAATATTTGCACTGAGCGGGGATCGAACCCGTGCCTCCTGCGTAGCGGCCGCGTTCACTACCACTACGCCATGGAGGCTGTATAATATGTGTATTAGTACTAATAAAAAAATACAAAAAAATAAAAATTCAACAACAATGTTCAACAATCTTCTTCCTCTTAGCGTTAATTCCCAGTCGCACCCGAAGCTTTCAGCTCGGAGTCTGGGGTCCGCTTTTACCAGTCATAGCTACAGTTTTGGCTAGACCTCGATATTTTCCGTGAAGCGATTGCCATCTGACCTCCACGACCCAATGTTAACATTAGGCGATATCGAAGCTTTGCAGCTAGACCGTTGTTTTTGGACTTTTTAGGGCACCAACTACCCGTAACGACTGCCATAGATGTTCTTATGGCAACCGGGACCGACGTCTTAACGTGCTCTCCGAGGCACGACCAGACCAATGCAAATACCCATATTTAATGAACACAAATATTTGCACTGAGCGGGGATCGAACCCGCGCCTCCTGCGCAGCGGCCGCGTTCACTACCGCTACGCCACGGAGGCAATGTTCAACAATATGACGTGAAAAAAATTGATGCGCGCAAAGCAAATTAAAAAAAAAAAGTACACCAAGGAGGTACCGAGTCTGAGTTTTTCATAAATTAAAAAAAGTTGTATGATAAATTCCGCACCATAGAGGTAGAAGTAAATAGGTTTAATGATGTTTTGAGTTCATAAACCTAGTACACACGATGTTCTAAATTCAAATTTACTTTATCCTCTAGAGGATAAAAACGACTTTTACGCTCAGTTATCGAAGAGCAAAAATACTCTTACCGAGATGGTGGGATGAAAAGGTTTTTGTAGGTATCACACCACTTCAGCTTAGAGGACGCAAAATACATGAGATCGCGCCCGCCGACCCTGCCACTCGCTTCCCTTGAAGTTTTCATAGTTACCTTGCACAAGTACCGAGTCGACCGACTGTGAGAACCCCATTTTTAGAAGAAGAAGAAACCCATTTGCAAATTAAAAACTGCGTGAAAATTAATGGGTACCGCTTGAGCTATAAAACTTATGTTTCGATTTTTTTAGTATCATTCGGGTTGGGGACTCCGTGGGGGTTAGGCGACATATCCCCACACCGGATGAGGGCCAGTTCGAGACATATGGCCCTGGGTCGGCCGGGGTGCGAGGGATATGGCTACGACAATCTCACCTCCGGCAACCGACGGCCCACAGTCGGCGTGCGATTTAGTCGGTTCGAGTCCGACATAACCTCCTCCTCCGGTTCCGGCGGGGGAGGTATCCGTGGGGATTTTTCGCACAATAATAAAAAAAAAAGTGTCATTCGGGTTTTTTATTTTTAATAACTAATATACTTAACAAGGTACCTACAGGAAAGAAGGTCTATATTGGAAATAATCGAGAACGAAGAGGAAAGATGATTGGTCATTTGATAAGACACGACTTATTTTTAAAAAACATCATGGAAGTGAAGGTGGAAGGAAAGAGGAAAAGAGGTAGACCAAGAGGAACGTTTATGGCACAGACAAAGGAAAAGATACAAGTTGCGTCATACCAGGAGGTCAAGGGTTTGGCGGAGGAGAGAGAAGAGTGGCGATTACTCCACCGACAAGAGCGCTGCTCTTAAGACTTAAGTCGCCAAAAGGAGAATATACTTACTTAAGTTTTATTTAAAAACTCAGTCTATTAAAGTCTTACACCCGTATTCACAAACAATACTTCGCTATGCGTACCACCAAAACTGTGCAAAGAACGACAAATCTTCAGTGCCTTCGTTTTGGCAAGCCTTTTTATTCATTGATAACACTTATGTAATACTTCGTTGAGGGAATGCACTGCGTTAGATACTGCTCCGTGATGATGTTTGTGAATTAATTTTACCAGCCCTATGCGCTCGAGCATACTATGAGACCTCACAGTATCGTTTGTGAATACGGGTGTTAGAGTAATACATTATAAATATTAAAAGGGTTTTGTTTAAAAAACTCATTTTAAAGACTAAAAACCGATATTGAACAGTCAGTATAGAATAGTCAGTTAGCCTAGTTTATTATATGTGCTTTTATAAAAAGTCGCTACAAGACTGTTTACCTACATTTAGTTAAGTACCTACCTAACCGAATGGAGTATATTATAAGTAGATTGAAAAATATCATTCAAATAGAAAAAGGAACTGTATTTACCATAATATCCATTTAATAAATATACAAGTTTACAATATTGAACATTTAGAACTGTTCATAAAACAGAATATGCGAAATAGAAACCATGAATTTAATAGCGGCCCCAAATCTCAACCTGCGTGTTGAACCCGCGACCCCTGGCCGAGCGTATCTCCACCGTGACAGTGTTCCTGTTGACGCCTCCAGCGGTGATGCGCGCAGTCTGGCCCAGGCTGCTCAGGTGCGTCCAGCGGACGGAGGAGATCCGCGTGGCGGCCCTGCCGGTGTACCTGACTGTGTGCACCAGCACCGTGTTGGCGACGGCTCCCCTGCTGAATGTTCCCCTGGAAGATGAATAAGTAAGTAAATACAAACAATATGATATATTTAATATTTAAACCAGCGTGTGGCTCATTACCTGAGAAGTCGTACGTTTGACCTGCCGACTGGACCTGTGGAGCCATCATCAAGATCAATATCTTCAGAAGATTCAATGATCTGCACCGGCTCCTCCGCACCCTCAAGCGTGGCAAGCTCTGCCACTTGTACAGGTTCAACCGCTGCACTGCTGGCGTATACTGCCAGAAGTCCCCACACCGCAAGCAGCATTTGAGTCTTCATCTAGAAAAGACAAACGTAGCAAATTGAAATCACCATCAGGAGTAAATGTAACATAATAGTTACTCTTTGCTTTTAACCATCAGTACTTCTGTGCGTCTTAGATCGTGGAGCTTGTAATAATTGGACACTCAAAGCAAGACATGGCGTCTCAGACGTCGTTGCGGAAGTCTGACTTTGTGTTCACAAACATAAAGTTACTTTATTTGTGAAGTACCTAGCTATAGGTTATTATGTATTCTGTGCTATAGTAAAAGTTTAAAAGCAACTTCACTATAGACTGAAGCAAGAATAGTATGAATATTTTCTAAAAACAGGTAAGTTGGGAAAATTTGTAGTCTAATTAAAAATATTATAAAAAGAGTTTACAGAAAAGTGGAGATTGTCCAGACGATTTTTTAGATGTTATCAAAATACCAAAACACACTGTCCAAAACCTACTGATACCATAATATTATAAATTATATTAATTGCTTATAAATACTAAACCACTTACCTTTGTAATATTTGTTTAGACTTTCTTAAAACTGAAGGATGGTTGTGTTTACACTGAGTATACCATTTCAACGTTGCGTCGCCTATATATACCCAGTGAAAAAGGGTGTTTATCGCCGATAGCAAAATCTATTAGATAAAAGGGTTAATGTCGACTTATTGCATTTCCCGTTGAACTTTAATTTACAACTCATTTTTATGATATTTATTGAATACCTATGGATAAGATAATGTGCCTGTAGGAGCTGACCGTATACAGCAAAGCACACAGCACGCAGTAGCAGGTACAGCGGTATACCGTGAAAAACTTGAACCACATCAAAGTTTCATAAATAATGTAAGTGAAGAGTTGTCGAGTTGTTTCTATGGACCCTAGAAGCTCCTTTAGGTGCCCCAGGTGGATACCGTCCAAGCTTGCTGCGGAACTAGTGTAGAATGAGTTCAGTGCCTTGGCCACGTCGTCAGGCGAGGCCGTGAGCGGCGTGAACGACGTATTGGGCTCCAGCAAGGGATCGAGAGGGCGCTACGACCCGGTATTTATTTGAGCTTCAAGGCAGCTTGTGCTTCGGGACCGCCCTGCGCGAAATTATCTTCCGACATCAGAAAGTCAACGGCTCCCTTCAGATCCCCCTCGAATACCACTGACTCAATTTTTTTTCTAATAACCCCCGGCTCCCCAACGGGCTGTAGTTCTAGGTAATCTTCAAATCTGTAGGAACTCGGGGAATCAATATTTGATTTTGCCTTTGACAATATACATATTGTCCGCCAGGGACTTACACGCTACAGGCGAAAGCCAACAGTGCGCACCAGTCCTCCGTCAACGCATCTGACTATGATGTCACAAAGTTTGCCAGCCGCTTGGTTACGTGTGCCTCTGGGTATGTGCAGCATCACTGGTAGGTATGCCTCCTTGCAGAGTGGGTACCTTTTCCAGGGGACACCAATATGAGGAACCGTCCCCGTATGAGCACAGATTGTGTGAGTCTGCTGACTGCAAATTGATGGGCACTGCGAGACTCGCAGGTGCACCGTGTGGTGGCCATGCATGCATGCGGGGAGTTTGAACTTTGAGGCAATACGTAAGAGGTAGGAACAAAATAAAAAATAACGACAATTATTATAAACTGACTAATTGCCAAGAGCCTTGACCAACATATCAAAAGGTTCGCGTTAGGCAGTTGGGTCAAGGGCCTGATGCAGAAGGCGGTACTCCAAGAGACGCTTTTTGCCTACATCTTAGACATACATACCTATATTAATATGTTATGTTAATCCCTTAATTTGCTTTAGATTTGTATTTTGTATTATGTCTAGGAAAGTAGGAAAATATCTTTGATCAACTATTATCTAATCAGTTTTTTTATACCACTTAGGTCGGAAACAAGCACACGGCCTACAAGATGGAAAGTAGTTACCGTGGCCTATAGACGTAATAGAAACAAAAATTATCTACAGGTATTTTATTGGCATTTAAGGTAATCATATATTATGATTAATACATAAAAGTCAAGCCATACATGACATAATATGTAGATACCTATATGTTTGTAAACAATTGATATACATAATATTATCTTTTTTATCATGTGGGAGTCCCCTTAGGTGTTTTCATGTGTGCGTTGTTATCACATTTTTTTATATTCTCTCCTTCCTGTACAATATCATAATTAATCCATTAACTCCTTCTTATCTACGATTAACAGAACAGCGATTTGTATTCTTGTACAACACGCACTTATGCAACAACTCAAATCGGGGTCTTTGAGATCATCAGAGAATCTGAAATTCAAAATGCCGAGCCATTCCACTAACTTCGCCGACAAATCTTTTTCGGTTCAAGCGGCTCAGTCGTGGACTCTGCCAGTGACTGCCAGGCGTGCTCAGTCCTTGTCTGTGTACAGGAGACTAGTCAAAGATTACTACCTATCTCTCTGACCCCTGATGTGTGTATTAATATTTTATGACAATATCTTCTGTGTTATATATACTTAGTATGTGTATATTATGTACGAGTATAAACATAAATACACCTTTACTTTGGTAGCTGTTAAGATTATGTGTCTTCTTTTGCTCTTTCATTATTTTTGTTTTCTTTTATTTATATTATGTATTATCAATGTATGACAGATCCGACTGCAATTCCTACAGAGGCATCTCCTTACTGACATCTCCGGGGAAAGTCTTTGCTCGCATACTATTAAACCGTTTGCAGCACTTACCTATCTGAAGGCATACTGCCGGAATCCCAATTTGGCTTTAGACCGAACCGAGGCACATGTGAGGCTATTTTCTCTATTCGCCAGCTGCAAGAGAAGAGCCGAGAGCAGAATCAATGTGAACAAAGCATGTTTTGTTGACCTTGAGAATGCCTTCGATAGCGTACCTCGAGAAGCCTTATGGGTGGTGCTGGCGAAACTGGGATGCACACACAAATTTATTCGACTGATCCGACTCCTGCACGATGACATGCGATGTTGTGTCAATGTGCAGGGTGAAGACTCTGAGTTCTTCACAGTGAGCTGTGGTGTGAAACAAGGCTGCGTGTTCGCTCCAACTCTATTCGCCCTGTACTTTGCAGTTGTAGTTAGGAAAGCTTTGCGATGTCTGTCTGACGGTATTCGAATTCGCTTCCGTACCGATGGCAGTGGTGTCTTCAACCTGTCGAGACTAAAAGCTCGCACCAAGGTGACTCTCGCGACTATTACAGAGATGATGTATGCGGATGATATGTGTTTTGTGGCGGACTCCCCAGAGGGTCCATTCCACCTCAAATGCCTCCGCGATATTCTGAAAATAAATTGGTCGGACCTTGTTCGAAACACGGAAGTTTTACGACGGGCAAATGTTGGTGGAATCCAGGCATATTTAATGAGGCGGCAGCTTCAGTGGTGCGGTCATGTCTCCCGAATGTCAGACGACAGAGTGGCGAAGCGTATCTTTAACTGCGAATTGCAGGATGGCAAGCGCAAACAAGGTGGCCAATTCCTGCGGTACCAAGATGTACTTAAGAGACACATGAAGCGATGTGAGCTCTCCGTCACGGTGGGAGGCTATGGCGGCAGACCGAACATGGTGGAGGAATACCGTCCACACCAAGGTGTCCGAGTTCGAGAGCAGGAGGAGAGAGGAGCTTGATGCAAGACGAGACGAGCTCAAGGCCCGCCCACCTGCGGCCATACAATACAATTACGTCGGGGGGTGCTGACTTGTGGCGTGTGTGTATAGGCTATGTCAGTTACCTGAGAGCTCACCAACGTAGCTCTCATTAGCCAGATGCCAGTCGCTGTGGCCGAACACGGTCGGGGGAGAGAAAGAGAGAGATCACCAAACTGCTCTGAAACTTTCTTCTCCTATTTTTTTCTCACCATCCTATGGTTGCCTGTTAGAAATTGCCGCAGAGCGATAAGGCCGTCAACAGCGCCCCGAGCACGAAAATCTTTCAGGAGGAGAGAAAGGAGCCTGCCTGCTGTGAACCTGTGCGTGTGAAGCCTGCAGGGGTACAGTACAATGAGTAGTACCTCTGCGACCCGACGTGGTCGTAGTGAACGCAACTGCTAGGCAGGGGCCCGATTCACTAACTTTACGTTTAAGTTTTCGTGGTTTTGTGACTTCTAAAACGTAACTTTAATTCAACAATTCGATGAGTAAAACTATAGTTTTCTTTGTGGGTTTTCGGTAAAGAAGGAAACGTAACTATATTTATTATGACATATGACAAGCATGCCAGACCAAAAAAAAAACTAGAATTATTTATTGTTCTACCAAGTTTTAGTTTGGCAGATTTAACTGGATACCACGTTATACGTTATCGAAATGGAAGTCACGCGTATACGAGACGTGGCGTTAGTGAATCGGGCCCCAGGGTTCGATTCCCGCTCAGTGCAAATATTTGTATGCGTGAATATGTCTATTGGTTTGATATGGGTGTTTCCGTGCCTCATAGAGCACGTTAACCTGCCACGGCTGGTTGCCATATGAACATCAATGGCAGTCGTTATGGGTAGTGGAGCTCTCAAAAGTCTGACTAGTTTAACTAAAGAACTCTGATATCGCCAATTGGGAAGGTACCTATTTCTTTTCTTTCTTTCTTTATTTCTTATTCAACAACTTTTACAATAAAATATGAAATGCATTGGATATGATAGCCTATATGTAAATAATAACTTTGCATTTTATTTGAGATGTCACGGACATGAAGGCTGTCGCGGTAAAGAGTTCCTCGTGCGATCTTTACGCGTGACGCCACACATCCACCGCAGCATTTTCATCTCTGTGACTCGCAGCTCCTGCTTGTGTCGCTCCAGCGGTGGCCACGCCTCACAGCCGTGTAAAAGGGCAGGCCTAATGATCGTCTTTTATACCTGCCCCTTCAACCTGCATTTTCTGCCACTTGACCCACGCCGCGGAAATATATTGCCCTGACGTAGCAGTCGATGTCACCAGTCACGTGAATTACGTATGCTGTCTTCGCCACAATTTTTTTTTAGCTTCACACTCTCGTTCTCTAGCGCCTCATTCTACACTTTTACGCTTCGCACCAATCTGCTCCTGTCCGCGTCCATCAGCGCAATAGCGAGCGAATAAGTTTACTAATGCGTATATCCGAGTAATATTTATTATTACAATAACGATTATATTAATGTGCCATATTAAAAAATCTCGAAGTTCAAAATCCGGAAAATTAGATTTTTGGGTTTTGAACCACCCAAGCTTATAAAAAAAAACCTGTATTTACTATAATTTATCCATTTATTAAATATACAAGTTATAAAACAGAATTTGCGAAATAGAAGCCATGAATTTAATAGCGGCCCCAAATCTCAACCTGCGTGTTGAACCCGCGACCCCTGGCCGAGCGTATCTCCACCGTGACAGTGTTCCTGTTGACGCCTCCAGCGGTGATGCGCGCAGTCTGGCCCAGGCTGCTCAGGTGCGTCCAGCGGACGGAGGAGATCCGCGTGGCGGCCCTGCCGGTGTACCTGACTGTGTGCACAAGCACCGTGTTGGCGACGGCTCCCCTGCTGAATGTTCCTCTGGAAGAAGACAAACTAAGTGAATAACAATATCATATTTAATATTTAGACTATTGAAAGAACCAGCGTGTGGCTTATTACCTGAGAAGTCGTACGTTTGACCTGCCGACTGGACCTGTGGAGCCATCATCGAGATCAATATCTTCAGAAGATTCAATGATTTGCACCGGCTCCTCCACCCCCTCAAGTGTGGCAAGCTCTGCCACTTGTACAGGCTCAACCGCTGCACTACTGGCGTATACTGCCAGAAGTCCCCACACCGCAAGCAGCATTTGAGTCTTCATCTAGAAAAGACACACAGGAATAAATAATGTAACATAATATTTACTCTTTGCTTCACCAGTACTTCTGTTCCTCCAAGATCATGGAGCTTGTAATAATTGGATAGGTACTTAAAGCAAAACGTGGCGACTGCTGTCGTTGCGGAAGTTGAACTTTGTGTTTACCAACTTATAGTTACTTTATTTGTGAAGTAGTTACCTAGCTATAGGCTATTATCTGTTCTGTGCTGTAGTAAAAGTTGAAAAGCACTATAAAGACTAAAGTAAGAGTAATATGATTATTTTCTAAGAGCAGGTAAGTTGGGAAAATTTGTAGTTTAATTAACTGCTATCAAAATACCAAAATACACTGTCGGGTACATGCATAAGGTACTGATACCATAATATTATAAATTATTATGAATTGTTTAAAAATAGGAAACCACTCACCTTAGTAATATTTGTTTAAACTTTCTTAAAACTGAAGGATGGTTGTGTTTACACTGAGTATACCATTTCAACGTCGCCTATATATACCCAGTGAAAAAGGGTGTTTATCGCCGATAGCAAAATCTATTAGATAAAAAGGTTAATGTCGACTTATTGCATTTCCTGTTGAATTTTAATTTACAACTCATGTTTCATGATGGTTATTGAATACTTATGGATTAGATAATGTTAAGTCTATAGGAGCTGACCGTATACAGCAGAAGCGCACAGTACGCAGTAGCAGATACAGCGGCATACCGTGAAATGCATGAATGTGTTAATATTGTTCTAAGGCTTCTCAATGGTGCCGTTTATCCGCACCAAAGTTTCATAAATTAGGTAAGTGTAGAGTCGTCGACCGACCGCACAATATATAATCCATAGAAATAAAAGAATATTTCTATTGAACCCTATTACCTAGAAGCTCCTTTAGGTGCCCCAGTTGGATGCCGTCCATGCCTGCTGTGGAACTAGTGTAGAATGAGTTCAGTGCCTTGGCCACGTCGTCGCACGTATTGGGCTCCAGCGAGGGATCAAGAGGGCGCTACGGCCCGGCAAATTATTTGAGCTTTAAGGCAGCGAGTGCCTTGGGACCGCCTTGTGCGAAATTGTTCTCCGACATCAGAAAGCCAACGGCTCCCCTGAGATCCCCCTCGAATACTTTCGACTTAATTTTTTTTCTAATAGACTATAACCCCCGGCTCTCCAACGGACTTCAGTACTCGTGTTCAATCTGTAGGAACCCGGGGAATTAATATTTGATTTCGCCTCTGACAATATACTGCCCATTAGGTACTTATACGGTATCCGCCGCGCTAAGGCGAACGACAATGGCGCGCACCAGTCCTCCACACTATTTCCGTCTATGATGTCGCAAAGTTTGCCTATCGCTTGGTCACGTGCGTCCCTGGATAAGTACCGCATCACTGGTAGGTATGCCTTCTTGCAGAGTGAGTACCTTTTCCAGGTGTCACCAATATACGGGAACCGTCCCCGTGTGCGTCTCCTGACTGCAATTGATGGGTACTGCGACACTTGCAGGTCCAGTGTGTGGTGGCCATGCATGCATGCGGGTAATTTGAACGTTGAGGCAATTCGCTCATTGTTAAATACCGACAGTAACGGGCAGGAAGAAATGAAGGAAAGGCAAGAGGCAGGAAGAAAATAAAAATAAAAACAACAAACTGACTGATTGCTAAGAGCATCGACTAACACCATATCAGGAGGTTCGCGTTAGGCAGTTGGATTAAGGGCCTGATGCAGAAGGCGGTACTCCTATGTAGGTATATTTATTCATATATAAACAATTTATTGATTTACATAATATTATCTGTTTTATCATGTGGGAGTCCCCTTAGGTGTTACGTTATCACGTGTGTGTTGTTATCACATGTTTTATATTCCCTCTTTAGTAATATCTACTTACGAATAACAGTACAGCGATTTGAATTCTTCTTCAGCGACAAATCCACGGATATGACTGAGTAACGAAGATGCCTCAGTGAAATTTATTTGAAGAAAAACGCGTCGCCAAATGCGGGTGAGAAGATGGGCGTGACGCCGCACATTCACCGCAGCATTTTCATCTCTGTGACTCGCTGCTCCTGCTTGTGTCGCTCCAGCAGCGGCCACGCCTCACAGCCGTGTAAAAGGACAGCCCTAATGATCGTTTTATAGACAATATAGACGCCTTCAACCTCACTCGCATATTAGGGTCGCATGTGACGCCAGTCATTTTCTACCACTTGACCCACGCCGCGACAACGCATGCCCTGACATCGCAGACGATGTCACCAGTCACGTGTCAGTCGCTGTCTTCGCCACAATTTTTTTTAGCTTCACGCTGTCGTTCTTTAGCGCCTCGTTCTACACTGTTAGGTACACTGCGCACCAATCTGCTCCTGTTCGCGTCCATCAGTGCAATAGCGAGCGAATAAGTTTACTAATGCGTATATCCGAGTATTATTATTATAATAACGAGTTAATTAATGTGCCATATTAAAAAATCTCGAAGTTCAAAATCCGGAAAATTCGATTTTTGGGTTTGGAACCACCCAAGCTTATAAAAAAAAATAACCACGAAGGCTAATAAAATTAGTCCAGTCATTTGGGCAAAAACCTAGAACATTACCCGGAAAGTTTTCCGGGAGTTTTGAAAATTGGCAATTTTATAGATTTTGATAATGCTCTTTCCAAATTTGAACTTTGCCACCTCAAATGTTTGCCGCTCGCGCCGCTATTTTGAAAAAATGGCGCCCAAAACCAGTTTTTTGATAATAACTCCTTTCCTACCCATTTTACAGGAAAACATATTTCCACAAAATAAAAGTAGAAAAAATTTCCTACAAATTTATGTCAAACCTTTTCTTTCCTAAAATCAATAGTTTCGGCGTACGAGCGCCGTAAAGTGTAATTCAATACACGTTTCGGCAGAAATACTCATTTCCACATCACCATGAGGTAGAGAAATCGGCGCGTTTTTTTTTATCGTGGTATCCCTTCTGTCCTACTTCATTAGAAGCCATGGCTCTGTAAATGCAAACGACACTGTGAAATGATAAACGTATACTGATGACTCAGACTAAATATTTCTATTGAGCTCAGCTGGGGCCAGATGTTTCTTAGAAGGGAAAGAAGGGGCCTGACACAGAAGGGACGCATTTCTTTATACCTGCGGAGACATGATAGACTATAGTTACCTATAATTACTATAGATAACCTTCGTATAATTTTAATAATTTACAAATCACAGTATGAGCAGTTTAAAGTAAATATTACACGTTGGTGTGGATGTATAATGGTTTACGACGCTCGTACGCCGAAACTATTGATTTTAGGAAAGAAAAGGTTTGACATAAATTGTAGAAAATTTCCTCTACTTTTATTTTGTGTAATATGTTTTTTCTGTAAAATGCGTAGGAAAAGAGTAATTATCAAAAAACTGCATTTGGGCGCCATTTTTTCAATATGGCGGCGCGAGCGGCAAACATACGAGGTGGCAAAGTTCAAATTTGGAAAGAGCATATCAAAATCTATAAAATTGCCAATTTTCAAAACTCCCGGAAAACTTTCCAGGTAAAAATACCAAATGACTGGACTAAAAATGTGTATCTAGTAAGAAGTTTGAAAACCATCATTCGGATAGAAAAAAAAACCTGTATTTACTATAATTTATCCATTTAATAAATATACAAGTTATAAAACAGAATTTGCGAAATAGAAGCCATGAATTTAATAGCGGCCCCAAATCTCAACCTGCGTGTTGAACCCGCGACCCCTGGCCGAGCGTATCTCCACCGTGACAGTGTTCCTGTTGACGCCTCCAGCGGTGATGCGCGCAGTCTGGCCCAGGCTGCTCAGGTGCGTCCAGCGGACGGAGGAGATCCGCGTGGCGGCCCTGCCGGTGTACCTGACTGTGTGCACCAGCACCGTGTTGGCGACGGCTCCCCTGCTGAATGTTCCCCTGGAAGAAGACAAACTAAGTGAATAACAATATCATATTTAATATTTAGACTATTGAAAGAACCAGCGTGTGGCTCATTACCTGAGAAGTCGTACGTTTGACCTGCCGACTGGACCAGTGGAGCCATCATCAAGATCAATATCTTCAGAAGATTCAATGATTTGCACCAGCTCCTCCGCCCCCTCAAGTGTGGCAAGCTCTGCCACTTGTACAGGCTCAACCGCTGCACTACTAGCGTATACTGCCAGAAGTCCCCACACCACAAGCAGCATTTGAGTCTTCATCTAGAAAAGACACACAGGAATAAATAATGTAACATAATATTTACTCTTTGCTTCACCAGTACTTCTGTTCCTCCAAGATCATGGAGCTTGTAATAATTGGATAGGTACTCAAAGCAAAACGTGGCGACTGCCGTCGTTGCGGAGGTCGAACTTTGTGTTTACCAATTTATAGTTACTTTATTTGTGAAGTACCTAGCTATAGGCTATTATCTGTTCTGTGCTATAGTAAAAGTTAAAAAGCACTATAAAGACTAAAATAATAATCCCTACTAGTCCCTACTAATATTATAAATGTGAAAGTAACTCTGTCTGTCTGTCTGTCTGTCTCGCTTTCACGCCCAAACCACTTAACCGATTTTGATGAAAATTGGTATAGGTGTAGATTAGACCTTGAGAAAGGACATAGGCTATGTTTGGTCGCGATAACCGACATCCACGCGGGCGGAGCCGCGGGAAAAAGCTAGTAAATAATAAATATTCCACAACATTCTACACAACGCTTTCTAGACGCATGGTAAGCTTAATTAGCTTGTGTTATGGAATCTAGAATGCGGATATACATACTTAGATACTTTTTTTTTGTAAATACATACATATTTTACATAGAAACACCGTAAGAGTAAGAGTAATATGATTATTTTCTAAGAACAGGTAAGTTGGGAAAATTTGTAGTCTAATTAACTGCTATCAAAATACCAAAATACACTGTCGGGTACATGCATAAGGTACTGATACCATAATATTATAAATCATATGAATTGTTAAAAATAGGAAACCACTTACCTTAGTAATATTTGTTTAGACTTTCTTAAAACTGAAGGATGGTTGTGTTTACACTGAGTATACCATTTCAACGTCGCCGTCGCCTATATATACCCAGTGAAAAAGGGTGTTTATCGCCGATAGCAAAATCTATTAGATAAAGGGGTTAATGTTGACTTATTGCATTTCCTGTTGAATTTTAATTTACAACTCATGTTTCATAATAGTTATTGAATACTTATGGATAAGATAATGTTAAGTCTATAGGAGCTGACCGTATACAGCAGAAGCGCACAGTACGAAGTAGCAGATACAGCGGTATACCGTGAAATGCATGAATGTGTTATATTGTTTTAAGGCTTCTCAATGGTGCCGTTTATCCGCACCAATGTTTCATAAATTAGGTAAGTGTAGAGTCGTCGACCGACCGCACATGATCCATAGAAATAAAAAAGTATTTCTATGGACCCTATTACCTAGAAGCTCCTTTAGGTGCCCCAGGTGGATACCGTCCAAGCTTGCTGCGGAACTAGTGTAGAATGAGTTCAGTGCCTTGGCCACGTCGTTGCACTTATTGGGCTCCAGCGAGGGATCAAGAGGGCGCTACGGCCCAGCATATTATTTGAGCTTCAAGGCAGCGAGTGCCTCGGGACCGCCTTGTGCGAAATTTGTTCTCCGACATCAGAAAGCCAACGGCTCCCCTGAGATCCCCCTCGAATACTTTCGACTTAATTTTTTTTCTAATAGACTATAACCCCCGGCTCTCCAACGGACTTTAGTACTCGTGTTCAATCTGTAGGAACCCGGGGAATTAATATTTGATTTCGCCTCTGACAATATACTGCCCATTAGGGACTTATACGGTATCCGCAGCGCTAAGGCGAACGACAATGGTGCGAACCAGTCCTCCACACTATTTCCATCTATGATGTCGCAAAGTTTGCCTATCGCTTGGTCACGTGCGTCCCTGGATAAGTACCGCATCACTGGTAGGTATGCCTTCTGGCAGAGTGAGTACCTTTTCCAGGTGTCACCAATATACGGGAACCGTCCCCGTGTGCGTCTCCTGACTGCCATTGATGGGCACTGCGACACTTGCAGGTCCAGTATGTGGTGGCCATGCATGCATGCGGGTAATTTGAACGTTGAGGCAATTCGCTCATTGTTAAATACCGACAGTAACGGGCAGGAAGAAATGAAGGAAAGGCAAGAGGCAGGAAGAAAATAAAAATAAAAACAACAAACTGACTGATTGCCAAGAGCATCGACTAACACCATATCAGGAGGTTCGTTTATCACGAATAACAGTACAGCGATTTGTATTCTTGCGCAGCACGCACTTATGCAACAATTCAAATCGAGGTTTTCGAGATCATCATAATCTGGGATTGAAAATGCCGAGCCATTCCACTAACTTCGCCGACAAATCTTTTTCGGTTCAAGCGGCTCAGGGGTGGCATACTTCTTCTTCATCTAAGCGTTAATTCCCAGTCGCATCCGATGCTTTTCGCCTTATATGCAGATTTGGCTAGACCTCGATATTTTCCGTGAAGAGACCGACTGCCATCTTACCTCCACAACCCAATGGGGACATTAGGCGATATCAAAGCATTGCAGCTAGACCGTTGTTGTTGGAATTTTTAGAGCTCCAACTACCCGTAACGACTGGCATAGATGTTCGTATGGCAACCAGGACCGACAGCTTAGCGTGCTCTCCGAGGCACGACCAGACCAACGCAAATATCCATATTCATGCATACAAATATTTGCACAGAGCGGGGATAAAACTCGTGCCCCCTGCGTAGCGGCTGCGTTCACTACCGCTACGCCACGGAGGCTCACAGTGGTGGAATACTCTCTAAAGGCAATTTTTAAAATATTTCTCTGCGCAAACCATTCTAGTACTTCAAGGAATATTCTAAAAAAAGAATTTAGCGAAATCGGTTCAGCTGTTCTCGAGATTCGCGCTTAGCAACACATTCAGCGATTCATTTTTTTATCATCGATATCAATGTACATCAAACTGCCCTGAATCATTCTTCTCCTATTTTTTTCTCTTCATCCCATGGTTGCCTGTAAGAAATTGCCGCAGAGCGATAAGGCCGTCAACCGTGCCCCTGCCTACTGTGAACCTGTGTGGGTGCGTGTGAAGCCTGCAGGGGTACAGTACAATGAGTAGTACATCTGCGACCCGACGACGTGGCGTTAGTGAACGCAACTGCTACGCAGGGTTCGATTCTCACTCAGTGCAAATATTTGTATGCATGAATAAATGTGCCTCAGAGAGCACGTTAACCTGCAACGGCTGGTTGCCATATGAACATCAATGGCAGTCGTTACGGGTTGTGGAGCTCTCAAAAGTCTGACTAGTTTAACTAAAGAACTCTGATATCGCTAATTGAGTAAGTATTTCTTTTCTCTCTTTCTTTATTTCTTATTCAACAACTTTTACAATAAAATATGAAATGCACTGGATATGATAGCTTAAATGTTAAAAATAACTTTGCATTTTATCTCAGATGTCACGGACATGAAGGCTGCCGCGGTATAAGAGTTCCTCGTGCGATCTTTACGCGTGACGCCGCACATTCACCGCAGCATTTTCAACTCAGTGACTCGCTACTCCTGCTTGTGTTGCTCCAGCAGCGGCCACGCCTCACAGCCGTGATGATCGTTTTATAGACCCCTTCAACCTCACTCGCATAGGGTCGCATGTGACGCCAGTCATTTTCTGCCACTTGACCCACGCCGCCGCCGCGGCAACGCATGCCCTGACGTCGCAGTCGATGTCGTCACCAGTCACGTGAATTACGTATGCTGTGTTCGCCACAATTTTTTTTAGCTTCACACTGTCGTTCTTTAGCGCCTCATTCTACACTTTTACACTTCGCACCAATCTGCTCCTGTTCGCGTCCATCAGCGCAATAGCGAGCAAATAAGTTTACTAATGCGTATATCCGAGTAATATTTATTATTATAAAAACGATTATATTAATGTGCCGTATTAAAAAATCTCGAAGTTCAAAATCCGGAAAATTAGATTTTTGGGTTTGGAACCACATAAGCTTATAAAAAAAATAACCACAAAAGCTAATGTGTATCTACTGTATCTAGTAAGTAGTATGAAAACCATCATTCGGATAGAAAAAAAAAACCTGTATTTACTATATTATCCATTTAATAAATATACAAGTTATAAAACAGAATTTGCGAAATAGAAGCCATGAATTTAATAGCGGCCCCAAATCTCAACCTGCGTGTTGAACCCGCGACCCCTGGCCGAGCGTATCTCCACCGTGACAGTGTTCCTGTTGACGCCTCCAGCGGTGATGCGCGCAGTCTGGCCCAGGCTGCTCAGGTGCGTCCAGCGGACGGAGGAGATCCGCGTGGCGGCCCTGCCGGTGTACCTGACTGTGTGCACCAGCACCGTGTTGGCGACGGCTCCCCTGCTGAATGTTCCCCTGGAAGAAGAATAAGTAATTAAATACAAACAATATAATATATTTAATATTTAAACTATTGAAAGAACCAGGGTGTGGCTCATTACCTGAGAAGTCGTACGTTTGACCTGCCGACAGGACCTGTGGAGCCATCGTCAAGGTCAATATCTTCAGAAGATTCAATGATCTGCACCGGCTCCTCCGCCCCCTCAAGTGTGGCAAGCTCTGCCACTTGTACAGGCTCAACCGCTGCACTGCTGACGTACACTGCCAGAAGTCCCCACACCACAAGCAGCATTTGAGTCTTCATCTAGAAAAGACACACGTAGCAAGTTGAAATCACCGCCAGAAGTAAATGTAACATTATAGTTACTCTTTGCTTTTAACCATCAGTACTTCTGTTCGTCTTAGATCGTGGAGCTTGTAGTAATTGGACACTCAAAGCAAGACATGGCGTCTCAGACGTCGTTGCGGAAGTCTGACTTTGTGTTCACAAACATAAAGTTACTTTATTTGTGAAGTACTTTGTACCTAGCTATAGGCTACTATGTATTCTGTGCTATAGTAAAAGTTTAAAAGCAACTTCACTATAGACTGAAGCAAGAATAGTATGATTATTTTCTAAAACAGGTAAGTTGGGAAAATTTGTAGTCTAATTGAAAATATTTTAAAAAGAGTTTACAGAAAAGTGGAGATTGTCCAGACGATTTTTTAGATGTTATCAAAATACCAAAACACACTGTCGGGTACATGCAAAAGGTACCTACTGATACCTTTACTTTACCTTACTTTGTACCTAGCTATAGGCTACTATGTATTCTGTGCTATAGTAAAAGTTTAAAAGCAACTTCACTATAGACTGAAGCAAGAATAGTATGATTATTTTCTAAAACAGGTAAGTTGGGAAAATTTGTAGTCTAATTGAAAATATTTTAAAAAGAGTTTACAGAAAAGTGGAGATTGTCCAGACGATTTTTTAGATGTTATCAAAATACCAAAACACACTGTCGGGTACATGCAAAAGGTACCTACTGATACCATAATATTATAAATTATATTAATTGCTTATAAATACTAAACCACTTACCTTTGTAATATTTGTTTAGACTTTCTTAAAACTGAAGGATGGTTGTGTTTACACTGAGTATACCATTTCAACGTCGCGTCGCCTATATATACCCAGTGAAAAAGGGTGTTTATCGCCGATAGTAAAATCTATTAGATAAAAAGGTTAATGTCGACTTATTGCATTTCCTGTTGAATTTTAATTTACAACTCATGTTTCATGATGTAAATTGAATACTTATGGATAAGATAATGTTGACCGCATACAGCAGAAGCACACAGTACGTAGTAGCAGATACAGCGGTATACCATGAAATACTTGAATGTAATATTATTGTTTTAAAACTTCTCATTGGTGCCGTTTATCCGCACCAAAGTTTCATAAATTAGGTAAGTGAAGAGTCGTCGACCGACCACATGATCCATAGAAATAGGTATTTCTATGGACTCGATTACCTAGAAGCTCCTTTAGGTGCCCCAGGTGGATACCGTCTAAGCCTGCTGCGGAACTAGTGTAGAATGAGTTCAGTGCCTTGACCACGTCATCAGGCGTGGCTGTGAGGGGCGTGAACGACGTATTGGGCTCAAGCGAGGGATCGAAAGGGAGTTAGGGTCCGGCATTTATTAAAGCTTTCAAGGCAGCGAGTGCCTCAGGACCGCCCTGCGCGATATAGTCGTCCGACATCAGCAGGCCAGCACAACTTTGCGATATTGATCGAGATTGTTATTGGTCAGACAAGGTAACGTCCACTGGAGATCGACCAATGACATTCTCGATCAAGGTTGTCGCAACGTTGTGCTCGACACTGAACGCTTAGAGAATTGCACAGCAGATCCCCGTCGAGTACCATCGACTTAATTTTTTATTCCAATAATATAACCCTAACCTATCTAACTATAACCCCCGGCTCTCCAACGGCCTTTAGTAATCGTCTTCAAATCTGTAGGAACCCGGGGAATCAATATTTGATTTTGCCTTTGACAATATATTGCCCGGCAGGGACTTATACCTTATACGGTATCCCAAGCGCTATAGGCGAAAGACGCGCGCACCAGTCCTCCACACTATTGTCGTCAACGCATCTTCTGACTATGATGTTATCCATTCTGCAAAGGGGCATACCAGTGATGCGGCACATACCCAGTATGTGCCGCATCACTGGTATGCCCCTTTGCAGAATGGATAACTTTTCGAGGAGACATCAATGTGGGAGAACTGTAATTTATTGCCTACGTCTTATGGTCCTATAGTTTTTGAGTTTATTTGTTACAACATGCAAAAATACAGATATTTCCTCTAGCCGCGGTAGCCTAGTGGTATGGGTAATGGACTGCTGAGACGAGGTCTCGTGTTCGATCCCAGGTTTTACCATGGCACACACCAATGACTTTTCGATGCTTTTCGAAGTTATGTGTGTATTTATCGCAGGTTTATAAGTGCCCGGTTAATGGCAATAGGCTCGCCACCTATTACATTGGGACCTAAACATAAACGGCGAAATGTGGGTGCTAGCACCTCTGCCTACCCCTTCGGGGATACAGGCGTGAGTTTATGTTATGTATAATATTCTTATTAGTATAGATATGCCATTTAATGTATTCAGATATATTATGATTAATACACAAAAATCAAGGGATACATGACATAATATCTACTTCATTTGAAACAATTAATTTAAGTACATACTATCTTTTTTATCATGTGTGAGTCCCCTTAGGGTTTAAGTTATCACGTGTGTTGTTATCACATGTTTTATATTGTCTCCTTATTGTACAATATTCTAATTAATCCATTAACTCCTTCTTATCTGAGATTAACATGACAACGATTTGTATTCTTGCACAATACGCACTTGAGGGTTATGAGATGATCAGAGAATCTGAGATTGAAAATGCGACAAATCCACGGAGGACATAATATGACTGAGTAACGAAGATGCCTCAGTGAAATTTATTTGAAGAAAAACGCGTCGCCAAATGCGGGTGAGAAGATGGGCGTGACGCCGCACATTCACCGCAGCATTTTCATCTCTGTGACTCGCTGCTCCTGCTTGTGTCGCTCCAGCAGCGGCCACGCCTCACAGCCGTGTAAAAGGACAGCCCTAATGATCGTTTTATAGACAATATAGACGCCTTCAACCTCACTCGCATATTAGGGTCGCATGTGACGCCAGTCATTTTCTACCACTTGACCCACGCCGCGACAACGCATGCCCTGTCAGTCGCTGTCTTCGCCACAATTTTTTTTAGCTTCACGCTGTCGTTCTTTAGCGCCTCGTTCTACACTGTTAGGTACACTGCGCACCAATCTGCTCCTGTTCGCGTCCATCAGTGCAATAGCGAGCGAATAAGTTTACTAATGCGTATATCCGAGTATTATTATTATAATAACGAGTTAATTAATGTGCCATATTAAAAAATCTCGAAGTTCAAAATCCGGAAAATTCGATTTTTGGGTTTGGAACCACCCAAGCTTATAAAAAAAAATAACCACGAAGGCTAATATCTAGTAAGAAGTTTGAAAACCATCATTCGGATAGAAAAAAAAACCTGTATTTACTATAATTTATCCATTTAATAAATATACAAGTTATAAAACAGAATTTGCGAAATAGAAGCCATGAATTTAATAGCGGCCCCGAATCTCAACCTGCGTGTTGAACCCGCGACCCCTGGCCGAGCGTATCTCCACCGTGACAGTGTTCCTGTTGACGCCTCCAGCGGTGATGCGCGCAGTCTGGCTCAGGCTGCACAGGTGCGTCCAGCGGACGGAGAAGATCCGCGTGGCGGCCCTGCCGGTGTACCTGACTGTGTGCACCAGCACCGTGTTGGCGACGGCTCCCCTGCTGAATGTTCCCCTGGAAGAACAAAAAGTAAGTAAATAACAATATAATATTTAATATTTAATCTATTGAAAGAACCAGCGTGTGGCTCATTACCTGAGAAGTCGTACGTTTGACCTGCCGACAGGATCTGTGGAGCCATCGTCAAGGTCAATATCTTCAGAAGATTCAATGATATGCACCGGCTCCTCCACCCCCTCAAGCGTGGCAAGCTCTGCCACTTGTACAGGTTCAACCGCTGCACTGCTGACGTACACTGCCAGAAGTCCCCACACCGCAAGCAGCATTTGAGTCTTCATCTAGAAAAGACACATGTAGCAAGTTGAAATCACCTCCAGGAGTAAATGTAACATAATATTTACTCTTTGCTGTTAACCATCAGTACTTCTGTTCCTCTTAGAGCATGGAGCTTGCAATAATTGTCACTCAAAGCAAAACATGGCGACTGGCATACCCCGCTGCGGGTTATGCGCACTTCGTCCCATTCGCACTTCGTCCTCCGTTCGGAGTTGGTCCCATTCGCGGTTAGTCCCATTCGCGGTCGGTCCCATTCGCAGTTGGTCCCATTCGCAGTTCGTCCCATGCATGTGCTTTGTAAGGGAAGAGGTAGTTTTAAGGACCGAAGTGGATGGGATGAATAAAATATCATCAAATAGAGTTAATAAAACATCCGGATTCGATAATTTTGCACTGTAATCAAATAATTAAACACATGTACGATCAGTATTATCAATCAAACAAGATATAATTACCTATGTGTGGGTAACTTAAATATTTTCAAATAGGCTATTTGACAATATTAAAAATATATGAGACTACAATTTACTCTGCGTGAGGGGTTCAGTACCAGAGGGAAACAAATTTTGTAGAACAGTAAGAATTTTTTTTTTCGAGGACTTAAAGACGCACTTCTATACTGTGTCACTACACACTATTTATAGGTATGCCATTTTCCCCACAAAAAGGTTGAAAATGTGTAATACGCCGCATATGTTGTTAACAAACGCCTTTGTTTATTAGTGAATGACGTCACACGCATCGCACACCGACGCCATATTGGAGAATAGCGTTTTTTGATAATTTAAACTTTAGATTCTTTAACATAACGCATTGTTTGTTTACAGAAATATCACTGTGGTATGTTTATAATATAATAAGAAATCATTTAAAATGGTTTTTCAAAATTAGTCAAATAGTAATAGCAAATAATATAACCTTTTTCATAAAGTCATCTAAAGATGAAGAACCCGTCTGTAATTTTTTCAAGAGTAAATTATATTTTTTATAAAAATTAATATCTTTAGCCTTTCTGTTTTTACTTTTTTCGTTATGAAACAGCTGATTTTTAATTATCTTATCCCAGTGTTGCCCTTCTTGGCGCAATTTGTAAATAAACAAAAATAAGTTTGGTTTTTTAGGTATACGACTATTCATTCGACGGTGCCAACCTTCTAGCGTATTTGTCGTTCTATGTTTCTGACCCGCACAACTAAGTACTGACGGAGATATTGTGGGATACCATTGCTTTTGGTAATACTGTATAAAACGATGCATTTCAGGCGTATCTGTTGTTTTACTAACGATAAGGCGCCATGCTTCAGGAATTAAATCAGCTGGTATCAATGGCATAATAGAGCAAAGTCTTGTTACGTTTCGAACGACACTAGTATTTGTCAAACGCATTTTTTAGCTTTTTTCCAAATTGCAGCATTATAGTGCCTAAAGCAACCGAATACTTTTGATACGGCGTTTATTTGCGCAATTTCATAGTCCGATTTGAAATTAATTATTTTAATTCCCAATTTTTGTTTTAATAAAGTAAATAGGCGTTCATTATGTTGATTGAGTTTTATTAGGTAACAGCGCGTAGATGACTGGAATAATATTAGTGGATTCTATATTAGAATGTAAATCAAAATGCAAAACGTAAACCTAGTAAAATGAGTGTGAAGTAATTCTGAAAGTGCCATCAGCATAATATGACCCTGCAGTTTTAATCACTTTTCTACTTAATTTCGTCGCGAACACAATTATTTTTTCTTCCATACCATCTTCAAATAAAAAGAAATTCTTTCCAAGATTCTCTGGGACTTGCACTGTTTCAAGACTATTGTGGTTCAGTTTAGTAGTGTTCAAAAACTGCTTACGTGCTCTGTATAACGTATCTTTAATATAAAGGAAAGAAGGCATATCATGTCTAGGATATTTTCGTTGCAGCTTTTTAATGTTATCTTCATGGATTAACGTTATTATGGGACGAAAATCACTGCAAACTGCTTTCTTGAGAGATACAATGGTTGCCTGTAAGAGATTGCCACTAGGTGATAAGGCCGCCTATTGTTTATACCCAAATGTACCACCTAATGACACATGTTTTCTCCTTGGTGTGCACAATAAAGATATACTTTACTTTACTTTACTTTACAATAATTTTCTGTTGTATTGTATCTGTATCACTTGCCTCACATTATATGTATGTTGCGATTCCCTGTTAACTGTTTTCCTCGTTTCATGTATTGTTATGGATGCATTGCATTTATTTCTATTTACACATCGCCATTTCGAACTTCCGTCTAGATTGTCACAATGTTTTTTATATCTATATGTTCCTTTTAATAAACCATTAAATATTCAATTAAACATACGCTAACGTAATATACGATCTATGTTATTTTAACAGTTTACAAGTAAACACACTTGTCATTTTATGCTATTTTTTTTTCAAATTACCCACACATCGTTTTATTAGATGTAGTACTGGTTACATATCAAAATCCCGAAGCTTACAATACCGAATTTCATAATACCGACGTACGAAAGACCGAAATTAAAAATCTCGAGTGTTCGTTTGACCGAATGTTCAAAATACCGAAAGTATAAAATACCGAAAGTACTAAATTCCGAATTACAAAATACCAAAGTTCAAAATCCCGAATGTACGCAATACCGAAGTACGATATACTAAAGTTCAGAATCCCGAAAATTCAAAATCCCGAAGTTCAAAATCCCGAAAATGAGATTTTGATACGTTACCGATGATAGGCGTCCTGGTTTAATTTTATAGTTATTTTTTACAACGGGGGTAGTTTTAAAATGACTTCTTCGTTTCTTAGTCTACTTTGGCTAATTTCGTACACCGCGTCGTACGTTACTATAATATAAATATATGTCGGAGGTCATTCTCATGCCCTTTTAACCTATATGTTCCCATGTCGTAGCGCGCAATGTCCACCCCGCGCAATCCGACTTGGATAGATTAGGTTAGAAGGCTAAGGCGGGAGCGGAGCAGAGCGAAGCTCCCGCCTTAGCCTTCGTTGTTATTTTTTTTATAACCACCCAAAAATTTAATATTCGAGATTTTGTACTTCGGGATTTTGTACTTTCGGTATTTTATACTTTCGGTATTCTGAACATTGATTAAATTGAAGATAAATTGTATTTTATAATAAAATAATTGTAAAAATGTGTTAATTTTGGTTTGAAATAAAAGGCTTTTTAATTTTTATTTTATTTTATTATTCTGAACATTCGGTCAAACGAACATTCGGGATTTTTTCATTTCGGTCTTCTGTACGTCGCGACCGACACGTCGGTATTATGAAATTCGGTATTGTAGCTTCGGGATTTTGATATGTAACCTCTATTTGATGATATTTTATTCCATCCTACCCACTTCGATCCTTAAACCTACCTCTTGCCTTACAAACTACATGCATGGGACGAACTGCGAATGGGACCAACCGCGAATGGGACGAACTGTGAATGGGACCATTTGCGAACGGAGGACGAAGTGCGAATGGGACGAAGTGCGCATAACCCATCGCTGCGGAAGTCGGACTTTGTGTTCGCAAACTTATAGTTATTTTATTTGTGAAGTAGCTATGGTAAACATTAAAAAGCAACTTCAATAAACACTAAAGTGAGAGTAGTATGATTATCTTCTAAAAACTGGGAAATTTTATAAGTAGTCTATTTAAAAACCATTGAGTATCTTAAAAAGACTTTCACAGAAAAGTAAAGAGTGTCCAGACGATTTTGAATGCTATCGAAATTCCAAAATACATTATCGGGTATATGCAAAAGGTACCATAATAATTTATAATCATAAATATTTATTGCTCAAAACCAGGAAACCACTTACCTTTAGTAATATTTGTTTAGACTTTCTTAAAACTGAAGGATGGTTGTGTTTACACTGAGTATACCATTTCAACGTCGCCTATATATAGTGGGAAAATGGTGTTTATCAGTGACACCTGAATCTATAAGATAAAAGGGTTAATGTCGACTGCATTTCCTGTTTAACTTTAATTGACAACTCATATTTTATTATGTTTGTTGAATCCCATGCACTTACGATAATATTAAGCCTATAGGTACGAGTTCTTAAGCTTCGATATCGCCTAATGTTACCATTGTGTGCATGAATATGAATATTTATTTACATTGGTCTGGGTCTTTCTATGTATAATATGTATGCATTTATGAAAAAAAAGTATCTAAGTATGTTTATCCGCATTCTAGGACCCATAACACAAGCTAGTTAAGCTACGCTTACTTTGGGTCCTCAAAAAAAAAAATGGAAACAAAAATGATCTTATTATAATGCCATTTCAGACTATTTATACTGGAGATTGGTGGCGTTTGGTGGAACTTGCTACACATATTGAATAAAGAGTATATAGCACATATTATACTTTTCCACAATTATTTTATTGTTTGTTGCCTAGCCGGTTTCGCCTATTGTAAACCTTTGAGAATGCCGTAAAGCGAAACCGGTTAGGCAACAAAAAATAAAATAATTGTGGAAAAGCACAAGTGCTTTATTCAAATGCCATTTCAGGTATTCAGATATGGTTATTACATAAAAATCAAGTGATACAATACATGATGTAATACTTAATATAATCTTTAAACGATTAATTTACATATTAACCGTCTTATCATGTGGAAGTCCCCTTAGGTTACAAGTTACCACGTGTGTGAGTTGTTATCACATGATTCATTTTCGTTCCTCATTGTACAACATCCTATTTAATCCTTTAACTCTTTAGTCCTTCGTAATACCTGAAATAGCGAATCCTTGGCCTCCATGGTCACGTCATCAGTCGCTGTATAGGTACATTATAAATATAGAGCGCGCCTATCACTCAGGTCTTTAGCGCCGAGTGTTAGCAGATAATTTGCGATGGTATATTAGCGCACCTATAGTGACGTTTCATGCATTACCGAAAATATCAATAGATGCACTTATTAATGTACTTTGTTGTTATGAAGTTTTTTGTTGGATTTGATATGCATGGATAAAATTCAAGCCAAAATACAAAAAAATGGCGTCATTTTGCGGTATTTTGCGTCATTATTACTACAAATAAGTAGTTATACGATGTTGTATAAAATTTTGATAATAATAATAATAAAAACGTCTTTATTGTACACCAAGGATTTTACAATACATGACAACAATAAAAGTTTGTGGTAAGTACAGATGGCGGCCTTATCGCTCTGTGATTTAACATATCGAATTAAATATTACTTGCGAAGTCATTTTGATGGGTACTGTTTTGCTACTGATTGAGGTTGAGTCAGGAGCCTCGGTACTGTTCATACCCGTGATAGCAGTTCATACTTGTAAGGCGCGCTCTATAGCAATGTATACTCTAAGATGAAAACACTCCTTCTCCACCTCTCCCCTACTGCAAGCAATGCGTCAAAACACAGATTTTCAACCAGTGTGTCCTGTCTGTTAGCTTTTACTTGTGTCTGAAGGTGGGGTTAGTCCGTGACCGGAATCCGACATCCGACATAGAACCAAAGTTACCGACATAGCTCGCAGAATAAGCAGGCTGAAGTGGCAGTGGGCTGGACACATCTGTCGAAGGACTGATGACCGTTGGAGCAGGCGAGTCCTAGAGTGGAGACCGCGAGAAGGAAACGTGAGGTGAGACACACCCTAGCCAGGTGGACTGACGACCTGCGAAAGATGGCTAGGACAGACTGGATCCGGAATTTGGAGGATCGGCAAACTTGGCGCATATTGGGAGAGGCCCTTGTCCAGCAGTGGACTGCAATAAGCTAATTGATTGATTGATAATGATAACAAATCACGTCGTAGTTTCAATTAGTTACTTGTAGTAATTTAAAGTGAAATATGTCGCCCTATATTTTTAAACTTACTATAATAAGTGATTTATTACATACTAGCTGTTTGAATTCTGATCCCGTTCATCGCTGATATATAGCCCATATGTTAATCCAGGGTATAACCTATATACATACCAAATTTCAACCAAATCGGTCCAGCCGTTTATGCGTGAAAGAGTAACAAAAATCCACATATCCACACATCCATTCTCACAAACTTTCACATTTATAATATTAGTAGGATTTACAAATGAATTCATAATAGTTTCATGTTTCGTTCCAATCGTGCCAAGTTGCCTTCTATGACTTAGAGCATTTTTTAATATAAGAAATCAATTTGACTTCGCCTCGTCTGGTGGTAAGTTGAAGGCAAAGTCTCGGAAAAGAGGATCACCATTATAGACACGTACCATGTTACAATGGTGGCCGTCAATAACCTCTCACTTTAAAGGACCCGGGACTGTAGGAAGAGGAAAATACGTGAGCTGGTAAGGAATTCTAGGTCTTAATGGTCAAAAAGTGGCCGAAAGGAAATTAATCGGTAATCTGTCAAATTGCACCTATTAAATTATTTCAACTGTTCCAGAATTGGGCCTTGATCTTACCCAATAATCAGAAACACATGATAATAATTATTATAACTATCTAATCTTCATGTTATTAACCAAGTTATCACTAGCTTTATTGTGACAAATCACCAAAAAGATATGATTCTTTTTTATCAGATATTCTGTACTTTAATAGGTACCTATTGTTTACTAAAAAACCGGATTATCTTAGTCTAGGATCTCATTCATTGCTTTCCTTATCACAAATAATTTCATTCATAATGATATTATTGTTTGAAAGTATAATCAAGCGTTAGTCACATAAGATATAAACTTACAATGATATCATCACTATCTCTACATATTATAAAACAAAGTCGCTATCGCTGTCTGTCCGTCCCTATGTATGCTTAAATCTTCAAAGCAACGCACCAGTGTTGGCATTAATCGATTATATTTTTAATCAATTAAATAATTTGATTAATTTTAATCAGATTAAATTAATCATGATTAGTTTAATCATGATTAGTTTAATCATGATTAGTTTAATCATGATTAGTTTAATCATGATTAGTTTAATCATGATTAAAAAATATATCCTAATCATGATTATTGATTTAATCATTAATCATTAATCATCAATTGATTAACTTGATTAATATTATTAATTCTACGTAACGAAAGTATACGAATACGACGTGACGTGACGTCATGCAAAAAGTGTCGTAACAACTTTTGCTCTTAATTTTTTCCGTTTAGCCCCCTTTCGCAACGCGCGATAAGGAACTTCGTTCCAATAAAGTAGCTGATAAATAATCAAATTAACGATTAATGATTATGATTAATAATCATAATCATGTCAAATTTGATTATGATTAATAATTAATCATAATCATTATTTTGATTATGATTAATTAATCATTAATTTTTAATCATTAATCAGATTAACTTTCGGCCAACACTGCTACACGCGTATTTTGAAGCGGTTTTTAATAGATAGAGTGATTCAAGAGGAAGGTTTATATGTATAATAAATGCATAATATTGTAGAGAAACACTGATAAATTTAGACATATGCAGCGGGAACGGGATCAGAAAATATAGCGGTACGAAGTTCGCCGTGTCAGCTAGTAATATGATGTATTATAAACAGCTATAGATACGTTGTCCGCACTCTAAAATGGCGACAAAAAATTATTAGCAATTGTCTTCATTTTGCGCAATCTGATCATCAATCTCAATCATTTTATGCAGTGCGCAAAAAAGACATCAGAAAGTCTACCAGGTAGGTACCTACTCTTAGATACAAAAAAAAATAGTTTTCTTAAAATAAATGTATTGAGATTATTTACAATTAAAATATACCTAACACAATTAGAATCGTAAATTAAAAAACAGGTTTAAATTCGGCACACCCGAAAGAGTCATCTCAAAAGCTCTCCGGCTTACTCCGGAAATCTTAGATCTACACTGCAATTCACTATGCGAGCACAACGGAGCGAGTCGCAACATTGTGCTGGATAGAGATTGTCATTGGTCGGATTGGGTCACGTCACTGGAAATCGACCAATGACAATCTCTATCGAGCACAGCTGAAGATCCAAGACGGAGTGCTGTACGGTTTTAGTTGGTTTGAGTAATAACTGCCCGCGCCGGGCGGCATGCCAAAAGAAGGGGTAGGGTATTTGAAGAGAAAAATGGTTAACATTTAGCCAAAGACTTCAATCTGGACGTGGAAGCCGCCGCCTATGGCCGACCTTATCTCTAGTGTAAGAGTATTCGTGCCGACACCTCCATTCACGACACGTACAGATGCACCGTCATCAGTCAATTCCTTCCAACGGTATGAGGAGATTGTGGTATTTTCTCCGCCGGTGTATTTGACTATACGGATGATAATCGCGTTGGAGACAGCTAACCTCCAATGTGTCTCACTGTAACAAAAAAAAATCATAAAAGTAGGTTGAGTTGCAAGATTACACCCGAACAAATTACAATAAATATTCAGTGCAAGTTAAATAAAAGCTTGTATAAAGAACTTGCTTGACTACTAGAAGACCGAATAAAAAAGAATGAAATATGTGATAGTATGTAATGAGTTTGATATTCGGAAATAGATTGATAACAAAATATTTTTTCATCCCTTCTATTCGAAAAGTGTCACTTTGTTCCTCTATAAGTGGGAGCAAAGTAGCACTTTTCTGTTCAGAGCTTTTTAGCGGGCGGAAAAGTGATTTGAATTCGGAGCATCATATTATTCATAGAAATCAAACCAATTTTTTTTTCATCCCTTCTATTCGAAAAGTGTCACTTTGTTCCTCTATAAGTGGGAGCGAAGTAGCACTTTTCTGTTCAGAGCTTTTTAGCGGGCGGAAAAGTGATTTGAATTCGGAACATCATATTATTCATAGAAATCGAACCAATTTTTTTTTATTACTGGCTGATTCGTGTTGGCTGTACGGCGATACGATGACCCGTGCCAGGCGCGGTCGCAGCTTGAAGTTTGGGGAGGAGGGGGGGGTCATAAAGAAATTCCTTAAGAAATTTAACTCATATAATAATTATACTGGGACTTTTCAATATGACGTGCATGGTTTTGGGGGGAGTCATGTCCACTGTGACCCCCCCCTCGGACCGCGCCTGACCCGTGCTACGTTTATTCAGTTTAGGCACAAAAAGAGCACATGAACGTCAAAATATAACGATTATGTCAAGAATTATAACAACAATACATAAAGTAAAATAAATCATTTGAGAATGATTCTCTGATTATAGATTACAGTACCTAAGTATTTTTCTCATAGAAAGGGGATGAAAAGTAGAGTATATAACTCGAGAGCATTTTATTTTTCCCTCGGGTGATATACTTTGAACCCCTCGCTGTGCTCAGGTTTCTACGTTAGAACCCCTCGCTAAAGCTCGGGTTTCTATTCTAGAAACCTTCGTTACACTCGTGGTTCAAAGTGCACCCTCGCCGTAAAAATACTATTTTGTTCCCTTGTTATACAATCTACTATTTTTATTGTTAAAAAGCGTTCGATGCTGACTGTTGTAAGAGTCCTAAGCTGGTTTATAACAACAACGTTTTAATTCATTGCGGCTTCTCAACCGGCGGTTCGTTCATTGCGGCGCCGTTTATCCGTATCGAAGTGACGGATTTCACTTCGATACGGATAAACGGCGCCCGTATCGTATGATAAAAACATTTCAATTACACAATTTAATTGTTTTTATCATACGATACGGGTCAACGCCCTTAGGTCTATAACTGTCAAAGATCAACCTGGACGTGGAACCCGCCGCCCCTGACCGACCTTTATCTCTAGAGATTCTCTTAAAAATACTCGATGATAACTCGAAATAAAACCCCATGCCAATACTTCTGGCCAGCGTGGATACAGTAGGTTAAAGACTCCCAACATTGGGAGTTGGGAGAGGCATATGTCCAGCAGTGGACTGCGATATTGATTTTATCTGTTGCTTCTGTATGTTACGATTTCATACCTTAATTTTGAGAAGCCGTTGCGCAGAATCACTTCTTCGTAATGATCTAATATTTGTACATTGTTGGCAGATTCAATTCCATCAGAATACGGCAACTCTACAGGTTGAACGGCTGCGCAGCTGACGTGAGCTGCCAGGAGCGCCCACACCGCGAACAGCACCTGGTACTTCATCTAGAATAGGCGAATACAGGACATTGGTAAAACAGCTGCGAACTCTGTATGGCTCAGAAACTAGCTGTAACCACAATCCATGGAAATCTATTACCAGCATATAACTCCGGACATATATCTCGGATGTAAATCGCAAGACAAACGAGGCTCTGTCGCCCGCGGATTGCTTTGTAATAATCTATGCTTTGTGAATTTGAGTTCGTCCACCGCAGTAGCACTCCGTGCTATCTTCAAAAGACACTCAAGAAATGTGTACTGCGCGTATAGGCCACATTTTGAGCACATTTTAGGTCCAAGATACGTGTCCGGAGTTCCGTAGCTAAGACTGGTAAAGCGGACCCCAGACTCCGAGCTGAAAAAGCTTCGGATGCGACTGAGAATTAACGCTAGGAGGAAGAAGATACGTGTCCGGAGTTATAAATGGACGGGTACAATCTATATCTATACCACATTTCAGCCGTTCTCGGTGGAGTAGAATAGGAGCATCCCATTTCTTCCTATGGGTATCGTGAAAGGTGACCAAAGGATTGGGCTGTCCTCCATCTGACAGTAAACATACAACCCATGACAAAGTGCCTGCTTGATGGCAAAAGGCTCGTCCTTAATTAAGTGGGACCAAAAACCAAAGCGATTTTCAGGTCCGTGTATGTATGTATAAAATGTCTTACCATTGTAATAGGTTTTTGAAATTGTCTGAAGACGAGACTCTTTTACACTGAGTAGACCAATTTGAAGCCTCTTTATATTTAGCAAAAAAAATCAGGTTATCACAGACAGACTATCTTTAAAACAAAAGAACTGATTAATTACTAATTTGTTTGTAATTAATTCTTTGTTGTCGGTACCTATACCGCTAGTACTATTATCTGTTCTGTGCCTATAATACTTAAAAGATAAGTAAAATTAATCTTATTTACTTAGGTATAACTTCAGATTTTTTGATGGATTAATGGCATATTGCTCGGGACATTCACCTATGTTGGACCTAAAATGTACTCAAAATATTTGCTCTATATGCGTAGTACACGTTTCTTGGATATTGGGGATAGCACGGGGTGCTACTGTGGTGGACGAGCTCAAATTCATCAAGCATAAATTATGACAGACAAATCCAAGGCCTAGGCCTCATTTGTCGCGCGAGTCAGGTACATGATACATCTCCTGAGGTATAACGAAGGCTTTTCTCAACTCTCTGGCCTCCACAACTAATTGGCGATATCGAAGTTCTGCAATTCGACAAGTTTAGTGTCGTTGCAGTATTCAGGGCTTCAAATACCCGTAACATAACAACTACCTGTAGATGTTTGGATGGCAACCGGGACCGATGGCTTAACGGGCTTTCCGAGGCACGGAAATACCCAGACCAAAAAAAAACTGGACGTATCTGAAATTCAGTATCTAAAATTTTAAAGGTTTTTTATTCAAAATTGACATGTTTGTTCTTTACGAGGTAAGATCTTCTGCGCTAACGGCACAGAATGTTCCTGTTCTTACAGGGTCAGCAGCATGAGTGTGACTCCCCTGAGGCTGTCCATTAAGGCCCCGAATCAGATTAGCATCGAAAAATCGGTATTTTCGAAACCGTTTTTCTTTTTAACTATAAAACCTAAAGATCTGGAATTTACATCCCTGCATACTACAGGATATACAGAGGAACTTCACCTTTTCATAAATTTAATAAAAAAGGAGGAAATAGTTGAAAAGAGGCTCTGAACATCACTCTACTCTTTCTTATGAAACCAAATATTTTCTACAATATGTATCCAAATAATCTAAAATTTCAGATATATGTTAAATGAGGGTATTAGCATGACGTGACCTTCTTAGTTTGTAATCGTCCCCTATAAAATAATCTATTAAATTAATTTTACTGATTTTTACAGCTGAAAAACGAGCGAATGACCTTGAGCATTTGTATAGTCAAAGTCATTCGCGTATGTAATCACCTTAATCACGTGATGGTTTTTTTAGCAATTTTCTAACCCCCCCTCCCCCATGGCGATACGTGGTGAGGTTTTAGACAACCCCTCCCCCCCTGGCCAAAATCACATTTAATGCTAGAAAACTAAGAATCGTGACAAAAATCACCAGTTATAAGAAAAAGTAAATACTCGTGATATCCCAATATACCCCTCCCTCCCCCCTGGTGATATTTCGTGTTTTCCGAAACCCACCCCCTGTTGAGCCTCACGTGATTAATGGACAGCCCCCCTGGTGTTGCACTCGCATACTTGTCGTGTACTTGTCTGCGACCTAGTTTATAAAAATCGAATCGTTTGTAAAATATCGAAAGTTCTAAATCCCGAAAATTACAGTTTTAAATGATTTACTTTGAGTGATTATTAGTGATGTGCCGATCATAACTTTGGCCGACTAGCCGACTAGCCGACTATTCGGTTTCTAAACAGCCGACTAATCGGCCGACTAGTCGGCCAAGCCGATCATGGTTACGGGTATTTCCGGAACGTTTCGTTTACAGATCTTTTGCGCGAGCCGCACACGCTGATCAATTTTCAAGTTTTAGTTGGTCGAAATTCAATTTTCTCAATATGAAAATACCTAGTTAGAAAAAGCTATCGACACGTGCTTAGGACTATTCTGTACACGTTATGCTACAATTTGTTATTTCAATAAATTATTTATTTTGTTTCATCAGATAATAAAGCTCAAAGGTACCGACTCCGAAAGTTGTGTAGATAAAAATAATTTATCTTTACGAAATGTATCTATTGCAGTTGATTGTCTCTTGTAGTGTAAGTTGTTTACTGAGAGATTCAATAAATAAAAACCGGCCAAGTGCGAGTCGGACTCGCCCATGAAGGGTTGCGTAGCAGCAAAGGCGAAAATTGCGGTTTATAACGTATTAAAAAAAAACTACTTACTGGATCTCGTTCAAACCAATTTTTAGTGGAAGTTTACACGGCAAATTTGGATAGGTAGGAGGGGAACACTACTGACGGTGGAGGTGAGCGCTGATGTATCACAAGGTGGCCACCCTAAACCTACAACTGGGTCGCAACGCAAGTCCCAGTCGCCGTCACGGTGTTCCTCTCTGTATCACGCTATGGACCCGGCGACCGCACGGTGAATCCATGGAGTGCTGAGAATCGGATCTCTTTTAGATTTATAATTCTCTTAATTTAGAAGTTAGAGGGGGGGGGGGGGGACACATTTTTCACTTTGGAAGTGTCTCTCGCGCAAACTATTTAGTTTAGAAACAAATGATGTTAGAAACCTCAATAGCATTTTTAAAGACCTATCTATAGCTACCCCACACGTATGGGTTTGATGAAAAAAAATAATTTTTGAGTTTCAGTTCTAAGTATGGGGACCCCCAAAATTTAATGCTTTTTTTTCTATTTTTGTATGAAATTCTTAATGCGGTTCACAGAATACATCTACTTACCAAGTTTCAACAGCATAGGCCTAATAGTTTCGGAGAAAAGTGGCTGTGACATACGGACGGACAGACAGACAGACGGACGGACAGACAGACATGACGAATCTATAAGGGTTCCGTTTTTTGCCATTTGGCTACGGAACCCTAAAAAGGTGTACGTATACCAATTTTGAGGCTATTTTTTGTTTCTCAGACCATTATCTTTACAGAAACATAGGAAAATAGAAACTTTTGGTTCTTTAGGACCACCCAACCCTCAGCTATTATAATTAATGGGATTTTCTTGCCCATTTTTACCCTTCTTGAACAAAGTTTATGATTTTTTAGATAACAGTGCTCAAAAAATATCGAGATTTTGTTCAATCAGCTTGATGCTTATCACCCTCCAATCAAACCTATGATTGAGCAAACAAAATATATGCTATCTGGCATTGTATTATATGCCATTGGAATGCCAAATTTTACTGTTATGGATAAAAATAAGTTGCAGAATCCTATTCATAGCTTTAGAACTTCAGCCGCTTAAAATTGAATAGCTACTAGACTACTAGAAATTGGATACTACTAAAATGCATTATTATCTAAGGTACACAAACCAGTAAACCGGTATGAAGCCGGATAGTCGGCGCTCTTTGCCGACTAGTCGCCGACTAATCGGCGACTACAAAAGTGGCCGGATAGTCGGCTTTACCGACTAGTCGGCGACTAGTCGGCACATCTCTAATTATTATCTAAGGTACACAAACCAGTAAACCGGTATGAAGCCGGATAGTCGGCGCTCTTTGCCGACTAGTCGCCGACTAATCGGCGACTACAAAAGTGGCCGGATAGTCGGCTTTACCGACTAGTCGGCGACTAGTCGGCACATCTCTAGTGATTATACATTCGATATTTTGAACTTTCGATATTTTGAACTTTCTGTCCAATAAACATTCGGGATTTCGAACATCGGTATTATGAACTTTGGAATTTGTATATGTGACTAACACAAGCTTCTTAAACTATACTTACTTTGGGCACAGATTCATAAATAGTTACTACGTACTTTGGGTCTAGATAACATTGTGTACAATGTCCTAGAATATTTTTTTATCAAAGAAAATCTAAACTCGTAAATATGATTTATTTATTTATTTATTTAAACTTTATTGTACACTAATAAAACAGTACATGTATGAAAAGCATTAGTTAAAGAAAATGTACTCACAAATTTTTTTTAAAGAGATTAGATTTAAGTAAAGAGATGAGATATTTTTTAAAGAGATTAGATTTGCTTATCTGTGTACTAGGAAAAACATTTTAAACGGATTCAAATCGTTAGTATTTTTCTTATCCTAGAGATAGTCATATTAAATCTGTGATAACCTGTAATTTCCTCACTAAATATAAAGAGACGCCAAATTGGTCTACTCAGTGTGAAAGAGTCTCGTCTTCAGACAACTTCAAAAACCTATTACAATGGTAAGACCTTTTTTATGGAGTTCTTTACAACGAGCATTAGAAGGTTCTCACAGGCTCAAGTGTGACGCCGCTGGTGTTACACACGTCCACAGGCCACGGTAAACATTTCCCATCATGTGGGCCGTGTGCTTGTCTTCCACCTAAGTGGTATAAAAAATAGGATCCCCATACATTTTTCTTAAGTAAAAGTAGCTCAAGTTACGCCTTATAACATCGGTTATTTACAGTAATTATTACGTCATAATTGGCCCAGCTGTTACGGGGTTTACCCTGTAATAGGCAGAAAGACAGATAGAAAAACAGAAAATATAGATCATGTTATAGTTATAGGTATAGTGTTCAATGTATTAATTAAAAAAAATGTTTATTTGCATGTGATAGACACTGGGATTTTATGCATTTGAATTTTCAGTGAGCCGTTACTAATATTATATTTCTAATATTTATTCTGTTCATCGGAGCCATTACTGACTCCAAAGATATGTGAGTTGTGTTTTCCAATGTTCTGTGTTTACCTATTCTAGATGAAGTATCAAGTGCTGTTCGCATTGTGGGCGCTCCTGGCAGCTCACGTCAGCTGCGCCGCCGTTGAACCTGTGGAGTTGCAGCATTCTGATGGAACTGAATTAGCCAATAGTGACGACGGGCCCGTACAAATAATAGAATCTTTCGAAGAAGTTGATCTGAATAGTGATTTTTCAGGAGCAATAGGCCGAAACTCTTTAATATTCAGGTAATAAACTAAACGTTATTCTTCTAAGTCTGAGAAAAACTTCAGGATATTCTCATTAGAATGCGTATCTCATATTTTCATTTGTATCTATGTACTAGCGGCCCGAGCCCCAGCTTCGACCGGGGATATCTTCGTAAATAAACAAATGATTAAAATACAATGATATATTATAAACTATAGATTTATTTATGTAGATACTTATATATAATTCATATAAATTAATAACATTGACATATTTTTAATAAGTAACTAAACTGTTTTTATACTTAGTGTATGCGCCATTTTTGAAAGCCGCCATCTTCTTGTATGACGTATCTATATGAATATAATACATCATTGTTAAAATATAACAAACCTGACTGCTACTGGAAAGATAGAAATAAGTTTGATAGCAGGCGGTACCCATTAATTTTGTTTGGGTATAATGGCTTAAATAAGTGATACGAAGTTTGGAAGTATGCCACGGGCTAACTCTAGTCGGCTAGTTTATCATAATATATTAATTGCTTCTTTTTCTTACAGGGAAACATTCAGGCATTCAGAAGTCGTCAACACGGTTCTTGTCCATGTTGTAAAATACACCGGCTGGGCAAGCACCGTCATCTCTTCCGTCCAGAGTAGACAGATTGGTTATGACGAGGGTACATTGGTGGTTATCACGGATGGGGGGGTAGGCAGCAACACTGTCACATTAGAGATAAGGTCTGTCAGGGGTCGTGGGTTCCACGTCCAGATAGAACTCTATGGCCGCCTTTAAACTTACTTTTTAATTTACAATTTAAATTTTCGTAAGGTATACCTAACTATTTTTATTGTAAATATACTTTGTTTTTAATATTCATTTGTATTTTTTCACCTAATTGAGGTATTCTAGATAGTTCATACGAATACCATTCCTATTCAAAATAACACCTGCTGGACTGAGGAGTCACCCTCATACGGCACAAGTAATACCGTTTCGAACCCAACGATAAAGAACTAGAAACGACTTTGAAATAAAAGGCAACAAAACAGATTTGAAATTCTAAAAAGAAACTTTACAATAATATAGCTTAGATATACATCAGAACGGGGTGACGGATGGAGCCGCCTGTCACCCTAGCAGAAGCAAGCCGCGGCAGCGGCGCGCATTGCGTGCCTCCCAATACCCGGGGGCGAGTTGGAGACTCCGTGGTCCCCACACCGGATGAGAGCCGGATCGAGAGATGTGGCCCTTTGTCGGCCGGGGTGCGAGGGATATGTCTACGACTATCTCATCTCCGGTAACCGACGGCCCACAGATGGCGTGCGTTTTAGTCGGTTCAAGTCCGACATAACCTCCTCCACCGGCTCCGGCGGAGGGGTATCCGTGGGGATTTTCGAACGATAAAAAAAAAGTATAGTTAAGCTAGCCTATGATAATATATTATTATGTTTGTTATTTTATTAAAATCTTCACACATAATAAAGCATTTCCTGTTTGTAATTGACTTTTTATCTATAGTTAGGTATTGTGTGTTATAACTTGATAATATACTACCTGTGCTTTATTTATGGATCTTATGAGGTTATCACAATTAGAACGGATATATAAGATTAGCAAATTGATGTAGGTATCTCTTTATTATCTATGACTAGTTTTATTAAAGAATAGCTGTTGCGCGAAAACCGACTTTCTTTCATTTCTCAAGTTCTATATGTGTAAGTAAGTAAGTAAGTAAGTATATCTTTATTGTGCACACCATGGAGAAAAAACAAGTATCATTATGTAGTACATTCTAGGTATAAACAATAGGCGGCCTTATCACCTGTGTACCAAATTTCATCAGGTTATCTTCAAAACTTACGAACTTTCATTCAAACTTTCATCCGCATTTTAAACCATTTTAACACCTTTTTTCGAAATAAAAGGTAACCCATGTCCTTGCCCAAGCTTTGGTCCATCTCTGTACCAAATTTCATTATGATCGGTTGAGCAGTTTAGGCGTGACAGTGTAACAGACAGACAGTACTTTGGCCAATCATGGTACTGAGATCGTAACAAATAAACGATCATAATATACGTTATATGGATCACGTGGTCTGGCGATGAAGTGAACACTCCTGCATTTCATCCGTGATGTCACGTAAATGAAAGCTAAAGCGGATGCGAGAGTTCTTCACGCGATCCTTACGCGTGACTCCACACATCCACCGCGGCATATTCATCTCCGTGACATACAGCTCCTATTTGTGCGGTTCTAGTAACGGCCTTGCTTATGTATTGGTATGTATTAGAAAATTCGTATTGGCACCAGTGTGAAGTCACTATTCCAGATGCTGTGGATTTTAAAATGGTGACCCCTACCTTGATGGCCTTGACCGCAGCTCACGTCCCCTTTCAAGAACCTGGGATGGTATGAAGACGGGACCACGTGAGCAGATAAAGTTTTCTTGTTGTTTATCGTGTGGCAAAGATATGAAGAACGAAATCGTTGGGTTCGAATCGGCATTACTTGTACCGTATGATGGTGACTACTCAGTCCAGCAGGTGTAATTTTTTCCAGGAAGGGTATTATTTGAACCAGTTAGAATATATCAATTAGGTAAAAAAACAATGGGATAATTAAAAACAAAGTATATTTACAATTAAAAGTAGTTAAACACGAAAACTTAAATTGTAAATTAAAAAGTAAGTTTAAAGGCGGCCATGGACATCTATCTGGACGTGATACCCGCGCCCCCTGGCCGATCTTATTTCTACTGTGACAGTGTTCCTGCCTACCCCACCAGCTGTGATAACCGCCCGTGCGCCCTGGTTGGTACCAATCTGCATACCGCGGACGGAAGAGATTCTGGTACTCGCCCTGCCGGTGTATCTGACGACATGAATAAGGACCGTGTTGGCGACTGCTGACCTCCTGAATGTTCCCCTGAAAGAAAAAGGCAAGCAATTAATATATTATGATAAACTAGCCGACTAGGGTTCGTCCGTGGCATACTGCGAAACTCCGTATCACCCATTTAAGCCATTATATGCCCACAATTTATTAATTTTCAATTAACATAACATAAACATAAACTCACGCCTGTATCCCCGAAGGGGTAGGCAGAGGTGCTAGCACCCACATTTCGCCGTTTATGTTTAGGTCCCAATGTAATAGGTGGCGAGCCTATTGCCATTAACCGGGCACTTATAAACCTGCGATAAATACACACATAACTTCGAAAAGCATCGAAAAGTCATTGGTGTGTGCCATGGTAAAACCTGGGATCGAACCCGAGACCTCATCTCAGCAGTCCATTACCCATACCACTAGGCTACCGCATACAATTAATGTATAGAAATCTGCTGGATTGGTTTACATTTATGATCACTGCTCTGCTCCCCTAAGCAGTAGCGTGATGATATATAGCCTATAACCTTCGCCGATAAACGAAATATTCAACACAAAAATATTTTTTCAATTCGAACCAGTAGTTTCTAAGATAAGCGTGTTTAACTAAACAAACAGACTTTTCAGCTTATAATATCAGTATAGAAAGTATCTACAGATTAATTTTATTAATGAAAACTGAAGTTCTGCAAAATCTATAGATCTGTCTGCATAAAAACTCAAAAAGCTCTGCATCGATTGAGCTCAAATGACATGATATTGAACCCGCTTACTTTTCCCGTCGGTTGCTGGCGCTGGTTACCTATTACAGTTTTTATGGAAGTATCCTCGGGTGAAGCCGTGGTTCGGGCCGCTAGTATATAATACAAATGTAAAAGTATAGTAACAATGAAAACGAGTCCGCGCATTCTACTGAGATTATCCTGAAGTTTTTCTCAGACTTAAAATAACAAAGTTTGGTTTATTTACCTGAAAAGTAAAGAGTTTCGGCCTATTGCTCCTGAGAAGTCACTATCAAGATCAACTTCTTCGAAAGATTCTATTATTTGTACGGGACCCTCGTCACTATTGGCTAATTCAGTTTCATCAGAATACTGCAACTCCACAGGTTCGACGGCGGCACAGCTGACGTGAGCTGCCAGGAGCGCCCACATCGCGAACAGCACTTGGTACTTCATCTAGAATAGGCAAACACAGGACATTGGAAAACACCATTCACATATCTTTGAAGTCAGTAATGGTTTCGATGAACAGAATAAATATTGGAAATATATAGTAACTGCTCACTGAAAATACAAATAAATCAAATCCTAGTGTCCATTTATGACGTGAAATTAAACAGCTTTTTGATGAAGCACAGCTTCATATGAACACAATACCTGTAATAGATACGTAATCTATATTTTTTGTCGGTTGGTCTTTCTTTCTATCTATTTGTAGAGGGTTAACTCCGAAATAGCTGGGCCAGTTTCGACGTAATTACTACTATAGGTAGCTGACGTTATAAGGCGTAGGTACCTTGTGATATTTTTACCTTAGAAAAATTTATAGGGTTCCTATTTTTATACCACTTAGGTGGCAGACAAGCATACGGTCCACATGATGGGAAGTGGTTACCGTGGTGACGCCCCTGTAAGAACCTTCTAATGCTCTTCTTGAAGAACCCCATATATAAAAAAACTCTTACCATTGTAATAGGTTTTTGAAGTTGTCTGTAGACGAGACTCTTTCACACTGAGTAGACCACTTCAGCGTCTCTTTATATTTAGTGAGGAAATGCAGGTTATCACAGATTTAATATGACTATCTTTATGATAAGAAAAATAGTAACGACTTGAATTTGTTTATAATGTATTTCCTAGTATACAGATAAGTAAAATTTCTAGGACATTCTACACAATGCTATCTAAATCCAAAATAAGCATATTGTAAAAAGCTTGCATTGGCTACATCCTAAAATTTCAAAGTTCAGTATACCGATAGAAGGAAAACCGCATTTTCGAAATCCCGAATAGTTTATTTAAAAGTTCAAAACACCGAAATTTCAAATATCGAAAGTTCTAAATCCTGAAAAATTACAGTTTTTATAACCGCCCAAAAAACAGTCGAAGAAAGCCACCTAAAAACATAATTTTCGGAATTTAAAACTTTCGATATTTTGAACTTTCTATCAAATGAATGTTTGGAATTTCGAAATTCGGTCTTTCGGCCATCGATATTATGAGCTTTGGAAGATTAATATGTATATTCGGACTGGATGCGGAAGGCGGAGGATCGGCAAACGTAGCGCAGAGGCTTATGTCCAGCAGTGGACTGCAATAGGCTAATTGGATTGATTGATTAATTGATAGATTGATTTATCCACGGAGGACAGAATATGTTTAGTAAATCTCCATGGATATATCCAACATCGTTGGGTCTAGATAGCATTGTGTAGATTGTTCTAGAATATTTGTTATTACATACATAATGCATTACTCACGCCTGTAAATGACCGAAGGGGTAGGCAGGGGTTCGTCCATTTTCGTAACTGTCATTTTCATAACCAGCTACGAACGTGGAATTTTTTTCTTGTTTTCATAACCAGTTACGAAAATAGAATTAAATTGTCATTTTCATAACCAACTGTCATAACCAGTTAAGAAAGAAGATTTTTTTCTTTTTTTGTAACTGGTTATCAAAATAAGAACAAAAATCCCATTTTCATCACCCAAATTTCGCCAACTATGATTTTGGTCCTACGTAATAAAGGGCGAGCCTATTACCGTCAAGCGGACACTTATTGGGCATGGCCTGTATATTTACTCCGGATGGGAGGCCTATTCTACCCCACAGGGAACGAAAACGGACACCAATATTTTTTCATCAAAGAAAGTCTGAACTCATAAATTTAATAAGGTTACATTTGCTTATCAACTAGGAAATACATTATAAATAAATTCAATTCAACAATTCATTAATTTTTTATTATCTTAGAGATAGTCATTTTAAATCTGTGATAACCTACATTTCCTCACTAAATATAAAGAGACGCTTAATTGGTCTACTCAGTGTGAAAGAGTCTCGTCTTCAGACAACTTCAAAAAACTATTACAATGGTAAGAGCTTTTTGTGGGGTTCTGCAATGGCATTCGAAGGTTCTTACAGGCTCAAGTGTGACTCCCCTGGTGTAGTACACTCAAAACATTACTGGCTCAAAAGATAGGTGAATGGTTTTTTCCAATGTCTTGTGTTTGTCTATTCTAGATGAAGTACCAAGTGCTGTTCGCGGTGTGGGCGCTCCTGGCAGCTTACGTCAGCTGCGCCGCCGTCGAACCTGTGGAGTTGCAGTATTCTGATGGAACTGAAGTAGCCAATAGTGACGAGGGGCCCGTACAAATAATAGAATCTTTCGAAGAAATTGATCTGGATAGTGACTTCTCAGGAGCAATAGGCCGAAACTCTTTACTATTCAGGTAATAAACTGAACGTTGTTCTTCTAAGTCTGAGGAAAACTTCCGGGTATTCTAATTAGAATGCGTGGACTTGTTGTCATTGTTGCCTGAACCACGGTTTTACCCGGTGATACCTTCGTAAAAAACTATATACCGACGTGAGAAAAAGCGGCTTAGATTTATCATGTCCTTCGAGCTCAATCGATGCTGGAGTTTTTGCGTTTTGGGTTGACACAAAACAATTTAGCATTTTTTTATACAGATAGATAAATTATGCAGAACTTCAATGGATTAATAAAGCTCTACTTTGACGACTGTCATGAACGTAAAATACGAGTCAATTCCGAATTTTCTTCTTCTTTTGTGTCAATGATCCTCTTTTTCACTGCTCTAAAATTACTCGATAGTAATATTCTGGCATCTCCATTGCGCTGTCAGTGGCTTTGTTTAGGTCTTCTTTAGTGCAGGAGGTAGGACATAGGGCACACGAAATCAAGTGCGCCACGGACTGCACTGGAACTCCGCAGTCACATGCGATTAAACCTGGGATTTTTATTTATATAGATAGATTATCTAGAACCTCAGTTGACTATAGAACTAATAAAATTAATCATATGTTATTTACTTACCTTTTTCTTTCAGGGGAACATTCAGGAGGTCAGCAGTCGCCAACACGGTCCTTATCCATGTCGTCAGATACACCGGCAGGGCGAGTACCAGAATCTCTTCCGTCCGCGGTATGCAGATTGGTACCAACCAGGGTGCATCGGCGGTTATCACAGCTGGTGGGGTAGGCAGGAACACTGTCACAGTAGAGATAAGGTCGGCCAGGGGGCGCGGGTACCACGTCCAGATAGATGTATATGGCCGCCTTTAAACTTACTTTTTAATTTACAATTTAAGGTTTCGTTAGTTTTAACTATTTTTATTGTAAATATACTTTGTTTTTAATATTCCACTGCTTTTTTTTTACCTAATTGAGGTATTCTAGATAGTTCATACGAATACCCTTCCTATTCAAAATAACACCTGCTGGACTGAGGAGTCACCCTCATACGGTGCAAGTAATGCCGTTTTGAACCCAACGATTCCGTTCTTCGAGTTGAACGACATTGACTAGAAATGACTTTGAAATAAAAGGCAACAAAACAGATTTGAAATTCTAAAAAGAAACTTTACAATAATATAGCTTAGATATACATCAGAATAACTATATATCAACGAGGAACGGGATCAGGATTCCCCGGCCGGGCAGCGAGGGATATGGTTACGACAACCTCACCTCCGGCAACCGACGGCCCACAGACGGCGTGCGTTTTAGTCGGTTCAAGTCCGACATAACCTCCTCCACCGGCTCCGGCGGAGGGGAATCCGTGGGGATTTTTGAACGATAAAAAAAGTAAAGTTATGATAGCCTATGTTATTATTATGATTGTTATTTTATTATAATCTTCACGCATAACAAAGCATTTCCTGTTTGTAATTATTGACTTTTTATCTAATATAGTTAGGTGGATATACCTGTGCTTTATTTATTTGTCATAAGAGGTTATCACAACTAGAACGGATATATAAGATTAGCAAATTTACATCATCAAATTTAATCTCTTTATTATGACTAGTTTTATTAAAGACTAGCTGTTGCGCGAAAACCGACTTCCTTTCATTTCTCAAGTTCTATATGTGTACCAAATTTCATCAGGCTATCTTCAAAAACACAGCTTCAAAAAAGACAGCCTCCGTGGCGTAGCGGTAGTGAACGCGGCCGCTACGCAGGAGCCGCGGGTTCGATCCCCGCTCTGTGCAAATATTTGAGTGCATGAAATATGGGTATTTGTATTGGTCTGGTCGTGCCACGGAGAGCACGTTAAGCCGTCGGTCCCGGTTGCCATAAGGATATCTATGGCAGTCGTTACGGGTAGTTGGAGCCCTGAAAAATCCAAAAACAACGGTCTAGCTGCAAAGCTTCGATATCGCCTAATGTTAACATTGGGTTGTGGAGGTCAGATGGCAATCGCTTCACGGAAAATATTGAGGTCTAGCCAAATCCGTAGTTAAGACTGGTAAAGCGGACCCCAGACTCCGAGGTGAAAGCTTCGGATGCGACTGGGAATTAACGCTAGGAGGAAGATATCTTCAAAACTTACGAACTTTCATTCAAACTTTCATCCCCTATTTAAACCATTTTAATACCTTTTTCGAAATAAAAGGTAGCCCATGTCCTTGCCCAAGCTTTGGTCCATCTCTGTACCAAATTTCATTATGATCGGTTGAGCAGTTTAGGCGTGACAGTGTAACAGACAGACAGTACCTTGGCCAATCATGGTACTGAGATCGTAAGAAATAAACGATCATATACGTTATACGGATCACGTGGTCTGGCGATGAAGTGAACACTCCTGCATTTCATCCGTGATGTCACGTAAATGAAAGCTAAAGCGGATGCGAGAGTTCTTCACGCGATCCTTACGCGTGACTCCACACATCCACCGCGGCATATTCATCTCCGTGACATACAGCTCCTATTTGTGCGGTTCTAGTAACGGCCTTGCTTATGTATTGGTATGTATTAGAAAATTCGTATTGGCACCAGTGTGAAGTCACTATTCCAGATGCTGTGGATTTTAAAATGGTGACCCCTACCTTGATGGCCTTGACCGCAGCTCACGTCCCCTTTCAAGAACCTGGGATGGTATGAAGACGGGACCACGTGAGCAGATAAAGTTTTCTTGTTGTTTATCGTGTGGCAAAGATATGAAGAACGAAATCGTTGGGTTCGAATCGGCATTACTTGTACCGTATGATGGTGACTACTCAGTCCAGCAGGTGTAATTTTTTCCAGGAAGGGTTTTATTTGAACCAGTTAGAATATATCAATTAGGTAAAAAAACAATGGGATAATTAAAAACAAAGTATATTTACAATTAAAAGTAGTTAAACACGAAAACTTAAATTGTAAATTAAAAAGTAAGTTTAAAGGCGGCCATGGACATCTATCTGGACGTGATACCCGCGCCCCCTGGCCGATCTTATTTCTACTGTGACAGTGTTCCTGCCTACCCCACCAGCTGTGATAACCGCCCGTGCGCCCTGGTTGGTACCAATCTGCATACCGCGGACGGAAGAGATTCTGGTACTCGCCCTGCCGGTGTATCTGACGACATGGATAAGGACCGTGTTGGCGACTGCTGACCTCCTGAAAGTTCCCCTGAAAGAAAAAGGCAAGCAATTAATATATTATGATAAACTAGCCGACTAGGGTTCGTCCGTGGCATACTGCGAAACTCCGTATCACCCATTTAAGCCATTATATGCCCACAATTTATTAATTTTCAATTAATGTATAGAAATCTGCTGGATTGGTTTACATTTATGATCACTGCTCTGCTCCCCTAAGCAGTAGCGTGATGATATATAGCCTATAACCTTCGCCGATAAACGAAATATTCAACACAAAAATATTTTTTCAATTCGAACCAGTGGTTTCTAAGATAAGCGTGTTTAACTAAACAAACAGATTTTTCAGCTTATAATATCAGTATAGAAAGTATCTACAGATTAATTTTATTAATCAACTGAAGTTCTGCAAAATCTATAGATCTGTCTGCATAAAAACTCAAAAAGCTCTGCATCGATTGAGCTCAAATGACATGATATTGAACCCGCTTACTTTTCCCGTCGGTTGCTGGCGCTGGCTGGTTACCTATTGCAGTTTTTTATGGAAGTATCCTCGGGTGAGGCCGTGGTTCGGGCCGCTAGTATATAATACAAATGTAAGAGTATAGTAACAATGACAACGAGTCCGCGCATTCTAATGAGATTATCCTGAAGTTTTTCTCAGACTTAAAATAATAAAGTTTGGTTTATTTACCTGAAAAGTAAAGAGTTTCGGCCTATTGCTCCTGAGAAGTCACTATCAAGATCAACTTCTTCGAAAGATTCTATTATTTGTACGGGCCCCTCGTCACTATTGGCTAATTCAGTTTCATCAGAATACTGCAACTCCACAGGTTCGACGGCGGCGCAGCTGACGTGAGCTGCCAGGAGCGCCCACACCGCGAACAGCACTTGGTACTTCATCTAGAATAGGCAACACAGGACATTGGAAAACACCATTCACATATCTTTGAAGTCAGTAATGGTTTCGATGAACAGAATAAATATTGGAAATATATAGTAACTGCTCACTGAAAATACAAATAAATCAAATCCTAGTGTCTATTTATGACGTGAAATTAAACAGCTTTTTAATGGAGCACAGCTTCATATGAACACAATACCCATAATAGATACGTAATCTATATTTTTTTGTCGGTTGGTCTTTCTTTCTATCTATTTATAAAGGGTTAACTCCGAAATAGCTAGGCCAGTTTCGACGTAATTACTACTGTAGATAGCTGACGTTATAAGGCGTAGGTACCTTGTGATATTTTTACCTTAGAAAAATTTATAGGGTTCCTATTTTTTATACCACTTAGGTGGCAGACAAGCATACGGTCCACATGATGGGAAGTGGTTACCGTGGCCTGTGGACGTGTGTAACACCAGGGGCGTCACACTTGAGTCTATAAGAACCTTCTAATGCACTTTTTGAAGAACCCCATATGAAAAAAACTCTTACCATTGTAATAGGTTTTTGAAGTTGTTTGAAGACGAGACTCTTTCATACTGAGTGGACCAATTCGGCGTCTCTTTATATTTAGTGAGGAAATGCAGGTTATCACAGATTTAATATGACTATCTTTATGATAAGAAAAATAGTAACGACTTGAATTTGTTTATAATGTATTTCCTAGTATACAGATAAGCAAAATTTCTAGGACATTCTACACAATGCTATCTAAATCCAAAATAAGCATAGTGTAAAAAGCTTGCATTGGCTACATCTTAAAATTCCAAAGTTCAGTATACCGATAGAAGGAAAACCGCATTTCGAAATCCCGAATAGTTTATTTGAAAGAAAGTTCAAAAATATCGAAAGTTCTAAATCCTGAAAAATTACAATTTTTATAGCCGCCCAAAAAACAGTCGAAGAAAGCCACCTAAAAATATAATTTTCGGAATTTAAAACTTTCGATAGTTTGAACTTTCTATCAAATGAATGTTTGGGATTTTGAAATTCGGTCTTTCCGCCATCGATATTATGAACTTTGGAAGTCTAATATGTATCATATTCGGATAGGATGCGGAAGGCGGAGGATCGGCAAACGTGGCGCATATTGGGAGAGGCCTATGTCCAGCAGTGGACTGCAATAGGCTAATTGATTGATTGATTAATTGATAGATTGATTTATCCACGGAGGACAGAATATGTTTAGTAAATCTCCATGGATATATCCAACATAAGCTTTTTACACTATGCTTACGTTGGGTCTAGATAGCATTGTGTAGATTGTTCTAGAATATTTTTTATTACATACATAATGCATTACTCACGCCTGTAAATGACCGAAGGGGTAGGCAGGGGTTCGTCCATTTTCGTAACTGTCATTTTCATAACCAGCTACGAACGTGGAATTTTTTTCTTGTTTTCATAACCAGTTACGAAAATAGAATTAAATTGTCATTTTCATAACCAACTGTCATAACCAGTTAAGAAAGAAGATTTTTTTCTTTTTTTGTAACTGGTTATCAAAATAAGAACAAAAATCCCATTTTCATTACCCAAATTTCGCCAACTATGATTTTGGCCCTACGTAATAAAGGGCGAGCCTATTACCGTCAAGCGGACACTTATTGGGCATAGCCTGTATATTTACTGCCGGATGGGAGGCCCTATTCTACCCCACAGGCAACGAAAACGGACACCAATATTGTTTCATCAAAGAAAGTCTGAACTCATAAATTTAATAAGGTGACATTTGCTTATCAACTAGGAAATACATTACAAACAAATTCAATTCAACAATTCATTCATTTTTTATTATCTTAGAGATAGTCATTTTAAATCTGTGATAACCTACATTTCCTCACTAAATATAAAGAGACGCTTAATTGGTTTACTCAGTGTGAAAGAGTCTCGTCTTCAGACAACTTCAAAAAATTATTACAATGGTAAGAGCTTTTTGTGGGGTTCTGCAAGAAGAGCATTAGAAGGTTCTTACAGGCTCAAGTGTGACTCCCCTGGTGTAGTACACTCAAAACATTACTGGCTCAAAAGATAGGTGAATGGTTTTTTCCAATGTCTTGTGTTTGTCTATTCTAGATGAAGTACCAAGTGCTGTTCGCGGTGTGGGCGCTCCTGGCAGCTTACGTCAGCTGCGCCGCCGTCGAACCTGTGGAGTTGCAGTATTCTGATGGAACTGAAGTAGCCAATGGTGACGAGGGGCCCGTACAAATAATAGAATCTTTCGAAGAAATTGATCTGGATAGTGACTACTCAGGAGCAATAGGCCGAAACTCTTTACTATTCAGGTAATAAACTAAACGTTGTTCTTCTAAGTCTGAGGAAAACTTCCGGGTATTCTAATTAGAATGCGTGGACTTGTTGTCATTGTTGCCTGAACCACGGTTTTACCCGGTGATACCTTCGTAAAAAACTATATACCGACGTGAGAAAAAGCGGCTTAGATTTATCATGTCCTTCGAGCTCAATCGATGCTGGAGTTTTTGGGTTTTGGGTTGACACAAAACAATTTGGCATTTTTTTATACAGATAGATAAATTATGCAGAACTTCAATGGATTAATAAAGCTCTACTTTGACGACTGTCATGAACGTAAAATACGAGTCAATTCCGAATTTTCTTCTTCTTTTGTGTCAATGATCCTCTTTTTCACTGCTCTAAAATTACTCGATAGTAATATTCTGGCATCTCCATTGCGCTGTCAGTGGCTTTGTTTAGGTCTTCTTTAGTGCAGGAGGTAGGACATAGGGCACACGAAATCAAGTGCGCCACGGACTGCACGGGAGCTCCGCAGTCACATGCGATTAAACCCGGGTTTTTTATTTATATAGATAGATTATCTAGAACCTCAGTTGACTGATAGAACTAATAAAATTAATCATATATTGTTCAGGGGAACATTTAGGAGGTCAGCGGTCGCCAACACGGTCCTTATCCATGTCGTCAGATACACCGGCAGGGCGAGTACCAGAATCTCTTCCGTCCGCGGTATGCAGATTGGTACCAACCAGGGCGCATCGGCGGTTATCACAGCTGGGGGGGTAGGCAGGAACACTGTCACAGTAGAGATAAGGTCGGCCAGGGGGCGCGGGTACCACGTCCAGATAGATGTCTATGGCCGCCTTTAAACTTACTTTTTAATTTACAATTTAAGGTTTCGTTAGGTATAAGTATTTTTATTGTAAATATACTTTGTTTTTGATAGTTCACTGTTTTTTTTACCAAATTGAGGTATTCTAGATAGTTCATACACGAATACCCTTCCTATTCAAAATAACACCTGCTGGACTGAGGAGTCACCCTCATACGGTGCAAGTACTAAATACCGTTTAGAACCCAACGATAAAGAAATAGAAACGACTTTGAAATAAAAGGCAACAAAACAGATTTGAAATTCTAAAAAGAAACTTTACAATAATATAGCTTAGATATACATCAGAATAACTCATAGGCTATATATCAACGAGGAACGGGATCAGGATTCCCCGGCCGGGGTGCGTGGAATATGGTTACGACAACATACTACCTACGACGGCCTACAGACGGCGTGCGTTTTAATCGATTCGAGTCCGACATAACCTCCTCCACCGGCTCCGGCGGAGGGGTATCCGTGGGGATTTTCCGCACGATAAAAAAAAAAGATATACCTACATCAGAATTACTCATCCATCTATATATAAAAATGAAACCCGTTTTCCGTTGTCACGACATGGCATGAAAACGGCTGGACCAATTTCGATAATTCTTTTTTTAGAACATTCCTTAAAGTACGGGGATGGTTCTTACGGAGAGAAAAATTGAAAAAAAAAGAATTGACTGTAGGGCGGTACGAAGTTCGCGGGGTCAGCTAGTAGGCTATATATATCAACGAGGAACGGGCTCAGGATTCCCCGGCCGGGCAGCGAGGGATATGGCTACGAAAATCTCACCTCCAGCTACCGACGGCCCACAGATGGCGTACGTTTTAGTCGGTTCAAGTCCGACATAACCTCCTCCACCGGCTTCGGCGCGGGAGGTATAGAGGCTGTCATTTTAGTTTCGATGACACCACTGAGTTAGGTGTAGTAGTGGCGTAGTCTCACTTCGCAAGTCTATATCGAAATCTAAGATGAAAAAAAAAACATTCGCAGCGCATCAACCAATGCAGGTAAAGACGCGAGTATACATTAGTTTCCTTTTCATGTTTTCTTTGACCCTTTTTTATCTGACTGTATTTTAGCATGCGCGCGAGGAGATGACGAAAAAATAATTCGAAATCAAAAATTGCCAACTCGCGCGCGCTCGCGAATTTGACGATCGCGAGATGGTGAATGACTCAATAAAAATAATTATTACGGCGTTTTAATATTATTTTATGACTGTTTACCTAAGGGTTGCATAAGTTGCACCAGTTACTGGTGCAACTTATGCAACTCGACCCTATGTATCCATGAACTTTGTTCTAGGCTAGTCATAAGCGTCAGTACCTATATTATCATTACCTATCGACCGTTTCCAATAACTTAGCTGCAGTTAAAGGTAGATCTATTTATCTGGCTATCCCATAGAGATTGATGACGTTTTTGTTCTTTAGAATGTCAAAACTGGCAGTAGGTAGGGAATGGCCGTAAATCGGCATAGTAAAGTTGTTGATTACACAAAGTTTTTGTTAGTTTCTCAGGTATCATTCAGACAGAAAAAGGAAACCAGTTTTTTTATAATTAAATTATCCATTGTATTAAATATTATTTAAAGTTTACAATAACAATATTACCTAAACTTGTAAAACCAAATTTCGCACCCCTATTCAAACAAAGAAATAACTCAAAATTACGTATTTGTGGGAAAACGCAAATGAAATTTGACACCTTCGCGCAGTGTACTTCAATATTTAATTAAAAATAAAGTAAATGAGATAAGTACGTTTTAAAAATAGAAATGGATAATTTGATAAAGATAGCAATTAATTGTTATAGAGAATATCTTTATTTATAAAAATAGGTAATTTATTTATATTAATTAAAAAAAAGTTCGTACAGCTTGGCAAAAAAGTCGTGAAATTAATAGGGGCGCCACAATCGTGCATGTAGCCACCCTATATACTACGACCAAAATAGTTTTGATACTTCGATTTTGTACACTAGTTATAAAGTGTACCTACTACTTCTGTTTGTCAGTATATTTGATAAAATTTGTATGCATGAATATGGATATTTGTACTGGTCGTGGTCGTGCCTCGGAGAGCGCGTTAAGCCGTCGGTCCCGGTTGCCATACGAACATCTTATGGCAGTCATTACGGGTAGTTAGAGCCCTAAAAAAGTCTAAAAACTGGTCTAGCTGCAATACTTTATTATCGCCCAATATCGCCATTGGATTGTGGAGGTCAGATGGCAGTTGCTTCACGAAAAATGACAAAATTCGGTCAAATCCGTAGTAAGACTGGTAAAGCAAACCCCAGACTGCGAGGTCTGGCGATCTTTGGATGTGTCTCGGATCAAAGGTAGTTCTAGCGTTAATCCTTAAAAGAAAAAGGATAAAACGATTGAACTGAGTGTAAAGTAAAACAATTTAATAGTACAATTGAATATGTTCTAATCGGAATCTAAAAAACGTTCATCCAAATATTTCACGCCAGAAAAGTGTTCATCTGAGCTTTGGGGTGGGTCTTCTTTTCTAGGCCGTCCCGCTCTATGCTTTCCTGATGTGGCGAAAATTCCTTTATTTCTTTGTCCTTCCATGCGATTCGTCTCATGGTACTGACGGAAATATCCCCTTTGACGAATTCCATCAAAGTCGTAATACCTAAGATTACCTTTGACAGTACGATTGTAATGAATTGCAAGAAATGGTAAGCTTAATAAGACTGATATATTATGAAGTTTGATGTCATACAGTTGATCCGTAAAGAACCATTATCTCAATAATTATATGATTTCTGAGAACGTGTGCACATTCGTTTAGTATTCATTCAAACAATTAGCGTATCGCGGTCCACTGCTGGACATAGGCCTCTCCCATTGTCGGGAGGCTTCGGCCTACTGGTTCCACGTAGGTGCTACTAAAATACAGGTCGCACAACCGCGGTAGCCTAGTGGTATGGGTAATGGACTGCTGAGACGAGGTCTCGGGTTCGGTCCCAGGTATTACCATGGCACACACCAGGTACCAGGTAATACCAATGACTTTTCGATGCTTTTCGAAGTTATGTGTGTATTTATCGCAGGTTTATAAGTGCCCGGGTAATGGCAATAGGCTCGCCACCTATTACATTGGGACCTAAACATAAACGGCGAAATGTGGGTGCTGGCACCTCTGCCTACCCCTTCGGGGATATAGGCGTGAGTTTATGTTATGTTATGTATATTCGAATCCATTGTAATGGATCGAATGGATGAAAGCGATTCTGTAATAAATAATGAATGTATGAGTTTGAAACGTATTTTGGTGTTTATGACATGTATGGCAGTCGTCAAAGTATGTCAATCTCTAAAGGTATGATTCCAAAGTGTAAAATCACGCACTAAAAAGTAACAAGAAAATATCAAGAATAGTCGTAGTCGTATGCCACATAAACTCTAACAAAACTATACATTCTAGGGAAAAGTGGCGTGGTTAACCGGTTTTTTAATAAAAAAAAAATATCTATAGTTATTATATGCGATTTAAGGTATTCAGATAATGATTAATACACAGAAATCAAGCTATACATGACATAATTATAAATCTTTGAACGATTAATTTACATAATTATCTTTCTTATCATGTGGGAGTCCCCTTAGGTTGTATGTTATCATATCATATATTATGTGAGTTGTTATGCTCTCTTTATTGTGTAACATCCTATTAAATTCACTAACTAATTCTTATCTAAAACAGCGATTTGAATTCTTGTACAATACGCACTCGAGGGTTTGAGATCATCAGAGTAACTGAGATTGAAAAATGAAAAACTTTGCCGACAAATTCTTTTTTTCGGAAAGAAGAATCTATCTCTCTGACAAAAGTTTTTTTTTATACTATGTACTCGTATTATTTTTTTGCCCTTTATTCTCTATCCATAATATAAAAATTAATCGCTGAATGTGTTGCCAAGCGCAAATTTCAAGAACAGCTAACCCGACGGACGTCGCTAAAATTCTACTTTTAGAATATTAGTTGAAGCATGACGATCGATGGTTCTAACGCAGAGAAAAATTTAAAAAAATATATATTAAAGAATCGAGTGTTAGGCGGTACTAATTTGGAAGGCCTGCTAGTTTTTTTTATAAAAATGGTAGTCTAAATAAAAGAACTTCGATATTGCCAATTGGTTTAATAGTTGAAAGTAAATTGGGAAACGGCTCGGAGCTGGAAGGGTTACAGGGAGTACCAGTTATAATTTCTGATATTCATCATCATCATCTTCATGGAGACATATTTTCATGATTGCACGAGACTTTGGAGACTTTGGAGCTCAACAGGCTCCTAGACAAGTAGCAATTCGTTGGCCGGCGTAAATATGACAGGATAAGTGAGATAGTGGTCAAATGCGAGTCTCTCTCATCCTAGCGTTAATTCCCAGTCGCATCCGAAGCTTTTCAGCTCGGAGTCTGGGGTCCGCTTTACCAGTCTTAACTACTGATTTGGCTTGACCTCGATATTTTCCGTGAAGCGTTTGCCATCCGACCTCCACAGCCCAATGGTAACATTAGGCGATATCGAAGCTTTGCAGCTAGACCGTTGTTTTTGGACTTTTTAGGTCTCCAACTACCCGTAACGACAACGACTGCCATAGATGTTCATAAGGCAACCGGGACCGACATCTTAACGTGCTCTCCGAGGCACGACCAGACCAATGCAAATACCCATATTTTATGAACACAAATATTTGCACTGAGCGGGGATCGAACCTGCGCCTCTGGCGTAGCGGCCGCGTTCACTACCGCTACGCCATGGAGGCTGTCAGTGGTCAAATGCGAGTCAATCAATTATAAAAAAAAGTCATTTTAGAAGTGAGATTTAGGGAAATAATAACGCAATATTATAAATATAAACATTTTATAACAAACATCATCATATTCCAATCTTACGTTAACACTTAGTGCCAGGCGAAGGGTTTATAAATAGTATGTTGATCATTTTAAATAGGTACAAAGTTTTAAAATTGATTTTAGTTCAGAAAGTATATTGTTAAAACTCTAATGGAACAATGTCATGAGGCGAAACGGTCAGGTTAAAAAATAAAATGGTTTAAGCCGTGTTGGTTCCCGGTGAATTAGAATTGGGCTACCGCTTTTTATACCACTTAGGTCGCAGGCAAGCACACGGCCCACCTGGTGGAAAGTAGTTTCCGTGATCTATGAACAAGTGCAACACCAGGGGAGTCACACTCGTGCTGCCGACCCTTTAGGAACAGAGAGATTCTGTGCCGATAGCGAAGAAAACAAGCAGGACGAGCCTTTGATCTTCCCACTGACAGCACAAAACCTTGCCTCATCTTTTTTTCCTGTGGATGTTGTAAAAGCCGACTAAGGAATAGGCCAAATTTTAATGTGGGTCTTAAAACACCTCTGCCTACCCCTTCAGGGATTTTAAGGCGTGAGCATACATATATATGTTTGTATGCATACGCGTAAGTATAAAAATAATGTACCTATTTAAAATTAGAACATGCATAATCTATAGAATCAATAGGTTTTTGTGCATTATAATTTCAAGGTTTTTATGTGAGCCACGGCCACAAGCAGATTCACCCCTTATCTCCCTTAGGGAAGAGAACCCACAAATTATTAGTAGGATCTCTCCCAAAGAGCCACCGCACATAATGGTGAAGCACTGCGGAGAACACTTTCCCTGCCAAAGCATTAGCTGCCATGTGCTCAAATTAGGTTGAAAATTAATAAATACAGCAAATAGAACATCTTAGCGTTACGATATTTCTTTTTTTTTTTGTTTAATTTTTGACGTTATTTAGATGAAAATAAAGACGATATTGCTTTGGCAGGGACAATGCTCTGCGGATATGGAGGAGAGACTCGGTAGCCATATCATCATCTCATAACATATCTTATCAACAGTACAGTACCTGGATTTTATTTGGCACATACTGAAAGAGAGTGAGCCTGACAAGATTTTTTTTATATACCACTTAGGTGGCAGACAAGCACACGGCCCACCTGATGGAAAGTGGTTACCGTGGCCTATGGACGTATGCAACACCAGGGGCGTCACACTCGTGCTACCGACCCTGAAGAAACCTTCTAATGCCCTTCTTGAAGAACCCCATATTGTAGTCGCTTGGGAAAACCATCGCGGGGAGTTCATTCCACAGCTTGAGTGTGCAAGGGATGAAGTTCCTTTCATACCGCCCAGTGCGCACCATTTCCTGTCGCAATTCTCTTGCTTCGAATTTATAGAGCATTCTCTCTGTCGTATAACAAACTGCCAGCTTGAGATCTCTATAGAGTAAGTAAAACCGTTTGTTGTTTTTTTGTTTAGCCTGTTTTGTCACACTGCTTAGCAAAAGCCTGTCCCAAATCTTTCACATCCGTTTCTCATTTGCCACACCCTATCAATGTGAGATAAAACGTGTGTGTTTATAAAATATCAAAACTATATCTTCGGTTTCAACTGCTCTATAAATGTGAATGACAGAGATAACGCTCTACAAAACTCTTTCTCTCTTCTTCCCGCTGTGCCAAATAAAAAGCTATACTGGTACATAGTTAAAGCTAAACATTATACCATCACAACACAGATTTTATTATAATTTTTTAACAAAATACACAAAAGGCCTCTACACACAATCTGGGTAATTTAACATTAACTACTTTATATAATATTAATTAATATTTAACATCAATTTAAGCTCGGACCAGAAACATAAAAAATATTAATCCTAATTTATATATTCTTTACTCATGTCAAACGCTTTTTTTATATTTCTAGTCGCATTTTATATAAAATTTACACATCACATTGAATTTCAATCATCAGTGCTTTGTACAGCATCAAATAATTATATAGATGATAGTTATAAAAGCAAGGGCTAGACAGTCAATAAATATTGCGATTCAATATCGTGATATCGGTATCAATCATAATCCTCTGAGCCTTTTCTCAACCCATTTGGGGTCGGCTCTCCAGTTTAACTGTGAAGCGACTGAACATGGATATTTCCCGTGAAACGACTGCCATCTGACCTCCACAATTCACTGTTGATATCAAAGTCCTGTAGTTAGATCAGTTATTGAGGGTTCCAACTAGACTTAACGACTGCCATAGATGTTTAACCGGGAGTTAGAGAACCGGGACCGACCAGTGTGTTCTTCAAGACATCGGTATCAATGGCTATAGGTACGAATTGCATCTGCATGTCAATAATATTAATTGACTATCTAATCCCTGACATACAGTACTCATCTTTCGAGTTTATTCTTCGGGAAAAAGAGTGAGAGATCGGCTAACATCGGCTTCGGCAAAGTTTTCTCTCTAGCGCACGGTGCATTTTTATGCATTTTTTAGCATGTTTACAGCTTAAGTACAGGGGTAGATTTTAGACCTTGAGAAAAGATATAGGCTAAGTTTGGTCACTATAACTGACATCCACGCGGGTGGAGCCGCGGGCAACAGCTGGTATCTTATACTCGTAAATAGAAACGGTTTTAACTACTCTATAGATGTACTGGACCGTCAGTCTGATGTGCAATAGAGAGAATGCTCCACAAAACCGAAGAATGCCGATGTTAACCGAACTATAATTCTTCTTTCCGAAGTGTTAAAAAAAAAACTGGATAGGTACTGCGTGTTTTCTTTTTCAAGTTTAACAAAATTTTGACTTAAATCTATTTTGGCTTTTATGATAAGTTTTTTCTTAACAAATTTGTTCTAGTTTTACGATAAATTATAAATACTCTCTTCAATACAGATCCTTACCATTCCTTTACCATTTTTTTACGAAAAGAAATTACAAGAATTTTTTTTTAAGTTAAATCTTTAAATTAAATTTGAACAGATCATGATAAGTTTTTGGGATACTTGTAGATTTTTTCCTATGTAATTTGAAATGATAGTTAAAAGTGATAAAGATACTGATAGTATAATATTAGTGATGTATTGTTTAAAATTGAAATTAGTTCAAAACTTCTTTTCATATCAAATTTTAAGACCGTTTTTGTCCTGCTCATAAACTTGGTAATAGGGATGATGACTATTATTTTTTTATTCTTGAAAAATTTGAAGTTTATAGTAATATAATGAACTGCTAAAGTGAAATTTTTATACAACAAACAGTTTTAAAGATATTTGATTTCGAAAATTCAATTTCTCGAACCGTCCGAAAAAGCTCTATACAAAATCGCTACAAAAGTATGACGTCATGCTTGTGTAGCGCGTAGTGAAACGTATCGAGCGCAAGAGAATAACGCATTTATCTAAGTCTGCGTTGCGTTTACACGTATATGGTTCATAATAAAATTCATTTGAAATTTAATAAGGAATCTAAAAAGTTATAAATTTTTACTCAATTCGATTGTTTGTATTTTGACCTACTTTGGGAGCTAAAAATAATAAAAAGTTATAGTTTCCATTAAGTTAGCAATGTTTTATTTTGCAAGGCATATTTTTTCAGCAAAACCTATGATATTAAGCAGTATTTGGTAGAATCGGACGACCTTGTCATCATCCCTATTGACAAAGATGATAGAGGAAGGTTGCACTTTTTCATATAAAATTGTATGTAAAGGTGCAACCGTATCTTCTTTGTCGACTGTCCTTCGTTTATTTTTTTCACTTTTCTTCAATAGACTTATCACATTTTGTTTTTAATCTACTTGGATTGATATAAGCGAAGACATTTAGAGAAAAAGTCCTAAGGAATAAGCTACACCGATTAAAATTGTAATTATTTTTAGTAATTTTTTGATTTTGATTTTTGATGCTTTTTAAAGATTAGCTCACTAGCGGACGAAAGTTTTAGTTAAAGACTAATTTGTACAACTCACGGTAGACAACAACACATTAAGAGAACCAATTCCCTTAATAGATCTGTTCAAAATTTGGTCCCGATCTAATCTCAATCTCCCAATTGTCAAAAACGATCACGATGTCAATATTCGATTTTCAAAATTGTGTTACGAGAATACCGTTTTTGACAGGGAGTATGAGATCAGATCGAGATTAAATTTTGAACAGATTTATATTACGAGACCTAGCTGATGGCTTCACTAATCGATGAGTGTATCTATGTGTTATGGTTAACAACGGGTTGAACCCATGACTTCTACGTAGACATCTAGACTGGCTGTATGCATAAAAAAAGTATTGCTGACCTTTTTGTAGCTGTCATACAGATAATAATTAAAAAAGGCGCGCTATGGGTTTTTGGCGCGAACACGTTAAAAGAAACATAAGCGGTTGTATTTTACTTTCCAAAATTAGTGTGAGTTCGAGTTTTTATGTGTAAATATGGTGGAATTTTAGACATAACGTCTTGGAAAACGCGCACAAGAGTAGGAAAGTGAAATATTACAGTGGATTGTGACTTCTCGTGTTGGTTTCAAATCTCCGTAAGAAGCCTTTAGTAAAGTTTCTACCACTTTACTGAGGCAGCAATCATCATCATCGTCATCATCATTAACTCACTATTATCATCATCATCATCCTCATCCTCATCATCATCCAAATACAAAGTATATAAAAGTAATATTATAAAAATAACTGATGACAAGGCAGCATGGTCATAGAACCTTAGCCTGTTCCGAAAGGAACAAATATAAAAAAAAAAAAAAAAAAGGCGCGCTATGTCTATACTGGTAGATGTCAAAATGTCTCGTATTTTAAAGTCATTAAGGTCAATAATTGCTTTGATCACAGATAAAGGTATATCCAACAACATTGACTATATTTTGTACTTTTAGGAAATGTGGCGCTTTTAAATTTATTTAGCAGAACTGTGGCTTGTGGTGCGTAGAAAACTCAAGTTGTCGCTCAAGCGCCAATCCCGCTTGTATGCAAAACTAGTGGATTGAGAGTGGTTATTGTGCGTGTTGGTAATAAATTGGTATATTGAGTAATAAATTGCTCAAAATGATCTCCAGAATTCCAGTATAACAGAATTGATAAAAAATAGAGTATTTTAACAAATTATACGTTTTGGAATGATATGTTATGCAATGCAGAATGGTTGCAAACTGTAATGTTAAACTACAAGTCGTCAAAAATATTTATGAAAATAGTTCTAATATTCTCTTGGTCGAAATGAAAATCAAAAATATGATAGGACAGGAAACATAGGTAATTTTCCTTCTGCATAATTTTCTAGTGGTGCAAGAAATGAAAAAAGATTGATATTATAATTGCAAAGGTACGATCAAATTACCCGCCATTTTTTGAAGCTATCATCAACTGTCATGTAATGGCGTCAAAATTAAAATGGTTACCGCGTCCTGTACCCATTTATTTTGACTTAAAGCATAATGGTGCGGTATCATTTTCATTAAATATAATACGTACCTATTTTGTTACTTAATTGAAAAAAAAAAACATTGCCATTAGATATTTTAAAAATAACAAGTGCAAAAGTATGTCAACGGAAAAGCGTTTTATATTATAACGTTTTGATAACGTTATTTTTAATATTATAACTATAAAAACATTACAAAGTATCTTATGATTGTGATATTTTCTTAAAATTAATTTCCATTTAGACCAAGTGCTTCAGTCAAATTGCTAATATTAAATTATTTGGCATATTTTTGGCTTTGTAGATGATATAATAATTATTAATAATTTTATTTGCAATTCGATTTTTTTTTACTTTTTATTTGTAGTTATCGTTTTAGATAAATAATAAATAAGCAACTAGTTATTAAGCTACGATAAATAGACGAATTACATTACAGTTAAGCTAAATAGTTGGTTTATATATAAATGTGTATAGCATACAATACATAGGCTAGTTGAGTCATAAAACGGGATATAAAATAATATATCTATTTCATGGATTAATATTAAACAATACAGAAGCATTTAGATAATATATATTATAACATATATGTATAATACTGTGAAGATTGAAAATGTGTATGAAAACGGTTGGTTTCTAAATAATATTATAAAATACATACTCGTGTGTTATTAATGTATCAAACATAACATTGTTTATTGACTAAACATCACTACAACTATTTATCCCAGCCCTATTAAATTTTAACACATTCAACACCAATTGTTTTTTTTATTATTTAAATTATAATCAAATAAAAATGAAACTATGCGCCACATCAAATTTCCAAAATAATTTCAAATACGAAGAACTCATAACAAGTCGGCTGTCGAGGAATGAGTGAAGTGGAGAAGGTGGGCAAAATGACGCAAATACGTCACGGTTAGCATTTATCCAGCACCACGCATTTCTCAACCCTAAGATTGCGTGTGGAGGGTTTATTTTTGCTTGAAGCTATTACTGTTCAAAGTGTTATTCTCGCTCTTGTATAGAAGTGATGTATCTGTTACGAAGTAACTATATTATCTTGTTTGTGACACCACCAACATGTGAGATAGTTAAGAAGAAAAAGAGAGATTTTAGGCTGCTGTGCAATTCTGTAAGCATACAGCGACGAGCACAACTCTGCAACCGACTCCAGCCCTTCAGACAAGTGGCAATTCGTTGCTGGGCGTATCATGGAATAGAATGGCGAATGTATAGCATTTGACGTTTTTGACATTCATTGACACCTGTCATATACGTCAAATCCCATACATTTAACATTCTATTCTACAGAACGCCGGCCGACGAATTGCCACTTGTCTAGAGGGGCAGAGATTCACATTGGTTGGACTGAGTGACGTCACTGGAGAGAGAATGACAATCTCTATCAAAGCTGTCGCAGCACTGTGCTCGACGCTGTATACCTAGAGAATTGCATGGCTAATCTATAAGTTGAAACATTTCAAATCGATTAAGATTTAGAAACATTTCACATTTCACATGAAACATTTCAGTCCTCATATATGTCACAAATCAAATGATGAAGACAATATTACAATACTTACAATGAAATTGTAACAAAAACAAGATTTTTTTACTAACAACTAGCTATTATATTATCAAAAATGTTAACGCTCTTATTATAATAGTTTTAGCAGATTATTTTGGCGCCAAAATTGTGTAGCTATTAACTCTTCTAATTTCAAAATGGCGGTGAATGTGTCAAAGTGACGCGACGCTAGAAATTCGTTCGGAAAACGGGACGGAGTGGAGGTTATATTTGGATAATTTTATGGTGTGGCTGGTTCTTCTTCCTGGTGATGTTTGGCAAGTGCTAGGAGTATCATGGTAAGCTGCTTCCGACTTATTTTACCCTCGCTGCTGTATTCGACACCTTGGAGTATGGTTTCTTCGAATTCCAGCAAGTCTTGAGCATCGTAGTCCTGGAAAATACATAATTGGAATGTGAATCAATATTGAATTGTAATTTGAAGATTGTAATATTGGTTGGATTGTTATCTTCATCTTAGCGTGGTTTTATACCATTTGCACAAATTAGGTCATCTCAAATCAAAAATGGAATTTTGATTTGAGATGACCTAAGAATGTATGAAATGAACTGAGAACAGAACAGAAAATAAAAAAAATTGTGCTGGGAACACTTCGGAATAAAAATTGGGATATGTTAAGAAATTTATTTGAAACGATGTGAGTTTTCAGAGGACGAATACGGGAAACTCTTCCCAGTTGTCTACGATTGACTTCGGATTCGGATCAGAGGTCAGAGCATTCCCCCTGTAAGGGAAAGATCGCGGGTTCGAGTCCCGCTCTTTTCTAAATCTTACTCGAAGTTTAAAACACATTTGCGTTCACACTGAAGTCTGTGACATATCGTAACTTATCACATACATGTATTAAAACCTCGGTGAAATCGAGGAGTTAATACAAACATCCATAAGACAGTAGTTAGATTAAAAGTAAAAGACACTCATAGTACTGACCTTTTTAACTAATTCTAACAAGTCCTTGAGAAATCCTCGGAGTTCTTCGTTCTCTATTGAGCCATTATTATCCTGAAACGAGTTCGTTACGTGAATAGCCTCGTTAGATAACAAACTTAAATTGGGTTAGTTCGGTTAACTTTCTTGTCTCCAGAGAAAATGCTTGCGAATTTCACTCGAGATCTCGTCAAATGTAGGTGAGTTGTATAATTTAATACTTGAATCTAATGGGAGATTTTTTGCGGACAAGTTTTCGTTTTATGTTTAAAATTTAGGTAATAAATATCTAGCTTTAACAAACGATAGATCTTGATTATAAAGTACTTGTTTAACGATTGTAAGGTTAACATACATAATATACATTTACAACACACCTGCTCATAAAATCGCTATTATTTCACCGCAATTAGGCACGGAATGACACCTATTATAAAACTGTGACTTTTTCATTGCTATTATTCACAAAAGTGAGTAATAGATTCTTTTTTAAATTTTATAGGAAGTGTCTATAATTGTCTATGTTCTTAAAAAAGTTTTGATACAAAAAATAACGTGTTTAATAGTACGAATAAATTAATACGCCTATTGTATGGTCATTTGATGCATTTTCGTATTTAAATAAATAATTTCAACTTGTAATACTTGTGTAATAAACAAAAATTTCACTCAAATTTAACTTTTTTGTTTCTCTAAGTACAGAAAAAAAAACAGAGAAAAAAAAAGTTATAGCCAAACCTCATTCTTTTAAATATGGCCGATCGCCATTGTTAGATGCGCGCGCATAGGAAAACGAATTAATTTGTAGTATTGTTTATTTAGTATTTGTAGTATTATTTTATTCGCAAGTGTGTTGTAAAACGTCGTATGCCACGCGTGAGCATGATGATTCTTGTACCATAATGTACTATTATGCCTCTTTGTCTAACAGTAGGCCAAAACCGCCCAACATTGGGAGAGACCTATGTTCAGCAATGGACTGCGATAGGTTAATTGATTGATTGATTGTCTTCGTAATGAACACTAGGTAGTGGGTAAAACGGGGTGAATAGGAATCAATAAGCGAATACAGATAAAATTTCGTTAGATGTTTAAATAATTTATTTTACAAAATTGCGAACATACTCGTATATCTAGCGAAATTTTTTGTTCATAATGTTCATTATTACATTTAATAAACCCATAATTTCAAGGAGAAAATAAGTACTCAATTTATCTGACCATTTTATCCATATTCACCATTTTACCCCTATTCAGCCTTTTATCCTTATTCACCCTATTTTATCGTACGCAGTATGGGCGCATGCGGTCGGAGCAGTATGTTGTCTGATAATAATAATAATAATAAGTTGGCCCACGAGATTGTCGACATGTGGAGTGTTGACTCAGCAATCATTGTGCCGATAGTCGTGTCAGTGAACGGTTTAATAGCAAAGAGCCTCGACCAACACCTGAAGAGGCTCGGGTTAGACGGTTGGGTCAAGGGCCAGATGCAGAAGGCTGTGCTTCTTGATACGGCGCGCATCGTGAGGAAGTTCCTTTCTCTGGAGCCCTAACCACCGGTAGCTTGGTCCCTGTACCCGATACCGGTGGAGCACTGTTTTTTATATTTTTAAATAGATGTTTTTATATGTATTTAAAAATATAATTTATAAGTTTATTTAATGTAATAAAGAGAATAATAATAATATTATACATCTTACCCTATCGTACAAGGAAAACACTCTTTCGATGTCGTCTTTCGTCAGTTTAGTTGCACCCTGGAAACATAGAAACAGATTTTTTCATCACACTCAAGGTCATTGCACCCAACTAATAATTCCACCAATTGCAAGGACAGAAAGCCAGTTTTTTATGCCCTTATTATTCCAGTATAATATTTCATTTGTCTCTTTTATGACAATTCAGTATCTTTATGAGGATACTGTCGTTATTTTAGGTTAGAATTAATAGCATAATAATTTATTTACATACATACATAATATACATATTCACGCATGTAAGTCCCCAAAAGGGTAGGCAGAGGTGAATTAACACCCACATTTCGCCAACTATGTTTTTAGGTTTCTTGTGATAGGGAGTGAGGCTAAAGCCGGGTGTATAAAATATGTATCATTATGCCCGATCCGATCACCGTATCCGTATCGGCGACGCGTATCATGATCGCATTAGTGGACGGGTGATGATACGCGTATCACTAATATATACATAACATGTGATCATGATACGCGTCGCCGATACGGATACGGTGATTGGATCCCCCAAATGATACATAATAATATCTGGACCCGGCTTAATGCCGTAAAGCGGGCTCTTTATCATGAGCTGTAATTTTATTATTGTCAGATGGAGAACAGCCCCTCTAGACAAGTGGCAATTCGTTGCTCGGCGTATGATGGAATAGAATGCCAAATGTATGGGATTTGACGTATATGACAGGCGTCATCGAATGTCAAAAACGTCAAATCCTATACATTTGTCATTCTATTCCATCATACGCCGAGCAACGAATGAGGATCATTCACGTTTTTAGCTGAGTATGCAGATTTATAATGATTAAAAAAACAATAAACACTGTGAAAAAATTATTTCAATCCGATCAAAAATGACGAAGATACAGCAATTTTAATGCAGTAATCTCAAAAACGCTCGCCGCCGCGCCAAAATACTGTGTGACGTCATCTGTTATGACAGCGCGCGCCGCCGCTATGGGGAGTATGAAGACTTAGGGCTCTTTTGGGTTAAGACTCCATAGCTGTTTTATTTCGTAACGTATAATTTTGAAATTTTGTACGGATTTTGAGTAATTTACAAACTTTCTAATAATATAGTTTTTGTGCTATTTACTTCAATACTTTTTTTAATAAAAATAACTATATCTATACCTACTTATAATATTATGAAACTGAAGAGTTTGTTTGTTTGAACGCGCTAATCTCAGGAACCACCGGTTCGAATTGAAAAGCTCTTTTTCTGTTGAATAGTCCATTTATCGATGAAGGTTATGGGCTATATAACATCACGCTACTACAAAAGGGAGCGGAGCAGTGTTCATAAATGTCAACAAATCCGGCAGACTTCCATACATCTATGTTAACATAGTAATAAAGAGGGAAGATTTGTATTTTTGTATTCGATTAAACTCAAAAACTACTAGACCGATTTCGAAAATTCTTTTACCATTAGAAAGCTGCATTATCACTGACTAACATAGATTTTATTTTATTTTCAAACAAATTAGGAATCCTTACTAAAACTTCAATAATGAAATCCAAGATGTAAAAAAATTACTTAAAATATTTCTTACATCGCGTGCGCTGCGAAAACTATTGATGATAGAATAATATAATGTAGTGCGGAAATATATAACTTAAAAAGGTCTACATAAAAGTCCGCGATAGCATATGTCTATCTCCTAAGAAAAACCCACAGCAATCATTTTTATCTTTTAAAAATTACAAAATAATAATGTGTCATTATCGAAGCTATTTTTAACAATACAGTATCATTCCTTATCCAATTAAATACGTTCAATATATTGTGCATTTAATGTAGATTAAAATTGCTATTCAAACTATTTGATTACAATGAAGAACTTCAGCGTTAGGTAAGCGTAAGAGCGGGAACGTGCGGTGCGGTGTGATGCGAGCGCGCTCAGGCGGGCGTTCGGCAGCCCCATAGATTAATATAATTATATATACTAGTGGGCAGCCCTCTCTCTGCCAGTTAGTGTCGTCGACGACTCACCGAGCGGTAGGTGTATAGCGCGCGGCCTTGAGCGAGTGACGGAGGCCTGACGCAATGCAGCAAAGCAACGCAGTCCACTGTAGTGTATAGACTGGAACGTTTGTTATGTTTCGGTGGCAATAATGCCCCCATACAAATATTGTATTGTGCCAAAATGCAAGAATACAAGTGTTACTACGCCTAATAAACTGTTTTTTTTTTATGTTCCGAGAGATGCAAAGATAAGAAAAAAATGGGTTAAAGTAATGAGAAGAGATGATAAAACTCCTCTTTCAAGCGAAAGTGTTTTACATTGTTGCGAAGATCATTTTGACGTAAGTAGGTATTGTGTACCTATTACTATTAGAACTATCGAGATATTTACCATGTATTGATTGGAGCTTCCAATAAAGGTCCAACCCCACCAAACGCACAACAGCTTGACAGCGACGTGCGGCGGCATGACGCACGTCAAGCTGTCATGCGTGACTTGATAATATAAACTTTAAATGCTGTGATATAAGATTTATTTTGTTTAAAGATTGTAATGTAAAATCCGTTCCGATGCCGTCCGTTTGATGGGGTTGGACCTTAATAGTAATGTGAAAGGCCATGAAAGTTTAAATACCTATATTGCGTACCTACTTATGTCTATACATGATAACAAAATTCAGTCTAGAGATTATCCTGCAGGTGTATACTATATACCTACCTATTCTATCATTTTTAAAAGTTACAGACTTGCACCACTACGAATAAGTCTCCTAAATACTTTTGAAGTGGTCATGACGGCAATACCTACTTAAGTACTTCATCCCTACTTTATAATATTATAAATGCGAAAGTAACTCTGTCTGTCTGTCTGTCTGTCTCACTTTTACGACTAAACCGCTGAACCGATTTTGATGAAATTTGGTATAGAGGTAGGTTAGACCTTGAGAAAGGACATAGGCTATGTTTGGTCGCGATAACCGACATCCACGCGGGCGGAGCCGCGGGCAAAAGCTAGTTTTATTATAAAACTTAATACCTATTCCTTTTCTGAACCTGTATTATACTAGCTTCAGTTAGGTATTTCACGTCATTTCTAACGTGGTTTATTACTCGCTTGACAACACAGTAGGTACAACTTTCGACAGAACATCATAAGGTAGGTAAATAAGTAGGTACAAGCGTTAGGACGAACTACGTATATTATAAAGTATTTTAAAAACAAACTGTATTTGAATAATCACCAAAGAACTTAAAACACAAATAAAGTACTAAGAAAAACCAATAAAATAGTACCAATAAATAGTAAATATAGTAAAAATAAAAAATAAAAAATATTACCAAAAAAATAAAAAAAACAATAAAATAAACTAGTCGATCCACGAAAGAATTTGTACTGACTGACTGGCGACTGCGCTAGTCGGGACGCGTTCATAACAGATGACGTCATCGTCTAAATCGCAGTGTAAGCGGGCGTTTTTAAGTACTCGTTAAGAAATCCCTAATAGCTTCGTCATTTCTTGACGGATTTTGATTATTTAAAAAATAGGATACTCAGAAAGGTATAGCGCACCTGGTATACTGATTAAAAATACAATATTCCATTATGTGATTCATCCTCATTGCCACTTGTCTAGGATGGCTGTCCTAGTTGCCTTTTACGACACCCGCGAGAAGAAACACAAAATAGACATAAAAAGTAATTACTTACGTGCTTAAATAGATTTAATTCAAGCATAATATTAAGTGTTAAAAAGTGTCATTAATATTCAGACTACTTTATACTGGGTGATTTTATAGTCGTTTCGGATAAAAAGATTTTGGGCACAGTTTCATTAGCAAAATCGCCTGGAAGTATTATTTTGGCGAAAAAGAACTTTTTTTTTTACATCCTTCATACAGTATGCTTTTCACCTGTACATTATTCCCATACATTAAACAAAACAAAAGTTTTTTTTTTCTGCCAACAATTCTTTCAGACGATTTTGCTATCGAAACTGTGTCCAAAATCTTTTTATCCGAAAGGACTATAAAATCACCCAGTATAATTTTTTTATTCCAAACCAAATAATAATTATCAAGCAAAAAACTGTGAGGACTCACCTCTATGCCCTCCTATGAGTGCGGATTGCAGACATAAGCGTTAGTGTTAGGATAGACAGACAGACAGGCAAACAAATAGTAGGTAATGTGCTCATCTCCTTTATTTGCACCTCGAGGGTACTTTGAGAAAGACTTTTGGATTTTAGTCATGGCGGCCATACACCATGCGGCCTATTGTTCAATCAGCATGATGCTTCTGATTGGACCAAGTGGAACTGACTGTGTGTGGCTGTATAGTATATTAGACAGTTATACTCATAGAGCAAACACAGAGAGGAGGTTTTGTATTTTGGTACTACTGTGATATCTTCCAATTTTGATTGCCCCATGAAAAGACGCATGACACTTTACGCAGTGAGGAGTTATTCGCCTACCTCTTTATTTTCCATCGACCGATCAATAACAAAACTACTCACATCGTTCTATATGGATGTTCCAAATGCAAAGTGTCGCCATCTAGCATTAAGTAGAAGAACTGTCATGACGTCATGACCTAGTTGAGAATCACAGGTCATAGTTACTTTAGGCTCCTCCTCTTTGCATTTGCTACGATAGACAGTATGGTGTATGCCACCAATAGTGTACTTGAAATGTATTATTTTGTTTCTATCTTTAGTCATATTGTATCTATCTATAGGTGAAAGAGGCTACCTATTCCCTATAGACATAATCAATAAATGTACGTTTATGTTAGTATATGATCCGAGGTGATGGGATCTGTGATGCATGAGTTACTTCCGAATCTGGTTTGGATCTACTTGGGCAAGGTGGTGTAAGGTTACTGGTGTGGTATGTCACTGAAGTCAAAAGGTATATTAATATTTATATCGATTCGGATCAGGCCGTGATGAGCTGGGTAGATATAGATGAGGGACGAAATGTTATAGGCAAATTGAATGAAATGTAATGGGCGTACAGGACGAAATGTAATGGGCATATAGAATGAAATGTAATGGGCCTATAGGACCAAATGTAATGAGCATATAAGATGAAATTAAATGGGCTCATAGGATAAAATGGCTTAGAGGGTGAAATATAATGGGCAAATAGGACGAAATGTAATAGGCTTATAGTACGAAATGTAATGAGCATATAAGGTAGAATGTAATGGGCATATAGGACTAAATGTAATGGGCATATAGCACGAATGAGGATGTTGAAAACTGGAACTGGGCAAAGAGTAGAATATTAAGTTGAGAGGCAGTTTGTGGTGATAGCTCGCGGCCTAAGTAATGTCAGGTAATTGAAGATAATATTCTGTAGGTATAATATGTGTTGGTAAGCACAGAAGCAAAAATAAAAAGAAAAAGAGCATGTTGTCTCGTAGACAATGAAAATGAAATTGGAACGAGAAACGATAGAGTAAATGTAAACGAGAAAAAAATGGTGTTCTGTAAAATTGTCAGTACAAAAAATCTTTTATTTTTCAAGTTTACAGACTGTGATAAAATAGTTGTTGTGCAAGCAGGTGATTTAAAAAGCATGCAATACGTGATAGCAGTTCGCAGTGCTGCCAGTGAGAAAAAGCTGTCATATTATGTGAAAATGTGCTGCGTAAGCATGACAATTTCTAAATTGTGATAATGTCAAATAAGGTGAAATCCTATAACATAGAAAAATCATTAGAAAATTATACACGTTATATTTATCTCAGTATTTTATGTTTAATATTATTTTAATACAATGACCAGCAAAAATATCTTGTAAAGTTGCTTGCAAATTTCAATCACCAAAAAAATAAAGACAGATTTATTAAAAAAAAAATAAAGCAACTTTATAGATTTTTTTTTCTGGTCATGTATTGAATAATCTACTTAAATAGTAATTTGTTATTTTAAATAATTAATTAACTTGTATGGTCAGTAAGGAAAGTAGATTACTTAAAGGGGATTGGGTAATCTAGTATGGACAGTGGCGTTCTTAATTTTTTCAGCGGCCATAATTAATTTTGATACCACTTCATTGTACTGTGTTAAACACACGTACAAATGTCATTATTTTCATTGTAAGTAATATCGGAGCTGCGATATACAGGGTGGAATATTTCGACTTTACCTTGAAGGAAAGTACCCTCATACTAAAGATAGCGAATTTTACTTAAAGGAAACTTTGCCTTATTTTTTAAAAGAAACAAAACTGCATTCAAAGACTTTTGAAAATGCCACACCCGGTAGTCGAACCGACTAATATTTTACAAAACCTTCTTTTTTATGGACTTCCTTTTATTTAATTTACCAAGTTTGTTAGAGAGATTTATTCCCTATGATCGACCCTATCGATTGATGTAATAAAAATACAGGCTGTTATTTTTTCGAATTGTAGTCGGTTCGATTATAAGGCGTGGCAAACGATTTTTCAGCATTCCTTAAATACAGTGCTGTTTCTTTTTTAAAAACACACTAAACTGTATTCAAAGTTTTCTGAAAATGCCACACACGGTAGTCGAACCGGGTACGAGTACCTACTCTTACTACCGGAGATAGGTAATTTCATTCAAAGGAAACACTCTCTTATTTAAAAAAGAATACAAAGCTGCATTTAAGGAACTTCGAAAGATCGCTTGCCACGCCCTGTAATCGAACCGACTAAAATTCTAAAAAATAACACCCTATATTTTTATTGCATCAATCGATAGGGTTGATCATAAGGATCTAATCTCTCTAACAAACTTGGTAAATTAAATGAAATGAAATCCATGTAATAGAAGATTTAGAAAGATTTTATTCGGTTCGACTACTAGATGTGGCATTTTCAGAAAACTTTGAATACAGTTTAGTGTGTTTTTGAAAAAGAAACAGCCCTGCATTGAAGGAATGCTGAAAAATCATTTGCCACGCCTCATAATCGAACCGACTACAATTTGAAAAAATAACACCCTGTATTTTTATTGCATCAATCGATAGGGTCAATTATAAGGATCAAATCTCTTTAACAAACTTGGTAAATTAAATAAAAGGAAATCCATGAAATAGAAGATTTAGAAATATTTTAGTCGGTTCGACTATCGGGTGTGGTATTTTCGGAAAACTTTGAATACAGTTTAGTATGTTTTTAAAAAAGAAATAGAACTGCATTTAAGGAATGCTGAAAAATCGTTTGCCCCGCCCTATAATCGAACAATTCGAAAAAATAACACCCTATATTTTTATTGCATCAATCGATAGTGTCGATCATAAGGATCAAATCTCTCTAACGAACTTGGTAAATTAAATAAAAGGAAATCCATGAAATAGAAGATTTAAGAAGATTTAGGAAGATTTTAGTCGGTTCAACTACCGGGTGTGGCATTTTCAGAAAACTTTGCATACAGTTTAGTATGTTTTTAAAAAAGAAACAGAACTGCATTTAAGGAATGCTGAAAACTCGTTTACCACGCCTTATAATCGAACCGACTACAATTCGAAAAAATAACACCCTGTATTTTTATTACATCAATCTATAGGGTCGATCATAAGGTTCAAATCTCTCTAACAAACTTGGTAAATTAAGTAAAAGGAAATCTATGAAATAGAAGGTTATAGGAAGATTTTAGTCGGTTCGACTACCGGGTGTGGCATTTTCAGAAAACTATGAATGCAGTTTTGATTCTTTTTAAAAATAAGGGAATGTTTCTTTTCAGTGGAATTCGCTATCTTCAGTATTTAGAGTACTTCCATCTAAGTAAAGTTGAAAAATACCACCCTGTATAGCTAAGTCCCGATATAGTTTAGAGAAGTTTGTCCATAGTAACTTTTGATCACTTTATACTGTACTTTCATATTATACCAATTTCATTGATGGCCGCTCAATTCCGACACGACGCCAACATTACTCAACCCCCTTTATAAGCACTATCGTCAAAAATATAATTATATTTACGTTAGATAAAAAATAATTGTAATAAAGTATTTTTTAATTAACTGAGTAAAGCTTCTTTTATCACTGACCATAGATTCTTTTTTAATTTTATGTTTAATTCACAAGTTATCACGTAGGTACCTACTGCATTCATTTGATAAAACTTGCAGATGGAAATCTAATGAATGTGGCTTTAGCTATCCATATTACTTTTATTTAGATAAAAATAAAAAAAAATATTCGCCCCACAATTTATTCCTCTTTCGACTTGAAAATAATTTACATTATTCTGATATACCTATCTATTTACTGATTTCCTCCTATTTTGACCCATTTTACATCTTTCTATTAGTTCAGAATTCAGATGCAACAACCTGATATCATCTGCAAATCTTAACAAATATACTGTAGCACTGTACAGTGTACACACACATATATTTATTGACAATATGATAGTGACGTCACAGAAATTAAACATTAGGTACTCACCTTAAAAACTTGTCTGCAAAGAAAATTCTCTTTAACCGGAAGTAATCTGCAACATTGGTAAAAAGATTAATATATATTTTTAAATATTGTTGTTGTATTTTTTTATACCACTTAGGTCGCAGACTAGCACACGGCCCACCTTATGGTAGTGGTTACCGTGGCCTATGGGCGAGTGCAACACCAGGAGAGACACACTCGTGCTGCCGACCCTCTAAGAACAGAGAGATTCTGTGCCGTTAGCGCAGACGACAAGCAGGACAATTTGGTCTTCTCACTGTATATTGAGTGCATGCCTTCCCCCTAAGATCTTTGGAGCCCAAATCGACTTTATCTACAAGCCGGTGTAACCCAGTGCTGAACAAAACTCTGACACAGGCTTTCCTCTTAGAGATTGGGATGTCAGGCGGTGCGGGTCGTTTGCGAGAGCCAGAACAATTTTGTGAATGCATGAATGAATTTTGGTACCTACTCTTTATAATATTACTTACTTTGCCATTTCCGACAGTTGTAATCTACCGTCTTTGTTGGAGTCGAACACTTGGAGCTGTAAACAACAAAATAAAATGGTTAATTCTAATATTTAGAAAGTAAACGGAAAACGTGTAAGTCCAAGACGGGACTTGAACCCACGAGCAGACCTTTATCTTACGAATGAAAAACTTATTAAATTTTCTTCAAACCACTTACAGCGTTTGTCCACCGCCACCGTCACCGGGACGGCACCGAGAACGAGATTATTTCGCTATCGGCGGCCGGGATGACGGCGCTCGGTTGACGGGCATGCGGTGGACACATGGCCATAGTAAATGTATGTATCGCTAAATCGTCGCCGTCATCTCGTTCTCGGTGACGTCCCGGTGACGGCGGCGGTGGACAAACGGCCTTAGGTGGTAGAAAAGCAAACGGCCCACCTGATGGGAAGTGGTTACCGTGGCCTACAGAAGTATGCAACACCAGGAGCGTTACATTCGCCTCTGGCCACGTGGTTCGACCGTATGGTTCGATCAATCGCACCACGTGAACTTTTTTTTCCAGTTGGTTCGATTGATCGAACCGTGTGTTTTTAAGATGCCTGATAGTTCGATCAATCGCACTATGTCGTGCTGCCGACCCTGGAGAAATTAAATTTACTTTACTTATTTTTTGGAATCCTCTTAGATACTACATACTGACAGTGGGATCTTGGACTATGTATAGGTCAGAATCAGCACCTTTTTTGGTCATTCTACACAGCGTAACGAAACGACCCAAAGTAAGCATAGCTCAATTAGCTTGGGTTGAATCTAGAATGTGGATAAAAATATGTACTTAGGCCGGTTTTTTTATACATAAGGTTATGGTGAATTATATCTAGTTCCTAATAACTATTGTTAAACTAACTATTTGTTTATTAGATAATATGTGGTATCACTAAATAAAAGTGTCTATGGTCTAACTGTCTTTCATTTACAACATACAGTTTGTTAGTTTGATAGGGGGAATGTTGTTAACATACCATAGTGTCGGTGTACTCGATAAGTTTGTCTTCTGAAACATCGTTTATTTTCTTTGCTTCTTTTAGAAGATCTCGGAGAAAGTTCTGGAAATTCAAATTTAATCGTTTAAATTTACGCATTATCTGACATGTCCCGACTTTGGTCGAACTTTGGACGACTTCAGAAAACTTCGGATGACTTGAAGCAATAATTGAAAAAGTTTTACAGAAATCTGATAGTAAAAATATTTATTACGAAAAAGGATTAGCGCTAATAATCGAGTTCCCCGAGATTCTCCATGGCTGAGTTAATTTTTTTTTACTTCTGTTACGGATCACTCCGCAACCATGGCTGCAGCCCCTCTAGACAAGTGGCAATTCGTTGCTCAGCGTATGATGGAATAGAATGACAAAATGTATAGGATTTGACGTTTTTGACATTCGTTGACGCCTGTCATATACGTCAAATCCCATACATTTGGCATTCTATTCCATCATACGCCGAGCAACGAATTGCCACTTGTCTAGAGGGGCTGAACAGTAACCGAAAAGTCGAGCTAAATATAACTAATACCAATTAATCGCGATAGAATCTGTTAATAAGTGATTTTATTTCAATGACTCAAAATTATGATAAGATTTGATTAAAAATAATATCGGTCAGTCACACCGCAAGTGTCGGCTACCTTGTTTGATACAGGTACAACCTACATATCTAGTAAATGAGTTTGTGTACCTTTAGTTCATCAGCCTCAATGTATCCGCTACCATCTGTGTCGTACTCTCGCCATATCTGAAAGTACATACATAAAAATTATGAAATTTATAAAATTTTAAGAAATTCTCGTAAGCAGTACCTTTCTACGGGAAATACTTTGACTAACTGAGCTATTTGGACGTGTCCTGGTGGAGCGCTTATCACTCTAGCCTAGCAGAACCATAACAATCATTGCTGTCTTGTAACTTTTGTCTCCAATTTGTGTATCTGCTTTTCTTCGCATTATACTTATTATATTCACATATAGAAGGATTTTACGTCACTTTTTGACAGATTGTATATCCAATGAATATGCTATTACTAAACTTAATGTCCAGTTTCGTGAAACAATAAAGGCTCTGTCAAACCAACGCGTTCAGTTCGCGTCCGCGGTGGTGGCGTGCGCGGTGGCGATCAGTTGCTGGCCAATCGGAGGCCTCTGCCGCGGCCTGCGATTGACCGAGCCTTAAAACAAATAAAAAAACCCGACTGCTGTCTAAAAGATTGAAACAAGCTTGATAGCAGGCGGTACCCATTTGCCAATCATAAACCGAAAGAAATTTAATGGGTACCGCCTGCTATCAAGCTTGTTTCAATCTTTTAGACAGCAGTCGGGTTTTTTTATTTTTTAATAATTAATTTTATTTTAACCTTTTTAGTTAGGATATGACATCTATATATTTTTGTAATCTCCTTTTAATTCTCTTCATTTTGATACCCTACTCGATAAATTTGAATGAAAAAAAATTTTTGCCAACACATATTTTAACATCAAAAATTTACCGTATAGTTTTTGTTGGAATTTTATGTACCCTATGACACTCAAGAGATGAATACCTTTCATTTGAGACCCTATTCATCAAAATCCGTCCAGGCGTTAGGCCTGTAGAGAGGAACAAAGAAAACTACATACACACATAGACACATACATACATACATACGCGCGAAACACATTACCCTCGCTGGCGCATTCGGGTAAAAAGTAAACCGAGGGAGTAGCAAGATGGGGACATTGTGGTTCCCACATCCGAGGAGGTCATCGCGGAGGATGGATTAGGGTCAGCTGGGGTGTGAGAGAAATGCCTTGTTGGGCCTCTTTATACCCCATTTGAGTTTAGTCGGTTCGAGGGGGGAGGGGGGGGGGGGATTCTTGTGATTTCCGTAAGAAAGAAGGAGGATTGGAAGTAGATTAAACAATGGTCAATATACTCGTAGTTACGCATCCTTTGTTCACGATACATACATAATTATCTAAGAAAGTCTCTGATTCTTAAAATAAAACTAAGAAATCCATTAAGATAGGAGAAAGTGAAACGACTCAGGCGGGATAAGAACTCACGACCAGTCTCTTACAGGTGGAATGCTTTGACCACTGAGCTACCGAGTCACGCTGTGAGTGCTTCAGATTCTCCTATACAACCATCTTGGAGCGAGGGTGGGAGCCATCTACCGCCTAAGTAGTTTCACTCTTTGGTTCTCAATTAGTCACTCAATTAGAATGGTTAACATACTAATTGCTTTAAAATTTCATTCAAAACTAAGATAGTTGTCATACCTTCATAAACTCGACGCTTGACTCCAATGGGTTATCGAACCTGAAGAGCAGCAGGAAGTTCTCTTCCATAGGTAGTAACTGTGCCAACTGTAACAAAACACACATCAGTACAGCAGCAGACGACTACGTGTCGCTGCAGTAAGGATTTCGAACGCGACCGCAGACAGCAGCAGTAGATGGTAGCACCGTATTCTAAATTGTATCTGATTGTTTCGTGAGACAAGTAATACATATCTATGGACTACTAGCTGTCCCGGCGAACTTCGTACCGCCACATTTTTCCCGTACCCGCTGCACCTATTTTCTCATCCTTTAAACCTTCCCTGGACACCCACGAATATTTTCAAGACTAAAATTAGCCAAATCGGTTCAGCCGTTCTTGAGTTATAAAATAACAACGTAAAGTGGCATTGATTTTTATATATTAGACTAGCTTTTGCCCGCGGCTCCGCCCGCGTGGATGTCGGTTATCGCGACCAAACATGGCATGTCCTTTCTCAAGGTCTAAACTACCCCTATACCAAATTTCATCAAAATCGGTTCAGTGGTTTAGGCGTGAAAGCGTAACAGACAGATAGACAGATAGAGTTACTTTCGCATTTATAATATTAGTAAGGATAATGATACAAGACCCCGATTCTACTAAATGTTAACCATTAAAGATTAAAATTAAGTAGTAGGTATCTTTTAGAGTGAATGTAACAATATGAAGAACTCTTTTTCATTTAATTTTGAACATTATCTCTATATTAATAAAGTCCAATTTTATAGAATTTTTGCAGTGTCATTGATATGACAGTGGTTTGGATAATTTTGCTCAATCGGGGTCTTGATGTGCAGTCGCACAGCACCGCAGTTGGAAGTCAGACGACGACAGTTGCTCCTGGATATACAATTCATCCTCACACATTGCGTCCGCAAACGGTGCGCACTGTGCGGTTTGAAAGGCATTTCATCCCACGCACACTGAAGCTGTGGAATGAACTCCCTGCGGTGGTTTTCCCAAGCGACTACAATATGGGGTTTTTCAAGAAGGGCATTAGAAGGTTTCTTCAGGGTCGGCAGCGCGAGTGTGACGCCCCTGGTGTTGCATACGTCCTTAGGCCACGGTGACCGCTTCCCATCAGGTGGGCCGTGTGCTTGTCTGCCAACTAAGTGGTATAAAAAAAAGAAAAGAAAAAAAAAAGGTGGCATACCATTCAAAAACGATAAGCGAATCTCGAATTCATAAAAACAAATTTTGGAAGCAATTGGGAAATATGTAGTTATGATGATAAAAATGAAAGGAAATGATAAAATATTCTTATCGCAGACTAATTGTTGATATTTATGTACTTATAACAAATTAAGTAATCTATAGTAATTAATCTTTTATGGAATTTAATCATTGTAAACAATAGAGATAAGAAAAAAGTACTCGTATCTGCATAAGTATAGGTACGTATTTACCATATTCGGCGGTAGATTTACCACTTTGAGTAACAACATACATACAACATACATACATACATACAACATACATACAACATACATACAACATACATACAACATACATACAATATACATACAACATACATACAACATACATACAACATACATACATACATACATACATACATACATACATACATACATACATACATACATACATACACGGATACACCTCTCTCCCAGTGGGGTAGGCAGAGACCACAGTTTTCCGCCTGCTACGATCCAGGCATACAATACATCTTTCGCTTCTTCTACGTTCATAATTGCTTTCATGCATGTAACAACATTTGATGAAAAAATAAACTTTGCCGATAAAAATATGGCGTAGCGGTAGTGAACGCGGCTGCTACGCAGGAGGTTCGGGTTCCATCCCCGCTCAGTGCCAATATTTGTATGCATGAATATAAATATTTGCATTGGTCTGGGTGTTTCTATGTATAATATCCGCATTCTAGATTCCATAACACAAGCTAATTAAGCTTGCAATGGGTCTAGATAGCGTTGTGTAGAATGTTGTAGAATATTTATTTATTATTAGATATTATTTATTGCTAGCTGTTGCCCGCGGCTCTGCCCGCGTGGAATTCTGATCCCATTCGACGCTAATATATAGCCTATATGTTAATCCAGGGTATAACCTATATACATACCAAATTTCAACCAAATCGGTCCAGCCGTTTATGCGTGAAAGAGAAACAAACATCCACACATCCACACATCCATTCTCACAAACTTTCACATTTATAATATTAGTAGGATTATTTCCTATTTCCTTTATTTATGTATGGTTCGAAAACAAGATATTAAAGTTATCTTTCATACAAAAAATAAATCTTTACATACCTCTCGTATATCGATTTTGCCGTCTTGGTTGTCGTCGTAAGCCTCCATAAAGCAAGCCTTCAGTTCCACCAGCATCTCATCGGACACCGCCTGTGGGCAAAAGAGGGAATTTGGTTAGGCAAAATACACTTTTTCAAGACAATAGAAAGGTCACGGGTTCTGAATCTCGTTCTAGATGTTAAGGCCCCGAATCAGATCACCATCGAAAAATTGGTATTTTCGAAACCATTTCTCATTAACTATAAAACCTACAGATCTGGAATTTACATGCCTGCATACTACAGGATATACTGAATAACTTCTTCTTTTCATAAATTGAATAAAAAAGGAGGAAATAGTTGAAAAAAGGCTCTGAAAATCACTCTACTCTTTCTTATGAAACCAAATATTTTCTACAATATGTATCCAAATTATCTAAAATTTCACATGTATGTTGAATAAGTGTATTAGCATGACGTGATCTTCTTAGTAACCGTTGCTATAAAGTTATCTATTAAAATTAGTTTTACTGCTTTTTACGGTTCAAATATGAGCGAATGACCTTTTTTTTTATATAGGATATGTCAATTTGACTTCGCCTCGCCGGTAAGCTGAAGGCAAAGTCTCTGAAAAGAGGGCCACCATTACAGACACGTATCATGTTACAATGGTGGCACTCAGCTTGACGGCCTCATCAGATGCTTTTTCACGCCTCGCTTAAAGGACCCGGGACTGTAGGAGGAGGGAAACACGTGAACTGGTAAGGAATTCCAAGACTTAATGGTGCGGCAGAAGAAGGAGTCGCCGAACCGCTTGGTTCTTGATGGAAAATTCTGCACCGTATGCGGGTGGCATCTAAGCCCTGCACGTGTTGTCCTATATAGGGTAGAGGGTGGGATTAATTTGGAAGAGCTCATCAGAACATTCACCATGGTAGAGACGGTAAAATACCGCCAAAGATGCCACATCTCTACGCAACTGCAAAGGCTCGAGGGTTTTGGTGATCTCAGGACCTTGTCATTCGCGTATGTAATCACCTTAATTTTGCCCAGACTAAGGCCCCGTTTTCTAGAATGGTACTCTCTCGACTCGAGTCTCTTTTTATCTGAGGTCAGATTGTATAGACAGTCAATCTATCTATACATTCTCTCCTCAGAGATATGGAGATTCAGGACTGAGTGACCTAAATCGCATGACAAACGGGGTCCTAGCGCGCGCGGATGGTTTTGTAATAACCCGCAGTAGAAACCCTTGCTGTCCTCAAAAGACACCCAAGAAATATGTACTGCACGTATAGAGCACATTTTGAGCACATTTTAGGTTCAATATGTTTCCCGAGCAATAAATGAATTAAGAAGAAGAACAGAAGAAGAACGAACCTACGGAAGAACAATTTATGTGTGTGTAAATTGTCTTAAAAGAAAAAGGTCACAAGTAGCGCTAGAATGTTGACGCTATAGTTACGTAGGATTGCTACTGCACTTTTGAATTCGACTGTACATAGGCATATGAGGTAAAAATGGAGAGATATCTTTACGGACGGTAGAGGACACATGTAATCTTGCTAAGTGGGGTGACTTCCCCGCCTTCCTTCCTTCCGCTCGTAACAAACTTTATCATACTACTCAGGGAAGTCAACTCTATCTACAGTAGTTTTGGGGTGACAATATTTTTTTATTTCACTGCAAATACATTTCTTTTTCGAAATGTAGATACCTAATTAAAAAACTAATGAAATTGACTCATTCTGTAAGTTTGTGTATGTTTTTTTTTTGACAGATCGCACAGAATACTAAAGTTTTTTCGCAGTAAGAGTGGTAAAACGAACTCCAGATTTTGAGGTGAAAGCTTCGCATGCAACTGGGAGTAACGCTAGGATCAAGAAGATATAGATATAATATTGCTAAAATTTTTACTTCTGTTGGCATTCTCGTAAAAAAAACATGGCATGTTTTTCTTTTCAAATCTTCTTGAATTCGCATCTTTTAACCTCCCTCCCCCTAAACCCCCCTCCCAGGAGCAGGTGGAGGAGGTTATGTTGTACTTGAACCGACTAAAACGCACGCCGTCTGGGGGCCGTCGGGTGCCGGAGGTGAGGTAATCTTAAACATAATCCTCGCACCCCGAACGACCTAGGGCCCTATCTCTGGATCTGGCCCTATTCCGGTGTGGGGACCACGGTGGCCCCAACTCACCCCCAAGTATGGGGAGGCCCCCAATGCGCGCCGCCGCCGTGGCCTGCTTCTGCTAGAGTGACAGGCGACCTTACCCGTCACCGGCCCGCGCTCATTGTGGACGGTGGTCATTTTGTGATCTCCGACGCCTGAGTTGCCTCCGCTCGTCACGGGCCGCGCGGTTTGCGACTCACCTCCGCTGCACGATACTAACACTTGCGACTCACGGATCAGTAGATTGCCTGGCCCTTTAAAATATTAGTTGGAAGCAAAAATCCCCTTTCCATATCTTTTAATGGTTATTATAATAAACAGATAAGATATTCAATATCTAGAGTGTATTATATTAACTTTATTAATAAATGTCTTATCATTAATTTACTTTAAGTTATCAGTGAAAGTTAAAGATTGCGGATAACTTCGCGATAGTAATAAATAAGTGCTATAAAACAATCTAATCTGATAACGTAATGCATGAATAAGATTACTTGATTATGTATTATTATGATTGACAGTTGATTTTTATTTAGGTACTTAATAATAATAATAATAATAGCCTTTATTTTCGGACAGTATTACATTTACAATATAATTACATTTCTAGCAGTTTTTAATTATCCGTGTGTCTCTTGACAAAGGCCTCCTCCAACCTTTTCCACTCCGCTCTGTCCCTAGCAGTCCTCGTCCACGTGCCACCTGCTATGGCTTTAATGTCATCCACCCATCTTCTGAGTGGTCTACCTCTTTTCCTCTTCTTATGACTGGTGAACCAGTTCATTATTGATTTTGACCACTTCTCTTTACCTCTTATTGTATGGCCGGACCATCTCCATTTTAGCTTTTGAATTGTTGTTTTCACATCTTTTGTTTTTGTATGTTTCTTTATGGTCTCCATTCTTATTCGATCAGATAGCCTTTTCCCCATCATACTCCTTTCCATGGAATTTTGGCAAGTTTCTAATTTTTTCATGTTTGCTTTCGTGAGTGCCCAGGTTTGGCAACCATAAGTGAGAAGTGGTAGTATGCTGGTATCGAAGAGCTTCCGTTTGATGGTTATATTAATATCTCCATTTTTCATCACTTCCTTAAGGCTCCAAAACCGTTTCCAGGCATTTCCAACGCGTCTGTTAATCTCTTTTGTGTCTTGCTCTATAGGCGAGACTATTTGACCTAGATAGATGTACTCGTGAACATATGCTATTGGGTTACCATTGACCAGAATAGGTTCTTCTTTGCCGTTGGTCATAGCCTTGGTCTTTGATGTGTTCATGACCAATCCCACCTTGCCACTCTCTCTGACGAGGTCACTCAGCATTGCCTGCAGTCCTTCACTTGACGACGAGAGGATTATTAAATCATCGGCGAATCTCAGATGAGACAGGTTTTCACCGTTGATGGACAATCCACATGTCTCCCAATCCAACTGACGGAAGATTTCCTCTAGAACGGCTGTGAACAGTTTCGGTGACAGCGGGTCTCCCTGACGTACACCTCTTTCTATTATAATATCTTCACCTTCTTTCTCTAGTTTTATTTTTGCCTTACTGTTTTCGTAAATATTTTTCAGGATTCTGATGTATTTATTTTCGATCCCTTGGTTTTTTAGTGCCTGCCAGATTTTTTCATGCTCTATTGTATCGAATGCTTTGCTGTAGTCCACAAAGCAGCAGTAGAAGGTTATGTTGTATTCTTTGCCTTTCTCGAATAGCTGTTTGATGACATGAATGTGGTCTAAAGTTGAATAGCCGCTCCTGAAACCTGCCTGCTCTTTTGGCTGATTTTCGTCCAAGGTATTAGTAATTCTGTTGAGTATGACTTTTGCGAAGATTTTGTATATGTTCGACATTAAACTTATGGGCCTATAATTATTAATGTTATTCTTATCTCCTTTTTTATGTAGTAGTACTATGGATGATGTTGTCCATTGGTGAGGTATTATCTCATTTTCTACTACTTCATTGAACAAATGTTTTAGAATTGGTATGAGGTGACATCTATTTAGGATGAGGAATTCGTTGCTTATACCATCAGAGCCTGGAGCTTTGTCTGTTTTTTGAGTTCTCATAGCTTTTTCTATTTCTTCTTGCATTATATCCGGTACTTCAGTTCCTCCTGATAGGATTGTTGTATCTGCAGTGATTTTTCTTGAATACAATTCTTTGAAAAATTGCGTGGCTATTGATAGAATTTCAGGACGTCGCTTTTCGCATTTATCATTTTTATTTATTAAGTGTGGTATCCAATTTCGTTCTTCCAATAGTAGTTTAGCAGCTTTTTTCGTACCTCCAGTTCTTTGTACGCATTTTTCTAGTTGTTCTAATCTGTATCTCTGACGGTCTTTTCTCATATATGTTTTAATTTCTTTACTTATCTTGGATATTTGGTTTCTTGTAGATTTCGTCTTTTCAGGGGTAGATATAAGGTCTGCTCTTTTTCTTAACAGTTCTTTAGTTTCGTTTGTTACCCATTTTGTTCTATTGTTTCTTTCTAGTTTGTCTTTTTTGTTAGTATAGAGAAGTTCTTGGAATTTGTTGTATTTACTTTGTATGTCTAAGTCCTTTGTTTTTACTATAAATTGTTCTAGCTTTCCTATAAGTGAATCGGTACTATCTAGTGTTACGCTATTGATTTGTTTCACTTTAAAGGGTCTATTTTGATCGAGTGTGCTTATCTGTAGCTTAGCTCTTATCATCCTGTGGTTGCTGTTAAAATTTACTTTGTTCAAAACTCTGCAGTCTTGAAAGTATTTACTTTTGTTTGTTAGTATGTAATCTATCTCATTTTTGTGGTGACCATCTGGGGATGTCCATGTCCATCTGTTGTTTTCGCGTTTTCTGTATAGGGTGTTTAGTATTTTAAAGTTATTTTCGTAGGCTAATTGCATAAGTTTCTCACCATTTCTTGTTCTTTTGCCTGAGCAATATGGTCCCAATATCATTTGTTCTCCGTCTTCTCTTGCCCCTGTTCTAGCATTAAAATCTCCCATTACTATTAGATTGGTGTGCGCGTGTTTATTTATTGCATCTTGTAACATGGAATAAAAGTTATCGATTTCTGTACCACTTGATTGTTCAGTTGGGGAATAGACTTGCACAATGGACCACATTTCCTTTTTCGGAGGTAATTTTATATTGAGTATAGCTATACGCTCTGAGACGCCAATGAACTCGTCAATGAAAGATTTTAATTCATTTTTTATTAAGAATCCTGTTCCATATAAGCCTGGTGTCTCTCCTTTATAGTAAAATATAAAATCCCTGTGGTCTTCTATACTCTCTCCCAAGCGTCGGACTTCACTCAGACCTAGTATTGACCAATTAATTTTATCTAGAGCAAGCATGAGTTCTGTTAAGCTTTCGTTGGTTCTCAAAGATAGTGTGTTGTATGTTGCAATGTATATGTAGTCTTCCGTTTGGCGGTGTCTTTTAGAAGAAGTGTGTAGATGGAAGTTGGTTGGAGGGTAATAGTCTTCTTCCCCCACGGTGACTGGCCGGGTTGGGGTGCATTTTAATTGACGTTTTTGTTTGAATCTGTTTGTTAAAGCTATTTCTGTTTGTGTGTGTTTCTGTTTTCTATTGTGGTTGTTGCATAGTTCTCGGTCCCGGTTGGCCGGCTGTAATTTCCTGTGCCTTAGATGCTGAGTTGGCTCTGGGGCGAAATATTTTGTGAACTTTATTTATCTTTTTGTCTTGTTTTGCATCGGATGGTGACTTAGAAGGCGACCTCTTCCTCTTGTTTTCTTTGTCTTCTTTGCTTTTCACGATGAGTTTGTCATATCTTATATAAGCAATATTTCCTTTCTTCTGTTCTTCTTCTTTTTCCTTCATTAGTTCTCTCCTTTTCAACAGGATTTCTTTTGGGTAGTCTGGAGTGACATAGATTCCAGAAGGGAAGTTTCTGTTGTTTTTTAGCAGTTCAATTTTTCTCCAGGTAAGAGTGAGTGTCACTATAATTGGTCTGGTTTTGTTAGGACTGCGGTTTCCCAGTCTCCTTACGTCACTAACCTCCCATACATCCCATTCTCGCACTTCTGTATTGTTGCATATCTTATTAAGGGTTTGAATGACTTTTTCCCTCAGTTCAGCACTATTTGTTTCTGTTTCAGTAACACCATGTAGTATTACGTTGTTTTTACGTATTTCTTTTTGGAGATTGCACATTTTGCTCTTCAAAGTTTCTATTTCGAGTTTAAGTTGCTTATTTTCTTCCACCAGGGGTTTTAGACTTTCGTTTATAGCACTTGAAACTTTCAGAGAAAACTTTTTTGCAAGTTCTTCGTTTTCTTTCTTGAAGTCGACCTTCATCTCATTTATTTTATCTAATAATATTTGGAATTGAGGTTCCATCTTTTTCCAAAATTTACCAATTTGGCCCTTTTTCTTTACGCTGGTAACACTTTGTAGCTGGCAACACTGTGCTAATTGTCACTATTGTCAGTCGATTCGTCAATGTTTTGATTGACAGTATTGACACTTGGTTGTCAAGTGACGGAAGTTGACGACTCACGTTGGTTTGAGGGTACCTTTCTATGTATAGTTGTATATATGTTGTTTTCCACGGTTTTTGCGTGATTTTAAGCAGATTCTTCGACTATTTCCAGTGTTCCACTTTTAAAACTGTGTACCGTTAGCCACTTTACGTTTTTAGAAGCTCTAAAGTTTAAATAAATCACTTTTTTACACTTTTTGTTGGTAAAATCGGAGGAGCCTAATAACAGTGATGTTAACTTGACAGCTGTCGAACCGGAAAGAAATCGAAATTTAGGTACTTAGATGTTATCAAATAACAAATCAGAGTCCTTAGGCTTGACCAACCGTAACTTTACGCTCTTTAACGCTCGTTCGTATTGCACGCTCGCTGTATCGCGCCTTGGGTATAACTCCGGATACGTATCTTGGACCTAAATCGCAAGACAAACGAGGCTCTGGCGTCCGCGAATTTTGTAATAATCTATGCTTGGTGAATTTGAGTTCGTCCACCGCAGTAGCACCCCGTGCTATTCTCAAAAGACACGCAAGAAATGTGTACTGCGCGTATGCACCTTCTGAGCACATTTTAGGTCCAAGATCACGTATTCAGAGTTATATGTGCGTGACGAGACAGGGAGAGTATCGACCAATCGCCCGTCAGATTTGGTCAGTCCAACGCTCACGGCGGTATCTCGCTCGCTCTCGACACATGATGCTCTTTCTTTACCACGCTCCCCCGCCTCGCCACGCGTACTAAGCTGTGCTTTGATACAGCCGTCACTGTCGGTGTAAGTAGTTTTAATTTGGTAGTGTCAAGCAGAATAATGCGCCAGGGTATATGGGCCGAAAATGATTTCGTAACCCAAGCTAATCTCATCTGCAAGCTAGTGGATTTGCTCATTGGTGGACTGGCTCTGGCACAGGTTAGCCTTTCGGGATCAAAAGGTCAGATGCAGTCTCTGCCATGAAAGTCTACTATACCAAATCATGATAAAGAGAAAAGAGATGAATTACTTTCATCTAACAAAAGAAGCAGAGTGCGCACCGTGTCCAGTCGCAATACTCGCAATGTGTCAGGATTAATTCCCTGCCTGTGGCGGGAGGCGCGATGATAGAATGTAGCCGTGGGCATCATGCCGAACAATTCCTCTGAACATAAACCATTGTACAGGCGGCATAATACACAGTGAGTCAAAATCCTTCAAGAGACTGAGCGGTTCCACGCTATCTATGAGCTCTCAAATTGTCGACGGTCCTAATCATTAGGTTTAGAAATTTGATAGTGCTTAGACTCCGATGACCTCTCGAATACCCCTCCCTCCCACCGTTGGGGGAAGGGGGTAGTAGTCTATTCACTGTGTTCTGTCATCATAGCCTCAATTTTCTAATGAAGTGACTTCGATATGAATGAGGATTCCAGCGTACCCTAGATTTCTTAATCTGATTTACATTGATTTTTAAATTTATTATCTTTAATTTAGTTTACTGCACCTTGCAATATTTATGGCACAGATAAATAAAAAAGCAGCACAATGTGCAGCCTAACGTTATCTATGACTCATATTTTTTTAAATATATTTACCATTCTAAGTTGCAGTATTCAGTATATTTTCAGAGACAGTAAAGAATAAATCACTTATAAAAGTAAGTTTCACTTTTAACAGAACATTTTACTTTTACAATTAATTACACTCTTTTCGGACAGTTGTGTGAATTGTTTTGCTCGTTACGTAGTAGGTAGTTGACAACTTAATCATCGGGTAGATTTTATAACATCTTTATAATGTTACTAGGTACATCTTCAAAAGTATAGTTTATTAATTTATTACATTGAATATACTGTCTTCTGTGTAAATACATTAGAGTTACTGTAAAAGACTACTAGTACTGTATACTTGAGTATTCAGTAAATCTTCTGTTGTTCTACTGAATAATTAAATATTCAGTAGTTCTTCTGTTGTTCTACTGAATACTTGAATATTCAGTAGTTCTTCTGTTGTTCTACTGAATACTTCAATATTCAGTAGTTCTACGCTGTTTAACATCAGTCAGATAAATACAGCCCAGACTAAGCCTCAGATCGAGTCAACAATAGTGCCCAGGATTCGGCAATCGGCTCACCCCCTAATTACGTGGGACCGAATACAATAAGTGGTGAAATGTGGGTATTAATTTATCACTGCCTAACCCTTCGGGGATAAAGGCGTGATTACATGTGTATGTATGTCTACGGCATAATTAAGTATTCAATAGTTCTTTTACAGTTAAGTACTCTTACATTGGTACACTACTGTACACTTTTTATTGTGTTATGTGTTTTAAGCGAGAACTACTCGATCGAACGGCTCATATCGAAACTGAGAACCTTTACCCATTTTAGATGAAGACCCAAGTCCTGTTCGCAGTTCTAGCAGCCCTGGTGCTTTGCGTCAGAGGAGCAGCTGTTCAGGCTCAGCCAGATACTGAATCTGCACAAGCACCTGAGTCTAAAGCAGAAGTTGGAGTTACATCTGCCGAAACCTTTAACCTTATCGAAGGGATAATCACTGAACCAGATGAATTAATGTACAGGTAAGCTGTCCTTTAGTTCTCTGAAAGAAAATTGAAACATTATTCCAGGATATTCTACTAATTGTCAGACACGACCTCTGACCCAACAAACACCATTAAATTTTACACTCTATTTATATAGATTTAAAGTTCAAAACGAAATAAAAAGAGTTCTGTACATTTTTCATTCACTCTACAAGATGCCGGTTTATTTTAGACTTAAATATCTCAATGTTAAAGTCTGAAATTAAATGAGAGCCATTGTAACCAGTGCCTATAATGGTGACCATCTTTTTCAAGACCTTGCTTTCAGCTTCAGGCGAGGTGAAGATGGATTGACGTGTCCTATATTAAAAAAAATTATGAGTTGAAGAAAAATGGAGTTCTTTTAGAATATCTAGAATACTGATGTGTTCTAAAAGAACATTAAAAAAATTTTTCATCGGAAAACCTATGATTGAAAAATACCACCGAAATTAGCAAAAAATTAGGCATCGTGAAATTACCCAAGTGGCAAATCGTTGCTCGGCGTATCATGGAATAGAATGACGAATGTATAGGATTTGACGTACATGACAGGCGTTAACGAATGTCAAAAACGTCAAATTGCTTTGGTGGTGGTAAAATTAATTGCGATAATACAATATTTAATATTTTTTCTTTACATTATTCACAGGGCATACTACGAAAGGCCAGTCGTCCCAAATGTAGTCCAAGGCAAAGTTTTTGGTTATAACTTCGTCACCATGGTGCTAAGATCGTATCCAGGCTATGGATTCCAGTTTTATATCGAGATTTGGGGGCATTAAATTACTTTCCGCCTTGCCATTTGCTTTCGCCTAGGAGCGCCGTGCGTTTCTCCCCATCGTTGCCACTGCGGTGAAGCTGTCGACAGCATTGGGCACCATGGCCTTTCATGCAGCAGAAGCGCCGGGCGTACGCCTGCATCAACGACATTATCCGCCGTGCTCTTGCCACTGCTGGCATGCCAGCCATTCGTGAACCTAATGGGCTGGCGCGTGAGGATGGCAAGAGACCGGATGGTATGTCGTTGCTGCCTTGGAAGATGGGTAGGCCTTTGGTGTGGGATGCAACGTGCGTTGACACCCTTGCGCCTTCACATCTTTCAGGCACAGCAGGCTGTGCCGGTGCTGCTGCTGCATCTGCGGAAAACCTCAAACGGCGCAAATACTGTAATCTAACAGGTGATTATAATTATATTTGAGCCGTTTGGGGTTGAAACGTTGGGGACATGGGGCCCAAGTGCCAGCTTTGTGTATAAAGATTTGACAAAGCGGCTGATCGACGCTACGCGTGACCAGAAGGCTGGTTATTATCTTGCACAGAGAATAAGCATTGCCATTCAACGTGGCAATGCTGCCAGCCTGCCTTCTGGGAACGTTACCGGTCGGTGACGATGTGGAGGAATTTCACGACGCATTATGCATGTAAATATTTTATTTATTTAATTTAGTTTATTTTGGTAATAATAGTTCGTAGTGTAAATTTAATTTAGTATTATTTTTAACTTGTAATTTTCCTTGCAAATAAACGTTCCCTATTGAAGCTAATGTCAAATGTCAAAAGTAAAAACATGGAAATATTTTGTATAGACTGAATTGCCATTTAGAAAACGTCAAAAAATAAGCCTATAGCCTTAGCCAATTTGTTTTTTTTTTTTGTAATGTATTTATGTAAATAATTGTAAAGCCCGACCAGTAAAATAAAATACCTCGCCATATTGCGGTAAACTATTGGAACTAATTTCTTCATATGGTAACAATCTATACAATGTCATTATGGTCATCTGTCAGTGTGGTGTCAATTGTGCGTGTTGTTGAATTTGAGAGCGCTACAAAACAACAAAACTATAGTAATATGCCGAAAACTATTAAAAGCCAGTTAAGAAAAGTAATTTATAATATAACAAAGTATTTGTCGGATAAAAAGTAGGAAGGATTGGACTCTGTTCCTCTAAATAACATCACGGACCTTGTTGTCAACATGACAGGTAGGTACATCATAGAGTACGTGCAATGAAATTGGCCTAAACTACTGATTTTACTGTGACTAATTATTATTCACATTTTTAGGTATATCCCGATCTTCTGTAATAAAAATACGAAGAGAAGGTCAAACGTCAAATGTATTTTCTACGCCTAAGAAAAATAAGCCTAACGCAAAAAAGAAAATCATGCTCGATTATTTTGATCTCTGTGCTGTTAGGCATAACATACAAGAATTTTATGCAGTCCGAAAAACAATATCGCGTGGTCCCTGTTCTATACATAGTGTAATGTAACTGTATGTCTAACTTGTATTTACCATTCCAAGCAGTAAACTATTATACGGATACTACTGTGTTGTGATTTGTGCCCAATCCTTGTAAGTCTATAACTCACTTTTGTGAATAATAGCAATGAAAAACATGACAGCCTCCGTGGCGTAGCGGTAGTGAACGCGGCCGCTACGCACTAGGCGCGGGTTCGATCCCCGCTCAGTGCAAATATTTGTGTGCATTAAATATGGGTATTCGCATTGGTCTGGTCGTGCCTCGGAGAGCACGTTAAGCCGTCGGTCCCGGTTGCCATAAGAACATCTATGGCAGTCGTTACGGGTAGTTGGTGCCCTAAATAAATAATAAATAAATAAATAAATTAATATTGTAGGACATTCTACACAACGCTATCTAGACCCAAAGTAAGCATAGCTTAACTAGCTTGTGTTATGGGTTCTAGAATGCGGATAAACATACTTAGATACATTTTTTTTTGTAAATACATACATATTATACATAGAAACACCCAGACCAATGCAAATATTCATATTTCATGCACACAAATATTTGCACTGAGCGGGGATCGAACCCGCGCCTCCTGCGTAGCGGCCGCGTTCACTAGCGCCGGTCTAGCTGCAAAGCTTCGATATCACCTAATGTTAACATTGGGTCGTGGAGGTCAGGTGGCAATCGCTTCACGGAAAATATCGAGGTCTAGCCAAATCTGTAGCTATGACTGGTAAAAGCGGACTCCAGACTCCAAGCTGAAAGCTTCGGATGCGACTGGGAATAACGCTAGGAGGAAGAAGAAGCAATGAAAAAGTCACAGTTTTATATTAGGTGTCATTCCGTGCTTAATTGCGGGGAAATAAAAGCCTGTTCATAAGCAAGTGTGTTGAAAAAATATTTGTATACTTGGCATTTAACATGTGTATCACTATACTTGGTGTTGTCATAATCATAGTGTTTTTGGCGCCCCCAGTACAGGTTTTTTATTTTATTGGTCGGACTTTAATTGTAATTTCATTATATAATAAATATAGCCTATGTTTAATATAATTATGGACCTTGCGCCACCTTATTTATTTATTTATTAATCTAAATACAATGATTTGTTTCCATAGCATAGTTGAGCAAGCAGTTCACTTGGAAGCTTGTTTGTCGTCCAAATATTGTCACATTTTTCTTGGTAAAGTTCGTTTTGATCATAGACCTACCGCGACCGCTGTACCCTTAGAGAAAGATATATACCTTTTTATGAATAAAAATGTAAAATAATTTTAAATTTACCTAATACAAATATTTTAAATATAAACCACTTGTATCAATTTCGATTATCATGAAGATCTTAATCATATTATTGTAAGTATCGGTTTTGATCAGAACGTTAATTTTGCAAATATTCTGTGTAAGTTTCAATGGTCTTCCAACCAGGGTTCCAAAAATCGTGCGAAGCAATATAGAAATAGTAGAAAGGGTTTCAATGTTTCTTTAGACATCACTGGAATAAACCAGATACCTTCGAAATCATACCTAACTTGCACAAATATCAAAGATTGAAATAATAAAAAAGTTGCGGTTTGATACTTGGAAATGTGAATTCTGAATTTAATACAAAAACCAGAGAGTCGGCTGGAGCTGCGCAACTTTAAAATTGCTTCCCATTGAAACAACCGACGAGTAATGAAAGTTAGCCGCTGGAACAATATGGATACGAATTCTGTCTTTTTCTATATAGGTAGGTACTGTAGCGCAGGGATGCCGAACCTATGGCACAAATTTTTGGGCACGCCACTACGAAGTATGAACGAACAGACTTTGAACTGGACAGAAGTTGGACTAACTATGTCATTTCATTATCATCTTCCTGCACTTAATATACGGTCAACGATAGCTACAATTATTTGGGGTCTGCCCATAACAAATGTGAAATAATCAAACATCAATCTACCTTCCATCCTTATGTCATACTTATTTGATGGCACGTCTGGTCTCATTTACTTTTTTTTTGGAAAGATGGCACGTTCGCCGCCCCTGCTGTAGCGTATAAAGATATTGCATATTAAGTATAATAGCAGTGATTGCCCAAGGCTCCGCTCTCGTGGATGTCGGTTAACAGACTACTACCGGGGACTACACACCTGTTTACATTTGATTTTTTTACAAATTGATGACTAATAATTTTCGATCCGATCCTCCCTTTAGGTACGTGTATCGATCCACTATTATAACGGATCATTAACTTATCCATACCAAGTAGTATACATAGAATAGGTACCATTGTAACCGATCCACATAAGTATTGGTCAGATCGAACACTCCTAAGTTTAGGGTAGGTAATAAATAAAAAATATTGAAAAGGTAAGTTTTATTATCGTAATAACATGAAAAGTTTTTTTCTGACAAACATTACTTCCATAGACCACGTCAACCATTTTCCATCAGGTGGGCCGTGTTTTCGTGTCTGCGACCTAAGTGGTATAATATAAAAAAAGATATTTTATTACCAGGGTCAGCCATATCTATTTATAACATATTGACCAAATTGAAAACATTGGATCAAAAATCGCAAAACGTCTCTTTCCAAAATGTCCCCTGGTAGTAAAACGTCTCTTTCGCAGAATGTCTCGTTCGCAAAATGTCTCTTTCGCAGAATGTCTCTGCCGCAAAATGTCTCTTTCGCAGAATGCCTCTTTCGCAAAATCTCTCTTTCGCAGAATGTCGCGCCAGGGACTTAAGAATGAAATTTCGATTTAAAGAGTACAGACATAAGGAACAATTTGTAATATAACATATTAAACTAAATTACACTAGATATCAGCCAAAAGGTACCTACAGCGTAACGAGACTTAGTGACCCCATATTTCAACCCAAAACTGGTACCCATAACCCAGAACAGACGATAGTCGAATAGTAACGTTGTTATAGTTGAATCCTCCCCGTAGTATCTGCGCATACGCAGTTGAGGTGCTTCCAACAGCCAAAACCGATATATAACATATCTTGACATTAGGAACCACCGAACGGTACGCAAAAGTTTCGGTTTGAACCTTGTTCGCGATGTCTGGCTTTGAGTAGTATCCCCTGTGGGTAAAGTTATTGATTAAAACTTATTGAATATACCCTATATTATTTATAGACTGATCGTAACCACTATACCGCGCCTTGGGTATGTGCTCGGTGAGACGGGTGGACTATCAACCAATCGATTGTCAGATTTGGTCAGTCTGCCGCCTACGCTCACGGCGTATCTCGCTTGCTCTTGACTTAAGGCCGTTGCATACGTGACGGGTTTTTGCACGGACGGGACAGAACGGTATGTTTTGGAAATATCGTTTCATACAAAATGTATGCGGAAGTGCATATTCCGCAGAGACATGGACGGGAGGGGAACGTGGTACGTGCGGGGCGGGAAAAATCACGTCGCCGATGATGTTTAGCACTTTGTTAGCAATTAAAGCCAATTCTTGAAATGAAAAAATCATCTTTACTTGTTCACAACACTAGCATGTTAGATCACGCATGCGTTAACACCACATTCCCGTTGTCAACGGAGCAGCCAGGTTGCTCGTCCCGTCCACGTCCCGTCTAAGGTTTTGTCCCGTTACGTATGCCGCGACATTTATGCTCTTTCTTTATCATTCTTTACCTGGTCCCCCACCAGGCCACGCATACCTAGGGTGCGGTATAGCGGTCACACTCGGTCTATAATAAAATTTATTTCAGAAAGCTGTGGGACAGTATTACCTGTACAGTAATTTGCATGGTTCGGAGATTATCCCTACGATTAGGTTAAAGGTTTCGGAAGATGGAGCCTCAACTACTGCTAAAGACTCAGGTGCTTGTGCAGATGCAGTATCTGACTGAGGTTGAACAGATGCTCCACTGACGCAAAGCATCAAGACTGTTAGTATTGCGAACAGGACTTGGGTCTTCATCTAAAATATACAAAGGCGTTTAGATGCAAAACACACTTGTGTCAGTGTTCGTTTTCCTTAGTGCACCGAAGATGTAATTTGTTCTTATATTTATAGAAAAGCAGAGAAAAAACAGAAATATAAAACAAACAGTAACCCTATTGCTATTATTACACAACTGTCCAAAAAAGGATTGTATAATAAAGTAATGTAAGAGTATTAATTATTCTAATTGAAATAAAACTTACCTTTTTAGTTACTTATTATTATCAAGGAGTTTGTCTCTGAAGGTATACTGAAAATCGGTTAAAGAAGACTTATATATTATTTTAAAAAATTAGGTCATAGATAGTATAAGGCCGCCCATTGTACTGCTATAAATTTTGTATATGTGCCATAAACATTGCATTGGCGCACAATAAAGATTATAAAACATTTATCTATCAGATTAAGAAATCTAGGGTACACTGGTATTCATATCGAAGTCAACTAAAAATAAAATTAAAATAAAATATAATTTCACATTTTTATAAACAATAATTATAAAATGTGAAATATATATTAAAAACTAGAAACAACAACAGCTGTTCTCCATCCGACAGTAAACATACAGCCCATGAATAAGTCCCCGCTTGACGGCAATAGGCTCGCCCCCTATTACGTGGGACCAAAAATCATAGTTAGCGAAATGTGGGTTATTAGGTATCCTCTGCCTACCCCTTCGGCGATGTGAGTATATTATGTGCTACAGTCCTGAGTCCTTCAGTGACAAAGCATCTATCAAGGCCGTTAAGTTAGAGACCACCATTTTAAAGCCAATCAAAGTCAAAGTCTTTATTTCTCAAAATAGTGCAAACACTGTTATTATACAGCTTTTTGACGTCAAAAACTCTTTAAAACTAAGTTTTTTACAATAACATCAGAAATGGTGATCCGTATCTTCTGGATTGCGGGGTGCCGTCAAATTGACGGACCATTTGTAAAAAAATGATTTATGTATGTAAATATATTAGAAACCAGAAACATAAAGTTCATGAATAAAACACTAGGAATGTGGATATATTACGTAGGTGACAGACATGAACACGGCCCATGGGAAGTGAGTCATCATGACTTATGGTAGTGTTCACCACCAGAGGCGTCATACTCGTGTTGCCTCTGAAAGAATCTTATTAAAGATCAAAATTAAACAACTCATTTCTATAAAATAGCTTATATTTTTATTAGGTACCTAAAATATATTACATAAAAATAATAAACTAGGAAGGTAACATTTTTGGGTTCCTCCGTTTTCAATTGCCCCCGAATTTATTTCGGTTTTATTACGTGATTATAAAACACAATTTCGGAAGGAATCGCGGCTAACCCAAAACTTGCCTCACGTTTTATGTTAGGAAATATTATTCGATTTACAAAGAGAAATCGATTTGAACAATCAGCATAGTAAATGCTTCAAAATTTCATTCAATTATTATTATTGTTTCGTAACAAGACTTAGTGACCCCAAATTTCGATCATAAACTGGTACCCAGTCCCTGAGGTAGAGCGAAGTCTAATAGTGACAGTATTGTGGTTGTACCCCCCTCGTGTTATTTGTGCATACGCTGTGGAGGTGCCTCCAACCGGCAAAGCTGATATATAGCGGATCTTCACATCGTTATTCGTTGCACGGTATGTTACATCTTCATATTGGACTGCGTGTGGGTTGCCTGGCTTACTACAGTATACTCTGTGGAAAGTACATAATATTTGATTAAATCTTATCAAGCTATGATAAGGTCCATCTTTTTTATACCACTTAGGTGGCAGACAAGCACAAGGCCCACCTGATGGAAAGTGGTCACCGTGACCTATGGACGTGTACAACACCAGGGGAATCACACTCGTGCTGCCGACCCTGTAAGAACAGAGAGTTTCTGTGCCGTCAGTGCTGAAGACAAATCAGAACAAGCCTTTGGTCTTCCCACTGACAGCACACAAAAACTTTCCAGTGAGCTCTGGCTACCCTACCTACTCACCGCCGGGAAGAAAACACGAGGTTGTTATGGCCGCGGTATTCTATAGGCGCCGCCACTGAAAGAGGCAATTGATTCTAAATGCTGCACGACCTTTCTCGCAAATATTTGTAAAAATAAATTATGGCCTCTGCTGGCCACTGCTCGTTCAGTGAGAATTAATTCTTATTGAATATTGTACACCTCGGAATACATATCTTGGACTCAGTCCGCAAGAGAAACGGGGCCCTGACGTGCGCAATTTGATTTGATATAATCAATGATTAGCGGATTTGAGCTCGTCCACCGCCTTAGTAGCCCATGCTATCCTCTAAACTCTAGAGACACACAAATAACGAGGATGTACTGCGCGCATTTTTAGCACATTTTAGGTCCAAGATAATATTATGCTCAAAGGTATGTCACGGGTCTTCTTCCTCCTAGCGTTAATTCCCAGTCGCATCCGAAGCTTTCAGCTCGGAGTCTGGGGTCCGCTTTTACCAGTCTTAACCACGGATTTGGCTAGACCTCGATATTTTCCGTGAAGCGATTGTCATCTGACCTCCACAACCCAATGTTAACATTAGGCGATATCGAAGCTTTGCAGTTAGACCGTTGTTTTTGGATTTTTGAGGGCTCCAACTACCCGTAACGACTGCCATGGATGTTTTCATGGCAACCGGGACTGACAGCTTAACGTGCTCTCCGAGGCACGACCAGACCAATGCAAATACTCATATTTCATTCACACAAATATTTGCACTGAGCGGGGATCGAACCCGCGCCTCCTGCGTAGCGGCCGCGTTCACTACCGCTACGCCACGGAGACTGTCACGCCACGGAGGCTGTCACGGGTATTAAGCAAAAATTCAAAAGCAAAAGCATTCTAACCAATCTAATTACCTGTGGAGTATTCTGTCTTGATTAGAGATCACCCCAACGATCAGTTTAAAGGTTTCGGCAGGTGTAGCCACGACTTCTGATTTAAACTCAAGTACTTGTGGAGATTCAACATCGGATAGAGGTGGAACAGCTGAACCACTGATGCAAAGCACTAGGGCTGCTAGTACTGCGAACAGGACTTGGGTCTTCATCTAGAATAGACCAAGGTTATTAGTTTCGGTGTTAATCACACATAAAGATACTGCCATCCTAGACAAGTGGCAATTCGTTGCTCGGCGTATCATGGAACATTCGTTGACGCCTGTCATATACGTCAAATCCCATATATTTGGAGTTCCATTCTTCAAAACGCCGGTTAACGAATTGCCGGTATATAAGCTTTAGTATTTAGTAGTTTTTTTTTTTGCATTGACTGCTTTCGGCGCGTTGCTGGAATCAGCTGTTTGATTCCACCTGTATCATTCCACACTGTGTTTTAAAGGCTTAAAAGAATGCCGTGAGGCGAAACCCGTATGGTGGAATAATAAAACAAGTGTTGAAAAATACAATTGGTTTATTCTATATTTACAGCATGTTCCTCCAAGAGCCTTTAGTAAAGTGTATAAATAGTTTATAATAAATAATGTGTTGTATACATAAATTGTTATAAATACTGTTTATGTCAGCAAAATGTACTAGGTATTATAAATTACAACAAAACTTACCTTTTTTTAATGGTTCATTCTTAATTCTGTATATGAAAGTATACTGAAAATTGCAAATTAATTATGGTTTATATAATATTATTAAAAAAATATAGGTCAAAGGTAATATTATCTATTGGATTATAATCTGCAATCTAATCGAGGAATCCCTGATTATATTGCAATTATTAAGTTATCAAATGGTGGCAATCATGACACATGCACACATTGCACACGCTAAATTTTTATCTTATTTACATATTATTAATATTTTTATATTATTCATAATTTTATTTTATTTAGATTTTTACTTTTCAAAAAAGAGGATATTTTCAATTCTGTTGTAAGGGAAAGATCGCGGGTTCGATTCCCGCCCAAGGTTAATTGTCTTTTCTCTTTCTAAATCGATTTGAATAGTTAGCTTAATAAATGCTTCAAAATTTCTTTCAAGTGGATCACTAGGTGCAAAGAAAACAGCAATTCAAAGGTATGCATATTATGCAGCCAACTAGCTTGATCAGTCGCTCCATCAACAGCCTAACCTCTTCCAAGTGGCTTATTGGCTACGACATATATTAGCTAAACCATGATCGCGTTAATTCCCGTTAACATTAAGGTATAATTGCGAAGCCGACCGCATACGGCAACGACAGACGCATGCAGCAGATACAGCTAACCCATTACTTGTCAAACTCTGATAGGAGTCGGATAAAGGGGACCATTGAGAAGCCGCAATGAATTACGTGCATGTGCTGCGTGCGTCGGCAGTTGTCGTATGCGGTCGGCTACGGAATTGTACCTTAATTGTATATCAGGGAACGCGAGAGCCTTCAGCTGTTAAAAATTGTACTTTATTACACGACTGTAGTAGTCGACCAAGCATAAGGTATAACTTATACCTTTCCATATAAAGTTATATGAAAAGGTGGACATATATTTATACTCATATCGCGCATAATCTGTTCTGCCCCTCTCGACAAGTGGCAATTCAAAATTAATATTTTAACAGTTTTTTTTTAGTTTTGGTGCTAATCACCAACACGACTGCCAGCACGTTTATTCTAGTTGCATAACTTATCTTTAAATAGCAGTTCCGATTCGCCCCCATTGACATACCTAGTCAAGTTAGGCGGTACGAAGTTCGCGGGGTCAGCTAGTATATAATAAAAGTAGCGTACCGGACAAACGTTGTTCTGCATGATATTTTTTGTCACTCAACTCCTGCTAAACGGCTGGACCGATTGAATGTTTTTTTTGTATGCGTTTGGGTGGTAACCTGGATTGCACGACTTTGTTTTATAATATGTATTGATAGTGAAGTGATATAGTTATAAAGTCTTATAATGGAACTTTACATAATTATATTTAGAGTAATTCTTGGAACTTGACAATGGTACTATTCCCAATAGTGGTATTGTTAAGTCAAGCATACTAATGGAGTATGTGAAAATGGTATCAGACGTAATAATATTGTAAAGAAGTTATAATATCTCCAATAATACTAGCTTCCAATAGTAACCTAGATCTAATATCAGACGGTTGTTAAAAAAAGTGTAGTGGGTAGTCTAAGAGCAAAATTTTCTAATTTAAATAAAACTTACCTGTCTTGACTATTTATTATTATCGAAGACTTTGTCTCTAACAGTACCTATACTGAAAATTACTAAAAGAAGATTTATGTATTTAAAAAATCTCATAGACAGGACTAGTTCGTTGTTTCGTCCTGTGATAATATAGATAGCATAAAGCTGCTCATTGTACAGCTTTATATTTTGTATATGTGCCATAATAATATTGCATTGGCGTACAATAAAGATTATAAAACATTTATTACCCTAGATTAAGAAATCTAGGATAGACCGATATTCATATCAAAGTCATCTAAAAATAATTTCAAAATAAAATTAAGATTTGCATAATCAATAAGATTATTAAGTAAACAATTATTTTTACTAGACCTCCGGCAATCTACGGCCCACAGATGGCGTGCGTTTTAGTCGGTTCAAGTCCGACATAACCTCCACCACCGGCTGCGGCGGAGGAGTATCCGTGGGGATATTTCGCACGATAAAAAAAAAGAACATGGCCTATGGGAAGTGGTTTTCACGGCCTATGGACGTGATCAACGCTAGAAGCGTAACATTCGTATTGCCGACTCTTCAAGAATCTTCATAAAGATCAAAATTAAACAACTCATTTATTATGAATTTCTTAAATTTTTATTCACTAAAATATAAACTTAAAAATAAACACTAGTAATAGTCAAAATTTAGGGTTAGTGGCGATTCCCACTGCTCTCATTAACCCCAATTTTTATTTTTATTTTAAAAGAGCGTTTTATTACGTTATACCGAATCGAGACAGGGGGAATCGCGACTTACCCAATTTAAAGAAAGAGTACTAGTAACCGATATTACTAATATTACCCTCCAGCTAATTTGCCTGTGTTAGGTTAGGAGTCAGTCCACGTCGGTAGTGTAACGGCCAGGATTCGAACCCGAGACCTCTCGATCATAAGGCCGACTCCTTAACCACTAAACTACCATCGCTTTCCTCTCATATCAATAATATTGTTTCGTGACTTAATGACCCCAAATTTCGATCATAAACTGGTACCCAGTCCCCGGGGTGGATAACAGTCTAATGTTGACATTATTGTCGTTGTAGCCCCCTCGAGTTATTTCTGCATACGCTGTGGAGGTGCCTCCAACCGCCAGAGCTGATATATAGCTGATCTTCACATTGATATTCGTTGCACGGTATGTTACATCTTCAGATTGGACTACGTTTGGGGAGGCTGGCTTACTGCAGTACACTCTGTGGAAAGAGAATAATAACTTGATTAAATCTTGGCAAGCTATGTTAAGGTCCATCCTTTTTATACCACTTAGGTGGCAGATAAGCACAAGTGGTCACCGTGATCTGTGGACGTGTACAACACCAGGGGAGTCACACTCGCGCTGCAGACCCTGTATGAACAGAAAGTTTCTGTGACGTCAGTGGAGAAGACAAATCAGGGCAAGCCTTTGGTCTTCCCACTGACAGCACACAAAAACTCTCCAGTGAGCTCTAGCTACCCTTCTCACCGCCGGGAAGAAAACACGAGGTTGTTATGGCCACGGTATTCTATAGGCCACTGAAAAAGCCAATTTACCCTAAATGCTGCACGACCTTTCTCGCAAGTATTTCTAGAAAGAAAATAAGGCCGCTGCTGGCCACTGCAGCACTGGTCGTTCAGTGTGGTAGATGGTAGGTATGTCACGGGAATTAAGCAAAAATTCAAAAGCAAAACCGTTCTAACCAATCTAATTACCTGTGGAGTATTCTGTCTTGATGAGAGATCACCCCAACGATCAGATTAAAGGTTTCGGCAGGTGTAGCTACGACTTCTGATTTAAACTCAACTACTTGTGGAGATTCAACATCGGATTGAGGTGGAACAGCTGAACCACTGACGCAAAGCACCAGGGCTGCTAGTACTGCGAACAGGACTTGGGTCTTCATCTAAAATGGACAAAGGTGATCAGTTTCGGTGTTAATCGCACTTGAAGATACTGGTATGCTTTAGTACTTTTTTATACTGTTGATTGATGGTACTTTGTGAAACTTATTGTTACTGTTACACGTATTGATAAAACACAGTTGGACTTTTCACGATATTTATCATTGAGCCTGACCGGTTTCGCCTTACGGTATTCTCAAATAGACAGTTATACTCAATAGCTAGTCGTAAAAATTACATTTAATTTTGTCAGGCGAAATCACTCAGGTTCAATAATGAATATCTTGGAAAAGTACATATGAATAGTAGGTTTTTTGCATTGACTATTTTCGGCGTGTTGCTGGAATCAGCTGTTTAATTCCACCTGTATCATTCCACACTGTTTTATTACCTTACCGGTTTCGTCTTACGGCATTTTTAAAGGCATAAAAGAATGCCGTGAGGCGAAACTCGTATGGTAGAATAATAAACCAAGTGTTGAAAAATACAAGTGGTTTATTCAATATTTATAACATTTTCCACCAAGAGCCTATTATAATAAAGAGTATAAATAGTTTATAATAAATAATGTATTGTATACATACATTGTTATAAATAGATACTATTTATGCTAACAAAATGTACCTACTAATAAAATTACAATAAAACTTACCTTTTTTGAGTGGTTTATTCTTAATTCTGTATATGAAAGTATACTGAAAATTGCAAATTAGTATGGTTTTTATAGTAAAAAAATATAGGTCAAAGATATTATTATTATCTATTGGATTATAATCTGCAATCTAATCGAGGAATGACACATAGTGGTGAATAGGGTCGTCAGAATCCAAGCAACACTAGATTTTTATTTTATTTACGTATTTTAAATACCATTTATTTAATTTAGGTACATTTTTAACCGACTTCAAAAAAGGAGGTTCTCAATTCGTACCCTATTTTTTTTTGTATGTTTGTTACGCGATTGTGAAGCCAATTCTAAACGGATTTTGAAAATTATTTTTCTGTTCGTAACTAGATTATGCCGAAGTGGTCCCATTTAAATTTCGTAAAGATCTGATGATGGATTTCCGAGATTAGACCAAGGAACTCTTCAAAATGTACCAGAAAATCAGCCGCGATGACTGCAATCGCATACCTATTATTGCAATGTTTCTGACATTACACATCATAACATCACGCCTGAGTCCTTTGAAGGGGTACGCAGAAGTGTTCAGAATATTCGGCTATATTTCCAGTGCATATGCATTGATTTTAAAAATTCTTTTTGTATTCGCTTTGGTATACTTTTGAGATAGTCCTATATTAATTTCAGTCGCCGGTTCGGTCTGCAGTGCAGCGTCAGCAGCGCATGTAGAGTGAGGTCACTATACATGCGACAGACTGTACAAACTCACTAAAAAGAGAAAAATAAAATAATTTTAGCAAAAAAGTTTAACCGACTTCAAGAAACGAAAAAGAGGCACTGAAAAGCGAAAAATAACTTAATTTACAGACTTGAGGCGTCTAGTTTCAAAACCCGCTAAAAGGCTTTTAGATAAAAATTGAGTTAATAGTTCAAAATGATGCCAGTATGTATTCTTCATAATATGTCATTATCAATTTTCAATCAAAACGCGCCAAAAGCCTAAAAAGTAGCACTGGAAAATTGATATTTGTTGCAAATCCCGCTAAAATACGTCTAGTTTGCTTCATAATCCGCTTAAAGGAAATCAGCCAATGACAGCGCGGTATTGTGATCACGTGACATTCAAAATAGTATGGCGATTTTTTCAAAACGAAACGAAAGTGTGTTGCAGTTTTTATTGTTTTTAATTCACAATATGGGTAATTTAACTCAATTTGTGCAAAAATGTGATCCCAAGGAAGCAAGGAAGAAACCACGCGACAAATCTTCGTGGAAAAGTACCAAAGAAACCTTTAAACAGTAGGTGCAAAATTGCTTCAAAACAAGTAGCGAAGTGACTTTGATGGTGTTATGCAAAATGAGTAAATTAGTGTAGATAATATAGGTAAATTATTTTTTCGGGTAGGTACTTCACTTAGAAGGTAAAGGTACATACAACCATTATTGCTAGGTAGGTATATAATATTTAGTCAAATTGAATTTAATATTAACCTGATATTTAGTTCGAGGATATGCGGCAGTATAATTATTATTATTTTTAAATGAACTACTGTATTGACCAATGATTTATAAAAAGTTAAATAATTCAAGAAAAGGAATGTAAGAATTTTCGTTCATGTTTTAATTCTTAATATTCTATAAATAGGTACTTTAATTCTTTGGTTTTAAATATAATTAATTGACTTGGCAATTTGTATTGTGAGATACCTACATTGTGTTTTCATACTTTGACCCTTTAATTTTCGAATGTTTTGTTTATTTTTTTTAAATTGGATTGTAATAAATAAAACTTGCATGTTTTGATTACATACCTATGAGTTACACTATTTTTTAAACCAAAATTAATTAACTGTTATTGCATAACGCTTTTAAATTGCTAGGCACTGTTCGCAACAAACCCCGCTAAAACTCTTGACGTTTGTTTCAAACTGCCCTAAAATTGATTGTTCGCAGCAAAATACGCTAAAATGAAAATAGTTTACGTTATATTTTAAAATAACACATGCATGTCGAAGTATTAAAGGTATTTCCGGTATTGCCAGATAACATTTCACAAAACATGTTAGTATTTTTATATCTTAGGCCCCGGCCACAACTCCACGGCACGGCGCCGTCCGCCGTCGCCGTCGACGGCGACGGCGCCGCGCCGTAGAAATTCACGGCGCCGTGCTACAAAAAGTTGACGGTGTGTTGCAGGGGGCGATTCTCAATCGAAATTTCTCAGTTGGCGAGCGCGCAATGACATATAGTGTCTTACTAAAAATACGTCAATGTTATTAATTTACATGAATTATATTATTATTTATATTACAACATTTTACTTTAATATTTCAGTGATATATTAATAATATTTCATAAAATTACGAATTCATTATTAAAAACATATTTTTTGTGGGTGGCGCATTGTCGTGATTCTGATTAGTAACTAGATACGCAATTGACGCGAAAATCCGCCCCAACACAACATAGGATCACGGTCCTATGTTTCGAATCGCGTCTTTCAAAGACTGATGATACGTCAACCAAGAAGTGACAGTGAGACAACAAACGTATTAAATATATGATGAAAGAGTGCGTTTTTCAGCCTCAAATATCAAAGAACAAACGGAACTACATTTCACGCTTAATTTTATTTTTTCTATATTTACATTTCTTGAAATAAGATTACGAAACATATTATAAAAATTACAAACTATGTCAAATTTAGGGTTGTCAATACAAATAAAAATTAGTTTTCCCATGCATTTGGAAGATTTTAATTAATGAGGTGAACTTCTTTGTTAATATCAAAAATGAACTTTAGACAGTAATAATAATTATGTATAATTTAAATCATATTACATAATTTTAGTTATCTGAAGATCTAAGATGCGCGTTGGCGTACACTTTTAAGCATTTCAAGTATATAAGGTACCAGCCATCCTGCTGTACTGTTATGTCCTTTTTGTGGGCATCCGAAGGGATACCCACACGATAAAGAAATAACAGACTTATAGTTTGGATGACATTATAGGCTACATTTTATCCCTGTATAGGTTCCTCTAGATAGTTTTTATAATGACTTTTATAATTGAGATTAAAAAACCCGACTGCAAGCTACTTTCGACCTTAATGACATTTCTTAAAAAATACGTTTTTTGACATGTATAGATGACGTTGATCACGAATATGAAAAAAAAAACTGGGTATTAGTTGCCGTCGATAAGGTCGAAAATGGCTTGCACGTATTTTTGGAGTCTCTGGGATATAGTCAATGTAAAAAATAGGCGCAAGCCATTTTCGACCTTATCGACGGCAACTAATACCCAGTTTTTTTTTCATATTCGAGATCAGCGTCATCTATAGATGTCAAAAAACGTCATTAAGGTCGAAAGTAGCTTGCGGTCGGGTTTTTTAATCTCAATGCGATAGTCATTATAAAAACTATCTAGAGGAACCTATACAGGGATAAAATGTAGTCTATATTGTCATCCAAACTATAAATCTGTCCTTTTTGTTGAGCGAAAATCCTCTCAGATACCCATAAAAAAGGACATAATCGCTAGGCAGGGAGATAGATCTTTTTTCTATACGATTTAGGTGGCAGACTAGCACACGGTCCACCTGATGGGAAGTGGTTACCGTGGCCTTTGGAGGTATGTAACACCCTCTTTATTTGAAATAATACAATTTAGGTATCCCGAAATTAGATTCTTGGGGATTGCGGAAATAGGATCTCTTTTATTTCATGCAAGCGGAGCCATGGTCAACGTCTTGTTATAATATTTACATAAAAATAGAAACAATAATAGAATCCGTTACAATTCGTTTTTTATTCTAATTTAAGTTCAAATTGCAATTTAGTTTTTATTCTTATCCTTATTTTTTGGTATAGCTTCACTTTCTTCTCACATTTGCGTTATTTTATCCGAAAAAGAATTAATCATGAAAGACATTTCAGATGTAATTTAACAATAATTATTTAGGGAAAATTTTCATATATGGTACGCCACACTGAATTTTTCTCTGAATTAATATCGCCATTTCAATCAAACCGAGACGTCATCCGTCAAGTTCGCGACTAGTGTGAAAGGGATAAAATATAAATGTTTAATTCAGAATTTTTACGTTCGTAAAGCTTCGTAAAGGTTCGTAAAGTTTCGTTTTCAGGTTACAGTTTTTTTGACGTCGAACTATGAAGTCGACTACTCTAATTGGGGAATTGCCCTCCCTTATGTCACACTTTCCACGGCGCCGTCGCACGGCGCCGTGAATTTCTACGGCGCGGCGCCGTCGCCGTCGACGGCGACGGCGGACGGTGCCGTGCCGTAGAGATGTAGCCGGGGCCTTAGTGGGCAAATTAAAACAAAAAAGCATTTTTCATATATTCCCTAAAATTTTAGTATCTTCTTTTAGCGGGTTTTGAAACTAGACGCCTCACTTACTGATTTATTAGAAGCCGGTCGGGGTGCTAAGAGGCCATATTTCAACCATCTATTGCGACCATCTATTAAAATTCGCTCATCTATTCAGGTGATTTTAGTTCCCTGGTAGAAAACCAGCCAAACTTCGTATAAGTACGAAACAAAAGTAATATTTAAACAGTTTTTTTTTTAGTTTTGGTGTCCCTATTCACCAACACGACGACGGCCAGCGCGTTTATTCTAGTTGCATTATTTATCTGTTAGCAGTTCTGATTCGCCCCAATATTTTAATCTGATACACGAATTTTATTTCAATACCTAATTGATCTTTAATTAATTTAATAGCTAATAATATATTTCATCGGAAATTTGCGATAACCAATGCTTTTCTTTGTCGTCATATAGGAAAACTGTCATCTTTTTTCTGAGGTTTTGTAGCTCCGGCCTGGGGTGATGGGTGGAGTTGCCGTAGCCGAAGCAGGTTAGGTAGCGGCACGAAACGTGTCTCCTCATACCGTGGGGCTAGATAGGAACTCCGTTATCCCCACACCCGAAGAGAGCCAGCTCGAAAGAAATGGCCCTGGGTCGGCCGGAGTGCGAAGAGTGTCTGCCAATTTCGCCTCTGGCAACCTACGACTCACAGACGGTGTGCATTTCAACCGGTCCGTATCCGACATAACCACCTTCGCAGGTTCCGGTAGATCCCCAGTGTCTAACTCCTCCGAAAACTTCTTATGGAGAAAATTAACTTGGAGAAAAAGAAAATCTCTGTGATTCTTTGTTTATTTATTGATGGCATTTTTTGTAAATTGCGTTTCATGTAATTTATTGATTTCAAAAACCCAAAGTCCAAATACCGATAACTTGATGTTTTAATTTTGAACCTGCGGTTTATATTATTAACATTGAAGAGACCCCTGCCAAACATTTCTATTGCAATTTGTTCATGTCGAAGTACGCAGTGCTCACCCCGCGCATTTTTTTTATGACAATCCATCCAAAAATCAAAGGTTTCGGGATTTTGAACTTTCAGTATTTTGATCTTCCGGTCAAATGAACATTCGGGATTTCAATCTGAGTAATCTTTATGTCATACCCACCATAAAAACTTCACAAAATCGGCGCTGTCTGCGTGTACCGCAACGTTCATCACGCTGAGAGGCGGCTGTTTTTCTACATGGTTATGCCACGAGCGGTATCATTGCTTCTATTTTAACTATTTGTTAAAGTTTTTCATTTAATTTTTTTGTTTTAATTATTTATGTATATAACTGGCTGTTGCCCTTGGCTCTGCCCGCGTAGATGTCGGTTATCGTAACCAAACATAGCCTTGACCTTTCTTCTTTATCCTAGCGTTAATTACCAGTCGCATCCGAAGCTTTTAGCTCGGAGTCTGGGGTCCGCTTTGCCAGTCTTAACTAAGGATTTGGCTAGACCTCGATATTTTCCGTGAAGCGATTGCCATCTGACCTCCACAACCCAATAGTAACATTAGGCGATATCGAAGCTTTGCAGCTAGACCGTTGTTTTTGGATATTTTGTTTGGGCTCCAACTACCCGTAACGACTGCCATAGATGTTCTAATGGCAACCGGGACCGACGGCCTACCGTGCTCTCCGAGGCACGCCAGACCAATACAAATACCCATATTTTTCATACACACAAATATTTGCAATGAGCGGGGTTCGAAACCGCGCCACCTGCGTAGCGGCCGCGTTCACTACCGCTACGCCACAGAGGCTGTCATAGCCTTGACCTTTCCGAAGGTCTAATCTAAATGTGTGCCAAATTTCATCAAGATCGGTTCAGTAGTTTGAAGTGGAAGCGTGACAGTCAGACCGACAGAAAGATAGACAGACAGAGTTATTAACGCATTATAAATATGTAAGAAGTATGGAAGTATGAATGAAGTAGTAGGTATGTACATATTTATGTGGAACTGGATCTCTTCCTGTGGGTGTCGTAAAAGGCGACTTAGGAATAGAGCTGTTCTCCATCTGACAGTAAACCTACAGCCCATGACAATGTGCCCGCTTGACGGCAATAGGCTCGCCCCCTATTACATGGGACTAAAAATAATAGTTGGTGAAATGTGGGTGTTAATACACCTCTGTCTACCCCTTTGGGGATTTAAAGGCGTGAATATACGTAGGTATGTATGTACGTAAAATAATAGCTGCTCAACTACTTATTAGAACTGGACATATAGCATATCGTTAGAATCGTCTTGATCGTCCGATGGTTATAGGCTATATGACGTGTCACTAAATCTAATGTGGCGCCCTCTAGCGGCCATAAAGTACTGTGTTGAAAAAATAATTTGAGATAAATATGCCGTGTATGGTATCAAATTAAAGAGCTCAATTAGCACATTTCAAATATGCATAAATTATAGTTATTGGGTGCCCCGAAATAAAATAAATAAAAAAATAAGTTTAAAACTAAAACCCGACTACTTAAAAATCACGCTCTGAAAAGTATTAAACAAGAAAATATCTAGGATAGCCGTGGTCGTATGCCACTTACTATAATAAAACGATACATACATGCTATTCTAAGGAAAAGTGGCATACGACCACGGCTATCCTAGATATTTTCTTGTTTAATACTTCTCAGAGCGTGATTTTTAAGTAGTCGGGTTTTAGTTTTTTCTTCCTTCTTCTGATCAAAATGAATACTTAAAAATGGGTATTGTTCTTCATTCACCTTCTAAAACTCATACTATTACGAAAATTTTAACTCCTCTTAATTTTTATTCCACACTAGCTGACCCCGCGAACTTCGTACCGCCTAACAGTCAATTCTTCTTCTTCTTTTTTTTCTCTCCGTAAGAATCATCCTCGTACTTCAAGGAATATTGTAAAAAAAGAATTTCCGAAATCGGTTCAGCCGTTCTCGAGATTTGCGCTTAGCAACACATTTAGGGATTCATTTTTATAATATAGAAGACTAGCTGTCCCGGCGAACTTCGTATCGCCATATTTTTTCCAACCTATTTTCTCATCTTTAAACCTTCCCTGGACATCCACGAATATTTCAAGACTAAAATTAGCCAAATCGGTTCAGCCGTTCTTGAGTTATAAACTAGCAACGAAAAGTGGCATTGATTTTTATATATACATATAGATTGATCCTGGGTATATATTTGACACATGACATATAATCACGCCTTCATCCCCGGAGGGTTAGGCAGAGATGAATTAACACCCACATTTCACCAATCATTGTATTATTTAGGTTCCAAGTAATAGGGGGTGAGCCTATTGCCGTTTTCCGGGCACTATTGTTGGCTGATCTAGGCTGTATATATGTATCAGTCTGATGTTAAACAGCCCTATCCCTAAGTCGCCTTGTACGACACCACATGGGAGGAGATAAGGTGGCCCAAATTCTACTCTGCCGGGAACCACGCGGCGATTGAGACATAAAACCAAAATGAAATAAATTCATTTAATAAATTATTCGTATTTATTTATTAAAATATATTATGCAGGTATTAATAATAAGTACGTAGGAGAAGTAGCAGGTAATTAAAAATATAATAAAAATTACTATATGGTGTTTGTACACAAGGGTGCGGTGCCTGGAGCCTCCAAGCGTCATACGCTGGCCGAGGCAGGAGGGGCCCTATAAATGACTGTTCGGAGGCAGAATTATTTGTTGAGTATCCAATGGGGGTTCCCTCCATCTGGCAGAAACTTAATACTCCGAAATTCATTTGGCATAACTCATTTGGCATAATTTTATTTAATCGAACATTTTCAAGGCATAACGATTTATTTAATAGAATCATATTTTGGCAGAATGGTCATATATCCGAATTAGCAATGGCATACTCTTCAGTTGGCAGAAAAGTTAAAATTTGTTACAAAAAAGTTAGTGACAGAAATGAATTGCTGCAAATCCGACTTCACGTAGTCTTGTTTGCCCTACCCCTAGAGTGTTATTTAAGCCCGCGTAGGCGCGGAGGGGCGAGGCGGCCCACGAGCTGAGGAGCAGGTGGTTTTAAAGGCCGCCGCCGCGGCTGAGGCTGGCCGGCACTGCCGGCCAGCAAGCCGAAGCTGCGGTGGTGGGAGTTACAACCATCTGCGACGGTAAGCTCGTGTGGGGCCGCCGGAGCCCCGCAGCGCCGGAGCTGTGACAGAAACGATGCTTGCTGCATGTTTACTGCCTGATGCTTGCTGCATGATGCTTGCTGCATGATACTTGCTGCATGCATGCTGCATGCCTGATGCTTGCTGCATGCTGCATGCTTGATGCTTGCTGCATGCTGCATGCCTGATGCTTGCTGCATGCTGCATGCCTGAAGCATGCTGCATGTCTGATGCTTGCTGCATGCACGGTTTTACTTTTTGATTATTATGCTTTAAAAGTTTATGCCAAAAGATGATTCTGACTTACAAAATTATGCGTTATGAAAGTATGACGAATGAGTGTATGCCAAACCTTTTTCTGCGAAATGAAGTTTATGCTATGCGTTGTTATGCGAAACAAAATTATGACATAAAAATTTCGGTGAAACGGGGGGGAACCATCCAATGGATGTTCAAATATAATGATGCTGATGCACACAGGAGATGACATTATTAAATTCTTCGGCTATAGTCCCATTTTGTAGGCAGATATGCCAAGTGAACTTTTTTTTTTACCACTTAGGTCGCAATCAAGCTCACGGCTCACCTGGTGAAAAGTGGTTACCGTGGCCTATGCACGAGTGCCACACCAGGGGACTCACACTCGTACAGCTTACCCTGAAAGAACAGAAAGATTCTGTGCCGTCAGCGCAGAAGACCAGCAGGACAAGCCTTTGGTCTTCCTACTGACAGCACAAAATCTTGCCAGTGAGCTCTGGCTACCCTACTATCTTCATAAAGATCAAAATTAAACAATTTTTTATAAACTTATTCAAATTTTTATTTACTAAAATGTATCACATAACAATAATAATTAATAGATAATATGTACTAGCTGTCCCGGCGAACTTCATACCGCCATATTTTTCCCGTTCCCGCTGCACCTATTTTCTCATGGTTTAAACCTTCCCTGGACACCCACAAATATTTCAAGACTAAAATTACCCAAATCGGTTCAGCCGTTCTTGAGTTATACACTAACAACGAAAAGTGGCATTGATTTTTATATATAAGAGAAGATAAGTTCGTCATAATATACTATTGATATATTATAAATATCAATAGTATCGTACCATGATTTAGCGACCCCAAATTTCGACCCAAAACTGGTAACCAGACCCTGAGACAGACGTTAGTCGGATAGTGACATTGTTTTCGAAGAGGCCTCCTCGTATTACTTGTGCGAATGCAGCTGTGGTGCCTGCCACCGGCATGGCTGATAAATAACTAATCCTAATACTAGTATTAGTAGGCGAACGGAAGGTAACATCCTGGGATTGGACTACGCCTGCGGCGGCTGGTCTGCTGAAGTGTCCCCTGTGGGTAGAGTAATTGAAATGTCATTAAGTTATATAACAAACACTTAGGATCAATCCCCACTGAAAGAGCAGTGGCAGCAGCTGTATGAAAGAGCAGTGGCAGCAGCTGTATGAAGCGATTTTGAATCTTATCGACGTGAATATAAAGTTCTTAGTAACTGGAAGGCAAGGAAGTGGCAGTATGGTGCTACAAAACTGTTTCCACAAAAAAATTGTGTTCACTGCCGACCGTTGCTCTTTTGGAGAGAATTGATACTTAAAAGATCTTCTTCATCCTAGCGTTTATCCCAGTCGCATCTGAAGGTTATACCTCAGAGTCTAGGGTTCTCATTTGCCAGTCTAACTGGGGGTTTGGTTGATCAGATCCCACTTCCACAACCCATTGGTGATAAAAGTATTGCAGCTAGACCAGTTGTTCGACTTTAAGGGCTCCAACTACCCGTAATGACTGCCATAGATAGTCGTATGACAAATGGGACCAACGGCTTAACGTGCTCTCCGAGGCAATATCCTCCTCCAATCCGAAAGATAATATGCAAAAACAGAAAAGCAAACCAGGGCAACCTAATTACCTGTAGAGTAATCTGTCTTGTGGAGTAACGAATCCCTCGATCAGATTAAATATTACGGCAGATGTAGCCTCAAGTTCTACTATATACTCAGGTACTTGTGCAGGTTCAGTGTCTGACTGAGATTGAACAGCTGCTCCTCTGACGCAAAGCACCAGGGCTGCTAGTACTGCAAACAGGACTTGGGTCTTCATCTAAAATAGACGAAAGTTATCAGTTCCGATGCTAATAACACTTGAAGCTATTCGTAAAATTTTTCATTCAGTAGTTTTTTTGTTTGTTTGTTTGGATATTCTTTATGAATGGCAATTCGTTGGCTGGCGTATTATAGAATTGAAAAATGAATGTATGGGACTTCACATGTCAAAGTGCGTGTCATATACGTCAAATCCCATACATTCATCATTCTATTCTACAATACGCCGGCCAACGAAATTGTAGAAAGGTCTATGTTGAATTTACAGAAAGGCAAAGAATATAAAAACAATATCTCTACGAATGATGATGTTAATCATTGGACTATGGTTTTAGTACAATAATCCCATGATATTAACATACGGCAACCCAAAAAAGTAGTGTAATATAATGTATTGTAAGAATAAAATATATTAATTGGAATAAAACTTACCGTTTTTAGTGGTCTATTCTTGATTCTGTTTCTAAAAGTATACTGAAAATCACAAATTAGGTAGGTTTATATATGACAAAAATAAAGGTCATAGATAACAAAATCTATTAGATTATGAAATCGAGGAATCCCCGTTTTTATTATTAAACTAGGAAATGGTGGCAATGATGAGTGATGACACATGGTGCTGAATAGGGTCATCAGAGTCCAATCATCACTAGATTTTTATTTTATTTTCAATAGTTTTTCAAAAAAGGAATGGTTCTCAATTTGGTTGTAAGATCAGATGAGGTACGTGGATCACTCGTTGCATTGTATCATATTGAATGGTTGAAATAAAACTATTTTTAACGAATTGGATTGGATTATATATATATGTAACAGCTGGAGAACAGCTGATTGTTGATGTGTGAGTGTAGTTCAAATATTAACTGTTATTTTATGATATTGAAATTTTGATTTTCACTCACGGGACGTCCAGGTTTGTTACTATTTCTCTTCACACACAAATTATAGGTTAGGTCTTCTAAACTTTTCACGCTATTTGCACTGATTTAATGAACTTTTTCCTTCTTTTACAAATATTTAACGGAGAATATCTTTAGGATGTGTTTACTTAGCCGGGGTTGCCAGCGGTATATTTGTTATGATGTGATGAGTGAGATTCGCGTAAATTTCAAACAGTATCATTATTGTTGAATGAAATTTTAAAGCATCTATTATGCTGACTATTCAAATCGATTTAGAAAGAGAAAATTCAATTATTTAGGCGGAGTCATCAAAAATCAATGTTTAAAAATTATTGCAAAATCATTCATTGGTTCCGATAGTTCTGGTATAGGTAGATGGCTCCACCGTCGCCCCAAAGACGGAAATATAGAGGAATTTAGATTGGCTTCGTGCGGTCTCGGGGGCTTAGTGGTCAGAGCATTCCCCCCTGTAAGGGAAAGATCGCAGGTTCGAGTCCCGCCCGAGGTCGATTCTCTTTTCTCTTTCTAAATCGATTTGAGATTGTATCATTATTGAATGGAATATAACTCCTCCAAGACTTAATGTTTTCGGTTTAAAATTTCAAAGTGCAACTTTAATCTTTTATGTTTTTTGCTTATTGTAAAAAACTAAAGCTAGTTGATTTGTACATAGAGATATTGGTAGGGATCTGTATATAATACCCGCTAAGTTTTGATGTGACCCTAGCTAGGAGTACGAAACACATAATATTAATGTTTAAAATAAACAGCTCCTGCGTTTTGACATCCCTATTCACATACATAGGTTAACTTTGAAGGGAGTTCCGACACGCCCTAAAATTTTCTATTTGATAAATAATGTTTTATTACATTAATTGACCTTTATTTAGCTTAATAGATAAATAAATAAATATCGCCGGAAATTGGTGATTATTTTTATGAATGATTATATTATCGAAACTGGCGGGCTTGCATGAATGGTTTAATGACAATGAAGGAAGTTCGTGATAGAAGCAAGTGGCAGGCTGTTGTGCCTACCCCTCGGAGGGAAGTAGGCGTGATCGTATGTATGTACTATGTATTTTATAATAAGAGAATAACAATAATTTAAAATTTTATGTTTAGAGAAAACCAAACATTTCCTATTTTTTAATGGTAACCAAATTATTCGATAAGGTTTTCGTTGCATTTTTTTTTTCTTCTTCATATCTTCATATACTCATTGTATACCATATTAAAGAGAAAACTTTGGAAAAAAATCTCGTTGGTAGGTACTTATCATAAATGAAAATTCATTACAAATTTTTTTAACTGTTTATACTGGAGATTGATGGCACTTGGTGGAACTTGCTACACATAATTATTGAATAAATCACTTGCACTTTTACACAATTATTTGAACCTTACCGGTTTCGCCTTACGGCATTCTTAAAGGTTTACAATGGTTTACAGAGGTTTACAATGGTTTAACTTATCTCAATTTTTATTCCTTATTGATCCTAGGGCATATTTGATACAATAAAAACAAAATGAAATCAACTCATTTTTTAAAGTATTTACATTTATTTATTAAAATATTATAAAGTAGGTAGGTATTTACAAATTTTTAAATTTAACACTAGTACACATTGTTTCCTAACATGATTTAGTCGACCCCAAATTTAGGCATTCTAGTAGCGCACCAATTTTGAATCGCCCCAAAATTATTCCATACAGTTATGTTGTACTAGCTGTTGCCCGCGGCTCCGCCCGCGTGGAATTCTGATCCCGTTCATCGCTGATATATAGCCTATATGTTAATCCAGGGTATAACCTATATACATACCAAATTTCAACCAAATCGGTCCAGCCGTTTATGCGTGAAAGAGTAACAAACATCCACACATCCATTCTCACAAACTTTCACATTTTTGGTGCTATTTCAAACGTTTATTCCCAGTAGTTCCTTTACTAGTTCCTTTGAAGGGACTACTGGGACTTTTTTGTCCCCATAGTTCCTTCAAAGAAGCTAAAGGAACTACTGAGACTACAAAGTTCCTTCAGTTCCTTTGGCAGTTCCTTTGAAGGAAATTGGTGCTATATGTTGATCCGGTTAATGTATCAAGAAGCTATGTTCCCGATGGCTTAACAACATGACCCCAAATTTCGACCCAAAATTCGTACCCATAGCCCGGGACGGACGATAGTCGGATATTGACGTTATTATAATTGATACCCCCTCGTGTTATTTGTGCGAATGCTGTTGAAGTGCCTCCAACCGTCAAGGTAGATATATAGCTGATCTTGATATTGGGATCTCCTGAATTGTATATAACATTCTCGTTTTGGATTTGGTTTGCGACTGCTGGCTTGGTATGGTAGCCTCTGTGGGTATAGATTAACGATATTATTGAGAACTGTATTAACAGGCAACAAGCAAAATGATTAAACCGGTCAGATTAAAAAAACAAAATACTGTTGAAAAGTACAAAATGTCTTAATCAACTTTGTTATATAGGATAAGTCAATTTGCCACTTCGCCTGGTGGTAAGCTGAAGGCAAAGCTTCGGAAAAGACGGTCACCATTACAGACATGTCAATCAATCAATCAATTAGCCTACTGCAGTCCATTGCTGGATATAGGCCTCTCCCAATGTGCGCCACGTTTGCCGATCCTCCGCCTTCCGCATACAGACATGTACCGTGTTACAATTGGAACTCAGCTTGACGGCCTCATCAGATGCGATTTTCACGTCCCACTTAAAGGACCCGGGACTGTAGGAAGAGGGAAACACGTATACTGGTAAGGAATTCCAGGTCTTAATGGTGCGGTAAAAGTTCTTGATGGATGGAATATGCATCCATATAGTACCTACATCTAATTCTTTGATATGCTCAAGAGTATGAACTGTTTGACGAATTTCATTCAATTTTCTTTTAGAATAGGAGTCTTTCAGTGAAAATCAGTTTACCTGTACAGTACTTTGTCTCCATAAGGGATTATCCCTGCGATCAGGTTAAAGGTTTCGGCAGATAAAGCCTCAACTTCTACTTCAGACTCAGGTGCTTGTGCAGATTCAACATCTGATTGAGGTGGAACAGCTACTCCTCTGACGCAAAGCACCAGGGCTGCTAGTAGTGCGAACAGGACTTGGGTCTTCATCTAAAATGGACGAAGGTGATCAGTTCCGATGCTAATATTAAATGGAAATATTGGCGAGCTAAAGATTTTTTTTTTAATTGACTATTTTGGAATTTTTGGATGCTCTTATTACACAGAAATCGCAGCTAGGAATTAAAGAACTCATCCTTGAGTTATAAGCTCGCCTACATAAAATTTCACTAATTTGTATAAAAGTCATGTAAGCGTACAATCATCATCATCATCACTACATATTATAAAACAAAGTCGCTGTCGCTGTCTGTCCGTCCCTATGCTCCAAAACTACGCAACGGATTTTGAAGCGGTTTTTTTTTAATAGATAGAGTGATTCAAGACGAAGGTTTATATGTATAATACATGCATAATATTGTAGAGAAACACTGATAAATCGGGATCAGAATACCACGCGGGCGAAAATATGGCGGTACGAAGTTCGCCGTGTCAGCTAGTAAAGAATAATAAAGAATAAAATAAATAAACTACAAAAAAAAGAGGAAAGTATTCAAACTCCAAAAGGGCAAGTAAAAAAAACAGTAGCTAAGTAGGTACCTTATTGAATAATTGTAATGAAATAAACTGCAGAAGAATTCCCTTGGTATAGCCACCTTTTATGAAATATCTGGAGAGACTCCAGACAAACTGGTGTCATGTCATAAGAGATGACATGCCTAACAAAGATCTCACTGTAGGTGATGGTTATATCGTGCAAGCGGATTCCGGACTCCGGGCCCCAAAAGCAAATGTTTTGAATGTCGGGATATGCTAAGAATAAATTATAAAAAAAAACTTACCATTCTCGAGTTGTTTATTATTAGGTAAGTACTTTATCTGTATCTCAAGCAGGTATACTGGCAACCACAAATTTAAGATGATTTATATATAAAAAAATACAGGTCATAGATAACATTATTTGACAGATTAAGAAATGTGGGGTGCACCAGAATAGCCGCTCAAATTGCAGGCATTCAACCGTGAATGGCGGTTATGATGTCACATTGTGGTGAATAGGGTTTTCAGTGAGGCTAAGCCCCCTTGATATAATATGAATAGAGGACCTTACAACCAGTTTTAATTCTCAGTATCATCGCACCGTTCGCTACAGGGAATTTATCAAACACGTTGCGACCGAAAACGTCGTGTAATTTTGTTTTTTTTTTAATGCAATTTAAGTAACAGACAAGCACACGGCCCACCTGGTGGGAAGTGGTTACCGTGCTGTGCCACTTGTGCTGCCGACCCGAAGAAACATTCTAATGTCCTTCTTGAAGAATCCCTTAATGTAATCGCTTGGGGAAACCACAGTAGGGAGTTCATTACCGTGCTACTGGCCGTATAGAATTTAAAAAAAAAACGAAGTAAGTCGTCATCGTGATGTCAGCGTGACATGCGATGGCGTGAATTCCATATTATTTTGTTTTTCATTTTTTTTAATGCGTGTCAACCATATTCTGTCCTCCGTGGTGTCAACCTTAACGACAGATGCGCTAAAAAGAAGATATTATTACAAATTCCGAATCTGGTGTGACCGTGTGACCCCATAAGCGAAATAAAAAGTGCTTAATTCCTAAACAAACAGTTTTTGAGCTCTGATGATTCCCCGGAACGAGACAAAACCGGTATATATCTACTTACTATATATGAGCGTCAATTCCGATTCACGCTACAATTTTTAATTCAGTACAATTATGTGAGTTAGGAGGCAACTCGCCCCTGGGCCGTGGCCCAATGTAAACACTCTGGTAACAGTAGGGGGAAAGTGGTCCAAACGAGCGGCCAAGATTTCCACACCAAAATGAGCCTATGGTAAACTGGGCCAATTTATTTTTTATTGAATAGAAGGTCATACTCGAATTATTTTGGTATGAACTATTGATTATTAAGGGACATTTACAAAACAAAAAATATGTACTTTTTGCGTTTATTTCAATTAATAAGAAAAATAAAAACTATATCATACGAAAACGTAATAAGTATAATATACTTAAAATCAAAACATTAACTAAAAATTGGTAAGAAAATCAACATATTTTTATACAGAAAAAAAAAACAAATATTTATTAATCAAACGCGTAAATAGTCAAGCGCGTCAAGCTAAGTGCCACTTCTATCCTGAGACTATGGCTTCAGTTTACCATCAGGCGAGGTGAAGTCAAATTGACGTGTCCTATACGAAAAATGTCAATTAATGCATCAAGAAAATAAAAGAGCAGTACCTACTTAAAATGGCTGACCTTATCTCTTACACAATTTCTGGCAGGTGGCCTTTGAATGGAAATAAATTAAGTTTTCTGTTTTACGTTGATGAATTAGTTACTCGAAAAAGGCCTTCCGCCTTCCCTTTATAATATTAAGTAGCAAAGATTGATATAAAGCGCTCTCTGATAAAACGCCTGACAAACGCAAACCGAATGTAAAATTGTAACGAAATGCTATTATTTTCTTTCAGGTAATTAATAATGTACCTATGAGTAGTACCCTCTCCTTTCTTACATAGGACAATAATTATGTGCAGGACTTAGATGTCACCCGCAAACGGTGCAGAATTTTCCACCAAGAACCAAGTGGTTCGGCCACTCCTTCTCTTGCTGCACCATTAAAATCAGCAATTCCTTATTAGCTCACGTGTTTCCCCTCCTTCTACAGTCCCGGGGCGTGGCAAAGCATCTGATGAGGCCGTCAAGCTGAGCCCCACTATTGTAACGTGGTACGTGTCTGATCCTCTTTTGCGAGACTTTGCCTTCAGCTTACCGTCAGGCGAGGCGGTCAAATTGACATAATATCCTATATAAAAAAATGCCGGTTTTCCACGGTGTGAAGTTTAAGGGACGCGAACTCTCACCCGGATTAGTTACTAAAACAAACGTGTCTGTAATATACAGACGAGCCTCTTTCTACGGTATGTAGTCCGGGAAATATCGTACATATCCATAAAATCGCGGATTGTGGAAAGTGGCCCTAACGTAACAATAAAAATGCAAATGATTCCTGGAGCGAAGACCGGGAATCGATAAACGGAAGGTGGACAGACAACCTGAAGAACGTAGCTGCTATAGACTTTTTTAAAGTGGTGACCGTGGCCTATGGATGTGTGCAACACCAGGGTAGTCCCACTCGTGCTAACGAACATGTCAGAATGAGAGTTTCTGTGCTGTCAGTGCAGAAGACAAAGCAGGACAAGCCTTTGGTCTTCCCACTGACAGCACAAAAACTCTCTGCACAAAATCTAGTGAGTTCTGGTTACCCTATTCACCACCTGAGACACAACACGAGGTTATTATGGCAATTATGGCAACACTACGCAACATTATTGCCTGTTGATATAATATGATCAATTGCCGAATTGTTTGTTTTTATTATTACTTAAATAAATAAACATATTGCTAAATAAACAACAAACGGTCATGTTGCGCGTCGGCTAAGCAACACGTGTTGCGCGTCAAATGTTGTCCAGTGTATACGAGGTTTAACTATAAATAAAACAAAACCTTTTTCTCCTTATACTTCTTTAGATTTATTGTCAAACGTTATATTAATCTGTCATTTCTATTATTTTGATATTGTATCCTCTTTGATTTTGATGACAGCGTTCACAGGCACTAAAAGTTATGCATTTACTCTGCATTTACAAACTTTACATATCTAATATGTAGTCATGCAGTTGAAAGACTGAAATTAAGACAAAACTCCTCAAAGATGAAGTACCAAGTGTTGTTCGTGGTGCTGTCAACCTTAGCAGTCTGCGTCTATTGTGGTGTCGAAGAAGTCGATGAAGATTTGGATGCAATACAAGAATTCAAACCAATAACAAAGGGTTTACGCAAAAATGAGAAAGGACCTCCGCCGAAACCAAAAGTTATTCCGGATGTACATGATGCTAAAAAACATAAAATGCTTTTCAGGTAAGCAGCTAAGTATGTTTGTGAAGCGTAGATATTGTACAATGATTTACAATGAGTATTCAATACGTCTGCAGGTCTGCAGCTATTGATAATCATGCATGTAAGGTAATGTCATAAGACCGTAAAATGTGTAGGGTCAAGGAGATGGCGGGCTGTTGTGTCTGCCTAAGATTTCTTCTTCTTCTATCGTGGCGATGGCACCTTGACTCTCAAATAGTGTTCTTCCAGTATGCTGCTACCTGGATATAGCTCTCGGAGGCCCACATGATATAGTACCAAAGTGTGCGCTAGCAAATAGTGATACCAATTAGTACCAAATAGTGATATTAAATAGGTACTTTATAAACCGAAGATACCTTTATTTTTTCAGCAAAATATATAAAATAGTACCTGTCAGGAACAAAATACAATCAAAAAACATTTTGTATCGTGGAACGTCAAAGATCTCCTCCATCGAAGTATGGGAGCTTGGTAAATCTCAGTTAGCCTCTGCAGGCATCTTGGAGGGAGGCGTTGGCATGAAAGCTGTTACTCTTCAGCTATCCACCGCCAGGGGCAATGGTTACAATCTTCGGGTTGACATTCGTGGCTAAGTTCAGTCTACTTTATAAAGGCTCATTTAGATGAGGAGAGTTTTTCGCCTGCAAGATACAATCGAAAGGACTTCGTGTAAACATTCGCAAAAACACGCTGGCGAAAATTGCCTCGCAATTGAATATTGATATTGTCTGTCTAAACATTATTTTATTTTATTTTGACACTAGCTGACCCCGGAACTTCGTACCGCCTAACGGTAAATTTTTTTTTTTTCAATTTTTCTCTCCGTAAGAACCGTCCCCGTACTTTAAGGAATATTCTAAAATAAGAATTAGCGAAATCGGTTCAGCCGTTCTCGAGATTTGCGCTTAGCAACACATTTAGGGATTCATTTTTATATTATAGATAAGACGATATGTCATTTGCGAATCTCGTATGATATCGTAGGCAATAAAAGTAACATTACACAATCATAGGTGAGAATTTGGCATTGCCGTCTCGCCATTAATAATTTTATAAACATTTACAATTGCAAAATTGCGATGATTTGCTGCAGTAGCCATTAAGAAGACGAAGAAGAAGGTGAGAATTCAAGTGTTTGCCTGTGTGTAAATATTTTCATACGATAATGGTATGGCGATTGTTGCTAGTGGTTTTTCGGACCAAAACGTGCGAGAAACTCTCCATGTCTAAATGAGCCTTAAAGGTGTCAAAGTAACTGTCAATCCTTGAAAAGACTCTACTGAATTGAAGCAAGCTACTCTTGTCTAGACTCTCACTATGATCCGAACGAGTGATCTTCGAAATCAAATGCTGTATCAGGCATTTTATGTGTGTTATTCGAAGAAGTGTGAAACAACAGAGTCAATTCTCGAAAAAAAAACTTGTTCAAAATTTAGTCGCGCACTAATTTGAATCTTCTATTGTCAAAAATGGTATACTTGTGCAGTCAGCATCAGCTCAGCAATCTTAACGAACAAATTACTCAAAATGATCTTAATGCTTAATTATTGTTTTGTAATAATCTATGCTTGGTGAACTTGAGCTCTTCCACCGCAGTTTCACCCCGTGCTATACTCTTAGAGCACATTTTGAGCACATTTTCGGATCGAAATATATGTCCCGAGCAACACATAGCTTTAGTTTGAATAATAATACAATTTAAATCGATAAAACAGTTTGATTTACTCTTAATACCCTGGTATTAACATCATTTTGAGACTTGGCAGTCAAGATCGTTTTGACACTGAATGTAACATAATTTTTAAGAACAATCATTGACATTGTGAACGTTTTTGACGTTTAGGAGATTGAATTTTGAACAATTTTTATTACACGGATTAGGCCTCTGTGATAATGTTTCCCCGCTTATATCAAATATAATCCTAAAAAGACAATTTCTATAAGAGGAAAGCGACGAAAGACCAAGGATAATTTTGTGTGTGAAAGTGAAGAATAGTGCTGACTTATTTTGATATTATAGTTTAAATGTTGATAATGACACAATAGTATAATATATTACAAATATATAAATCGACAATACACTATAGTTTTAATTATAATAACATCTATGCCCCTTACTTAGGTCGCAGACAAGCACACGGCCCTCTTGATGGTAAGAGGTTACCGTGGCCTATGGGCGAGTGCAACACCAGGGGAGTCACACTCGTGCTGCCGATCTGCCGACCCTGTAAGAACAGAGAGATTCTATGCCGTCAGCGCAAAAAATAAGTAGGACAAAGCCTTTGGTTTTCCCACTGACAGCACAAAATCTCTCCAGTGAGCTTTGGCTACCCTACTCACCGTCGGAAACACAAGACGAGGTTATTAAGCCGCGGTCTTCTGTAGAGCGGAGGTACTTCCCCAGTCGGACTGCTCGATTGGGACGAATATACCGTCGTGCCCTACCTCCCTTCTCCTCATTTCAAGGTCATTTAGGGTCAGCAGCGCAAGTCTTACGCCTCTGGTATTGCACACGGCCACTCTTGGCCGGTGTGTTTTTCTGCAGACGTGTAAGTACGCGTCGCCACAAGTGCATACGTTCATGGCGTATTTAAGTTCGCATAGTGTACAGCCAGCAACAGATCGATCTTGTTCAGCAAAGTACTTAAATGATCTTAATACCATGGTAGTTCCCCCTTGCTGTCAAAGTCTGTCAAGGTCGCTGAATTTTGGACTGGACTCATTTGGTTACAGATGAATATTGCCATTGATTCGTAGAAGAACGTTGTTGCCAGCTACATCCGGGGTTGTTACTAGCGAGCACGGGGTAGTGTTGTAAATATAAGCGCTGAGACCCGTTGTCCTAGGTGGGCGACGAAAGCGACGAGACGCGTTTCGGCGACAAGCGTCAAATGCGACCAAAGCGTATCGTTATTTTGTGTCCTACGTGAGCGTAAGCGCGTAAACGCGACGAACGCGACGAGTGATGCCAACTTAGAATTTTTAATGCTAAACTCAGAATATTTATTGCCAAATTTAGCATATTTTCATGACGTTCGTAGTTTAGCACATTTTTTTAGTACATAAAATTAAACCTACTCCAAGAAAAAGATACTGTCTTACCAACGCGAATATCATTTATTGAAATAAAACCACTTTTAACAGATTCTATCGCTACTTGTAAATAATATCAAATGGTATTATTTACTTTTCAAAATGGTTGCTGAAAAGTAACCGAATCTTTGGCTTATATGTAAATAATACCAAATACCTACTTAAATCAATATTTCAACATAATAATTACAAATTTATTGATCTGTTTAAAATTCAAGCGAGTGTAGCGAACAAGAGGTTTCGTCAGTGTAACCGATTTTACTTTCTGCCAAGAAGGGTAATTCAAATTCAAATAACCTATTGCAGACGTCAGTCCATATGGATACTTACAAAGAAAAAAAAACTTGTAAGCTAGTTTTTCTCCTTGGTGTGCACATTAAAGATATACTTTACTTTACTTTTACTTTTCTTAGTAATTTATATGAATTTGTTCATTTGAATGTTGTGTGGAGCTTCACCCAGCGACCTAGCAAGGGTGAGTCCCACCTAACTTTAAATACGCTCAGCAGACCATATTTGTACTATGGCGGAGTCTCGCGAGCATGGAAGCGGTGTGCTTTCTTATTATGACGTAATATTAGTCAGCTGTGTACACCTCCGCAAACATTCCAGGTGCGCTACAACACCGAGGTCGCCTGAACGCAATAAAGTCACTATTTGTCTACTGCCTAAAACTTAACTAATGTTTTTTATGAACGGATCAGTTCACCAATAGAATAGCGAACCTGTCACTTGTCAATACTTACTTAGCGAGTACCTACCCCTAAAAAGATAGATGTCGCGAATATAACGATGTGATATTGGACTGATATCAACATAAAAAAACTAAAGGAAATATTATGCTACAAGACACCCAAAAATTTTGGCATCATTTAACAACGTTTTAGCAGATTCTTTGTTGATGTTTTTGGCAACACTGATTGCGGTAATGTCAGTGAACCTGACATAAAGGGGTGAATCATCTGTAATGAATCAAATGTCAAAACTTTGAAGCTAGTTTGAAGCGCCATCTAGTATTTAGTGCCTACCAACAAAAGTAGTAAGTAGTTCAAACAGGTTATAGTCATTACAAAATAAAAATAATAAGCCCGGTTGGACAGTTCTCGCCCATGAAGTTTTCTATTTTTACCGATCGAAAAGTTCTAAAGGTAATTCCATTTTTTAACCGACTTCAAAAAAGGAGGTTCTCAATACCCAATTTTTTTAATTTTTTTTTTTTTTTTTTTGTATGTTTGTTACGCGATTGTGAAGCCAATTCTAAACGGATTTAGAAAATTCTTTTTGTGTTCGTAAGTAGATTATTCCGAAGTGGTCCCATTTAAATTTCGTAAAGATCTGATGATGGGTTGCCGAGATTAGACCAAGGAACTCTTCAAAAAGTACCAGGAAATCAGCCGCGATTGCTTCAATGGCATATTATTGAAATAATCAATTGAAATATGGCCTCTCTTGGGCTAGATGCCGACTTCTAATAAATCAGTAAGTCTGTAAATTAAGTTATTTTTCGCTTTTCAGTGCCTCTTTTTCGTTTCTTGAAGTCGGTTAAACTTTTTTGTTAAAAATGAATTTATCATTGATGGGTACCGCCCAATCGACAAATGCTGTATCCACACGCTGCCCATCGCGTTGCTCATCGTGATGCCGGAAATATTCGCGTGAATAATGCCCTACCACGAAGCCTATAAAATGGTCGAATAACAATAGCTAGTTTCCGAAGTAAGTAGGTACTAAGTACTTACTATAAACTACTACAAAAAAAAATTAGTAAAAAATACAACATAATGCGTACGTTCCTAAAGTGTTGACGTCCATCTCCATTGAAGGGCGAATACTGGTACTGGAATGCGGGTGGAATGCGGGGCAACGCAACGCGATGAACATCGCGATGAGGCGAGCGTGTGGATGGTAGGGCATTATTCACGCGTATATTTCCGGCAACACGATGAGCAATGCGATGGGCAGAATGTGGTGTGGATGCAGCTTTAATAATCGGTTGAGGAAAACAATTTATTCGATCAAGATATATATTTTTTAAAGTCTGGTGCGTCGTGCACAACAGATGACCGGACAACACATCCAAGGGTCTGGTGCCACAGGCTACATAAAGATGCTTCCAAACCAATCATAGATTAATAAATGAACTTTAAGTAGTTTTTGAACATTAAACCAGATAGCATATCATACCAAAAAAAAAATAAACAAAATGTTCTTCAAAACAAATAAAACTAACAATAACTTTATATTATGTAAATTGAAAAACTTTTTTTTCGTGCGTTAACCTCTTGCTTCACCTCACAGGAGGTACAGCTTGGCAAAAAAGTCGTGAAATTAATAGGGGCGCCACAATCGTGCATGTAGCCACCCTATATACTACGACCAAAACAGCTTTGATACTTCGATTTTGTACACTATTTATAAAATGTACCTACTACTTCTGTTTGTCAGTATATTTGATAAAATTTGTATGCATAAATATGGATATTTGTATTGGTCGTGGTCGTGCCTCGGATAGCGCGTTAAGCCGTCGGTCCCGGTTGCCATACGAACATCTTATGGCAGTCATTACGGGTAGTTAGAGCCCTAAAAAAGTCTAAAAACTGGTCTAGCTGCAATACTTCATTATCGCCCAATATCGCTATTGGGTTGTGGAAGTCAGATGGCAGTTGCTTCACGAAAAATGACAAAATTCGGTCAAATCCGTAGTAAGACTGGTAAAGCAGACCCCAGACTCCGAGGTAAGATCTTCGGATGCGTCTCGGATTAAAGCTAGTTCTAGCGTTAATCCCTAAAAGAAAAAGAATAAAACGATTGAACTGAGTGTAATGTAAAACAATTTAATAGTACAATTTGAATATATTCTAATCGGAATCTAAAAAACTTTCATCCAAATATTCCACGCCAGAAAAGTGTTCATCTGAGCTTTGGGGTGGGTCTTCTCTTGGGTGGGTCTTCTTTTCTAGGCCGTCCCGCTCTATGCTTTCCTGATGTGGTGAAAATTCCTTTATTTCTTTGTCCTTTCAATGCAATTCGTCTTAAGGTACTGACGGATTTGCCTAAAACAAGATGCGAACTTTATATAGAAATAACATAAAAGGTTGTATGAGGTATACACCCTAAAATCTGAATAATAAACTTTTTTGGGTAATATCATCAAAAAAACTATCAATACTGTTAGAACGCACTACTCTAGAAATCGATTGTAAACAATAATATAACCTCAAATATGGACATCTATTAAAAAGCAAACAATCATTGTTTAAGAGGTTAAATCTACATTTCACAAGTTGAATAACACAAAATTATATCTGATAAATTAATAAAACAATACTTTACCAGTCATTTCGGCCGTCCTATTATAAATATCGTTCAGATCGGATAGACACTGGCCGGCTTCGCGTTCCAACATACATCTCCTGTAAACTTTATAAATAACCCCTCTGGTGGAGCTGCGAATTACAGGCCTACTCATTTTGAACTCAATATAACAATACAACACTACAATAATACAATTTACTTCAAGTAAATATGAAAAAACGATCGCAGAATGTATTTATTGACACTACAAGTACTAACTTGACGTAATTGACAGAGTGTTGCCAGTGATTAAATATTTTAGTTCCGTTTCATGACTATTTTGCCGGGCTGTAATTAACGACGTAGATCCGTTGCGTGGGACTCGAATCGACTATAAGTTACACATAGAGACTACTAGGAATAGAAAAACGATTTTCGACCTTAATGACATTTTCTTTATTACATGTTTTTTCCCGATAATAGATGCCGCTGATCACGAATATAAGAAAAAAAATTAAGTACTATGTGATGCCAATAAGATCGAAAATTGCTTGCACTTAGTGTTTTTCAATCTGTAGGTGTAAATCCTTACTCATTTAAATTCGTACTCATCTTTTAGTTACATTTTCGTGATCAGGGTTACGTATAGATGCCAAAAAGCATTTTTTATAGTGATATTTCAAGAAATTTCAACACTAAAAACAGTGCAAATGACTTTCGACCTTAATGACATTTTCTTTTGTACATTTTTACATCGTATCTCATTTGTCTTTAACTCCATGCGAAATGGAGAAGGAAGACCAGAAGGTGGATCCTGAGCTCCAAGTTCACGTTGGCCTCGGATACAATCAGGAAAACATGTCTATAATAATGAGGATGATGATGAAGATCAGGTAGATTATAAATGGAATATTTTTTTGGGAACGAGAGGTATTAAATGCTATCGACCAAACTAGGCATAGCCTAAACTTAATGTGGGCAAGGTACATTTTGCTCCCTCGGACGCAAAAGCACCTAGAATATAGTCGTACCTTGTGACTATATTCTGTGCTTTTTATATCATGCTTTAATAATTTCTCCTATTAACTAATAAATAAATGTAAATAAAATATTTATTCATTAAGTAAGTCTGAAATAAATGATTTATTTACTTCATTTGGTTATAAATAAACCCTTATATATATACGTTAGTTATTTTCTAAAATATCGTAACATAAGTAATAATTAATACATGCAGTATTTATATATGCACAATATAGGTATGTATGGTGTAATAACAGAAGTTGTCGGAATATCATCAATAGAAGGCGGTAGATTCGCATAAGAAGTTTGATGACATTTCGGCTGCCCAAATTCATAACCCAGTAAGGGACATTTTTTACGAAAACACTTTTTTTCCATATTTCGAACTTTCATAGGGAACCGCATCGACTTGTGAAGACACCTGCTTTAAAATACCTAGTAAGTGCATTTTCACTCTCAGAAAACAAGATCAAAAACCTAGCAACTCGCGATTACAACTTCAAAACTCAGGAAGTCACATGCACTTACTGTGTTTTGTTATTGGGAATGTGGCTTACTAGGTTTTAGAACTTGGGCGCGACGCGAGAAATTGGAGCGAATTACCGCATTTACCGCCTGCAACCGCCGCCGCCCGCACACTATTATATTCTTACTTTTCTAACTAATTGTATGTTAATTTAAACAATAAAAATACTTGATTGATGCAGAAATTCATATTTTTTATTTTACCTCTACGAAACATGCATATACTAGGTTTTGAAACGGGTCAGGACAGAGAAAAAATTTGAGATTTCCACTTTTTAAAAGTTAGTAAGGGTATAAAACGTGCAATATACATTATTATCGAAATATTTTACTCATTATGTAGTCAGTGGTTAGTACTCTATCCAAAAAATATCACTTTATTACTCTTACCCAAAGATGAAATATATCATAGATATGTCATATGCTTACAAATCAATGTAGAAAATTGTGCCGAACACACACAGACACATTTTTAATTCATCTACATTTCCCTTAGAGTAATTGTTCGGGCAGTGTCTATAAACATACGATAGCATTTTCTTTATTTTTTTATGTCACTGATTCTTCCGCTCAACGTCCGACCGGCGCCGCTCGGCACGCGATACTACAAGGCAAACGTTCCAATTGACTCGTTTTCGGATCTTCACGATTTTAGCGCAATAGCGCATCTACTTCATTTTATATAAGATCATTGCTCTTACCCCAATACTTTTGAAAGGCTTGCCCGTTTTATGTTTTTACGCTCTCCTGTAAAATTTGTTAAAAAACACTTACTGGGTTTTGAATTTGGGCAGCCGATTTGAATGTCACCAAACTTCGTATGCGAAATCACGAGAAGGCCCTCTATTTCCAATGTAATCTGTCATTTCTTCTGTCATTTACGCGTCTCGTCGCGCAAAAATCAAAAACGCGTCTCGTCGCGTTCGTCGCAAATAGATAAGCGCTACCACGTAGGACACAATGTATGTACAGCGAACATTTGATTTTTAGCGTTTACGCACTGGTCGCTCACCTAGGACAAGGCCCTGTCGAGCGTTGAGCGCTGAGTCGACGCTTTTGAGCGCTAAAGACTTGAGCGTTAAACGCTTAAGCGTTGAACGTTTGCGAGCGTTAGACTCGCAACTTAAACGCTCGAGCTACCAGCTCAAGCGTCGCGACGCGTTTGTTATAAGTTTTAAATGTGGGTATTTAACAAATTACCAAATATTAAATATTAGAATAAAATATTGTGACAGTAACTTTATGCAGGTTGAGTGGTTAGTCAGCCACGCAGTATAATTAGTGAAATAAAAAAAATAAAAACAAAAAAGACCACTCTAAACAGGATGATCAATCCAAATGGGTCAGTAATGGGAAGTCAGAAACTATGATAGATAGCGAGATCTGTTCTTAGGAACCATGGCTTAAGACAGACAGATAGACAAAGTTACTTTCGCATTTATAATATTAGTATGGATTTGAAAATGGAACACTTAATAACTTTTTTCACCATTGACGCTCGAAAAAGAGCCCGTGATTCATCAAAAACAGTGAATAAAACGCCCTTTATTTCACTGAGTGAATAAAAAAATTTGAATTTGGAACATGCGCGAATGTACGGATTGTAGTAAAACATGCAAAGAGGTTGCACACTCTCACTATAAAAACGTACTAAAAGCCACCTAAATGTTATCACTGGCTGGATGGAATGTGATGTGGCTCAGTTTAAATTTTTTTTAAAAATCCGCCATTTTTCTGTGCAATTTTTCTTGTAATAGTTTCTGTTGTTTCTTAATCTTAAAATGACTTCATCCAGTGATGAAAATGAAATCCTCGAACGCGAAAAGACTCCGGAGTCTTTTCGCGCTAAAGCGGTTGCTATTACTGATAATTTGCGGCTTCTTTTATGTACTATCCATAACAAAATTTAATTCATGATCACAGAGTAATTGTTTTCTCGTAGTCAATGGTGAAAAGTAGCGTACCTAACACATGAAAAAAGAATTCATCTCGGCTCTTGTATCCCTCGATCCGCTCAGGTTTCTATCTAGAATCCCTCGCTACGCTCGGGATTCTACCGCAGGAACCTTCGCTCCTCTCGGGATACAACTTAGTGCCTCGAAAAGAATTCATCTTTTTGATACAACTTAGTGCCTCGAAAAGAATTCATCTTTTTTTCACTTGTTGGGTAGTCTACTATTGTTTTCTTGGGATGAATATTGTGTTTTAAATCAAACGAGCCTTTTCAAACCACTTTGTGTTAATTGTAGATAACTTTCGCATTATTATTGTGTTATGTGCTATGCACTGTGACTTATAATTCGCATCATCAACAATAACAACGAAAAAAAAAAAAACGAAAAAAGAATCTGAATTTGTTTACTGAGATTTCGACCAGATTCGATTCCTGGTTATGTATGAGAGTTTGAAGAAAAGTTTGAATGTCATCATTATTAAATCTAAAATCGATGTCATGGTTCCTAAGAACAGATGTCGCTATCTCTCATGGTTTCTGACTTCTCCCTACTGACCCATTTGGATTGATCACCCTGTATACGCGATTCTTTTGCAAAAATACAGAAAGTAGAGCAAAAATACTTAATTATTTTCTGTTTATTTTGATTACCTAATCCTTTTTTATTTTATTTTAGATTATAATAAAATATTGTTTAATGGTAAAGTTATATAATTAAATATAACATAAATAGGAATAAATCTCTCTTAAAGTTATTTCTCGTTTGACGCTCAAGCTCGAATCGAGCGTGGAAGCGTCGAGTTCGAAGCTCCGAATGAGCTTTTTTACTAAAACGCTCAAGCCATTGCTCGAGCGTTTTAGACCCGACTAGAGTTCCGACTCAAGCGTTTACAAACTGCTCGAGCGCCGACTCGAGCATTTAAGCTTCGACTCGAGCGTTTTTACAACACTAGCACGGGGTAGAAATTTAACCCCCCCCCTCCCCTCGTACTGGGACTTTTCAATATGTGTGCATGGTTTGGGGGGGTCATGTCCCCTGTGCCCCCCCCCCCCCCTTCGGACCGCGCCTGTGTGAACGCCCATATTTCGCCAACTATGATTTTTATTACCAAGTAACAGGGGGTGAGTCAGTGCCGTCTAGCGCATACTTGCCATGGGCTGTATGTTTACCGTCGGCTGGAGAAGAACCCTATCCCTTAGTCGCCTTCTACGACACCCACAGGTAGAAATGGGGTGACCTTATTCTACTACACCGGGAACCAACACGGTAAGACAAAGAGAAATAAATTGAATAATTATTCTGTTGTATATCGACAATATATTACACAATCATCCATGTATATACGAAGCCTAACACCCGTATTCACAAACAATGCTTCGCTATGCGTTCTACCAAAATTATGCAAAGAATGACAAATTCTCAGTGCGTTCGTTTTGGCAAGCCTTTTTATTCATTGATAACACATAAGTAATACTTCGTTGAGGGAACGCACTGCGTTAGATACTGCTCCGTGATGTTTTTGAATTAATTTTACCAGCCCTATGCGCTCGAGCACACTATGAGACCTCACAGTATTGTTTGTGAATACGAGTGTAAGAATCGACCAAAAAAATCCAAATACTTATATCATTCGATTCTTCAGATGTTCAAGATCTCTATTTAACGGCCCCAGATGTCAAGCGAGAAGTAATACCCATAGCTCCGGGCGGTGGAAAGTCGGACGGACACGTTGTTCCAGCCGACGCCTCCACTCGTGATGTAAGCAGTCGCATACTGGGTATACCCAACTTCAACAGCCGAGACGTACGTGATCCTGGTGGTCGCGTTCCCGCGGTATGTGATATCTTGCGTTTGAATGTAGTTCACGAGGGGTGATTTGGTGAAGTAATTTCTGTGGAATTTCAAGATGAAGTTGAAGAGCGCATTTTTAGATACCTAATAATAAACCCCTACTAATTATATGAAATTTTGAACCATTTATTATGCTGATTGTTCAAATCGATCTTTGTAAATCGATTTGACCCCCTACTAATATTATAAACTAGCAGTTGGCCTTGGCTGCACCAGTGTAGAATTCTGAAAACGATCCCACGTACCTTGGGATATATGCCAGGAATAAAAAGTAGCATAGTAATAATGTATTATTCCAGACCAATGTATCCAATCATCGAAACATCTAAATTTTTCCTTAATTAATGTTGGCAGGACGGTAGGAAGACGGATAGAATGTGATTAACGGCTAATCTAAATGAAGATCTAATATCCTAGACAGAAATCTAATATCTACGTATACACCTAATGCCCATAATATCTAAGTACTTGACTTAAGCTATGGTGATTATAAAACTTTTTAATTCTATTACCTGTACAACAATCTATCCCCTGAACCGACGATTCCTGTAGCAAAGTTTCTGCTTGTGACAGACGGCGCTCCAGGCTCTATGGCAGATTCAATTATTTCGATAGGCTCGGCTGCTATTTCAAGTTCAGGAGCAGCATCACTGTTGGCGGCATTTAGAACTGCCAGCGCCAAAAGAACGACAAACAGCAATTGGTTCTTCATCTATAAATTGATTGTATTTATAACAAACTTTTTAATTGGTACAAAAAAACGCATAAATTAATTCGATTAAGAATATAAAATATTAATCACTCAAGCGGGACTTGCACTTTCTAAGGGGAATGCTGTGATCACTGAGGTACCTAACCTCACCTGAAGCGTTCCAAATTCTCCTATACAACGGTGTTGGGACGACAGTTTCTACCGGAGGGATTCACTTTTTCCATTCTTAATCGTTTTGAATGTTTAGCATACTTTGTTTTAGAATTATAATCCACTTACCTTAATTTTTGTTGTTTATTATTGCTTCAATTTCAAACACTGAATTTTGTCGCTTACCCTACGAATATATATATAATACTGAATTATAGATAATCGCAATCTCATAGATAACGAGTCTATCTGCTGATTCATGAGACATGAAGGAAAATAGGAAATTATCTCCTCGTTGCTAAGGTTAAATAAGTAAATGTAGTTCGTAAACTCTGGGTTAGATGGTTAAAATGTTAACTCTCATTATGTCTTGCACCACCAAAATATATTTTTTTATATTTATGAATTGACCGCACCACGTTAGATGGTGTAAAAAGCTGGGGTGCAGTCCAGAAGACACTGTAAAACATGCCATTTAGTTTCAGACTTTACTGTTATGGAGTTAAAATCTCAAATTAAATGTATATGTAATGTACTCTTTTTCGTTTAATTTTGGACTTCAAACTTTTTTTTTTTTACTATATCAGTAAAATCTAAAATAAAATTGCTTTTTTGTCAATTTTACCAATTTTATTATAAACTAGCCTTCCGCCCGCGGCTTCGCCCACGTTGATCTCTTATCCTCGATTCTACTCAACCGATTGCAATCAAACAAACGTAAGATTTTAAGTCTGACCATGACCTTTCTAACAAAAAAAACTGCATCAAAATCCGTTCAGTAGTTTTTGGATCCATCGCGGACAAACATTTTCAATTTACAATTATATAATAGTATAGAAGTTCATGACACGTCGTCCCAATATACAGTAGTACCTCCACCCTACTGAATACGGCGGGTATAATAACCTCGTGTTGTGTTCCCGGCGGTGAGGAGAGGTTTAGTACAGTCAGTGGATAGACGAAAGCAAGACTTTTGGCCTGACTTTTCATTTTCGTTGACGGTACAGAATCTCTCTGCTATTAAAGGGTCGCCGGTCGGCAACTCGAGTGTGACTCTCCTGGTGTTGCACTCGTCCATAGGCCACGGTAACCACTTTAACCACTCTAACTAAATGGTATAAAAAAGGACCACGAGTCTGGTAGGGTAAAATTGGTAGGACTACGAGTAAAACAAAAAAACCAATGTACTTTAGCGGTTCGTATCGCATATGATGAGACAATAAAGATAAAAACGAAAAATGGTAAATTTTCCTTAATTGATTATTTCTAATATGTATAGCTTCGATGAGGAAAAACCAAACATAACATGTTTGGTTCGTTAAATTATTTCCACAATGTTATCTTTACAACATGTGACAGCGCATTTTGTTTAAAAAAGTGATATCATTAGAACAAGTTTATGATCTTCAGAGTGTATGTGATAGCTAATCTTCTAAAGAAAACACTTAAGTCTATAATCCTTCGTTGTAATTTGTGAGGTGATCCAAGTGCATGGATAATATGAATCATTATTACTTATCATCTAATTGTGGTTCCCAGCAGCACCCAAGACTTGAGGTACGGTTAATTCTTCACCTCTTTTTCAAATCATTAGGCTTGCCTTGACAGCCGCTACGCAGGAGGCGCAGGTTCGATCCCCGCTCAGTACAAATATTTTGTATGCATGAATGGTTATCTGCGTTGGTCCGCTGTGCAATTTTTGAAGTGTTCAGCGTCAAACACAACGTTGCGACAACCTTGATCCAGATTCATTGGTCGATCTCCAGTGACGTCACCCTGTCTGACCAATGACAATCTCGATCGAGGTTGTCGCAAAGTTGTGCTCGATGCTGAACGTTCAGAAAATTGCAGCTGGTCGTGCACCAAGTAAGCTCGGAGTAAGTCGTCGGTCCCGGTTGCCATACGAACATCTATGGCAGCCTTTACGGGTAGTTGGAGCCCTAAAAAGTTCATCAACTGGTCTAGCTGCAATGTTTCGATATCGCCCAATATTGCCATTGGGTTCTGGAGGTCATAAGGTAGTCGGTTCACGGAAAATATCGAAGTTCAGCCAAATTCGCAGTTAGACTGGTAAAGCGGACCCCAGATTTCGAGGTGGAAGCTTCGGATTCGACTAGATTTAACAAGTTTTTAAATTCTTATCAAGTTTTTTCAAAACCAATACCGTACGTGCTGTATATGATTTTTAACCTTGGGGATATATGCGTTATGTTTCGCGGTGCAATATTCGGGCGCGATCGTCGTGTTCCACTTCATTATCTATCACTCACGGATAATATGTTTAAAAAACTTGCCCACCCCATCGGCGTTGAGCAATACAATGAGGGGTAGGAGGGCGGTAGTTTCCCCAACTTTCCCATTTTCAGAAACTGCCTCTGTGTGGTATGCACTAAAGAACTCTATCCATCAATCGAGACCGAGAGCGTTCGTCTAGACACTAGTTACAAAGCTGTGTTCCTTTGAATTCGGATACAACGTCATCTTTTACGTAGCGTAAGTACTTTGAGTCGGTGGTTCTGCATCCAGACTGTCCCAATCACCTTTTTCTGGTCGTCGATTAATAGGGAATTAAAATATTCACCACCACCACCAAAGCACTTAGGTGCCATTGGGTTCTGGAGGTCATTATGGTAGTCGTTTCACGGAAAATATCGAAGTTCATCCAAATTCGCAGTTAGACTGGTAAAGTGGACCCCAGACTCCGAGGTGAAAGCTTAGGATTCAACTAGATTTTACAAGCTTTTAAATACTTATCAAGTTCTTTGCCAGATGACGTCATAACGAATTTTTATCCTACAAAGAAACGCACGTACATGCTCTCGTTATCACTTAGGATCTGTCGCATTATTCTACTTGACTATGAGTTTGAAACGAAGTGGTAACTTGAGTAGACGGTGGATTTCAATTGGTTAACATAAAGATAGAACTGGCGATGGCGTTATCAACTTAAATGTGTGTTGGCTAATGGTCTAGTCGAATAAGGGCCCAGTTCATGTTATGTATTGTTATAGTCTTTGTAGATTACAACGCGGAGATACTTTGACATGAATCAGCAGATAGTTGCAGGCACTCTTTATCTTTGAGATTATGATTATCTATAATCTGCATTCAGTTCAATATATATAAATATTCGTAACGTAAGTGATAAAATTCAGTGTTTAAATTTGAAGCAATAGTAAACAATTATTAAGGTAAGTGTTATTTTTTAAAGTTTGTTATAAATAATTTGTTATAACTAAGTAATAATTATATATTCCGTCAAAAGGATCGGTCTTACAGAAGTCACATTTTTTCTGAGTCTGGAACAATTTGGACGATTCCTTTCTAGTCAATCGACTATTCTTTAAAAATGGCATTTAAACTAAACATCATCACTTCTCTTCTTCATTGAAGCAACATTTTAATTTCTATCCTCCACTTTGGAGTCCGCTTTTTCGCTCCTCCCTGCAGTAATTTGGTCGATTTAGTTTTACGGGAACGATGACCGTCGACTCCCTAATTCCGAGAGGAAAGCCTGCATAAGAACTATGAATTGACAAATTTATGTAATCTGACATGTAATATTCTTACAAATAAATCCCTACTAATATTATAAATGCGAAAGTAACTCTGTCTGTCTGTCTGTCTGTCTGTCTGTCTTTCTTTCACGCCTTAACCACTGAACCGATTTTGATGAAATTTGGTATAGGGGTAGATTAGAACTTGAGGAAGGACATAGGCTATGTTTGGTCGCGATAACCGACATCCACGCGGGCGGAGCCGCGGGCTAAAGCTAGTGAGTTAGTGAGACTTATAAGTTATGACTTTATGAGTTAAGAGCCTCTGTCAATCAGAGGTGTATGGACTTACAGGTGAAGAGGTTGGCTGCCCCTCATGCACCCTAATCCTTACACGGATCAATCATGAAATTATATTATCACTATTAGGAGTGTCTTCTAAATCATCCAAGTCCACTGCACTGATTATTTCTCTCTATTCTGAGTGTTTCCTGAAAGACCTAAAATATTATCATTCTTATAGATGAAGAACCAAATGCTGTTTGCCGTTCTTTTGGCGCTCGCAGTTCTAAATGGCGCCAACAGTGCTGCTGCTCCTGAATTTGAAATAGCAGGCGAGCCTATCGAAATAATTGAATCTGCCATAGAGCCTGGAGCGCCGTCTATCACAATCAGAAACTTTGCTACAGGAATCGTCGGTTCAGGAGATAGATTGTTGTACAGGTAATAGAACTAAAAAGTTTTATAATCACCATTCCATAAGTCAAGTATTTGGGTACTTTTGCTCGATCTACACGTAGGATATTAGATTTCTGCCTAGAATATTAGATCTTCATTTAAGATACTCTAAAATCATAGAATAATAGATTAGCCGTTATTGCGTGAGTCCATTCATCGGTCATTCTCACGCAATGGTGTTCTTCGTATAATTTCCGTCACGATTTTTAATTTTGATTAAATTCTATAAATTAGTAGTTTAATTGAAAGAACACGTCATTCTTTACGAATTGGTATATTTGGCACTGCATTTAAACACTTAGTTTTTTATTTATGGAGTAATATATTTTTGAGGGTGACGGAAATTAGGTATGCGGTGATAAAAATGAGTAAATCCTTTCTCTTGTAATATCTTAGACGATCTTTTTCTTTGCATGCCGCGTATAAAGCATTATCATTCCTGACCTTTGTCTTCTCCGTTACTGTCTAAGTTTTAGTTGCTCCAAAATATCCTCTCGGCTCTTCTTCGGTTTACCCATAATATCTAAAAATAATCGAGTTTATTGTTCAAAAACATACATTTAGAATTATAATTTTGTTCGGTGGGTAGAAACAACAATAACAGGGAGTTTTATAATTTCGGTCACTTTTAGCGTGACGGAAATGTGTGACTGAAATTAGGGAAAATGGGATTTTTTTTAATTTAAAAAATAATTAGAACATAATTTTAACAACTATTTCTTTTCATACATAAAAGATATATAATTACGTAAGAATTGTTTGATTGATAGTTATTTCGAGCAAGAAGTCATTAATTATATGAGCGAACAGAAATTAGAGGACTTGTAAACCATGCGAACGGAAATTAGGTACTTACCTCACTGAGACTCCCGGAGAACATGGTAGTACGCGTGCAGTTCGCTGGATGTCTGTGGCACTACTAACGCTTGCCGTACATGCGATAGGGATAGGTACAATTTACATATCTAGGGTTGTTTTCACGAATTTGTAGTGGGTGACAGAAATTAGGTATAATGAAAGGACAAACATATTTTACGTTGTAACTAAATAAGTAGCCATGTTAACGTTATTATATTTTTAGTATAGCTCGATTAATCTATCTAATTTATAAATAAAGGGCAATAAATGTATAAATCAAAGCTTGTCTTGCACTTTTTAGGCTCAGAAAGTATTATTCTGGGTTCTGGACGGTGAACGGAAATTAGGAGAATGAATCAAAAACAATTATTCTGAGGTATTTTTGTACCAAAGTATATGTATATAATATCATTCCTTATTAGATAATTGCCAAAACTAGCCCCCAGAAAAAGAATTAATCCCAAAATTTTAAAAATTAAGTAGATAATTGAATGGACGTTCGAAAATCTCACTCCCTGAGAATGACCGTCATACATTCTCATGGACTTCCACATCCTGCCCATCTTCTTACCGTCCTGCCAATATTATAAAAGAAAAGGTCTGTGGATGCGATGTTTGGATATTAAAGTCTGGAATAATACATATGCTACTTTTTTTAATTCCTGGAACAGGTTCCCAAGGCTTGCGAGAAGGGAATCAGAATTTTGTTACTAGCCACTGCGTCAGGCAGCCGCGGGCAATAGTTAGCTTATAATATCAGTAGAGTTTTAGTTATGTATCCTTGAATTTGATCTTCATCTCCATCTTAAATTCCACAGAAATTACTTCACCAAATCACCCCTCATGAACTACATTCAGACGCAAGATATCACATACCGCGGGAATGCGACCACCAGGATCACGTACGTCTCGGCTGTTGAAGTTGGGTATACCCAGTACGCAACTGCTTACATCACGAGTGGAGGCGTTGGCTGGAACAACGTGTCCGTCCGACTTTCCACCGCCCGGAGCTATGGGTATTACTTCTCGCTTGACATCTGGGGCCGTTAAATAGAGATCTTGAACATCTGAAGAATCGACAATATATTTGAATTTTGATCGATTCTTTGATTTTTTATTTATATGGACGATTGTGTAATATATTGTCGATATACAACAGAATAATTCATTTTATTTCTCTTCGTCTGACCGTGTCGCCAACACGGCAAGACCCGGTGGAGTAGAATAGGCCCACTTCATTTCTACGCGTGGGTGTTATAGAAGGTGACTAAAGGATAGGGTTGTTCTCTATCCAACAGTAAACATACAGGCCATGATAAGTACCCGAATAACGGCAATAAACTCGCCACCTATAAAGTGGGACCGAAATAAATCATTCTTGACGAAATGTGGGTGTTAATGCAATTCTGCCTGACCCTTCGGGGATTAACAGGCGTGAACGTATATATGTTTCCCTTTTAAAAAGGAAGGACGTTAACTTAATATATGTAATTTTATTCGAAAGAGATAACATTGCAGGAACTCAGTTATACACCTTCTTAAAAATGTAACATCTTTGAAATATTCATGTTATATAACATGAATATGTCATTAGAAACGGATATGAATATTATGTTATGGAATATATAATATGCCTCCAATTGCAAACGGAAAGGAAAAACTAAGAGCTCGAAGGTAAGATACGGTAACCAGTAAAGACGCTAGTGATGATAAATACTTTGAATTTTCAGTAAACACATACTTACTAACAGTTTATTTCTAAAAAGCTTTTACAATCCGCATATTGCGACGGTATTTCAATAAACTCAAAATGTACTGGTAGGTACGTTTTGGCAGACAGCCAGTACGTGGAACCCGCGGAATTGACAAATTGTATGCCTCCATCTGTCGCCAGATGTTTCTCAGACAAATGTGCTGAGAAAATTGTATCTCTTACGTCACTTCAGATTGTCGCTGACTTATGAGAACGAATTTCTTGATAAACTGTTTTGTTTATAAAATACTAGCTGTTGCCCGTGGCTCCATTCGCGTGTATGTCGGTTATCGCGATCAAATATAGCCCATATATCCTTTCTCAAGGTCTAATCCACTCTTTTACCTAATTTCATCCAAATCGGTTCAGTGGTTTAGACGTGAAAGCGTAACAGACAGACATCTGTTCCCGTTCCCGCTGCGTGGACATCTGTTCCCTTTCCCGCTGCTGACCCTACCTGATAGCGTGATGAGATAATATACAGGGCGTCCCACGGCGATGCCACATGGAGGGAAAGTACCTTAAATCCTTAAGTTAGCTCATTTTGTTTAAAGGAGACATCATTTTATTTTTAAAAAGAAACAAAACTGCATTCAAAGATTTTTAAAAATTCGCTTGCCACACCCGGTAATCGAACCGACTAAAATCCGAAAAAGTAACATCCTGTATTTTTATGGCATCAATCGATAGTGCCAATCATAAGGATCAAATCTCTCTAAGAAACATGGTCAATTAAACGAAAGGAAGTCCTTGAAATCTAAAATTATAAATTCAATTTGGCAAAATAAAACACTTTAACTCAAAGTTCATCCATCCATCTGATACCATATTAACAATAAAATTCCATATTTAAACTGCTTTTCTTTTTTTATCGTGCTGACACCGCTGCTGGTCAGCAGTAGTATTTAGGTATGTCGAACTCAAACCCACTAAAACCGCACGCCGTCTAAATTAACAGGTTATAAGTTGATCCATAGGGCAATAATTCTCTTGCCATTTTCGTTGCACAGGGTACACCGCGTGCAGGTTTCTAATCAAATCAAAGATATCCCTAATGTTGATACCTTGTAAGAATTTCTTACAAGGTATCAACACATCAAAGATATCTCTAGTGTTGATACCTTGTAAGAATTTCTCACAAGGTATCAACACTAGAGATATCTTTGATGAAATTTATTTAGTAAAATGAGTACTAAATGAATGAACTTTGTTACCTGTTTAGAATGTAACTTTATTGGGTAACTGCATGAGGTATGTGTAGGTAGGGTAGGTAGTTATTTTTGGGTGCTTGATTAGAAACCTGCACGCGGTGTACCCTGTGCAACGAAAATGGCAAGAGAATTGCCCTATGGATCAACTTATAACCTGTTAATTTAGACGGCGTGCGGTTTTAGTCGGTTTGAGTTCGACATACCTAAATACTACTACTGACCAGCAGCGGTGTCAGCACGATAAAAAAAGAAAAGCAGTTTAAATATGGAATTTTATTGTTAATATGGTATCAGATGGATGGATGAACTTTGGATTAAAGTGTTTTATTTTGCCAAATTGAATTTATAATTTTAGATTTCAAGGACTTCCTTTCATTTAATTTACCATGTTTCTTAGAGAGATTTGATCCTTATGATTGACACTATCGATTGATGCCATAAAAATACAGGGTGTTACTTTTTCGGATTTTAGTCGGTTCGATTACCGGGTGTGGCAAGCGAATTTTTAAAAATCTTTAAATGCAGTTTTGTTTCTTTTTAAAAATAAAATGATGTCTCCTTTAAGTAAAATGAGCTAACTTAAGGATTTAAGATACTTTCCCTCCATGTGGCATCGCCGTGGGACGCCCTGTATAGTCTATGACACTCAAAAATAAAGTGGTTTTCTATTGGTAAAACAATTTTTTAAATCAATTCTATAGATGCAGAGATGTGAGACTCAAAAGTGTAAGCACAGCTGGCCCTCGATTCTGCTAAAGCAAAACCACTGCGATACTACTGTGATACTACGGACACTGCAAAAATTGCCATTTCATTTTGGACTTTAGGCTAATGCCTTTACGTAGTCTACAATTAAATAGCTGAATGGAAGAGTGTAAGGAAACTTTTTTTTTTTTAATTTTGGACTTTGAACCTATAGAAATAAAGTATAAAATTCAATACCCTTTTTTGCAGTCTCTGTGGTATGACAATGGTTTTGTTTTAGCAGAATCGAGGCCCAGGTTCTCAAACCAGCTGTGCAATTCACTTAACAAGCACAACGATGCGAGTCGCAACGTTGTGCTCGATAGAAATTGTCATTGGTCGATCTCCAGTGACGTGACCCAATCCGATCTGTACCAAGTAGAAGGCGATCAGGGGATAGGGCTGTTCTCCATCCTACAGTAAACATAGAACCCATGACAAAGTACCCGCTTGACGCCAATAGGCTCGCCCCCTAAACTGAACTTTATTATATTGTAACACCTTTTGTGCCATATTCTTGCGATTTTTTTTTTTTTATATAGGACACGTCAATTAGACTTCGCCTCGCCTGATGGTAAGCTGAAGGCAAAGTCTCTGAAAAGAGGGCCACCATAAAAAAAATAAAAATAAAATAAAAATGTTTATTTACAGATTCGTATTTAGTACAGCTTACAATATTTAGAGATCTCCTTTTAAGCAACAACACGTACCATGTTACAATGGTGGCACTCAGCTTGACGGCCTCATCAGACCGCCCCCGCTTAAAGGACCCGGGACTGTAGGAGAAGGTAAACACGTGAACTGATAAGGAGTTCGAAGACTTACGCCCGTAGCACATCTCCGCCGTTTCGCGGCGGACAGCGGAACTGCTAGTTGAGTTTCGCTGTGTTCAAGTGTAGCTGGAGCAGCGAAACATGAGCGGAACTTGACACTTGTTATCTAATATGGAGCGCGTACCCGAATCTAACTGGTCCGTGTAGAACGCATGCGCCAACTACCTGACTTCTGATTGGTCCGTTCAACATGATAACGTGCGTCAAGAACTTTCAAAATCAACAGGGCCGAAATTGGGTAATTGGCTGTCTAGTTAAATTATTAGTTACTTTATGGTGAGTGATAGGGAAAGGAGATGTTCACTTTTTGTATGGACAATGGGGACACTAATTTGCACAAATATAATATATATAAATTAGTTTTATATTTGGTACCATTATACGTTAACATTACAATTAGATAAATATAATATTAATACAATTAAAAGTCTATTATTATAATAAAAAACGTACCTTCCACATTTAATTCCCTCTGAATTTCTAGCCATGCTTGCAATTTTTTCACGTTATTTTTGTAATGTGGATGGCTTATTTAATAAATAACGGGTCTATTTCTGATCTCTATGAGAAGCTTTTCGGTATATTCTACGTCCATCATTTAAAAAAACGTAGTTACGCTCAGTAGCTTTACCATGAATTGACACCAAAATTTGACAACTTCGTTACCAAATCGAACTGTGTATGCGAATCTGATTGGTCTGTGTAGAACGCATGCGCGAATTTTCTGACTTCTGATTGCTCCGTTTAAAATGACAACGTGATTTCGCATGCGCGATCCTTCGCAACCGTGTGTAGATTTCGAATCGTCGTCGCCTGTCAAAATCCAGGGCCGTATAGGGTATTTGGCTGTCAAGTCAAATTAAATACTTTTTACTAAACGTAACAGTAAGTTATAAATATGTATACAAATATAATCGATGATTAATAATTATTAATTATATTGAGCAATTATTATTTATATTATGATTGGACAATTTCTATGGTTGGACAATTAAAGAGTGATTGTCATTTTTCATAATTGGACATATAAGTCGTGCATAGGACACATTTGACGTTATAGCTGGACTGGTCGCCGAGTGCAGACCGAGGGTTCAGATTCAGCCACCTGTCACCGCTTCAACCCGCTGGCGAAGTGGTGTGACATTCATATCCTTCCTTTCCGGAGTACAATGGGGACACCGTGCTTTTCACATCTGAGGGCTCTTAAATTATGGCCTAGAATCAGTCGGGGAGTGCGAGATAGGCGGGCCGGGCCGTATATGGCGGTATTTGGCTGTCAAGTCAAATTAATTAATTTTTACTAAACGTCTAATCAGTAAGTTATAAATAATAATATGTATACAAATATAATAAAGAGAAAAGAAGATGTAGCGATGGATGTGGCCCTGTGGAGAGGTTCCCTCCATCTGACAGAAACTTGATACTCCGAAATTCATTAGGCATAACACATTTGACATTATTGGTGGACTGGTCGCCGAGTGCAGACCGAGGGTTCAGATTCAGCCACCTGTCACCGCTTCACCCCGCTGGTGAAGTGGTGTGACATTCATATCCTTCCTTTTCGGAGTACAATGGGGACACCGTGCTTTTCACACCTGAGGGCTCTTAAATTATGGCCTAGAATCAGTCGGGGAGTGCGTTATAGGAGGCGTGCGATTTTGAGTAGGTGCGATGGCCGACCGGAGTGGTATTTGAAGGGACTACCGAAAAAAAGTAGGAGCGTGATCAGAATTCGACGTGTGTGGAGCCGTGGGCAGCAGCTATGTATAATACTAGCAGTTGCCCGCGGCTCCGCCCGCGTGGAATTCGGATTCCGTTCCCACTTTTTTTTCGTGCTAAAGTTCCCTCGGATATGGTCAGGAGTGATTGTCGAACTGAACTGAACTTTGATCCACTAAAAACGCATGCCGTCGCGGGTCTTTATTTGCTAGCCTATGTTACTCCCATTATTGAAATCAGTCAACAACAAACAAAAAAAAAAACAAGAAAAGGACTTTCCTCTTTAGAATATTAGTGTACCTAGATGTAGGTAATACCATCCTGTACAAAAAACTGTAGACGGCGAAAAAATAATCAAAGTAAAACTTTTTTACTGATCTTGATTCATTTGGAATTTAAAAGACCCCTAATGCGGCCCTGCAATATACGTGTTACGTAAAATTGTCACGTGACAACACTGACAAAATAGCGGACGAAGCGCGGAGGTGTGAACGGCATAGGCGAAACTGCGCGGCGAAAGAGATAGAAGATAGGTAAATCTATGCGTTAGAACATGCCGTTTCGCTAGAGTTTCGCTCCTCGTACAACTGACAGAACATGGCGAAACGACCGCGGTTCCGCTATACGCGGTTTCGCGGCGGAGATGTGCTACAGGCGTTAATGGTGCGACAGAAGAAGGAGTCGCCGAATCGCTTGGTTCTTGATGGAATATTCTGCACCGTATGCGGGTGGCATCTAAGCCCTGCACGTGTTGTCCTATATAGGAATGAAGAGGGGAAATTAATTTGAATTTAAACATCATAGTTGGCGAAATATGGGTATTGAAAACACCCCTTCGGGGATTTACAGGCGTCAATATTATGTATGTAGGAAACTCTCTCCATGTAAATATCACTTTACGTCTTATCATACATACATTTTCCTAGTAATTTCTAGGTAATTTTCATGACGTACCATACTTACTGTAAAGCTGTAGAGTTTGTATGTTTGGTTGAACGCGTTAATCTCAGGAACTAGGTACGGTTCGAATTGAAATGTTCTTTCTGTATTAAATAGTCCATTTATCGAGGAAGGTTATAGGCTAAATATATCATCATGATACTACTCAACGAAGCAGAGTAGTAGCCATAAATGTCAAGAAATCCGGCAATATAAAAATGGCCGGCATGTACTCAAAGGGGTGATACGGGTATAACCCACGCCACGTATCTTGGACCTAAATAGTAAGACATAAGAGGCTCTGGCGCCCGCGGATTGCTTTGTAATAGTCTATGGCTTGGTGAATTTGAGTTCGTCTACCGTAGTAGCATCCCGTGCTATCCTCAAAAGACACACAAGAAATGTGTACTGCGCGTATAGGACACATTTTGAGCACATTTTAGGTCCAAGATACGTGGCGCGGGTTATATCAAAGTATGTCACGAGCGAAACCGGGGAAGTTCAATTGCACAGATGGTGCAGTGGGAATGGGATCAGAATGCCACATGGGCGGAGCCACGGGCAACAGTCAGTACAGAATAAAAGACTTCAACAATGAAAATGAGAAAACAATAATGTTATGTGTAGATTCTTCAAGTGTCAACACTCTTGACATGAGTTGTTCCCTTATCAGTGAGTCAGTGATAACGCGTCTCTTGTCCGCTATCTCTTCAATATAATATAGGTACTAGTTACAAATACCTATGTTCATTGTTGGAAATTCAATCACAGTGCTAACTCGATCAAAGATAAAACTAAGAAAATTATGAAGGTAAGTTTTTTTTAAATTATAAAGTGTAACAGAACTAACTCGCACAGGTCTTATTAGATCGCAGACAAGCACACGGCCCACCTGATGGAAAGTGGTTACCGTAGCCTCTTGACGAGTGCAACACCAGGAGAATCACACTCGTGCTGACGACTCTTTAAAAACAGAGAGATTCTGTACCGTCAGAGCAAAAAATAAGTAGGACAAGACGTTGGTTTTCCCACTGACAGCACAAAACCTTTCCAGTGAGCTCTGGCTACCCCACTCACCGCCGGAAACACAACACGAGGTTAAAAAAAATATAATATAATATTCAATTGCATATATTATTGCAAAAATTTATATGAATGCTTATGCTAACCGTAGTACCACTTGAATGTATTCAGCACATGGGTTGCAGTGAGCAGCTGACTTTTAGAAGTCAATGACCGGAGTCCACCCGTTTGGCCCGCGTGAAAACAGTGGGCCAGAACCTCCCAACGTGTACATGTCCAGCAGTGGACTGCGATAGGCTAATTAATTGATTGATTGACACAAAAAAGTCGCCCCAAGACGGATGTATAGAGGAATTTGGATCGGCTTCGTGCGGACTTCGGTGTCTTAGTGGTCAGAGCATTCTCCCTGTAAAGGAAAGATCGCGGGTTCGAGTCCCGCCCGAGGTCGATTCTCTTTTCTCTTTCTTAATCGATTTAAATAGAATAATAAATGCTTAATGCCGGCGCGCTGGATGCGAGCCGCTTCCAACCGGTCTTATTGGAGATCTATAGGGGAGGCCTATGACCAGCAGTGGACTTCCTATGGCTGAAATGATGATGATGATGAATAAATGCTTTAAAATTTCATTCAAAAAATTAAAAAATGATATTATTATCTTTCAGATGAAGCATCTGGTATTGTTAATGGTGTTGGCAGTATTGTCTGCCTATAATGATGGAGTAGGCGTGCAGTCAGCCTCATTAAGCAGGTCCAACCTGTCCGTGGGCTGGCCGAATGCTGGGGATCGATTACTGTACAGGTAAATAGTTAATTCTGACTAGTATATAGGACAACACGTGCAGGGCTTAGATGCCACCCGCATACGGTGCAGAATATTCCATCAAAAACCAAGCGGTTCGGTGACTCCTTCTTCTGCCGCACCATTAAATCTTGGAATTCCTTACCAGTTCACGTGTTTCCCTCCTCCTACAGTCCCGGGTCCTTTAAGCGGGGCGTGAAAAAGCAGATGCTTATATAGTATTTATTATTGACGTGTCCTATATATGCATATATAGGACACGTCAATTTGACTTCGCCTCGCCTGATGGTAAGCTGAAGGCAAAGTCTCTGAAAAGAGGGTCACCATTAACAGACATGTACCATGTTACAATGGTGGCACTCAGCTTGACGGCCTCATCAGATGCTTTTTCACGCCCCGCTTAAAGGACCCGCTTAGATGAGAGAAATTCTCCTACACAATCGTTTTGGGGCGATTTTGGTTTGAGCAGCTCAGTTAGTTAGAGCATTTCCCCTGTAAAAGTATTATTCCGAATGTGACCGCATACCTATATGACAACTGCAGACGCACGCAGCAGATATGCGTTCCGTGAAATAGACTTATATATGATAATCTTCTTTATTGTTGTAATTCATTGCGGTTTCTCCATTGTCCTCTTTAAGTTTAACAAGTAATTTATCTGTGTAGAAACGACACGTTATCCGACCGCACATAAATGGTCAGATAACGTGTCGGAAAAAAAATACTATAATTGTTACATTATATACTTACTAACTTTTGCCCGCGGCTCCGCCCGCGTGGATGTCGGGTATCGCACGAAAACATAGCCTATGTCCTTTCTCAAGGTCTAATCAACCCCTATACCAAATTTCATCAAAATCGGTTCAGTGGTTTAGACGTGAAAGCGTGACAGACAGACAGAGTTCCTCCGCATTTATAATATTAGTATGGATATGAATATGGATTTGTACATTTAGGCATGCTTGCACCAACTTTCCGTAACTTACTTAGTAACTAAGCGAGCAAGACAGCTACAGCTTGTAAACCTAGATAAAAGATGCGAAAACTAATAAATGGTTTTCTGACATTATTTAAGGCACTAAGGAGAATTGTAAAAACTGTTTGTTTTCCTAATAAAGAAAAATAAAATAAATTTCTGGCGCAAAGAATGGCCATTGCGATTCAACGAGGCAATGCTGCTAGCATTATGGGCACCTTTGCGCCGGGAACGATCCGTGGCGGGTTATTTGAACTGTTATTTGATGTGACATGACATTTCATCATTTTCATCATCATTTCAGCCATAGGAAGTCCACTGCTGGACATAGGCCTCCCCTATAGATCTCCAATAGGACCGGTTGGAAGCGGCTCGCATCCAGCGCGTTCCCGCGGCCTTAATGAGGTCGTCTGTCCACCTTGTGGGTGGACGTCCTACGCTGCGCTTGCCGATACGTGGCCTCCACTCGAGGACTTTTCGACCCCATCGGTCATCAGTCCTCCGTGCTATGTGCCCTGCCCACTGCCATTTCAACTTGCTAATCCGCTGGGCTATGTCGGTAACCTTGGTTCTTCTACGGGTCTCCTCATTTCTGATTCGATCTCGCAGAGAGACTCCGAGCATAGCCCTCTCCATAGCTCGTTGGGCTACTTTGAGCTTACTCATAAGGCTCATAGTGAGGGACCACGTTTCAGTGCCATAAGTCATCACTGGTAACACACACTGGTCAAAAACCTTCGACTTGAGACACTGAGGTATGTCGGACGAGAAGACATTGCGCAATTTTCCGAACGCTGCCCAGCCGAGTTGGATTCGGCGATTGACCTCTTTCTTGAAGTCGGACCTACCTAACTGGACTACTTGTCCTAGGTAGACGTACGAGTCAACAACATTTACAATAATTAATTGTATGTTTTGTGTATTCAATTACAATATCTAAATAAATTTTAAAAAATAAAGTTTATATTGGTTTCAGGAACAATTTCTCAAAGCCCGCTTACCCTAACGCGATCCAGTCTCAAGACATCACCTACCGCGGCAGTCCGTCTACAAGGATCACTTCAATCCGGGCTACAGAAATTGGATACTCTCAATATGCTAACGCCTACATAATCTCTGGTGGGGTAGGCTGGAGTAATGCCACTGTGAGATTAACTTCTGCAAGAGGTTATGGGTATTACTATCAAGTTGAGTTTTGGGGGCGTTAATGATTTTAAAGACTAGTAACCACAAGTTTTTGAACTTTGATATTAGTATTTTTTTGTGCAGAAACCTATTTTTTTTCTAAAATAAAAGTAGTCAAAGGTAGTCAAATGAGAATAAGAAAGTCCTGTCAAATATTCGCAGTCGTTCCAGAGATTGATAATCAAATCAAACAGACAAAAAGACGGACAGACAGACAGAAAATTTATACCTGTTTACTTGTTGTAATTATCGTATTCATAACTTTTATCTAACCCTAGACAAACAAACACATAAAATTTATTTATTTGTATTGATTAATAAATAAGATAGACTTTTAATTTAAAATTGTAACTATGATAATAAATGTACCTAAATTAAAACCAATTATTTTTTTATACGGGACACGTTAATGACATCACCTCGCCTGATCGTAAGCTTCAGTAAAGTCTCAGGAAAGAGGGTCACCTTTATAAACACTCACAATGTTACAATGGTGGCACTCAGCTTGACCGCCTCATCAGATGCTTTTTCACGCCCCGCTTAAAGGACCCTGAAGGAAACACGTGCTGCTGGTAAAAAAATCCATATTTCTCTTTAAGTCTAGGTCCTACTTTGGTTTTCCCAAGCGACTACAATATGGGATTAAAGATCCCTATGTTATAGTCGCTTGGGACTGTACTGATATTGTACTCATTAGTAGTAGTATCAAGGGCATTAGAAGCTTTCTTCAGGGTCGGCAGCACGAGTGTAACATACGTCGGTACGTACTGTGTTGCATACATCCATAGGCCATGGTAACCCCTTTGCATCAGGCGGGCCGTATGCTTGTCTTTCACCTAACTGATATTATAAAAACGCCAGTGTCATAGCCATTAAACTACTGCCACTACACAAAAAAAAACCAGAACTTCATTAATCAAATAACCTTAGATAATATACTAGAATATATAGACTTACATTTGAAACCTGTCAGCCTTGAAAATAATTAGTAATCAACATAATATGCAAAGGATCTCGTCAATTGACGTTTCATAGAAAACAAGCATCACCCCGCGGTTTCACTGTAACTTTAAACAAATGGCAATACGTTTGTAGAATAGAATGCAATCATTAATGTACGGGATTTACATACGTTTACGACTGTCATAAACGTCACTCCCGTAAGATTAAGGTGCCTTAACCTTCTAACCTTAACTATCGAAATTCGACTGCTTTGAGTTTGTGTGCTCATTCTAAAGATTCGATGAACAGGTAACGTTCCGATTTTCAAAAAGGGCGACACGAGCCGATGCGCACAATTCTATTAGTTATACTTATAGTGTGCATGTAATATACGTTGCAATACTTGGCACAAAACTCGACGGATACGCGATCAACGGCACATTACCAACACAGGCCTCAATCAATTAGCCTATCGCAATCCATGTTGGGCGGTTTTGGCCTACTGTTTTTACGCTGGCCAGACGGGTTGGTACAGGGTTTTATTTCGAGTTTTCCTTCTCTTAATGATATCGTCTGTGTATTTTTCCGTTTGTCGCCCCTTAAGACACTCTTCGGATGAGATGAGGTGGTGAAACTTGTATTCTTTCTGCGTCACCAACAGGCTTTATGGTGATTAGTGTATAACTTTGGATATAATAAAATTATGATTTTTATTATTGATTCATTATGTTTTTCGTCAAGATCTTTTAAACCTCTCTAAGTAAACTGGTTCTATCTAGATTCTAGTGCCAAATGTCCAAACTAGTTGAACTAGGGTATTAACCAAGGCATCTTCAAACTAGTATTAGCTGATGTTAATGCGTTTCAACTGTAGAATACGAAAGATTACGAGTTATATCACACACGTTTAATATTATAACTTTTTTAAATCGTAAATATCGTATAGATTATTTTTTTTATTGTTATTTCAATAATAATTATAATAAAGAATCAATTTCGTTTATTCAGCTTAGGCAATAAAGATCACGTATGAACGTCAAAATATTAAAAATAAGTATGTGAAGAAGTTATTACCTATATGAATAACAAAGTAAAATAAATCATTTGAAAATGATTCTTTCGATGGATCGGTATGTTGGTTCTGCTGAGAAGATAAGAAACTCAGAGAACTAGATTATCCTTTTTTTAATATGATTTTGTATACCTAGTATTGAAAATTGAAATAATGCAATTGAGTATAATAAAGTCGATGTATTATAATAACGATCATATAATAAATATTAGATACAATTAATAGATTACACAAGTAAATTTTTGATCAAGAGGAGCATATCAGATTTGCGTCCCTTTGACCAAAAGTGTCCATCGGGCTAGCTGGTAGTCCATGAAGGAAGTTGGTGGCTCATGGACCATGGACATTGACTCCTCATGAGAAGGAGTTACTATTTGTCCAGTCAATGGAGATACATATTACTTTGTTTAGTTACTTGGTACTTGCACTTTCGTGTCAAAAGTCATATGCATAGAATATAGGTAGGTATTACACCAGGCAAGTGGTGCTGCAATCGAGTTATAATATTTTTTCTAAAAAAAATCTGTACTTCATTGGGACGAGTAAACTAGTAATCATCAAACAGGATATACCAGTCACGTTTATGAGTATTATGATGATATATAAATCAAGAATTTATTAAGTTTCGCTACTATTTCGTCCCGTCATTTGATCGGAAGATGATAAAGAAATCGACATGAAATATTTATCAGTATTGTTATTTTGTGCTTCGATCTTTGACAAAACTTACAGTTGTCCAAGGTATACACTAAAATCAAAACAAAATGAACTTAAAATATTGGAAGAACATAAAAGACCACATAGCAGTGACCACAGTTATATAAATAAGTTACAAAATGAGGTCTCGCTCTTGACAATAAAATGCCATAATTTCAAAGGTGTTTCCATTCAGTGTTGGGATACAACATATATTTGCGGAAGTGTAGGATATATACCAGGATGTCCCTGTTGGACGTTTGAAATGAAATATAAAAATTTAACTATGGCAAGATTGAAGTTTAATAAGTTTTACCCAAATGGTGTTAACGAGACAAAGTACGATTATCAATATGAAGATAGTGAAAGGCGTCGAGACAACATTTTGGAGGTATGTGATTATGTTTCTCCTCCATGGCCTTTTTATTACATTTATGATGGCAATGCGGGATTGACTGAGTTCTCTCATTGTATTCAAAACGGGAAAATAGACTGCTTTTGTTCATCAGCACAGCGTTCTAACCATCCTAAGAATATATTACAATCGGGTAAGAAAAGTGATAAAACAGTACGTGGCCCTTACAAAGATCACCTTGAGTTGTGCGGCGATAAAATTAAAAATAACTGCAGTGATGTTAAGGACAAAGTTGGTGAATGTTCCTGTTGGAATTTTAATATCACTTATGCGAAGAATGAAGTAAGACACACTGTATCATCTACTAACAGTGATAGAAACAGTTATTCGACACGAAATATTTCCAAAATTAATATAGTTATCTGTACACAACCGTATCTTCATTGTACCGATGAGAGCCTTGTTCAAGGTTGTCCATGTTGGGAAAATGAGATAGAGAAAAAAGATGCTGGCAGTATAACATACAACAGTTATCAAACAACTAGACTTGAAGCTGAAGCAGTTTATAAAAGAGAAGATGTGAAAAAACTTGATCTTGCTTTTCAAAAGGAATGCGGACAAAAAGATTTTAGTGAAGTTTTTCCTAATCTAGGTGCTCATTTTCATATAGCAACATTTCTTCATTGTATTAACAAAGGAGTAATAAAGTGCTATTGTCTATCTACAGCAGTTGCGCCCATACTTCAAACTGTGAATTGTCCTCCTCCTCTAGTTGCAGTGAATGGCAGTTGTGTAAAACCAATTACTGATGAAAAATAAACGATGTACGCTTAATAATTTTTTTTCTATATTTTAGTCATGTCACCACACATAAGATGAACTCACTTATTGTGACATCTTATGATGGAACTCATTAATAGATAAACTAGATACATCATCCTGAACGGGTTTTTTTTATTAATCCCCTCATATGATATTGAATATTTATGCAGGTTGCGGATATATGATTGTTAGCTATCTCAATGAAAGCAATGGATGCTTTAATTTAGTTACATAAAAAGTTATAGATATAAGTATATTATATCGATTAATATAGACAAAAAGTGAATGCGGGACTAGAACCTGTGACCAGTCCCTTACAGAAGGAATGCTCTGACCACTGAGCTACCGAGTCACGCCTTGAGTAATATAAATCTTAATATATATAAATCTCGTGTCACAATGTTTGTCCTCAATGGACTCCTAAACCACTTAACCGATTATAATAAAATTCGCACACCATGTACAGTTCGATCCAACTTGAGAGATAGGATAGTTTAAATCTCAAATTATAGTCGCAATTTTAATTTATCGCGATAACCAACATCCACGCGGGCGGAGCCGCGGGCAAAGGCTAGTTCTTGTATAAAAACATCAGGGGTGATGATGGGAGCCATCTACCGATAGTCATGCGAACTATCATAAACAATAGGTATTAGTTAGACACCTTTGAAGACACTGTTCGAATATTTGGCAATTTTAAAACACGTAGTTAAATAATATACATTAATTAATTAATAAATGCAAAAAACCCATGGATAAGGAAATGATTCTGTCCTCCGTGAAAAAACCTATGACATTCGACTGCGTTGAACATTAATATCTTAGATAGTAAAAAGATGGGTGAAATAAAAAAAATTGCAGTATATCATTATTTTATTGACTAGGTATCAATAATTTCTTCTACACAACGTCCATGCACTGCAAGAAATCCAGTAGCGCAACTTACAGTTTCAAATGTAGATAATAGTCTGCCTATTTCGTGTTTACAATAGCACGTTATAACTCCATCATTATTACAATGACTAAATAATGCAATAAATCTAGGATAACCTGGATCAGGAAAAACATCGCGCACGTCCTTGTGTCCGCAGATCTTTTGATAAACAATATCAATTTTATCATCTTCGCTGTAGGTATTTACTTCAAATTTTTTTTTTATACCACTTAGGTGGCAGACAAGCACACGGCCCACCTGATGGAAAGTGGATATCGTGGCCTATGGACGTATGCAACACCAGGGGCGTCACACTCGTGCTGCCGACCCTGAAGAAACCTTCTAATGCCCTTCTTGAAGAACCCCATATTGTAGTCGCTTGGGAAAACCATCGTGGGGAGTTCATTCCACAGCTTGAGTGTGCGAGGGATGAAGTCCCTTTCATACCGCACAGTGCGCACCATTTCCGGTCGCAATGTGTGAGGATGAACTCCCCGCCTATGACGAATATTATAGTTCTGGCACTGTGGTATGTTATACCATAAGCATCGTGTTCATATATCTCATTTTCCCAACATGGACAACCTTGAACAAGGCTCTCATCACTACAATGAAGATATGGCTGTGTACAAATAACTACATTAATTGTGGATATATTTTGTGGTAAATCGATTTCTATACCATCATCACCATCACCATCATTAGTTAATGATGTAGTGTTTCTCTCTTCGTTCTTCGTATAAGAGACATTGTAACTCCAACAAAAACATTCATTCACTTTGTCCTTAACATCACTGCAGTTTTTATATTTGATTTTATCTCCACACAACTCGAGGTGATCTTTGTAAGGGCCACGTACTGTTTTATCACTTTTCTTATCCAATTGCAATAGATTTTTAGAATGATTAGAACGCAGTGCTGATGAACAAAAGCAGTCTATTTTCCAGTTTTGAATACAATGGGTGAACTCAGCCAATCCCGCATCGTCATCATAAATGTAATAAGACGGCCATGGAGGAGAAACAAAATCACATACATCCAAGATTGAGATTCTATCTTCTGGGTAAAACACACCATTTGGGTAAAATTTATTAAACTTCAATCTTGCCATAGTTCTATTTTCGTACACCATTTCATACGTCCAACAGAGGCATTCTGGTATATGTCTTGGACTTGTGCAAATATATGATGCCTCGCAACACTCCATCGAAATACCTTTGAAATCCTGGCACTCCTTTTTCAAGAGCTCGATCTCATCTCGTAACTTGTCTCTATGATCGATGTCACTCCTGTGTGTGAACTCTTTCATTAGTTCATATTCTTCAGATTTCAGTACATGCCTTGAACTGCTATAGCTTTCGAAAATCGAAGCACAAAACAATAATACTGAGAAATATTTCATATCGTTTTTTCCATGACCTTCGCTATCTCAAATATAGTCACGGAATATTTACTAACAGCATAAATCTTCATATATAGGTGTATCTATGTGCATGTATAAGTGTGTTGTGTGTCTATAAGAAAACCTGTTAATAACGATGTCTGGCATCTTGTTTTGTCAATGAACTCCATCATAACTTATTAGCATATTTCAGTATATTTTTATTCATGATAAAAAAATAGTCTTATTTAATCTACTGTTCTGATGCGAAACAAATGTGATCTAAAATTTCAATTTAGCATTACACAATATAATAGGTACCTATAGATATATACTCAAAACCTTGTAAGTCACTGTTCGATTATTTTGCCTTTTGAACATGGTTAGGTATTATATTAATCAATGCAAAAAATATGTCATCAACATGACAGTTTTGATTACATTGAAACTAGCTTTTTAACCGACTTCAAAAAAGGAGGTTCTCAATTCGTACCCAATTTTTTTTTTTTTTTTTTTGTATGTTTGTTACGCGATTGTGAAGCCAATTCTAGACGGATTTTGAAAATTCTTTTTGTGTTCGTAAGTAGATTATTCCGAAGTGGTCCCATTTAAATTTCGTAAAGATCTGATGATGGGTTTCCGAGATTAGACCAAGGAACTCTTCAAAAAGTACCAGGAAATCAGCCGCGATTGCTGCAATGGCATATTATTGCAATGTTTCTGCCATTACACATCATAACATCACGCCTGAGTCCTTTGAAGGGGTACGCAGAAGTGTTCAGAATATTCAGCTATATTTCCCGTGTATATGCATTGATTTTAAAAATTCTTTTTGAATAATGATTTAATAATTTTTTTTTGTAGCGTGGCCGGTTTGATCTGTATTGCAGCTTCAGCAGCGCATGTACAGTCAGGTCACTATACATGCGATGTACAGTCGTGAGACTGTACAAACTCACTAAAAAGAGAAAAATAAATTCATTTTTAACAAAAAAGTTTAACCGACTTCAAGAAACCAAAAAAGAGGCACTGAAAAGCGAAAAATAACTTAATTTACAGACTTACTGATATAGTAGAAGTCGGTGCCAGCCAACTTTGTTTGTTGTGTCTGAACTACTATGATGCAATCAATTGAAATATGGCCTCTCTTGGGCTAGGTACCGACTTCTACTATATCAGTAAGTCTGTAAATTAAGTTATTTTTCGCTTTTCAGTGCCTCTTTTTTGGTTTCTTGAAGTCGGTTAAACTTTTTTGTTAAAAATGAATTTATAAATATTAAGATCTTAGAGAGTAAAAAGATGGGAGAAATACAAAAAAATTGATATATCGATTAATAACTAGTCATCCATATAATCAGTAACTTCTTCTACACAACTACCGCCCACTTTAATTAGGTCAGTAGAGCAACTTTCAGTTTTGAATGACGCCTTACGTTCAAATGGTGCGTCTGTTTGTGGATCTGAACAATTAATATAGCACCATACAACGTCATTTTTATAACAATGAGTAAATGTTGCTATTTTAACATCTTGGGCACCTTTATTAGGAAAAACATCACGTAAGTTCTTTATTCCGCAAATATTTTGATACTTATGATAACTTTCATCTTCGCTTTCAATAGCTCCAAGTTTTATGTTCACCCGACCGCTGTATGTTATACTATAATCATTGGATTCCAATATCTCATATTCCCAACACGGACAACCTTGAACAAGGCTCTCATCATTACAATTAAGATACGGGTGTGAACAGACAACTACATTAATAGTGGATAAATCTTGTTCCTCATAAGTGATATTATAATTCCAACAGGAACATTCATTAACTTTTTCTTTAACATCAATGCAGCTATATTAGATTTCTTTGCGACACAACTCCAGTTGATCTTTATAAGGGCCACGTACTGTTTTATCATTTTTCTTATCCGATTGAAATATATTTTTAGGATGGTTCGAACGCTGTGCTGGTGAACAAAAGCAGTCTATTTTCCAGTCTCGAATACAATGAGCGAACTCAGTCAGTCCTGCATTGCCATCATAAATGTAATAAAAAGGCCATGGAGGAGAAACAAAATCACATACCTCCAAAATTTTGTCCTGACGCTTTTCACTTTCTTCATCCGTTGTCAGGTTCACACCATTTGGGTAAAACTTATTAAACTTCAATCCTGTCGAAGTCACATTTTCAAATTCCATCTCATAAGTCCAACAGGGACATCCTGGTAAATATCTTATACTTGTGCAAATATATGATGCATTCCAACACTCCAGGGAAACGCCTTTGAAATTCTGGCATTCCATTTTCAGGAGCTTGATCTCTTCTTGTAACTTTTTAATACGATTGATGTCATCACTGTGTGTTTCATTGTTATCTTCCAATGTGTAAAGTTGATATTGTTTAAATTTCAGTATATGCCTTGGACAGCTATAACTTTTGTTGAAAATTGTAGCACAAAACAACAACACCGAGAAATATTTCATATCGATTTCTCTATGATCTTCGTTGTCTCAAATAAAGCAACGGAATATTGGCATACCTACTACATAAATGCTTTATATATAGGTATCGAGGGGCACGAAAAACCTGTGTGTCTGGCTTTTTGTGTTATCAATGAGTTCCATCATAATTAATTACCTTAATTATTAATGACAAACCTTTTACAAACAAGGTTTTATTCAAGAATCTGTTGTACTAAAACAATAATAATAAATAAGCAAAGGTTGTTCCGATTTCAAAAGCTTGAATCGCGTAAGTACTTTTTCTGTTTTCTGTTAACAATACTAATTCATCATATGCATACGAATGGAGTACACGTGTTCTTCTTGCAATATATTTTATTCGTTCTTTCTTTTTTTCTCGTTAAAATGACCATGTACAATAAGTATTTAAATTCCTGGAGCTATATTATCTGCCTGTGGAATGCAAAAAAATACTTTATTCCACTTTACCACAAAAATAAAAATGGTTGAAGTACTCAATAAGTAATTTTATCTAACTACCTACGAATTTAGTTAAATAAATAGCTGCGGCAGAGCTACGATCTCAATATCCATTTAGCGTGCGTACGTGTTGCGCCTGTTTATAACCAACACAGACTGATCGACCTAAAGATGTATGGACGGCTGCTGCTGATCCATCTGCGGATGCATCTGCCGACGTCTTCTGCGGTGTAGAAGACTCTTAAGAATTAGGCCCGTATTCCAGAACAATACTCAGTCTTGATTCTCGATTTATAATAGACCTGAGGACAGATTGTATTCTAGATGACAATTGCGATCATTGTTAAAGTCGGGTTCTTCAAGAAGGGCATTACAAGGTTTCTTCAGATTCGACAGTACGAGTGTAATGCCCTGGTCTTGTATATGTCCATAAGTCACGGTATAGCCCCTGATCTTGCATACGTTCATAAGCCACGGTAACCACTTTCCATGAAATGAGCCACGTACATAACTGCCACCTAAGTTGTATAAAAAAGTCGTGGAAGCCAAATCAAATGAAGTGGAAAGCGAGTCTCCCGCTCTTATATAAAATCGTTGGATATGATATAATATAAACCACGGTAAGATGATGATAAATAAATAAATGAATAAATAAATATTGTAAGAAATTCAACACAACGCTATCTAGACACAAAGTAAGCATAGCTTAACTAGAATATGTCATGGGTTCTAGCGGATATACATACTCAGATACATTTTCTGTAAATCCCTACTTCCCTAATCCCTAATCCCTAATCCCTAATCTCTAATCTCTAATCTCTAATTCTCTAATATTCTCTAATTCTCTAATCTCTAATCTCTAATCTCTAATTCTCTAATTCTCTAATCTCTAATCTCTAATCTCTAATCTCTAATCTCTAATCTCTAATCTCTAATCTCTAATCTCTAATCTCTAATATCTCTAATCTCTAATCTCTAATTCTCTAATCTCTAATCTCTAATCTCTAATCTCTAATCTCTAATCTCTAATCTCTAATAATATTATAAATGCGAAAGTAACTCTGTCTGTCTGTCTGTCTGTCTGTCTGTTTGTCTGTCTGTCTCACTTTTACGACTAAACCGCTGAACCGATTTTAATGAAATTTGGTATAGAGGTAGGTTAGACCTTGAGAAAGGACATAGGCTATGTTTGGTCGCGATAACCGACATCCACGCGGGCGGAGCCGCGGGCAAAAGCTAGTAAATACATATTTTAAATAGAAACACCCACAGACCAGTGCACATACCTATTCATATTCATGCTTACAAATATCTGCACTGAGCGGGGATCGAACCCGAGCCTCCTGCGTACTGTCGCATTCACTACCGCCATGCCACAGAGGTAGTCAAAGGACACCGCAGTCAATAAGGACACCGCATAACGATATGATCACTGTGAATGTCATTATTACTCCCAAAGACGCTCAAATAAATAAATAATAATAAATAAATATTGTAGGACATTCTACACAACGCTATCTAGACCCAAAGTAAGCATAGCTGAACTAGCTTGTGTTATGGGTTCTAGAATGCGGATAAACATACTTAGATACATTTTTTTTTTGTAAATACATACATATTATACATAGAAACACCCAGACCAATGCAAATATTCATATTCACGCACACAAATATTTGCACTGAGCGGGGATCGAACCCGCGCCTCCTGCGTAGCGGCCGCGTTCACTACCGCTACGCCACAGAGGCAGTCAAAGCTCAAAGTATTCATAGATGAAGAGTAAGGCACCTAAGTAATTTGAAAAATATTGTGACAACTTCAGATGGAACTCATTAATAAAACCAGATACCACTTACATCATCCTGAACAGGTTTTCTATTATAAATCCTCACATATATATTAAGCTTTATGCAATTCGCAAATATTCCGTTGCTTTATTTGAGATAGCGAAGATCAATAGATACATCGACATGAAAAATCTCTCGTTATTGTTACTTTGTGCTTCGATTTTCGATAGAAGTTATAGCTGTCCAAGGCATGTACTGAAATCGAAAGAATACGAACTTAAAAGATTGGAAGAAAATGGAACACATATCAGTGACATCGATCATATTAACAAGTTGCAAGACGAGATCAAGCTCTTGAAGAAGGAATGCCACGGTTTCAAAGGTGTTTCCATTCAGTGTTGGAATGCTTCATATATTTGCGGAAGTAAAGGATATATACCAGGATGTCCCTGTTGGACGTATGAGATGGAATATGAAAATGCAACTATGGCAAGATTGAAGTTTAATAAGTTTTACCCAAACGGTGTAAACGTGACTACGGATCAAGATACCATTTTGGAGGTGTGTGATTATGTTTCTCCTCCTTGGCCATTTCATCACATTTATGATGACAATGCAGGGTTAGTTGAATTTACTCATTGTATTCAAGACTGGCGTATAGAGTGCTTTTGTTCATCACTACAGCATTCTGAAGAATCTAAAAGCAAAGAATCTACACATGGTCTGTACAGAAAACATATTGACAAGTGTATCAATCAAAATAATGATAGCTGCAGTGGTGACACCACTGCAGCTGATAAGATTGGTGATTGTTCGTGTTGGAATTATAATATCTCGTATACGGAGAGCGCTATGACAAACACTTCATCAGTTGCAAATAGTAGTTTAAATAATTATTTAGCTCTCAATATTTTCAAAATCAATATAGTTTTCTGTACCAAGTCGTATGTTAATTGTGGTGATAAGAATCGTGTTCAAGGTTGTCCGTGCTGGGAATATGGAATAGCAGAACAAAGTGTCAGTAAAATTACATACGATGCATATTTAGAAAATATTAGATTTGTAGATAATGGAAATGAATTAGAAAATGAACTTGATGTTTCTTTTCAAAAGGCCTGTAAAAATGTTCATGAAAAATTTCCTGACCTTAGTGAGGGCTTTTTCGTGCGAACCTATGCTCATTGTTATCGAGATGGACAGATAATGTGCTATTGTGAATATTTCTTACTCGGCTCAGTAGCTTTATCTTTAAATTGTGCTAATGGAAAGGTGAGCGTGAACGGTCTCTGTGTTGATCAAATTGAGTGATGATTAAGGAATAAAGGATAAGCAAGTCTCCTGTCATTTATTTGCTTAAACAAGAATAAATTGAAAAGAAGCTGCATGATCCTCGTGCAGTCATTACTAAACTATAAAACTATAAGCGCATGTCTTGTGTATTGTTGGGCTATAATATCTGTCTCATATTAAACGACCCTATCCTTTAGCCGCCTTGTACGACACCGCATGGTAAGTGATGGAATGGCCCAAATTCTACTCTACGAAGCGTGGTTCCCGGCAGAGTAGAATTTGGGCCATTCCATCACTGGGTTGTAGTTTTTTTTACCTTTTTTTAATTTTAAAAAGTTTAATACACTTACATATTCATTTATTTATTTCATTTATTTGTACACTTTATTGTGTACAATAAAGTGTATAATGAAAGTGTATACTTTAGTGTGCATTCTTACTTGGTGTTACTTACTTGGAACGGCCGTTAATCTACAAAAAAGCTCAGTCTGGATATTCTATAGTGGACAGGACTCTCATAAAGTACATTTTTTAGACATTAGACATGGTCATGGGTCGGGTCATGGACTTTATTGGTCAAAATCGATCTGATGCTGATTGTAAAAATAAAATATTGCAATAAGTGATAATGCAAATTAGTTTAGGTCTAGAATTCTTTGCATTAAGTGTATCTCGTAGTGCTACAGGTAGCTGGTTGTACAGTCTGGGGATGATTTATATTCGCATGTTCGTCGGACATAATAATGAGTTTTTAGGCTCGTAGTCACCATATTTTTCCTGCTTATTTGTCTTATCCCATGTAAACAGGTTTTTATGCGTACCTAATATATTTTTTTTAAATTTCAGTATCAACTCCATTATTTCGATGTAGGTATAGTCAATATTGCAACCTATTATTTTTTCAAATATGTCGCCGTTTTCTTGAATCATCTTTCGTTGGTCAAACTATAAATAAACGTTTTTGCCTTGGCCTTTTTATTACATTATGCTAATAAAACAGAATTGACTGAATTATCTATTAGCATTCGATATTGGCACATACATTATTTTTGTTCTAATAAACATTTAGCGGTTAGAATAGCAATAAGTTATCACGTGACCTTTACGGAAATCACCTTGGCTTTTGGTGAATGCATAATACAAAGTGTTCTATTGGTTGGAAATAGATTATCCAACATGTGAAAAAAGACGAGTTCTTTTCGAAACACCAACAAGAACCGAGATGATTTTTTTCACGTGTTGGTAGGTACTCTACTCTTATCATGGAGTAAGAGAAAATAATTACTCTGTGATTATGAATCAAATTTTAGTATGGGTAATAAAAGAAGCAGCAAATTATCAACAATAGCAGCCGCTTTAACGCGAAATGACTAACGAGACTTTCATTTTCATCACTGGATGAAGTCATTTTAAGATTAAGTTACAAACAGAAAAATTGCAAAATATTTTATTCACTCAGTGAAACAAAAAGCGTGTTATTCACTGTTTTTGAAGAATCAAAGGCCTTTGTCGAGTGTCAATGGTAAAAAAATACTTCTAAATTTTTTCTCCCGTATAAATTTTATCTTAACCTACGTTTTACAAACTAGCACTTACGTCAGGACTGATGTCTGTGAAGTTGGCACTGGACACAAATTCTTTCAGGAACCCATCCAACTCTGTGCCTTCTATGTAGCCATTACCTGAAATCAGAATAAAATTACCTTTTTAAAATGAGGTATTGAAAAAATAAGACGTGTGGCACTCGGGGACTGCCGCGGTAAAGCTATTGCATAGCATTTTTTATCAACTTTATGCAATTATAATTACTTACGTTAAGCGGAGCTACTTCGGAGCAGCTCAGCTCGATTCATGCGAGCTCGGAGTGGGGGGTGTTAGGTTTTTCTTCGTTACGGAATTTCTGGATTCGGTCTCCACGCTCAAGGCCCGCGATAGAAGCTATGCAATAGCTTAAAAACTAAATAAACCGCTATAATTTTACTTTAATCTCAAATCTATCCTACTATACGCCACAATGAGTCAATTACATCACAATGTCTTATGAAGTACTTTTTTTATGAGTATATTTAGATAGTTTATTTGACTGTACCCCGCCTGATGATAAGCGTATTTCAGGTGATCCTACTAATCCTACTTATATCATAAATGTGAAAGCTTGTGAAGATATTTGGATATTTGCCACTTAATCACGATTAAACGACCGTCTCAACGACGAGTCGTCTTCCTACAGTCCCGGGTTCTTCAAGCAGGGCGTGAAAAAACATGTATCAAGGCCGTCCAGTTAGGGACCACCATTTTAAGCCAATAGCATCAACAATGGTGGTCCGTATCTTCTGGACTACCCCTCAGCTTTTAACCATAGCGTGATGTAGTTAATTGACGGAACAAATATAAAAAAAGGTCTTGATGGGACCCCTATGGGCCGAGGTGAAATGGAGAATAATGGATGAATAACTGATGAATCACCTTACCCAAAAGGACATTTTTAAATAAAACATAGAGATAAACCAATGATGTAATTCATTAGGAATGTGTCTACAGTCATGTTAAGTTTAAAAGTTAAAATAAATTTATACCTTTAATTAAAGATAACATTAGATATCTAACTCAGAGAATTACTAATTATTTAGTAAAACATGTCAGTCTTATCATGAATGAAGTAATTAAATTTTATTTGAATAGTTTTTATAGTTGTCACACTCAAAAAAATAGATAACAGTTAAAAAAATATGTAAATTAGAGTTCATTTGCATTTCAATTCCATGGTAACATTTTTAGTAGCTTTGGATGAACTATGAAAGATTATTAGCAATCAAAAGATGTTTATGGTTTCCTTGTTTACTATGAACCGTAATAGTACCTAATAATATAAGTAACTATATAATATCACCATTGATATTAAGAAATGTTTTGAATTTTTTTTTGATGACGTTTGCGACTGGGAGAGAGGAAGGAAAGAATTTCAGGGCTTTGAAATTTCTGTTTTTATTTACATACATATTATAGTCATTTTCAAATCTAGATTTCGTTTTACCGTTTTAACTTATTTTATTAAAGTAATCACCATTGTTTTGTTGATCATACTAAAAACTCAGATATCTTTAAAATTAAATCGATAGGACGAATCAACGAATGAAAATTATCATATTATAGAAAAATATTGTTTCGTCCCATGGGCCGAAATTATCATAGGACGAAACAACGAACTACTCATGCCTGTAAATCCCCAAAGGGGTATGTAGAGGTGTATAGATACTCACATTTCGCCAACTATGAATTTCGCTCTCATGTAGCACTGTGCCATGTGCCGTCTAGCGGGCACTTTCATGGGCTGTATGTTTAATTTTGAATGGAGAACAGCCCTATCCCTATCTATTTATTGCTATTTAAGGCAAAAGTTGGAATTGATTTAATTATGTTTGTTACTCAATAATACGGAGGATCGGCAAACGTGGCGCATATTGGGAGAGGCCTATGTCCAGCAGTGGACTGCAATAGGCTAATTGATTGATTGACTGACTCAATAATATTCAATGAATGATTTGATCTAGATGTAGCATAGAGATAGATTGTAATTTGGACTAGCACATAGTTTACTGTGCGCAAAATCCCCACAGATTCCCCCATCCCTACTGGAGTCGTTGGGGTTAGTTATGTCGGACTTGAACCGACTTAGTAACAACATAATATCGATGAAACCGACTAAACCGTAGGCTGCCTGTAAGTCGTAGGTTGCTGGTGGTAAGATTGGCTGGGTGATCTTATCTGGTGAGTAAATTTTTCAGGGTTTTGGTGATGGGATTAGGCATTATTATTTCGCGTGGCTTTTCAACAGCTACTATGACAGTAAATAAAATTACTCACTCAGGTTAAGTCTGTTGAGGTATCTATGAACTGCATTTAGTTGCATTAACAATAAATAAGTATATTTTTAAAGTGTAGACAAATTGATAACAGTAACATTTTTGTGAACACCATAAATTCTACTTAGTTGTTGTTAATTTATCTACAATAGATAACACTTCCTATAAAATGGAGAAGTCTCCGAATTTCAGTACCATTCAACAGTTGCCAGCGATTGTCTACTGTTTTCTGTACATTCTACAACAAGAACAGACAAAATGAAATATCTACTGGTGCTGACACTCGTTCTTCTTGCCTTGACTATGTGTGGTGCCGACGATTCTGCAGACGGAGGTGCAGATAGTAATTCCAACGAGAATAGTGGAACCACCACGCATAAATATTTTGAATTTTGTGCTGGTGGACAAAGGGACGATAACGGTAATTGCTGGGGTGTATGATTAGCAAGTCTACCATCCCTGTATTTGTGTCAGAATGACAAAATAATAATCACGATTTAATTAGATTTCAAGAGCCCGTGAGTATCAGATCTTTGTTATTTTATAGAAACTGAATGTTTCTCTGTGTATGACCTCAAAACAGGTAAGAACGATCCCCGTCTCTGAAGTTCGGATGATAGTTGCTTTGCTAGGTGACAGGCACAGAAGGTGAATAAAGCTGAACCTTAATTTTGTCGAAGTTTAAAGCTCAGTTTATAAATATTTCCATTCGAATGTTCTTCGAAATGATGTTAACGAAATTGAGATGCAATTGTATTCACCCTCACTACCTATTAACTGTTAAAGTATCCATAATACAGACTTAACAGTCGGGGATCGTTCTTACTTCTATTGGAGACATACATAGGAACACTTTCAGCTTTTATACATTAACAAAGGTCTTATTATCGAGGGCTCTTGATGTATTGACTGACACATAAGTTACAGGACCTGTCCTAGCTCAGGTGTCAGAAATACAAAATTTTGTGCACACTGTCATATTTTTCTATAATTGTGTATAACATTTTTGAAATTATAATTGTATGGGGATTTATTAAATAAAATGTATTATTATCATTAATAGAAAAGTTCTTATTTAGTTTGGTCCTGGTGCTATTCACAAATTGTAGTTTTAAATGGACCATTTTGTTATAATGCCCAGTGAATCCTGGGTTCCTAGGCGCAGGCTTTGGATGCAACCGGAATTGACACTCGGATAAAACAGAAGATGATTGAGGGTAAAAAAATTACAAACTTACATAATATCTCAGTGATATTTCCGATTGCATCCGAGCCTTTCACCTCGCAGCCACTTCTCATTTTGGGTTGATTTGTATGGCTTTTGTGTGAGCGTAAGAATCATCTAAGCCAAATTCCAAAAAGAAAATCTGCGTCAGAGCCTCGTCCGTCAATTAGTAGGTGCACTATAGTTGCTGGTGAGGTTAGCATGTACCCCAAAAGATTTTGGTGGTGCCACAGAAACACTACAATAGACAATAATTATGTACTTTCTGCAAAATTGAGAAGTCTTTATCTTATTATTCATTGAACAACTGCCATTAACCCTTTTCTACAATAAGAAAAGATAAAATATTTACTAGTGCTAACACTCACTCCTTTTGCCTTGACCATGTGTGATGCAGAGGATCATCATACTGAAGCTGATAATAATAAGAGTGAAGCAGATAATACTACTACAGAAGCAAATAGTAAAACCACAGAAGCAGATAATACTTTTTCAGAAGGAAGTAATACTGAACGAGATAATACTACTATGGAAGAAAATATTACTACCACAGAAGCAGATAAAACTTCTTCTGAAGGAGATAATACTACTATGGAAGAAAATAATTCTGCCACAGAAGCAGATAACACTTCTTCTGAAGGAGGTAATACTAGAACAAATAATAATACTACAGAAGGAAATACAAATACCACGGAATCAAAGAACACTGCCAATGAAGCAGAAAATACTTCTTCTGAAGGAGGTAATACTGAAGGAGATAATACTACTATGGAAGAAAATAATACTACCACAGAAGCAGATAATACTTCTTCGGAAAGAAGTAATACTAAAACAAATCATAATACTACAGAAGGAAATACTACTACCACGGAATCAAAGAACACCACAAATGAAGCAGATAATACTTCTTCTGAAGGAGATAATACTACTATGGAAGAAAATAATACTACCACAGAAGCAGATAACACTTCTTCTGATGGAGGTAATACTGAAACAAATAAAAATACTACAGAAGGAAATACTACTAACGCGGAATCAAAAAACACTACCAATGAAGTAGATAATACTTCTTCTGAAGGAGATAATACTACTATGGCAGAAAATAATACTACCACAGAAGCAGATAACACTTCTTCTGAAGGAGGTAATACTACTATGGAAGAAAGTAATACTACCACAGAAGCAGATAACACTTCTTCTGATGGAGGTAATACTGAAACAAATAAAAATACTACAGAAGGAAATACTACTAACGCGGAATCAAAAAACACTACCAATGAAGTAGATAATACTTCTTCTGAAGGAGATAATACTACTATGGCAGAAAATAATACTACCACAGAAGCAGATAACACTTCTTCTGAAGGAGGTAAAACTACTATGGAAGAAAGTAATACTACCACAGAAGCAGATAATACTTCTTCTGAAGGAGGTAATACTGAAACAAATAATAATACTACAGAAGGAAATACTACTAACACGGAATCAAAAAACACTACCAATGAAGCAGATAATACTTCTTCTGAAGGAGATAATACTACTATGGAAGAAAATAATACTACCACAGAAGCAGATAACACTTCTTCTGAAGGAGGTAATACTAAAACAAATAATAATACTACAGAAGGAAATACTACTAACACGGAATCAAAAACCACTACCAATGAAGGAGATAATACTACTATGGAAGAAAATAATACTACCACAGAAGCAGATAACACTTCTTCTGAAGGAGGTAATACTGAAACAAATAATAATACTACAGAAGAAAATACTACTAACACGGAATCAAAAACCACTACCAATGAAGCAGATAACACTTCTTCTGAAGGAGATAATACTACTTTGGCAGAAAATAATACTACCACAGAAGCAGATAACACTTCTTCTGATGGAAGTAGTACTGAAACAAATAATACTACTACAGAAGGAAATACTACTAAAACTACAGCAGGTAATACAACCACAGAATCAAAGAACACCACCAATGAAGCAGATAATACTTCTTCTAAAGAAAGTAATAATACCAGTGATGAAAATGATAGTACCACTGATGAAAACAATACGTCTACTGAAGCAGGTAGTACCGATGCAGATAATAATACTACAGAAGGAACTTCAGAATCAAATAATACTGCAAATAAAGGAAATAATACTTCTTCTGAAGGTAGTAATAGCAAAGAAGATAATAATACTACGGAAGAAAAACATACTACCACAGAAGCGGACAATAGAAACACGGTATCAGAAACTACCAATGAAGCAGGTAATACTGCTACGGAATCAAGTAATACTTCTTCTTCTTCTGCAAGAGGTCATACTGATTCTAGCACAACAAGTTCTCGTAATTCGAAAGGTAGTGGAACCACGTCTAAAACGGGTAGCAGCACAGAACGTCACCGCCATTTTGGCTTTTGTATTGGCGGAAGAAGATTGAGAAACGGCAATTGTGTAGGTCTATAAATTAGTAAGCCAACCATTCCTGTATCAGTGGCAAATCCAATAAGTAATAATTAATCTTAATAATAATAATATAATTAAAACAATATGCTTTTGTTTTAATAAAAAAAGACCACAAGATTCAATCGTCAACTTCTATAACTCCATCGTAAATTGGCTATAAGAGAAAGAGAAAAAGAAAGTGTGTGCTCGCATCTCTCCCTCTTACCCTACAGTAATGTACGAAACGTTACTCTTTCTATCTTCACTAACTTAAATCTCCCTCTCAACTTCCGTTCGTCTCACTTGATCGCAGTTTTTGTAAGGCTCTCGTCAGGCATTCACCAGCTTACTTCCCAAGTCAAGTGTTTGGATAAAAGTTTTATTGAAATAATGTGCATTATAAAATGGCTTATCCTGGCGTCACTTAATGGACCCCAAGCTCCAAGGTGCAAGCTTTACATGCAATCAGTTGAAAAGATGATAATTGAAGATCAAATAAATTTACAAGGATTAAAAGTCATAGTAAATAATCAAACAAGCTCCACAGGTTTGTATTAAAGTTGAGGATCATTTTATAGTTAACTGTTTTCGCATTTTTATTCTATTGTAAGAAGGTACATTATTTTACTTATTCCTTTACCCTATAACCAAATAAGGTAAACGCTTCTAATTCCGTGGTATTTTCACCAAATCTCGAAAGAACCTCAAAAATTAAGTATTCATTGTAACTTTTTCTACATAAGGCTATTTTTATTAGAAGTGTAATCTATCTTATTTTTGAAAAATACCATCAATTTGACTCTAAAAGTTTATTAAAACTGTTAAATTAATAAAAAAATCAAAAAAGTCAGATGCGACTAATTCCGTGGTAAATATTCTAATTCTGTGGTATTTGGTTTCTAATTCCGAGTGTAAACAGTATGAACGTAATGATGTGGAGAGAATGATACATGGTGTTCAAAAATGGAATGTATTTATTTTAGCTTTGTATTTCAAATCAGTCTCTATATTTATGTCTAACAAAATAGAATCACAATTGGCAAGCATATTTATTTGTATTAACAATAATATAATATTATATAGAACATAATATATTATAATAGGGCGGTACTCCTCGACACGGCACGTATTGTGTTGTGAGGAGGTTCCTCTCCCTGGAGCCCTAACCACCGGTAGCTTGGTCCCTGTACCCGATGCCGGTGGGACACTATTTTTTATATTTATAAATATATGTTTTTATTAGATAATAATATTTATGTATTTAAAAATGTAATTTATAGGCTTTTAAAATGAATAAAGAGGGGATAATAATAAAATATAGATATATTTTTTTAATTCATATTTTTAAGTACATATATTTTTTAGATAATATATGTATTTAAATATATGTATTTATCCAAGTCTATACTTAGGTAAGCTACCGTTTTAAATACCCACTAGCCACCGCTAGTGGTAGTAATATCTTTACAATTTACTAATAATACTAACACGTCGAGTAAAATAATGAACAGGCTGTATATAACAGGTATCAATACCACGGAATTGGTCCCCATGTAATCTAATTACCGTTGTAAATACCACGGAATTAGTTTTTATGACACAAAATCAAGTTTTCTAATTCCGAGGTATAAAAACTAGAAGATTTTTTAATATTATACATCTAAGTTACCGTTTAATTGCGATATCATCGACATAATATATAAAACATACTCAAGGAAATATCAGAACACATCAAAAATCTCGTTTTCTATACTTAGTTCCTCCATACAAGAAATTAAGAAAGTACCTAAGTATACAATGTTTGACCGGCTGTAATTAGTAAATGCGACTTCAAAGTATGCCACGGAATTAGTTTTTTGTATTTATTGGTTATTCAAGTTATCAGAACTGAAATATGAAGTTTGTAATAGAAAAACTACCATTAAAATTTTCAAATAAGATAAACTCTATAAAATTGTAATTCCGTGGTATACAACGGTAATTAGAAACACACAAAAATATTTGACACCTAATGCCGTGGTATTTTTAACACTTATTTTCTCCTCAATTTGTTAATAGAATACTCCAATGTTAAGTGTATTCGATACAACGTATTACCCTTTCAATATTTTACCCAAAACCGAATCTCTTGTAGTATTTAATAAAAATATCGTTTAAAATACTATTTAGCAAATGGTAGTACTTACGCGCATAAGGTCCAAAATGTATGGAGCGTGTGTTCGACTCAGGTGGCAATGGCAAACTAATCGATTATTTTAAAATATACACAGTATACACACACCAAGGTACTTTTGTCTTCACATAAATATGAACAGATAAATTATTATTTGATTAATGGGTCTTGCAGTCAAAAATAATTAGTAATTTGCTTTATAAAGCTGTTTTTCTAAATACCACGGAATTAGTAGCGGATTTCTGCACCCCACGGAATTAGACGCGTTTACCTTACCCCAAGTCCAGAAGGGAATTTTCTCCTAATCTAGCCCGAAAATTTCAAAAAAAAAAGAGAAAAAAATCGAATATTTTTGATCTGTACTTCAATATCTTGGGAGAATAAAATATTATAGGATTAAACATGATTGCTGCTCGCAGTGTAATACTGTAGCACGCTCAGATGGAAAAAATGCGATTACCTGATGTGGTTCAGCCTTACGGCCCTCATGAATAAAAGACAATGTCCTTTTGATGACACTTCAGTAACCACGAAGCCTCCTCTGGAATTTCGTTGAAGGGATAAGGATCATCTTCAGAATACGATTCTCATTCAAGTGGTAGCATTTTTACCTCAACTCGGGATTAACGATCTCGGGTATCTTGTGAAGGGTTTAAGAGAGCCCTTTATGGATCGTCAGGTTTTCAGTATAAAGCCTCGCGGGTTTTCATAAGTTTTTAGGGTTCTGTACCTCAAATAAAAGTTCCTGCGATCAAAAACCTATCCAAACTTATTATCGGACAAACAAACTTCTTATTTGAAACAAAACAGTTTTCATAACAGCTTTCAAGTCCGTCTTCGAAGTTTGTTGGCTGCTTCCAGTCTTTGTGAAAGATCTTACGATCAATAACGGAAACTTTGATTTGTGACGATTTAACCTTCAATGTAAGTTCTATTTTGGTAGCAGGGGAATTTAATAAACTGAACAGAGAGTATACTTATCTATACTAATATTATATAGGTGAAGAGTTTGTTTGATTTGTATGATTTGTATGATTTGATTTGATATGAATAGAATGGAATAGAATATTTATTTATTTGCATGGAATTTAGGTATTACATTTTAACAATAAGATTCCTGATACGTGACGTATAATCACAGGAATTACGGTTCGAATTGAAGTTTTTGTTTGTGTCGAATTGAATAGTTCGCTTATCTACGAAGGTTATGGGCTATATCATATAATCACGCTAATACTCAAGGGACCGGAGCAGTGATCATAAATGTCAAAAAATAGAGCAGATTTCCATTATATTATTTGAAGGCTAAAAAATTACGGACCCAAAGGGCTGATATGGAGTTCCAAAAGGTTTTTTTATTACCTAGGTTGTTATGGGTATGTAGTTTTTGCAAAAACCTGATCCAGACAATTTCCTTTTAGGTATATGGGTCGGAAGCACACCATATGAAGAAGTGAGGTTCAGGTAGTTATAGAAAGCCCGTGTCTTTATTTTCAGGCCTAATATTAATATTCATATCCCCAACGAGCACAATATGCTGAGTCTATCCAGAAGTTCAGATTAAGAATCCTAAAATACGCCTGTTTTTGTGAAGGCTGGTGGTCTGTTAGCAATGATTGTAAGTACTGTACAGTTACAATACAGTTGGTTTCAGTGAAATTTGGTTCAAACTCTTCAATTTATTTTTAGCTATTGCTCGCGGCACTGCCCACGTGGAATTCTGATCGCGTTTATCGCTGTTAGTAACATGATGATATGTATAAGCCTATGTTTGAACTGCAGCTTTTTAAGCCACCTCGCCGAAGTTTCGCCAGCGTCGCCCAAAGCGCGCCGACCGTGACCCCGAAGCCACTGGTAGAACCGGACGGTAAGGGGGCTTCAGATGGCTTTGTAACGGTTCAAAAAAAGAAACGTAAAGTCAATCAGAACCGATGCGGCACTGCACCTGCGATACCCAAACTTTCGCTGCATGCCGCTAAGCCGAACACTCCGGTGTATATCTCCCGTCTGTACTACACGACGACGGCAAAGAGCATCGTGGAGTACGTGCGCCATAAGGTCAACTACACGCCGAGAGTCCAGCTGTTGGAGTCGCGCCGCAACGTCAACTTTTTATCGTTCGTGGTGCGAGTACCCAATTGTTTCCTGGACCGCGTTATGAAGGAAGACTTTTGGCCACAGGACGTGGTTTTCCGTCGCTTCCGCGGACCAGTGCCACAGGAACGCACATAGACTTAGTGCATAGGAAGTGCTTACTAACATAGGTTAACTGTTATTTACTAACAACTACAACAACTACTTGTATGTATTTCTAGTTTTAAGGTATATGTCTATGGGCCGTAGTATAAGTTTATAACATCTGTAACTTTACTCATGTTGCCTGCAATAAAGATTTATTTATTTATTTATTTAATGGAGAAAGACGTTACATACAAAAATACAAATCTTTCCTCTCTAAAATATGTATTAATATGGATTAGTTATTATTAGTATATATTAGTGTAGATTGTAAATGCCCAAATAACAGTCACAACGATATCGATGTTCTGCAAAAAATGTTCGAGAAACCTGTCTAAGTGCCTCTCCATGTTGTTCAAAACTTTAGTTTTCGAGACACGTCTGATAACATTGTAACAAGTTTGTTGGAAGATGTCCATAGCATATTGTTAAATGTAAACAACGACATACTACATGGGAACACCCAACAATTCCGAAATACTTTATTCCTAATTTCAATATTCCGATTTTCAAAATTCCGAATATTATAATTCCTAAGAAACAAAACTCCGAGTATTCAAAAACACGATAGTTATTTATCCGAAAGTTATAAATACGAATGTTCATTCTTCCGAATTTCATTTTTACGAATAATTAAAAATCCGTAGTATTATTGGCCCGAAAAACGTTATTCCGAATTTCAAATTTCCGAAAAATCATTACTCAAATTGAAAATTTGTATTAAAAATGGGTAAAAGTTAAAATTGATTTGACATGTTGCGCATTTTAGAGTTGATTTTTTATAATAATAAATTAATTTTCTCGCCAATTATTACGTATAAAAATTAAGCCAAACCCGACTTGCCGTGGTCCTACTGCCGTGGTACTTGTTTGCCCTACACTAGAGTGTTATTTAAAAACCGGAGGCGCGGAGGGAGGGCAGTCCTCGCCCGCAGTAACGAAGCTTAGGCGCCCGGGCGAGCTGGAGCGGCTGAGGCTGGTCGCTGGCGACCAGCAAGCCGAAGCTGCGGAAGCGAGCATGGGTGCCCGAACTTTGTTACGCAAGGGCGGAAGGACTGCACATCCCGTAGCGCCGGAGAAGAGCGAAACTAATGCATGCCTGCATGCTTGCCTGCATACATGCTTGCCTGCATGCTTGCTTGCATGCATGTTTGCCTGCATGCTTGCCTGCATGCATGCTTGCCTGCATGCTTGCCTGCATGCTTGCCTGTATGCTTGCCTGCATGCATGCTTGTTACTGAAAGTTGTATGGCAACGTGTATTTTGTAATCATTAGCATAAATAAATTAAAATAATAGTTCAATAATTCTATTTCCTGTTTATCTCGTGTACCCCGAAAATAGCAACTATCCTACTTACTTAATGCAGGTTTACAAGGCGCTTGATTGTCGGGTTTGTGTTGTTTCGGAGTTTTGATAATCGGAATTCGTATTTATGATATTTCGGATTCTTAATAATTCGGAATTGTAATGGTTCGGTATCTTCAAATTCGGAATTTTAATATTCGCAGTTATAATCGTTAGGAATTTTGAAATTCGGGTTTTCAATAAATAGGATTTATGATACATCGGATATCTGACTTTCGGAATTTTGAATGATTCGGAATTATGAAATTCGGAATTTTGAAATTCGGAATTTTGAAATTCGTGATTGTAACTTTCGGAATAAGGCTTTTCGTATTTATGTAGTGTACCCGTATTTAGTGTTGGGATTGAGTCAATTCTTTACAAATAACCGAATCGGACAACTTCAATCTAATCATTACAATAAAATCAAAAAAGAAACTATAGCATTTTTATCTAAATTCTAGAAACTCTTTTAAAAACCATGAAATTTTATCTATGGGCCTATAATGATACCCTTATGTAGTATGAGTTCTCGAGAAGCTTTAACAATAGTTTCATCGATTTTAGTACTGAAATCGCATTAAAAAAATGAGATGCTAATTTGACGAAAAATTCCCAGCATCTCATTTTTTTAAATGCGATTTCAGTACTATAATCGATGGAACTATTGCTAAAATTTATCGAGAACAACTGTGTAACTATGTGGGATGCCACTAGAACTGTCGATTTTTTGTGAGATGCTAGCAATTGAGATGCCAAGTTCACATACGTCATGTGAAGTGCCACCATATCATAAGAAAAGGCAAAAGAACTCACCATCTCTGTCGTAATGGCTCCAAACTTCCATGAACTGGTTCGCAGACAATTTCTTCAACTCTCTGGAGTCCGGATCTCTAAATTGCCTCATAAAATTTGTGGCCCTCTCCAAGTTGAACCGTTTGGCGGATGAATTAGAATCGATACTCATTTTTATAAAAAAAAAACTTCACTTATACAATTTAATTGGCAATTTCTAAAAAAATCGATTATTAATTTTTATAAAAAAAGTCACCTCACTTTTTGAATTAATATTAGAATATTTATTTTTTTGTATGTAAATATGGTTTTTTATAAATAACTAATTGATTTGGCCTGGCTTATTGTCAATTTTAGTAAAATTATTGTTATATTATTTTACGTATATTGTTTATTATTATTATTTCCATTGATTTCTTGAATTTGCTTACTGGTTATTTCATCTGAAACAAAAATAAATAATAGTTAGTATAGTTATATATGAATTTCTTCTTCATACAAATACGGAACTATGTATGGGTTATTCCCTACTGTTCAGAATCAAAAGTAGATCAACACATCATAGGCTAATTGATAATATTTTTATTATCAATTAGCCTATTGCAGTCCACTGTTGGACATAAGCCTCGTCCAATGTGCGCCACGTTTGCCGATCCTCCGCCTTCCGCGTCCACAAACGGCTATTCAACCCAAAAATAATAGAAGATCAAAAAAGGCCCGAAGATATACTTATTTCATTCTGTGAAACCACTCAATGCTTCTTGATATATCGAAGCAGTTACCATCTCAAGATTAAGATTTAAATGATAAATGATTTCGGTATTTTCCAATGGCACATCATTTATCAAAATCCATCATGGCGTAGAGAGCTGCGTTGGCTGCAGATTCCTTGATGTTTCCAAAGAACGTACGTATAATATCTATTTATGGGAATACTTTAATAATCGATGCCAGTCGGTCAGTTGGTTATCGTTAGATTACATATCTCCGTTCTACTCAAAGGTAGTTGTTAAGTCCCAGTCAAGACCTTTCTAATAATAAAAATCTGTATCGAATAGGTACCAAAGCCCCCCTCAAACAAGTGGCAATCACCAGTTCTGAGCAGAAGGTCCTCGAAACTAAACGTTATTTCACTATCATCATCATCACTACATATTATAAAACAAAGTCGCTGTCGCTGTCTGTCCGTCCCTATGTATGCTTAAATCTTCAAAACTACGCAACGGATCTAAAAGCGGTTTTTTTAATAGATAGAGTAATTCAAGAGGAAGATTTATATTATGTATAATACATGCATAATATTGTAGAGAAACACTGATAAATTTAGAGATATGCAGCGGGAACGGGATCAGAATATATGGCGGTACGAAGTTCGCCGGGTCAGCTAGTTCACTATAGTACACAAGTGGCTTATTGTAAAATAGAATGAAAAATGTATGGGAATTGACGTTTTTGACATACGTTGATGACTGTCATATAAAAAAATGTATCTATAAGTAAGTATTTATAAGTATATTTATCCGTAACCTATAACCCATAACACAAGCTAGTTAAGCTACGCTTACTTTGGGTCTAGATAGAGCTCTGTAGCATGTCCTACAATATTTATTTATATAAATACGTCAAATCCCATACATTTCTCATTCTTTTCTATATACGCCGATCAACGAATTGCCACTTTTTTAGGGTGGTAGTTATTTTTGTGTCCATTACGAATAAACAGACAAGTCTAAAAATTATATTTTGTGTCCAACTGTGACAAAACTCAAGTTTCTTTTTTAATATTTCCGATGTAAGCATTCTAAGACATTCTGTACAGCGCTATCTAGTTTGTGTTATGGAGCTAGAATGGGGACAAACATATAGGTACTGTTTTTTGTAAATACTTAAACCGAACCTGCACCCATTGCGTAGCAGTCGACCGCTCTACCGCTACACCACAGAAACCTTCAAAAGCCGTCAAAGGTACAGACAAAACTAATTGACTATTTTATAATAAACACACAAAGTGAAATACTTTGTGTGTTAATTATAAAATAGTCAATTAGTTATAATAACCAAATAAAAAAAATACGTAGGTACCCTTATTTGTCAAGTTGCCAAAAACTTGGTAGAAATTTTGCCAACTGGCAACATTACGGCCAGGTGGCGGTAGTTATGGCAACGTTCGAATTTCGCCAATAATATTTTATTAGTCTACCCTTTGTCGTAAATTATTTCTCACATAGGCGACACATTTTGAATAAATCTATAAATATTTTATTACTGCGGTAGGCACTCATTACAGCTTGCATGAGATTTTTTTAAGGACACGTCAATTTGACTTCACCTCACCTGATGATAAGCTGAAGGCAAAGTCTCGGAGAAGAGGGTCACCATTATAAACACGTACCATGTTACAATGGTAGCACTCAGACGACGGCCTCATCAGATACCTTTTCACGCCCCGCTTAAAGGACCCGGGACTGTAGGAAGACTAGGAAGAGGGAAACACGTGAAGTGGTTAGGAATTCCAGAACTTAATGGTGCGGCAGAAGAGGGAGTCGCTGAATCGCTTGCTTCTTGATGGAATATTCAAAATTAAATTAATAGTAATTGTGACACATTTTTTGTTTACCATCCACAACCTCACATACGCTCAATCAAGCAATCAGTTAGCCTACTGCAGTCCATTGCTGGACATAGGTCGCTCCCAATATGCGCTATTTCTGCCAATCCTCCGCTTTCCACATGCAGTCTATCCTAGCCACCTTTTTCAGCCCCCCTAGACAAGTGGCAATTCGTTGCTCGGCGTATGATGGAATAGAATGCCAAATGTATGGGATTTGACGTATATGACAGGCGTCAACGAATGTCAAAAACGTCAAATCCTATACATTCGTCATTCTATTCCATCATACGCCGAGCAACGAATTACCACCTTGTCTAGAGGGGCTGGTCGTCAGTCCATCTGGCTAGGGGGCGTCCTACTATCCGTTTGCCTTCTCGCGGTGTCCACTGTAGGACTGGTCTGCTCCTCATACATACACTCAAGACGTGGCTTATGTAGCCCAATAGTCAAAGCATTACCCTTGACCAGTCCCTGGTCGCGGCTGCAAGTCCCAGCTTGAGCATTTGCTTTTCCAATCCAAATCGTTTTTTGTCGTGGAGGTCATACAATCATACTCATATTATGCAACTCAAACGTAACTTCAGTCGATAACTGAAGGTATATCGCCAGTTCAGAACAATTTCTATAAAGATAATATAACCGCATGTAAATGGGTGCTCTTTGAACAATACTACAAAAGCTCACGGCAAGCGTAGCTTAGAGAGGAAATTGCTGCCATAGAGTAGTCTCGATCTAGACAATAGCCAACATATAAACGTACTGGTTCTTTTGTATTTGTTGCAGCTTTGAGCAAAATTGCAAACTGCAAAATTTGCGATAGTTCAGTAAATTACTTGCAATGACGCGTGGCCTTAGAGTAGAGACATTATTTATAGAGGTCTATTGTGCCGAGCGTAAGCATGAGTATGAACAGTACCGAGGCAGATACTTAGCTATGGTATAGCGCACCTATAGTGACGTTTCATGCTTTACCGAAAATATCAATAGTTGGACTTATGAATTTAATATAATGTTATGAATGTTTTTTGTGCGATTTGCTAAGGATGGGCAGAATTAAAACCAAGATACAAAATAATGGTAGCATTTTATGTATTACGTAAACAATAAATACCACAAATAATAAATATATAAAATAAAATTCGTTTATTTCCATAAACTATTTTTATCAATTAATTTGTCCAGTGGCCCCACACTAGGCAAGCCTGTACTGTGGGTGCCTAATTCGATTTACATTTTCTACAGTTCACGACACTATCCAATGACTCATCGTATGAATATAACACAAAATTAGATCAAGTAGAGTGCCTAACTAGCATGCATACAAAAATAAACAAAATAAGTGTGATTAGCACAAGTATGTGAAGTGGATAATCAAATAACCCTACCACCAGGCTTCTACGCACCTGCAACCTAGTTTGTACATTGATCACAGCAAGTGCAAGAAAAGATACACAGTAGAATCGTAAGTCAAAGAGGTTAGCCATTCCTTGACCTTTGATTTTGCTTCCTTTAGTGAGGACTGCTTTATATAAGACAATTGTACTGATCTGTTGTAAATGTAATTGTCCTTATATGGGCTAAAGCGTCTAGCAAAGCTCGTGTTGACCTTAGGTAAGGGGAGTCTAAAAATACGACGTTTAAGTAGGTTTGGATACTCTGCTGAACAGATTTAGAGAAGATACGATATAATGTAAAGTACCTTTTTTTTATACCACTTAGGTGGCAGACAAGCACACGGCCCACCTGATGGAAAGTGGTTACCGTGGCCTCTGGACGTATGCAACACCAGGGGCGTCACACTCGTGCTGCCGACCCTGAAGAAACCTTCTAATGCCCTTCTTGAAGAACCCCATATTGTAGTCGCTTGGGAAAACCATCGCGGGGAGTTCATTCCACAGCTTGAGTGTGCGAGGGATGAAGTTCCTTTCATACCGCACAGTGCGCACTATTTCCGGTCGCAATGTGTGAGGATGAACTACCCGCCTATGACGAGAAGTGCGATGATAGAATATAACTGTGGGCATCATGTCAAACAATTCATCTGAGCACAAACCATTGTATAGGCGGTAAAACACACACAGTGAAGCAAAGTCTCTCCTGAGACTGAGAGGTTCCACATCGCCTGTGAGTATGGGATTGCCGACGAGCCTCAACGCCCGTTTTTGTACCGAGTCGAAAGGGTCAAGCTGGCACGCAGGCGCACCGGCAAAAAGGCCTACTCATATAACGTCAAAAATATCGAATTAAATATTATTTGCGAGGTCACTTTGACGGATATTGATTTGAGGTTGAGCAGGGATCCTCGGTACTGTTCATACTCGTGTCTACGGTTAGGTAAACTTAGTCAGGAGCGCTCTAAAGCGTGTGGCCGAGTAGTATCCAAGCTGGTTGGAAGGTTACGCAACATTAACCAAAAATAACTCCTCGATGTATGGGTATGGGATGTACTCCCCCAATCTCTTCGAGGCCAAAGGCAACTCACACATTAACCAGTCCCGTAAAAGCTAAAAATAAGTGAAATGAACAATAGAAAGAAAAAGTAAAACGAGAACGGATTCCAGCTCCAAGAGCTCCAATTTGCAGGGTCCATGGAGAAGGAAATGATAGCGGAGTTGTTGCAAAGGCAATCGAGTCGCGTGCTTCCATACTGTCAAAAGGACTCCTATATATAGACGTCAGTTCTGTGACGTCACCACTCAGTTCTAGTGGCACGTCGTTGCGATAGGTTGTCATTTTTGGTTAAAAGTTCAAAGATAAAAATAGTTTTGACCCGATTTAAGAATGAAGTGTGCGGTACAAGGGTGTACAAATTGTAGAGATAAGATGTTTAAATATATTGATTTACTAAATTTACTCATGCACTTCGTTCATCCCAATTTTGGCAACATTTGACACTTTTGGCAAAAATTGACAACATTCTTCAAAACACTCTCAGCGAAATTCTAAATGTGGCCTTGAACGACCGAGCCTGGCTCCAAGCGTCCTTACCAGTCCGCTTGGGTGGTCTCGGCGTTCGCAAAATTTCTGATGTTAGCCTTCCAGCATTTTTGTCATCGGTCCACGGCACTGAGGAGTTAACCAGGAAAATTCTTATAAATACACAGGTTAACTCTGAGGTGTCATGCAAGTCCGATGCCATTAATGTTTGGAAGGTTGCTTGTCCCAACACTGAATTGCCTGGTAACCTTTTCTCCCAGAGACAATGGGATGCGCCGCTCTGCAAGCTGGTAAGAGACAGTTTAATACGCACGTCTTCCCATGTTTCAGAGCGTGCGCGCCTGTTGGCTGTGGGGGAATGGGAGTCAGGTCTCTGGATTCAGGCACTTCCATCGCCCAACATAGGTACTATGTTGGACGATACTACTTTCCGCCTTGCCACTTGCCTTCGCCTAGGAGCGCCGTGCGTTTCTCCCCATCGTTGCCACTGCGGTGAAGCTGTCGACAGCCTTGGGCACCATGGCCTTTCATGCAGCAGAAGCGCTGGGCGTATGTCGCGACACGCCTGCATCAACGACATTATCCGCCGTGCTCTTGCCACTGCTGGCGTGCCAGCCATTCGTGAACCTAATGGGCTGGCGCGTGAGGATGGCAAGAGACCGGATGGTATGTCGTTGCTGCCTTGGAAGATGGGTAGGCCTTTGGTGTGGGATGCAACATGCGTCGACACCCTTGCGCCTTCACATCTTTCAGGCACAGCAGGCTGTGCCGGTGCTGCTGCTGCATCTGCGGAAAACCTCAAACGGCGCAAATACTGTAATCTAACAGGTGATTATATATTTGAGCCGTTTGGGGTTGAAACGTTGGGGACATGGGGCCCAAGTGCACGCATTGTGTACAAAGATTTGACAAAGCGGCTGATCGACGCTACGCGTGACCAGAAGGCTGGTTATTATCTTGCACAGAGAATAAGCATTGCCATTCAACGTGGCAATGCTGCCAGCCTTCTGGGAACGTTACCGGTCGGTGACGATGTGGAGGAATTTCACGACGCATTATGCATGTAAATATTTTATTTATTTATTTAATTTAGTTTATTTTAGTAATAATAGTTTGTAGTTTTAATTTAATTTAGTACTATTTTTAACTTGTAATTTTCCTTGAAAATAAATAATATATTGATGATATAACATTTCATCAGTAAGTCCGCTATATTTTTATTTTTATTTTTAGAAAAAAAATGTCTTTATAGAACCATCTAGCGGAGAGAAGAAATAAGTAACCTTGTCTTACTTGTATAATGTTGTAACAACAATTCAATTCATTCTATAAAAAAATCACCACAATAATTTCACTGGACTTCATTAGTAATTCCGCAATTGTTATTTTATTAATTCTTACATTATATTTGGGTGAAATTGAAAATTGAAAATAAAAAAATTGAGCCATCTGTCGGTATCTGCCCAAATCATTTAGGGGGGCTAAATGATTCTGCTATAATTCTACATATGGCCTTATTTAAAATAAATGGTGTGCATCATAGTAGTGAGACCACTATATTCACATTATTTTTAGGAAGCCAATAAAATTGTCAACATTATATTATATCATTTTAGGTTTCCCATTAACCCAGAAATAAAAAAATGCGTGGATAGGTACGTATTTTAAATAGACCTTCCAGCTGGTAGGTACCCCACAAAATATTCCAGAATCTGTTCGAGGTCCTTCAATGAAGATGACTTCTATAAAACAAAAAAGTGATTTAAAAAATTACAGCCTAAATGGACATCATTCAGATTGGGCTAATTTTTATTTTGCCGGCCAAAGAAAAAAAATACAATATTCGGTTAGAGCTTGTTCTTACTAACATTTTTTATTAGTGCGTCAAAGTTGAGGGACCACTTCCAATGGTTTTATTAGAGTTTAAAAATCTTAAAAATATACACTTTTTATGATACGAACTATTCAAAATAAATGAAAAATATTGTTATACATTGGAAGAATAGTTAATAAAAGCAATAAAAAATAAACCCCATACTGCATATTGTTGTTTTTCGTCCATTTATTTACGGCTAAAATTGAAAGTGTCGATTAAAGAAAATAAAATCCGCTAGAATTTTTCCTTATTAGCATTTTTTATTATGGCGTCATAGCTGAGGGACCACTTCCCTCGGTTTTATTTATATTCAAAAATCTTGAAAACATACATTTTTTATGATACGAACTATTGAAAATGAATTAAAAATATTGTTCTATATTGGAAGAGTAGTTCATATAAGTAATAAAAAATAAACCGCATATTACATATCGTTGTTTTTCATCCATTTATCTAGGTTAAAAATTGAAAGTGCCAGTTAAAGAAAACAAATGTGATATTCCGCTAGAGCTTGTACGCGTTTGCATTTTTATTATGGTGTCAAAGCTGAAGGACAACTTCATTGGTTTTTTTTTTTGAGTTCAAAAATCTTGGGTTTATACATTTTTTATACGTATTATTGAAAATGAATGAGAAATATTGATTTATATTGGTTAAAGGTGCATTTCCAATTGAACTTAGTAAATATTTTGCCGGCCACTAAAAAAAAGTGCTTGATTTTGATAGAACACAACATTGTAAGCATTTTTTATTACTACACCAAAGTTCTAAATCGATTCCTTGAGATTTTATTTAGGGTTCAATATTTAGTAAAGTCCGACCAATAAAATAAAAAACCCGTACTGGGGGCGCCAAAAACATCTATGATATGACAACACCAAGTATAGTGATACATATGTAAAATGCCAATATTTTTTCAACACACTTGCTTATGAACAGGCTTTTATTTCCCCGCAATTAAGCACGGAATGACACCTAATTAAAACTGTGACTTTTTCATTGCTTCTTCTTCCTCCTAGCGTTATTCCCAGTCGCATCCGAAGCTTTCAGCTTGGAGTCTGGGGTCCGCTTTTACCAGTCATAGCTACAGATTTGGCTAGACCTCGATATTTTCCGTGAAGCGATTGCCACCTGACCTCCACGACCCAATGTTAACATTAGGCGATATCGAAGCTTTGCAGCTAGACCGTTGTTTTTGGACTTTTTAGGGCACCAACTACCCGTAACGACTGCCATAGATGTTCTTATGGCAACCGGGACCGACGGCTTAACGTGCTGTCCGAGGCACGACCAGACCAATGCAAATACCCATATTTAATGCACACAAATATTTGCACTGAGCGGGGATCGAACCCGCGCCTCCTGCGTAGCGGCCGCGTTCACTACCGCTACGTCACGGAGGCTGTCATGTTTATCATTGCCATTATTCACAAAAGTGAGTTATAGACTTCTTTTTTTTAATTTCATTGATTAAGTTGCTTTGTTCTTATATAAGGTTTTATTTTTATTTTTTATATACCTACTTGACGCGAGACAAATGTACATACGTTCATCGTTCATACTTAGTCTTAAGAAACCCTTTTATTTTTTGTAAACTGACGTCCTTAAAATGCCGCAGTGGAGTTTGTTGCGCCGTTTCTTCTCCATTAGCGCTTAGGAAGCGGTACTTAGTTTTAAGGAGTTTTTGACGTCAAAAAGCTGTAACAGTGTTGCACTATTTTGAGAAATAAAGACTTTGACTTTGACTTAAAAAAGTTTCGATACAAAAAAGATCGTGTCCAATATTACAAACGAATTAATATACCTATTGCTTGCTCATTTCATGCAGCTTCGTATTTTAAAAGATAATTTCAACTTGTAGTACGTGTTTAATATACAAAACTTTCACTAAAATGTTTTTTTTTTCTCTGTTAAAAAGTTAAGTTTTTCTCTGTTAAGTTTTCTGGTTAAAATAGAAAAATAGACGCGGCGTGTTATACTGGTTAAAAGGACTGGGCACAAATCAAAACACAGTAGTATCCGTATAATAGTTTACTGCTTGGAATGGTAAATACAAGTTAGACATACAGTTACATTACACTATGTATAGAACAGGGACCACGCGATATTGGTTTTCGGACTGCATAAAATTCTTGTATTTTATGCCTAACAGCACAGAGATCAAAATAATCGAGCATGATTTTCTTTTTTGCGTTAGGCTTATTTTTCTTAGGCGTAGAAAATACATTTGACGTTTGACCTTCTCTTCGTATTTTTATTACAGAAGATCGGGATATACCTAAAAATGTGAATAATAATTAGTCACAGTAAAATCAGTAGTTTAGGCCAATTTCATTGCACGTACTCTATGATGGACCTACCCGTCATATTGACAACAAGGTCTGTGATGTTATTTAGAGGAACAGAGTCCAATCCTTCCTACTTTTTATCCGACAAATACTTTGTTATATTATAAATTACTTTTCTTAACTGGCTTTTAATAGTTTTCGGCATATTACTATAGTTTTGTAGTTTTGTAGCGCTCTCAAACTCAACAACACGCACAATTGACACTACACTGACAGATGACCAAATGACATTGTATAGATTGTTACCATATGAAGAAATTAGTTCCAATAGTTTACCGCAATATGGCGAGGTATTTTATTTTCCTGGTCGGGCTTTATAAAGTGTGACTATTTAATTACTTAGTTCAAAAATTGAAAGTGCCGGTCAAAGAAAACAAATAGATATGATATTCCGCTAGAGCTTGTCCTCATTAGCATTTTTTTATGGTGTCAAAGCTGAAGGATAACTTCCCTCGGTTTTATTTGAGTTCAAAAATCTTGGATATATACATTTTTTTTTACGAATTATTGAAAATGAATGAGAAATATTGATTTATATTGGTTAAAAGTGCATTTCCAATTGAACTTAGTAAATGAGTTCATCATATTCCACAGTTACAAGGCACTAATGGCAATGCCTTATGGATGATTCGTGGACGATAGCAGTCACGTCATGTCCAGGTTCGTCAACATTATACATACATTATCATAGATAAAACAAGAAGGGTGAAGTGTTTTCTTTGACCGGCACTTTCAATTTTGGATCTAAATGAATGGACGAAAAACAACAATATGCAGTATAGGGTTTATTTTATATTGCTTTTATTAACTATTCTTCCAATGTAGAACAATATTTTTCATTTATTTTTAATAGTTCGTATCTTAAAAAGTGTATATTTTTAAGATTTTTAAACTCAAATAAAACCGTTGGAAGTGATCTCTCAACTTTGACGCAATAATAAAAAATGCTATCTTACTAGCTCTAACAGAATATCGTATTTTTTTTCTTTGGCCGGCACTTTCAAAATTAGCCCAGATATGTATGGAGAGTGAATGTTCTCCTTTGCTATACCTAATTGTACATACGTATACCAGAAATACATAAGTGAAAATTTTACAATATAATAACATAATTTTTTTATATTTCTACATTATTTTCTTGCTTTATTAATTTCCTTTTTGAAAAAGTTAGGGATCCGCACTTAGCGCCTTCGCTGGCATAGGCGGGTGCGGGTCGCGGTCGTCCGCTTCGCGTGCTTGTTTCATGTTATTTCAAGAGCAGCGCTACGTGAGGCGGATACCCGTCACACGTGACGCGGGCGGCGGGGCCCGCCACGCGGGCAGCGGGGCACGCGCCGTGTGTCCGCGCGACGGAGCACGCAAGCGGGTCTGTTTCAACAAAATCATCGACCGCCGCTACGTTATCCGTGTCACACGCGCCGTGCTTGTACAGTCGTTGCAATAAACTTAGAATAATCCTTAGCTGCAAACTGAAAGCTTTTTTACGGCAAATACCTTTGAAATTTTTTGGTAAACGAAACTTAAATAGAATGTTATTTTGAAGGTCAGTCTTATATTATTCATAGAACAACATAATATATCAATATAAAATGCAAAAGCAGGAACCTGCTCCCGGATGCATTGCACCACTTGTACCCCCAAGCGAGTCGCGAGCCAGCCCTGCTAATAGGTATATTGTGTAAAGTAAAACCAAAAATTCCGTGAACCAAAGGAGTTCGCCTCTTTCTCTTCAGTTTTGACAAACCGTGCAAAATTGTCTTTGATTTACAATAAACTAATTATGATAGCTGTACATTCTTATACGAAAACTTGGTTACAAATTCGCCACACAACAATCTAGACGTGACATAATATGGGCTAATTGGCTGACGCCTTTGTTCACGTCGTCGTCTTTTGGCTAAGTAATATATCAATAAATGATCCATAGTTATCGACTGTACACCGACGCTATTGAAATTATACTGGTGACAGACGCCCGTCGCGGACGTCCGCAACGGAGCAGCGGACAGGAGGGCGCCCGGCACGGGCGCCCGCGCCTGACGTCCGCGACCCGCACCCGCTTATGCCAGCGAAGGCGCTAAAACTCCAATAATGCAACCCAATCATTATGTCCTTATATTCCTTATATCAGAGTTCCACGCGGACGGAGCCGCGGGCAATAGCTTGTATATATAGTGGTCAATATGTAAGTGGTCTCGCTGTCATTAAACACATAGATTATTCTAGAATTCTGTGCAGCGCTTTGTGGCGAGTGGTAAAACTACAATGGAAATTGCATGCATTATTTCTATTTGGTTTCGCCATGCCACACTAGATGGCATTCTAAAAAGTGGGAGGGGCTTAGACTTAGGAGAAGAGACGCAAGGGGGACGAGGTATGGCGTCATGCCCCCCGCGTCTTCTTCTCACGCGACGCGTTTTTATTACGAGAAATTTCACTGGAACATCTCCGTTTACTAATCATAGTCTGTCCTCCGTGGCAGTGTCCAATCCAAACAGAATTAACACTGCAATGCAATTCTGTAAGCGCCCAATGACGAGGACGACGTTGCGACTACTATATAGAATGTCATTGGTCGATCTCCAGTGACGTCACCCAGTCCGACCAATGACAATCTATATCAAGGTTGTCGCAACGTTGTGCTCGTCGTTGTGCGCTTACAGAATTGCATTGCTGATGATAATGATTAAACAAGACCTCCTATTTCCAACAGACGCAAAATAAATTCTTTTACAACACACCTGCTCATAAAATTGATATTATTTCACCGCAATTAGGCACGTAATGACACCTATTATCAAACTGTGACTTTTTCATTGCTATTATTCACAAGTGAGTAATAGATTCTTTTTTAAATTTTATAGGTTAAGTTTCTATGTTCTTAAAAAAGTTTCGATACAAAAAAGAACGTGTTTATTAGTACAAATAAATTAATATACGAATATACATTTGATGCATTTTCGTATTTAAATAAATAATTTCAACTTGTAATAAATAAAATTTTCACTCAAATTTAACTTTTTTTTTCCTCTAAGTACAGAAAAAAAACAGAGTAAAAAAAATTAAATATTCAAACCTCATTCTTTTGAATATGGCCGATCACCGTTGTTAGATGCGCACGCATAGGAAATCTAATTAATTTGTAGTACTGTTTATTTAGTATATACAGTATTATTTTATTCGCAAGTGTGTTGTAAAACGTCGTATGCCACGCGTGAGTATGATGATTACCGTCCTCAGCTCTCTTAAGACCCTCGCCTGACGGCTCGGGACTCAATGGCGCCTCGGTGGTGATCACCAACTTTACTCACTTGTACCATAATGTACTATTATCTGTGTATATCTATAACTGCAAAACCAAAGAGGTTATTCTCTCGTTGTTACATTTCAAATTAATGATAATGGATCGCTTTTATATCATTTTAGTGCGCAGAAAGAGCCGAATAAGGGTCACTTTATTCGATACAACTGAATTATACCCTCTTTTGAACTCAACATTCTCATTCGATTTTCTATTTTTATACACAGAGAAATTCTTTATTAAGAGGGAGGTCAAAGCGCTTTTGATATCTATGTCAATTGTCACATAGATATTTTAGGAGGCCTTTGATCTTCCTTCTATTAAAAAAAGCTGTTTTTAAATGTAGATAACGAGTCGGTCTACGATCGAAAGGTACCGGCTTCGAATCTTAATAATTACTAATTGGTAATAACCTATCATTTCCTTAATCATGCTCTGTCCTCCGTGGTAATTACCGACGTAAATCCACTTCTTAACACAACTGTACATTTAACTTTACCTACTATACCTACTGTGTACAAGAATCTGTAAAATATTGATTATATTATCTATCTATCTATCTATCTCTCTATCTATCTATCTATCTATCTATCTATCTATCTTAGTTAGGAGGATTAAAAGGAATATTAGTAACTCGTTGTTGCTTCTTAATAAAAAAGTTAAAATAAAAAATACGAAATACAATATGGCCACCGTGTCGTCCTCTCTGCGAATCATTTATTCATGGCATTCACCCTAATAGAATTATTTTCAAGGTTAATTTAATTATCAGCCCGATATTCGGCAAATCAATAAAAACTTTCACCGTAACTGTGATAGAATCAGTTAGAATATTCTAGAAACAAACTACCTACTTTGGGAAATGTTTCTAGTTATTCTCTCGTTGTTACATTTCAAATTAATGATAATGGATCGCTTTTATATCATTTTAGTGCGCAGAAAGAGCCGAATAAGGGTCACTTTATTCGATACAACTGAATTATACCCTCTTTTGAACTCAACATTCTCATTCGATTTTCTATTTTTATACACAGAGAAATTCTTTATTAAGAGGGAGGTCAAAGCGCTTTTGATATCTATGTCAATTGTCACATAGATATTTTAGGAGGCCTTTGATCTTCCTTCTATTAAAAAAAGCTGTTTTTAAATGTAGATAACGAGTCGGTCTACGATCGAAAGGTACCGGCTTCGAATCTTAATAATTACTAATTGGTAATAACCTATCATTTCCTTAATCATGCTCTGTCCTCCGTGGTAATTACCGACGTAAATCCACTTCTTAACACAACTGTACATTTAACTTTACCTACTATACCTACTGTGTACAAGAATCTGTAAAATATTGATTATATTATCTATCTATCTATCTATCTATCTCTCTATCTATCTATCTATCTATCTATCTATCTATCTATCTTAGTTAGGAGGATTAAAAGGAATATTAGTAACTCGTTGTTGCTTCTTAATAAAAAAGTTAAAATAAAAAATACGAAATACAATATGGCCACCGTGTCGTCCTCTCTGCGAATCATTTATTCATGGCATTCACCCTAATAGAATTATTTTCAAGGTTAATTTAATTATCAGCCCGATATTCGGCAAATCAATAAAAACTTTCACCGTAACTGTGATAGAATCAGTTAGAATATTCTAGAAACAAACTACCTACTTTGGGAAATGTTTCTAGAATAATGATGCGGCCAAAAATGAACCTTAATATTGGAATGATAGGTCTTAGTTTTCATAAATGCTTTGGTATTATCTTTCAGTGTCCTGGTAACAAACTACTTTAGAAGTCCTGTGTTTCTAGAACTATGATGCGGTCAAAAGTAAACCTTAATGTAGGAAGCTTGTCTCATTTTTCTTAAATGCTTTGCTGTTGTGTGGTTATTACATAGGACATTTTATCTATGTTGCCAGTTCGCTAATAATTCACTATCTTTGATTTGGAAACCAGTCCAACCAGACATCCTGTTAATTTTTTTTTTATACCACTTAGTTAGCAGACAAGCACACGGCCTATGGACGTATGCAACACCAGGGGCGTCGCACTCGCGCTGCCGACCCTGAAGAAACCTTCTAATGCCCTTCTTGAAGAACCCCATATTGTTGTCGCTTGGGAAAACCACCGCAGTAATTGATTGAACATTAGTAAGATGGTAAGAGCTAGTAGGTACAGGACTCCAGGAAATCTAAAAGGTGCCACCAGCCACCTAAGTGATATAAAAAAAACTACTTAATATTGTAGGCCACGTCAATTTAACTTCACCTCTCCTGATGGTAAGCTGAAGGCAAAGTCTCAGGAAAGAGGGTCACCATTATAGACACGTACCATGTTACAATGGTGGCACTCAGCTTGACGGCCTCATCAGATGCTTTTCACGCCCTGATTAAAGGACCCGGGACTGTAGGACGAAGGAAAATACAAATACCTACCCATATTCATACATACAAATATTTTCAGTGACCCAAGATCGAACCTGCGCCACCTGTATAGTGTATAGTCGTCAGTCGGCATCGTTAGTGAACACACACTTTAATCGGTATTTATATAGGAAACAAGTGTTTCTCAAACTTTTTTGTATAATGTTCGTCTGTGCAAGCTGTGACGCACAACACACCGAGGGTCCGGTCTGCAGTGTATGTAAAAGTCATTACGACTTTCAATGCTCTGGGATTACGGAGGGTGGTTACCGCAAGCTGGGGGACAGAAAACAGAACTGGCGTTGCTTGAAATGTAAGTCATCCTCATCTCCATGTCTAACTCCGATTTCCCCTCAGCCACACCAGCTGGACAAGATGCAGGAGCAACTAAACAGGATTGTTCTTCAATTGGAATCTCTTCCAGCACTGGTTGCTGATATCAAGGCGATAAAAGACGATCTAATCTGCGTAAGGGAGTCGGTGGAGATGGCACATCACCTTATCAACACGTTCTCAGATAAAGTCAAGAATCTGGACTCGCGAATTAAGGTGATGGAGAGGGCAGCGAGCGATGTCCCGCACCTTCAGTCCGAAGTTGAAAGACTGACAAACGAGTTACAGATACGGGATCAATGGGCACGAGCTAACAATGTCGAAATTCGAGGAATCCCTGAAAAGCAAGGTCAGAATCTGTATGAGATAGTTGAGAAGATTGGCACGTTGTCTGATCTCACCGTTAAACGACAAGATATGAATTATATAGCACGGGTACCTACTCGCATTCCAGACACTTGTAAGCCAATAATTGTTGCGTTTAACAGCCGCTACGTAAAGGAAGAATTTATGGCATCAGCTCGCAAGATAAAGAACCTCAACGTGTCTCATCTGGGTTTCTCGTCGACTGCAAAATTCTATGTGAACGACCATCTAACACCCGCAAATAAGTTACTACTTAACAAGGCGAAGGTGTTGGCAAAAGAGAAAAACTTCCAGTATATTTGGGTCAAACACTGTAAAATCATGGTGAGGAGGTGTGACGCGTCGCCTACATTTTTTATAAGGAGCGAAAAAGACCTACTAAAAATAACCTCGTAAATAGAATTTATTTTTTAATTACTAACGTACAAACTTTGAGAGCCACATTCAACAACAAAGCTCACCGAGTACTTCTTATCGCTGCATCGAACCGGTTTGATCTAATGCGGTTGCAGCACTGCATGCAATTATTGTTATTGAGTGTAAGCTTGCATTATCGCATACGGTTTACTATTGCGTGTAGCTGTGTCCCTGTGAGTTTATACTACCGCTCGGACTATTATCTACTTACACTTATTCTAGAACTTATTTTTTTGCATTATACCCCAGTTTCGACCATTTATAACACTGCTATTTTACTTATGAGAATTTTTAATGATTTAGTGATATATCAACTTTATTATGTTGTCTTATTGATAAGTACCTATGCAATGATTTTACGGACCATCGAATGCCTCAACAGTGTTGTATTTGTTTGTGAAGTATGCGTGTTGTTGTTGTTATCAGTGTGTTGTAGCTATAGCGTATATCGTTTAGGATATTTCTACAGATCTGTGCTAACTGTTTATAAAATGCTGATCTGCGTATCGTGCTGTGGACCTTTTCTGTGTGGCGTACTACTGCAGCAGTTTTTCCAAATAACATGTTTCGTAATTAGGTGTTATCATATTGTCTTTAAAAATGGTTTTCATTAACTTATACTACCAAAACACTCAGGGACTGCGTACGAAAACGCACGTATTTAAGCGTAATTTACTTCTGAATACGTATGACGTGATCTTGCTGACAGAGACCTGGCTGCTTGACGGTGTCAGTGATGAGGAGCTTTTTGATGATAGATACATAGTGTTCCGACGTGATAGGAATTATTCTGACACACACGAAAAATTTGGCGGTGGTGTACTTATAGCTGTCAGACGTGAGCTGTCTGCCTTACACAGGCGAGAATGGAACTCCTCGGCTGAGGATATCTGGGTTACAATTAGTTATACAGCCAAGGATTGTTCTCCGCGCAAAATACATTTGTGCACCATATACCTATGCACTGAAAACTTGGGTAATTCATTTAATTCTCAGCTCACAAATTTCACTAGTCAACTCTCAACTATAATTAACTCATGTCCCGACGATACTTTCATCGTAACGGGTGACTTCAACCTTACCAACGTAAGTTGGTTAAACGGTGAGGATGGCCTGGAGCCTTCGGGTATTTCAGGTGTCACGCAGGTACACTTTTTCGATACCATTTCCGAATGTAATTTAAAACAATTTAATTCTTTTTGTAATGATAACGATAGATATTTAGACCTTATACTGTGCAACTCTGAATTAACCGTTAACGTATGTGAGTATCCTATAGTGCGTGAGTATGTGCATCACAAAGCAATGAATATCACAATGAATTGCACTGATATTAAATATTTAAAATGTAACCCTAGAATGAAATACTTCTATGAACGTGGTGACTACGACAATATTAATGCCTCGCTAGATGAGATCAGGTGGGAGGATTCCTTAATGTCTTGCACGTTGGAGGCTGCCATAGAATATTTTTATTCACACCTTTACGTCAATATAGACAAATATATACCTCATAGGCTTATTCACTCCTCAAGTTACCCCCCTTGGTATAGTTCATGCCTAAAAAAGATTCTTAAGGAGAAGTATAAATATTTTAAGAAATTCAAAATGTATGGAAATGCAGATGATTATGTCACTTTCAGTTTGCTCCGTAAAAGAGCAAAGCGCGTTGAGGAGGATTGTTATCGCTCTTTTATTGAAAATGCTGAACAGTCCATCATTAAGGACCCTAAATTATTCTGGAGCTTTATTAAGTCCAATAAAAAGGGCGGTAACTCTTATCCGTCGTCGATGTCGTATAATGGCACATCAGCCACTTCCAACGAAGAAACATGCAATATGTTTGCTGTTTATTTTCAGTCGACTTTTCTTCCCCCCTCATCTCCCTCGCTGTCCTCGCATATGCCCCCTGGTGACCCGGATAATCCTGACTGTGCTCATGAGATAAGCGACATTGAAATTAAACCTGACGCTGTGCGTAAATTGCTTAAATCTATAGACCTCAGTAAAGGACCAGGTCCTGATAATATTGTTCCAAGATTCATAGTGAAATGCGCTGAGCAACTGACCGAACCGCTAACCATCTTGTTTCAACGCTCTGTAAAGGAAGGGTATGTGCCCAACATCTGGAAGTCAGCTTTCGTCACTCCCATTCACAAAAACGGTAACAGAAGTTTCGTAAGTAATTATAGACCTATCTCAAAGCTGTGTATTTTCGCAAAGCTTCTTGAACGACTTGTGTATGACCAGGTATACAACGCACTCTCGAGCTCGATAGTACCCAATCAACACGGCTTTGTGAAAAACAGGTCAACTGCTAGTAATCTTCTCACCTTCGTTGACTTCACGTCATCCAAAATGGAGGGAGGGGGGCAAGTAGATAGCATATACACTGATTACAGTAAAGCCTTTGATCGTATCGATCATAGGATACTGTATCAGAAGCTCCTGCGAGTGGGGGTGCACGGGAGCTTGTTCAGATGGTTCGTATCCTACATCGAAAATAGGTCTCAAGCTGTTGCACTCAATGGATCCATATCCAACTGGCACACTGTGCCTTCTGGAGTCCCTCAGGGATCCCTGTTAGGACCTCTACTGTTCAATCTTTTTATCAATGACATTGCATCCTGCTTTGTACACTCACAATTTCTGATGTACGCTGACGATATGAAAATTTACAGACTAATAAAAACTGTAGACGATTGTTTTCTTTTACAGCAAGATCTCACGAGATTTCAAGAATATTGTCATGAAAATAAATTAGATATCAATGTCTCCAAGTGTTATGTTATCAGTTTTACTCGTAAGCCACACATACACGATTTTAATTACGCTCTCAAAGGTAGCATACTTAAGCGAGTCCAGGAGGTCCGAGACTTGGGGGTAACGCTTGACTCAAAGCTCACGTATGGAAAGCATGTAGACAATATCGTGAAGAGAGCTTACAAAATGCTAGGTTTTGTCATTAGATCATGCTCACAATTTTCAAACATAAAAGTGATAAAAATACTTTACTGCTCGTACGTTCGCAGCGTCCTTGAGTACTGCTCACAGGTTTGGAATCCGCAGTATGATGTTCATATTAGCAGATTGGAATCAATACAGAAAAGGTTCTCAAAATTCTTGCGGTATAGATGCAACACACATGATGACACTTATGAGGTAAGCTGTAGGAGACACCACTTGCTGCCCCTTGAAAAGAGGCGGAGACTTGCGGATGTAGCTTTGCTACTAAAAATAGCACAATCTAAGGTGGAATCTCCATATCTCCTCTCCATGATACACTTGAAGGTCCCTACCAGATCTGTACGAATACCTGTTCCTCTTCACATACCCTGCAGTGTTACCAACTATAGAAGCAACTCTTTCTTCCTTAGAGCAGCTAAGTTTGTGAACAGAACATCTGAATACCCAGAATTAGACTTGTTCAACACAAGTCCTGCTAAATACAAACGTATGGTCAGTGATTACTGGTTTGAATTGGCTCTCTAGGTGTTTTGTGTCGAGCCTCTTCTTCTTCTGGCTAATTTATCATCTATTATTAGTATATAAAACCGTCCTTGTATATTTTATAAGTGTATTGCATTTGTTTTCTATATGTGAAAACATATAAATGGTTTCTGGTTATGTAAGAAGATGTTACATAGTTCTAATGCTGTTTGTTTTCCAAATAAAATAAAATAAAAAAAAATAGGAAGCTTGTCTCATTTTTCTTAAATGCTTTGCTGTTGTGTGGTTATTACATAGGACATTTTATCTATGTTGCCAGTTCGCTAATAATTCACTATCTTTGATTTGGAAACCAGTCCAACCAGACATCCTGTTAATTTTTTTTTTATACCACTTAGTTAGCAGACAAGCACACGGCCTATGGACGTATGCAACACCAGGGGCGTCGCACTCGCGCTGCCGACCCTGAAGAAACCTTCTAATGCCCTTCTTGAAGAACCCCATATTGTTGTCGCTTGGGAAAACCACCGCAGTAATTGATTGAACATTAGTAAGATGGTAAGAGCTAGTAGGTACAGGACTCCAGGAAATCTAAAAGGTGCCACCAGCCACCTAAGTGATATAAAAAAAACTACTTAATATTGTAGGCCACGTCAATTTAACTTCACCTCTCCTGATGGTAAGCTGAAGGCAAAGTCTCAGGAAAGAGGGTCACCATTATAGACACGTACCATGTTACAATGGTGGCACTCAGCTTGACGGCCTCATCAGATGCTTTTCACGCCCTGATTAAAGGACCCGGGACTGTAGGACGAAGGAAAATACAAATACCTACCCATATTCATACATACAAATATTTTCAGTGACCCAAGATCGAACCTGCGCCACCTGTATAGTGTATAGCGGTCGCGTTCACTACTTTGATGCTGACTGTACTTTTGGTACATTTCAATTTATTGCAACTTAAAGAGACGTTAATGCTCTTTTTAATACTTATAATTATTCGCCCTTTAAGGATATTTTTTTTATATTTAGTCCGTCAATTGACTGCACCCCGTTAGATGGTAAAAAGCTGAGGAGCAGTCCAAAAGATACAGATCACCATTTCTGATGCTATTGGCCTTAAAAAGGTTGTAACATGGTACGTGTCTGTAATGGTGACCCTCTTTTTAGAGACTTTGCCTTCAGCTTACCATCAGGCGAGGCGAAGTCAAATTGACGTGTCCTATATAAAAAAAAAGAAAAAATCCCTAACTTAACGGCCTTGATAGATGCTTTTTCACGCTCTGCTTGAAATACCCGGGACTGTAGGAAGAGGGTTGATGTGAGCCCTTTTTATATACCTCAGAGGCTTTATTCTCCGAAAGCACTTGAGGTATTTCGTCTATAATAATGATTACGTAACTTCCGTTGTTAAATATGTTACGGGTTGCTTAATAGTTGCTCGTTTTTTTTTAAATGTAAAGATGTTACTTCATCTTTTCTGGGTCCTTGAGAACAGTGTATTAAAAGTAACTTATTCTTGTGGTGAAGTAGAAAAAATACCTACAGTCAGTATTAGATCGATCTTGACGAACAAATTACTTGAAATGATCTTAATACCTTAGTAACTATTCCCCCCAAGGAGGCGGCGGAGCGGGAGCGGGACCTTGCGGTCCGCGAGGAGCGGAGGAGAATCGCAAACCGCGCGGCCCGCGACGACAGACGGCAACTCGGGCGTCGGAGGTCGCAGAACGACCTCCGTCCCCCATGAGCGCGGGCCTGGAGGTGACGGGTGGAGCCGCCTGTCACCCTAGCAGAAGCAGGCCGCAGTGGCGGCGCGCATTGCGTGCCTCCCCATACCCGGGGGCGAGTTGGGGACTCCGTGGTTCCCACACCGGATGAGGGCCAGTTCGAGAGATATGGCCCTGGGTCGGCCGGGGTGCGGGGGATATGGCTACGACAATCTCACCTCCGGCAACCGACCGGCCTGCCTTTCAAAGAGTTATGTAAGTCCTTCATCAAAACACGAAACAAATTCTAGACTCCAATAAAAACAAATCCTAGGCCAAACAAACAAATTTGCCATAACTCTCGCGGTGTGATATATAACTTTGTTTATGTACCTATAATTTGAAACAATCCACATATATATTATATTTGTTTGTTTTCTTTGTGATATATCATATTAAAGACATGAGAATGGCAACAGTGGCACAAATTATAAGTAATGTGTGCCATACACACATTCATTTTGATATGTTAGGGTTTGTATGAATACGGGCGTGAATAAATTTGTTATTTATGTTATTCATGATTATGTTTTCCATAAACATATCATATTATACATTTTCAGAACCGAAAGAAATGTGATATGCTTGTGCCCGCCGATGTCGGTTGTCAAGACTTTTGCTCATATCTCCGGTTCTTCTCAACCAATTGTGATCAAACAAACGTAAGACTTCAAGTCTGACCAAAAGATCTTTCAAACAAAAATCCGCACCAAAATCTGTTTAGTAGTTTTTTCATCCATGGTGGGCAAACAGTTCATATAATAGGTATTTTTAAATAACCCCAATAGACAGTCACGAACCTTCACATTGATTTAACAGTAGATATAAAAAAAATCTTTTTACTTCCATTCCAATATAGTCTAGAGACATAATCATGCATCAGCATAATCGACCAATTTCTATGAGAAGCACGAGTCTTGCAATACAGTAAAATATATAATTTCACCAAATAAAGATATATAAAGACGATAAAGTGTCTGTTCAAAACGTCGGGTATTATCCTAATCGTGAAACTATCCGGCCTTATGCTGAAAACAATTGGTGTGACTCTTATGTCGCAGATAGAATTTTAAAAAATAAAATCGGCCAAGTGCGAGTCGGACTCGCCCATGAAGGGTTCCGTAGTAGCAAAGGCGAAAATTGTGGTTTATGACGTATTAAAAAAAAACTACTGACTGGATCTCGTTCGAACCAATTTTTAGTGGTAGTTTGCATGGCAATTTACATCATATATTTTTTTTAGATTTATCATTCTCTTATTTTAGAAGTTAGAGGGGGGGGACACACATTTTTCCACTTTGTAAGTGTCTATCGCGCAAACTATTCAGTTTAGAAAAAAATTATGCAAGAAACCTCAATAGCATTTTTAAAGACCTATCGATAGATATCCCACACGTATGGGTTTGATGAAAAAAAAAAATTGAGTTTCATTCTAAGTATGGGGACCCCCAAAATTTAATGCTTTTTTTTTATTTTTGTGTGAAATTCCTAATGCGGTTTACAGAATACATCTTCTTAACCAAGTTTCAACAGCATAGGCCTTACAGTTTCGGAGAAAAGTGGCTGTAACATACGGACGGACAGACAGACAGACAGACAGACGGACGGACAGACATGACGAATCTATAAGGGTTCCGTTTTTTTGCCATTTGGCTACGGAACCCTAAAAAGGCATTTTTAAAAGATATAATTTTGGATGCAATTTTTATCGTAGCGTTGGACACTTAGCTGTATGGAAATAAAATAATGAAAATCTCTGCATATCATAGGCAGTAGTTCATATCATAGGCAGGTATATGCATATAATGGTATTGAAAATAGTATGAAATAAAACTTTTTTTAACACTCTATCTCGATTTACTTGGTATAATTTTGTTATGTATGAAAATAATCTACTTAATAGAAGTGAAAGTGGCACTGGAACGAGATCGGACAAAGCCACGGGCATCAGCTAGTCCTAAATAAAAATAGTTTTATTTCAATTCTATAAAATATTTATTTTGAGGGCATAACACGTAGCTGTGCTACGCAATGGTTTTAATATTTAAAATACTGAATGATAACGCTCGTAGACGTGCTACGTTGCACCTTGATTTCGAATTTTTGTTATTTGTTTTAGTCCAATATAATATTCGTAGAGCTACAACAACACATTTGCTACGAAATATCAGATTCTTTCACAGTCTAGGCAGGCACAATTTTTATTTATTTTAATATTATAATGTTCGTAGAGCTACAACAACACATTTGCTACGAAATGTCATATTACGATACTTGATCTTCGATACGATGCGCTACGCTTCGCGACGCTACGTTCTACGAATATTATTTATGGAAGTGCTACAAACAAATATGTTTACTACGTAGCATTATAAGCGCGAAGCGTCTTGCATTTTTTTTATCAGAGTTATCCTGGGCAGGGCATACCACCATCGATATGGTCAGACTTCCCATATCACAAAAAAATAAACATTTTATTCGAAGGCCTTTGAGATACTTATAATCACGTGCCTACATAGCGTCTTCTGTCAGCTTGGACAAGTACACACACCGGGTGCCGAAGCCCGCGTGCCGTCACTAAGAATGCTGTTTTGAAAACAATCAACGTGTTATCGAACTATGAACTTATGCTATCATTGGGAGCAGGAAATTTTAAGAACATGATTCTGTCCAGCAAAAAGGGCGTACTTTTGCAAAGCCTTGCTACACACACACTTATGCAATTAGAGTTGGTATAATAGAAGACGACGAGGTTAAAAATAATAATGTTTGAATACCACCGAATTCACATTGTACCTACAACATAGATATTTATTATACTGTCTGTACAGCCACAGCCTACAAAACAGGGAGCCGACAGAACCGTTACATCATTTTGTATTAGCTCAGTAGGTACACAATGGCGTCGATTCTGTTGTATCTCACGAAACTAAATCAACTCTAAAATATTTTTATTTCAATTATTTTGAGCTAGCTGCTGCCCACGGCTTCACACGCGAGGAATTTTGATCCCGTACCCACAACCCATGGGCACCTATTCAATTATCTATCAGTCAATATTTATCAGTATCATCATACCGCAGGGCATACCGGATCCATGTCAACCTCACCTTCCTTCTTCTGTTACTAGTACTTGACTTCTGTGCCTACGCCCTTCTGATTTGGTTCAAAGTTCTCAATGGGGCATTCACCCTAAATATGAATTTTTATATACTTATACGTTGTATTTTACTTCATTTTGAGAGAAATATCAAAATCACTTGAATTCCAAATCTCCAGTGAAAAGAAAATAGTAATCTTAATTTGTAAAATAGTAATCTCTAATGATTTCAACCCAATTTCGAAAATTGTGTGACAGCAGAATCGGCACCAATATTAAGTTACATTTATGTGGGTACCAAATTCTGTAGTCTAGAATTACATATGACATCTGACAACTAGTCATATTAATATATACAACATCATCTTTGCGTTAGTCACAGTCGTATCCCGAGATCTTCACCTCTGTGGGGTGAGCACGAACAACTATCGTAATCGTATCGTTAACGTAACGAGAGCACGGAGCATTGCGATTGGCCGCCTGCCTGAAGCCTGCCAATCACAATGCTCCGTGCTATCGTTACGTTCACGATACGATTACGATAGTTGTTCGTGCTCACCCCACTGATTCCGGCGTAGGTACCGCTTAACTACCTAGTCGTACTTTGGTCGTACTAATATTTATCCATAATAATTGTCCCGGACATCGCAGGTACAATGCAAGAGAGCCGCCTTCGCTGGTGCGACCACGTCTTGTGACAACCGCCAGACTACGTGGGTAGCAAATGCCTGGCAATGAAACCCCCGTCAGGTCCAGGTAGAAGAGACCCAAGAAGTCCTGGATTGTCGTCGTGGAGGGTGACATGCGTGCAAATGGTCTCACTACTTTGGACGCCCAAGATCGTGCGAAGCCGAGGAGATAGATCCAAAAGGTGGACCCTGAGCTCCGAGGTCACCTTGGCCTCGACACAATCAGTAAAATACGTCTCTATGAAGATGATGATGACTAATATTTATAATTTATGTGAAATATTATAAGAACAGATGAATGTTTGTTACCCGTACACGCAAAAACGGCTGAGCCGAGCTAGATGAAATTTATACAGAGGTACCTTGTAGTCTAGAATAGCACAAAGATAATAATATCCAATCCATCCATCCCCAAAAACCCATAACTAGGATATAATAATGATAGGCAATATGAAATACAAATTGTAAAATGTACATTCAGAACTCAAAAGCTTATTGCTATGACGTCTGCCAATCCCTTTGCGGAGGAGCTTGAAGCTAAGCTTTTACATTTCCGTCAAGTGTCAAACTTGACATTTGATTGACATTCGATTAGTGAGAACGAATCGGAAAACAGAATTGATTTAAAAGCCATTGCCATTTGAAATTACATGCTACAATATCCTCTAGCCATACTCAATTTCATTAATTGAGTATGGCTTACTTTTCTCTCAAATGTCTTAGTCTATCTTTAATTATTAATCTTAATGATAAAATAGTAAAAATTATATATTATTTATTTAGCTTTTTGTACACAAAACAAAGTAAAAAATAAACCATTCTTATAATAATGATATTTCACTAATTGTTTATTATCCGACTGCCAAGAAGGGTTATGTCTTTTCGCGTGTATCTCTTGTAGGTATGTATGTTTGTATTATTCTTTATCTTCTCTTCTATATATATATAAAAATCAATGCCACTTTTCGTTGTAATTTTATAACTCAGGAACGGGCTCACCTATCCAAACCAAATTTTTTGGCTTTGTTCGGACTATTTAGTAGATGATTTATGTGAAGTTTGCACAGAATCGGTCGAGCGGTTCTTCATTTATCACATTTTGACTGTTAGGCGGTACGAAGTTCGCGGGGTCAGCTAGCTACCTCATATCTTCTGAACCACTTTACGGATTTTAGTGATTCATGTCTCAAATTAAAGGTATTCATCGCCCAAGTGTTTTTGGGTAGGTACATAAAATATGTAAAAATGTTATATGGTGAAATGTATGTTGCCAAAAAATATTTTCATTCAAACTTATCGAGTAGGGTATCAAAATGAAGGAAATTCGAAGACGATTACAAATAGGGTACAAAGCGGCTAAGCTGCCTACCCCGATATAAAGTTCAGTTGCTAAGGCGAAACCGGTTAGGTCAATAATAAATATCGTGGAAAAGTACAAGTGTGTTATCAATATGTCAGGGAATCAAAAAGTTTAACCGAGGAAATGTGGATGTAACAATGGCAACAACACTGTTTATCCCTTCAGCGATATATATTTACGATAGCAATTTAATACAGCTTATCTCAAAACAAATTCCCAGTCTAGACACCAAATACAATCAGAATTGATTCAACATTGCGAGATACAGCCCATATCTGTGTTTATTTTATTTATGTGAACCGATTGAGACAGCAATATATCTGCGATAGTAATCCTGCTTTTGTCACCTAAATAAACCATTTTTTTTTTTTGTTTTTTGAACCGTGTTTTCTACTTATAAGCTAAGTTTTGTTTAGGAACCTCATTCCTAAACAAAACTCAGCTTATAAGTAGAATCTGAGAAGGCCCTCTAGAGAAGTGGCAATTTCGTCGGCAGGCGTTTGGTAGAATAGAATGCCAAATGTATGGGATTTGACGTATATGACAGGCGTCAACGAATGTCAAAAACGTCAAATCCTATACATTCGTCATTCTATTCCATCATACGCCGAGCAACGAATTGCCACTTGTCTAGGGGGGAAGTTGTGAGATTGCTCCGACACAATGGGATCCTACTCTAGAGTTCAGACGGCAACAGCTACCGTAAAGGTCGAAGAAGTCGCTAAAAACGAACAATTGGTAAGATAAGATAAGATAACTTTATTTCATTAAAAGTGACAAAAAATACTACAACTACTTACATATAAAATTGTACTGGTCTAGCTGCAATGCTTCGATATCGACCAATATCGCTATTGGATTGTGGAGGTCATAATTATGGCAGATGCTTCACGGAAAATATCGAAATCCAGCTAAATCCGCAGTTAGACTGGTAAAACGGACCCCAGACTCCGAGGCGAAAGGCTTCGGATGCAACTGGGATAAACACTAGGATGAAGACAATAGAATTGTACTGATCTAACTACAAAACTTCAATATTACCAATGGGTCGCATCACGAAAAATATAATTAAAATTCAGACGCTTTGCAGTTAGATTCGAAAGCCGACCCCAACAGAGCTGAGAAAAGGCTCGAAGGGTCATCATCATCTTCATGGAGATATTGATATCAAAGGCCTACCTCAGAGCTCATGGACCGCCTTCCAGCTCACCGTCCTCCATTTCGCACGATCTTGAACGTCCATGGTAGTGAGAACATTTGCACGCATGTCACACTCCATGAAGTCAAGCCAGGACTTTTTGGATGTACCACTTCTGCCTGGACCAGATGCCATCAGAAATGACCGCACCAGCGAAGGCGGCTCTCTTGCATTTTATCTGCGATGTCACGGACATGAAGGCTGCCGTGGATGGGAGAGTTCCTCGCGCGATCTTCACGCGTGACGCCGCATATCCAGCGCAACATTTTTATCTCCGTGACAAGCAGCTCCTGCTTGTCTTGAAGGATTACGAGGGGTAAAATTGCCAAAATCCTTTTTCCATAGATATTTACAGTATAAAAGGCTGCTGAAATATCTACTTTGAAGCTCAAACCTACTATTTGATTTTATTGGTACCGATGGCGATGTGAATAAAACAGCAACTGGTACTTATTTCTTTTGTCTCTGTCGCATTCAATAAAACTTATTTGCTGATGTGCTCACAATACATTTGTAAAAACGTAAACAGCTTATTACAAGTACAAACGAAAATAACCTTTATTGTAACACAGAACAGTTTTGTTATTTACATTTTCCATTGGCGCTTGTTTGGAAGCACTAACCGTGTAGCCGTGGACCAGAGTATAACGAACTTTCAGCAAACGAAAGTGAACTTTATGACCTTGAATTGTGAGTTATGTTTCGGTTTACTTATTCTGGCTATGTCTGATGAAATTCTGCAAAGAGATATCATTTTGCACTGAGGTGTCTATTTCGTTATGTGCTGAGAATATCTGAATAGCATTTTGGTTAAAAAATTATCGATAGTGGTGTAAAGGCTTTTTATAGATTTGTTTTCGTTTGAATTTAAAAAGAAAACTATATTCATTTTGAAATTTGTTACGGCTGCTATTCAACTAAACTGACTTCTAAGGCATAACTCAATGTGGAAGCGAGATCCCTTTCGGCGCTATACCGCTTCCGAAAGGCGGCGCGGGAGCGGGGACACGATCCTGAGCCTGAAGAAATTCGGGCCGTGAGATCCCGGCTCCACAGGAACATGGTGGCGGAGTGGGAGCTACAACTTGGGCAACCACGCGCAGGGCGCGCCGTAGTAGCGGCGGTAAGACCCATCATGGGGGAGTGGCTAGAGAGGCCACACGGCGGCCTCTCGTTCTGGCTGACGCAGATCATCACCGATCATGGATGCTTCGGACGGTATCTGCATCGGACCGCGAAGAAAGAGCCAACGTCCGAGTGCCATCACTGCGACGCGAGCGAGGACTCGGCGCTGCACACGCTCACTGAGTGTCCGGCGTGGGAGACGCCGAGACGGGAGCTGGTGGCGACCCTGGGAGTGAGAGCTCTCACACTCGCCACCTTGCTCGCAGCGATGGTTCGCTGCGCGGATGCGTGGGCTGCCGGCGCCTCCTTCTGCGAGCAAGTGATGCTCGTGAAGTGGGCGGCGGAGAGCGAGCGAAGGAGAATCGCAGCCCTTGCGGCCCGCGAGGAGCGAAGAAGAATCGCAGACCGCGCGGCCCGCGACGAGCGGCGGCAACTCGGGCGTCGGAGGTCGCAGAATGACCTCCGCCCCCCATGAGCGCGGGCCTGGGGGTGACGGGTGGGGTCGCCTGTCACCCTAGCAGAAGCAGGCCACGGCGGTGGCACGCATTGCGTGCCCCCCCATACCCGGGGGCGAGTTGGGGACTCCGTGGTCCCCACACCGGAAGAGGGCCATATCGAGAGATATGGCCCTGGGTCGGCCGGGGTGCGAGGGATATGGCTATGCCAATCTCACCTCCGGCAACTGACGGCCCACAGAAGGCGTGCGTTTTAGTCGGTTCGAGTCCGACATAACCTCCTCCTCCGACCCCGGCGGGGGAGGTATCCGTGGGGATTTTTCGCACGATAAAAAAAAAAAAAAAAAAAAGGCATAACTCAATGAAATTCATTGACTAAAATGAGGTAGCTAAGGCAGTTTAATTCGTCTTGATTGGCATTTTTATCACTGGACTTATAACTTGATTCGAATCTCACACAATTTTCCACCCCCAGAGGGGTAACATCTTACCTTTTTTTAATACCACTTAGGACGTAGTCAAACACACGGCTCACCTGATGGAAAGGGGTTACCGTGGCCTATGAATAAGTGCAAAACCAGGGAGTCACACTCATGATGCCGACCCTGTAAGAACAGAGAATTTCTGTGCCGTGAGCGAAGAAGGGACAAGCCTTTAGGTGCCTTTATTCTTCCCGTTGAGAGCTTAAAACCTCTCCAGTGAGCTCTGGCTACCCTACTCACTGTCGAGAACACAACACGAGGTTATTATAATCGCGGTATTCAGTAGGGCGGAGGTACTTCCCCAGTCGGACTGCTCGATTGGAATGGAAATGCCCTCGTATTCTACCTCCTTGAATCTCACAGGAACGTGTGATGTTCCCGTTCCTAGACAGATTGATTTTCGGTAATATTAAAGTCATATTTCTCAAAGGATAATTAATAATTTCTTGATGATACCGTATTTCTCTTTATTAATATGCTTACTCATCAAATAACGACTTATCCTATTCAATCTGTATTCAATGAGATGATCAGTATTAACATATTATACCTAATTCATTCACCATTAAGGAACTAAATGGATCATAAATGGATGAAACGAATATTCCCCCTGTTCCACATATAATACTGATCTATTCCGCATGACGACCCTATTACGTAAATACATTAGATTTCAAAATACAATTAGTTAGAATAAAGGTCATATAATCGAAAGGTCTGAAGGGATTTGAGAGATTTAACATTACTTACTCGACTTAATTGACTTATTTCAACCAGCCTCCCTAGGCAAGTGGCAATTCGTTGGCAGGCGTATTGTGGGATAGAATGACGAATGTATGGGATTTGACAGGTTTATGACAGGGGCAGATCTGTTCAGCCGTTAGACCGAGATTGAATAACAAACATCCAAACATCTTCAAATAGAAATAGTCATGGCCGTTCCCAATAACCTATCTACTGCCAGTTTTGATATTAGAAAGGATAAAAACGTCATCAATCTCTATGGTAACGCAATTAATAGTAGCAAAATAACAATAGGATTTGATAAAAGAACTACCTTTACCTTTAACTGTAGGTATGTTATTGGGAACGGCCGTAAGAGGTATAGGTGGCCAGATAGCCCGTATGAACTCCGGGAGAGTAAGAGAGTAGCAAATCTAAAATACTTGATTGCCTGACTTTACTACCTCTCTTATATCCCGGGACACGTATCTTGGACCTAAATCGCAAGACAAACGAGATCCTGGCGCGCGAATTTTTTTTAAGCTATTGCATAGCTTCTATCGCGGGCCTTGAGCGTGGAGACCGAATCCAGAAATTCCGTAACGAAAAAAACCTAACACCCCGAAGCTCGCACGAATCGAGCCGAGCTGCTCTGAAGTAGCTCCGCTTAACGTAAGTAATTATAATTGCATAAGTTGATAAAAAATACTATGCAATAGCTTTACCGCGGCAGTCCCCGAGTGCCACACGTCTTTTTTTTAATAATCTATGCTTGGTGAATTTAGGGTGGCCGCACATGTACGGTTTCCGGAGACGGTTTCCGTCCACGGTTTCCTGATTTGGAATTCCGTGTGCCGAGCGCACACGTTCGGTTTTTTGCATTAGGTTTTTTTATCATTAGTTCGAAGCGAGCAGTGTTGCTAGTGCCAAATTGTCAAATGTAACACAAGCTGGCTTAAAAGTTGCATTTTCGGGGGAAAAGTTACGTATTCTTGTTTTTTTATATAGTGTTTCTTGTTTTTTACAAATCCTCTCGGTTTATCTCGGGTATCCGCCCAATTTAGGAGCCGGCCTTCCGAGATGCTCCTTGAAATCCCACTGGCCATTGAGTACGAGCCCCAGCTATTTCATCTGGGACTTAATGCAGCTGAGAGCGTCTACCACTATGGGGCTGGGTCGTAAGAGAGTCAAAAGTTACGCAAAATGTAACAGAAGTTACAATACAATCTGGCAACCCCGGAAGCGAGACACAATCAGTGTTGCCAATTACTGATGATCTTTAGTTTTTTTTTGGGGGTCACAGGGGACATGACCCCCCCCCCCCCCCCAAAACCATGCTCGTCATATTGAAAAGTCCCAGTACGAGGGGAGGGGGGTTAAATTTCTTAAGGAATTTCCGAAGTGACCCCCCCCCAAAACTTCAAGCTGCGACCGGCCCTGCGTACAAAATATATGTCCCGAACAATACGTACTATAGGAAAGGATACATTTTCTACTGTTGGTCGCCATCTTTATTCATTATCCCCGACAGGGTCTCGAAACAAAGCGTTTTCGTTTCACCAAAGTATTTTGGGATAGCCTTGTATTTGTTATTCTATCTCGATAGATCCTCATGAAATTTGATATGGGTGCTCGGCTACCCGTGTCGTTCAAATTGGCGTCCTGTTCTCGGGTAGGCCCGTTTTCGAAGCTTTGGACACTTGATACACATGACACATATAAGTTGGTAGGTATGGTTATATAGTGTACTAGCCTTCCGCCCGCGGCTCCGCCCGCGTGCATCTCGGTTAACGCGACCTTTACTCATATCTTCGGTTCTACTCAACCGATTGCGATCAAACAAACGTAAGATTTTAAGTCTGAGCAAGCCCTTTCTAACAAAAAAAACTGCATCAAAATCCGTCCAGTAGTTTTTGCGTCCATCGCGGACAAACAGACAAACAGACAGGAAATTCAAAAAAAATATTTTCGTGATCAGTATCGTTAACATAACATAACCCAAGTATTTTTTTTAAATATCTCCAAACAGACACGACCACTTTACAATTATATAATAGTATAGAGTATAGATTTCTGTCATTCATTGAATCATATTATTATAATATTATACTACTATTATTAAAAAATCGTATAAATACATACATCCATCCATACAATCACGCCTATAAAGGCGTGGTTGTATGGATGGTGAAATGTGGGTGTTAATTCACCTCTGCTCACACCCACATTTCACCAATCATTGTATTAGATCTCACGTAATAGGGAGTGATCCAGGCGCTATTGTTGACTCGAGCTATGTATATGAGGCTGAGTCTGGGCTGTATATATCTGTCTAATGTTAAACAGCCCTATCTCTTAGTCGTCTTGTACGTCATGGGGTGGCCCAAATTCTACTCTGCCGGGAACGGAACGGAACCATGCGGCTATAAAAAGTCGGAAGAAGTCAATATTCAGGCCGTGAATCGAACTCGCGACCCGTCCTTTTCTATGGGTAATAACGTCTTGGAAGAACTAAATTATTCTGGAAACCTGCTGAAAATGAAATTAAAATTAAGAAAAAAGTGGAAATATTTTCCACCCGCCACCTCCTATTCACTTCCCGTGAATATCGTAGAAGGCTACTAAAGGATAGGGATGTTCTCTATCTGACAGCAAACATATAGCCCGTGATACAGTGTCCACTAAAGAGCCATAGATTCGCTGCCTATTATGTTAAACCGAAAATTATAGTTGACGAAATGTGGGTGTTAATACACCTCTGGCAACCTCCGAGGAATTACACTATGTAAAAATATGTTATAGGTACAACTACGCTATTCTATCCTACTATATCCTACTTCCTACTAATATTATAAATGTGAAAGTTTGTGAGAATGGATGTGTAGATGTGTGGATGTTTGTTACTCTTTCACGCATAAACGGCTGGACCGATTTGGTTGAAATTTGGTATGTATATAGGTTATACCCTGGATTAACATATAGGCTATATATCAGCGATGAACGGGATCAGAATTCCACGCGGGCGGAGCCGCGGGCAACAGCTAGTTTCTTATATTTCATGCTATTTCGTTATTTCCCCAGTCAATTCAAAACCCATTCACCTCACTCGTTAAAATTGCTAACAATTACGGACTATGCACTTGGTAGGGATCCTTGACCTAGGCTAGACAAACATTAAGGGTCGGCGCACATGAACCGCCGGCTAGGACCACAAAACACCGCCCCCGGCACATTTCCTGTAGTTTTACGACTGTCGCATGTGGGTCCGAGTCCATACATAAGCTAAATAAATTAAGTTAATATCTTTATTGTACAAAAAACACAGTATGTAAATAAACAATAAATCAGTAAATACAAGAGTAGCTGAACAAAGGTGAGCTTAAACTATTGCTATTTAGTTAGTCTAGTTGAACAACGTTGAAAAAATAAAACCTTGTTCCTTAAACTAGGTAAAGCTGTACTATAAGGCATAGTATGATTAGAGGAGCTAGGACACGACGGTATATCCGTCCCAATCAAGCAGTCCGACTGGGAAAGTACCTCCGCCCTACAGAAGACCGCGGCTTAATAACCTCGTGATGTGTTTCCGACGGTGAGTAGGGTAGCCAGAGTTCCCTGGAGAGATTTTGTGCTGTCAGTGGGAAAACCAAAGACTTTGTCCTATTTATCTTTTGCGCTGACGGCACAGAATCTCTCTGTTCTTACAGGGTCGGCAGCACGAGTGTGACTCCCCTGGTGTTGCACTCGCCCATAGACCACGGTAACTTCTTACCATCAGGAGGGTCGTTTGCTTGTCTGCGGCCTAAGTAGTATAAAAAAAGAATGAAAACTATAGGAAATATACCGGTGTCGGCGTCTTGTGGTTATACTTGTGGCTGGTGGCTCATGTGCGGCGACCTTAAGGCTTGAACTCAAAGCTCGCATAGAAGTGAACTAATAAAACTAACAGTAAGATAATATTTACTTTGTGCGGAAACTGAAATACTCAGCAATAAAATTTGCAGTACTAAGAGACTGTTTTGTCGTGTCGCGGTAGAGCGTTCGTTTGCTACGTCGAAGATCACGGGTTCTATATCCGCTTAGTGCAAATATTAGTATTCATGAAACTTTTGCATCTACTATTCATGCGTATGTATAATTATGTATCCATACTAATATTATTTAAATTCGAATGTAAATATGTCTATCTGTCTATTTGTTACGCTTTCACGCCTAAACCTCTGAACTAATTTTAATGAAATTGGTACAGAGATAGATTAGACCAGGGGTGGCGAACCTTTATGCATAAACGTGCCATATTTGTAAAAAAAAAGGCAATGAAGCCCTAGACGTGCCGGGGAGGGGGAGGGGGAGGGGGGTGCTGAAGTTGCTCTATTTGGAGCTGGTAGAATATTAATTTCTGATAATATGGTATAGCCCGCCTCTTTATATCATGCTTTATGAAAAGAATGTCCGTCTGTTCGTTCATTTTCTAGCGCATATGGTAGGTATCTTACTTTGTAAAAGAAAGAAAAAAAGTAACAGATTTAGGCACAGATTACCGAATGCCCACCTACTAACCCAGGTGGCACTGGTGGCATTGGTGGCGTGCCCAAAAAATTGTGCCGCGTGCCATCTGTGGCACGCGTGCTAATGGTTCGCCATCCCTGGATTAGACCATGGGAAAGAACAAAGGCTATGTTTGGTCGCAATAACCGACCTCCACGCAGGCTGAGTCGCAGGCTACAGCTAGTAGAGTAAATTTGTGTGTGAGTGACGTGATAAGCCCAATCACAACACAAGTTTATATACATACTAGCTGTTGCCCGCGGCTCCACCCGCGTGGCATTCTGATCCCGTTCATCGATGATATACCTAATAGCCTATGTGTTATTATGATGTATAAGCTATTTTATTGTAAAGTTTCATTCAAATCCATTCAATAGTTTTTACGTGAAAGACTAACAAATATCTTCACATACTTACAAACTTTCGCGTTCATTATATTAGTAATATACAATATGGATACGACATATAGGCAATAATTGAAACCATATACTTGGTACCCCCTAAGCTTCAAGCAGGAAAAGTTTGAACAAAATTGGTCCAGTATTAAGGGCAGAAACTAGAGTTTTAATTTTATAGAATTTGAACAACTTTGAGCACTCTGTAGAATCGCATGTTGCCGTTTAGCTGTTCAAGTAAGTTACCTTCTATGCCTATTGTTGTGTGTGTGTGTGAAGTTGTTGTGTGTGTGTGTGAAGGTGTGTGCGTATTTATTAATGACTTATGACACAGTCAATGACTTTAAAGCAATGGATGAAACTATTTAATGACTTATACAAGTGGTTGCATTTTCTACATTTATTTTAATAATTATTTTGTTAGAAAATTTCGGATTTTATAAATCAGGGAATTTAAGTTTAAATTTAATTTGGTTCTATTCCTACGGACCAGGATGCTTCGCGGTTTCAGTATTTGCACATATGTCGTATCCATGTCGTATATAGGTATTAAGTCAGTAACTATGCTGCTACGATCAAAATGCCATCAAATTTTTCTCAGCACAATTTATAAGTCGTTGATCACGTTTCAAGTTCACTTTAGTTGAGCGTCGTCTGAGCACGCTGTAATCAGTGTAGGCAGTGTATAAATAGCTTCCACTGAGCCGCCAAATCAGCTTTGCTCAAGCAGGCTTTAGCCCTGTCAGCGCGGCTTTAGAGTTTCAATTGATAAAGAGTATTGCAATATTATGGCGTCACTATGGTCTCCGTGAGTTGAACCCTATACTAATTTTATAAAGAGGAAAGATTTGCAATTTTGTATGTAATGAATAAACTCAAAAATTGTATGTAATGAAAAAAAAACTCAAAAACTAGGTACTGGGACCGATTTCAAAAGAAATGGACATACATACATACATAGTCTCGAAAAACATTGCGAGGGATATGTCTACGACTCCGTCACCTGCGGCAATCGACGGCCCACAGATGGCGTGCGTTTTAGTCGGTTCAAGTCCGACATAACCTACCTACTCCGCCGGCTCCGGCGGAGGGGTATCCGTGGGGATTTTTCGCACGATAAAAATAAGACCCGAAAAACATTACCCTCCTTTCTTCGGCAGTCGGGTAAAAAAAGGCATAGGTTAGGTAAGTTTGATCACAATAACTGACTGCCATATGGGCTGAGTTGCGAGTAATAGCTAGCATATAATAGTGGTGAATGATAATATATAATTAGATATGTTCAAATTCTCACAATCTGCGTAAACAATTTAAGGTCTAAAATTTCAAACAACCTATTTAGGGAAACGAGGATTTGGTTGCCCAAATTAAAGGTCTTACTTGTGAAATATGATATTACTACTTACATTGGATTTGGGAACAAATTGCTATTACAAGTTTATATAACATGCGTGGTAGATTTACGAAATAACTTTTAGATATGATTCCGTCGTAGCCGACCGCATAAGACAACTGCCAACGTACGCAGCACATGCACGTAGTTCATTGCTGCTTCTGAATGGTCCCGTTTATTCGTACCGGAGTTTAACAAGTAATGGGAACACTGATCTGCTGCATGTCGTATGCTGTCGGCTTCGGAATCATACCTTTAGAGAGTATCTAAGTGTATCACGATTCGTAAAAATGTTTAAATGTGTAATTAACACCAACAATTCAACATAGTTCAGTGGGGTGAGCACGAACAACTATCGTAATCGTATCGTATACGTAACGAAAGCACGGAGCATTGCGATTGGCCGCCTGCCTACTAAGAGTGCGTTTGGGTGAAGCCGTTACGTATACGATATTTGTTCGTGTTCACCCCAGTGGTACTTTGATATAACGTACATTACATTTCATACTATAAGACAACCACCAGCTTTACACCCGTATTCACAAACAATACTTCGCTATGAGTACTACCAAAACTGTGCAAAGAACGACAAATTCTCAGTGCGTTCGTTTTGGCAAGCCTTTTTATTCATTGATAACACTTAAGTAATACTTCGTTGAGGGAACGCACTGCGTTAGATACTGCTCTGTGATGTTTGTGAATTAATTTTACCAGCCCTATGCGCTCGAGCACACTATGAGAACTCACAGTGTTGTTTGTGAATACGGGTGTTAGTCTCTGCGTGATCATTGCTGCTGAAAAGTAGCCGAAACCTCAGGCTAAATTGCGATAGAATCCGTTAATAAATAAATTTTAACAAAAAAGTTTAACCGACTTCAAGAAACGAAAAAGAGGCACTGAAAAGCGAAAAAATTCGAAATAATCTACTTACGAAAAGAAAAAGAATTTTCAAAATCCGTCTAGAATTGGCTTCACAATCGCGTAACAAACATACAAAAAAAAAATAGGGTACGAATTGAGAACCTCCTTTTTTGAAGTCGGTTAAAAATAGTTTTAATTTAATCACAAAGAAGTCACCCGTTCATCGTCCATCTACTGTTTTAATATTGACCTCCAGAGTAGAAAATTAGATAGATAGATAGGTAAATAATCCTTTATTGTAACCATTCTGTATTGGATTTACAAGTATGACAAGTAGGTAGCATGTATATATAGTTTAATGTACAATGGGCGGCCTTTTTGCTGAAAGCGATTTCTTGCAGGCAACTTTGGGATGGGTTAGTGTAGTTTAGACACAGTGTAGTTTAGACACACTTTTTGAGCTCCATACATTTTGGGAAATATAGTCACACTTCATAAATTTGAATAAATTTTGGTGTTCTTTCGTCACACTCTCTTATCACAAAAAGAATAGTACAGACCGCTAAATAAAATCTTAATATTTTATGGTTTGTAATGAGATAATAACTAAAGATATGGTGTAGTTATCATAATAAATAAACTAGATACAAGATGTAAAACAAAAAAAATTAAGGCCTCTGCATACGGAACGAGTTTTTTCACGGACGGGACGGGACGTGAAGCAAAATGTATGCGGCCCGTCCCGTCCCGTTCCGTCCGTGGCCCCGTGACATATGCACTGCCGCATACATTTTGTATGAAACGATATTTCCAAAACTTCACGTCCCGTCCCGTTCGTGAAAAAACCCGTTACGTATGCAGAGACCTTTAGTCTTTTCTTTAAAACCATTTGAAAGAAACCCACCAAAATCGTAAGCTTTAAACTCTGGCCTAAGACTTTCAGCCAACACGACAAAACACTCAACACAAAGTCATCGATGTAAGTCCACCAAATCCCTCGAGATGTGAGATGGTGTCCTAAATAACCGGGATAACCGGGATTACTCAATGCCGCTTTTATCCGCAATCGGACATCACATCTTGACAGACAAATTGAATTTATTTGTAAGATTTGTGGTAACACTCGGAAGTTGGGTTTACCAAGCCTTGCTAGAAAGCTTGAAAGAGATCTAACTTGGCAAAATAATAGATTTAGTTTGAGTCTAGATTTTGTTCTTAAGCTGTTTGATATCTCTTTTGACCACTGTTCTGTGCTTTTGACAATTTCTGGTCGATTTGGTGTGCTTTCATAATTTAATAATTTATTTTATTTTATCGTAAAAGTGGGGAAATGTATCATGAAACCTGATGCAATTTGGTACAAAGATGGATTAGAGCTTGGAAACAGGTACAGGTTGCCTTTTATTACAAAAAGGGAGTTTAAGGGGAGAGGGGGGGGGGGTTGTTTTAGGGAATGAGAGATTATTTTTGAAGATATCTTGACGAAATTTGATACAGAGATGGATACTTGGATAAGTAGAAGATCCCTACTAATATTATAAATGCGAAAGTAACTCTGTCTGTCTGTCTGTCTGCCTGTCTGTCTGTCTGTCTCGCTTTTACGACTAAACTGCTGAACCGATTTTGATGAAATTTGGTATAGGGGTAGATTAGACCTTGAGAAAGGACATAGGCTATGTTTGGTCGCGATAACCGACATCCACGCGGGCGGAGCCGCGGGCAAAAGCTAGTAATATTATAAATGCGAAAGTAACTCTGTCTGTCTGTTACGCTTTACGCGGCCTAAACCACTGAACCGATTTTGATGAAATTTGGTACAGAGATAAATTAGACCTTCGGAAAGGACATAGGCTACGTTTGGTCGCAATAACCGACATCCACGAGGGTGGAGCCGCGGGTAATAGCTAGCAAGTATTTCTATATTTTCATCTTCACCATTTCAGTGTAATTATACTTTCAAAAATGATTTCTAAATGTTCTAGTGTTCATCCACTTTTGTCGATGACTGTACGTACTTTGTAATCATCTATAGCATCTCTAATTGCCTATTCTCAGTCACCTAGCAACCGTCGGCGACGGGGTGACCTTACGCCTCCCTTTTAATCAAATTCAATGAATCAAGTTTCATTACACTTTAGACACTTTGAGTGTAAATGGCTAAATTATTCTTTTTCCTTTATTAAAAAAAGAAATAAGTCTACGGAATATCTTAATAGACGATTGTGGCACAATATAGTTCAAGTACGCGTTCGATGTAATAGTTTTTGAAGAACCCTGTAATGTCTCATGGGAAAACTATAGAAGGGAGCCCATTACACATGATTTGAGCGACAGCCAAAAGCTTTGTATAAGAATATATTCCCCTTTTCATAGTCGATGGTGCGATAGCGACTTTATAAGTGTAAATAACGGAGTGTATATAAGTGTATGTAAGTGTATGTAAGTGTATGTAAGTGTATGTAAGTGTATGTAAGTGTATGTAAGTGTACGTAAGTGTATGTAAGTGTATGCAAATGTATGCAAGTATATGTAAGTGTATGTATGTAAAGGTAGTATGTATGAAAATTAGTAAATGTACTTAATTGAAAATGAATACAACCATGAGTAATTCTGAAGCTTTTGTCAATCCCTACTATCCCTACTAATATTATAAATGCGAAAGTAACTCTGTCTGTCTGTCTGTCTGTCTGCCTGCCTGTCTGTCTGTCTGTCTGTCTGTCTCGCTTTTACGACTAAACCGCTGAACCGATTTTGATGAAATTTGGTATAGGGGTAGATTAGACCTTGAGAAAGGACATAGGCTATGTTTGGTCGCGATAACCGACATCCCCGCGGGCGGAGCCGCGGGCAAAAGCTAGTAATCAATAATTATAATCAATTTTATTTCATCCAACATAGGTGGCACAAAGTTGTTACATTAAATAATATGCTCTTCCATTTTCCGCCTAAAGGCATAGGAAAATAAATTATACATTTTTACATAGTCAATATACCAATTACATTATTATTTTTATTGGACAAAATTAGAATATATTTACGAGATTCGTAAAAGTAAAATGAAATTTTGTTCTGATATTGTTCTGACGCTTTTTTTTTTCTAATCGAATTGAAATCTCATGATTTGAAAAACGTAGCGTTATGGAATTAACCTCCATACACGATTAAATTAAGGGCCCGCTACCTTGCTACATTATTCATGAAATTTTAAGACAGGTGTATGATATTATACAGAGTGAATTTGAATTTAAAATCATGTGATTCCGTCAACTCAACAAATAAATATATTCTAAAGCCGTTCGTTAAAAAAATATATCTACTAGATCTAGATACATCATCTAGATCTAGTAGATATATTTTACCGCGACGTAAGTTTCCCGTTACTATTACTACGGGAACTGATGAAAATTCAAGGAAACGATCTATCATCCCAATCTGTTTACGGGGTATGGAATACCAAACATCTTGACAAATCATCACACTTGCAACTTTCAATTATTAAAAAAAAATATTATATTGTCCTGTTCAATGTTGGTACATTGAACAGGACAATATAATATTTTTTGTTATCAGATACCTGTTCAAATACTCTTTACGGAATATCATACATATTATGACATATCCATATCTAAAACACTTAAATATAGTACGCCTCAGTTCAATAAAAAAAAACAATCTCTTTTTAGGTAGGCAGGTGTTGAGCCATTCCTAAGTCTTGCAATCTCTCTTCAAAACCCGATTGATCGAAATCAAAGCATAAAGTCGTATTAATCCAGCTCTCCCTTTGAATCAAATGATCCGTTCGATTCCCTGTTCCCATTTCAGAATATTGAACGTAACTTTTAATTGGACATCGGATAATTGTTTGCTGTGATGTTTGCTTCAACACGTGAGAATATTATTAGCTGTAGGTACTTTAACGTATCATTCGTTGTAGGATTACTGGATAATGTTTATTTTATCGCTATAATGTATCGATTTCGTTGCGCATATCACTAAAATAAACTACCTCTTAAGTGTTTTTATGCGTAATTCGAAATTCATTCTATTTGGCATTGAATTAAATATAGATAGGTACATTTAATTAGTTAATCTTGATACATTTATAGTCGTTCATAGTAGTTTACATCGTTTTGATACGAACAAGATACGAGCGGTAACGGTGCGCACAGTGGAATAAAGGGAATAATGGAACTTCATCCCGCGCACGCTTGAGCTGTGGAATGAACTTCCTGTTATGGTTTTTCGTAGTAACTACAATATGGGGTTTTTCCAGAAGGTTTCTTCAGTTTCCATGCGCAACGTGTGAGAATACCTACGCACAGTCAGAAGGTACTTCATCCACCACAAGCTCAAACTGTTGAATTAACTTCCTGCGGTGGTTTTTCCAAGCGACTACAGTAGGCACATGCTGTAAGAACATTTCGACCGATCGAACGAACTCGAAAGCCTGAATCTGCAGTGATATTTCAATATCGCATGCTGTTTTGGTGATGTCACATTGTCGAACACGTAAACATACATCACCCTCATGCTCGAGAACGTGACGACACAAAATTTACAGCAAGCAGAATGGAAATATCGCCGCGGATTGAGCTGTCGAGTTCGTTCGATCGTTCGAAATGTTCTTACAGCATGTGTCTACAGTATGCGGTGCTTCAAGACGGGTATTAGAAAGTTCTTACGGGGTCGGCAGCGCGAGTGCGATGCCATGCGTATGCAACACTAGGGGCATGTCCATAGGCTACGGTAACGACTTTCCATCAGGTGGGCCGTATGCTTGTCTAATAAAAAAACTAAATATTTTTATTTTCCTATTTCTAGTTAGTATGAAGAGTTTTGTGACAGCAGAATCGGCAAAATAGGAAGCCAGAAAATACTCGGGAAAGTAGGATGAGTGCAATAAGTGTAGGTACTGGTAAGGAATTCCAGGACTTGTGTAATGGCAGAGGATGAGGAAGGAGTCGCTGAACCGCTTGGTTCTTAAGCGGGGGCACACGATGCGTTGCGGCGCCGCACCGCAGAAATTTCGGCCAATCGGCGGCCACACCACACGAGCAGTGTGGCGCCGCTCGTATGGCCGCCCGCGCCGATTGACCGAAATTTCTGCGGTGCGGTGCCGCAACGCACCGTGTGCCCCTGCAATATTCTGCACCGTATGCGGGTGACATATAAGTCCTGCACGTGTTATCCTTTCTTGGCTTACATGTTTTTTACTTCTAGTTAAGTCCAGTATAATATTACATCACCTTACTACGTTTAAATACAGCGGTGCTAGATTGATACATTATTCATACGACATCGTTCAGGCCGAACAATGATAATTATTTAATAATAACTGCCTGTGTCTCGACACCTTTAAAGCCGAATATCGATTATATTAATGAAACTCTTAATATTTAAGTTCAGAATATGTTATAGGTTAGCTTTGCTCGCGGCCCCACCCGAGTGGACCGCTGATGATATCGTTCACGCTGCTGACCCTCTCCGGTAGCGTACTGATATATTGCATATGACACTCACAAATAATGTAGCTTTCTATTGGTTAAAGGATTTTCAAAATCGGATCAGTAGATCCAGAGTTTACCCCCTATAACGTCATAAACTCACAAACTTTACGTCTAAAAAAATACTGTAACCTTTAACTATTAGGACTATCCAAACAATACATGGTAAATATCCCGATAGTTCTAATAGTAATGTGAACGACCATGAAAGTTTATATACCTACCCATACTATAACCTTGTTTATTATGGAAATACTACTTTCTCATTATTGGCATAAAACCACTTTTAAATGAATTTTATCGCGATTTATTTGATATTATTCTGTCATTTAAAATCAGCAATTTATTTAAATTGTTACATAATAACTCAGCCCGAAATAGTAACACCAACAATTCAACATAGTTCGGGTAATTTGAGATAACTTACACTTCAAACTATTTGACAACTTTAGTCACATTGCCACCTGCTGAAAATTAGCAGACACGTCGGGCTAAATGTCAATAATAAAATAATACCAAATAAATCGCGAGAGAATTCATTCAAAATGTGGTCTTCACTACATATTATAAAACAAAGTCGCTGTCGCTGTCTGTCCGTCCCTATGTACCTATGCTTAAATCTTCAAAACTACGCAACGGATTTTGAAGCGGTTTTTAGGGTTCCGTAGCCAAATGGCAAAAAACGGAACCCTTATAGATTCGTCATGTCTGTCCGTCCGTCTGTCTGTCTGTCTGTCTGTCTGTCTGTCCGTTCGTATGTCACAGCCACTTTTCTCCGAAACTATAAGGCCTATGCTGTTGAAACTTGGTAAGAAGATGTATTCTGTGAACCGCATTAAGAATTTCACACAAAAATAAAAAAAAAGCATTAAATTTTGGGGGTCCCCATACTTAGAACTGAAACTCAATTTTTTTTTTTTCATCAAACCCATACGTGTGGGGTATCTATAGATAGGTCTTTAAAAATGCTATTGAGGTTTCTAACATAATTTTTTTCTAAACTGAACAGTTTGCGCGAGAGACACTTCCAAAGTGGAAAAATGTGTGTGTGTGTGTGTGTGTCCCCCTCTAACTTCTAAACTAAGAGAATGATAAATCTAAAAAAAATATATGATCTAAATTGCCATGAAAACTACCACTGAAAATTGGTTCGAACGAGATCCAGTCAGTAGTTTTTTTTTAATACGTCATAAACCGCAATTTTCTCCTTTGCTGCTACGGAACCCTTCATGGGCGAGTCCGACTCGCACTTGGCCGAATTTATTTTTAATAGATAGAGTGATTCAAGAGGAACGTTTATATGTATAATACATGCATAATATTGAAGAGAAACACTGATAAATTTAGAGATATGCAGCGGGAACGGGATCAGAAAATATGGCGGTACGAAGTTCGCCGGGTCAGCTAGTGTTCAATAATTCAAGAAAATACCGAGCCTTCTTAGAAAAGTTTATCATTTTTCTTTGTTTGGTCGAAGTTACCATCCTAAAATGATCTTAAAAGCACAAGTAACAAGTCATACCGCCATCTTTTTTTCTCCGTAGCGTGATAATATCTACTTGTAACCGTCTCATAAAGCAGTAAAGAGCCACCGGGCCTCCAGTGGGGCACTTTGAACACAATAGTATAGCCAAGTCATGATGGCGTAGCTTTCCTCCACGCAGATTAAGACACGCGACTGTATGACGTACTTATTCACTACTAGCTTTTGTTCGCAGCTTCTCTCGTATTATATATTTATCTTATCTATACCTATTATAGGTACTAAAAATAAAAGGCTGAAGAGTGTTTTTTGGTTGAACGTGTTAATCTCAAGAACTACTGCCCCCCTAGGCAAGTGGCAAGAATGACGAATGTATGTATGGCATTTGACGTTTATGACATGCGTTGACGACTGTCATATTAAACGTCAAATCCCATACATTCGTCATTCTATTCTACAATACGCCAGAAAACGAAAGGTTCGAATTCATTTATTACGTGGAAGTGTAACAAACAAATAAGTATTTTCTGTAGATACTGTGACATTTTGTAGATCGAACGGAGGCAGTGGCCAGTAAATTCTTCTAATATTACTAATGTGAAAGTTAGATAGATAGATAGACTCAATCACGCAAGAACTATAGACCGGGTTCCCTAGAACATTTCCAAAACTTGATTACTATCAAGCTAATTTTCCGTGAGTAGCTTCGTTTTGACGAGACGCCCAACAAAAGCTTGTATGCAATTTTCGAATGTGGTAGCTAACAGAGGTGGCATGGGTCAAATATGTCGATTTCATGATTCCAAAAAACTTATTACTAACCGGCTAGTTTTTCTTATATCTCAAGATAATTATCTAAGTTCTTTGAAAAAATATTTGTCCTACAAAATATATGGTCTGATTAAAGAGTCCCCCTCTTCAAACATGTATTGATATCGAGGTCATCTGAAATGATTACTAACCGGCTGATTTTTCTTATATTACTTGTTTAATATTTATATAATTCAACAAACATATTGTCCTACAAATTGCGTGGTACGTTATCCCAGTCCTACACTCAAAAGTAGTAGTACTTATCCTTGATGTAAAAATTATTACTATCAAGCTGAATCTTCGTGAATAGCTTAGTTGCGACGAGACGCCCAACAAAATCTTATACGCAACTTTCAAATGTGGTAGCTAACAGAGGTAGGATGTGTCAAATATGTCGATTTATCTACTACTGAATGACTTTGAATAGATATTTGACACATAGACAGACCAGTCCGACTAACAGAATACCGCGGCGATAATAGCCTCATGTTGTGTTCTTGGCGGTGAGTAGGGCATCCAGAGCTCACTGGAGAGGTTTTGTGCTGTCAGTAGGCAGACTGGCCTGACCTGCTTGTCTTCTGCGCTGACGGCACCCGGCGCTACGCAACAAAAAGGTCAACAGATTTGTCTTCAAAACCTTTTACCTGTGTACAGTACAGACACTTTCCTAACAAAAAATACAAGAATACTTTTTACCCGACCCGCATATCGAATGCCGCAGCACATAGATTAACTGTATGCTGTAAAAGAACAATAGAGCCCTTTTTATTTCGGTAAGAGATACTACAGGATCCGCACGAGCGATAGAAGCTGCGGGCATTGTCATCTAATCAGTAATCCAATATTGGGGCAGTTACCAGTGCGAGGGGTCCCTATAACCCGACTCCTACCAGCTGGCTCGGTAAAGGGAAGCCGTTGTGAGATCTTTAAATAATATACGGAATCTAAAATATAGTATCTGTTGTAACTGAAATTCAATACCTATATGAAGTATTGTATTTTACAAATTACATACAAAATTGCTATGGTCGTTCAATAACTTTTTCCACCGGTTTACCTTTTGAACAATTTCCCCCTTCGCCACTCATGCACGGTCCGAGGGGGGTGTCACAAGGGAAATGACCCAGCCCGCCTCCCCAAAATCGTGCACGTCTAATTGAAAAGTATTCTACGTAAGGAATTTTCCCATGTGATCCCCCCCCCCCCCCCCCTCTCCCCCCATTTCAGGCTACGACCGCACGTTTCGCCACTGACAGGCAGGTGCTATTTCTAAAATTACCTTGTACCTTTAATAACCTTTATAAATCAAATTATAGATGTCAATAAGTGAGTCTGACAAACTCAATTATGAGTAGTTTAAAAGCTATTCACGGAACAAACGCTATCAATAATTCACTAGCTAATAGCTTTACGTTGTATTATGTCAATATGTTATGGACTATTTGGACGTAGAATGCGCGTAACTTATTTAGATTGTGACTCAATTTGTCGATAAATAAAATGAAGGCAGCGAGATGCCAAATAACAGACCAGCAACCGTACGTAATTCTGTGAGTGCACAACGACGACCACAACGTTGCGACAATCTTGATAGAGATTTCCATTGGTCGGACTGAGTGACGTCACTGAAGATCGACCAATGACCATCTATATCAAGGCTGTAGCAACGTTGTGCTCGTCGTTGTGCGCTTACAGAATTGCATTGCTGCCCCCCTAGACCAGGCGCGGTCCGAGGGAGGGGGGGGGGGGTCACAGGGGACATGACCCCCCCCTCCACCCAAAACCATGCACGTCATATTGAAAAGTCCCAGTACGAGGGGAGGGGGGGTTAAATTTCTTAAGGAATTTCCGAAGTGACCCCCCCCCCAAAACTTCAAGCTGCGACCGCGCCTGCCCTAGACAGAATGATGAATGTATGGAATTTATATATATGATAAGAATTTTAACGTTTATGACATAACGTTGACAATGTCATATACGTCAAATCCCATACATTCGTCATTCTATTCTACAATACGCCGGCCAACTGAAGTGGAAAAACGGTGGCCAAATGGTGGAAACGATCAAATACAAATTATTGATCAGTTTTACCTCTTTTGTCAGAGAACTGAGTTGGGAGCAGTCGAACCTTGATATTTTCGGTGAAGCAATTGCTATCAATAGTGTCCAGCAGTGGACTGCGATAGGCTAATTGATTGTTTGACTGCCACTTGACCTGCACAACCCACTGGCGATGTCTTAGTTCTGTTAGTTCTATGGATGGACTTTTTAAGGGAGTATGTTAGAATCCTAACATTATACAAACTGACAGTGGTTATATTGTTTTATGACATTGTCGGAAATTTTCGCGAATATTACATACCTATCTAAAGAAAATGATTCTACTCCTATTGAATGCCATAAATATTTATACAGTTACCGTATAAATATTTAGAGACGGCGCATAACATGCTTTTCGACCTTAGACTATACATATATGTATATGCAAACTCTGTACATAGGCGCAGCAAGTGTCATTTCAACGCGGTGTAAAAAATACTTTGGTTTAAGTTAACATACTTACATCTCATGACATGCACTGATAGTTTAACATTGACATTGACAGTTTAAACAATAACATTGACATTAGCTTACTCACACAAAACGCATTTTTCACGCCTGTTTACTCTGCATTTTGTTAGAAAGACTGTGTCAGCTAGGTATAGGTTATACCTACTTCTACTGACGCGTGTTCAGCATGATAATTACTTATATCAGCCCAGTATTTATGGAATATTGACATCAAAAGAGTTTCAACTATAGACGCCATAATGTAGATATATGTAGTACGCATCACTTATTCTTTATAATGACTTTGTGCTGCTTTGAATGAATCAATTACGGTAATTAAGTACGCCGTTTCCACAGGCCGCATGTTTGGAGTTAGTTGGGCACAAATAGATTGTAGACTTATAAGTAGTAACCGGTAGATTTGGTTTAGTATAGTGTGACCGCGAGCGAGTTTGACAGCCTCCGTGGCGTAGCGGTAGTGAACGCGGCCGCTACGCAGGAGGCGCGGGTTCGATCCCCGCTCAGTGCAAATATTTGTGTTCATGAAATATGGGTATTTGCATTGGTCTGGTCGTGCCTCGGAGAGCACGTTAAGCCGTCGGTCCCCGTTGCCATAAGAACATCTGGCAGTCGTTACGGGTAGTTGGAGCCCTAAAAAATCCAAAAACAACGGTCTAGCTGCAAAGCTTCGATATCGCCTAATGTTATCATTGGGCTGTGGAGGTCAGATGGCAATCGCTTCACGAAAAAATATCGAGGTCTAGCCAAATCTGTAGTTAAGACGGTAAAGCGGACCCCAGACTCCGAGCTGAAAAGCTTCGGATGCGACTGGGAATTAACGCTAGGATGAGAGTGTGACCGCGAGCACTGTACCCTAAATCAATGTTAGGTGACTCTTTTCTGAACATTGAGGGCAGAAAACCGTATTTCCAGTAGCATCGGATAAAGTAAATAGCTTAGGTAAATAACCACTGCTCATATTGAAAGGGTTAATGTTTCTACTAAAGTAACAAGACCAACGAAGACCTAAGCCAGGATAATCCAGACAACCTTTTTTAATCCGTATTTTATATATCTAACTCAGAATACAATAGTACAATTTTAAGTTATATTTAAAACCAGCTGTGTGGAAATGCCCTCGAATATCTGTAAGCTAGGGGCAGTTACATCCGACTCGAACCGACTAAAACCCCATGCCGTCTCGGGTTTGGATGCCGGGATGTGAGGTTGCCCATAAAGCATTTCAAAGGTTAACTCAGGGCCATCTCCGGTGTCGCAACACTAATACCTGTATAAGTCTACTAAATATTTCAACCAATCAAGGATATACCCTGCAGCCTTAAACTATATACAGACTCTACAGACGCAGTAATTATCACTCCAAAGCGGAGTAAAATATAGCTACTACTTTGGCACAACTTGACATAACATACATCTCATAAAAGGCACACATGCCCCCCTAGACAAGTGGCAATTCGTTGCTTGGCGTATGATGGAATAGAATGACAAATGTATAGGATTTGACGTTTTGACATTCGTTGACGCCTGTCATATACGTCAAATCCCATACATTTGGCATTCTATTCCATCATACGCCGAGCAACGAATTGCCACTTGTCTAGAGGCCATGGACGGCCTCTACGGCGTAGCAGTAGAGCATTCGACTGCTACGAAGGGGGCACGGGTTTGATTCCCGCTCAGTGCAAATATTTCTATGCATGAATATGTTACAATGGTCTGAGTGTTTCTATTTATAATGTGTCAGTGTTTACAAAAAAAAGAAGTATCTAAGTAGGTATGTTTATCCATATTTAAGATACCATAACACAAGCTAGTTAAACTATTCTTACTTTGGGTCTAGATAGTATTGTGTAGAATGTCCTACAATATTATAGAACAACCGCTTGCCGCCTGATTCCGGGCAGAGTAGAATTTATCATCTCTTCCCATGCGGTGTCCTACAAGGTGACTAAGTATAGAGCTGTTTAACATCAGACAGATATATACAGCTCAGACTCAGACTCAGATGCATGGCTCGAGTCAATAAATAGTGCCCGCAATACGGCAATAGGCTCACCCCCTATTACGTGGAACCTAATACGGTGATTGGTGTAATATGGGTATTAATTCACCTCTGCCTAACCCTCCGGGGATAAAGGCGTGATTATATGTCTGTGTGTATGTTTAAAGATCAATATTGACGTGTAGCGTATTTCTTGCCGTTTTTGCGTTGCATTTTGTTAGAAATACTGTGTCTACAGTGTCTACACAGTCTTGGAATTCCTTACCAGTTCACGTGTTTCCCTCCTACAGTCCCGGGTCCTTTAAGCGGGGCGTGAAAAAGCATCTGATGAGACCGTCAAGCTGAGTGCCACCATTGTAACATGATACGTGTCTGTAATGGTGACCCTGTTTTCAGAGACTTTGCCTTCAGCTTACCATCAGGCGAGGCGAAGTCAAATTGACGTGTAATAGATAAAAAAATAAAATTAAAAAAATGTTCTCTAAGGTCAGCTAATCCCCTGTGGGCTGCAATTTTATCAAGTAATTCAAAACGCAAATAGCCAATAACAGGCATTTACTTTTAAACTTGTTCCCTGTTACCCTCACTTGTTTAAAAACTTCCCTAAAACAATTAAGCAGTCTAAAAATATTGCTGAACTTTAATATCCACTTTGGAGTTCAACCGAGCGAGATAAATCAAAAACTCTCGCTGTAACCTCAGCCAGAGATTTATAGGACCTTTTACACTTTTAAAGTTTTACTTGCAGACGGGTTATTGTGGATTATTTCGCTAATTAAAAGGGGTTTTAGATATCTTGGAGAACAGATGCGTCGTTGGAAGCTGTTAAGTTTGTGTGGGTTTATATGTCGCAGCTAACTAGGTTAATTAGCCGTTCAATTAACTGCCTAGGCTGTTAACTAAATGGCCACGCGGGCGGAGTGGAGGACAACCTTCCACCTAGCGTTATTCCCAGTCGCATCCGAAGCTTTCAGCTCGGAGTCTGGGGTCCGCTTTACTGGTAAATAAACTTAACTACGGATTTGGCTAGACCTCGATATTTTCCGTGAAGCGATTGCCATCTGACCTCCACAACCCAATGTTAACATTAGACGATATCGAAGTTTTGCAGCTAGACCGTTGTTTTTTGGACTTTTTAGGGCTTCAACTACCCGTAACGACCGCCATAGATGTTTTTATGGCAACCGGGACCGACGTCTTAACGTGCTCTCCGAGGCACGACCAGACCAATGCAAATATCCATATTTAATGCACACAAATATTTGCACTGAGCGGGGATCGAACCCGCGCCTCCTGCGTAGCGGCCGCTTTCACTACCGCTACGCCACGGAGGCTGTCATGGCGGAGTGGAGGACAAGAGCTAGTAATAATAAAATTAAAAATTATAGATAAATAATAACGACGCATTATTTTCATCGAGCGAGTAAGTTACTAGCTATTTTTTTACACTTAGAATTTGCGCTAGTTTTTAAAACTGCGGTGTTCCTGCATGCCGTGTCTATTATAATAATGCGTCATTGGTGAGTATATGATATTAGAGTACATTAACCACAAAGAATGTACTAGAATAGCAATAAAACATCGTTCACAAAATTCTGCGCCTCTGAAACTCTCGCTTCCTTCGCTATGTAATCATCATGAAAACTTATAGGTACTCGGCACATATCTCATACATTTTGAGTTGAGGCCACGTCGAGGTTACACTCAAATATAGGCACTGAAGTATTGTCATTACGCTTTGAGTTGGTGAACAACTTTTGTAATATGAACATTTCAATGTTGTATGATGATAAAGTTCAAAATCGCGTGCCACCTCTCTCATCATCCTCCTAGCGTTTTCCCAGTTGGGTTCAAAATTTACACTTTTTTGAAATAAATATTCTACGATATTCTACACAGCGCTACGTAGATCCAAAGTAAGCATAGCTTAACCAGCTTGTGTTATGGGATCCAGAATGCGGATAAACATACTTAGATGCATTTTTTTACATAGATACACGCAGACCAATGCAGTATTCGAATACTCTACCGCTACACAGGCTTAGAGTGACGATTGATTTGTTGACTTGAGTGATTGTCATCTGACCTCCCAACTCTGAAAGGAAATCTATTAATTAGCAAGTGCAACGACTTGTCAATGAGGTTGGTTTGGGCCTCAGGGATGACCCTGTAGGTACACCAAGTGGTAATAAATAAGTAACCATGCTAAGAATTTTCTGAAACCAAAAGTTATGATGAACTAAGTACTGCCTGCCCCGTGAAAATTTTAAGAAATTTTTGCAAAATTATGTGCAAAATATCTGCATAAAATTATTCTTAATTCTTAATTCTTTATTGCACACATAAAATACAGAGATCATACATATAGAAAATTAAAAGTAATATGTAAAAAGCGAGCTTACCTCAACTCGAGTTCTCTACCCGCAAACCCTTGAGTAGCAGAGAAGTAGTCAGAGTAATGAAGGGATGTGAAGTGTGCATAAAAAAACAGACAATAAAAAGGGTACCTGAACAGGTACTTATATTATACATACCATACATATATGCCATATTAGGCACATTCAATCCTAAAGTTCGAAACATCCATACTCATCTCTCCATAACTTTACACAAACTTTTTCCAATACAAAACTATTCCAAAATAGATGTTACATCAAAACTACTCCACGAAACGAGTCCGGTAAATCATTTATTTATTGCACGCTCATCGATTATGGCATTCATCCGTAGCCAGGTACGAGTTTAGGCTTCCATCGAAAAAGAAATTGTGTCGAAACCATCGTGAAACAAACAGATCGATTGTGTAACCTTTGTGAACGCTTATGACTTTACTCGTGTACAATCCATAAATTTTACTTGTTACTTGTTCTTGCGTGTAACATCTGAATTTGTAGATTTCCATACCTTCTATTTCTCAAAAGGCAAGTGGCAATTCATTGGCCGGTGGGATAGACTGACGAATGGGATTTGACGTTTATGATATACATTGACGACTGTCATATACGTCAAATCTCAAACATTCGTCATTCTATTTTACAATTAATTTAAATTACAAGGTTAGGTTTTTTTTTAACGCGGGGAATGCATTTACGCACTTCGCTCCCCCCCCTCCCTCCCCCCCTCCCGCGGGAGCAGGGGTTCGCTTCGTGTGGGACTCCTGGCCCCGGGGAGAGGCCAGACTACCCACTAAACCACCACGGTGTTCCTCCGTCGCCCACTCCGAGCCGCGGGATAGTATGCTCACCGCGAATCGGCCAACGAATTGCCACTTGTCTAGTACGAATGTATGGAATTTGACGTATATGACAGTTGTCAACGTATGTCAAAAACGTTGAATCCCATACATTCGTCATTCTATTTTACAATGCGACCGGATGATGACTTTATATTTGTGAGAAGATATTTGAATATTTGTTATTCATTCATGCTCAAACTGCTGAACGGTTCTGGCTAAAATTTCGTACAGGGATAGATTTAACAGCCTGGAATAACATGTAGGCTTTACCTTTAGAGTCTATTGATCTTAAAAACCGTAATCAGCCAGAAAGACTCGAGACGGAATGACAATATGGACAATATCATATAGTTATAAACTGTACTAGTTATAATTTTGAATTCATTTTGTGGGGAAATTAGGGCAAGGGCAGAACGTGACCAAATTGTGGACGCCAACAATGACACCACAAGTAATAACAGTTAAGTGTTCGGTGATTATGAGATACTCATAACTTAAGTAAAATATAATGAAATGAAATAAATGCAACAAAACCAAAAATCGATTTTGATAAAATTTGGTACAGGGCTAATTTAACCCTTGGGAAGGGCCATAGGCTATGTTTTGGTCGCGATAATCGACATCCACACGGGTTAATCCGTGGGCAACAGCTAGTCTAGAATAAAACCACTTGTACTGTTCCACAATATTTAACTAATAAATCTCACGTTTCGTTTCACAAAATTTCTAAGCTTTCTACGACAATCAGAAATGAATACTATGAATGAATGAGTGAATAGGTAACAAGTTATATATGTATGGCTTAGGCATAGCAATTTTCACTAAGTTCCACAAAGTGCCATCAGTCAACAGTATAAAACAGTCATGTATGTATGTATGTACAGATTGTACAGGTTTACCCTGGTGATGTGTTTGTTACTCAACCACGCTGACACGGCTGAACGAATCGCGCTGAAATTTGGAAAAGGAATAGATGTATAGTCTAGAATAACACGATCTTTTTTAACCTGGGAAATATACCGTTTCAGAACTGTGGACAACAGCAACTAATTTGACTGCTGCAGCGGGCGCCGCTCACGAGCGCCCTTCGTGTGCTCAATATTTTCGTGCACACTGAGTGAGTTCACAAAAGCCACTGATTACGTAATGACATGGGAAATTCATATAATTGACTGATTATTTATAATTTATTTGTTAATTGTAATTGATTGTAATATGTTATTTATATTTTACTAGCTTTTGCCCGCGGCTCCGCCTGCGTGGATGTCGGTTACCGCGACCAAACATAGCCTATGTCCTTTCTCGAGGTCTAATCTACCCCTATACCAAATTTCATCAAAACGGGTCAGTGGTTTGGGCGTGAAAGCGAGACAGACAGACAGACAGACAGACAGAGTTACTTTCACATTTATAATATTAGTAGGGATTTTTTTTAATTCTACGATTCATTTCTTAAATAATTGCGATCTATGTTGTACCTATTCATTGACCGTGTTTTTGTAATTCTTTTTAAGTTTTAAGTCTACACCAATGCATTAGACTATCTGCAATGACAGTGTAAGTTGGGTGTAATAAATAAATAAAAAATAAATCAATAAAAATAAATAATTGAAACAGAATTACATAATAAAGTATGTCAACCATATTAACTTTTAAACTCTCGCGTTCCATGATATACAATAATGTTAACGGGAATTAACGCGATCATGGTATAGGTACATACATACCTTTGATTTGCCTGACGTTTCGACCAGGTTACACCGGCCGTGGTCACAGGCTGACTGGCTCAGCGGTGCACGCCCGCCGTCTTCGAATCCGTGAGGTAGTAAGTTCTTCATCTACCCGCACATCTTCGAGATTTTTCACATTTTGTTGTCGCCATGTACCGTCACATACTACACTCACTGTGTCCCTATTCCGCAAGCCAACTGTCCGGTGTCTATCCGACTGCGCAGAAAAGCGAGGTTGCATGTTGTTTATCACTGGATTCCATGTTGCTGATAATTTAAACCCATCTTCCCGATTGAAATTTTTATGTTTCTTAATTTCAATCGCTTCACGTACAGCTCTTGAATAAAAGTGACGTTCGGTGGAGAGGACTTGCGTATGGTGGAACTCGATCCAGTGATTGGTGCCTGCCTCCAGTAGGTGCTCTGCAATCGCAGATTTGTTTGTCTGGCGATTCTTTACAGCTGCGATGTGTTCTTTGACCCGTTCAGCAATAGTTCGCTTCGTTTGGCCTATGTAGGAACTACCGCAACTGCAATCTATCTTATAGACACCTGGACACTGTAGCGGTAAGACATCCTTCGGTGTGCCCACGATGTTGTTTACCTTTGTACCTGGGGTGTACACTGTCGGAATGGAGTAGGTTTTTAACAGAGAGCCGATTTTGTCCGTTACTCCCTTGACATAAGGCATATAGGCTGGTTGTCTGCTCACCTCTGGATGTCTACGCCTCGGCGCCTGCAGTCTCCGTCGTTCGTTCACTGCATATCCGTTTTTCTTAAGTACCTCCTGAACATGGTCCAGCTCTCGCTCCAGATGTTCAGGGTCACAGAGATCATAAGCTCTGTTCCTGAGTGAGGTCATGACGGATTGCAAGTGCCGGGGATGGTGATGAGACGTGGCGTGTAGGTACCTGTCCGTATGTGTAGGCTTACGGTACACACAGTGTGACAAGGACCCATCTGATCTCACGGCTACTTTAACGTCTAGGAATGACAACGATCTATCCTTTTCCATCTCATATGTGAACCTTATCTTGGGATGAATTGAGTTGAGATGTTGTATGTACTGATCCACTTCCTGCCGACTTCCCTTGACAATGCTGAAGATGTCATCCACATACCTCTTCCAAAGTCTGATGGTCTTCGGGCCGAGACTCAGCGCCTTCTCTTCAAAATGTTCCATCCAGATGTTGGCAAGTACCGGGGCTACAGGACTTCCCATTGCGACGCCATCTATCTGTAGGTAATGTTGACCTTGGAAAAGGAAGTAGTTGCCGTCTAGACAATGTTCAAGCAGATCAACATAGTTAAATGGCAGCTCGTTGTCACTCAGAAGATCTTTTACGACGTTCAAACATTCCCTTACAGGCACGTTGGTGAAGAGAGACTCCACGTCAAAGCTTACCATGACGTCATCTGGTTCTAGCTTGAGATCTTTTATAATTTGTATAAAGTGCCGTGAGTCCTTCACAAAAGACGGTGTTCTGCCTACCAAAGGCTGCAATACTGACGCGACGTGCTTCGCAAGATCGTAAGTAGGAGATGCTATTTGACTTACAATTGGCCGCAGTGGCACGTTGGGCTTATGTATTTTTGGCAGACCGTACAACTTGGGTGGCTGGTGTGACTTCGGTGCGAACAGTCTACTGTACTCATCTTCCGTAAAGAGGTCCTCGTTGTCCTGTATACGAGCTCGTATTCTGCGCGTTACTCTGGCCGTAGGATTGTATGATACCGGTTTGTAAACCTTATCATCACTCAACAGTTCGAGAATTTTATGCTGATAATCAGTAGTATTCATCACTACGGTGGCGTTTCCCTTATCGGCCTTAAGCACTAAAATGTCCGGGTTATCCCTCATATCCCTTAGTGCTTGACGCTCTTCCATAGTGATATTACTCACCGGGAGCTTCGATCGTCGTAATATCACCGCGACATCCTGTCTGAGGGTATCGGCATCGCCGGGTGGTACTTTATTCCGTATGATCGATTCCTCCATACTACTGATTATTGCCTCGAACGGTATTCGCTTGGGCGTTGGAGCGAAATTCATGCCTTTGGCCAAGACGTTTTTTGCAGTTTGGTCTAAACTTACGCTCGATAAATTGAGCACGGTATCCTGTGATTGGTCCTGTACCTCAGGTGACGTTTTGTTTTTCGCATACCTCCGGTTGTACTCTTTCGTGAACTTTCGCTCATAATTCGCACTTCATAATTCGAAGGTACGACTAGCTTGCAAAAACGTAACCCGATCACACACATCATAGTCCGTTTGAGATAAACCCACACTACACTGCAATTGTAACGCATACAACTCCCTCTGTATACTGTCCACTTCACTGTATTTGTTACGAATTAATTGTCTCAGGAGGCGTACACTCGCGTTGATTAGAATCTTACGTGAGAAGGCGATGTCTCTACGCGGTTTAATATGCACACACGTCGGTAATATGTCCCAATCGCGACATTTCAATAGAAATGTCAACGATGTTTCCACTCGCGCACGTTTCCTACGTAAAAATTCTAGATGTCGTACTTGTTTTGCAATTTCCGACCCGTAGCGGTTTGCTAAACTAACTCAAAACTCAAAACTAACAGGCAAATCAAAGGTATGTATGTACCTATACCATGATCGCGTTAATTCCCGTTAACATTATTGTATGTCAACCATATGACCTAAATAGCTCAATTACCGTCGAAGTAACTGATTCCATGTCTTTTTATCATTCACATTATCATCAACCGTATAATAGTTCAAATCAAATTAGGTACTGACTTCCAACCGAATATTCCCTCACTTATCATTAGGCAGGCTTGTGTGGGTTATTAGTCATTAAAGTTGTGTTGGAAGAACTTACATGTCTATTAGTTGTGAATCTATTTTATAAACTTAGATACTTAGTTGTTACCTTGTAATTCATTGAGTGCCTGTGATCTGTCGCCGGTAAACTTATTCCCTAGACTCAAGGCCACTTTATTGAAATCGTATTAGGATAATATTTTGTCATGCGGCGTTATTTACACGAAATTAGCATCTGCTTAGTAAACGAATTGTTGTGATTCTGCTCATATGAGTAACAAATCTTACGAATTTTATAAGAAACTATGAGATCTATTCGTTTTTAGCGGAATCGCTCAATTTGGTAATTGTAGACTCGAACTGTCATCTAGAATACAGTCTGTCCACAGATCTAGTTGTACATCGAGATTCAGGACTGAATGTCGTACTAGAATACGGGCCTTGCACTGCCATAGGATATTTGATTGTATTTGGTTAAGTAAAACCGGAGGAATTGCCAAAAATAGAACTATATAATGGACATATAGTGACATATACGCGGGCCAAGCTGCCTTTTCGCCTCATGGCATTCTCAATGGTTTATAATGACGATTTTAAACTTATTCAAGCAAGCACCAAACATTAACAATATGAATAGTATATCGGTATCGATTTATAATTATTCCATTTTTTTTATTTTTTCATATAGGACACGTCAAATTGACTTCGCCTCGCCTAATGGTAAGCTGAAGGCAAAGTCTCTGAAAAGAGGGTCACCATTATAGACATGTACCATGTTACAATGGTGGCACTCAGCTTGACGGCCTCATCAGATGCTTTTTCACGCCTCGCTTGAAGGAGGGAAACACGTGAACTGGTAAGGAATTCCAAGACTTAATAATGCGGCAGAAGAAGGAGTCGCCGAACCGCTTGGTTCTTGATAGAATATTCTGCACCGTATGCGGGTGGCATCTAAGTCCTGCACGTGTTGTCCTATATAGGAAAGGAGAGGGTGGAATTAGTTGGAACAAACTGTAACATCTAAGTAAGTAGAAACTAGTTACATCGGCGACGTAAAACAAAATAAACGTAAACAAAATTCTATACGGAAAAGGAAATTTTATGTATGTGAGTCAAAAAGGCGAGGGGAATACGGAATGTACCGAATATCTGACCCCTGCCCCCATGCCCCAAGAGATTGGACTGCCTTCCTGATTTCTAATACAAGTTGAGAGCCTTGAAAGGTAAGTTTTGATAACACATACAATGAAATGATGAATGTTTTTGCCCTTTGAGCTTCGAAAGTAATTGGATTCACCCTTAGAAGAAAAAAATACTTCCGCACTTCTGTTGATAATTGAAATAGTAGGAAGGTAATAATGACGGCTTTGTAATAAAGGACGATAAAAATATACTTTTGAAAGAAAGAAAGTAAGAAAGAAAAGAACATTTTATTAAATACCCACTTACACTTAACTATGACACTAACGATGATGCGATGAACGCAACCGTTGATACTGCCCCTCTAGACAAGTGGCAATTCGTTGCTCGGCGTATGATGGAATAGAATGCCAAATGTATGGGATTTGACGTATATGACAGGCGTCAACGAATGTCAAAAACGTCAAATCCTATACATTTATCATTCTATCCCATCATACGCCGAGCAACGAATTGCCACTTGTCTAGAGGGGCTGAACGGATTTTGATGTCGTTTTTTTTTTTAGAAAGGTCTTGGTCAAACATTACCTAAATCTTAAGTTTGTTTGATTGCAATCGGTTGAGTAGACCCACGCGAGCGGAGCCGCGTGTGGGAGGCTAGTAGTTTAATATCTATAAGGAGAAGTAGGTAACAGCCTTTATCAAAAGTTTATGCAGATTTTGTTATAACAAAGAGTTTTCAGGAAATTCAAACGAAGAGCTGAATGAAACTTGAACATCTGCTGAAATTTAAATGACACGAGTCTCAACTGCAGAACAGCACTAGTAAACTTCCCGGAATTACAAATACTAGTTGTAGTAACTCCATTGAAGAAACGTAGTTCGTGAATATTCAGTTGTAAATGCAAACGTGATTCGGTTTCACTTCGACAATCACACAAATTCCCGTATCCTGTAGCATCCAGTTTTGACTTCGACCAATTTATATGAATGATGAAGTTTCATTTCTATGAATGATGAAGTTTCATTTATATGAATGATGAAGTTTCATTTGAATAAAGAACATTTTTATCAGTGGCAAGGAGTCCCTATATTCCCAATAGGTCATATGGTACATGACAAACTAGAGAAAGTTTTTTTTCCACTGGCTTCCGATTTGTAAATTTTCACTCCTCGCTACTGTTTGTTACTCAATCACGCGCCGGATCTGGCTGTTAGCCACGGAATAATACATAGGTCACTTTCTATTCTAGGAATAAGTCCCCATGGATTTGAACAGAAATCCCTACTAATATTATAAATGTGAAAGTAACTCTGTCTGTCTGTCTGTCTGTCTGTCTGTCTGTCTGTCTGTCTGTCTGTCTGTCTGTCTGTCTGTCTGTCTGTCTGTCTGTCTGTCTGTCTGTCTGTCTGTCTGTCTGTCTGTCTGTCTGTCTGTCTGTCTGTCTGTCTGTCTGTCTGTCTGTCTGTCTGTCTGTCTGTCTGTCTGTCTGTCTGTCTGTCTGTCTGTCTGTCTGTCTGTCTGTCTGTCTGTCTGTCTGTCTGTCTGTCTGTCTGTCTGTCTGTCTGTCTGTCTGTCTGTCTGTCTGTCTGTCTGTCTGTCTGTCTGTCTGTCTGTCTGTCTGTCTGTCTGTCTGTCTGTCTGTCTGTCTGTCTGTCTGTCTGTCTGTCTGTCTGTCTGTCTGTCTGTCTGTCTGTCTGTCTGTCTGTCTGTCTGTCTGTCTGTCTGTCTGTCTGTCTGTCTGTCTGTCTGTCTGTCTGTCTGTCTGTCTGTCTGTCTGTCTGTCTGTCTGTCTGTCTGTCTGTCTGTCTGTCTGTCTGTCTGTCTGTCTGTCTGTCTGTCTGTCTGTCTGTCTGTCTGTCTGTCTGTCTGTCTGTCTGTCTGTCTGTCTGTCTGTCTGTCTGTCTGTCTGTCTGTCTGTCTGTCTGTCTGTCTGTCTGTCTGTCTGTCTGTCTGTCTGTCTGTCTGTCTGTCTGTCTGTCTGTCTGTCTGTCTGTCTGTCTGTCTGTCTGTCTGTCTGTCTGTCTGTCTGTCTGTCTGTCTGTCTGTCTGTCTGTCTGTCTGTCTGTCTGTCTGTCTGTCTGTCTGTCTGTCTGTCTGTCTGTCTGTCTGTCTGTCTGTCTGTCTGTCTGTCTGTCTGTCTGTCTGTCTGTCTGTCTGTCTGTCTGTCTGTCTGTCTGTCTGTCTGTCTGTCTGTCTGTCTGTCTGTCTGTCTGTCTGTCTGTCTGTCTGTCTGTCTGTCTGTCTGTCTGTCTGTCTGTCTGTCTGTCTGTCTGTCTGTCTGTCTGTCTGTCTGTCTGTCTGTCTGTCTGTCTGTCTGTCTGTCTGTCTGTCTGTCTGTCTGTCTGTCTGTCTGTCTGTCTGTCTGTCTGTCTGTCTGTCTGTCTGTCTGTCTGTCTGTCTGTCTGTCTGTCTGTCTGTCTGTCTGTCTGTCTGTCTGTCTGTCTGTCTGTCTGTCTGTCTGTCTGTCTGTCTGTCTGTCTGTCTGTCTGTCTGTCTGTCTGTCTGTCTGTCTGTCTGTCTGTCTGTCTGTCTGTCTGTCTGTCTGTCTGTCTGTCTGTCTGTCTGTCTGTCTGTCTGTCTGTCTGTCTGTCTGTCTGTCTGTCTGTCTGTCTGTCTGTCTGTCTGTCTGTCTGTCTGTCTGTCTGTCTGTCTGTCTGTCTGTCTGTCTGTCTGTCTGTCTGTCTGTCTGTCTGTCTGTCTGTCTGTCTGTCTGTCTGTCTGTCTGTCTGTCTGTCTGTCTGTCTGTCTGTCTGTCTGTCTGTCTGTCTGTCTGTCTGTCTGTCTGTCTGTCTGTCTGTCTGTCTGTCTGTCTGTCTGTCTGTCTGTCTGTCTGTCTGTCTGTCTGTCTGTCTGTCTGTCTGTCTGTCTGTCTGTCTGTCTGTCTGTCTGTCTGTCTGTCTGTCTGTCTGTCTGTCTGTCTGTCTGTCTGTCTGTCTGTCTGTCTGTCTGTCTGTCTGTCTGTCTGTCTGTCTGTCTGTCTGTCTGTCTGTCTGTCTGTCTGTCTGTCTGTCTGTCTGTCTGTCTGTCTGTCTGTCTGTCTGTCTGTCTGTCTGTCTGTCTGTCTGTCTGTCTGTCTGTCTGTCTGTCTGTCTGTCTGTCTGTCTGTCTGTCTGTCTGTCTGTCTGTCTGTCTGTCTGTCTGTCTGTCTGTCTGTCTGTCTGTCTGTCTGTCTGTCTGTCTGTCTGTCTGTCTGTCTGTCTGTCTGTCTGTCTGTCTGTCTGTCTGTCTGTCTGTCTGTCTGTCTGTCTGTCTGTCTGTCTGTCTGTCTGTCTGTCTGTCTGTCTGTCTGTCTGTCTGTCTGTCTGTCTGTCTGTCTGTCTGTCTGTCTGTCTGTCTGTCTGTCTGTCTGTCTGTCTGTCTGTCTGTCTGTCTGTCTGTCTGTCTGTCTGTCTGTCTGTCTGTCTGTCTGTCTGTCTGTCTGTCTGTCTGTCTGTCTGTCTGTCTGTCTGTCTGTCTGTCTGTCTGTCTGTCTGTCTGTCTGTCTGTCTGTCTGTCTGTCTGTCTGTCTGTCTGTCTGTCTGTCTGTCTGTCTGTCTGTCTGTCTGTCTGTCTGTCTGTCTGTCTGTCTGTCTGTCTGTCTGTCTGTCTGTCTGTCTGTCTGTCTGTCTGTCTGTCTGTCTGTCTGTCTGTCTGTCTGTCTGTCTGTCTGTCTGTCTGTCTGTCTGTCTGTCTGTCTGTCTGTCTGTCTGTCTGTCTGTCTGTCTGTCTGTCTGTCTGTCTGTCTGTCTGTCTGTCTGTCTGTCTGTCTGTCTGTCTGTCTGTCTGTCTGTCTGTCTGTCTGTCTGTCTGTCTGTCTGTCTGTCTGTCTGTCTGTCTGTCTGTCTGTCTGTCTGTCTGTCTGTCTGTCTGTCTGTCTGTCTGTCTGTCTGTCTGTCTGTCTGTCTGTCTGTCTGTCTGTCTGTCTGTCTGTCTGTCTGTCTGTCTGTCTGTCTGTCTGTCTGTCTGTCTGTCTGTCTGTCTGTCTGTCTGTCTGTCTGTCTGTCTGTCTGTCTGTCTGTCTGTCTGTCTGTCTGTCTGTCTGTCTGTCTGTCTGTCTGTCTGTCTGTCTGTCTGTCTGTCTGTCTGTCTGTCTGTCTGTCTGTCTGTCTGTCTGTCTGTCTGTCTGTCTGTCTGTCTGTCTGTCTGTCTGTCTGTCTGTCTGTCTGTCTGTCTGTCTGTCTGTCTGTCTGTCTGTCTGTCTGTCTGTCTGTCTGTCTGTCTGTCTGTCTGTCTGTCTGTCTGTCTGTCTGTCTGTCTGTCTGTCTGTCTGTCTGTCTGTCTGTCTGTCTGTCTGTCTGTCTGTCTGTCTGTCTGTCTGTCTGTCTGTCTGTCTGTCTGTCTGTCTGTCTGTCTGTCTGTCTGTCTGTCTGTCTGTCTGTCTGTCTGTCTGTCTGTCTGTCTGTCTGTCTGTCTGTCTGTCTGTCTGTCTGTCTGTCTGTCTGTCTGTCTGTCTGTCTGTCTGTCTGTCTGTCTGTCTGTCTGTCTGTCTGTCTGTCTGTCTGTCTGTCTGTCTGTCTGTCTGTCTGTCTGTCTGTCTGTCTGTCTGTCTGTCTGTCTGTCTGTCTGTCTGTCTGTCTGTCTGTCTGTCTGTCTGTCTGTCTGTCTGTCTGTCTGTCTGTCTGTCTGTCTGTCTGTCTGTCTGTCTGTCTGTCTGTCTGTCTGTCTGTCTGTCTGTCTGTCTGTCTGTCTGTCTGTCTGTCTGTCTGTCTGTCTGTCTGTCTGTCTGTCTGTCTGTCTGTCTGTCTGTCTGTCTGTCTGTCTGTCTGTCTGTCTGTCTGTCTGTCTGTCTGTCTGTCTGTCTGTCTGTCTGTCTGTCTGTCTGTCTGTCTGTCTGTCTGTCTGTCTGTCTGTCTGTCTGTCTGTCTGTCTGTCTGTCTGTCTGTCTGTCTGTCTGTCTGTCTGTCTGTCTGTCTGTCTGTCTGTCTGTCTGTCTGTCTGTCTGTCTGTCTGTCTGTCTGTCTGTCTGTCTGTCTGTCTGTCTGTCTGTCTGTCTGTCTGTCTGTCTGTCTGTCTGTCTGTCTGTCTGTCTGTCTGTCTGTCTGTCTGTCTGTCTGTCTGTCTGTCTGTCTGTCTGTCTGTCTGTCTGTCTGTCTGTCTGTCTGTCTGTCTGTCTGTCTGTCTGTCTGTCTGTCTGTCTGTCTGTCTGTCTGTCTGTCTGTCTGTCTGTCTGTCTGTCTGTCTGTCTGTCTGTCTGTCTGTCTGTCTGTCACGCCCAAACCACTGAACCGATTTTGATGAAATTTGGTATAGGGGTAGATTAGACCTCGAGAAAGGACATAGGCTATGTTTGGTCGCGATAACCGACATCCACGCGGGCGGAGCCGCGGGCAAAAGCTAGTTATTAATATTCCCTCTAAAGGTATGATTCCGTAGGTGACCGCATACGACAACTGCAGACGCACGCAGCAGATACACGTAATTCATTGCTGCTTCTCAACGGTCCCCTTTATCCGTATCGGAGTTTAACAAGTAATGGGTACGCTGTATCTGCTGCATGCGTCTGTACAGTAGTTCTCGTATGAGGTCGACTTCTGAATGAAAACTTAACCCCTCCAGCTAAGTTCAACTGCTTGTGTTAGTTAGAACTGCGGCCTTACCATAAACCATAAAACAGGTCAATAATTGAACTGCTGTCATTCTGCCAACTGCAAATGTCAGTTTGTAACGTCATATAAACATATAGGATTACAAAGTGACATTTGCAGTTGGTAGAATGACAGCAGTTCAATTATTGACCTGTTTTAAGAGTTCATGGTATGGGCCCTGTGAGGAGTGGGTTCACATTGGCGGTGCAATAGCCAGGATTCGAACCCGAGACCTCTCAATCGTAAGCACGATTCCTTAACTACTAAACTACCGACGCGACGCTAAATTAGTTTTACAATCATGTTAACGGGAATTATTAACCTTTCAATTGCCTGACGTTTCAATCAGGTTACTGGCCGTGGTTACAAGTTGCCTGGCTCGTTTTATTGGCCTATATCATGTTATAAATTGCGTCGATATAAAACAAATTAGTGAGTAATTATTAACACGCAGTAGTTAATGCTACCTATTTTATAACTATTCAGAATTAATGTTCACACACCTTTTTTACACGCTATAATCAAATTGTTTAACTTCTGAATCACCTAGGGCTTTGACGCTGATTAAACCATGTAATAAAAATATATTATTACCTTTTAACCATGTGCCCTATGGTAGGGAATGCCTCTGGCAGGGATGACGAACCATTGGCACGCGTGCCACAGATGGCACGCGGCACTTTTTTTTGGGCACGCCACCAATGCCACCAGTGCCACCTGGGTTAGTAGGTGGGCATTCGGTAATCTGTGCCTATTACTTTTTTTCTTTCATTCACAAAGTAAGATACCTACCATAATATGCGCTAGAAAATGAACGAACGGACGGACATTCTTTTCAGAAAGAATGATATAAAGAGGCGGACTAATAGGGCGGATTATTATCAGAAATTCTCCCAGCTCCAAATAATCTTAAAACAGACAGAGCAACTTCAGTCACCCACCCTCCCCCCCCTTCCCCGTCGGCACGGGCTTCATTGAATTTTTTTTAGAAATATGGCACGTTGATGCATAAAGGTTCGCCACCCCTGGCCTATGGTAGTAAGTCCACCAATGTACCTACTTTGTACACAGTGTATAAACAAATAATACACTTAAGGTATGATTCCGAAGCCTACCGCATACGACAATGACAGACGCATACAGCAGAATCAGCGTACCCATTACTTGTTTAACTCCGATACGGATAAAGGTGACCATTGAGAAGCCGCAATGAATTACGCGTATCTGCAGCGTGCATCTGCAGTTGTCGTCGTAAGTACCTTTACTAAGGCCCGTATTCTAGAATGGTACTCAATCTCGAATCTGGCCTGAATCTCGATATATCTGGAACAGATTAACAGATTTGACAGATTGTCTATACAATCTGTCCTCAAATAAATCGACATTCAGACCATGAGTACTAGAATATGTCTACTATACTAATATCGTCCATCATTATCTGCCCCCCTAGACAAGTGGCAATTCGTTGCTCGGCGTGCGATGGAATAGAATGACAAATATATAGGATTTGACGTTTTTGACATTCGTGGACGCCTGTCATATACGTCAAATCCCATACATTTGGCATTCTATTCCATCATACGCCGAGCAACGAATTGCCACTTGTCTAGAGGGGCTGGACTTGGCTTGGGTAGGGCATAGAACCCTGTTCACCCAGCAAATAAATATAGTTTGGGTACATTTTATAAGCACTTAAGTCAGCCCAACATACGAATATGTACCTACCATGCAATAGCGTGCCCTTTTCGCGTGTCTTTTGGTACGTCGCCACTTTAAGCGCAAGTGTTTACCTCTTTCGATACTATTTGACCTTAAAGGAACGATTTCCTTAATTGTATTGTGTTATTAAAGGACGATGTGAAGGTTAAGGCCTTAAGCAAGGCTTTAAGGTTAGATTGAGAGCAATAAAAAAATTAAAACCTTGTTTCTGAAGCATAAATACACCAAACGATCATAGCTTTCTATAATAGTTTGAGAATGAAACTAAGTACAAAGTAAACTAACTACTAGTAACTCTCTATAGCTCTGTGAATAATTATCGAATTTATAAGAATAATATATGAAATCGAATCCGTAACCTCGACGAATACTTGGCTGAGTCTTTGATAGTAAACTAATCATATTATGTAATGAAATGGAGAGGCCTATATACAGCAGTGGATTACAATAGGCTAATTGATTGATTGATAATGAAATGAAAGGAATAAAAGTGTGAGAAGAATGAGAGTGAGAACGAGAACAGCTCCCCTAGATTGGCAATTCGTTGGCCAGCGTACTATAGATTATGATGAATGTATGGGGATTCGGCGTATATGACACGTATTTTGACGTAATATGACATACGTTGTCATAGTCATCAACAATCAATCAACCAATCATTTAGCCTACTGTAGTCCACTGCTGGACATAGGCCTCTCCCAATGTGCGCCACGTTTGCCGATCCTCCACCTTCCGCATCCAGTCCGTCCCAGCCACATTTCGCAGGTCGTCGGTCCACCTGGCTAGGGGATGTCCCATCTTCCGTTTTCCTACGCGCGGTCTCCACTCTAGGACTCGTTTACTCCAATCCGATAGTCATCAACTTAAGTCATAAAGTCAAAATACGTGACATAACGAATAGCCACTTGTCTACGGGCCTAGAATGATAAAGAGGCCAGAATGATAGCGAAATCAGACAGTGAGTAAAAAAGTAGAGTAGACAGAAAGAATTGAACCTTGGCAGGATTTTGCATACAATTAGGAGAGTATTAAGTATCTCCCTGCGAGCATTGGGGCTTCGTCTTTAGCTCGAAGGCGTCATACAAAAAAAACTAACCATACAACATAAAAATTAGAAAAGAAACGTATGAACCACTTCTCAGTATAAAGTAACATTGAACCTATTATTAGGAACCCTGACTTTGCTACCAATGGCCCTCTGTTCTTGTCATGACATTGTATTGATCAAGCCTGTCATTTTCAATTTGTTGCATAACACACGATGCGAAGCGACGATGCATGACCTACCAGTAGAACTCATAGAAAATTCATGCTAGAGGTATTCCATCAAGGTAGCAATTTCAGCTGAATATCCAATACTTTTGACGTCATGTGTGTATTTATAGAATGAAGTTCAAAACTAACTATAATATATGTTCTGACTAGCATACTTCGAAGCCACGTGTCACAATATTCCATCAAGAAGCAAGCGTGCTCAGATTGTGCTCAGATGAATTGTTTGACATGATCCCCACAGCTACATTCTATCATCGCACTTCTCGCCATAGGCGGGGAATTCATCCTCACACATTGCGACCGGAAATAGTGCGCACTGTGCGGTATGAAAGGAACTTCATCCCTCGCACACTCAAGCTGTGGAATGAACTCCCCGCGATGGTTTTCCCAAGCGACTACAATATGGGGTTCTTCAAGAAGGGCATTGGGAAGGTTTCTTCAGGGTCGGCAGCACGAGTGTGACGCCCCTGGTGTTGCATACGTCCATATACCCACTCAAGTGTTTCCCTCCTCCTACAGTCCCGGGTCCTTTAAGCGGGGCGTGAAAAAGCATCTCATGAGGCCGTCAAGCTGAGAGCCGCCATTATAACATGATACGTGTCTATAATGGTGACCCTCTTTTCCGAGACTTTGCTTTTAGCTTACCATCAGGTGACGTGAAATCAAATTAACGTGTCCTATATAAAAAAAAGACCTACATGTTATTAGACTATAAATTTATCCCTGTAATAACCATTAACCGATCAGTTGCCTTAGCCTTATTGAATAACAGACATCCAAAAATGTCTTCACAAACTTTTACATCAGACCTTATAATATTGCGCCTCCGTGTAATTTAGACCCTGTTCCGATGGGAACCTATTCAAGGTATAGATAAATACTGGCCAAGTGCGAGTCGGACTCGCCCGTGAAGGGTTCCGTAGCAGTAAAGGCGAAAATTGCGGTCATAACGTGTTAAAAAAAACTACTTACTGGATCTCGTTCAAACCAATTTTCAGTGGAAGTTTGCATGGCAATGTACATCATATATTTTTTTTAGATTTATCATTCTCTTATTTTAGAAGTTAGAGGGGGGACACACATTTTTGCACTTTGGAAGTGTCTCTCGCGCAAAATATTCAGTTTAGAAAAAAATTATGTTAGAAACCTCAATAGAATAAAGACCTATCTACAGATACCCCACCACACGTATGGGTTTGATGAAAAAAAATTTTTTGAGTTTCAGTTCTAAGTATGGGGACCCCTAGTATTTAATCCTTTTTTTCTATTTTTGTGTAAAACTCTTAATGCGGTTTACAGAATACATCTACTTACTAAGTTCCAACTATAATCTCTACCACAACCAGATTCCGTTCACTCAACATTCAAACATCTAAATATCTTCACATACTTTCATATTCATAACATTTTTGTAGGAAGTAGGATAGGATTAGCAGGATAGGATAAGCCCTGCCTCTGTTGGGGTGACAGGCTGCCTCACCTGTCACCCCATATCATGATAATACAGGGTGAAACTTTTCAACCCTACCTGGAAGAAAAGTTTCCTAAATACTGCAGATAGCAATTTTTTGTGAAACGAATGTTTCATTTGAGTAAAATTTTATTTCTTTATTTTTAAAAGGAAACAAATCCGCATTCAAAACTTCTCGAAAACTTGCTTGTCTCAGTAATCGGACTGTCTAAACTCAGAACATTTTGTACTTTTATGCATCTATCGATAGGGTCAAACATAAAGATCAAATCCTTATAACAATACTCTGAAGGTAGTGTCACAGAACAGATAATAGTACTGGGCCCATACCATGAACTCTTAAAACAGGTCAATAATTGAACTGCTGTCATTATATCAACTGCAAATGTCACTTTGTATTGTCATATAAATTTAAAGGATTACAAAGGGATTACAAAGTGACATTTGCAGTTGGTAGACTGACAGCCCGCTGAGTTTCTAAAAGCCCGCTGAGTTTCTTGCCGGAGTCTTCTCAGGCCAGGGCCGCGTTTCGAACCGGTGGTCCATTTGCTAAGCTAGTCTTTAGTACATAATTATATATTTTTGACGTTTTGTAAGTGCCGTTTAATGGTCTATACAGAATAAATGATTTTTGACTTTGACTTGACAGCAGTTCAATTATTGACCTGTTTTAAGGTTTATGGTAAGGCCGCAGTAGTGTTAAAAAATCCATCCTGTATATCTTTATCCTGTTCTAAATTTGTGATGCAAGCTCACTACCTTTATACAGCGTGTGTAGATACGACCCTCTGTCAACTCATATCGCCCACGCAAATTATGTGATTCTATTCTCGGAAACCACCCGCCATTATGCCTACTAATAAATTAATAATGAACACAGTTATGTTACAAATTTGGAATTGGGATTATGCGTGTAATGCGAATGTGTATGTATAATGATAACGGATTTAGTTTTGGTAAGCATCAAACTATGTTTCATTTATGTAACTAGTAAACGTATTACGTTTCGAACGTGTGAATGTATGATTTTTTTTTTTTTTTTTATCTCTTCTAGATCCATCTTTACAGGGTACATTTTACATTTTTCAGGGTAAATTTTTTTTTTTCTAATAATGAATTTTATTGTGAAAAAATAATTACAAGTTCAAAATAATACCTACTAAATTAAATTAACACTACACACTATTATTACTAAAATAAACTAGATTAAATAAATAAAGTATTTACATGCATAATGCGTAGTGAAATTCCTCCACATCGTCACCATTTTGAATCTATAACAATATTATAAAGCTGAAGAGTTTGTTTGTTTGCTTATTAGTTTCTTTGGTTGTTAATCTCAAGAACGTACCTACGTACGACGTATATGACAGTCGTCAACGTACCTATCTCATATGCGTCAAATTCCATACATTCGTCATTCTATTCTGCAATACGCAGGCTAATGAATTGCCACTTGTCTAGGGGGCACTGGTTTGCAATGGAAAATTAAAGAATTGGCGATATCAAGCTTGCGTAGTTAGACCAGTCGGACTTTTTAGGGCTCCGTTTTACCCTTAACGACTGCCATAGATGTATGTATGGCAACCAGAACCAACAGTCAGGCACACACCACCTCGCCGCAGAGGCCAGAGAGGTTTATAAAGATATTGTAATTCATGTAAAAATCAAGGCAATTCATACTCGTCTCAATTACCTCTTCTAACACATTGCCATATCAAAAAAGTTATTCACAAAATCGCGAGTGTACGTCCTAGCTACTTTAACGCAAGAAAAACCTCATTAACTTTTATTACGAGATCCCAGAGCTGCCATAAATAACTGGCGAGTAGCAAAGAAAATAAAGTATATTTCTCTACACTTCTTATGAAAATATACACTCGATTTACGGCCTTTGTATCCCCGAAGGGGGTAGACAACCCACATTCCCAGACACTGCCTTGCCAGTGAGAATTTATGTATATATATTTTTATTTATTTATTAAACTTTATACACAAATACATAGGCGGACTTATTGCCGAGGGCTGTCTCTACCAGTCAACCAAAGGTGGTGCAGAAAGAGACTCAGTGCCGTGCTCAGTGGCTGCATTATTGAGAGTAACATTATAGTAAGAATGTACTGGTACTGGGACATTTTCATTACGTTCATTTTGTTAACAACTAGCTGACCCCGCGAACTTCGTACCGCCTAACAGTCAATTCTTTATCTTTTTTTAAATTTTTCTCTCCGTTAAAACCATCCTCGTACTTCAAGGAATATTCCAAAAAAAAAAAAGGCGTAATCGGTTCAGCCGTTCTCGAGATTTGCGCTTAGCAACACATTTAGGGATTCATTTTTATATTATAGAGATTGATTCATCACTTAAGTATTAGTTCTTTGAAACTACGCAGGCCTGTTAATGACAGGTGTAGCCGCCTGTCACCTTAGCAGAAGCAAGTCAGAGCGGCGGCGCAGCGCGATTTGCTTCTCTTTTCCGGGGGCAAGATGACCCCGTGGTTCCCACATCCGAGGGGGCCATCTCGAAATCGGAGATGACCCTGAGTGAGCCGGGATTGGGAGGGATATGCCTTAGGCAATTTATATTAATATGTGTGCAGTAAATATATGTTATTATAAGTAAATATGTTGTGGTATTTAGTATGACGTGTTGGTTTCGGGTGGAGTAGAATACCCACCCCATCTCTTTCCGTGGGTATCGTAGAAGGTGGCTAGGGGCTATCCCTATGGCTGTTCTCCATCCGACAATAAACATACACCTCATGACGAAGTGCCCGATTGACGGCCATATACTCGCCCCCAATTCCATGAAACGGAAAATTGGTTGGCGAAATGCGGGTAGAGCGATTGTAAATTTATTCGTATTCAACAACTTGTATAGGCGACTGTACTTTCAATGAAGCCTTCCTACTTCCACTGGACTACTTTCTTAAGTGTTATTGGGTACACTTGCGAGAATGTCTGTCCAAAGACATTCACCTAACGATGTTTACCATGTCCTGAAAATAGGTTGTAACTTGTAACATAAAACTCCGGATTACTTACTGTTCCACGATCATTTTAAGGTAGTATTTTCTTCTATTTCCAGTAGTACTACGAGTATGCTACGAAGCGTCGTCTGCAAATTGGCTACGAACTCATACCTTAACTTTACAAAGGATTTTTAAATATACCCATAAATAATATTGATCTATAAGTTCATCTCTACATTATATTATCTTTCAGTCCACTTGAGAGCAAGACAAAACAAGGTCCACTAATCGTCCCTACACTGGTGGGGCAAAGTGGATTTCAAAAAAAATTATATCCACTATTCCACTATTCCCCACAAAATTTATTCTGGTGGGGAAAATTATACCCGTTTAAATTCTTGGCGTCTCCCTAGGGTTGGTAATTTTGAATGGGAGAGGTTTTTTACACTGGAAGTAGCCCTAAAATCAGGTAAGTCTGGGGTGACTGAAATTCACTCTGTCTGTATTCTTATTCCTATCATCGCCTTAAATCTATTAAAGTTTTTCCAAGCGACTACAGGGCCCATACCATGAACTCTTAAAACAGGTCATTTATTGAACTGCTGTCATTCTACCAACTGCAAATGTCACTTTGTAATCCTATATGTTTATATGACAGTACAAAGTGACATTTGCAGTTGGCAGAATGACAGCAGTTCAATTATTGACCTGTTTTAAGGTTTATGGTAAGGCCGCAGTATGAGGTTCTTCAAGATGGGCATTAGAAGGTTCTTACGGGGACGGCAGTGCGAGTGTGACGCCCCTGGTGTTGCATCGTCCATAGACCAAGGTAACCACTTTCCATCAGGTGGGCCATGTGCTTGTCTGCCACTTAAGTTGTATACAAAAAACCTATTTCAAACCAGTACACCCTCTTTCCATTCTAGTCTCGTCTTTTTAAAGTCTTCTGCGAGCGTGAAGTAATATAAATTTCTTTTCTCCGCCGCCGTTCGCGTCAGACCCGGGGGCGTATCACACAAGTGAATGCGTATAAACCCGTCACAAAAGAGGTCATTAGTCGCGCAAACTGGCGCTTGGAGTTGACAGCACGTCGGGATTATGCTATTATTTGCAACTTTATTATTTATTACAGACTGTACTTACTGAGACAGAAATTGGAAGAAATTATGTACGCGAGAATGTAATGTATCCTGTGCTCAGAGTATACATTATATAGAGCGCGCCTAACCAAGTATAAATCGTAGGTAAATAGGTGTGAGTAATAGGACATATATTATATTCTTATATTTCCAAAGGAGTGGTTTTGTTAGATACTTTTTTATGCAAAAACGTCTGAACGGATCTAGGTACCGTTGTAACAATAAAGATTCAATAACATTCAAAGATTTTAGCATCGTCGACAAATCTCAAAGTTAGTCTTTTTATATTGAATCAAAAGTTCTAAGGCTTTATTTTATTACGTAATATAACGGACATTTTTATTCAAGCCCGTCCTCTGATGTGCCGCTATTAAAAAGACTTATGAACAGAAAGATATTCGCATTTTCCTTTTACTTATTCGTCTTGTAATCCGACTCGAGTTACGTTTCAGTAGAATATTTTATGCATAAAAATATGTTCTAAGAGGGATCTACTGTCGTATTGGTAATAGGATTAGCTGTTTATTGTATGAAGTTAAAAGATATACAAATAAAATTTGTAATAGTATAGCTGAAATAAAAAAATCTGATACATAGGTATAATGATATAAGGCTATGATAAAGAACTACCCCCTAAGACAAGTGTCAATTTGTTGAGCGGCGTTCTGTAGAGTAGAATGACAAATGTATGGGATTTGACGTACATGATACGTATATTGACGTTTATGACATACGTTGACGACTGTCATATACGTCAAATCCCATACATTCGTCATTCTATTCTACAATACGCCGGCCAACGAATTGCTACTTGTCTAGGGGGGGCTAGCTAGTGTGTACCTTGCCATGTGTGAACCTACTCAGTTACCACTTAGCATCGAGCCTCTGAGGTACCAAGACAAGTTATCCATCCATACTAATATTATAAATGCGAAAGTAACTCTGTCTGTCTGTCTGTCTATTACGCTTTTACGCCTAAACCACAGAACTGATTTTTATGGAATATAGTATAGGTGTAGATTAGACCTTGAGGAAGGATATAGGCTATGTTTGGTCGCGAAAACCGACATCCACGCGGGTGGAGCTGCAGGTTACAGCTAGTTAACCTATAAATGACTAATTTCAGCACACTGCGTGGATGATTGATTACTCTATGGCACCCGTATACGTGAGTTCCGACACGGTAGATCCGCGACGGAACTACCGTCAAGAATAGCAAGGCCTTATTCTTGTACCTAACCTACTGGAGCCTATTCCTGGGATAAAAGCCTATGTGTATGTATGTGTTTCGTGTATTTTTTGCGTGAAATACCAACAAACATTCCTCTATCCATCCTCACAAAATTCAACATTTCAGTGAAGCATTTATTAAAAAGTCCCCTTTCATCCTGAAAAAATAAAAATATCGAGCCCTAAAAATGTTAAGCAGTAAACAAGTTTTATTTATAGAAGCAGCAAAAATAACTGAACTTTAGGGGGACCTTTCCACCTGACTTACTCCCACTCGCTATTTCGTTTATGTGTTATGGTTACTGTCCAGGTAACTCATTGGTTTCAGTTCGTTTCGGTGCCTATTTACCCGAATGCGTGAGGCTAAGGAGTGGTAATATGTTTATCAGCCTATGTATGTATGTATGTTCCTTTAAAGCACTATACAAACCAAACGCCTGGGCTGAATTAAGAGAGAGTAAGTACCATGCGACCCAATGGAAAGGCGCCAGGAATTGGGTTATAGGGACCCCTCGCCACAGCAGCGGACGAAATTCTTCTACTTTCACAATTGTTTTCATAGATGATCACTGACTGCGTACAAATTGATTTAACTTCTGAAGACCGAACGCCACGATTCAGGATTACTGGTACAAAGCTTGTCTTACAATTTACAAGAGCGTCTCCTTACATATAATACGGATACAAATCTGTCTTTATCCGGGCATATATCCTGTGATCCAACAGTATAATTTCTACATTTCGTCATTTTATACGAACAAACATAGTTACATCGTAGGTACATTTGTAGGCTATTGAGTATGCTATGTATGTTTCTATCGATGACTAAAATCAAAAGGATGCTAGCGACATCGGATTTTCAAAGAAAAAAGTACCTTAACTACATCACAAACGATTTACGGAAATTTTTAATGAAATTTTAAAGAAATTATAATGCTTATCTTCTAATATATAAAAATCAATGCCACTTTTCGTTGTTATTTTATAACTCAAGAACGGCTGAACCGATTTGGCTAATTTTAGTCTTGAAATGTTCGTGGATGTCCTGGGAGGGTTTAAACGGTGAGAAAATAGGTGCAGTGGGAACGGGAAAAATATGGCGGTACGAAGTTCGCCGAGACAGCTAGTTACTTATACGAAAAAGTTGAATGTTCACACGGGACTTGAACCATGATCATTTTCCTAGCACCCTTTGATTTTGACATAATTTTGTCATTGATTGTGATAAAGACTGCACGTGTAGTGCAATAGCTCGAGCAGTCATATGACGATTCCCATATGCGACAGATGTTAATATCACACACATAAATATAGGTAAAGAATATCAAATCGAAGCATCGGTAGCGAAGTGTCAACGAACGGAATGTCACGTTGGTCCGATATCGGAATTAAATGCGTTTTATTGCACATATTGCCCGAAAAATCGATTCGAAACTTTGTTCCTGCTAATAAATTCGATATAACGTCCACAAAAAATGTAGTAACAAAAAATGTCCACTTCATAGTCAACTTCACCCAGAAACCGTACCTACACAGCCCAGGGCTCATTTGACCACTGCCTGTTATCCCACTATAGACTAAATATATCTATATTAATGATAGGTATACGTATCTGCTTGTAAATATCGCACCGCTCGCCTTATACAGAGAATTCAACCTCACACATTGAGACTAGAAATGATGGACACTGTCCGATATGAAAGAAACTTCATCTGACGCACACTCAAGCTGTGAAATGAATTTCCTGTCGTGGTTTTCCCAAGCGACTACAATATAGGGTTCTTCAAGAAGGTCATTAGAAGCTTTCTTCAGGGTTGACAGCACGAATGTGACGCCCCTGGTGTTGCATAGTTAATGTTCTGACCACCATTAAGTCTTGGAATTCCTTACCAGTTCACGTGTTTCCCTCCTCCTACAGTCCCGGGTCCTTTAAGCGGGGCGTGAAAAAGCATCTGATGAGGCCGTCAATGGTGGCAACCATTGTAACATGATACGTGTCTGTAATGGTGAACCTCTTTTCAGAGACTTTGCCTTCAGCTTACCATCAGGCGAGGCGAAGTCAAATTGACGTGTCTTGTAAAAAATAAAAAAAATGACTAAAACAGTGAAATTAAACAAGCATATTTATAACAAAGATAAAATCATTCAATTAGTTATTATCAAAAATGAAGCCTTGAAAGTTATTCATCAAAAGTTACAGACAAGCACACGGCACACCTGATGAAAAGTGGTTACCGTGTCCTATGGAAGTTTGCAGCACCAGAGGCGTCACACTCGTGCTGCCGACCCTGTAAGCACCTTCTATTCTTGAAGAACCCCATATTGTAGCTGCCGTATTATTTTTCAAATTAGTATCATGGAAATTGCGTGAATTTTGACGACTTCTTTGAGTATTTATTTGACTTTTAATGACTTTGCCCTTCAATCTCTCGAGATTAAATGTCGTAGGTAGTATCTGCATTTGTCATATAGTTATTGTAAATATTCAAAATACCTACCTACTGCATAAGAAAATAAAGTAAAAAAAAAACAAAAAACATGCTTCATTAAAAAAGTAGAAACAATGGTAACAAAGAGAATCACGATTTCCAATTAACTACTTACAGATATTTATCAATACTGTTTACCTTTATTTTTGAATGCTTAGTTATATGAAGCGTGTTTTCAGGTATTTGTAACTATATTCTAAAGAAAAATAATACGTCAACACATTTGAAAGCATTAAATATTTGAAGGATTAAAAGGATCTGTCAAAACAGCTCAACAATTTCAAAATACAAATCACAAAATAAAGACAGACATCAACCTGTTTTTCAGAGACGCGCTTTTCACGACAAAAGCCTTTATTATCTCAGCAGCTCCCGTAAATATTTAAAAACCATATCTTAAAAAATATTTTAATCACTTACCTAAATTCCACGAGTATTCTTCAAGATAATTGAAACACAATTTGTTTGTATATTTCCACGTGAACTCGCGACGAACAACCGTTACGGACACCCGACACGGGCAAGCCCCTAATGAGGAATGAATGAATACTGGGGTTGCTATGGTGGGCGGGGCAGCACCGGACGACATAACCCAACCAAATACAAAAGCTTTCTCATCCACAAGTGGGAACATAAAATCAGTCTTCTTAAATCTGCCGCGTTGTGGAAAACTCGGCATGATTCTGCGAGCAACCTACCCGTTTTAAAAGTTTTATGCCGTTTAAATGTGCTCATAAAACCCTGTGTCACTTAATTTGGTAGGTTGTTTTATATTTATTGTTGGGAGGAGGTCTATTGAAATATTTCATAGAACGTGCCGTCGTAAAATAGGGAATATATGCCTTCATGAGCCTAATGTTCGCATTTTCATATCTCATTCGGGGCTTATTGATGGATGAAACTATTTAATATGACATCTTAGGGTTTCATATAATGCTTGGAATGCACGAGTTCTTATTGTTTGGCGGTTTATGTTTGAACTGAACATGTGATTGATGAATATTTTCACAAACCTACTTACTCTGAATTAGATACGTTATATGTATCGACAGACAAGATTAAAATATTAGACCACTCTTTTTTGCACGTAGTGACTACCGTCCCGGGTCCTTTAAGTGGGGCGTTAAAAAGCATCTGATGAGGCCGTCATGGCCACCATTGAAACATTGTTAGTGCTTGTAATGGTGACTCTCTTTTCCTACTTTTTTTTCAGCTTACCATCACTCGAGATGAAACCATATTGACGTGTCTTCATTCCTCATCATCGTCATGGAGACGTAATTTCCTGATTGCATCCGAGGCCAAGGTGTCCTCGGAGCTCTAGGTCCGTCTTCCGACTCTTTATTCTTCTCGGTCTATGCACGGTCTTGGGTGTCCATGGTAGTGGGACCATTTGCACGCATGTCACCCTCCACGACGACAAGCCAGGACTTCTTCGCACCAGCGACGCCGGTTCTCTTTGATTGACGTGTCCTATATAAAAAAAAGTTAAGTGTACGGATTTGTTGGGTAAACTCATAGATTTGAGCTGATCGACTGTATTTACTGGCATATAATCTTGATCCCACTAACGGCACAAAATGTACTCTATATGTGTAATACCTACACGTTTTTTGAATATCTTTTAAGAATAGCATGGGGTGATACAACAGCGGAGGAGCTTAAATCCACCAATCATAAATTATATCAAACCAATCCACGCGCGCCAGTTCCTTGTTTCTGTAGCGACTTGGGTTCAAGATATTTGCCGGGAACTACACCACGCATTCGAACCAGTCCCTTCTCCCTCCTTTACAGCTAAAATTGTCTCATCTAATAAAAATATGGCCGCTTCGCTACCGTTACAAAAGTTGGAGGCGTTGAGGCAAGTTGTACGTGGCTCGCATACAATTTCAGTGTTGAGACTAGGTACTATTTCGTAGTCGACCGCAGACTGCAGTAGCAGATACATGCAGCAGATACATAGTACATTTAGTAACAAAGCACTCGCTGTCTCAGTTATAGTGGTCAAATCTATGACGATAAAACCGAAAGAACGAATCCCAGATATAGAGGTTTGCTTTACCCACTAATAGATAGAGGTAATGCAGTGCCAAAGTGTTGGTATCTCAACATGAGTTCCAGTTATGGAGGTTTCTCACTTATTCGGGGTCTACTTTTCCAAGTTTTACTGTACATAAATGCAACGTATCGTGAAATAAACTGCAATATGGTAAAATCGTTTGTTGTTTTAATTTCGTGAGTAATGTATATGAAAAAATAAAAATGTGTAGATGACGTGTCGTTTCTTCACATACATTACTTGTTAAACTCCGCTACAGATGAACGGCACCATTAAGAAACCACAATGAATTAAAATAATAAATAATATTACATATCACATTCAACTCTACATCAGGCCCTCGATTAATCGATTCTGCTAAAGCACAACCACTGTCACGCCACAGAGACTGCAAAAGATGGCATTAAATTTTAGACCTTATTTCTATAGACTTACAGTCACAAAATTATATGAAAAGAGTTTCATTACACTCTTTCATTCACTCTACAAAAAGCCATTTAATTTTAAACTTTAAAAACATTGTCTTAAAGGCTAAAATCAAATGGAATTTTCTCGCAGTCTCTGAGGTGCGACAGTGATTGTGCTTTGTTGTTGATGTTTTTTGTGCTCTCTTTTAGTGCGTTTTAGTCGGTTCGAGTCCGACATAACCTCTTCTTCCGGCTCCGGCGGGGGAGGTATCCGTGGGGATTTTTCGCACGTTAAAAAAAAAAAGGCCCAGTACGCTCTCTGCTGTCTGCGGTCTGCAGTCGGCTACGGAATCGTGCCTTATTTCGTGAAATCATCTTCACGTTTGTGACAAAAATATTTGATTCCGAATCGAAGTTTTCTGATTACGTGACTTATTTCGGGTTTGTTCCTCATCTATATACAAATCCCTATGTATAAATACCTTAGGTATCTATTATTTTTTTGTATGGGTGTGTGAAATCAATACGGGTCTTCACTGGTAGATGAAGTCAGACTGGGTTGAAAATTGTTCTATGCAAATATCTATACGCTGTGTAGTTAGATATTCAACCAAAGGTAAACAATCTTGATATGAATATTTACAAAAACACATATCAAACAAAAGATACGTTTATATGAAATTTTAAAGCAGTCTCGCAAATATTGATGGCGCTTGGTGGAACTTACTACACACATTCAATAAAGCACTTGTACTTTTACACATTTTTTTTTATATTTTTGTATTTCTCTTCTTTAAAATATGATAAAACTAGCTGACCCGGCGAACTTCGTACCGCCATATTTTCTGATCCCGTTCCCGCTGCATATCTCTAAATTTATCAGTGTTTCTCTACAATATAATGCATGTATTATACATATAAACCTTCCTCTTGAATCACTCTATCTATTAAAAAAAACCGCTTCGAAATCCGTTGCTTAGTTTTGAAGATTTAAGCATACATAGGGACGGACAGACAGCGACAGCGACTTTGTTTTATAATATGTTTTTTTTTTTATACCACTTAGGTGGCAGACAAGCACACGGCCCACCTGACGGAAAGTGGTTACCGTGATAGTGATGATGGTAGAAAAGTACAAGTGCTTCATTCAATATGTTTCGTCTTGAGCATTCACTTTTTCCAATCTATTAGAATTAAAATATTGTTTAGAGTACCAAACTTGGGTTCGTACAAAAACCCAGTTTTCTTTTAACTTTTCCGAAATTTGATCTGTTTTTTCACATTTTTCCCGAACTTTGTAGTTCTTCGTTAAAATTACCTACTATTAGAACTGTCGGGATATTTACCATTACCATGTATTGTTTGGAGTTTCCGATATTTCGGCGCTGTTGCAAGCACAAATAATATGGCTTGACTGACCATTGTTAAGGTGATTGATCTGGAACAATAAGGAAACTATACATGGTAAATATCCCGATAGCTCTAATAGTAACGTGAATGACCATGATGGCCATGAATTTATTTTCCGCTACTATTTTAGAAATGTCTGAAGAAGCAAATAAAATGAAATATATTCATGTACGTGGATTATTTATAAAGGCCCTCGGTTTTGGCGGTAAACTGCCGACACTTTCGTTCTAGCAAATAACCCGCATACTCCCGCATAGTCCCGACAGTTTGACACACACAATAAACTTTCCGAAAAAATTCCACAAAAATTCTTATTGTCCCGATGCTGTCTGTACAGTGTACCGCCTATATACTGTAGTGTTAAAAAGCACTACCGTTCATTTTCACTTATTATACATACATACTTTTATTCAAGACTGTAAATCCCCGAAGGGGTATGCAGAGGTGAACTAACTCAAAGGAGGTAGGATTAGGACACGACGGTATATCCGTCCCAATCAAGCAGTCCGACTGCGAAAGTACCTCCGCCCTACAGAAGACCGCGGCTTAATAACCTCGTGTTGTGTTTCCAATGGTGAGTAGGGTAGCCAGAGCTCACTGGAGATATTTTGTGCTGTCAGTGGGAAAACCAAAGGCTTTTTCCTACTTAGGTATCTTTTGAGCTGACGGCACATAATCTCTCTGTTCTTACAGGGTCGACAACACAAGTGTGACTTCCTTAGTGTTGCACTCGCCCATCAGGAGGGCCATGTGCTTGTCTGCGACTTAAGTAGTATAAAGAAAACCAATACACATTGCCCCAACTATGATTTTCGGTGGGTGTGATTATGTCGAACCTGAACCGACTAAAACGCACGCCGTCTGTGAGTCGTAGGTTGCCGGAGGTGAGATTGGCTGAGACATATTTCTTGCACCCCGGCCGACCCAGGGCCATCTCTTACGAACTTGCCCGTCAGTTGTGGTAACCACGGAGTTCCCCTTTAACCCCCGGGTATGGGGGAGGCGCACATCGCGCCAGCTTCTGCTAGGGGGACAGGCGGCTCCACCCGTTACCCCCCAGGCCCGCGCTCATGGGTCACGGAGGTCATTCTGCGAACTTCGCGAGTAGCCACCGCTCGTCTCGGGCCGTGCAATCTGCAAGTCTCCTCCGTTCCCACTCTGCTTCTCCTTCACGAGCATTACTTGTTCGCAGATGGAGGCGGTGGCAGACCACGCATCTGCGCAGCGGGTCACAGTTAGATTGGAAATGCGACCGACCGCAAGGATGATGATTGCTGGGGGTGACGGGTAGGGCCGCCTGTCACCCTAGCAGTAGCAGGCCACGGTGGTGGCGCGCATTGCGTGCCCCCCCATACCCGGGGGCGAGTTGGGGACTCCGTGATCCCCACACCGGAAGAGGGCCAGATCGAGAGATATGGCCCTGGGTCGGCCGGGGTGCGGGGGATATGGCTATGACAATCTCACCTCCGGCAACTGACAGCCAACAGAAGGCGTGCGTTTTAGTCGGTTCGAGTCCGACATAACCTCCTCCTCCGGCCTCGGCGGGGGAGGTATCCGTGGGGATTTTTCGCACGATAAAAAAAAAAAAAAAAAAGAAAGGATGATGATTGCTCTAATAAGTACAAAAGAATACTATAATAATCATGTCGTCAGGTAAAGAGGTAATTTTGTTTTGAAAAGTTACTTATCTACGTAAATATTTAGATCAGCTCGAGTATTTTAAAGTAAACATTAGGACGCGGTGTATGTCTGAAATGCAGGTGCTGTTTGTGTTAGTTAAGAATGTTTAAATGGGAAATATAAATGAAACTTCATTTATTTACATTTAAACAATTTATGTTTAGGTTGGCACAATCTATTTATACAATTATATTATTATGGTATGCTAAATTAAATTCTTATTTGATAACATTTGCAAATAGCCACATGTTTACTTGGATACTCCTTCAAAACGGCTTAACCGATTTTAAGCCTCGTCCAGATGTCATGTTTTTCTCAACATTTTCACTAACACAATACAACAAAACATGGAAATCTCTACAGTCGGCTAGTAAAATTATATATCATTCAATTAGTCTATTGCAGTCCACTGCTGGACAGAGGCCCCTCCCAATATGCGCCACGTCTGCTGATCCTCCGCCTTCCGCATCCAGTCTGTCCCAGCCACCTTTTTCAGGTCGCCAGTCCACCTGACTAGGGGGCGTCCCACCTTCCGTTTTCCTTCTCGCGATCTCCACTCTATGACTCGTCTGCTCCAACGGCCATCAGGCCTTCGACAGATGTGGCCAGTCAACTGCCTCTTCAGCTTGCTTATTCTGCGAGCTATGTCGGAAACTTTGATTCTATATCGGCAGTAAAATTATATGTATAACTGTAGGTAAATTTATCGTGTGTGCTTTGGAGATATTTAAAAATATAATGTTACATTAAGAATCGTAAAGACGAATGCCTACTTAATATATGTCTAAATAATACTAGGTCAAAGGAGAAATATCAATCATGTTAGTACGAACCGGTGCGTCATTAAGGCCCCTAATCAGGTCAACGTCGAAAAATCGGTAATTTCGAAACCGTTTTTCTTATTAATGTTAAGACTTACAGATCTGGAATTTATATGCCTGCATTCTACAGGGTATACAGCGGAACTTGACCTTTTCAGAAATGAAATAAAAAAGGAGGAAATAGTAGAAAAGAGGCTCTGAACATCACTCTTATCTTTTTTTTGAAACCAAATATTTTCTACATTAAGTATTCAAATAATCTGAAACTTCACATATATGTTAAAAAAGCATATTAGCGTGACATGACCTTCTTAGTTTGTAATCGTTGCCTACCAAGTTATCTCTTAAAATTGGTTTTACTGATTTCTGCGGTTCCAGTAGGCCTTGCTCGTTCAAAATTCAGTCTGCGCTGAGGCGCGTTGCTGAACGGACCTATGTTTGGTTGCTGAAACCTCCCCTCCCGCACCCCGCTCACCAGTGTCAGTGTGTGAGTGTGTTGTATAAAGCCCGTACCAGACGCTCCAATTCGGTCGGGTCCAACCATCCGACAGCTTCCGCAAGCCGACAAGTGTTGCCGTTTCGGGAAAAATAAAAAAGTCAGTGTTGCCGTTTCGGGAAAAATAAACTTTACCAAAATGTCACTAGATTGTAAGGAATAAAATAAAAAATTAATTATTTATTATTATTATATTTTAATTATTTTATTCCTTACAATCTAGTGACATTTTGGTAAAGTTTATTTTTCCCGAAACGGCAACACTGACTTTTTTATTTTTCCCGAAACGGCAACACTTGTCGGCTTGCGGAAGCTGTCGGATGGTTGGACCCGACCGAATTGGAGCGTCTGTAGCGGGCATAAGACGCTACAAAGATATACTTAGCCTTCATAGATTAGGCACTACGATTATACGCGACCATCGTGGCGTAGCGTAAGAGCATTCGACGTCGCAGGTTCGATTCCCGCTCATTGCAAATATTTGTATGCATGAATCTATTTGCATTGGCCTGGGTGTTTTTATGTACCTATGTATTTACAAAAAGGAAACTTATTTAAGTATGTATATTCGCATATCAGAATCCATGACTCAAGCTAGTTGGTGTGGTTAATTTGGGTCTAGATTTAAGGGTCTTTGAGTCCTTATAAACTCGGATTTCTTCTGCGCTCACTTGGCGCTTAGACACAATGATGATTTCATTCAGTGTAGGGCGTCAATCAAGTCAATTGACAAAAAAATAATTGCATAAATATTTTTTTTATATTACAGCCTGTAAACTTGCCCAGATTACATTTTCCTAAATATTTACTTTATTTTTTTTTATTTATTCATTTAAGATTGTTTATTTTTCAAATAATATATTATGTACAATACATAAATAATACTTACCTACCTACTAAAAGAAGCTAAATTAAATAAATAATATATTTACCTTTGTAACGCGTCAATTGCAACTAAATCAATTGCAATTAACTTTTAGCTGCACGTCACAATTATTCTAACAATAACTTTGTTTTTCTATATGGAGTCAAACATTTTTTTTTCCTGCCAAACTTTCAACAGTCACATATTAATGTTAAGAATGGTCACCCATCTTAAGACTGACCTGGCTATCAGGATATCTAGTAAAATGACGAAATTTCATACCAACTTTCATCCCCTATTTCCCTAATTTGACCCCCTATTTTTGTAAAAAAAGTAACCTGCTTAATGTCCGTTCCCATGCTTAAATCTGTCTCTGTACCAAATTTCATCAAAATTAGTTCAGTATTTTAGGCGTGAAAGCGTAATAGACAGAGTTTTTTCGCATAATTTATAATATTAAATATCCAAGTATCCAACTCAGTACCAAATTTAGGAGATTAAGTTTATTATTGAAGATATCTTGATGAAATTTGGTAGAGTTGGATACTTAATATTATAAATTATGCGCAAATAACTCTATCTCTTACGCTTTCACGCCTAAACCACTGTACTAATTTTGATTAAATTTGGTACAAAGATAAAATAAACCGTGGGGCAGGCGCAGATGCACCGTCGCGTTGTGGGCACAATGCTCACAACCATAATAGACCTGTGACGTCACTTTTATGTTTTAAATAATTTTATAAGTTCAAATATGAACACTGTGATGATGGGTAGAAGACTAATAGGGCTTAGCCAGTATTTGCAATTCGATTTTTGCGGTAGTCAGTTCGAACACCCACACCGAACACAAATTATGTCTTATCTAGTATCACGTATTCTATGTTCAATGATTTTTATTGTTTAGCACAGCGGGTTCGTTCAATGACGTGTTTGTATGCGTGCGGGAACCCCGTTGATCCCGCCCCGCACCTCTCGGTGCCCCGCTTGACCAAATACCTAAACTCTCAAAGTCATTCGCGTAGGTAATCACCTTAAATTGGATTGATCCATAATTGATATTGGCTCTTAGGTACATTGAATCGATATTGACTGTAAATACGTTCAGAGCAATTCCGTTAGCAAATAAAGTTAATTGGTTTACATTCAAATCATTTACTTTTCTCATAATACTCGGACATGAAAGAGAAAATACTCTTCAAATCTCTCTACAAGGTTCTTTTTTGTGCATTTCTCGTATGTTTCTTTCTATGTATGATTGTTATATAATTCTGGGTAACTTCCAAAGTGCTGGATAGATGAAATCGTTAAGGTATCGCATGAAGTCTGATACTGCGGTAAGTAACCCTAGTGGCCTTAGATAAGCGAATAAATAATACGTCATTATTATTTAATTTATATGAATTACTAGCTAACTCGGTGAACTTCGTACCGCCGACTTTTGTCCGCTCACGTGCACGTTCTATTCAAATTTCTGCGTTTATTTCTGATCCTGTTCCCGCTGCACCTACTATTCTTTTTTTTATATAAACTTCGGCCACGTAGTAAAGAACACATAACAAAAAGAATTATCCAATTTGATGCAGTCGTTCGAAAGTTATGCGCGTACATAGGTACATTTGGCGAGTTTCATTTTTATTTATATACAGGGTGGAAGATTTTAACCTTACCTGGAGGGCAAGTACTTTAAATACTGGAGATAGCTAATTTCACTTAAAGGAAACATTCCTTTATTTTTTAAAAGAAACAAAACTGCATTCATAGTTTTTTGAAAATTCCCTTGCCATGCCCGGTAATCGAACCGACTAAAATCCAAAAAAATAACATCCTGTATTTTTATAGCATCAATCGATAGTGTCAATCATGAGGATCGAAACTCTCTAATAAACATGGTAAATTAAATGAAAGGAAGTCAATAAAATCTTAACTTATAAATTCCATTCCAACAGATACAGTACTTTTGCTCAACGTGCCATCAGCCATCACATACCTTATCAACAATAACGCCATTTATTTAGTAAAATGAGTACCTACTAAATGACTTAACTTTGATTTCGATTTAGAATGTAACGTTATTGTGTGACTGCATGAGGTAGTCAAGTCTCCCGATTTTTTTTTATAAAGAATATTAGTAACCGAAATTACTAATATTCCTGTTAACCCCCCCAAGTAAGCTAAATTACTTGTACTAGGAGTGGGTTCACGTCTGTAGTGTAATGGTCAGGATTCGAACCCGGGACCTCTCGATCGTAAGGCTGACTCCTTAACCACTAAGATACCGACGGCGACGCTACTATTATGTCGATTTAGGTCCAAGATACGTGTCTCGAGGTATACTTGGTTGGGCTTGGAAAGCACTTCGTGGTACACCGCATCGCACCCTGGGCAACGGAGATGGCGAGAGAATTGCCTTATTGGTTCGTCTTATAATACGTTAATTGAGACTTTTGAATTAACCTGAGACGGCATGCGGTTTTAGTCGGTTTGAGTCGAGAGAGTAAATACCCCTGCTGGCCAGTGAGGGCCAGCCATGAAAAACAGGGACAAGTAATTTAAATATAGAATTTTATTCTTAATATGATAGGTTATGGATCCTTGAGTTAAGTTCTCTATTTTGTTAAATCGAATTTGAAAATAGAATTTTCAGGGATTTCCTTTCATTTAATTAACCATGTTTGTTAGACAGATTTGATCCTTATGATTTATACTATTGATTGATGTCATAAAAATACAGGATGTTATTTTTTCGGATTTTAGTTGGTTCGATTACCGGGTGTGGCAAGCGAATTTTCAAAAATCTATGAATGCAGTTTTATTTCTTTTTAAAAATAAAGGAATGTTTTCTTTGAGTGAAATTCGGTATCTCCAGTATTTAGAGAACTTTCCCTCCAGGTAAGGTTAAAATCTTCCACCCTGTAGATGTTATCATTTATTTGAATAATATTATTATTAGAGGCGTATCTTCCATACTAATATTATAAATGCGAAAGTAACTCTGTCTGTCTGTCTGTCTGTCTGTCTGTCTGTCTGTCTGTCTATCTGTCTGTCTGTCTGTTACGCTTTCACGCCTAAACCACTGCACCGATTTTGATGAAATTTGGTATAGGGGTAGATTAGACCTTGAGAAAGGACATAATGTTATGTTTGGTCGCGATAACCGCCATCCACGCGGGCGGAGCCGCAGGAAAAAGCTAGTAGTTTTTAATATATCATGGCTCATAGTTGTATTTTTCTCAATGACGTTGTTTTCATATCACATTGGCACATTATGTAGGGCCCGATCAATTGACGATCAACACACTCCTCGCAGATGGCGTCTCTATAAATAACATTCTTTGATCAGATTATGTCTTTGATGTCAGTCTCGAAAGAAAACACGCATGTAGGTATGTTTATACATGTATTGTATATATAGTATTCAACATACATACAAATGTTTGGGGAGCCCGTAATATAGCAGTTTCTGTATGGTTTAGAACAGAAAAGGCTCTCTGCATCAAAATTAAGTATTTGTTTTATTTATTTTTGTACTTTTTTCACAATTGCACACTTTTAAAGAAAGGAAAGAAAGAAAGAACCTAAAGAATACCGTGGTTATAATAACCTTATGTTGTGTTCCCGACGGTGAGTAGGGTAGCCAGAGCTCACTGGAGAAGTTTTTTGGTATCTGTGGCAAGACCAAAGGCTTGTCCTGCTTGTCTTCTGCGCTGACGGTGCGGTACCTCACTGTTCTTACAGGGTCGGCAACACGAATGTGACTCCCCTGGTGTTGCACTCGTCGACGGTAACCACTTTCCACCAGGTGGGCTGTGTGATTGTCTGCCACCTAAGTTGTATAAAAAAAAACATATTTTTACATTTATGACGTTTATGATAGCCGTAAACGTATGTCAATCCCATTCATTTATAGTCATTCATTTATAGTTTGTATCAAATGTAGCAAATAATAATTGAATTTGATTTAGTTTAGGTTTTGATTTAATTAAAGTTAATTTTATTTTTATTTATTTATTTATTTACTTTTCCAATTTTTTTTTACTTATTCTTTTATTTAATTTTATTTCATTGCATTTAATTTTATTTTATTGCATTTAATTATATTATTTTTATTTAATTTTGATTTTATTTGAGTCAATTTGACTTAATTTTATTGAATTGCATTTAATTTCATTAATTGAATTTAATTTTGTTTGTTTAATTTGATTTGAATGTAATGTAGTTTGAGTTTATTTATTTTTTTACTAACATAGGTTATAAGCATTAAAATTTTCCTAACAAAATGGACCTAAGTATGTTGTCTGAACGAATAAATGAATTGAATATAGTTAGTCGATTTTATTTTATGCATTGCCAGTAGTCTAGAGAGACTGTTTGTGCAAAATCTACGATCGATGCAATAAACTTGAAAGTATATTTGCATAATAAACGATTATGTAAATATTCTTTTGAGCTCGAGCCGTTTTCGCATCAACAATATTCCTCCGAGGAGTGCCAACTTGACTGAGAATAAGTTGTCTGCTGATTTATACATAAAATTAGCACATTCAGTCAAATTTGGGATAGCCGCGAGCTAAAATTATCTGCGGCTACAACATTCTAATTGTACTAGTTTGCAAACAGAAATATTTCAGCAAAATTGTGCCAGAAGGTTATTTTACAGTTATATAACATGAATATATGAATATATTTCGAAGCAATTAGTACACTAACTATTCAAATCGATTACGAATGGAAAAACTGAAGCGCACTGTGCGGTATGAAAGGAACTTCATCCCACGCACACACAAGCTGTGGAATAAACTCCCTGCGGTGGTTTTCCCAAGCGACTACAAGTGGCGAGTGTGACGCCCCTGGTGTTGCATACGTCCATACTCCACGGAAGCACTTCCCATCAAGTGGGCCGTGTGCTTGTCTGCCACCTAAGTGGTATAAAAAAAATCGCACAGGGCTTCGATTTTGCTAAAGCAAAACCAAGATGATACCACAAACCAGTAACTATTTAAATTAATGCCACAAACTCGGGAAAAAACTTACTTTTTTTAGAGTGAATGAAAAAGTGTAATGAAACTCTTTTCATTTAATTAAGAAATTTAATTATTATTTTTTTTTTATTTATTTAAATTAAAAATACATAATTGTACAATTACATTCGAAAAATGCCACACAAACTCATTGAACTGTTGTTTGACAGTGGTTTTACTTTAGCAGAATCGAAGGCCAAAGGGAATGCTCTGACTACTGAGCTACCGAGCCCTGCCTGAAAAGTTCCAAATTCTCCTATACTACGGTCTTGGGGCGACGGTGGGAGTCATCTACCGATATTCGTACGAACCAAGGGTCGTGTCTGGTGCAAAGGAGTCCACAACACTGACCGCATTACCTCGTTGGATCGCAATGGCTAGCCTTTGCACCAGGTACGAGCCGGAGCGTGAGTCACCAGTTTTTTCTCCTATTCGTGGACCGATAGCCACCACCAGTTTTTTTGCTTCTATGCCGCAACTGCCCATGATCTCGACCGGAACATGTTAAATTATACTCGTATATATTTATTTACATTTAATAAAAAAGCAACTGAATATGAATCGTTTTATTACATAATAAACAGAAAAAAGTTAGAAGCATCCATCGTTAAACTGAAATGTTTACAAATCTCTGATGTCCTCTTGAATTTACGACACACGCAATAAAAGTAGCTTTGGTAGCTTATACTGAACTACTGACCATTAATTATTATGATATACCTCATGACACGTATTTTGGAAGTAAATCGCGAAAAAACGAGGCCTTGGCGCGTGCAGATTGTTCTGTAATAAATAAGTAATAATCCAGACAGCCTCCGTGGCGTAGCGGTAGTAAACGCGGCCGCTATGCAGGAGGCGCGGGTTCGATCCTCGCTCAGTGCAAATATTTGTGTGAATGAAATATGAGTACTTGCATTGGTCTGGTCGTGCCTCGGAGAGCACGTTAAGCCGTCGGTCCCGGTTGCCATGAGAACATCTATGGCAGTCGTTACGGGTAGTTGGATCCCTCAAAAATCCAAAAAAAAACAACGGTCTAACTGCAAAACTTCGATATCGCCTAATGTTAACATTGGGTTGTGGAGGTCAGATGACAATCGCTTCACGGAAAATATCGAGGTCTAGTCAAATCCGTGGTTAAGACTGGTAAAAGCGGACCCCAGACTTCGAGCTGAAAGCTTCGGATGCGACTGGGAATTAACGCTAAGAGGAAGAAGAAGTATGAGAATCTGCCGAATTTGTTAACATTTATAGCTACTGCTCCGCTCCCTTCAATAGTAGCATGATGATATAATATATAGCCTATAACCTTCCTAGAACAGTGGACTATTCCATACAAAAAGATTTTTTAAATTCCAACCAATACTTCCTGAGATTAGAACCTTCAACCAAGTAAATAAACAAAAACTGGGGCCCGATGCGCTAATTTTACGTTTTAGTTTTTGTAGTTTTGGTAACTTACTAAGACGTAACGTAACATTTCGATGAGTAAAACTGTAGTTTTCTTTGTGGGTTTTCGGTAAAAAGAAAACGTAAGTATATATTGACATGCTTGTCATATGTCATATATGACATGACAAACATGCCAGACCAAAAAAATAACTACAATTTTTTTTTTGCAATGATTACATACGTTAGTCCGTCGAGAAAGTTGTGACGATTGAGGGTGGCGCTGCTACGATTAACCTGGTATCCCTGTAATATCGCGACTTGACCTCTTATTTTTTGTGAATGCCGTAAGGCGAAACCGGTTAGGTGAATAATAAATATCGTAGGCGCGGGCCACGCGGTTTGCGATTCTCCTTCGCTCCTCGCGGGCCGCAAGGTCTGCGATTCTCCTTCGCTCCCGCTCCGCCGCCTCCTTCACGAGCATTACTTGCTCGCAGTAGGAGGCGCCGGCAGCCCACGCATCCGCGCAGCGAACCATCACTGCGAGCAAAGTGGCGAGCGTGAGAACTCTCACTCCCAGGGTCGCCACTAGCTCCCGTCTCGGCGTCTCCCACGCCGGACACTCGGTGAGCGTGTGTAGCGCCGAATCCTCGCTCGCGTCGCAGTGATGGCACTTGGACGTTGGCTCTTTCTTCGCGGTCCGATGCAGATACCGCCCGAAGCATCCATGCTCGGTGATAATCTGCGTCAGCCAGAACGAGAGGCCGCCATGTGGCCTCTCTAGCCACTCCCCCATGATGGGTCTTACCGCCGCTACTAAGGCGCGCCCTGCGCGTGGTTGCCCAAGTTGTAGCTCCCACTCCGCCACCATGTCCCTGTGGAGCCGGGATCTCACGGCCCGAATTTCTTCAGGTGTTATCAATATACTTGTTTGTTTGTTTAGTGTATCATCAACGCATAATGATTTAGATTAGAATGTGGCTGTTAATACACCTCTGCATAAAAACCTTTTTTTCTTTGAACCTTTTTTTCTTTAAAACCGAGGTTTCATAAGGGAAAATGCATACACCGGATTCCAAGGATGTAAAAGAAGACTGGGACTAACGCAAGGAGGATGATGATGTTGTTTAACATTTACAAAAATGAAATCAATAGAAGTCATGAAATTATGAAAGAATAATAGAAAGTATAATATAGGTATGATATAATTTAATAAATGTTACATTATATTCTTTTATAAGAATAATGTATTCACAACAATAAAGTAATGGTCTAAGTCGAGGTACCCGAAATGCTGCTTGAAACTCCTGCTTAATTTATTTGATCCTCTTCGATCTTTTCCGATATACTTAAATGATATGGCATGGTATTTCTGAAAACATCTGAAAGAAATAATATAAACGTAAGTACTGAAAAATGGATCAAGAATGTTCAAAATTGTTGTAGGTTTTTTTACAAAATCGTAGGTAAATGACAACCACAAAAATTGAAATAATGCTTTGAAACAAAGAATATTCACTTAACACTAATAGTTTTTAATAGATTACACTTTCCATATTGTGTTTAACATTAAGTATATGTACGTACCGGTTAATTTGACCATAACATCGTCCAACTCGGCAAGCAGCTTGCCGGCCTGAAATTGGGCCATATATCGCAATAAATCTCTGAAATACTTTTGCTACGACTTGACCCGCACAATTATTATGTACATGTCAATAAATTCTTGAACTCTAGACTATGTAAATATATTAAATGAACGCAACAGATATACGAAGCATCTACAACAGAACAAGGAATTGACAGCTGACTGTTTGGCAGTTGATGAGTGTTGCAAATATAAGGCATTGGTCATTTTGCGTCAAAAAGAAAATATTAGTTCCTCAAACATTCATTTCCTGATTTTCTTGACTCACTACAACAAAGAGAATACACTGTTTCCGATGTATTACTTTACTCTATGATGCACTGCACTACAATTCACTAACCAAGACATTCACCCAAATAAATTCATCTACACATAACGCACACACACGCATGAAAACGCCAATCACCATTCATACACCAGGATCAGGAAACTTGGCATCAGCCCGTCCCTGATTAACGATCCAAGAGGTTGATAAAACAAAAAATCTGTTAGAAAATAATAATAATAAATATCTTTTCACGTACACACTAATTATACAGCCCAAAGTAAGTTTCATTTAAGAACTTGTGTTATGGATACTGTAAATACATACTTTTTTCTTTAAATAAGCCTTTTCCCTCAGAATAAACGATAAACGTCAAATGGTCTTCTTTTATTGCTAACAATTTTGTACGGAACCCTTTGTGCAGTCCGACTCGCACTTGGCCGGTTTTTATCTTCTATGGTTATTATCAATCAGAGCTATTTTCTTTTTGACATTTGACATTTAAAAAATCAAAGATCTGAAGACGGCCTCCGTGGCGTAACGGTAGTGAACGCCGCCGCTACGCAGGAGGCGCGGGTTCGATCCCCGCTCAGTGCAAATATTTGTATGCATATTAATATGAATATTTGCATTGGTCTGGGTGTTTATATGTATAATATGTATGTTTTTACAAAAAAAATGAATCTAAGTATGTTTATCCGCATTCTAGAACCCATAACACAAGCTAGGTAGTTAAGCTATGCTTACTTTGGGTCTAGATAGCGTTGTGGAGAATGTCCTACAATATTAATAATAATAATAATTATGGATGTATTTAAAAATGCAATTTATATGTGATTTTAATTAATAAAGAGAGAATAATAATTAATTCATCAAAACGTTTTTTTTTTAAATAAAAATGGGTAATTTCACGATGCCAAATTTTTTGCTAATTTCGGTGGCAGTTTTTAATCATAGGGTTTCCGATGAAAAAAAATTTCTATATAATTTTATTCTGAAAGAACTCCATTAAATTTTTTCATCGGAAAACCTATGATTGAAAACTGCCACCGAAATTAGCAAAAAATTTGGCATCGTGAAATTACCCAAAATGATTCGGTAGGAACACATTTGAAAGAAACTTTAGTAGAAAAATTATATGCCTAAATCGACAGAAGATAAGAACATATGCCTGAATCGACTTCCACTCTGATCAACTGGTTGATTCGTTCAATTGATCGGAGTGGAAAACGGGGTAGTACCACAGAATAATAAATAGTTACTGTAGTAGTGTAGTACTATGGATTATTCATCATTTATTCATTAAACAATAGTACTACGTACAGAAACTAACATAATATGGCGCTTGGCGCAGCCTAGGTAATGGTAACACCAATGACTCTTCCATTTTTTTTTTAAACCACTTAGTTGGCAGACAAGCACACGGCCCACCTAATGGGAAGCGGTCACCGTGGCCTACGGACGTATGCAACACCAGGGGCGTCACACTCGCACGGCCGACCCTGAAGAAACCTTCTAATGCCCTTCTTGTAGAACCCCATAATTGGGGGTTGTGCTTTATTTATTAATAGTTACAAGTACCCGCTTGACGGCAATAGGCTCGGCCCCTAATACGTAAGATGGAAAATCAGTTGGCGAAATGTGGGTAATACACCTCTGCTTACCCCTTCAGGGATTAACAGGCGTGAGTATAGATATGTGTATATGGGGCTGCCCATTAATCACGTATTGTATCAGGGATTGTACGGAAAAAATCACGAAATATCACCAAGGGGAGGAAAAAATTAAAACTACCCCCAGTATATTGAGATATCACTTGTATTTATTTTTTCTTATAATGCGCGATTTTGGTCACGGTGATTAATTTTCTTAAAAATGTCTAGGGGGAAGGAGGGTTGGTCTTAAACCTCACGACGTATCACCATAGTGGGAAGGGGGAGGGGGGTTAAAAATTGTTAAAAAAAATCACGTGATTAATGGACCTATGTATGATCATCTGTTTCCTCTTGAACTACTTATTACAACTGGACAAATGAGGCATCGTTAGAGGTGGAGAAACTTGGGTCTAGACTGGTAAAGCGGACCCCAGACTTCGAGGTGAAAGCTTCGGATGCGACTGGAATTTAACGCTAGGATGCGTTGCAATGCGATGTCTCCATATTGCCTCTAGAAAGGGCGGCGAGGGGTGCCCTCGCCGCCCTTTCTAGAGGCAATATGGAGACATCGTGGTTCCCACACACGAGGGGAGCATCTCGAAACTGGAGATGTCCCTGGGTCTGTCGGGGTACAAGGAATATGTTTTAGGCAATCTTAAACCCAAAGCGCTGCTGTTTCAGTCGGTTCAAAGCCGATATGACCACCCTCATCACCCGGCGGGATCATCCGAAGGGATTTAGTAAAGCATAGTATGGTTCGATGCCCACTCTGTACAAAAATTTGCATGCATGATATATTTGCATTGGTCTGGGTTCTTCGGTATATCATAAAGTACAGTCCGCATCGATCGATCTTGACTAGCATAGTACTGAAAATTATCTTAATACCTTGGTATTCAAATTATTTCCTTCCATCGATTTGATGCTGACTGTACAAACACGGTGGTATTGATGTGTAGGAAAAATTTAACTGCTAGTCAAAATGATGCTGACTGTATGTATTTGCAAAAAATTTATTTTTTTTTTTATCCGCATTCTAGATCCCAAAACACAAGCTTTGCTTGCTTTGGGTCTAGATAGCGCTGTGTAGATTGTCGTAGAATATTTATTTCTCTGATTTTATGTCATGACTTTAGCAATCACTTATGCTATAGTCAAAATGAATAGAATTACTAACCAAATGATTTTTCTGTGATTGATACCAATTCAATATTCATAATTTTAGTAATCAATCAATCAATTTTAGCCTATTGCAGTCCACTGCTGGACATAGGCCTCTCCCAATTGTTGTAAACCTAAATGCGTTTTACAAATCGTGAAAAAATTATTGGCGATTTGAAAACCATGATTTGAAGCATAAAAACCTAACTTCTGCTTTGACATATCGTACTGACTACCACGTTAATAAGTTATCGAAATGGAAATCACGCTTTGAAGAAACGTGGTGTAAGTAAATTTTGACGTAGAGCCATTTGTATGGGTGACGCAAGTTGTCAAAATGACATATACCAAAGTTCTGCTATGTTTTACTTTGACAGATCTTACAGACTACCACGTTTTTAAGTTATCGAATCCATTTCGATCACAAGTCACGCGTATACAAAACGTGGCGTTAGCGCATCGGGCCCCTGTTCAGTTTCATAAGCTGTTATTGGCGCGGCTTCCCCCGTAGGCGATTATGAACGCGTTTCCTGCAACCTATAACCTAACAACGAAAAAGCGAAACAGACAGACAGACAAAGTAATTCCGCATTTATATTATTAAGTATGGATAATTATAGATAGACGATTTTAATATCATCCTAACCTTGCTCTTGCGTCGATGATCTTTGCCCCAATGACAAGTTTAGATTAGAACTCAATTACTGATAATATAATCGCTAAACTTGTTATTTATAAAGCATTTAAAACAATATTATTGATCAGTCATTGAAATATTTATCTTCGAAACACACGTGTATAACATTTAAAATGAAATTTCTTTACGTGATCTTAATATCTGTGTTGTTACTGAATACTATTGAGTGTCATAGTGTTATATCAAATAGTAAATATGAAGATAATACTAAAATTACTTCTCAGAAGAACCATGGAACTGAAAGAGTTGGATTTAGGTTATCAGAATCAGTAGATTCGATGAATAATGTAAAAGGTTATAATGATTCTGATGATGAACTACCGCCTATGATTCAGAACTCATCATTTGCGGGAAACGATTGTGCTAAGGGCCAGATTAGATATTATGATACGTGTGTAGATATAGATTAGTAAATTAATGATTTGAGTTATAATGACTTTTATTTATCTCTTCAGTTTTGGAAAAGAACTTGGCCTGATGAGAGAGATGTGATTCTCTTAATTGAGACTGTATAGTGCAATCTGTGAACTTGTTGTTTTTTGTTTTTAATATTTTTGGGCAGACATTGCCATAGGTGAGACATGTTTAAATGACGCTAACGTCAGAAAAGGAGCTAACTCTAGCTAACTCCTTTTAACAATAATTATCTTTCACTATATTTAAAAAAAATGTATTCTTGTGGTACAATGTCATTTCGTTACACATACTGATGAGACCGTCAAACTGAGTGCCACCATTGTAACATGATATGTGTTTCATATGGTAATCCTCTTTACTGGGACTTTGCCTTCAGCTTACCATCAGGTGAGGTGTCAAATTGACGTATCACTACTCACTACTTATTATAAAACAAAGTCGCTGTCGCTGTCTGTCCGTCCCTATGTATGCAACTGCGCAACAGATTCTGAAGCGGTTTGTTTTAATAGATAGAGTGATTGAAGAGGAAAGTTTATATGTATAATACATGCATAATATTGTAGAAAAAAACACTGATAAATTTAGAGATATGCAGCGGGAACGAGATCAGAAAATATGGCGGTACGAAGTTCGCCAGGTCAGCTAGTCCTATATAAAAAATGAGGTACCTATAATATAGATGTCAAATAAGTACAAAATTGAATACAATGCATTTGATTACTTATATAATTAAATACAATATAAATTAAATTATTGAATTAATTACAAATATAAAATATTTCAGATGATATTTACGAAATCAAAAGGGTGATATCCAAATTAGTTTGAAGATTTAACAGCTCCAAACTCACATCCTTCTCAAACTAGTGTCAGACTTCATATGTTATGTATTCCTAAACCAGATTAGATTATAAACAAAGCAACTTGAAACTAACGCAAAATAGTAGATTACCCAACAAGTGAAAAAAAGGTGAATTCTTTTCGAGGCACCAAGTTGTATCCCGAGAGGAGTGAAGGTTTCTCCGGTAGAATCCCGAGCGTAGCGAGGGGTTCTAGAGAGAAACCTGAGTGGATCGAGGGATACAAGAGCCGAGATGAATTCTTTTTTCACGTGTTAGGTACTCAACTTTTCACCATTGACTACGAGAAAACGATTACTCTGTGATTATGAATTACATTTTGTTATGGATAGTACACAAAAGAAGCAGCAAATTATCAGTAATAGTTACCGCTTTAGCGCGAAAAGACTCAGGAGTCTTTTCGCGTTCGAGAATATGAGTTTAATTTTCATCACTAGATGAAGTCATTTTATGATTATGAGACAAACATAAACTTTTACAAGGAAAATTACACAGAAAATGGAGGCATTTTTTTTTCTTAATTTAACCTGAGCCACATTCCATCCAGCCAGTGATTACATTTAGGCTTTTAGTACGTTTTTATAGTGAGAGTGTGCAACCTCTTTGTATGTTTCACTAGAATCCGTACATTCGCGCATGTTCCAAATTCAATTTTTTTTATTCACTCGGTGAAACAAAGAGCGTTTTATTCACTGTTTTTGATGAATCACGGGCCCTTTTTCGAGTGTCAATGGTGAAAAACTTGTTACAAAACTATCTAAACAACATTACGAATGTCTTTTTTTCATCATCATTACATTATACCAGTCAGTCATTAACATATTACTTCTCGAAGTACACGTCTATGTCATCTAAAATGAAGTGTTTCTTTCATATCATTTTAGTTTCTGTGTTCATAATTAAAGTTATTGAGTGTCGCCTTAATGTTATGACAAATATAACATCAGTGTATGAAGACAATGCAACACCTAGGAAGAACTATGGAATGGAAGCAGTCGTCTCAGGATTACTAAATCCAAGTGATGAAGAGACAGGCTACAAAGATTCTAAAATAGGTTATAATGATTCAAAGATAACTTCTAACGATTCAAAGATGGGTACTAATGATTCAAAGATAAGTTCTAATTATTCAAAGATGGGTTCTAATGATTCAAAGATAACTTCTGTCAATATCATAACAATTGCAGCATTTATTGGCAATGATTGTGCTACCGGTCAGACAAAATTTCATTACATGTGTGTAGATGTTGATTAGTAAAGAAATTGTCTGAATTATTTTGTTTTTTATTTATAACTAGCTTTTGCCCGCGGCTCCACCCGCGTGGATGTCGGTTATCGCGACTAAACATAGCCTATGTCCTTTCTCAAGGTCTAATCTACCTCTACACCAAATTTCATCAAAATCGGTTCAGCGGTTTAGTCGTAAAAGTGAGACAGACAGACAGACAGACAGACAGACAGACAGACAGACAGACAGAGTTACTTTCGCATTTATAATATTATAGTAGGGACTACACTTTTGGAACTTTTATAAATTCAATGTGATTTGCATTTGCCCGCGGCTCCACCCGCGTGGATTTCCTTTGTCCTTTCTCGAGGTCTTATCTACCCCTATACCAAATTTCATCAAAATCGGTTCATCAAAAGCAAAACCACGATGATACCACAAACCAGTAACCATTTAAATTAATGCCACAAACTCGGGAAAAAACTTACTTTTTTTAGAGTGAATGGAAAAGTGTAATGAAACTCTTTTCATTTAATTTTGAACTTTAATTGAACTGTGGTTTCACAGTGGTTTTACTTTAGCAGAATCGAAGGCCAAAGGGAATGCTCTGACTACTGAGCTACCGGGCCCTGCCTGAAACGTTCCAAATTCTCCTATACTACGGTCTTGGGGCGACGGTGGGAGTCATCTACCGATATTCGTACGAACCAAGGGTCGTGTCTGGTGCAAAGGAGTCCACAACACTGACCGCATTCCCTCGCTGGATCGTAATGGCTAGCCTTTGCACCAGGTACGAGCCGGAGCATGAGTCACCAGTTTTTTCTCTTATTTGTTGACTTATATCCGCCTCCAGTTTCTTTGCTTATACTTATGACCCAACTGCCTATGGTCTCGACCGGAACATGTTAATCCCTACTATCCCTACTAGAAAATAAAGAAAGAAAGAAAGAAAATAATTTCTTTATTTACGGACCACACATACCTACGTATGTATTACTTTTTTTTCTCATTAATATAATGAGAAAAAAAAGTAATACATAAAAACAGCAAAAGACGACAACAATAATGCAGCAGTAGGTACACAAGCATTGTACCTACTTAGCTACTCAGGCGGCGAGCGCTTCGATACTAATATTATAAATGCGAAAGTAACTCTGTCTGTCTGTCTGTCTGCCTGTCTGTCTGTCTCGCTTTTACGACTAAACCGCTGAACCGATTTTGATGAAATTTGGTATAGGGGTAGATTAGACCTTGAGAAAGGACATAGGCTATGTTTGGTCGCGATAACCGACATCCACGCAGGCGGAGCCGCGGGCAAAAGCTAGTTATATGTATATATATATATTTTACATTTAATAAAAAAAGCAACTGAATATGAATCGTTTTATTACATAATAAACAGAAAAAAATTAGAAGCATTCATCGTTAAACTGAGATGTTTACAAATCCCTGATGTCCTTTTTTTACGACACGCGCAATAAAAGTAGCTTTGGTAGCTCATACTGAACTACTGACCATAAATTATTATGATATACCTCAGGACACGTATTTTGGACGTAAATCGCGAAAAAACGAGGCCTTGGCGCGTGCAGATTGTTCTGTAATAAATAAGTAATAATCCATAATTGGTGAATTTGAGCTCGTCCACAACACTTTATACATTTGTTATGTTATTCCATCATACGCCGAGCAACGAATTGCCACTTGTCTAGAGGGGCAGTATGAGTTACCAAATCTACTTTTATTGCGTGTGATTTGACGTATAGGACAGGCGTCAACGAATGTCAAAAACGTCAAATCCTTTATACATTTGTCATTCTATTCCATCATACACCGAACAACGAATTGCCACTTGTCTAGGGGGGCTGAACTCCTGACCATAAATTATTATGATATACCTCAGGACACGTATTTTGGACGTAAATCGCGAAAAAACGAGGCCTTGGCGCGTGCAGATTGTTCTGTAATAAATAAGTAATAATCCATAATTGGTGAATTTGAGCTCGTCCACAACAGTAGCACCCAGTAATATCTTCAAAGGACACCCAAAAAACGTGTAATGCGCGTTTAATGCACATTTTGAGCACATTTAAGGTCCAAGATATAATATGTCCTGAGCCCCTTCTCAAATAATGTATGAGAATCTGTCGAATTTGTTAACATTTATAGTTACTGCTCCGCTCCCTTCAATACTAGCATGATGATATATAGCCTATAACCTTCCTAGATAAGTGGACTATTCAATACAAAAAGAATTTTTAAATTACAACCAATAGTTCCTGAGATAAGAACCTTCAACCAAGTAAATAAACAAAAACTGTTCAGTTTCATAAGCTGTTATTGGCGCGGCTTCCCCCGTAGGCGATTATGAACGCGTTTCCTGCAACCCATGAGCACCTATCCCAGGGATATAAGGTAGCAACCGTCTTATTTCAGACTATAATCTATACCTAATTGTACCAAATTTGATCACTTCAGCTGTTCAAACGTGATTGAGTAACAAACATCCAAACATATAAACTTTCACATCATCATCACTTCACTACATATTATAAAACAAAGTCGCTGTCACTGTCTGTCCGTCCCTATGTATGCATAAATCTTCAAAACTACGCAGCGGTTTTTTTAATAGATAGAGTGATTCAAGAGGAAGGTTTATATGTATAATACATGCATAATATTGTAGATAAACACTGATAAATTTAGAGGTAATACCACGCGGGCGGAAAATATGGCGGTACGAAGTTCGCCGGGTCAGCTAGTTTACAATAATTTAATTAGTAAGATAGTGCGGTCGGCTTACCCCCCGACTTCCGTTCATATCTCTAGTCTTAACCACGGAGACGGGAAACTTACAATTTTATACCTACATACATACAATCACGCCTTTATCCCCGGAGGGTTAGGCAGAGGTGAATTAACACCCACATTTCACCAATCATTGTATTAGGTCCCACGTAATAGGAGGTGTGCCTATTGCCGTTTCCTGGGCACTATTGTTGACTCGAGCCACGTATAGGGTGAATCTGGACTGTATATATCTATCTTATGTTAAACAGTCCTATCCCTTAGTCGCCTTGTACGACACCGCATGGGAGGAGATGGGGTGACTCAAATTCTACTCTGCCGGGAACCACGCGGCTTTTGTTTTTTATTTATTATTTTCTATATAAATATATCACAATTTTATAATAGTAACTATATGCACGTGCCAGGTCTCACCCTGCTCTACAATGCAGTACCACAGTAATATACTGACAGTAGAGCACCCTACCGCTAAATATACACATACAGTTTCATCTAAATTTGTTCAGCCGTTTAGGGGCCATTTGCCCGCGGCTCCTCCCGCTTGGATGTCGGTTATCGCGACCAAACATAGCCTATGCCTTTTCCCAAGGTCTAAGCTATCAAATTTCATCAAAATCGATTCAGTGGTTAAGTCATTAAAGCGAAACAGACAGACAAACAAAGTAATTCCGCATTTATATTATTAAGTATGGATAATGATAGATAGACGATTTTAATATCATCCTAACCTTGCTCTTGCGTCGATGATCTTTGCCCCAATGACAAGTTTAGATTAGAACTCAATTACTGATAATATAATCGCTAAACTTGTTATTTATAAAGCAATTAAAACAATATTATTGATCAGTCATTGAAATATTTATCTTCGAAACACACGTGTATAACATCTAAAATGAAATTTCTTTACGTGATCTTAATATCTGTGTTGTTACTGAATACTATTGAGTGTCATAGTGTTATATCAAATAGTAAATATGAAGATAATACTAAAATTACTTCTCAGAAGAACCATGGAACTGAAAGAGTTGGATTTAGGTTATCAGAATCAGTAGATTCGATGAATAATGTAAAAGGTTATAATGATTCTGATGATGAACTACCGCCTATGATTCAGAACGCATCATTTGCGGGAAACGATTGTGCTAAGAACCAGATTAGATATTATGATACGTGTGTAGATATAGATTAGTAAATTAATGATTTGAGTTATAATGACTTTTATTTATCTCTTCAGTTTTGGAAAAGAACTTGGTCTGGTGAGAGAGATGTGATTCTCTTTATTGAGCCTGTATGGTGCTGTGAACTTGTATTTTTATTTTTATGTCAGACATTGCCATAGGTGAGACAATTTTTTTTAATTTTAAATGACGCTAACGTCAGAAAAGGAGCTAGCTCCTTTTAACAATATAATATTTCACTATATTTAAAAAAAAATGTATTCTTGTGGTCACAATGTCATTTCATTACAAATACTGATAAGGCCGTCAAACTGAGTGCCACCATTGTAACATGATACGTGTCTGTTATAATAATCCTCTTTACTGGGACTTTGCCTTCAGCTAACCATCAGGCGAGGTGTCAAATTGACGTATCATTACTCACTACTTATTATAAAACAAAGTCGCTGTCGCTGTCTGTCCGTCCCTATGTATGCAACTGCGCAACAGATTCTGAAGCGGTTTTTTTTAATAGATAGAGTGATTGAAGAGGAAAATTTATATGTATAATACATGCATAATATTGTAGAAAAACACTGATAAATTTAGAGATATGCAGCGGGAACGGGATCAGAAAATATGGCGGTACGAAGTTCGCCAGGTCAGCTAGTCCTATATAAAAAATGATGTACCTATAATATAGATGTCAAATAAGTACAAAATTGAATACAATGCATTTGATTACTTATATAATTAAATACAATATAAATTAAATTATTGAATTAATTACAAATATAAAATATTTCAGATGATATTTACGAAATCAAAAGGGTGATATCCAAATTAGTTTGAAGATTCAACAGCTCCAAACTCACATCCTTCTCAAACTAGTGTCAGACTTCATATAATTATGTATTCCTAAACCAGATTAGATTATAAACAAAGCAACTTGAAACTATCGCAAAAAAACTTGTTACAAAACTATCTAAACAACATTACGAATGTCTTTTTTTCATCATCATAACATTATACCAGTCAGTCATTAACATATTACTTCTCGAAGTACACGTCTATGTCATCTAAAATGAAGTGTTTCTTTCATATCATTTTAGTTTCTGTGTTCATAATTAAAGTTATTGAGTGTCGCCATGTTATAACAAATATAACATCAGTGTATGAAGACAATGCAACACCTAGGAAGAACTATGGAATGGAAGCAGTCGTCTCAGGATTACTAAAACCAAGTGATGAAGAGACAGGGTACAAAGATTCAAAAATAGGTTATAATGATTCAAAGATAACTTCTAACGATTCAAAGATGGGTACTAATGATTCAAAGATAAGTTCTAATTATTCAAAGATGGGTTCTAATGATTCAAAGATAACTTCTGTCAATATCATGACAATTGCAGCATTTATTGGCAATGATTGTGCTACCGGTCAGACGAAATTTCATAACATGTGTGTAGATGTTGATTAGTAAAGAAATTGTCTGAATTATTTTGTCTTATTTATAACTACACTTTTGGAACTTTTATAATATTGAAATAATATAAATTGAATGTGACCACGTACGTGACAGAGCGTTCGACTGCAATGTCGGTGGTCTTCTCAGTGCATTTTTTTATTGTATGAATTTGTGTATTTGCATTTTATTCAATACAATGCGTGTTTGTATAATATTTACAAAATAAAATATAACTAATATGTATGTTTATCCGCATTCTATGTCATTAGTTGTGTCTAGGTAGCGCTGTGTAATAGGTAGGTATCCTAGATGATTTATTAACTCTGAATTATCCACGAAAAAATACCCACTAAAAACTTGTTGAAGAACTTGGTACTTATGTGCCGTTGTCAACATTTTTGAGCCCAAACCAATGTCACTTTCAATCAATGGATAAGGTTTAAGGCTCTCGGGGTCAAGAGGTCAGACGACAGTCGCTTCTGTAACTGGAGTCCGGTGCCTTGAGGTGATAGCTCGGATACAACTGAGATGATGATGATGAGATATGATACCATGGCTATCACCATGTCGAAACAGGCCAGAAACCTAGATCTTGGCTGTGTAGACACCATCTTGCAGGTCTGAGATGTCACTCGCATACGCTGCAGAATTTTCCATTAAGAACCAAGTGGTTCAGTAACTCTTTCCTTTGTCGCACCATTAAGACCTGGAATTCCTTACCAGCACACGTGTAAGTAAAGTATGGGATTGTCAACGAGCCTCAACGCTCGTCTTTGCACCTTTGGATGGCAAAGGTAAGAAATAGGGAAGTCCTTGTATTCTATTTTCGAAAACAAATGTGTAACATTTTTCCGCATACATGCACTCTTACGTACCATCTTGATGTGGGCACAATGCGGACACTAAACGAATATATCGGAGTCGTACAGACTAACCCCAGCAATTCCTTTCTACTCCTGAAGGCCCCACAAATTGAATTCCAAGAAAATGCCTACAATGAACAAAGCGGACTAAACCCGTTATATTTTCTTTGACCGCCTAAACCGAATAAGGGACCGTTTTATATTCACGAATTTCCGACAAAAGCGCTTTACGAAAGAAAAAGGTGTACAAAATACATCACCATTTCTAACGAGCTATGCTGAACTAGAATTTTGAAGGCGAATCCAATATAATATTCAATTGCACTCGTGTTGTCAGTTGCTCTTAATCTGAAAAGCTTTGAATACTGAAAAACCCTATCACTAACTTTGTGTCTTATTTCAGGGTGGCGAGATAATGATTGGTATTTAGAGGCATAAGTGTCTAAACACACTATGCCGAAGTTACGCAATCGAAGTTCAGCACAATTACGCTTGCAATGCTATTTGAATTACTGACGACACACTATGCCGAAATTACGTCGCGTCATAGCGTACAGCCTAACTTCGGTCGGGCGTAAGTTCAGCGGCAACTTATTCTGTGAGCACACATTATACACGACCGAAGTTCGGTTCGATTGTCGACGAAGATTCAGGCACGGGGAGCAGCGGGGATCCGCCCCCGCCCCGCGGCACTGAATACACGCACAAAGTTGCGGAACTGAATTTTGTGTCATATCAACCGAATACGTCGGAACGTAAAATCAGCCGCCGAACTTCGGTCGCGTAACTTCGCCATAGTGTGTTTAGATACTAAGTGTGAATATCTGGATGAAAATATTCTTTGGGACTTTTTAGAAACTAAAAATTACTGCAAGATCTCGATATTTATAAGTACTACTGGAACATCACTAGAAATCGATGGTACAATTTTGTCACAATAATATCTAGTCTAGCAGACAAGGGACAATAAAAGTGTTTACAGGAAAAATAGAAAGACTTTATTGGTACAATTTATAGTAATAGTAAGTTATTGATGATAGTTTCTTGTTGTTTTTGAGGGTTTTGGTCTAGTCTGGGTTAGGGTTGAGTTATCACAAAGTTACGAAAAACATATCTAGGTATAACTCAGGACACGTATCTTGGACCTAAAATGTGCTCAAAATGTGCCCTATCTATACGCGCAGTACACATTTCTTGGGTGTCTTTTGAGGATAGCACGGGGTGGACGAACTCAAATTCACCAAGCATCCACGGATTGCTTGGTAATAATCTATTATTACCAAGCAATCCGTGGGTGCCAGAGCCTCGTTGGTCTTGCGATTTAGGTCCAAGATACGTGTCCGGAGTTAAACTATTTATAACTACGATCATTATACGGCGACCGTCTCTAGTTAAACAATGTCTGGTCATGCCACCTCCACCGGGCCTATCTTGACCCCAAAAAGTCACAAAATGTACCTCACTTTACGCGCAGTATCCATTTCATTAAGCGGCAAAAGACCATAGATTATATCAAACCAATCCGCGCGCGCCAAGGCCTCATTTCTCTGGCAACTAGGGATCAAAATAAATGCCGGGAACTATAGGATAGGTAGATCTAAAACTATGTAGGCTACTTTTTGTCAGAAATTTAGTTCCATATTCAACGCGGGCGAATTCTAGAATGGTACTCAATTCTGAACCTTGATTTTTCTTAGGACAGATTGTATAGATAATCCTTAGAGTATCTATCAACCTTAGTATGGCGCCGTAGAAAGGCGAAGACGTGTCTCTTCTGCCCCCTCTACACATAGACAGATGCATCTGCCAATGTCTTCCGCGGACGCGTAGGCTGACGTGTAGAAGGGGTTATTTGCCCGATTGTCGTAGGTCTGCACGTACGTCTGCAGATGCATCTGGCACTAAGCCATTTGTTGTCGCTTTGTCAGTTTTTGTGGCACGGATCAAAGAAACTCGGTGCGAGCGAGTGCGGAATGTCCATACGTCTGACGGACATCTGCGGATGCATCTGCTGACGTCTGCACATGCATCTGTCTAGGTGTAGAGCGGGCATTTAACCAATGCAGTTGATGAGATATGTCTACATCATGACGTTTTCATGACGTGTCACGTGACACCTTTTTTCATTTTTTCCATTTTTTCAATTCATCGGTCGAATAAATGTCTCGATTTTGTCGATATTTGTCATGCTGAGGCTGCTGTCCTCAGATCGGGATCACAGAACTAGAATACGGGCCTAAGGTGTGTGCAGAGTAGCGTAACATTCACGAGCATCAACGATTTACACAGTAAACCCACAACAGCACAGTAACAGAATTAATCCGAGTTCCACACTAAATCGAGATTTTATTAACCGTAAACTCCCGAGGTAAATGTGGTACTTATTGTACCCACATTTATACTGTAATCGTGTACATAAATACAGGCGTAGAGGTACAGGGAAGTACAGGTTAGACTGGCAAAAGCGGACAACAGAGGGTGGCCCTGCTTATAGCTACTCGAGGAAAAAAAATAGGTTTCTTTGTTAAAATCGTTTGATATTTGGTACCACTTAAGCACTTGGTATTCGTATGGGTGACCATAAGCAGGGCCAGTCTGTTGCCGGCTTCTCCTTGAACATACAATTGGGACTGTACAATTGTAAATTACAATAACCTTACAGGACAATAACATACTTCAATAGCTACAATTAGAAATTCTAATTATTTTCCGATATTATACCATAATACACACACTTTAAAAATCATTATTATTGAACATGTCAAGTCAACTAAAGATATTTATCTTCTGAGTATTAAATTCAAACACACACAGCACTAATGAGTTAGCTATTCAGCTCTGGAGGTAGCAACGCTCGGTTCACGCAACTTTTCCGACTATTTGGTAAGAAAATAGCAGTCATAAGGGTTATATTCGTGTGCATTATACAGGATAATAGGGACGGATAGGCTATTGTAATAATAATGATTATGAAAGTGAGACGATATTGTATCAGAATATGATATGTGCTTGTCATTAGTGGAGGAAAGGTTTAGTATACTATTATTCTATAGTATAGGTATGAGTGAACTGAGCTACTATTATGAAATTGTAAATTAGTTTTTGTGTGACTTGCATTCATCCTACTAATATTATAAACGCAAAAGTTTGTAAGTAGGTAGGTAACCTATGTGAGGATGTTTGTTACTCCTGCACTTAAAAACTACTGAATGGATTTTAATGAAACTTTACAATATATAGCTTACTAGCTGACCCGGCGAACTTCGTACCGCCATATTTTCTGATCCCGTCCCCGCTGCATATCTCTAAATTTATCAGTGTTTCTCTACAATATTATGCATGTATTATACATATAAACCTTCCTCTTGAATCACTCTATCTATTTAAGAAAACCGCTTCAAAATCCATTGCGTAGTTTTGAAGATTTAAGCATAGGTACATAGGGACGGACAGACAGCGATAGCGACTTTGTTTTATAATATGTAGTGATAGTGATACATCAGAATAACACAGGCTATATATCGGCGATTAACGGGATCAAATTTCCACGAGGGTGGAGCCGCGGACAACAGCTAGGTCGTAATAAAGCGTCGGTAACTTAGTGGTTAAGGAATCGGGCTTACGATCGAGAGGTCCCGGGTTCGAATCCTGACCATTACACTACCGACGTGAACCAGTTAGGAGTGGGTATAACTCCGGACACGTATCTTGGACCTAAAATGTGCTCAAATTGTACCCTATACGCGCAGTACACATTTCTTGGGTGTCTTTTGAGGACAGCACGAGGTGCTACTGCGGTGGACGAACTCAAATTCACCAAGCATAGATTATTAGCAATACGCGGGCGCCAGAGCCTCGTTTGTTTTGCGATTTAGGTCCAAGATACGTGTCCGGAGTTATACGCAATTTCGCTTAGCTGGAGAGGTTGGAAGAAATATAGTACCTAATTTTGATAGCTAATATTCTTAAAAAAATGTGAATTTGAGTTCGTCCACCGCAGTAAAACTCCGTGCTATCCTCAAAAGACACCCAAGAAATGTGTACTGCGCGTATAGGGCACATTTTGAACACATTTTAGGTCCAAAATACGTGTCCGAAGTTATTTTAGATTTAGAATATCGTAGTGGGCTATAGGTACCGACTAGTTGACAGCTCCCATCCCTCAATCTCTAGTTAAAATACCTAACGTAGCAAGGCATACATCTACGTACACAACAGTACCTCTCTGGTACCCTATCACAAAATACAGGTTAAATAATTTCCCTGTTCAAACAATTTAATTCCTAGTAGGCCCCCAACGCTAACGAAACTAAAACATTAACGTGACGAGAAACGTCTTTATTGCTCATCAATGTTTTAATACCAGTGGTAATAGCCAGTCATTCTCGACAGTGAAATATGCGCTACTGTTAAGGCGGTTGGCTCACTGTTAGCGGTTAGCGGTTAGCGAGTTTCTAGGTTTGTATATAAAACGTAACTTTCAAACGACGCGCCGTGTCATGTAAAATTTATTTCATGTAAGACGTGTCGTGTGGACAGTAGAGGTAGGTAATCGATGTAAAGTAAGTAAAGTTCCGTTCCCTTTCAGTTTATCGAGGAACGTTATAGGTTATTATGCCGTCACGAGAATAACACATAGGCTATATAAATATCAGTGATTAACGGGATCAAATTTTCACGAGCGAATCAGTATTTCCAAATGTCAAAAAATCCGGCCTATTTTCACACGTTATTTGAAAATAAATAAATTGCGGATCTATTCGAAATATGCCACGGGAGAAGCCGGGGCGGGTTGCCTAGTCTATTATATAAAAATGAATCCCTAAATGTGTTGCTAAGCGCAAATCTCGAGAACGGCTGAACCGATTTCGCTAATTCTTTTTGTAGAATATTCCCTGAAGTACGAAGATGGTTCTTACGGCGAGAAAAAAACAAGGCGGTACGAAGTTCGCGGGGTCAGCTAGTAGTAAATAAGAGTACCTATGGCTACCTGACGATAAGTAGTTACCGTGACCCGTCAGCACGATAGAAGGAAGAGCGACCCCTACAATATAAAGAAATAAAAGAAAGTTCATCACTATCATTATACCATCACTATCATATTTTAATCCGATTGTTAGAATGGCCCGTCAATATAATGAATTGTTAAAAAATAATAATTCCAAAATCGACATTTTTGATCCAAGTCTTAACAGTTACATCAAAACTATAAAAGGTATCCTCCAACCTAAACAGGGTGACTAGGGCGCAGCCGACACGCTGTGTCCGGGTAAACCGTCCCACTGAATCTCGTATCTTAATAGATAGACCAATAGGTTAATGATCATCATCATCATCATCATTTCAGCCATAGGAAGTCCACTGCTGGACATAGGCCTCCCCTATAGATCTCCAATAGATTAATAGATAGATATAAATATAGTAGTTCCAACTTAGTCAACTCGGTATAACATAGTATTGTTTTGTAAGTATACACTGTTATGAGTCACAGTCCAGTTCAAAATGTTTGCCAGTTGTTTGTCTTGCTAAGGATATGATTGTAACTTGTTGTGTATCAATAAATAAAAATAAAAATAAAATAAAATAAAATATACCTGCATTTGTGGTCATCCATTTGGGGTCGGTGCTTCATAATCTCATTCGCCCAAAAAAAAAGGAAAATTAAGGAAGATAAAAACTTAGCAACTATGAACTTCACAGTTCCATATTTATTACATATCTTGCAATCTAATATCTCACTTACAGCTGTAATAAACATGAGGGTTAGTAGCTTTATGCCTATACTTGCTATTAATTCGTTTTCAGTGAGACCAAAGCTTTACACAATGGTATGCCTTAAGCCATAATAAACACGTATGTCAAGTGGAACGCTGTAATAGCGCTTTACGGTGTATGGTTTTGTAAAACGCCTTCTATTTTCAGCAAGAAATGCTGTGAAGCAATTGATATTTTATTGTTCAGCAAAATACTTAGTGCTGTTTAATTGTGCAATCTTGAAGTTCCTTAGTTCTCGGCATTCCGCATTTGGCAGAACGAGTATATCATCCATGAGATTGCATACGTCCATAGGCCATAATAACCACCGAACCCCGCCCGAAGCTGATCCAAATTTTTTTATACGTGCACACGGCCCTCCAGTTTTTTTTCTGTTCCATCTTTTTTTCTTCGAAATGAATTTAAATAAATGAAGAATTTGTATTAGATTTTTAAAATATCTAATTCAAAGAAGCTCTAAAGTTGGTAAACAAAATGTTATTACCTAAAACTAAAATATCTATTATAAATAAACAATGTTACCTATCTGTCTTGTCGTGTGACTGACTGACCTGCTCAGAATCCGGCCACTTAAGAAACAGACCTATTCAGAATCTGACTACCAACGAATCTGGCCTGCTCCGCCTAAAGGCACCACCCCTTTAGGCGGAGTATATAAGTTGTATAAAAATCTTATACTAAAGTTCCTGTAAGTCACGGGAACTTTAACAATATCCCATGAGTATGAAGCCACAGACTACAGTTAGCATTGCTCGGCACATATAATCATGAAGCTAAAATGTACTCAAAATGTGCGCTATACGCGCAGTACAAGTTTCTTTGGTGTGTTTTGAGGATAGCACGGGGTGCTACTGCGGTGGACGAGCTCATATTCACCAAGCATAGATTATTACATAACAATCCGCACGCGCCAGGGCTACGTTTGTGCCGCGATTTAGGTCCAAGATACGTGTCCCGAGTTATCCTGCATTGTTAGCCCTAAAGGCGGCCACCCACTAACAGTTTATCGAAGTCTGAGTTTCTTAGTAGAACCAACTACCGAACCAGCGAAAGAATCATTTTCAAATGGTTTACTTTAATTTATTTAATATTTTATTTTTTGTTCACATACTTCTTGACACAATTGTAATATTTTGACGTTCATATGTGCTCTATATGTGCCTAAATTGAATAAACGAAATTGATTCTTTGATTCTTTGATTGAACGAGAACCGGATGATATCGGTCTGTCAGTTCATCGCAATAGCCCACACGCTTACAGTTTCGTATATGATTCTGGACTGACGGCTAATATGTGTGTGGCCGCTTGACGATTTCGGTCAGCAAAGACAGTTTAAGGCCGGACAGTCTATGGCCGTCGGCATTTTATACGTGATAACATCAGACAAAAAGAATAAAATAATGTTATTATTTTAGTCTGAGGTAATAAAATTATGATGACATTGATGACATAAGGACTGCAGGCCGCCGCGCCGGACAGACGAAAAACTGCAGGCGGACTGTAAGTGGGTGGCCGCCTTAACACAACAGGAAAACCAACAGAATATAATCTACAAAGCTATTACTGTAAGCTTCCTGTTAATATGCCACTTACATTTGCTTATTTACATAATCATTCCGTACTCGTACTTCGACACATATTATTGGTCCATTTCGGGGAACTACCTTTGTGTTGCCACCATCTGGTTTGTGTCTGTCTGTCACGTGGGCTGATGGAACTTCGACATAAACATTTCAATAAATTGGTGGCAATGAATGGTACTGGATGAGATGTTACAAACACATACGTTACAAAATAAGCCCTTTTTGTTTGAAGGACTTTGAGTTATATTTCTATGCTTATTAATAAGTTACCCGGCAAGGTATAATTGGGCCACCCCATCTTAGCCGCTTGGTACCCGGCAGTCCTCCCATACGGTGTCGTACAAGGCGACTAAGGAATTTTAACATTAGACAGATATATACAGCCCAGACTCAGCCACAGATACCTACATGGCTCGAGTAAACAATAGTGCCCGGAATACGGTAATAGGCTCACCCCCTATTACGTGGGAATGTGGGTGTTAATTCACCTCTGCCTAACCTTTCGCGTATAAAGGCGTGATTATATGTATGTACTTATGTATAATATGTATGTATGTTTGTATTAATAAGTTAAGTACTGTGCGCTTTGGAATTTAAATCCAGATTAGAACCCACGACCAGTTTCTGAACTGCCCCCCTAGACAAGTGACAATTCGTTGGCCGGCGTACGGATTTGACGTTCAAATCATACGTTAACGACTGTCATATACGTCAAATCCCATACATTCGTCCTTCTATTCTACTGGGTGGCGCAAAAGTAAAGACCCTATTTGGTTCGGCTATAACATTTTTTCTAAATTAGAAAACTAGATTTAGGTTTTTTTAAATGTATATTTGTACCATTAAATTTCGTACCATTAGGATTTAAAGATGATGTCTTTTAAATGGTGACCTCCAGAGTTGATACACATTTGAGCCCTATTTATGACATTTTGCATAACTTGCCGTAACACTTCCTGCGATATGTTCGTTATTTCTTGACGAATGTTTTCTTTTAGAGCTGCGAGAGTCTGTGGCTTGTTCACATACACCCGAGATTTCAAAAAACCCCAAAGAAAGAAGTCTGGACTGGTCAGATCGGGTGATCTTGCAGGCCAAGGCAAATCGCCAAAACGAGAGATAACTCGGCCTGGAAAAGCGTCCCTCACTAAGTCCATAGTGTCGCGCGCTGTGTGTGCCGTAGCGCCGTCTTGTTGAAACCAGATGTGCTCCAGCCCCAATTCGTCCAAACTGGGTATCAAAAACTCACGTAACATGGTTCTGTAGCGTTCTCCAGTGACAGTTATCGCATTGCCTCCAGCGTCTTCGAAAAAATAGGGTCCGATCACTCTGTCAACACAGATGCCACACCATACAGTAACTTTTAGTGGGTGTAGAGGTGTTTCTTGAATAATGCGCGGATTATCAGTGCCCCAGAACCGAGTATTCTGCTTATTGACATGCCCTGAGAGATGGAAATGCGCTTCGTCACTCATAACCAATTTTGAAGGAAAATCATCCTCTTCAAGGTTGAGGTTTATGACGCGCTGGCAGTAATCTAGACGAGCTCGGTGGTCAGCAGGCAGCAGCTGATGAGTCATTTGAGTTTTATACGGGAACATCTTTAAGTCTTTCACCAAAATACGCTGCAGGGTCCGTCTGGAAATGCCCAATTGCGTGGCACGTCGCCTCGTTGATGTTTCTGGACACTCTTCCACATCTTCGCGCACAGCATCGATATTTTCAGCTGAACGGCCTGTTCTTGGTCTCCCAGACTTAGGTCTATCCAATGTTGAGCCAGTTGCTTCAAGGCGTGTGGCAAAGCGTCGAATTGTGCGACCAATCGGTGCCGGACGGTGGGGAAATCGTCGACGAAATTCACGTTGTGTTCTTATCACTGATGAATTATTCCGTAAGAACATTGACACAATTATTCCACGTTCTTGGGGAGTAAAACGGTCCATGTTTATTTTCAGTGTATTTTACATTTGTTCACTACACAATTTTCAACAACAGAATGACAGAAAATGTCATATAAAAAAAATAAAGGTATTTTCTTTAGTGCCAGTACTTTTGCGCCACCCAGTACAATACACCGACCAAATGTCACTTGTCTAGGGGGGCTAAGCCTAGAAGATTCAGTTCCAATTTAAAGTTTTATTAAAAGTTAGTATACTGCTTCAAACTAAGTACTTGTGAACGTCTTAAATATGGTAAGTTATAAAATAGAAAGTAATCGGGATACTAAAGTGGTTACCTTTTTTGGTACCGCGATTCTTCGGAGTGTTCGTACCTGTAAATAAATAGGCATTCTAGGTCTAGGACATTCTACATATTATATAGCTTAAATATGTGGTATTATGGGTTGTAGAATACGGATAAACATAGACACATACTTTTTGTAATTACCTACTCCGCCACGACAATTCTCTGTTACCTAATTAAAATCACAGGTCTTTTTGTGTGTGAATTTAAATCGAATATTGTATGAGTAGCTACAAAGAAACACCCAAAAAATTAAACAAATTAATCCTGCAGAAACTACTAAAACTGCAATTAGGAAAAGTGAAAAATTTCGTTCAGAAAATCTAGGTGGTAAACAGGAATCGCTAAAACAAAGTCATGATATAAACAGTTCGGAAACCTTGACCTTCACCGGAGCAGTTTAACAGTTCGCCATAATCTTTTAACTTTCGTTTTGCACTAAAAGTATTAAAACTTTCTCCTGTATCAAACATAACAATAAAATTGTTATACTTAACGATGTTTTCGAACGTTTGGCTTAATATATTGGCGGTTTATTTTTTATATTTGGTAGATTATGATTCAATTACTGTGTCTTGCTTTTTTCGAATGGGTGTATCTATGAGGCTCTTTTTTTTCGAAAATCCCCTCGGATACCCAATTTCCATACTATTAGGTACCTATATTATTACCTATTATTACGAATTTACTATTAGTGACGTTTTTTGCGCAGTGCACTATTGCCTCTCTGATTGATGCGTGAAAGTTTAAAGACCTACCTATATTGCGGATCTATAGTTTATAATATATCATTTTCTTCTTCTCCTATCGTGGCGATGGCGCCATGACTCTCAAATAGTGTTCCCCAGTGTGCTGCTACCTGGACGGCGCTATTAGAGGCACATGAGATCCTCCAATATAGATGTGTTTGGGCATGTAGCACACATCAGCAGGTGGGCCATTGTCTGTGGAGTAACTCCACATTCACATTTCAGATCCACCCCACGCAAGAACCATGGCTCATTGATTTTATCTATAACCTTTATCCTTTAAGTCTAGCCTCCTACATTCTCTGTAAACAAACAATTCTCGCTCTCGAATTAAACGGTTGTACACAGAGCAATATATTTACATTTTCGTCTCCGCACTTTGTTTGTTAGTACCGTTCGTATTGGAACTAGTGACGTCACTAATAGAGATATATTTAACAGTTATATAAAGTTCTGTATACACTAAACCTGTCGCCCTGGTATAAAGCTGAAGAGTTTGTTTATTTGGTTGAACGCGGTAATCGCAGGAACTACTGGTTCGATTTGAAAAAATATTTTTGTATTGAATAGTCCGTTTATCAAGAAATTAATAGGCTATGCTATCATCACGCTGCTACCTCTAATAATCGGATCAGTAATCCTACATGTCAACAAATCCGGCAGATTCCCATACATATTTTGAAAGCTAAAAATATATGGGCATATAATGGCTACGCGGTTTCAAGGCGTACCACGGGTGAATCCGGAGTGTGTCGGCTAGTATTGTATTTGAGAATCTGATGTTAGGGTGTGTTTCTACTGAAGGAAACAAGTGAACGAGTAGAACGTTCGTCAGCCCAGCCCTGAAGTCTTTGAGACCATTGGTACGCACAATATTTTTTACTAGTTCAAATCAAATTTACTTGCCTCTGCGTTTCTACCAAGATCTGGTAGAAGTGTCATAATCAGACATCTTGTTATCCGTGCAGCAGATTCCTGCTGAGAAAAGCATTGCTATGCCATCTACTAAAACTCTTAAATGGAAATTCTTTGGCATTTAGAACCTTGGCACGCATTTTTGCGACGTCACTCCAGCAATTTTTTTGGTCTGTCTATTGGAGTCTTTTTAACCATTGGGGGTTTAAAGACCCAGTCGCCTAGTCTGGGGATTGCTTTTTCCAGTGCAAATGCGTGTTTGGCGAAACCTCAATATTTTTCCGTGAAGCGACTGCCATCTGACGTCTGGAAAGCTTCCCTACCTAATAAATCTCAGAAGTGGAAATTGCCAATAAAGATTTGGGGTATAAAACGGCTAATTAATGAAGCGTCCGCTTTGGACCCCGGCCTCGCAACACCTTTACAGGTCATTAAAAGGAGATGTCCACTTTTTGTATGGACGTTGGTTTTTGAAATCCATTATGGCTGAAATTACACTGGTACATAGTAGCTAAAATTAGGAATCGGGTATTAGTTAAATAATAATTTTTAAATCCTGCATTTCCGAGAAAAACCGATAGTTATTTTAGGTTAGTAGATATTTTAATGGAATAGATGGCAATACATTTTTATTTTTTTAATAGCAATTATCGCTGTCGCTGTCATTTGTCATCCATCACCGAACTGTCAATCATTTCGCGCACGTATTATTTATTTTCCCCATTTATCAACTTATTTAGACTACTTGGCTAATTATAACGGATTCTTTGTTTTTGGACACGAATTGGATGTTGATAGTGTACGGACTTATAACTTTAACGACATCTTGGCTTATTCACAACGCTGTAGACGTGATGATACTATGGACGAAATGATACTGTAGACCTTAATTATGATAATATGGACACTTTGATACTTTAGACGGAATGATAATATGGACCACATGCACCGAAAGGCTACCTACGATTCGAACTTCATATAATATTATGAGAAGATATTGAAAATGAAGGTGATGAATAAATAATATTTAACCTTAAACAATTTCTTTTATTTCAATAGATTTACAATCAATCTAATATCAACACAATACTGCGGAGTAGCACAATGTTCCAGCTTCAAAATGAATTGTATGTAGGTATAAGATCCATTACGTGAACAGTTCATTTTAATGTAACTTCCAGTTTTGTTTTGGGAATGCTATTGTTGCAGTACCTTGTAGCTCATTGACAACCAGTTAGTATACTACAATTTTACAACGCCAAGCAACTTCATAAGACGATTACAATGATGTGATATGTCTCATAGTTTCAAAACACTACATATACGTGAACAATATCGTTTTTTAGTTAAATAATGCACTTTATTCATAGTTATATCAACATCAGAAAACGCTTTTCATCTGATCATGACGTAATACATCAATTTCTCTTTATATTTGCTGAAATCTCACTATCATAGCGTACTCAAAAATTAAACTTAACAGTTCACAAAAGCATAAATAGAACTTTCATCCATCTGTTACTCGTGACAGTAGTGACGCGTCAGTGACAATTTTTGTCAATCTTATTATTTTCTTTTTTGTTGGGCACAGGAGGCAAAACTTTTGTTTGTATTCAGCCGAATAAATAAACCAAAATAAAAATGATGTTTTCTCAAAATTGCAGGAACTTAAAATTCTATTTTATATATGATAATATTAGTTATATATAACACTATCCAAAAATATTAGGTTCAAAGCTACTGGATTTATTCAAGAATAAAAAACCATTTCTGGACAACTCCTTTAAAGCCGTCCGCTGTTTGTACCGGAACTTTATTGTTTGGGGAAGATTAACATTTAAGTGCCGCGAGTTGTATCGAATCTGAAATTGGAAAGTTATAAATATGCTCATTGATTTAAAAATAGCTCACTTTTTACCCGACTACGCCAGCGAGGGTAATGTTTTACGCGCGTATGTAATACAACCTATGTAGTTTTCTTTGTTTCTCTTTACAGGCCTAACGGCTAGACCACGCAGGAAAGAATATGGGCTAGACGAATTTCGATGAAAGGTCAAAGGGTATATAAATCTCCCGAATGTCATAGGATAGGTACCTACATAAAATGTAAAAAGCATTCAGTGGATTTTAGGTGCTGAATCTGTGTTGATATTATTTTTCTCAAGCGTATCGAGTAGGGTATGAAAAACAAAAATCCCGACTGCCTTTTAATAGATCGAAACAAGTTTGACCATTATTTTCTTTTGGCTTATGATTTTTAACAGTAGTCGGGTTTTATTTTTATTTTTAATTAGCCCTATAATTTGCCTGAACTCTGTCTAGTGCCAACTAAAACTTCCACTCTGATATTGAAGACTGGAGAAGTTTTTTTCATAGTAGGTATTAACGGCAGGGTCCAAAAAGGTTACGGTACGTATCTAACATTAACCCTGTTTCAAATGCGCATACAAATAAACTCATATGGAGTACCTACTGTTGAAAAAGGGTTACCAACCGACATAGGAGAGAACATTTTCTATTAGCATAAATAAGGTTAAATAGCCTGACAGTAATATATGGTAAGTGTTATACATTACAGAGGACTTTTGTGCCGCAAGTGCCGATGATGTAGTCAGAGGACTTTAGTATTATGTTATCTGTGGCAGAGGTCAGACATTCCTATTCAATCGTCCTCGTCAAAATTTTCCTATACAAACGTCTTGGGGCGATGGTGAAGCCATCTACCGATATTCTTACGAATTATGGGAAACTAGCTGTTGCCCGCGGCTCCGCCCGCGTGGATGTCGGGTATCGCGCCAAACATAGCTCATGTCCTTTCCCAAGGTCTAATCTACCCCTGTACCAAATTTCATCAAAATCAATTCAGTTGTTTGAGCATGAAGGTGTAACTGAGAGACAATTATCTGACTCATAATAAATTAATCCAAAATATTTTCTACAAAACTGGCAACCCTAAATGAAAGAAGGAAAACGAAATAAACAACATTCCGGGTACAAAATATTAAAGTACAAAGTTGCCTGAAGGCCTCTCGCCAGGACTAGGGACATTTCACAGTCCATTAAAATTTACTGGGGCCTGTAAAAGAAAAAATGTTTAACGTCAACTTTGACCTTGGAGGGCTAAAATATTACAATAATTAAATACTCAAGTCTGTATATTTTAGAAGATTTAGAAGGGAAATGGACATTCCTGGGCCTGTTACTTAATGGATTGAACTCAGTAAAAAAATTTAAATTTTTCTAATGGTGGCATCTTCATAAGGCTATTTATGTTCTATTAGCGTTTGTTGTATTTGGTTAAATATTTAACGTACATGCAAACTTGCAAATGCAGGCAAATACGACCATCCACACATGACAACAAAACAAAAAACAAAGCGACAAGCGCACGCTAATCCTAAGTGATATAACTATATTTTGCCAAATAAGTAATAAGGTCAATACTTTGTCAAATATCCCATCCACACCCAGTAATTATGTATTGCTACGTACTGGTATTGGCCAAATATGTCAAATAGAAACACAAAATACAAAAAACAGTCATGTGAAGAATCACTAAAATGCAGTTCCTGTGCTCCGAGTTGAGAAAAAAAAAATACTCGAGATATTCATGCAATCGATAATGTATTTATAATCTGTGGTTTATTTTTACCGCCACTTTGCTTTGCTGAAACGACGAGGAACTCTCATTGTATTATTATTTTCGTTAGGTAAGTACAAAATCTAACTATTTTATTAGCAACTAGCTGTGGGGATACATACGCGGGATCAAAAGTTCATAAGATCAGTAATCAAGTGCCCGCGACTTTGTCTGCATGAACTTAGATGTGTTATTTTACGCCGTACAGAAAAATCCATTCACCCGTGATTGACTAACAAACATTCAACAGCTTTACAAACATACATGCATGTCTATAAAATAAAAAATAAAATAAAAATAAAATTCATTTAATTCAGGCCACAAAACCCACATAAATATCCAGTCATTTGGTGAAGAAAAATACCTTATGTTATTCAGCTTTTCACAATTTAAAATATTATTAATTAATTAATTGAAAATTGGGATTAATTATAGGAATACAAAATAATATAAAATAAAATAAAATACAAAATAAAATAATTCCAGAGATAATGGTCAAATACATAAAAGATGGATATGGACAATCAGTCAGTCAATAAAACAATAGGTAAGTATCAGTCAATAAAATTTTCGTCAACTTTATAGTCGCCCTTCCACCCGGCAATTACCTATCATACAAATACTTACGCTTATTTCCTTGTGGAATAGGCAGATACAACAGCTTCCTGTACTGTCATTAAATGTTACGAAAAAAATAATTTATAATAGTTAGGGTTTTTAATGGGTTTTAGTGAAACCTATTACTTAATGTAAGTTAAACAAAAGGTGAATGGAATAGTTAACCTTGCAAACTTGAGAGACATGAGATTTTAAAATAAAAAGAATGGATTACAATATAAACAATTATAATCAATGATATATTATAAACTATAGATATGTTGTCCACACTCTAAAATGGCGACAAAAAAATAATGACTTTTGGTCATCATTTTAGGCAGCAATCAGAATCGCGACAGTGCGCCACCCAAAAAAAAACGTTTTTAATAATAAATACGTACTTAATAATTAAATATTATTAATATAAATAATAATATAATTCATATAAATTAATAACATTGACGTATTTTTAGAAGTAGCTCATATGTTGTGTTTGCGCCATTTTTGAAAGCCGCCATCTTCGTGTATGACGTATCTATAAAAATAATACATCATTGATTATAATCGAGTAAAATAAAGGGTGTTATGAATTTATGAAGTAAGGTATTAAAGAAGGGGAACCTCAGGGGTACCTAGATTCGGTATAAAATATTCTGCCGTGGCGTTGCTTGATCCGTTGTGCAAGATGGTAGTAGCACTTAGCTGGTGACACCGGAGCTGATGATGTTGCCGGCGTCCCAGGGTCCTAACATTTCATGCAAGTCCATCGGTTCCGAGTGCTTCTGCTCTGCCCTTTTGTATAATCAATCAGCCTATTGCATGCCATTACTAGACATAAGGCCTCTCCCAATGTGCGCCATAGCATATATAATTATATGTACATTATAATCACGCCTTTATCCCCAGAGGGTTAGGCAGAGGTGAATTAACACCCACATTTCAGCAATAACTGTATTAGGTCCCGCGTAATAGGGAGTGAGCCTATTGCCGTATTCCAGCACTATTGTTCACTCGAGTCATGCATCTGAGGCTGACTCTGGGCTGTATTATATCTGTCTGATGTTAAACAGCCCAACCCCTTAGTCGCCTTGTACGACACCGCATGGGAAAAGATGGGGTGGCCCAAATTCTACTCTGCCGGGAACCACGCGGCTATATCGTTTCGCCATAGTATTTGATAATTTGCCTTGTAAAAGGAGTATTTATTAAAACTAATGTCAAATCTTTATGACATAATTATGTAAACTTTTTAACATGGTACTTCAAGATGACATTTTGACAGCGCCTACCTTATGATCATAAATAATTCCACACCCTTGATATGATTTTGAAACATATTTTACAAATAATTTTGTACTGGGAACAGTTTAAACTCAAATTATAATTGAAATTAACGATACAGTGACTTATCAGTGTAACTTCAATACAATATAATTATATTCACTATCAATCGAATTTAGACTCAAACTTCTTTGAATGAAAGTACAATTTAGCTTAAACAGAAGTATGGTCAACTAGCAGATTTAGTCGGCCCTAAAACAAGCTCTAAGTTTACGGATAAGGTCTACTTTAGCTCGCTTTTCGTGAAGTTTACTGCAGATCCAAACCATGAATGTTCTTCGGTCCATGTTTGGTGTATGCAGCAGTTCTGCCGAAAAGGGGGAAGTACATGATACCATTAGGAAAGTATTCGGGAGTGACATGGTGATGAAAGACAACACGGACCGGTATACCCAGTAAGTAATGAGCACATTTATAAATATCGTTAGGATATCCTTACTTAATTTTTAAACTATCGCGGTGTAAACTCATAGTTTTTATGTTTCGGGACTTATCGCGATTAATTATTATTTTGGAACTTACTTGTGCCGACGTCACGACAAGTCGTGACCACGGGTGCTGCAACGCACCCGAAACGTCGGCACAAGTAAGTTCCAAAATAATAATTAATCGCGATAAGTCCCGAAACATAAAAACTATGTCCTTACTTAATGTCCCTACTTCCTTACCTAAGATTTACTGTCTGTCTGCCTTTCTGTATGTCTTTCTGTCTGTCTACTTTTACGCCAAAACTATTAAATCGATTTTGATGAAATTTGGTACAGAGATAGATTAGACCTTGGGAATGGACATAGACTATGTTTGGTCGCGATAACCGATATCCACTCTCCTGTCCATGATTAGGTTTGTTTTCATAACTGGCTATGGAACCGACTGGAATCTAGCCCCTAAACCCCGAAAGAAAAGCCGTCATGAAAATCATCAACATATTTTATAACGGTGAAAGACGTTTGATTATAACAAGTCCGAACTGCAACGTGAAAGCCTCGGATGTGACCGGATCTAACGCAAGGATGAGGATGATGATGATGATGATAATGATAATGATAATGATAATGATGATGATGACAATGTTATCTGTTTGATGTTTTTGCAGAAGGAGTAAATACGTGAGTCATATCACTGAGAACTTATCAAAGATGTTGGACACAAAGGTTATGAATCAAAAAACAAAGTCTTCAAAAAAACATCTTCCTGTACCAGAGGTAAACAATCTTCTGTATATAAAAGCGAAATACCAATCACTGATGATTACAGATTAATCACGAAATCTCAGAAACTATAACGCCTACACACTTGAAATTTGGTTGATAGGTTCCTTATAGGGTTTAGACATCCGCTAAGAAAGTATTTTATGAAAATCTACCCATAAGGGGGTAGAATGGGGGTTAGCTAACTCTACGTGTACGAAGTCACAGCTTGCCACTGGTATTCAATAAGTTTAGCAATACTAGCCCGGTCTGTCTTAGGATGGGTGACCATTCATAACACATTGAAATCCTTCAGTGCCTCGGAGAGAACGTTAGCCGTTCGGTTGTTAAGCGAGCAGCAGTTAGTTGGAACCCTCATAAGTCTGACAGCATAGTCTAACCACAGAACATCTGTATCGCCAGAATAGGTTGTGGAGGTCAAATAGCAGCTTTTCAGAAAATATCAAACTAGTTATACTTACTACGGTGGACCCCAACAGAATTGGAAAAAATCTTGCAAATAAATAGTTATGTGAGGCCTAAAGACATGGTATTTGGTATCTGCAGGTGGTAACAGAAACATCAGATGAGCGACCTGGCAGAATTGGACCAAAAATCGTAGTATTCGATGCGTCTACTGGTAAGATATACAGATACACACTATGTTCCTATATGTAACATGTATGTATTTAAAAGTACCTAACAATGGAACATCTAGGTGAACTACGGGTACGAAAAAGTTACCGTGGAACATGATTCACTGGGTGTTGCGCGGATAATCTCTCTTTTTCTCTTTTCTTCTTAGGCACGGGCCGTTTAGTCCTGGTAGGAGATGAGAGAGTGAGCGTCCAAGGGCTCTCAAGCTTCGCTACTATCAGAGGCACGGCGTGTGTGTACGCTGGAAAGTGGATGTACGAAGTTCAGCTTGGTACTAAGGGGATCATGCAAGTATGTAGACCATCTTTATTCGAAATGAAAAGTAGGTTACACACTTGGCAAACAAAATATGATACAATATGCTGTCGACTCGACAGAAGAAGACCCAAATTGGTAAGACAACGGCAAGCCAGTCTGTCTCCGCCAGTCACCCTTTAACCCCCACCGGGTTCCGGGGTTCGATGAGGACACCGTGCTTCTCGCACCTGAGGGGGCTATCTTAAAACCGTAGATAAACCAGGGTCAGACGGGGTGCGACGGATATACTCTAGGCAATCTTATACCCCGGCATCTGAAGACCCGAGACGGTGTACTGTTTTAGTCAGTTCAAGTCCGACATAACGACATGACCAGACCCTGGTGTATGAAACCCAATAAAAAGACTTTAGGAAAGAGTCTTTTATTCCATTTGCTGCATTATATTCCATTATCTTCTATCAGGTCGGCTGGTGTACTGCTTCCTGCGTGTTTTCGATGGACACTGGAGTAGGGGACACAGCTCACTCCTACGCGTATGACGGTGGCAGAATTAGGAAATGGAATGTTGCTACATCTCCTTATGGCCAGGCTTGGTTACCTGGTGACGTCATCGGCACCTGTGTCGACCTGGATAAGGGAACGCTGGAATATTATAGGTACCTATAATCTTTATAATCTGGAGATATCTGGAGGTAATACACATGACACGGGGTACATTTTACATAATTCTTCTGAGTTATCCATGATTGAATAGATTCCAAGGATTAATTATTCCTTTATTACTGCCGTTATCATCTGGCCAAACTCTTTTTTTACCTGTCTCCTGTCTTGCTCCTATTGTAACCAAAGACATTATTATGGTTCACACATACACAGTTAGATACTTAAGTATCTAACTGTGTATGTGTGTACTATCGGGCTAAAAGGAAATCTAAAGAGCAGTTTTCCAGTAGGTATAATAATCAGTTGGTTTTTAAGTCATCAGGAGATGGCGCTAGCATAGCTTTTGATAATTTTAATGTAAGTACTCTGTGGTTTGTTTGTAGTATTTTTTCATGAATTTGCGATGTTGCCAAAGTTTAACCATTTACCCATATTATAATAGATAAAATATAATAAAACGCTTAATTCTTTTCGCGTCACTGTCTGTAATTTAAAAAAATAATATTATATTTAAAATAATTTTATCAGAAAAAAAGACAAAATATTTATGTAAAGTAAATCATTACAAAACCCAAGAACATTTTTTCCATAAATTAGGGAACACTAGATGTGACACCACACTCTTCTTACCAATACCTAGTGCCGGCTGCGCCATCTAGCGCGTCTTTAGGAACGCTATAAATACCTACTAGAAAACTGCTCATTACAACAATTATTTGCTCCCTGTATTACTCGGGATATATATCTTGGACCCTGTGCCATATACGCGCTGTATACGTTTCTTGGGCGTGTTTTGAGGATAACACCGGTTGGCTACTGCGGTGGACGAGCTCAATGAGCAGTTTTCCAGTAGGTATTTATAGCGTTCCTAAAGACAAGCTAGATGGCGCAGCCGGCACTTTTGGTAAATAGAGTGTGGGCTCACATCTAGTGTTCCCTAATTTATGGAAAAAATGTTCATCGGTTTTGTAATGATTTACTTTACATAAATGTTTTGACATTTTTTTTTTGATAAAATAATTTTAAATATAATATTATTTTAAATTACAGACAGTGACGCGAAAATGATTAAGCGTTTTATCATATTTTATCTATTGTAATATGGGTACATGAAATTAAATTTTGGCAACATCGCACAAATAAACCGCAGAGTACATTAAAATTACCAAAAGCTATGCTAGCGCCATCTCTTGATGATTTAAAAACCAACTGATTATTATACCTACTGGAAAACTGCTCATTCACCAAATATTTGTAGATTATTATTAGATTATAGACAAAACATAACAAATTAAGATAATTTTAAAGCAATTAGTTTGCTAGACTAAACAAATGGATGTATTGGAAAAATTGGGTCACTCTCGGACGAAGCTCGGTGGCTCAGTGGTCAGAGCGTTCCCCCTGTAAGGGAAAGATCGCGGGTTCGAGTCCCGCCCGAGAATTGATTTCGCTTTTTCCAATTTATTATAAAACATAACAAACGCCAGGGCCTCGTTTGTCTCACGCTTTAGGTCCAAAATACGTGTCCAGGTGTACACATGCTATAAGATACCGCAGCATGCGCACTATAGGATGTGTTTTTGTAAATTATCACATCAATGTAGTTAAGATCGAAGAAGAGCCACGTAACCACCGTCTTTTTTCCTGCCGCTAGGAATGGCTTGACTCTGGGCTTAGCATTTGACAACGTGACCCATGGAGCTGGTCTCGCCTACTTCCCAGCTGTGTCGCTGGCGATGCAGGAACACCTGTATGCCAACTTTGGACATGTCCCTTTTGTGTAAGTTTTTATTGCAAACAGCTGACCCCGCGAACTTCGTACCGCCTAACAGTCGATTCTTTATTTTAAGTTTTTTTTTTTTAATTTTTCTCTCCGTAAGAACCATCCTCGTACCTTAACCCTAGATAGCTAACCTCCGTCGATTCGACGGGCACCGCGCACAAAAATCGCTCTATCTTTTTAATTTTGAGTTGAAATGAGCTATCGCTTTAAATGACCTCAGTGCCCACTTGACTCGACCCATCGGTGCACACGGCAAGGTAGGTAAGTGTTTGGTTCTCGAATAATGCTAACTATACCCGTCGCTCCGACGGGTAGTTAGCTTTTACGTAACTTTTTTGTATTACAGTGGACTTATACTTTGTCTTATAATTGTGTTCTTATTTGCAAATTTTCAAAATGACGGGTAGAATGCAATATCAGCTATAATAAATGAAGAGCTGCATTTAGACCATTTCGAGGACGATTCAGCTAGTAAAACGGAAGACTTCGTTGAGGAAGATGAGGTCTTTGAAGAAGATAACTACGAACCCTCGGACTCTGAAGAGAATATCCTTGTTGAGCAACCGGTGCTTCCTTCCAGGTCGTCCATAAGTGATCTCGAAAGGCCTTCATCTTCGCGGATAATTCAGCTACCGCAACCAAACATCAGAAGTAGGAACCGGCACGTATGGGCAATCACAAAGGGAAAAACTTCTAGGTGAACTGCTATGAGAAATATAGTTCGTACGGCTAGAGGACCAACTCGTTCTTGCAGGGGACCTTGGCTAAAAGAAAGACTAAAAGTAACAACAATGCCTAGGTGGTCAAAGATAACATCCTTGTGGTGCTTGAGTTGCATCGATCGACCCAAGGACAAACCATGAACCTAGTACATCAGCAGCAGTTGAACCTGGTACCAGTGGCACCCCTGAAGACTCTGTGTCTACACCTACAACAGAAAATTGGAAGAGCAGAACGTGCGGCTACTGTCATTATAAAAAAAAGCGTATGACAAAAATTTCATGCGCTGTTTGCATGAAACCAATGCGCTGCGAACATAAAGTTGATTTTTGCCTAACTTGCGCCAAAGATAAATAGTTAATTTTATTGTATGTTATTATTTTTGGTTCTTGTTATCTCAAAATGCCAAATAACGACACAATTGTCTTTTTTTTTCTAGGTGACAAGCATTTCAAGAAGTTTAGTTCATATTGATCTATTTTTTTTAGTGCCTTATAAATACTTATGTAAAATCAACAAATAAATATAATTTTGTAATAAACCAAACTGATTATTTATGTACAATACTTGTCGCTTTTATACACAAAAAATAATTTTATTTATTTCATTCCTAACAACAAAAAATATCGAATTTAAAATACCCGTCGTTACGACGGATGGTTAGCTTATTAGGGGTATGAAATAAGGTTAGCTATCTAGGGTTAAGGAATATTCTAAAAAAAATTAGCGGAATCGATTCAGCCGTTCTCGAGATTTCCGCTTAGCAACACATTTATGGATTCATTTTTATATTTACAAATAGAGATAATGTTCGTTGAATATTAACAGTTTGAACGTGAAAAGAAGTGCTATGTTTATATCAACAGTTCAATACTGCAAACAACGACAATCACCTTTGCACAACAATATGTGTCAAAGTAGAGATATAATCTAACAAAATACTCTAGGGAATAAAGTATGATATTGCTTTCAAAGAAAAAAAGTTATCGAAATATATCCTCTGTATAGGTAAAAGTCTACCGACGACGGAGGTAATTTATGCCTTGTGAGTTAGAACCCTAGGGATCTGGAGGCTGCAAGGTATATGAAGGCAATTTAAAAAAAGAAGGGAAATTTATATTTTCATCCCTACTTCCCTACTAATATTATAAATGTGAAAGTAACTCTGTCTGTCTGTCTGTCTGTCTGTCTGTCTGTCTGTCTCGCTTTCACGCCCAAACCACTGAACCGATTTTGATGAAATTTGGTATAGGGGTAGATTAGACCTCGAGAAAGGACATAGGCTATGTTTGGTCGCGATAACCGACATCCACGCGGGCGGAGCCGCGGGCAAAAGCTAGTAATAAATATGGCAGGAGAGCTAGGCCTGGTTTATAACAGCTATAGATCTCAAATATTAACGCAAGGAGTGTGAGGCTTATATTTTCCTGGAGCAATATGACGAAGACTGATACATTTTCCTTTAAGAGTTCTGATTCATATACAAACATGAACAATCAACATATGATGTAGAACTGGGTGGCTACCATGAAACAAAATCCGAGATTTTGGGCGCGCACCTACCGCATACGCAAGAAATATCATTTAGCCATGTTTTAAATACCTTTTACCTCGGGTACTATGATATACAAACACAATAATATTAACGCGATCAGGCAACCTGTGACCACGGCCTATGTAACGTGGTCGAAATGTAATTCAAAGATCGCGTTAATTGCCGTTAACATCATTAAGCCATAGGTACCATGAAATTGATTCGGTTTTCTTACAGTATGGTTTAAGTAGAACCGAGCTATCACGCACCGTCTTCCGAACGAATTTCAGCATAAATATGTTTCGTGGAACCAGTTGCCCGAAAATTCGATCCACAACTGCGGATGTTCCAAAATAGTTCCCTAAAGATTGGTGGATTACTTGACTGATGTGTTTTGTGGGTACAGTTTCCCTGTAGATGGCTTCATGCCACTACAGGCGGCCCCGAGTCGCGAGTGTACCCGCGCGACGCTGCTATTCAAGTCCGTTGAAGCCTTGCTGGATGAGTTGACCAGACCCTCGGAGTTGAAGACTACGTTAACTGCGAAGGCTAGCAAGGTACAATAAAATTCAAATGATAAATTATTTTTGCGTATATTAAATAGTTCCTTAAAAGTCAAATAATATGTTTAATAATAAATACCGTCGCGGATTTTCAGGATCGGAATGCCAATTCATAAATGATGATGCTACCGATCATCCACGCACTATTATAGTCGTTACTAATCACTAGCTGATGCCCACGGGTTATAAAGTAAAGTAAAGTAATATAAGTAAAGTAATATATTCCTGGGTTAAAACGCACAATGTGTTATTCCCGGCAATCTTCTATACCTTTACCAAATATCAGCCAGATCCGTCCAGGCAGCCGTTAGTGTGTAATTGGATAGCAAATATCCAAATATCTTCACAAACTTTAGTATCAGGAATAATATGTGTTGGCGTACTCAATTCTGTAATGTAGGTTTTAATTTCGTGTCAAAAAGTGTATTTATTTATCTACTAACTGATAGGCAAAATCAGATACATCGAAAGGGGCTGAAGAAGAGGTGGCACTGAGGATCCACAGCACTGACTCTGTGTACAGTCCGCGTGGCTCACCGCATGCCGTCGTAGATGCGTTGAACGCGAACGAAAACAAAAAGATGTCCAAGAAGGTAATTTTCATCACCATCATTGTCTTACGGTTGTTCATCTCAGAACAATTCTCTTCTTCTTCTGGTTTCACGGCTTCTACAGGATGGAAGGTTTCGACCTTACCTGGAGGATAAGCATATTTTCTTATTAGACGTGTTAGGTTCGTCGCATTCTTTTTAAATTTTTCGTTTCATAGTTTACAATTTTTTTTTTTGTCATTATGACATTAACACTTGATCTGATTGAATCTATAAAATATAAAAGTGCGTCATATTTTCAGGCGTTCCTCATGTCTCTAGCTCGGCTTGTGGTGGTGGAGTTGGGTGGAGTTCTTCGTCTGTCGTATGTGGTAGTGGCAGAATTGCTACCACGTATGCGTGGTCAGCTCGGACTAAAGTCCAGGAGCTTACACCCTGACCAACGAGCTGTGGAGTTCTATACGAGGTCCAAGGAGGAGAATTTTGTAAGTACTTACTAGCACGTCTTTTTCTTCTAGCGTTGTGTTTGTCTCTATTAAAAAGTTCAATAAACTCTTAACTAACTAAGCCATATTCCCAACCATAACCAAACTCTTATGCCTACTGCTGTACATTCCTGTCGAGAGATTTCCCAAGAACCCCCCTCCCCCTTAATTTATTAGAACTTACGAGTATATTGAAGGTACAAATATTATGTCCCTCCAGGTCGGACTTGCGGAGAAGCTCTTAGCTCAGCCCCAACCTCGCTTCTGTACCATGTTGGATCTGCTCTGGACATTTCTGGATGAGTCGGCACTCTGTGACATCCTTGAACATTGCATCGTTAGAGAGTGCTTGCTCTTTGATTTGGTTGCTCAGGTATTTTTCTTCACAACTACATCTTTTTAAATCAAGGCGTTCGTTTTGCTGTTTATTGTAGGCGTTTGTCAAATGCACGGTTTTCTTAGTGGCTTTTTGAGCTATAAAATTACAAACCATTTTGAAGCTGGGAGAAAAACTTCATAGTCTTTTTGGAGGTAAAGGAGATATAGATCCACAAACCTTCTAGCGATTATTAAGCAATACATTTCGGCCACCGCTGCTGGCCGCTGCTTTTTCAGTAAGAATTGACCCTTACGCCACATGTGAGTCAAGTAAAGAAATAAATTGATAACTTCCAGGATATGCACTTCCATCAACAAATGGATGGCGTGTACGTACTGTGTGGTCTGATGCAGCATCGGGAGACGAGGCACCACCTTGTCAAATATGTGTTCTTCAATAAAATAACGTTAGTTTAAGTTTATGTATTTTGTAACATATCACAGCTAGATAGTCCACTTACATGCCTTAAAGGACCTCCATAAAGAATGATGCCCACTTTCCATACATCCGTTGCCCTGTCATTACATTTTTAAAATGCTATCGTATTACTGTACTGGTATCATTGATGAATAGATACTGCATCTTTAAAACCATAGAACCAATAATGGTTTAAATCTTTAGACAGAAAAATGTATATTCAAGGTATTAAAACGTGTAGGTAAAGTATTTATTTATCTGTGCTTTGACTAATGAACTGTGTGACAGTGTCAAAAAACTTAAGGGGTCCATTACACGCTCATGCAAACGTCATGCATCATGCCGTCAATCATGAATATTATTGGTCAATCGGTTATTAGACGTTATGTTATTGGTCACTCACGGCGTGATTGATGGTTAAACCAGGGCAAAACCTAGCGTGTAATGGACCCCTAACAACCAATGATCGTGTTCTGACATTCATTTTACTTATACGCGGGTGCGACCGGGTTTTTAGGATGATGACGATCTCATATTATCAAAAGTTAATTCTTCACAGTCAAGATTAACAAGATATAGGTAATAATTTAGATTTATTTCATGTCATATGCTCATATTCAGTGATTAAATGAGCTTTCAACATACAATTTACTGTTTGCAATTTTTGTCATCATCATCATCAGCCTTGCATTCATTCTGGTTACATCCACGGCCTTGCTTCAGAGTCCGGGGTCCACCTCTTCCAGTACTACCATGACGCGGCTGAACTTACATATTTTCGGTGAAGCAACTGCCATCTGACCTCCAAAACCCATTGGCGACATTAAAGTATTGTGTAGACTAGTTGTTGGATTTATAGGGCTCTAACTACCCCTAACGACTGCCATTAGATGTTCGTATGATAACTGGTACTGACGGCTTAACGTGCTCTCCAAGGCACGGAGATACCATGACCCAGGTCAATGCATATTCATGCATGCAAATATTTGCACTGAGCGGAAATCGAACCCGCGCCTCCTGCGTAGCATTCGAGTTCACTACCGCCATGCCACTGAGGCTGAGGGAATTTTTGCATTCAACAATAACTAAATAAAATACTTTTTAACTTTATTGCTATTACAGAAATGACAATATGAAAAGTCAAAAATGAATATTAATAATACAACCTTACAACATTTTATTCATTACAATTATTGGTATTTTTATTCGTCTATTTTTTTATTTTTATAATGTATGTGTTCTCTTATTATAATCATCGTCAAAATAATGTTGTGTTTTGAATTGAAGGCAGGAATCTTAGAGCCCAGGGTCTGTCTTCCGACTTTTCTAAAAGGTTAGGGCCAGTCCACACGGCGCGTTGCGTTGCGTTGCGTTGCGTCGACGCAGCACTGTGCCACTGCGTCGCGTCGTTTTACATACAAATAATCATAGTGTCCACACGGCGCGCTGCGTCGACGCAACGCACACACGACGGAGCTGCAGCCCCGTTGGCGAAGCGGGCGGGGGTGTACGCGTTGTGACTGTGACTGCATCGTAGTAACGCTGCGCTGCGGTGACGCAGCGCCCGTGTGGCCGGCTATGTGTCAAAATATTTGCGTTGCGTCGACGCAACGCAAACAACGCACCGTGTGGACTGGCCCTTAGGGTCTGTCTCCACTTTTCACTGTTTTGGGCATCACTGGTAATGAGATAATTGGCACGCATAACACATTCTACAACGATAGTTGAGCTAAGACTTCTTAGGTTTGCTCTGCTACCCGGCGGGGCGGTATTGCCAGACATTTTTATCATACACGTAGCCTGGGGGTTGCCGAAAAACTTGTCCAGCAATGAGGCTCTCCTGTATTTTATCTGCTATGTCATGGACAAGGATCCCACGGATGCGGACATTGCTCTCCTCTCAAATGGGGTGATATCAGAGTATCAAATTGAATTTGAACGCAACAGAAAGAGGAATTACACTACACATCAGCAATAAAACGAAACCATGAAACCAAATGAAGCTGTCACTGTCATGTCATAGTCGGTGTTTGTTTATAGCGTAGAGAGAGGACAAATACAATTATTATTTGTAATCGTAGCAGGTACCAGTAACATAATATAACAGTGGTATACCTACTAGGTATACCTAATACGATTATTTCATATTATTTTGATATCTTATTAGGTAATAGTCAAAATAATAGCGACAATGAGCGATATTGTAATCTATGTGCGTGCGTTAATCATAAGCCTGTTAAAGTATGAAGGAAAAGTTGGTCACTATTTCGTATTTATGTTATAGGCAATGTGTATAATCCGGCATTGTATAGAATGCCTAGGCATTCCATACATGACATGACAGCCTCCGTGGCGTAGCGGTAGTGAACGCGGCCGCTACGCAGGAGGCGTGGGTTCGATCCCCGCTCAGTGCAAATATTTGTGTTCATGAAATATGGGTATTTGCATTGGTCTGGTCGTGCCTCGGAGAGCACGTTAAGCCGTCGCGCGTCGGTCCCGGTTGCCATAAGAACATCTATGGCAGTCGTTACGGGTAGTTGGAGCCCTCAAAAATCCAAAAACAGCAGTCTAGCTGCAAAGCTTCGATATCGCCTAATGTTACCATTGGGATTGGAGGTCAGATGGCAATCGCTTCACAGAAAATATCGAGGTCTAGCCAAATCCGTAGTTAAGACTGGCAAAAGCGGACCCCAGACTCCGAGCTGAAAGCCTCGGATGCGACTGGGAATTAACGCTAAGAGGAAGATAATACTACTCACGGGTGATATGAAATGTTATCATTCTTCACCATTATTACCACAAAATGAAATAAACTGTTATTTGCGAAATCACTTTGGCAGATATTGTTTTGCTACTGATTGCAGTTGTCAAAAATTCTAGGCACTGTTCACACCCGTGATAGCAGTTCATACTTGCTAAGACGCGCTCTACAGGTAAGATAGATACTCTAAGGCTCACCCCCTATTACGTGGAACCCAATACAATGATTTAGTGAAATGTGAGTGTTCATTCACCTCTGCCTAACCCTCCGGGGATAAAGGCGTGATTATGTGTGTATGTGTGTGTGTGTGTGTGTGTGTGACTAATATTTGTCCTACTGGGTAACAGGAAGAATAACGTAATATCTGTCAAGTCATTTGTTCATTAATACGACTATTCTAAATAGTCCCGATTGTAACATCTCTAAAGAGAATATAATCACAACGTGACAGAGAGTAGAGAATATTTTCCGTTTATGGTTTCTGCTTTAAGATGGTGAATTTCGTCTTACGCAGATTGATATATTGCTGATCATTTTGATTATCATTAAAAAACTGATATCTGATTTTCTAGCCTAACACTTTCTTTCTAAGTTTTTTTGTTAAAAATAGAAAAAAATATGCTATTTTATGAGCTAATTATCTAGGCAATACGGGCAAATTGCTTATTCTGATCAGACAGGTGAAAAGTGGGCATTGTTCTTTACGTGAGGCATTTTAGAGGACTTTTGACCCTCCTTTCGCCCCAGGTGAGATGCCGTGAGATTTGTCTCGATCCTCCCGCTCTCCTAATTTCACGTGATATCTTTCGAAATTCATATTTTAGCAAGGATCAATGTGTTGGATTTAGAAATGTGTAAGCCCTATCTCTGAAATTAGATTTTACCTCCTGCGCCCAAGTCCCTCTCCGATCTCCTCACGTAATTAATGGATGCCCTTATAATATTTGATCAATTACAACATCTGGATATTATATACTTCGACAGCTATATTAACCTCCAAAAATTCCTCGTGTTTGATCAGTCGGTTTCCTCATCAATTTTGTTTAACCCTCAGGTTTGACAATTTCCTAAACGTGAAGTGTCCGGACGATAGTGTCTTGAGGACAGTGATTCGGAAGCCATGGTGGCAAAGGCCTACTTCGGTTCAAGGGGAGACGGACCCTAGGATAGCAGGTACTGACTTTTTGACTCAATTTTGTTAAAGTACTCCATGCGGTTAAAGCGCTGCGCAAACAAGGGGTAATGGCAGTCAATTCACTAGTCTGTCTGTCTGTTACGCTTTCACGCCTAAACCACTGAACCGATTTTGATGAAATTTGCTATAGGGGTAGACTAGACCTTGAGAAAGGACATAGGTTATGTTTGATCGCGATAAATAACATTCACGCGGGTGGAACCACGGGCAACAGCTAGTGGGAGCATATAGTAGTAATGAAATAAAATGAGGAATGAAATTAAAACGGATATTTTGCCTTCTTCGCTCCGTCGTCGTCTGCGCAGCGCGTAAAATCCCCAAGTATCACTAATGTTACTTTTTTTGGCACGTAGCCATCAGGAGTTCACCTAACAGTAGTTAATTAATTAAGCCCATCCAACTTACCATTAAAAATAGTGTGATAACCAGAATAGTTACTATACTTAGTTTTACCCATTTTTATTATTTGACTGTATGCATTTTATTCTCACAGAGATGACAGAAAAGGGGACGATACGACACTCCACCTTCGCGCCTACTGGGACAGGTAACTCCTAACATTAAATTATTATATTACTAGCTGACCGCGCGAACTTCGTACCGCCTAACAGTCAACTTTTTTTAAATTTTTTCTTCCCGTAAGAACCATTCTCGTACTTCAAGGAGTATTCTAAAAAATAATTAGCGAAATCGGTTCAGCCGTTCTCGAGATTTGCGCTTAGCAACACATTTAGGGATTCATTTTTATATTATAGATAATTTATCTCTATGTCTATCTGTTTGTGCACAAATCATTTGAAAATATATATTTGGTTTAATTTAACATTTAAGAATAATTACATTTTTCTTTTCTTAGAGTTCATGATTTTTCCATTTAGCAACATTTTTAGATACTTAGGTCATTTGGCTAAACTACAACAATTTATAAATAGATATCAGTTTCCTATATCTTGCCGTGTTGGTTCCCGGTGGAGTAGAACAGGGCCACTCCATCTCTTCCTGTGGGTGTCGTAGAAGGCGGCTAAGGGATAGGGCTGTTCTCCATCTGACAGTAAACATACAGCCCATGACTAAATGCCCGCTTGACGGCAATAAGCTCGCCCCCTATTACCTAAGACCGAAAATCATAGTTGGCGAAATGTGGATGAAATTCACCTCTGCCTACCCTTTCAGGGGTTTATGGGCATGAGTATACCTATGTATGTAGGTAAAAATGCAACTGCTTAAAAGCACATTATTATTACTCTGTTTAAGTAAAAACAAGAAACTTATGTGAAAGCTTTTGACGATATTCAAATAATTATGACTCAATCACGATCAAACGGCTGAGCGAATCTGATTGGAATTTGACACAGGGATGGAACCATATTTCACTGGAATGGAATCAATTCAATTCAATCTTTTGGTGTGGCAAGCTATGCCGAAGTTGTCGGCAAATTTGGCCATGTACAGACGTTCCACACTATTCCATTCTCCATGCTGTGTCATTCCATTCTGGAATAACACAGGAGTTACTTTTTATTCTTTTACTTTCTTTCTTTATTTTGTTATCCTATTAAGTCAGCCTCACCTTGGGAACTGTCCACAGAGAAAATATCAAAGCTATTACCTCCATACGCAGATGACGTCACAGTAGAAGCCCAATATCGGGAAGACTGCGCTAAGATTACCAGGGCTGTTGCACCTTTGGAGCAAGTTCAGGTATTATTTAGTTGGGTAATTTCCAGTAGTTAAATTATTCAACTGAGCTTTTTAAATTAGGAATGGTATAAGAAAGGCTTCTTTCATTTATTCGTTCTTTCTTTTTATCCTCTTTTTTTCGTGAGAATAGGTCCGTCTTGGGTCATCAGTTGCCGAAGGTGAGATTGTCACTGGCTTATCTCTCACACCCCGGCTGACCCAGGGTAATCTCTAGATTGCCCCCTCTGCTGTTCCCATTTTGCCCCCGGATAGATGGTGACAGCGCCAACGCCTCGATAATCACGTATCTAACTTTCTAGAATATCTACGTGTAAGTTAACTGCTGAATTAGCTAAAACAATTTTCTGTGACACCAAAAAAATAACTAGTTGAATCCATTTCAAAACCGCAAAGTTCACCCAAACAACATTCGTGTGATAACAACAGCAGAACTCACTTGGAACGTATCCAGATGCTGACTTAGTTAAAATGAACTCCAAAACACTGCATAGTTCGTGACAAACGGCCTCTAGAATTGTGTAAATGGTTTTTGTGGAACACTTTCAGTGTTAATGAGACTATTTGTGTTTACCAGACCGAAATTGCGAATATACTCGACGATTCTTTACTACAAAGTCACAAAATGATCTTGATACAGGTAAATTAGCTTGGAGAAATTTTTGCGTTTGTAGTAGTGTATGGTCAGCAAATAAAAAAAAACAACACGTCTACGCATACGCACTACGTACTAATACGGACGTGAAAATGTGTATCCACTGCATTGTAATCTATGGAACTGTATGAGGCAGACAAGCCAGTTCCAAACATTACAAGCAGTGAATGCCGGTTTTCACTTCAGTGAAGACGTGTATGAATTAGGTGTTCTCCGGCCATAAATGTTTTATTCTAATAATTCATCAACCCCAGACATATCACAATCATCCCCATCCTCGCTTTCATCAGATGAATTATTTAAATTAATTATGATTCGTTCTGATATTGTGTCTAAAGCTGCGTCTCTACCCTGATATTTGTTTTCCTCCTCAATAGCATGCAAACTTTTCTCCATTCCTCTACAGTTATGGCGTTCATTTTTTCTTCAGCTAATGACATTATAACCTTCATATTCATTGCGACATTCTTTTTTGCGACATATGTTTTCACTATCCCCCATATATTTTCTATAGGATTAAACTCCGGATGGTATGGTGGTAAACGCAGCATAGTATGACCGTGCTGTCGTAATATTTCGTCTATCTTGTACTCTATAAATCTCGCCTTGTTTTGCAGAATCAGTTCATATAATTGAGGCTTGAGCAACGTGGATGAATGCTCAATGTTTCGAAATGTCAGCCAGTCAATCATTTGCTGTTTTCTAGAATTACTATTCGGTGCAGGATTTTGTATTGAGTTATGATATGGTGCGTTGTCAACAACAACAACACTATTTGGTTGTAAGTTGGGTATTAATTGAGTTTGAATCCACCTTGAATAGTTGTCATAGTTCATATTGTCGTGGTAATCTCCACTTTTTTGGTTGACTTTAAACATAAGCAATGCATTTGGTATAAAGCCATCCATACCACCGGCATGAACAATGATTAAGCGGTTGCCTTTCGACATATGTTGCTTCAAACCTGAAGTGCTTCCATCTGACCAAGATTTCGAGAGGGTATGTGATGTATGTATATAATTATGTTTCGTCGGTGTAAACAATTGGTCGGCGTTGTTCACGATATTCAGCAATTTTCATCAAATAATTAATTCGCAAGTATCTAATTTCGTGTTTTTCCATAAGAAGTTTCCGGTTATCTTCTGTTTGCTTCCAATTAAAACCTAATGACATGACGTGTTTTCGTAACGTGCTGACACAACCTTTATAATCGATATCTTCTTTCAATTTTGCGTGCAAAGTTTCCAAAGTGGGAACTTCTTTATTGGTGATGTGGAAGTCATGAATTGTTCTTCTGATAACTTGCTGATCAAAGTCATCGATTACTATTGTAAGTTTACGATTCGGTTTCTTTTTAGGAGATTTAAATGTTACTTCCTGATCTGAAGGACGATATTTGCTTTCTGATACTACCTTTCTGACGGATGCTATTGAAATTCCTGTTGATTTAGCAACTAATTGAGTGGGGGTCATAATACTGCTCGGGTTGTTATTACACTCATTTTCGAAATATTTGTACAAACAGTACAAAACTTCTTTAGTTTGAGAAGTCAAAGGCTTGCCTCGACCATGTTTTAACACTGGAGCCATTTTGAATTAACAATATAAAGTTACAACACTTACACACACACTTTAACAAATATTATAACAATAATAACAAAAAATAACAACAATCAACAAATACAAAATTTAACAATTAAACTACGTAATAATTATAATTTTTGAATGAAATGTGTGCTTTATGTTCTAACGGTACCAAGCTGCGGACAGCGTAAACTGGTTTATTCTGGTTTTGTGCGTGTTTCCACTTTCCACTTTCCACTATCAAGTGACGATTTATTTATTTGTTTTGTTTCGTAATTATTATGGTCAAAACTTTTTACCTATAGCTAAACTACTATCATCTAAAGAACGACACGATATTTTATTGTTTCACGGTAGTCGCCTTGTCGTTTGCTCAAGGACGTGAAATTGAATGATTTTTTTTTTTTTTATAAAGTCAAAACCTTTTTCTTTCGACTTGGTAAATTATGAGCTACTCTGGCATAAGCTTGCCCATGATACTACTGTCCCGGCTAATATTATATCACTGTTGCGATATTGGTACAGTGGTCAAAAGAATAGGGTGAGATGGGCAGGCACATATTCTGAAGTGTATGGGCTGGATTGTGGGGTAAGACAGGGCGGGTTGAGTTCCCCTCGTTTGTTCAACCTGTATGTAAATAAATTGATAGAGGAGCTTAGCAGCACCAGAACAGGATGTCACGTAGATGGTGTTTGTGTAAACAATATTAGCTACGCTGACGATATGGTATTGCTGAGCCCTTCTGTTGGTGAGATGAGGAAACTCCTCAAAATCTGTGAGGGTTATGCGGTGGCACATGGGCTCAGGTACAATACCAATAAGAGTGAATGGCTAGTTTTTAAATCTGGTGCCAATACATTAGAACATCTTCCAGAACTCTCACTCACCGGATTTCCTATGGGTCGGGTTCAGAGGTTTAAATACTTGGGCCATTGGGTCACCGATGACCTAAAAGATAATGTATTGTGGATATTGAGAGGGAGCGCAGGTCGTTGGCTGTCCGTTGCAATATGCTGGCTCGCAGGTTTGCGCGCTGTAATGATTCTGTCAAGATTACGCTGTTTAAAGCTTTTTGCCAGTCTTTTTACACGTGCAGCCTGTGGACTAGTTTTACGCAGAGGGCATACAGCGACTTGCGTGTCCAATATAATAATGCATTCAGGGTGCTTTTGGGGTTGCCGTGGCGTTGTAGCGCGTCGGGCATGTTCGCGGACGCGCAGGTTGACGGGTTCGCTGCTATAATTAGAAAACGTTGCGCTTCCATGCTGACGCGTTTGCGCTCCTCCTCCAACAGCATCCTGAATGTATTTTCTGAGAGATGGGACTCCCCCCTGATCTACAGGTGGATTTCCATCCATACCAAAATTTAATTTGAATCGGATTATATTTTCATTGTTGATTTTAATTTTAATTTTTAGTTTGATTTTGATAATTTAATTTTTGATTTTATTTATAAATTTTATTTTGATTTAGATTTCAATTTTAATTTTAATTATATTTGATCTCAATTTTGATTTTAATTTTTTGTTGACATCGATTTTAATTTTATTTTGGAGCTTGATTTTAATTTGAATTTTTGATTTTAATTTTAATTTTTATTTATTACCTACTAACACTAGTATAAGACATTGTTACTAACATAATATTATCTATGGATCCAAAATAGTATCCGAAATAAATTATTATTATTATTATTATATTTAAAATAAAAACTTGTTTTTATTGAAAACAAAAATCAGAGTGTTGCTAGGGATAAGTATAAAATTAAATAGTAATGTTAGGATATCGAAACATTTTTGTATAGGCCAGAACGATATAGTGGAAACGCGCTCTAAGATCTGAGTAATATACACACCACTACATATGCAAAAATTTCTCGAGACTAATTTCACTGTACCAAGGTATTGACCGAACTGAAGATGTGTACCAAATATCAGAAAAATCAGTCAACAGGAACGGGGGAAAATTAAGGCATTAAGATAATTTTTAACCCCCGACTAAAAAGAGGGGTGTTATAAGTTTGACGTGTGTATGTGTGTCAGTCTGTCTGTGGCATCGTAACTCCCGAACGGCTGAACCGATTTCGATTCTGTTTCTTTTGTTTGAAAGATGGTTTAGTCAAGAGTGTTATAGCTATGTTTCATAAAAATCGATTCAGCCATTTGAAAAATATGAGAAGTGAAAGTTGCAATGCAAAATCTAATATTGTCAAATATACCCGTGTTGGGTATCAAATGAAAGGTCGTAATTTATACATCACGATACTGCAAGTGGTTAATGGAAATCGGTTCGGCGGTTACCTATAAAAAGCATGAAATAAAAAAAATTAAATTAAAAATTTAAAAAACCTCCGACCCAAAAAGAACCCATAAAAAGTAAAATAATAACATGACATATACAAAATCTCGTCGGGGGACCGCCGTCTGACCGTCAAGGGGAATAGAGCATACCAAGGTACTTAGCGGTCCCCCGACGAGACAAATAACACAAAAAGGTCCATACATAAGGTAGGTTATAATGTAATAGTTATTATTTTACTTTTTATGGGTTCTTTTTGGGTCGGGGGTATTTTAAATTTTTAATGAGTAATTTGTTCGTCCATGTCGATCTGTCGCTGACTGTAGAAAAGTATTTAAACTTTCATAGTCGTTCACATTATTATTAGAACTATCGGGATATTTACCATGTATTGTTTGGAGTTTCCGATATTTCGGCGCTGTTGATGAGTTCCTCCGTGATCATGGTGCTTGCAACAGCGCCGAAATATCGGAAACTCCAAACAATACATGGTAAATATCCCGATAGTTCTAATAATAATGTAGAAAAGTAATTGCTGATGCTCCAGTAACCACAGAATTAATACGAATTTTAAAACATCTGCACCACAGTTCAGGGTTTAACTCTTGGGTCAAGGTCGGCTTGTGAATTTGGCTACGAAATTCCGGCCACGATTGTTATGCAAAATAACTGCCAATTGGTCTGGTAATTGCTTTTGCCTTGAAAACAGGCTGTTGCTTTAAAAAGAAATGCTGACAGGGGGCTTCCGACGTCTGTCCGAGTTGATCCGGGATAATTTGGCAAAGAGAAAATATTTTATAAGTATTCTATTTTGGACTGGACTGAAATAATAAATATTCTAGACACAGCGCTTTCTACATTCAAAGCAGGCATAACTTAAGGTTCTAGAATGCGAATGAATATATTTATTTATTTATTAAAACTTCATGCACACATGTACACAGGTAGGCATTCTCTACCAGTCAACCTAATAGGTGGTGCAGAGAATACAAAAATATTCTTAAATACAATAGATACATACTATAGATATACTTATACCAGTGGTGAGGGGTCCCTCTAAACCGATTCCTAGCGGCTCCTTTTCGAAAGATTTCACCCTTCGCCACTAACTTATACCTACTATAGAAATACATTTTTACACACACACACAGCTTATTTCGAGACCCTTATCAATTTGCTATTACCTCAACTCAGACACATTGCCAACATCCCTACTAATATTATAAATGTGAAAGTAACTCTGTCTGTCTGTCTGTCTGTCTGTCTGTCTGTCTGTCTGTCTCGCTTTCACGCCCAAACCACTGCACCGATTTTGATGAAATTTGGTATAGGGGTAGATTAGACCTTGAGAAAGGACATATATTTGGTCGCGATAACCGACATCCACGCGGGCGGAGCCGCGGGCAAAAGCTAGTAATATTATATTTCTACGTGTAGGTATAGCTATAGTATGCTAAAGTGTCACAATATTTCCTTATAGCTGGAGTTCCTTCTGATGCTCCTGGACAATTCAGATGGCACTAACATGGTGCCCTCTACACGAAAGATCTTTCTTGAGAAGTTCCGCCGTTACATCATGGACAACTGCATACTTGATATGGTAATTATTTCTGTTTTGCCGTTTTTATCATCATCACTTCTTCACTGACCCTTCATCATCACCGTCGTCATCACAGATTGCGTCCAAGATCATATTATAGTTAAAGGAAAGTATCAAATATTATATTTACTTAATTCCAATTTTGAAAACTGTAACTATCAAACTTCTGGAGGAAAAATTCTTGAACCGGTAAACCTGAGTATAAACAATGATATTCCTCCTACGTATTTAAAATGTGTATTTTGTTATAATTTTAGCTGTTGGTCTTCCAAATTAAAATAAATAAATAATAAAGGGCGAATTCTCCGATCAGGCAAGGAGATTACGCCTGGCTGGCCTCGGTCCAACAGTTGATGTTAGAATCTTGTACTAAGTACCCAACGCCTCAACTTCAATTTCGCGATTCCGGATCGATAGTTCCGATGTAGCTTCGAAGTAGATCAACTTGCTGTCACTAGATGACATTGGGTACATGTAGTATATGGCTATAAACCAAAACATAGATATATACATAATATGCTCACACCTATTTACCTCCGAAGTAGGCAGAAACAACAGTCCGCCATTTAAAATCAAAATATATGCTGCAATAATACACTTAGAACTAACATTATGACCACCACTGTAAAGTAAAGCTATAGTCATAAAAAGTGTCAGGAGGGATTATTTCAGAGGCTTTTCAACATCTCCCGGAACTCGCCAGCCATCTCCTGGTGCTGCCACTCGAGGTTGTTGACTGCCGTGCTGAAGCTATGGAGTGAAAATCCCATTGGGAGCCCGTAAGGTTTTTGCGAATTTAAAAATATTTATTTCGTCAAGGTCTTTACGAATATTGTGGTCGACTGGATACTGGTCTGACGACTAAGTGTGGACACCAGCAGTCGATTTTTTATACCACTCAGGTGGCATACGCACGACCCACCTGATGAGAAGTGGTTACTGTAGTCTATGGATGTGTGCAACATCAGGGGTGTCACACTCGTACTGTCGACCCTGTGAGAACCTTCCTATATCCAATTTCTCTTCTAAAAGTTCTTCAAGAAGGGCATTAGACGGCAGCAGAAGTGTGACACCTATGGTGTTGCACATGTAAATAGGTCATTTTAACCAATTATCGCTTGGAAAATGTTTAATACATCATCCATAATGTTTGAATAAGCTATACAAATGACGTTTCTGAAATTTTCCTCAGCAAATGAAATAAATAACGTAATCAATATTTTACGTCAAACATCTTTCATCGCAAATCGAGACATTTATCTTTCAGACAAGCGCCCCCTCACTTACCGGCTAGAACTTTTATTGATGGAGAATTGGACTTCTACAATGTTGATAGGCTCGGAGGTGTCTTGCCTTTTCTGGTGCGGACGTTAAGGTAAAAACAACCGTGCTTTAAATGTCTGTAATGGACTATTGCAGTTGCAATTCATTGATTAACTATATAATAGCGATTTGGATAACTCTTTTTGCATTCGATACCCCTGTTTTTAAGGTAGCTCTGACAGGAATGTGTGGAGGATAATGTTGAACCCAGTTCTTGGGGAAGGAAGGACGAGGAAGGGGTATTAAACATCACGCTATGACCATTCATTCATTCATTCTTAATCTATGTATACTTTTGTCTACAGACAGGACCTGATCAACGTATTGGGTGAGGACAACCCGTTTATACAAAGTTTTGAGCCAAATTACAACCGCGCTGGCGGTATCGATACTGGTGTGTATTTTGAAATTTTCCATGTAGTCGCCCCGGGCTTGACCTACCATGCACCCTTGGAGTACTCCATGGGGGCTACCATGAAACATGACAGATGTAGTACCTATTTAGCCAAGTACAATGAAGTCACTTCAGTTAATTTTTTTTTTATGTGAATGTGAAAATGTAATGAAATAAAAAGATTTCGCTGTATAGAATTTCGAATGCTCAAGCCGTGGCTCAGTAGTCAGAGTCATTCTCATGGGACTGATAGCGGGTTCAAGTCCCGTTTGAGCATTCATTTGATAAGTCACTTCAGTTTTCTTACGGTAGGCTTTAAGCCAAGCAGAAGTATGTACCACGTTTCGTCTTCGGATCTGATCCGGTATGTCCGGTAGGTTTCATGGTAGGTCTACTAATACTCTATCTAATACACTTAGTATACCTTACTTATCCTACTTGAATAGCATCAGACAGTAGTCGACATTGCGTGAATAGGTCATTTTTTCAATTTCCTAGGTGTGAGCGATATGGCTGCTGGCTCCCCTGGCCTAGCGACGTTACCACAAGTGATATCTTCAATGGCCAGATTCATGCATCAGCCGATGCCACCTATGCCAAACAGGTGAAATTGAGTCCTATGGATTCGTTATGCCATTTTGATAAACACATAGCATATTTGTTTGTCATGGAAGTATACTATGAACACTATACTGGCAATTTGATTACTAGATGCTTTTCTAACAAGCTTCTCCAATAGGTCTTGTCTGACTGTAAATGTAGAAGCAATGTATTTAACATTCATAAATGTCACTTTTTAATGTATATTATCAAAAAGGTTAAATCTTTCCTAGGGCAGCAGGGGTAGAGGTAAAACTGCTTGAAAAGTGACAATAATGACAATAATGGGCACCATTTATTATGGATTAATATTGAAAGTTCATAAAATATTAGCTACTGTGTGACGATCGGGTTACCAGTTTTCTTGTTTTTTTTTTTGTAACTTTTCGACAATTTCGTACACAACGAAGAATGGCCATGCCGCAAAACTGCACTATTAATTTTTTTTGGAAATTAAATAAAATTAATAGACTGTTTGTTTGTTTATGTAAGTATAAGGAGAGCGAGTCTGACAATCCAGGTGAGGCGGCATTTCAACGTTAGGTAAGCTTGACTTACACTAACTAAAATTTTAACGCATCCCAATACAAATCTGTCAGATGAGCTCCTTGCCATAGCTAGGACATGAGTATACACCCTTTCATATAAAGTTACATGAAGGTATATACTTATCTTCATTGCCATCTTTGGGGCCCCATCAAGTTCCTAAAGGTCCAAGTCACCCTCACCCGCAAGCCGGTACACCTACTAGCCCTCGATTCTGCTAAAGTAAAACCAGTGTCGTACCACAGTCACTGCATTGCATTGGCATTGAATTTTAGACTTTATTACTAAAGACTTAACGTCCAAAATTAGATTACGTTTTGTAGAGTGAATGAAACTCTTTCCGATTTTAAGTCTATAGCAATAAAGTCTAAAATTTAGTGCCATTTTTGCAGTATCTGTAGTATGACAGTGGTTTTGCTTTAGCATATTATTGAGGGCCTGATTGATGGGCGACTCTCGAGGTTGGGATGATCGCTCTCATGAAAGCCGTTTGTCATACTGAAGATTGATTTACATCAGACGAGCGAATGGTCATCCTATCTCCTCTACGTCAAATTCTATTAGTGTAAACAGTGACAGAACATTCTCTCATTGTTCTTTCTCATGAAAATAAGGTTTCATTTACACTAGAATATTATTAAGAAAGAATACTCTCAGAATGCTCTTGTTCTAGCTCTAGCTTTATGTTCCTTTGGTCTACATCTACCTTAAGAGAAAGAGATACCGGACCCCAAACTCCAAATTGTAAACCTCGAATGCAACCGGTAATCATGCTAAGATCATGATGATGAAAGCATAGCTAAAGAATAGTTGCGATAATATTATGACAGTTTTTTATCCCTTTGTTTTCCATGACAAGACTTGGTAATTCCAACAGGGCTACGGGGGAAACTGCACTAGCATTGAAAGGTACCAGGTCCATGATGCCGGGAGCTGGTGCTATTGATGTCAGAACAGCGTACCTAAGGCTGGTGGATGGACTGCTAGCTTTATACCATGGAGCTGCTATCAAATATGCTGAAAAGGTGACATGGCTCAACATAATCTAAAGGCCTATCTCATCCTCTGAGCCTTTCCCCAACTCAGTGGTAGTTGATATCCAGTCTATTTTCCGTGAAGCGACTGCCATCTGACGTCCACAACCAATTGGCGATATTTAAGTTCTGTATTACTCTAGTCTGACTTTTTAGGACTCCAATTACCCATGACGACTTCTACAGTGGCTAATACTGAAAATTTCCGAAAGGGTCCCTTTTGGTGGAAAAGTATCTTACCTTTTATAGAACAACCATAGGTTTTATGGAATTTTGGGCGTTCTGAGCTATCACGGCTTCCCTTTGCAGAGGAAGCCGGCAGGGATCGTTTTATAGAGACGCATCGTCATTGGACTGCTCCAGATATACTTATGACAAATAGGACCGACGGCTCTGCGAGACATTGAGGAGTCTTAAGACTTAAATGGGACTTAAGAATAATCACCCATCCTAAGACTGACCTGGGTAGTACTGCTTAGCTTAGTAAATTAACCGATTTATAGACGGAATTCTAACTTTTTTGTTGCAGTTGTGTGAACTAAGAGACAATCAGCTGGATATGGCGGACTGTTTACACGACATCGAGCATCGGATATATACCGTCTCGACTGAGTTACAAACACGAGGTTGGTCATTTGTTCTTGACTAGCTATTGCCTGCGGGTTCGCTCGCTTTTTGATCCTGTTCCCGCTGCCCATGGGAGCCTATTGCTGAGATAGCCTATGTCTTATTCCAGACTGTAATCTTTTCCTGTACCAAATTTCAGCCAAATCTGTTCAGCTGTTAAAGCGTGATTGATAAACAAACATCCAAACATCTTCACAGGCTTTCAGATTTATAATATTAGTAGGATTATTGTTATATCGATATGTACGAGCCTTATTTTTACAGAGAGAGGGAGATGGAGCTATACGCGCTTGTACAGCTCTTATCTCTCTCCCTCTCCTCCTCTCCTCTCTTAGCTCTTAACCAACTCATTTGTTATCAGGCGGTATGAAACTGACTGAAGAAGACAAGGTGAATAAACAACTCATGGATAAAATGCTAAAAGAATTGGAGAGATCTAAGAGTGTGTATGAGGTAATATTTTTTTTAAATAGCCTTCTGTAACACGATTAGCCGCAGAGCTGTGGAATGATCTCATGTTTTCCCAAGCGACTACAATATAGGGTTCTTCAAGAAGAGCATCAGAAGATTCATAAAGAGTCGGCAGCGCGAGTGTGACGCCACTGGTGTTGCATACACCCATATGCCATGGTAACCACTTCCCGTCAGGTGTGCCGTAAATGCTTGTCCGCCATAAGTGGTAGAAAAAATCTTGGGAAGTCTAAAATTTAAGCGTATTTTTGCAGTATCAGTGGTATAATAAAATCCTGGCAAGTCAAAATGTAATGGCCTTTATGCAGTGTCAGTAGTACTTATAAACAAATCCTGGAGTCTATTTAATGGCTTTTTTTGCAGTGTCAGTATTCCAAAAAATCCTGGGAAAGTCAAAATTGCTTGACAATTAGCAGAATCGGGGTCCAGTATGCACTTTGTATTTAGTTGCAACACCATTATGTTTATAGGATCCCATTATGACAAGTTCTGCTAAGATTGATCTAAGCACTATCTAATGTGATAGAATGATAGAATATTTATTTTATTTAATCCCGTAGGAAAAATTAGAAGCAGGGTCTTTGCAAATGGCGTGGGTCATAGGGGCTATATGGACAAAACAGAGGCAAGTGGAACTGTCCAAACACTTTGCCGGTACACTACACTCTTTGAGACTGTCTTCAGACTCCGACTACTCGGCTCACGTACAGGTAAGTTCTTTTTACATCTTCAGCAGACGGCCATGGCCAAAGGAAGGTTGACGGAACAGATTTATGAGGTGAAAGTAAATGGGTAACCCAGTAGGCCTAGTTTCCACTTGGCTTGTTGCTCGCCTTGTTGCGCACCCTTATACAATGTGGTTTGTTCACGCATGAATGCATGATCAACATGTTGCGCGACTTTATCGAACTTGTTGAGCAACACGTGTTGCGTGTCAAATGTTACCTAATGGATATATTAGGCTTGAAAGTCGATCTATGCATACGTCTGTTAATCAAATCGAGGATGTTTTAAGAAAAAGTGAGGTCACCTCCAACCAGTACAGCTTATGTATGAAAACCATTATCATTATCATTCAATATCAACCATATCCATATCCATACTTCCATACCATTCATACTAATATTATAAATGCGAAATTAACTCTGTCTGTCTGTCTGTCTATCTGTCTGTCTGTCTGTCTGTCTGTCTGTCTGTTACGCTTTCACGCCTAAACCACTGAACCGATCTTGATGCAATTTGGTACAGAGATAGATTAGACCTTGGGATTAGACATAGGCTATGTTTGGTCGCGATAACCGATATCCACGCGGGCGGAGCCGCGGGCAAAAGTTAGTTTAATATAAAAAGGCAGCAGTTAGTGATAAATATAAGTTACGAGAGAATGCCACCTTTACTCCTAAATTTAACTCGCAGGTGGCAAGTAGAGAAATCCTCCCCGGTAAGAGCTCAATATTGGGAGGAACCAGTTATGCTTCACTTCAATTGGAATATACCTCCAGCTCGGATCAAAGGTTATTACAGTTGCATCATCATATTTTAAGTTAGGTCTCCACAACCAGAATTAGCAACAATATTCTTCTCTGCTATTATTATAATTGTTAGGTAGTTATGTCTGTACTATACAGATATTAAAAAAGAATAGGTACTTAGGTTACATTAACGATTCTGAACGCAAAAATATATTTTTAGAACTGTTGGCTGTTTTTTCACAATGTGTGCAAAAACTACTGAAAGGATTTTGATGCGGTATTTTATTAGCAAGGTCTCGGTTGGACTTAAGGTCTCTGCATACGTAACGGGTTTTTTCACGGACGGGACGGGACCTGAAGCAAAATGTATGCGGCCCGTCCCGTCACGTCCATGGCCCCGTGACATATGCATTGCCGCATACATTTTGTATGAAACGATATTTCCAAAACTTCACGTCCCGTCCCGTCCGTGAAAAAAACCCTTTACGTATGCAGAGACCTTTAAAATCTGCCGTATTTTTTGTTGCAATTAGTTCATTATAACCTTACGAACATCTATGGTAGTCGTTAAAGATAGTTGGAGCCCTAAAGATACAACAACTGGTCTAACTGTAATGCTTCGATATCGCCCATGGGTTGTGGAGGTAGCAGCTTCACTGGTAATATCGAAATTCAGCTAAAGCCACAATTAGACTGAAAAAAGCGGATCTCAGACTCCGAGATGAAAGCTCTGGATGCGACTGGAATTAACCCTAGGATGAAGAAGAAGAACTTCAGTAGAACCAACGCGAGCGGAGCCGCGGGCATTAGTCTATTCATTTAGTCTAGTAATTGAAATGGTATATTAAGAAATTACAATTAAGTACAATTATTTACATAAATTAATTACTAGTATAAAAACAATATCTGTATACCTATATACAAAGCTGCAGGTTTAGGCGTCAAAAAATTCCTCCCCATCGACGTCAACTGGGAGGGTGGCCAGAAGGCTGGCGGCATTGCCACGTTGAATGGCAATGCCAATCCTTTGTGCAAGGAATGAACCAGCCCTCTGGTCACGGGTAGCGTCTATAAGCCGTTTAGAAATTTCATTAAATAAAAGACGGGCACTTGGACCCCATGATCCCAGCGTCTCAACCCCAAACGGCTCAAATATGTAATTATTAGTAGTAGTAAGTAGTAATTTATATACTTTTATTTATAAACTAAGCTTAAGCCGTTAAACTTTTTATTGCACAGCCCGCAAAGCCCCACGCCAAGAGTGACCACACCACGAACCGGTTCAAATCAACAAATGGGCGCGTCTAATCGTAAGTTATGGACTATTCAGTTTGTTTTTGGGAGTTTTTGCCCAAGCCTGTTAGCTAGTATAACTCGGGACACGTATCTTGGACCTAAATCGCGAGACAAACGAGGCCCTGGCGTGCGCAGATTGTTTTGTAATAATCTATGCTTGGTGAATTTGAGCTCGTCCACCGCAGTAGCACCCCGTGCTATCCTCAAAAGATACACAAGGAACGTTTACTTCGCGTATAGAGCACGTTTTGGGCACATTTTAGGTCCAAGATATATGTCCCGAGCAATATGTCTGTAGATTGACGAACTCTGGCACAATGTTTCCTTCTGAGGTTGAGGTACTGCAAGGTTATGTCATATGCCTAATATGACATAAACTTGTAGTACGGTACCTAGTTAATACGATTTGCTTCTGCTAGGAGTGAATTCACATCGGTAGTGTAGCGGCCAGGATTCAAACCCGCGACCTCTCAATCGTAAGGCTGACTCCTTAACCACAGAACTGCTGTGACGCTATTATGAATCTAATTGATTTTTTTGCAGTTTAAAAATAACAAAAATCGTTATTAAATGAAATTTTAAAGTAATCATGTTAACTATTCGAATCGATTAAGTATGGAAAAGAGAATCGCCTAGGTGGGGCTCAAACCCGCGACCAGCCCCTTACAATGGGAATGCTACCGGGCCCTGCCTGTAGCGTTCCAAATTTTCCTATACTTCCGTTTTGGGACGACATCGACAGTGGGAGTCGTCTACCGATATTCGTACGAACTATCGGAAACAGGCGATTCACTTTTTCCATCTATTTTCTTTCTTCTAACTTATAATATAAAAATGAATCCCTAAATGTGTTGCTAAGCGCAAATCTTGAGAGCGGCTGAACCGATTCCCCTAATTCTTTTTTTAGAATATACTTTGAGGTACGGGAATGGTTCTTAAGGAGAGAAAAATTAAGAAAAAAGGTCAGCTAGTTCTTAATAGATTTGAATAAGAACCATAACCAATAGTTCTGATGTTCCGTTCGCACCAGAGCCGAGTGCTGCAGAGTCTCTGTTCGCGTTCGTGCCCGAGTACCACGTGGACGCAATGTTGGAGCTTTGTAACACGCTGAGGCTTTACATGCATCCCACGATACCTGTGCAGCAGGTGCCAGGTACATCCCTACTAATATTATAAATGCGAAAGTAACTCTGTCTGTCTGTCTCATTTTTACGACTAAACCGCTGAACCGATTTTGATGAAATTTGGTATAGGGGTAGATTAGACCTTGAGAAAGGACATAGGCTATGTTTGGTCGCGATAACCGACATCCACGCGGGCGGAGCCGCGGGCAAAAGCTAGTATTTTTATAATTCTTGAATGTTCCAATACGCTAGGATTTTTAGGATCCAAGCATGCCTCACCGGTAAGCCAGTTGATAAATTAAAGGACCAGGCACACGGCAGTCACTCCCAAGGTAAGTGAACTCCCTCCAAGGTGCATAGGGAATATGCCTCATCACTCCCTCGAAATCGCGTGATGAATTCGTCACGGCTAGCATTATCTAGCACCACAGTCATGGGCGTACCCACCCTGCTCTGCCCAAAGTTAAGAATTTTAAAACACACAACTAATGGGATCCGGGTTTGAGATTTTGCCCCATTCCTTAAAGAAAACTGGGTACGCCCATGACCACAGTAAGACTAGGGATGCAGCATGGAACTCGCATAATATGACAGATAAAAGGAAGTCCCTGTAGCTTTACAATAAACTTACCTAAATATTGATGTCGTTTCTTCTTTGTGCCCTAGGCAATATATAAATCTACATTTTATTGCATTCCACCAAGTCGCAGGTTCACATATTATCAACCGAAGCACTCATATTTCAGAATGGGAAGAACTAGTCGTGTCATGTGCAGCATTCCTGTGCGCCGAGTTCGCAGACCAACGTATAGTGCTGGCCAGCACTCGCGAGTCTCTGGTCCAGACGTTGGCTTCTTTCGCCACGCAGCCAGCCACCATGAGGGCTATTGAACGAGTTCCTATGAAACAGTAAGTATTCTAGACGAACTTCTATTCTTCTTCTTTCGTGTCAATGATCCTCTTTTTTACTGCTCTAAAATTATTCGAGAGTAATATTCTGTCCATCTGTCAGTGGCTTTGTTTAGGTCTTCTTTAGTAGTGCAGGAGGTGGGACATAGGGGACATGAAACCAAGTGCGCCATGGACTGCACGGGGGCTCCGCAGTCACATGCGACGAACTTCTATTAGAGGTTATTATGTCAACGTGTTGTGTCACGTGTTTCCCTCTTCCTACAGTCCCGGGTCCTTTAAGCGGGGCGTGAAAAAGCATCTGATGAGGCCGTCAAGCTGAGTGCCACTATTGTAACATGGTTCGTGTCTATAATGGTGACCCTCTTTTCCGAGGACGCGATCATGTGTTATCTACATACCATACATACCTTTGAATGGCCTGGACCTGCATTCTGCAATTCCTAATTTTCAGCCACTGCCATACCACAGAAACTGTTAAAAATGCCGTTTCATTTTAAATTTTACCGCTATACCATAATCGCATTAATAAATTCAAGTTGATGTTATTGCGTAGCATTGAATACGAAACTTAACGATGCCGATTCCAAAACTATAATTACAAAAATGCACATTAAAATAATAATTAATCTGATCCTAGATTCATTATTAATCACTCACTTGGTATTATAAGCGTTTAAGTAGTGATGTGCCGTCTTACAGACTTCATCACTTTGATTATTGAAATATCTTTTTACCCAAGTATTGTGGGGTGTTCATACTTCCGCTAACCTCCTCTTCTACCGTCGCTAGTTAACAAGGCTGTGAATGCAATAATAATTTGATTATGTACGTCTGTGAGACGTCACCTAAGCGTTAGTGATACGCTCAGAGTACGTCATTGTAATTGCACAAAGGTTAGCATAAAAATGAAACAATTTCACGGTAAACCCTTTATTACTATTAGTCACCAATCTCGTCAACACATCGTCCGTTCACATTAACTTGCCCATCCCCACAACCTACAGTATGGAACACACCTGCGATTGCAGTAATTCCACAATAGCACATTATTGTTCCGTCACGGTTACAATGAGTAAAGGTTGTTAGAAAACCATCACCAAAATCATTAAAAGTTTCAGTAGGGTCTTCATGTCCGCAGACTTTTAGAATAGCTAGTTCAAATCTTTTCTCTTCTTCAGTCTTGTTACTTGCTTCAAATCGAACAATCTCACGATAATCGTATTTTATTTTACTGGCATCTTGTTCATCTATCTCATATTCCCAACACGGGCAACCCTCAGCAAGGTTGTCATCACTACAGTGAGAGTACGGTTTTTTACAGATAACTACATTGACTTTTGGTGTTAAGTTATTACCTATTTTACTATTTGCAAGTGATGAAATGTTGGTCACGTCGCTATTCACATAAGAAATATTATAATTCCAGCAAGAGCACGCACTATCTCTATCTATAACATCACTGCAGTTACGTTCGATTTTATCATCACATAATTCAAGTTGATCTCTGTTGAGATCACTTGTAGGATCATTGCTTTCTTTACCATCAGAATGGTGTGCTGAAGAACAAAAACAGTCTATGCGCCAGTCTTGAATGCAATGAGTGAATTCAGCCAATCCAGCTTTTTCATCATAAATGTGATAAAACGGCCAAGGATGAGAAACATAATCACACACCTCCAAAATAGTGTCTCGACTTGTTATATATTTTTCATAATAATAATATGTACTCGCTTTCACACCATTTGGGTAAAACTTTTTAAACTTCAATCTTGCCGAAGTTGCATTTTCATATTTCATCTCATACTCCCAACAAGGACATCCTGGTTTGTATCTTTTACTATTGCAATTGTATGATGCATCCCAACATTCAACAGAAACACCTTTGAAGCCATGGCATGCCGCTTTCAAGAACTTGATCTCATTTTGTAATTTATTTATCAAATCGATGTCACTGCTACTATTACCATGAGAAATTTCCAATACTTTAAGTTCATATTCTTTTGATTTAAATAAAGGTCTTGAACAACTGTAAGTTTTATCGAAAAGCAAGGCACAAAATAACAATACTGCGATGTATTTCATTTTGACTAATAACTATATCATCTTCAACGCGCTCAATCGAAGTAACGGAATATTCGCCAAACATTTTAACTTATACCCCTGGTCATAAAATAACCTCTTAAATAACTGGTAGATCTAGTTTTAGTAAGAGTTACATCATCGGTTTGGTATCTCAGTGTTATTTTTTGTTTACAATGCCTAAAATTCATAAACAATCTTGCTCATTTTGCTATTTCGAAGGTCGATAAACACCTCGTATATCATCATCTTAGTATGATTACTGATTCTATCCAAAGCTGATATTCTCGATCGTTACTCTGTTTCCTCACGTATCTCTTCGTTTACCACTTAGGTGGCAGTTAACCACACAGCCCACCTGTTGAGAAGTAGTTACTGAGGCCTATGGACGTGTGCAACACCAGAAGTTCCATACACGTGTTGCCAACCCTGTAAGAATCTAATACTGCCCTTCTTGAAGAAACCCATCTTGTAGTCGCTTGGAAAACTACAGTAGGGAAATTGTTCGACCTTGGGTGTGCTCGGGATAACTTTCTTTTTTAAACCTTACTGACTCATTCCGATTAGGACAACGTGGAAAGACGGAAAGAAGGCTGATGGGTTCAGCGTCATTCACTACCTAATCAGAGAGTCTCTCTGATGAGGCCATTGTGAAAAATAGAAAGAGGATTGTTCGTCGTCTCTGGCATGGTCTGGCACTAAACCGGCAACGGATGAACGGAGGAATGAGTGAAGTTTTTGCGAGGAAAAATTTATCAATAGGTACTTTTCTAAATTAATAAGGGACTCCAACTTATTTATATTTGAGTGCACTATACTGAACAAAAAGTGTTTGTTGAGAAGAATTAAATTAATATTCAAAGCTCTTTAGTGTCTGATATCTTTCATGATGGCATACGTGTTCCTAATTTAAGTACTTCAACAGGCAGATGTGCATGGTCGAAGAGTTGGTGCGGCCATACCAGAACCGTGCGTGGGCGCAGTCCAACTGGGTGTTAGTGCGCTTCTGGCACGGCACAGGCTTCGGTTTCCGGCACAGACAGTGGCCTCACTTAGCCGCCAGGTAATACAGACATCCATACTTTCTATCTACCATCTTTGGATGACTTACAGATTAGTATTCCAATTAGAATAATATTTTTTTGTATTATCCACGACAATATCGTACGATATGTTGTGAACGCCGTTGAACGCCGTGGAACGCGTCCTTGAAACGCTCCACATAAAATGTCCATTGGACGCTCTAAGCAACGCGTTTAATGAACATCGTGGAAAAATTTAAAAACGTACAATGGTCAATCATTCTAGAACCACTGTATGAACTTGCATGTTGTAATTTTCCTTGTATCTATCCATCATTAAAAATAGATTGTTTACAGATTAATTTTATCGCCCAACCGCGCCACCAGTTGATCAGTTTGTAGGCTTATTAAATTGTATTATCTATGTGTAGTCTCAGTTTCTAATCCTGACCATTACACTACCGACGTGAACCCACTTAATTTATTAGTGGTTAGAGGGAATGTTGGTAATTTCGGTTACTTGTGCTTTTATATAAAAATATTAGATTTGAATAGAGGAAACACAAGTTTAATTGTACGAATACATAAATTTATTTATAATTCTTGCTTTAAGTTTTTTTTTAAACGTATCTACTTTATTCTACATTAGTATTTATAAAAGAATAAAGTGCACATTGAAAGGTTCACTTGAAACACTTCAAGTTGTATCGCCGAGACCAAACTGTTTTAACACAAAACAAAAAGCACTTGAAACTTCTGTTTTGAAAAGAATCAGTAAAGTGTAAGGTCAGCACAAGGAATCTTTTAAAATGGAAAGTTTTGTAACGTTAAAGAAACGCTTTTAAATAAATTGCCACTTTCTTTAGAATGCATTGTATGAAAATGTTAAAGCATAAAATAGAAATATCGTAACAGAAATGGTGAGATGTATACCAAATGTCATCTCTCTAACCACGAATGTAGCTCTGTAGTATAATATCAATGAGGTACCTTTAGATCCATGAGGATCCTACAAAACCCCTCCAAAGAAAAGGTTCCGGTTTCTGATCAACATCAAAATCCAAAATGGTAATAACCAAGGATATAGAATGATGTAAAATTCATTTGAATTCGGACTTCCAAGTAAAACTGAAGACGGTGATACGTGATTCTATAATGTGTACGTACATTTATGGGATACACAAAAAAACTAATGAACAGGCTAGTTGAGGAATCTGACGAATTTTCTAAACAAGTAAATAAGAAAAAATTTCAACTTTTTGGAAAAAAAAACAAGTATCAATTTAACCCTAAATATTACCTTTCCATTGTAGAATACTAATGCAAACATCGAGAATATTCTAAACAGGGGAATTTTAGATACTTATTACTACCTAGATACAAAAATTGTAATGAAGATGTTCGTACAAAACATTCAAATAAATCACCCAAGTCCACTGGTGTTTATCAAAGCGTGACAATAAAATTATGGCCTACGTCGCTTTCAAATTGATCGGCAATTTCTAAATGGAAGCACAGAATCGACACAAATTGACAAATATGTTATTTCCCATCAACCAATATCGTCCCATAAGAACCAAAGGAGCGTATCATCAAAATCTCGATTTTTTTTTTATTTCATAAATACGTTGTCTAAGTGGTTCTACACCATGTGCCAAAAGGACGTATTCGTATAGTCAATAGTTTTAGAGTTCCATTGTAACGTATGAGAAAAAAGTATATTTTCTTTACGACGATAACAACGTAACAACTTATACGTTCCTATAGCATAAAAAAATAAGCGAGTTTTAAGTTATAATTAAGAGCCATTTGAACGTATAAACGTTTACGTCAATTTGAACTTATTTAGAATTGAATATCTATTATTCAACTGACTGCCAATACAACGTAAAATCAATTACGTTACTTTGGCAGTAACATTAACATGTTATACTCTGGTCTTCAGTAGATTTTGATTGCAATTATGTTCAAATGGTTCTTAAAAGTTACCCCCGATAAACTATCGAACACTATCGAACAGGCTAAAAAAAATATTCCAATCTTTCACCCTTCCGGTTTTTATACGATTACTAGCTTTTGCCCGCGGCTCCGCCCGCGTGGATGTCGGTTATCGTGACCAAACATAGCCTATGTCCTTTCTCGAGGTCTAATCTACCCCTATACCAAATTTCATCAAAATCGGCACAGTGGTTTGGGCGTGACAGACAGACAGATAGACAGACAGACAGATAGAGTTACTTTCATCATCATCATCATCATCATTTCAGCCATAGGAAGTCCACTGCTGGACATAGGCCTCCCCTATAGATCTATGTTGAAATGGCAGTGGGCAGGGCACATAGCACGGAGGACTGATGACCGATGGGGTCGAAAAGTCCTCGAGTGGAGGCCACGTATCGGCAAGCGCAGCGTAGGACGTCCACCTACAAGGTGGACAGACGACCTCATTAAGGCCGCGGGAACGCGCTGGATGCGAGCCGCTTCCAACCGGTCCTATTGGAGATCTATAGGGGAGGCCTATGTCCAGCAGAGTTACTTTCACATTTATAATATTAGTAGGGATAGTAGGGATAAGGACAGCTTCCCGAAAATGTCCGTATGAAGTTTTCGAAATGGCAAATGAAGATTTTATTGATATAAAAGACCTAAAAAATATCTTAGTTAAGAATGCTAAGATAGAAACTGAAGGAAACCCTGTAAATTGGCTTAAAATAAAGTGGTTGCAATATAGAAAGGAAGACACTAAACATATATTGCCAGCTTTTTGTCCAACAGAAGTATCCAAGCCGTCGTTGACGGCAGCTGCTCGGATCGCATGGACATAAACGCTGGTGTCCCACAAGGCTCCGTGTTGTCTCCAACCCTGTTTCTGCTGCATATCAATGACATGCTGTCGGATGACTCCATTCATTGCTATGCGGACGACAGTACTGGAGACGCTTGTTACTCGGGCCGTGCAAATATCCCTCAGCCCGAAGTAGAGGAAAGTCGCGAACAACTTGTGTCTGAAATCGAGACTACGTTATCTAGAGTATCCGATTGGGGCAGACTAAATTTAGTCCAATTCAACCCCTCTAAGACACAAGTATGTGTATTCACCGCTAAGAAAACTCCATTCACTGTAGCACCGCAATTCCTGGGCACACCGCTTACCATTTCCTCGAGTATCGGGATTCTTGGTATCGATATCTCCAGCGACGTCCAAGCGTGAAGCTGGCATCAAAGAAGCTTGGGGTGCACAACAGGGCGAAGCAGTACTTCACTGCGGGGCAACGACTCATCCTTTATAAGGCGCAGGTTCGGCCCCACATGGAGTACTGCTGTCACCTTTTGCTGGAGCACCTGCATGCCAGCTTGACCCCTTTGACTCGGTACAAAGACGGGCGTTGAGGCTCGTCGGCAATCCCATACTCGCAGGCGATGTGGAACCTCTCAGTCTCAGAAGAGACTTTGCCTCACTATGTGTGTTTTACCGTCTATACAATGGTTTGTGCTCAGAAAAACTGTTTGACATGATGCCAACAGCTACATTCTATCATCGCACCTCTCGCCACAGGCAGGGAATTCATCCTCACACATTGCGTCCGGAAACGGTACGCATTGTGCGGTTTGAAAGGCATTTCATCCCACGCACACTCAGGCTGTGAAATGAACTCCCTGCGGTGGTTTTCCCAAGCGACTACAATATGGGGTTCTTCAAGAAGGGCATTAGAAGGTTTCTTCAAGGTCGGCAGCGTGAGTGTGACGCCCCTGGTGTTGCATGCGTCCATAGGCCATGGTGACCGCTTCCCATCAGGTGGGCCGTGTGCTTGTCTGCCAACTAAGTGGTATAAAATATATATATATATATATTTCAAATATGACTACGATGACTCTGATTTAAAAAAAATAAAAGTATTGAGACGAGGCAAGAGGATGGCTGTAGATAAAATCGTACTAAAAAATGCATATAGTGGGTCATTACCAATATTGGCTGAAAAGTATGCAGATTTGCAAGACTTATGCAGACAGGGCATCATTCCCACACAATACCACGATTTTTATCGTAATTTTAAAGTTGGTTCTACGGATGATGAAGAACTTGAGTAGACGCCACCTAACAACTACTTCCTAAAGTAACATTGTGTATTGTATTGTGCCATTCTTGATAATAAAGATTTATAAACGTACCTATTGTTTTTCTCTTCCCAAAAATGCTTCAAAGTTAGTTAAACTAGGCTTAGCTATATAGTTAGGCCAGGCTTACGTTTTTTGGCTCCTATTATTTTAAAAAATGTGTGCAAATAATAAGAGCCAAAAAAACGTAAGCCTGGCACTTTTTGAAAAACCATCAATATTTAATATATTTCAAAACATTATTTATTAGTTTTTTGCTATGTTAACTCTCTAATAACTAATCCATATTAAGGCATTTTAGTTTTCTCGATTACCTGTTATTTAATGTATAATATAGTACGTCAAAGTTGAGAATAGTGGTATTTGCACAGTTTTTTAGCTCTCCTGTAAAGTTAGCAAAATGGCGATACGCTCCTTTGGTTCTTATGGGACGATATGGAGTTAGTAGAAAAATAACGCAAAAATATGGACGTATTGTTCTAGTTATAGACATGTATATAACTTACTGTTGAGTTTGGCGTAGATACTAGGCACAAAAAATAAAGAGAGCAAGGTGCTCTGAATACATAGTATACTAGCTGTTGCACGCGGCTCCACCCGCGTAGACGTCGGTTATCGCGACCTATGTCTTTCCTCAAGGTCTAATCTATCTCTGCACCTACCAAATTTCATCAAAATCGGTTCAGTGGTTTAGGCGTGAAAGCGTAACAGACAGACAGACAGAGTTAAGGTCCAACCCCACCAAAACGGACGGCACCGGCCCGCATCGGAACGTATTTTACCGAGCCGATCGTGTGTTGCGGCATGTCGCCGGCTCCGTTCACCCGTCGACGTAGGTACGTCAAGCTGTCGTGCGTGACTTGATAATATAAACTTTAAACACTGTGATAATAAGATTTAATTTTGTTTAAAGATTGTAAAATCCGTTCCGATGCGGGCCGGTGCGGTGCGTTTGGTGGGGTTGGACCTTTACTTTCACATCTAAAATATTAGTATTGATATTGATATTAGTATGGATGAGTTTAGCAATATCATATAGAACGCACTTAGCCACTGACTTAAATTGAATCTAACTTTTATATTCAACAGATATGGCGACAGAGAACCGACAGTCAACAACCTAGGAGCCAAAGTGGACGCTGGACTGATGAGCCAGTGTTTTGGTAAGATTTATTCCTTTATTGTGGAAGAACAGGATTCCTCCGACAGAAGGAGAAGATCGTACGACCAGTCAAGGTGGTCACGGTTGGTAGACCACGATGCCCCAGTTCATCTCACCCCTTATGCATTGCGTGGGGAGACCATTGGAAGAGCTGCAGCTGTTCTATGGACTTTTTTTTTATACCACTTAGGTGGCAGACAAGCACACGGCCCACCTGATGGAAAGTGGTTACCGTGGCCTATGGACGTATGCAACACCAGGGGCGTCACACTCGTGCTGCCGACCCTGAACAAACCTTCTAATGCCCTTCTTGAAGAACCCCATATTGTAGTCGCTTGGGAAAACCATCGCGGGGAGTTCATTCCACAGCTTGAGGGAAACTTTCTTGGACTTATTGCTTTATTGTGGCAAAACTGGATTCCTCTGACACAAGGGGATGATAATACAACCAGCAAGGTGGTCGCGACTGGTGGATCAGGACGCCTCAGTTCATCGTTTAGTTCATCTCACCTCTTATGTATGGGGTGGGAAACAATTGGAAAACGCTTGATGGGCTGCAACTGTTCGTTGTGGAGTTCTTCTACCCCTGATGTGTGGGAAGGGGAGACCATTTTAAAATATGATAGCACGAGGCAAGGTCTATAACTAAGTGTTCATTTTAGAAAAGTTACTTAATTCGTTACCATAGGTAATTTTACGATCGATATGTCTTGGCTACCAACGTAGATCCACTCTTAACACGACTAATTTAGCTTAGCTGGAGGGGTTAACAGGAATACTAATAATTTCAATTACCAGTGGTATATCCATTCAGTAGCACCCAAACGAGTAACACTGTTATTGGTTGGGAAAAAAATTCCCAACGAGTCACAGGTGTTACTGGATGCAACATTTTATGTCCCAACGTGTCACAGGTGTTACTGGATGCAACAATTTTTGTCCCAGCGAGTCACAGGTGTTACTGGATTTGTAAAATTTTACAGTTAATTACGATTTAGGGTTGATATCCTGGACTTCTAGAATCTTGAATATGACTATGTATCTAAGGTATCATTCTGTTGTACGTATTTTATTCTCTTATATTGAAAATAGCCGTGTTTCCAGGACCCTGTCCTTCAGAAGTGATCCAGAACCGAATAAAGGAATACTTGACGACACATCCAGTCCCATCGGCTGCATACCTCAACTCGCTGCTAAGTCAACTGAATTGGGCCTTTTCAGAATTCATTACAATGATGCAAGAGGTACTCATATCATTATGACAGGCATTGTTTAGCATGATAACTACTATTTGAACTCTACTATCATTAGTGGAGAGTAATATATTAGAATGATATATTTTTCATAATTAACGTTTTTACGTTCAGTCGCTCTTAGGTCTTTACATCAAAATGACTCAACTAAGATAATACTTAATGTGTGAGTATGTACAATTGAGTTTACGAAGAAAGGAAGGAGTACTGAATTTTATTTTACCTAAGGGTCAATTCTCATAATAAAAATCTGTTCAAAATTCAGCCTCGATCTAATCTCAATCTCCCAAATGTCAATAGCGATCACATTGTCATGTGATGTAAACGGCAATGTGATGTTCGATCTTGAATGTTGTGTTACAAAAATACAGTTTTTGACTTTTAGGAGATTGAAACTAGATCTAAACTGAATTTTGAACATATAACCTCTTTCATATCTCCAGATGGACAGAGTGAACATCGACTCCCACCTGGAACCTCGGCAGATCAAGCTATGTGCCACGTGCTTCGACCTGTACCACGGGCTGGCCAGAGCGCTCGAGATGACGCTGCATCTAGCGCCTCTGTTGCTCACCAAGCCGGAAGCTTGTGACAACCAGAACGAACTACTGCTGGGAAGAACTTGTCAGGTTGGAATTACTGAAGTTCCACTTTACTATACCGGCTGATTTTATAGTCTTGGAGTTAAAGATTTTGGGCACGACAGCCTCCGTGGCGTAGCGGTAGTGAACGCGGCCGCTACGCAGGAGGCGCGGGTTCGATCCCCGCTCAGTGCAAATATTTGTGTTCATGAAATATGGGTATTTGCATTGGTCTGGTCGTGCCTCGGAGAGCACGTTAAGCCGTCGGGCCCAGTTGCCATAAGAACATCTATGGCAGTCGTTACGGGTAGTTGGAGCCCTCAAAAATCCAAAAACAACGGTCTAACTGCAAAGCTTCGATATCGCCTAATGTTAACATTGGGTTGTGGAGGTCAGATGACAATCGTTTCACGGAAAATATCGAGGTCTAGCCAAATTCGTAGTTAAGACTGATAAAGCGGACCCCAGACTCCGAGCTGAAAAAGCTTCGGATGCGACTGGGAATTAATGCTAAGAGGAAGAAGGTAAAGATTTTGGGCGATTTGGCAAAAAAAAAAATTTTTTTTTGTATATCATTTCATAACCTTCTCAGTACCGTAAACTGGGATTACTTTTGGACACCCCGGTTTTATGAGTCAATTTGGAAATAGTTTTTTTATTAACAAACGATAATATTAATCGTCAGTAATTATCGTCACTTTCTTCAGTTCATTCTGTTTCTTAAGTTTGCCTGCTGCTTTCAAAAAAATATTCTCATTCTCATTCATTCAGCTCATTCTAGCAGGCGCAGTCACTGCTGCGGTTTCTCCAGTCCTTCAACTCCTCACGTACTCCACAGATCCTAATGGCCGTCGTGTCCCGGGTCTGCATCCGCGGTGGAGGCGGCGCCAGCTTCGCCCGCCTGGTGGCAAGGGGCCTGCCGGACACTGACCGGGTCCATTACTACGTGGCACTTGCCCCAGTGGCCGGCTGTCTCATCAGGATGCTGAATCCGAAGCTCCCGCCTGACGTTAGTATGACAAACAGATACTAAAATTCAAAGCTCTTTATTTGTTAAATATGGAACAAAAATGATGTTTACATTATAGTGTCGGATCACATATTCTGCCGGTTCTGGCGTACCTACATATTTTACATTTTAAATTCATTAAATAATTAATAAATACGTGCAATACAATTCAAAATAATTCATGTCAGTGTTAAAGTCCGTGTCAAAAATTCGTCAATATTATAATAACAATTGATATCATTGACTATCGTTCTTGTAAGTGCCGACAAATATATTGAACAAGAAAAATATACGGACCAATCAAAAAGTCAATAATAGACCTGGCTAGTGGTACATCTCAGGACACGTATCTTGAACCTAAATTGCAAGACAAAAGAGACCCTAGCGCGCGCGAATTGAATAAACAATCTATGCTTGGTGAATTTGAGCTCGTCCACCGCAGTAGCACCCCGTGCTATCCTCAAAAGACACACAAGAAACATGTAACTACTATGCGTATAGAGCAAATTTTGTGCATATTTTAGATCCAAGATATATAATATGTCCTGAGCAATAATACAAATCTGTTCTAAATTTAATCTTGAAGTCTCCCAAATGCCGATGGTGAGGTAGCCTTTGGCATATTCATGGCATTCCCTGGTTTACCAAAGGCCTCAAAAGATCCCCTCAGGTCTGACTTCGGTGTCTTTCTTTCCCCAGAAAAGTCGGAAAAATGGTATCCTTGGCTCTAAAGGAAACATTGGATGCAACCGGGAAATCGCTAGTATTACTATCTAACGGTAAAGTCGCAGTCCACAGCTGGACATAGGCCTCATTCCGAAATTACAAATACTGAGAAATATTTTAAATTAGAATGTTTGTTGGTTGCAGCACTTAGACAAAGTGACTAAAGCGTTGGTGACGGAACCTCTGTTCAAGATGGACGGCCTCGACATGATGCTCGGCAAAACGAAAGACAGAAGCAATTTTTCCTTCTACAAATGTTAGTTTAATTCCTACATACATGTATTCACGTCTTTATATCCCCGAAAGAGTAAGCAGAGGTGTATTAACACCCACATTTCGACAACTATGATTTTCGGTCCCACTTAACAGGTTAACCTCTTGCCGTCAAGCAGGCACTTTGTCATGGGCTGTATGTTTATTGTCGGATGAAACAGCCTTATCACTTAGAGCCAGCGCACATTATCGGCATCGGCAAAGAAAAGGATCCTTTGGCATCCGTCGGCACTGTCGGAAAATACGCTTTGGCATGCTGCAACGTCCTTAGAGATGATGCCGAAGAATCATTTGCCTTGCCGATGCCGATAATGTGCGCCGACCCTTAGTCGCCTTCAACGACACCGACGAGAAGACAAGGGGTGGTCCTATTCTTCTCTACTAGAACCAACACGATATCGTTAAATATGGATTTCTAATTCCAGACCCTGATGACGTAACAACACAGGAATTAAAAGCCTTGGAATTGGTAGCCGACAGGTTACGAGTAGCTCGCGACACGATGGTCAGAACAAAGTCCCCTGGGTCCAGTGGGACACAGTCTGACCTACTGTGTACTATATGCTACGCTAGGCCAGCGGACACAGCCTTTATACCGTGTGGACACCATTCTTGCAGGTATTTCGTTTATGCTAGTGTTACAAGTGGTGCTTTATATGATGGTCAGGACAAATCTCCTGCGTCTAGCGTACACTAAGAGCATTTTTGCATATATGGCATGTCAATAAGGTCGAAAATTGCTTGCACTAGGTTTTTTCATCCTTAGCTTCCCTAACCAATCTGTGCTATCGAACAAATAGCCGAATCGGACCGATTTTATATCCGATAAAATCGGTCCGATTCGGCTATTTGTTGAAAGGCTATTGAAAACATCACATGGTGTCGGCTATCGGATGTCAGATACCGGTTAATGTGAAACTGCTCTAAGTATCGTGTGTCGTGAACGTGATCGAGATCGAGATCGAGTTTGTAGTTGTAGTGAAAATGAAACCAATGGTAGTACCTACTGATAGGCGTAGCAAGAGAACTCGAAAGAGGGTAGATATATTTGCAACAGCGCCGGAATATCGCTAATTCCAAACAATACGACATGGTAAATATCCCGATAGTTGTAATAATGATATTTAATATCGTTGTTTTATTTTCAGAGCTTGTATAATGCAGCACCTACTGAACAGTAAGCAATGTTTCTTCTGTAAAGCAGACATCGACTCTGTGAGAGAGATTCAGCCCGCCATCGACTGATGCCATACATTGCTTGTTTTTAATGAAGATTCGTGTTATCAAATGTAACGATGTTATTTTTTTATCAAATAATATATGACGATCATTTATAGTAATTACTATCGTTATTAATTCGATATATTTTTATTAAATAATATTTTATTTGTTGTGAATTTATTTCTCATTTTTTTCAATTGCATTGAAAAACAGGCCCTTGATTCTGCTAAAGCAAAACCACTGTCATACTATAGACATTGCAAAAAATAGCATAAAATTTTAGACCTTATGTCCATAGACTTAAAGTTCAAAATTTAATGAAAATAATTTCATTTCACTCTTTTATTCACTCTTCAAAAAGCTATTTTATTTTAGAATTTAACGGCATTATAGTAAAGTCTGAAATTAAATGTATTTTTGTATGTATTAATGTATGTCAGTAGTGACCTACAAAAAAATCTCAGAAACTCTCAGGGAATAGAATAGAATAGAATAGATCCAAGAATATGGTTATTACAGGTATTAAATTTTTCATGATCTGCATATTCTGACAAGTGTGGTGTGCTAATATTTGACAAATAAATTAAACATTGTTTAATCCGGTAATTTAAGATTAATAACGGAACGGGGGACGCCTCCTCCCCCTTTTCTTTTGGTTTATGATTTGCAAATGGGTACTGCTTGTTGTCAAACTTGTTTCGATTTTTTAAACAGCAGGGTCTTTTTATTTTTGAGTAAAGTAAATAAAAAGACTTCTTGTAACTTCTATTTTTATTAAGTACACATTGTCATACTGTTCAGGGTCCCTTATTGAGTCCTTGCGGAGAGTATGAGTAATAGGCAGCAGGGCAGTCGCATGTGCCTCGAGGTCCGGGATGACCCGGGGGGCCAATCGGTCCTGAAAAAATGTCACTGAGATAGTCATATTACAACTTCACTTTAAAATAGTAGTTTATGAAACTCTTGCATAATATTCTTAAAACAACGAGCCGTAGGCAAGGTTTTTATAGTATCATACGAGTATCTAAGACCAATTTATGTGCAGTTTCATACACTAGGTACTTTGTCTAATCTCTAGAAATAATATAATTTGCGTAAAATGACAGAAATTTTAAGCGCCAAAAACGATTTGCTGATCGCGCATGCGTGTTGTGCGCGTCCACAGACTTTGTGGAAAAAATCCAGCTGAAGTTGTATCGTAATGAAAAAAAGTTACATTTTGATTCAGTTGTCCATAGAATAGCTGTATCATAATGTAATTATTTATAGCTGTACCTATTTTATTTATTTTGATATTCTGGGCGTGAAGACCGTCATTGAAGTTTTGTTTTTAATTATTTTAGTATGAGAGCAGATAAAAGATGTTATTCTCGTCATTGGTATCATAAAAATCTTGCTCTCTAGCTAGCAGTCTATCCCGGCTTCACACGGATGGTTTTTGTGTTTTATATCTCTTGGAGCGAAGTTTATCTGGATATTGGGTACATAAATAAAGCTATTACCTTCTCTGCCTGATTCTCCTCTGTTTCCTGTTCTGCCTGGATGGCCTGGAGGTCCTATAGGACCTGTAAATAAAAGATATCAAGGTTCAAATAAAGAACTTGTATCGTAATCATAACATAAACGTATAAACGTCTAGAGATAGGCAGGTTCAAAGTTCAAAGTTCAGGTGCTAGCATGATACTAGTATTGATCATTGAAGTATATTTATTTTCATGCTGATTGACCATTTTAGTGTGATGGTGGGAGTGAAATGAAAGGAGGGGGGAGCGTGGTACTACCAGGTGAACTATGCAGGTGGACTACACAAGAAGTGGTTAAAACACCATGGATGATTCTCAAGTGTGTGAACACACTTTCACATTTTTATTAATAGTAGGATAGTAGGCAGTTAGTTGATGCACATTACCACTACTGTAAATCCTATTTAATAAACCAGAACCAACAGTAGTGACCACAAAAATACCTATTAATGACAGTCGGAAAGCCCCAGGGAAATTGAAACTGTCTCGTCACCTGCATCGAAATAGTAGGCAGTAGAATAGTGGAAAGTAGGATCGTAGTAGCTAGTATCGTAGAATTGTAAGAAATAGGATAGTGGGAAGTAGGATAGTAGGAAGTTAGATAGTGGGAAGTAGGATAATGATAAGTAGGATAGCAGGAAGTATAGGATTTTTATTTGTATTGTTCCTTACCCATTATACCTCTAGGTCCCTCTGCTCCTGAAATACCGATACCTTCAGGCCCTCTGTCCCCCTTGTCACCCTTCGGGCCAGTAACACCTTGACTACCAGTCTGTCCTGGCTGCCCAGTCTCCCCTGGATAGCCCCGTGGACCTTGTTCTCCTGGCTCACCAGAAGTACCTGACAAAATATAAAGAAAATTGTTACCAAATAGAATAGCAATTTATTTCTTTGAGTTATTGATTCAGAATAGCTTTGTGAGCGCGTAGAACTCGTAACTACCGACTGAACCCCCCCCCCCTCCTCTCCTCCCCTCCTTAACCCTGAAAGTCCACCAGAGTCTCGTCCCTTAATCAGCAGGTGAGAGTTATTTAAGCCTCCAAGGTGTTGGAAGTCAAAATACTCGTGTATGTGGTGTATGAGTGTACTTCATATAACTTGTACGCAAAAAGGTAAAAACCAGTAGATATTATAGTTTGGGAGCCAGTTTATTGTACGAGTACTTAACACTGTTTTAACATAAGAACTCAACTTAAATTTTGATATCAACATTGTAAATTATATTTGCGACAAAAAACTTATCTAAATTGCAGCGTTACCTGGTGGTCCGGGTGGGCCTGGTCGACCTGGATGACCACGTTTTCCAGCTGTACTCTGTGTTGGCAAGACTAGATTTGCAGCTAACTCGTGCAGGCGATCTGTTTGTCAAAATAATTATTTTAACAGATAACAAGATTTTAGTGCGATTTTCACATTCATTGGAAGTAACTAATTTGACTTGTATGTTTCTTAATTTGTTTGTCTGTAATCTTGTTGAATATAAGAAATTTACTATTCGATGTTCTATACTACTTTGGATTTTCGACCTGATAATGTAGCTTTCTAATAGCGAAAGAATTTTATAAATCGGTTCAGTATTTTTTGATATAAAGTGCCTATCGAATTAGCATTCGATAGGTGGCGCTATACAGTGCAGCTGTAACCTGCAATACGCTATACTTTTCTTACGGAGTACATGAGATTTACAAAAAAATATGATAAAATAAATGAAACAATCGACCTTTGATAATATCTTCACATATGTTCCGTACTTCACTTTCTGACATCGAAGAACTCTGAAAATTAAAAAATACGTTATCGTGAACAATATGTATAATTATGTTCAGAATATAATAACAATACATCAGCCAATATGGGGTTTTTCAAGAAGGGCATTAGAGGGTTTCTATAGGGTCGGCAGCGCGAGTGTGACGCCCCTGGTGTTCTATAGGCCACGGTAACCACTTCCCATCAGATGAACTGTGTGCTTTTCTGCCACCTAAGTGGTATAAAAAATAGCCCTATTTTATAAAATAAACTGCTCACAATACTGAATAGACATCTATTTCGAATGAGGTAGGACACAACGGTATTTCCGTTCGCTCCGCCCGCGCCCTACAGAATACCGCCACTATAATAACCCTATGTACAACATTCCCGGCGGTGAATAGGGTAGCCAGAGCTCACTGGAAGGTTTTGTGCTGTCAGTGGGAATGTCAACAATAAAGAATTTAGTAATTTTATAGTCTATAGCACATGTAGAATGATTAGAGTAAATATGCTGGTGGTATGTTACATTACCGGTGAGACATCATAATGTGGTGCAGGTAGACCTGGAGGCCCTGGTGCTCCTGGTGCACCTGGGTTCCCGTTCAGCCCGTCCTTGCCTGGATATCCTGGCAGACCAGGCTCACCTTTCTGCAAAAGAACGAAGTCAGGCAGTCGTAACGTTGGAACCCTACAAAATGTAACAACTGATCCAGCTGCAAAGCTTCGATGTCGTTATTGGTTTGTGGAGGTCAGATGCAGTCGCTTCAACAAAAATATCGAGGTTCAGCCGCAGTTAGACTGGTAAAGCGGACGCGAGACTCCGAGGTGGAAAGCTTCGGATGCGACTGGGATTAACGATAGGATAAAGAAGAAGGTGAGACAAGATCGTGCGAAGTGGGGAGTAAAAATCCGAGTCGGTCTCCGAGGTCATAACCTCGGATGCGACCGGGACTAATGCGGAGATGATGATGATTTATTAAATAATTGATTACCTGTCCCGCTGGCCCTGTTGGTCCAGGAGGCCCCAGTCGAGGTTCTGGTATATATGGTACAGTTGCAGTTGCAGAGCCTGGAGGGCCTGGCGGGCCCGGTTGTCCCGGTGGACCTTCTTGACCCTAGAAACGAATAACCATTGTATAAGGGACCCATGTAAATATCATAAATGCTGAGAATTCATTCGACATAGTAGCAATGACTTAAAAGGCATTTGTGGCTTGTGGTTCAAAATAGGAAATATAAAGCACTTACTTGTGGTCCTTCTAGACCGCGCTCTCCTGCAGGACCGGGGACGCCTGGCAGGCCCCGGTCTCCTTGTGTCCCAGGTAGTCCTATCGGCCCTATTGGGCCTGGTAGACCCTGAAATCAATAACATGTATAATCCGCGCTCGATCTGAATGGAATTGACGTTGACGTATGTGGTTCGGTAACGTCGGCAAACTCATGTCGAAGTTCGAATTTGTTCTAGGAACAAGATCTGACGAAATATCGTTTTTTTTTTTTCTTTGGACGGCACTTTCAATTTTGGACCAATAATGTATGCAGCGTGAATGATGTCCTTTACATAATAATATATTTCCCGCAACCCATTTATAGCCTATGACACTCACAAATAATGTAGCCTTCTATCAGTAAAACGAATTTTAAAATCGGTTCATTTCATCCATGGATTAGGTACGCCCTACAGCTCACTTATTTTACTAACGCTACTTGAGAACTGTCATTTTTTCGATTTTCTTTGACAAGGTTCCTTACCTATTTGATCGCGCGTGGATTAATACTAGTGTTTTTTTTTATAAGTTCAATTTATAAATGGAACTAGATAAATAGTCATTCACTTTATAAAAATAATATGGTGTTTTAGATAGAAACAGCCTCTGTGGCGTAGCGGTAGTGAACGCGACCGCTACGCAGGAGGCGCGGGTTCGATCCCCGCCGACTACAGAATTTCGATATCGGCAATTGGTTGTTGAGGTCAGATGGCAGTCGCTTCACGAAAAATATCAAATTCTACCACACCACAGTTAGACTGGAAAACCGACCCCAACTGAGGTAGGAAAATGTTCAGAGAATGATGACAGAAAATGTTACCACAGCTCCATCGCGTCCATCAGAACCCCGAGGACCAGCTTCCCCATCTCTACCAGGTCGACCTGGCGCACCTCTTTCGCCTTTTGCACCTGTAGAAATAAACTCTCTTACAGCGCTGTTTTTTTACGCCTTGCAATCAAATATTTTTATGAGAACTTGAGTATATACAGAAGAAAACATATGTTTATTTCAAGGAATCAATAATACTTACCTTGAATCAGTGATGCGTTAATATTCGCAGGTGATCCAGGAAGCCCGGGTCGTCCTTGTAGCCCAACCTCACCTCGAGGACCAATAGGCCCCTGTGGGCCTGGTGTACCCTGTGTTATAATAATATAATATTTAGATATACTATAGTTAAAATATAGCAACGTGAACCTACCAAGAATATTTGCTTATCACTAATTTCGACCAGTAGGCACATGCTGTAAAATGCATCTCGAATGATCGAAGTGAGCTCGATAGCTGAATCCGCGGTGAGATGTCAATTTCGCATACAAATTGACATCTCACCGCGGATTCGCTATCGAGCTCACTTCGATCATTCGAGATGTTTGTTACAGCATGTGCCTGCAGCACCATCTAGTGGCGTTATGGTGAACTATTTCGAAACGAAACCTGCATCGCGATATGAAAGTTTTTACGCTGATTAAGTATTTCAACCTGAATAATAGGAGGATATTCTGTCTAGGTTGGTTAGGTTAGTTAGGCAACTAACCCATCTAACCTAGACAGAATATCCTTCTATTGTACAGGTTAAACTTTTTTTCCTGTTCCTTCTTCTTCTTCTTCTGGCGATTCAACGGCATTCCCTCATAGTATTATTTAACTCCTCCAGATATTTTTAATATTATTAAATTTTCAGAATACATACAATCCAAATTACACTTAAGTTAATGTACCGCTAAAGCTACTGGATATTACTCGTATACCTACCTACGATAAATGCAACCTAAAACCCCTAATAGACGCTTCAACTTGGTCGGGCCCGACCATCCGACCGCCGACGCGTGACGGAGCACCCAACCAATCCAATATTGCTACAGACGTTCCGACGGTCAGCCATCCAACCGTCGGTCAGTGTTGCCAACTTAGTGGACTTTCCACTAAACCTGGTGGTTTCTACCGCCCATTTAGGTAAATATTGCTTTTAGTGGCTGGTGGTTAGTGGTTTTCTGGTGGTTTTAGGAGTTGAATCTGGTGGAAAGGTAGTATAACTGTTAGAATAGGTAGTCCAAATCTGAAAGTTGGATTGTTAATATTAATAGTATCTATAGATAGCAGTGGCGAAGTGTCCATATAACCCGATTCCTACCGGCTTACCTTTGCAAAAACCCCTAAGCATTGTCTATTAATAAATTATAAATCAATGAAACCACATCCATTCAATACACAAAAATATAAAACAAAAAGTATTCTGTTACGTAAATCGCAATTATAATAATTATTTACATACATTACATTATTACACATATTTCTCATAACGCCATCTAGTTCTCAAATAAGGAAGGAAACCTCTTGTATGATTCTGTCTGAACGCGCGCCAAGCGAAAAAAAGCCGGTCGCCAAAAACGGAATCTTACGTACTTACTTACTTACAGTCGCACGCACACATGCGCAATTTTTCTTAGTAGTGTTCGTAGAAATATTTCACGAATATAAGCCGCGATTCAAGGGTTTATGACAAGGAGGGAATATACGATAAGAATTTGCGAGAGCGAGAGAGCACTAATGTGAATGCAGTTTGTTTTGGTTACAATACACTGAAGTTGAAGCGAATGAGCGATGTATTCAAATTCAATTGCTCACGACAATTTTCACATTCATTTTTGATTTCAACAATAATTATTTATGTTATAAAGTACTGGAAGTAGTTAGAATTCGCTTTTTTGTGTGAAGTGGTTATTACTAAGTATAATTTGTGTTTGTGTATGTGTAGTGTACTGACTGTTGTGCATTGATTGACATATTTGTCGATATTTTGGTAAGTAGTTGCTTGTATTATGCATTTGTCAGCAAATTTAGTAGTTTGCTGTTATAATGGCTGCGTTAATAGCATTAGATTGTTGTCTGACTGATTATTTGTTGTGTGAGGAAACATCTTTCTCGAAATTAAATTATGAAAATAAGAAACATGTAGTTCAGTTAGGTCGATGACTGGGCAGTCATGAATATAGAATATAAACGGCGCGATGGATTTACGAAACATTTTAATTACGATAAATATAAGTGGCCGACAGGCAGTTGTAAATTAAATAGAATGTATTGTTTTCCTTGTTTGTTATTCTCAGATTCTAAGAGTATGTGGAGTCATTTAGGATATAGCGACATAAAAAATTTATCGAAAGAAAAACATTTTTTGCTTAAGACTAAGAACGAACCCGGTTTTTATGAGGGTCCTAGCTCATTTCGTAAGTAGATTAAGTAGTGTAGTTTAACAAGTAAATAATATTTAGTTGGTAGACATCACATCATATTCATGCATCATACATCTCATTTGCAAAAGGTTTTTTTTCAAAACCACTTTCATTATACTTGAAAAACACTATCACTAATCATCAGTGCTCACACGTATAGTAAATGTGGGTTGAAATTTCCTCAACCATTTGGACCTAAGCATCGAACCAGCCAGTCACAGCTTTTGGAAGGAGTACCTACACATAAAGGATTACAATCGGCCATGGTAAGTTTTTTTCTTTCGTTCGGCTTCCCTTTTAAAAAAATCCACCCTTCGCCACTGATAGATAGGTATATGACAAGAAAAAATATGTCTGCAATGGTGAACCTCTTTTCAGAGACTTTGCCTTCAGCTTACCATCAGGCTAGGCGAAGTCAAATTGACGTGTCCTACATAAAAAAAAAAATTGGTCACCAAAATGACTGTGTCCTATATAAAAAAATGTACATAATATATCACTCTGTCCAGTGAAATAATAATATTGCTATACATAATAATATATCTCTTTTAAATATTTGTTGAACGCGGGAACGCGCTGGATGCGAGCCGCTTCCAACCGGTCCTATTGGAGATCTATAGGGGAGGCCTATGTCCAGCAGTGGACTTCCTATGGCTGAAATGATGATGATGATGATGAAATATTTGTAAATGTCTCTAATATTCGATTGCCGCCAAATATAGTTTAAAATGGAATGGTATGTATTCTCTTTAAAACGGCAACACTGGTTGGTCGGAACGAACGCTACAGACGTTCCAATTTGGTTGGACGGTCGGCGTCGGCTTGTCATATGCGTCGGCCATCCAACCACGTCCGCTCTACACACTTTTCGATTTGGTTGCGGTCGGGTGGTCGGGCCCGACCAAGTTGGTGCGTCTATTACTAGTATAAAAAATGGTTATGAACTTAATAAAGGTAGACAATGTAGACATCGGTAGTATACTATCCCCTAGACAAGTGGCGATTCATGTTCAGCGTATTATAGAATACAATGGTGAATGTATGACGTATATGACAGTCGTCAACGTAAGTCATAGGTAAACGTCAAATATACGTCAAATCCCATACATCTGACATGCTATTCTACAATAAATACGCCGTCCAACGAATTGCCAGGGGGGCTGGATTGTAGGTATTAGAATACGAAACCTCTTTAACAAAAGTCCAACGCTTACACCCGTATTCACAAACAATACTGTGAGGTGTCATAGTGTGCTCGAGCGCATAGGGCTGGTAAAATTAATTCACAAACATCACGGAGCAGTATCTAACGCAGTGCGTTCCCTCAACGAAGTATTACTTAAGTGTTATCAATGAATAAAATTAATTATTAAAAAATAAAAAAATCCGACTGCTGTCTAAAAGATTGAAACAAGCTTGATAGCAGGCGGTACCCATTTGCCAATCATAAACCGAAAGAAATTTAAAGGGTACCGCCTGCTATCAAGCTTGTTTCAATCTTTTAGACAGCAGTCGGGTTTTTTATTTTTTAATAATTAATTTTATTTTAACCTTTTTAGTTAGGATATGACATCGATATATTTTTGTAATCTCCTTTTAATTCTCTTCATTTTGATACCCTACTCGATAAATTTGAATGAAAAAAAATTTTTGCCAACACATATTTTAGCATCAAAAATCTACCGTATAGTTTTTGTTGGAATTTTATGTACCCTATGACACTCGGGAGATGAACCTTTCATTTGAGACCCTATTCATCAAAATCCGTCCAGGCGTTAGGCCCGTAGAGGGGAACATAGAAAACTACATACATACATACATATATACGCGCGAAACACATTACGCTCTCGCTGGCGCAGTCGGGTAAAAAGGCTTGCCAAAACGAACGCACTGAGAATTTGTCGTTCTTTGCACAGTTTTGGTAGAACGCATAGCGAAGTATTGTTTGTGAATACGGGTGTTAAGGCCCCTAATCAGGTCAACGTCGAAAAATCGGTAATTTCGAAACCGTTTTTCTTATTGCCTATAAGACTTACAGATCTGAAATTTATATGCCTGCATTCTACAGGATATACAGCGGAACTTGACCTTTTCATAAATGAAAAAAAAAGGAGGAAATAGTAGAAAAGAGGCTCTGAACATCACTCTTAACTTTTTTTTGAAACCAAATATTTTCCACAATATGTATCCAATTAATCTGAAACTTCACATATATGTTAAAAAAGTATATTAGCGTGACATGACCTTCTTAGTTTATAATCGTTTCCTATCAAATTATTTCTTAAAATTGGTTTTACTGATTTCTACGGCTCCAGTACCCCTTGCTCGTTCAAAATTCAGTCTGCGCTGAGGCGCGTTGCTGAACGGACCTATGTTTGGTTGCTGAAACCTCCCCTCCCGCACCCCGCTCACCAGTGTCAGTGTGTGAGTGTGTTGTATAAAACGCTACAAAGATTATAGCCTCCATAGATTAGGCACTTACGATTATACGCGACTATCGTGGCGTAGCGTAAGAGCGCTTGTAGGGCTTGTTCCCAGACCTCCACAATTTTATTACCACCACCTCCACGACTTTTATTTGTGTACAAATATAATTCTCAGGACATCCAAGAAATATATAGTACCGTCAACATGTACAAGGTTTTATGATTTAGATAATCGCGAAGATAATTTTTAATAGATATCGATTTAGGTAAGTACTAAGAATCATCTTCCATTTATTTTGACTTTGTTTTTTGTTGTAAAAGGTCTCTTTGTTGTAAATCTAATGAATAATAATGAATGAATAACTTTTTATAGTTGTTTAATTCATACGACAACAAGCACAACTCGTTAGAATCTATAGTTAGTACAATATTTTGAGAGGAAAAGAAAAAGATGAAGGCGTTTTTCAGAATTTGCTGAAATTAAAAATTGATACTGGTGATGAAATCTTGCGAAAACACTTGAAAAAAAATGCTCAATATACATCCCCACAAATACAAAATGAGATTTTAAATATATGCGGAGTTCTAATTAGAGAAAAAACTGGTTGCAGATGTCAAAGCTGCATACAGTATTTTTATAGGTTTTCTCCAGTTGCAAAAAATGGATGCTCAAACAATAGCTACTGAAATTAATGGTTTTATCAAAGCTGTTCAATGTTTAAACATTGATGTTAACAAATGCGTGGGACAAGGCTACGATGGTGGGAAAAGATGGCGGTGTCCAAAAAATATTGAAAGGAACGTATAAAAAAGTTTACATTTTCGCTATGCCTGCCACAAGTTAAACTTAGTAGTATAGTCAACGACTTGAATCATGTTCCAGTAATCCGAAACTGTATCGGAACGCTAAAAGACACCGTAATTTTTTTTCGGGAATCGGTTTTACGCCAACAATATGTCCCTAAAATATCACTATTATGTGAAACAAGATGGTCACATAAATATAAGATGTTTAAAAATCATTTTATACAAATAGTCGAGGGTTTGGACAGCCTCCGTAGCGTAGCAGTAGTGAACGCGGCCGCTACGCAGGAGGCGCGGCATCGATCCCCGCTCAGTGCAAATATTTGTGTGAATTAAATATGAGTATTTGCATTGGTCTGGTCGTGCCTCGTAGAGCACGTTAAGCCGTCGGTCCCGGTTGCCATGAGAACATCTATAATGGCAGTCATTACGGGTAGTTGGAGCCCTCAAAAACAACGGTCTAACTGCAAAGCTTCGATATCGCCTAATGTTAACATTGGGTTGTGGAGGTCAGATGACAATAGCTTCACGGAAAATATTGAGGTCTAGCCAAATCCGTGGTTAAGACTGATAAAGCGGACCCCAGACTCCGAGCTGAAAGCTTCGGATGCTACTGGGAATTAACGCTAAGAGGAAGAAGAAGTCGAGGGTTTGGAAAAGCTTTCTAAAGAAGGGAATTCTGGAACGAGAAAGACTGCTTTCTAATTATTACCAGCTGTAGGACAAACGCAATTCATATTAGCGTTATGTGTCATTGATAAATATAATGCTGCAACCCGTAGCAAATACTTTACAATCCAAAAGTTTGGTTACATATCAAAATCCCGAAGCTTACAATATCGAATTTCATAATACCGACGTACGAAAGACCGAAATTCAAAATCCCGAATATTCGTTTGACCGAATGTTCAAAATACCGAAAGTATAAAATACCGAAAGTACAAAATCCTGACTTACAAAATCCCGAAGTTCAAAATCCCGAAAATGAAATTTTTGGGTGGTTATAAAAAAAATAACCACCTTCTAACCTAATCTATCCAAGTCGGAATGCGCGGGATGGACATTGCGGGCCTCAACGTGGAAACATATATAGGTTAAAAGGGCAAGAGAATGACCTCCACCATATATTTATATCATAGATATTATAAATCATGTATATGTACCTATGTATACATCTAAGTAATATGGGTGTTAATTCACCTCTGCCTAACCATCCGGGGATAAAGGCGTAATTGTATGTACCTATGTATGTTTTATAAATTACCTACTCGGATGCACTAACGTACAAGGCAACGTAATAAATTAGCCAAAGTAGAATGAGAAACGAAGAAGTCATTTTAAAACTACCCCCGTGTAAAAATAAGTATAAAAATTAAACCAGGACGCCTACCATCGGTAAAGTACCAAAATCTCATTTTCGGGATTTTGAACTTTCTGGATTCTGAACTTCGGAATTTTGAACTTCGGCATATCGTACTTCGGTATTTCGTACAATCGGGATTTTGAAATTCGAGATTTTGAACTTCGGGATTTTGTCATTCGGGATTTTGATTTTCGGTATTTTAATACGTAACCGCTAAAAGGTAGGTATATCTTATCAATGAAGGATAAATATATATTGTGCATTATATTTTTCTATTATCTGCATTCAACTGAGTTTTCCATAAGAAGAAAATGATGTCCTATCTAGTATCACATACTCTATGTTCCATGATTTTTTATTGTTTAGCACAGCGGCTGCGTTCAACGACATGGTTGTATGCGTGCGTGAACCCCGGCGATCCCGCCCCGCACCTCTCGATGCCCCGCTTGACCAAATACCTAAACGCTCAAAGTCATTCGCGTAGGTAATCACCTTAAGCCGTTACGCTATCATCCATCTACAGATTAATTTATTGATACAATCGATAGCTGCTGAATATTGAACTGTTTAATATTTGTTACTTACATCTTTACCATCTACACCTGGTAGTCCATCTCGCCCGTCTATTCCTGGCAGTCCGGGAATACCTACAAGCAATACAAAAAGTTAATGTGGAACTCAATATATTTTTACTAGTTGTGCCCGTGACTTCGTCCGCGTGGACTTCGTGGTTTTATTTTCTTTGCGAGGAATCTCAATATTATTTTCTGCAGAAAAAAAAACCATTAAAATCGGCCCGGGCGCTTCAGAGATTGCACGGAAGAAAAAGATGTTATATTGCACCGTGTATTACGTACTTTCATATTATGTGATCATTATAGATTAAACATCATCAGGTGGGCCGTGTGCTTATCTGCCAACTAAGTGGTATAAAAAAATAAAAATAAAAAACCATTCTGCTTACCTCTTTCCTCTAAACTATTTTACCTTTTTTATCTCTTCTGTATAGATACGTATGATATTGTTATAGTTAAGTATAAGTTATACTTACCATCGACACCAGTATCCCCCTTCTCTCCTCTAGGCCCACGTTCTCCCGGCCTCCCTGGTGGGCCAATTATAGTGGCCTGGAATAAAAAAAATACTTGGTTATGTACATATTCCCTTTTCCTAAAATCTCCAATCCCTCTCTTCCTAATCACTTTCGTCCTATTTCCATCCTCCCTTTCCTGTCCAAGGTGCTGGAAGCCTGTGTTCATCGCCAGCTGTCCAACTATGTGCAAGCTAATGGGATACTAAGTCCATTGCAATCCGGATTCAGACCGGGACACAGCACCACAACCGCACTCCTCAAGGTTACTGGGGATATCAGGGACGGGGTAGAGAAGGGTTTGGTCACAGTGCTAGTGTTAGTGGATTTTTCAAATGCATTTAATTGCGTGAATCACGACATACTTTTAGCCATACTAGCTCATCTTGGGATCTCAGCCGACGAGCTGGAGTGGTTCTCTTCATATCTTCGGGGACGTCAGCAGTCGGTTTGCGCGGACGAGATTTCATCTGGTTGGCTCGATCTCGACTCTGGCGTTCCACAAGGCGGTATTCTTTCTCCTCTTTTATTCTCAATATTCATTAACTTCATCACCTCTGAACTTCAGTGTGCGTATCATTTGTATGCCGATGACCTGCAGGTGTACAGCCAAGCCCGAGTGGAGAGCCTATCAGAAGCCGTTAACAGAGTTAACGCCGATCTGCGCTCAATAGGGAATTGGTGTGATAGGTTTGGTCTTTCTGTCAACCCCGATAAATGCCAAGGTATCTTAATTGGCAGTAGTCATATGATGAATAGGATAGACAATGCAACTCTGCCAACAATAAGCTTCAACGGAAGAACGGTCCCTGTCACGCTGTCTGTTAAAAACCTGGGAATATATATTGACTCCACCCTTAACTGGCAAGCACAAGTCACAAAAGTCTGTCAGAGGGTAACAGGGATGCTGCGTAGTCTTTATCGCCTCAAAAACTTCCTACCAGCTAAAACCAAGGCAATGCTTATGCAGACCCTAATCTTTCCAGTCGTGGACTATGGTGATGTATGCTATCTCGACCTGAATGCAGATCTGCTCAACAAACTTGACCGCCTTCTCAACAATTGCATTCGATTCACCTACAACCTTAGGAAATATGATCACGTCTCAGCTCATCGCTCGGAGTTAGGATGGTTGCCGATACGTCAGCGACGCAGCCTACGGGCGGTGACGATGATACATACAATATTAAGCTCCCCTAATGTCCCCACTTATTTATCATCTCATGTACAGCTACTTGGTTCTCATCATAATAAAAATCTACGATCAGCTGACAACCGTCTTCTCCACTGTCCTACTCATAGTTCTAGCTTAATTCATTCTTCTTTCCTCGTGCAAGCTATTCTCCTCTGGAACGCGCTTCCTCTCGAAATCAGGATGGTTACCAACCGCGGCACGTTCAAGTACAAGGTACGCCAGCTCTACAGCAATCCCTAGTGGCAATAATGGGTAAAACTACTGTATATTAAATTCTATCATTATGTATTCTCAAGGATGAGTAGGTATATATTATATATGCATATATATTATTTAGATATGTAATTATGTAAGTAATGTAATTGTATGTAGTGTGTATTGTATTTGTAATGTATGTATGTCTATTGTGTACAAATTGTATTAAATAAGGTAAATGTGTATAAATCTTAATAGTAATCCATCTTTTGCCTGCACCTACCTCAATGTATCTCTGCATCACCCTAAGGTTGACTGGTAGATCCTTTGGCATTAAGTCCGCCTTTGTACAATTTTTATGTGCATAAAGTTTAAAAATAAAATAAATAAAATAAATATTTTTCATAAATTATTTTTCTCTTTTTCGCATGCTTTAATAATTCACCATTATGACCTCCGAAAGACGGTATTAGTTTGAAGAAGCTGTCTGTGATTTTTCCCTTTTTTAAGCGTTAACATTGTTAAAATCTTACCTCTAGTCCTCTTTCGACTATAGTTACCCGTTTAAATCACCGCTAGGGGCGCCACTGTTTCCAGTCGCACATCTTTATGTCAATCATAGATCATAGCGTTTTGTGATTTTACCGCGTAAAGGTGAAAAAATTTTCAAATCAAGAAAAAAGTTATTAAATAACTAATTAAATAGTAATTACATTGTTTTTACCGTATGTATGTGTACAGTGCAACATAAATAAGTACAAGGTATCTTATTTAGTGAAGTTTCTTTCCGTGAGCTTCGGTAAGTAGATTGTACCATACTAATTAATGAATACCGCTGAGGAATCGTTGCTCCCGAGGGAGAGCGAAGAGCGAAGTACTAATAAGTCCAAAAATAGTTCTCATCTTCGGAAGATTAGAACGACTTTGCCTCGCCATCCTCGAATAAATAAGCGGTTAAACCCAGTCATTTCGAAATGTGTTTGAGAGTTCGGTCTCACGCTCGGAACTCATGCCGCAATATGTTATGGTTTTTACAAAAATCAACCTGATAGAATTATATTAATAAACTTTTACATTCGTTAGTTACTGATGTAGGTACTTTAATTTTTTTTATTGGAAAATATAAAATTATTATATTTGTTACGAAAACAATAAGATCGTTCCTTGGAAACCTGGAGAGGTACTTGATTTATGGACTATTATAATGAGTGTAGTGTCACTTGGATTTACCGGCCCAATAAAAATAAATAAGTTATTGATGTATCACCTTAATAAAGGTATGATTATGTTACCAGCACTGAACAGTCAATGGCGTACTTATATACATTGTATTGCAGGGTCAGGAACTTCTAAAATCTGGCTTACAAAATAGCAATATTATAACATTCCAAGTCTTTTTATACCATTAAACAATAGGCCCAATGACTTGTAATAACCCAGTGCCCAATGACTGCATTTTAAGTCTTATTCCAAGTTGAATTCTTGAGGTTGTCCTAGTTGGCGTGATATTCATACGTTAAAACAAGAATATCTATAAAAATACTAATCTATATTGTAAGAAAGTAGTAGGCATAAATGCATGTCATATTAGGATGCAAAGAATTTAAAAATTTTTTTATAACTACTAATTTACACATACCCACATAAGTAGTTAAAAAATATTTAAATTAAATGTTTAGGAACAGCTCTTTCTTGTTCAAAAACATCTTTAATAAAAGTTCAGATGGGACATTATCCCCCTTTTTAAACTTAAAAGCCTAAATTAACATGTTTGAACTTAACATGTCAGTTGAAATTCCAAATATTTGGGATTCAGTTCTTACAACAGGTAGATTGGATGACAAGACTTGCACCAGGCATTTCGTCATCTATGCATAAAGTGATTTCACAGGAGGCTCTTGCGAGTAACACCTAATATGGAAAAGAAATTGTCTCTCCAAGAGCCCACTCTTTCAGCCTCATCTTCACCTTATACCATTGTAACTGCGACTAACTGGATTGCGGAAATCCTTTGGAAACAAGTCATGGTCATGGTTCATTTGCTAAAAAAATCCTTCATAATTTTTGTTTTGGGCCTTTGGTTAATACTCACTTAATGATGCCATAATAATGTTTTATCCGTGAACATATCTAAAGTATAACATATAGTCACAGTTGGATCAGTAGGTAAATTCCAATCAATTCACCTAGAGTCACTTGAAACACAGATTTCAACTTGATGCCTTTGCCCACAAAGTAACTAAACTAGGTAATTGGTATATTTACCAAAAATTTGCAAAACTATGACTTGCCTCCAAGCGATACAGTCAACATCAAAAGTCCATAAAAACATTTTTTTTTAAATAAAAAAAAAAAAAAAAAACTACATTACATGGCTTAATAATGTGTCAATTAAATTGATGTATAAGTAGTTGTATAATATTTAGAAAACAAAGTAACTACATAGACTACTAATTAATCTACTTTTGTCGTTGACTGTACTATAGTTGCAAGACACCTTGAAGTTAACCTGACGACTAGGGTGATTAATTTCATTGTCTCAGGATGCAATTTTATTTTTGCTTGCTTCAAACAAGGTAGATTATGAGAAAGATGGGCTCTGCATCCCCTAGTGAGGTGCAAATTGTAGTGGCGGCTCAGGAATGGGAACCACAGTGCACAAGTGATACACAGGCAAAATGTGACTCACTTTCTCACTACAGAACGCGGCGGACGCGGGCTGGGGACTGAAGTTGAACAACTTTATGTTGTCAAGCAAATGGAGTTAGAGCCTACAAAAAACGGTATTCCAATGTGAGGGAGTTGTTTGCAGTGCATGCAGCATTATTGCTTATGTACAAAATGCACTACTGGTTCAGTCGGACAGCCAACTGAAATGATGGGCGCACTTGCCCCTTAACCCCTCTAGAGCTGACCAATCAACCGAGCAGTTCAATATAATACTGACGGTTATCTCCCTGAGAAGTTAAACGGATTCTTTGACCTCGTCTCAAGTCTCAATTCGTTCATGAATGTGAACTTCTGCTAGGAGTCACAATGGCCTCGATCAAAGATCAGGACATATGCAATATCAACCCTTTCACATCAAAGGGACTCACCCGTCATTCCCCAGTGCATGACGCGGGACTCAAAGGTGGTTCAGTGACCACATGAAAGGCTTTCAGTTAAACTGGAACTACATCATACCTATCAGTAGTTTAGGCTGATTGATCTCAGATCGACAGCCCTAACGGCCCTGACTAATAAAGGATCTGCGGAAGATCCTAATAGATCAGTTAGGATGGAGGTTTTTCCCCCACCCATTTTAATAATTCTCAATATAGCCCCATAGTGGGATCAGTACTTCGGGCTGATTAATCTCAGATTGACAGCCCTAACAGCCCCTGACAAATAAAGGATCTGCGGAAGATCCTAATAAATCAGTTGGGATGTAGGTTTTCTCCCACCTATTTTAATACTTCAGTGGCTGGCCCTTCTATACCATAGTGGGATCAGTACTTTGGGCTGATTGATCTCAGATTGAGAGCCCTAATCGACCCCTTGCCGATAAAAGATCTCCGGGAGATCCTAGTAGACCCCTCAGCAGGGAGTTGCTATCCTCCTTAAAAAGGGGGGGGGAGGGGTGAGAAATAAAGAATTGAAAAAGAGGAAAACTGGAGTTATCAAGTTGTAGTTAGCGGACAACCACTCTTGATCAATGCTTTAACTATACACTGTATTGACAAAGTATCAGTTGCATGTCAAATTTGCATAATTATGAGATTATAGTATATCTCAAACTTGTTCCAAAGTAGTAGCTATTTTTACGTCGTGACGGTAATGGCCATTTACTGGGTCTGTATAGAATGTGTATAGTCTAAGTGTACGGGATACCTACCCATACAACTATGGGTTACATATTGCATATTCAATGGCAATCTTTTATGTCATACGGCAGGAATGTATATTGCATATCCCCATTTTAAACATAATTTATTTTGGGCTTACATTTCATTTGATTTAATAATTAACATCTGCAGGGCCTGCAGATTTATAGGATCTGCAGTGTTTCCGTACTGTGCTACAAATGTAGACAGATTTTCTAAGGAAAGCCCAGGCCATTAATTATCCTGAATGGGATACATACATTCACGTCTGTGAACCCCTCCATGGGGCAGAGGTGTAATATTTGACACCCACATTTGGCCAGATAGTTATGAGTTCACATGACGGGGGCCAGACCTATTGCAGTCAGATAAACGCTTTGTCATGCGTCATGACTAATCACTAATGTCTACTGTCAGATGGGGAATAGCCCTATTCCTTGGTAACCCATACCACGAGAAGTGATGGGATACCCAAATAATATCTAACTGACTATTTTCAGTACCATATAACAGTTTATTTTAGACATTTCTAGAAGAGTTGCCATTATTCTGTCTCTAGCTTCAGACAGGTGAGTACATGACTTCACGTATTAGATAAATTTCGCAGTATCGCAGCTTCATTGTTCATCTCAATAAAAAATTGTACGCTACCCTATCATCTCTTTTGCTTCTATCCATCCAAAGGTTGCCTGGAAGAAATCGCTGTTAGCGATAAGGCCGCCCATTGTGCATTATATAAGTCGAAGAGAGAATTAAGTGAAAGCCAGACTACATTATAATATTCTAAAACTGATTGTAGCTAGCATAAGCAATCGGTGCTAATTGTTAAACACCAAAATGCCTAGTTGTGTACTTCAGTACACACAACCTTGCGGTCTATGTTACTGGATGTAACTAGTTGTTTTATCTCAATTAGAGCAGCTACCACGACACTCCTAGGAGAATGGATAAGATCTATTTTTATGCAGTACATATTGATGCGGCTCAAGGTAGCTTCAGATCCGCAGTTGCCTTCAAAGGTTGACTTGTAATTATGCCCATGGCATAGGTTTTATGTTGAGGAAATTGGAAGTCTCAATTTGGTAATAAATTTTAATTAATGTTTGATGTTATGAATATGATATACATCTTGGTTGCATGTTTTGTATAAACATTCTGTTATGATTAATAATTATAATAATGCATTATTTTAATTCATATGCTGAATAATACTGTTTTCTATATTATCACATAGCGTTGTTATAGTTACCATCACCAGCAGAAACCAAACAGGTCTTCAAACTAATACCGTCTTTCGGAGGTCATAATAGAGCTGTTTTACATAAAATAAAACAGTTATTATGGCCGAAAGAAAGACGGTATTAGAGCAAGGTCCTTGCTGGCGAGAAGACACTATGATCTATGATTGACATAAAGATGTGCGACTGGAAACAGTGGCGCCCCTAGCGGTGATTTAAACGGGTAACTATAGTCGAAAGAGGACTAGAGGTAAGATTTTAACAATGTTAACGCTTAAAAAAGGGAAAAATCACAGACAGCTTCTTCAAACTAATACCGTCTTTCTTTCGGCCATAATAACTGTTTTATTTTATGTAAAACAGCTCTATTATATGTAATGTATTTTCCTTCAAGTACTTTTACACGCAATCATGTAACTATTTATGCGTCATCACCATCACAATGTCACCTGAATTTAATATATTCTTGTTTGTACTCAACTTACATTGGTAGCAGCAGCAGGAGTTCCAGGCTCTCCCTTCGTCCCAGGTACTCCGGGCTCACCTTTCACACCACGCATACCCTATAACAAGAAATATAATAATAACAAAATGTATCAACGTCTGAAACGCAAAACGGTGTAAATAACATTAATATTCGCAGGAAAAAAATCCCAAACGAACACTTTACTGAAAGGTGATTTTCTTGTGAACAGTCATGGTCGCTTAGACTCTTTAGCTTTTGATTGGTTATCATAAACTTACCGGTAAACCTCTGTAACCTTGTTCTCCTTTTAGACCTGGAGGTCCTTGGGGACCCTGAAAGAATAGTACAAAATATAATAAGCACATAAAGAGATCCGATTCTCAGCACTCCATGGATTCACCGTGCGGTCGCCGGGTCCATAGCGTGATACAGAGAGGAACACTGTGACGGCAACTGGGACTTGCGACCCAGATGTAGGTTTAGGGTGGCCACCTTGTGATGCATCAGCGCTCACCTCCACCGTCAGTAGTGTCCCCCCCCCCCCCCCCTACCTATCCAAATTTGGTAAGATCCTATCAATGCCGCTTTTGATATTCGATTTAGTAAAGAGCTTACTGAAGCTCTTGGCAATCCGAGGTCTTTAAGTAAGTTGTACATAGGGATTTAGCTGGAATTCCCCTTGCTCCTACTTCTACGGCGTAGAGTTTAACCACGTAGCCGTTTTTGGTTAACTCGTTAGTCAAGTCAAAGTATTGGTTTGTCTTTATAGTATTTGGAAATGAAAATATGAATAGTTTTATTTAGAGTTTTATGGGGCTTCAAATAAATATAGGTGAACTCACCGTGAGCGGCAAGATGACTGGCGTTGTATTTTCAAACTGAAAACATAATTAACCACCATAAGTTTAGTTGAAATCATCTTACTCATAGAACATAATTTCTATGCTGGGACGATATTAACGGGAAATGCTGTTAAGGTGCGTACAGATCATGTAACATGTTGTATAACTTGTGTTATATAACACGTCCACATTATCTAACATTGTTTTATAACTTTGCAACATTGTACTAACTTCAGTGTCTACATTACTGAAACATGTTATATAACATGTTATGCTATATAATGTGTACGCACTGTTAGGATGCTGCTGGATGATCTACATTCAACGTAGGTGTGGTATCATCCAAAAATATCATCTCAAAATGCCAACTTCGCAAAATAACAACCGCTCGCAAATTGCTAACTTCGTGGAATGTTAACGTTTCTAAATGCCAACTTTGCGGAATGCCAACTTCGCGTTATGCCAACTTTGTGGAATGCCAACTTCGCGGTATGCCAACTTCTCAAAATGACAACTTAGTGGGTAACGGTAGCTTAGACTAGTATGCGGCGGCTAAAAAATAGATATACTACTTTGGTACAAGTTTGACACATTCTATATATCCCATAACATACACACATTGACAGTTTAAAGGCAATATTGAGATTAGTTTACTCACACATAACGCGTATTTCGAGCCGTCGCGTCGCTGTTTTCGCCGTTTGTGATTAATTTTGTTAGAAATACTGTGTCTATACCACAGAACAGCTAACTTTTCTGTGGTCTATACAGTAATATAGTCAAAGTTAACTTGATAATTTGACAACGATATTCACATTGTCATTGGCATTGTACTTTTTAATTAGCTTGCCCGTATGCAAGAATGTATATTAACAAATACAGTTTGTAACTATAAACTCAAATGTAGGAGGAGAATTTTGAAATACATACCCTTGGACTCTCTGTGGCTATCAGCTGTTGAGGCGGCTCCTGAAAAACACTAAATATTACTACCATTTTAAATGCACAAGTCCGGATTGATGGATGGTTGATCGACGATGCATTCCATCCATGGAACTAATAAGCTCTATGTTTTGATATAACAAATAAGTGGTTTTTGAAGGGAAATTCATGGTCAACGCGAGGGTAAAAAAATGCTAAAAACTTGCTCGTCGTCAAAATGAAATTTTGAGGTCTACACAATTAGCTCTTAATTTGATAATCAGGGCGAGCGAGATCCCAGTGAGCATTGCGCTATTTTGTGGTACACTGTACTAAAAAACTATCACGCCATTGATTTATATTGTTACTATAGGCTTTAACCATAGATTGATATTGTTAAATTTAATTTAATCTAGATGTGTTATCTGTCATTAAATATGATCTTATAACTATTAAAAATGAACACTAATAATTTTGTATTCATTGGATAGAATGAAAACCTAAGGGCCCCTCACAAAACTAAGCTTTTTGCTAGAATGATATACTTACAATTTCATCACAGCTGTGTTCAGTCAAGTTGTATCGGTAACAGCTCAAAGAAAGCCACTGTAGATCTATCTGAAAATAAAATCATAATTCTTGGTATGTTTTTATAGTTCCATGCTTCTTATTATTCGTCTTTTTGTGCAACTTAGGTGCTAACAAGCATACGACCTATCTGACAGAAAACGGGTATTATGGACATCATTCTCACTGTAAAAACTTCATAACATAATACACTTATTTTTTTGCACCCGAGTGCACCTGATCCAAGCTGAGGGAGCTGAGTTTGGTATGTCGGACTCAAACCGGCAACATTACTCTGCTTGCTTCTAGCTGCCTCTAGCATCAGCTAACTTTTCGCGATTTGGATGTCTTGGTAGGCCAAAATTTTAAGCGTTCATATTGATTTCTGCATAAGTATTATATATTTCTTTAACGGCATATTAAACACTTACCGGTGCCGGAGTGCCATCGTCATTTGATACTATGGTAACAGTTGTAGCATTAATGAAGTTCTGAATCTCAATTTCTGCAGGTTGCAACTGTAAAGATAAAATTTTACTTAAAACTGATGGATGGCTATAAAATAATGCGATTTGATCATATATCTAGCCCATTCTCCGTATTTCAGGTACATTCGTTTGAGATTTGGACGCTATGTTCTATTTTGGGCCCTAAGAAACCAGGTGGGACATACTCCGCCATCTTAGCGTTAAGTCCCGGTCGCATTCGAGGCTGGATCTTACATAGGTACTCTAGATATATAGGAAACGATTTGAAACCAACCTCAATACAATCCACAGCAATATGCACCGTGTTGTTCGTAACCGCCGCGTGAATTTTATGCCAGCCAGGAGTGAATATCTGAAAAATGGGATTGATTAATTAGTCATACACTGAACAAACTGACTCATTCACACTTCGTAATATACGAGGACGTAAGAATAGGAAGTGAAGTATATATAATGTTTTACATGTGTTATCCCAAAGAATACTGTTCTTATAACAATACTCCTTTAACCTCGTTAAGATAACTAAATAATTTAACTTAAAACTGGAGGAAAAGAAAGGAATGAAGGAGGAACACGACTCCAAAAGGATCTATTGACTGAGGAAAGTAAGTAGGAACAAGATAATGCAACCCATTTTCCTTTACTGCAAGTGATAGATAATCCTTTTATTGCAAGTGATAGATAGATATATACTAGCTGTTGCCCTCGGCTCCTCCCGCGTGGATGTTGGTTATCACGACCAAACATACCTAGCTTATGACCTGGCTCAAGGTCTAATCTACCCCAAATTTAATCAAAATCAGTTCAGTGGTACCTCTGTGCCACCGAACTGATTTTGATATGTGCAATTCAGTCTGTTTGTCTCTACATACAGACAGACAGATGTACTTTCGCATTTATGATATTCATATTAGTAAGGAGGATTGTTTTGACTATATTATTAAGGGTACAACTTATTGTAAAAAACATTTCTTTCTTACCTCAAAGCTACTAAACAGAACTCTATCCCCTCTGTAGAAGACAGCAATTTTTTTGGTAGCAGGCAACAGGCTTAAAGAAAACAATAGTCGCTTGGCCTTCGCCCTAACCAGACTCCAGGGACGACGGTGGCCACGGGCATTAAATGTGCCAATGACAGTGAAGTGTGGAGGCAAGCCGGAAGGGAACACCTGTCTGGAACGAAATAATCAATCATCTGCCCAGTTCTAAAACATCACGTCGTCGTTCAAAAGATTTTCTTAACAAATTATAAGAGTGAACATTAGTAGGCTATATCTAGTCATCATCATCATCATTTCAGCCATAGGAAGTCCACTGCTGGACATAGGCCTCCCCTATAGATCTCCTAGTAGAATTGACTAATTTAGTCCAGTATGTCTGATCCACAAGACAAGATCCATAGTGGATGGTGGTCGCATTGATGTTATTTTATAATTACAGTTAATATAATGCCAACTAACGCAATTGAAATCCGCATATCTGTGCGAATGAATAAACGAGCCATTTGCGTAGAGCACGTGTTTGCCTTATCGACTTGTATAGAAACAAACCACTGCAAGTTCACGTAGTTTTGCATTGAAGAATTTTGGAGATCATTTACGAAATTACGACTTCGTAATTGCTAGCGATCTACCGTCTGTGACAGTTGCTGCCTGAGCAGTTCTCGGTTCCGCGTGGCAACACTCCACAGCCCATCCACCACCATCCACTGCAGTCCACGCATTGTCTACCTAACCACGTCCACCATACCCCGCGGTGGGGCAAACACCACACTTCAGTCTGCCTTTGAGAGAATAACTATATAAACAATAGAAATAGGTAGTTCTATAAAAAACTTACAACAAAGGCTTGCTCAGATTCGCGTCATTTCCTATACTGTAGGCTTTTTGTAGATACTGAGAACCCTGGACTTGTGTGACACCTTTCGTCTTTGACTGATCCAACTCGTACACAGCTATGAGATCTACCGTCCTGATGAAGTCCACATGACCAGTCAGGTTTGTGGAGCACGGCGATATGGTGGTCAGAGGTGATATGGTGGTCGTTGTGATGTTTTGGTCAAAGGCTTCTGCGGTAGAAAGACAATATTAAATTCTAACATATTTTATAACGGTCATGTCAATATCACTTCACCTGGCTTGTTAATAAGCTAAAGAAAGAAAAGAAAAGAAAGAAAAGACGTTTATTAAACACACACATAAAAAAATAAAAATAGAAAAAACATACATAATAACACCCACAAAAATAAAATAAAAACACAGAAACATAGTTACATACCTAACAATACTATATAGTAGCAGTAGGAAAAGTAAAGTAAGGACGCTGCGCACCGCCATGACTCATCACTAGTAATGCGAGCGCATGGCGCGCACGGGTGATCAGTGTCGACCGCTCCACGTCGATGCACGCACGCGCCGCAAGTCACAAATCGAGCCATCGCGGACGCAGACAGAGCGCCGACACAGCGCACCCATAGTGCCTACCTATGCATAGATGAGCCAACGACCCGTGTATTGACCAAGATACACGAATTCGAAGTGGCGCCCGGGGGGGAACATTCCCAAGCTCACGGAATCGCTGGCCCACCCACAACAATACTTGCACGTAGCACCTGCATCTCCCACCCCCGCCACCAGCCCTAAAAGCGAAACAGCGGCGCCGCCGGTCCCACCAGCAAGTCTAATGGCCATTCCTTAAAGGTAAGTGACATTTCCATTAAGTTTTATTTTCCGTTTATACGGTCAGTAGTAGGTAATACTTAAGTGCAAATTTTATTTTAGGCCACAAACCGCCGAGTGCCCAGCGACGCGGCTCCACGCAGGCAGCATGAACAAGGAAGGGAAATGCCAATGCCAAGAAGTTAGCAACCGTGCGGTCCCCGCGACGTCACACATGATTTTATAAGAACCTTAGCAAGTATTTAAAACAACTTTCCCTGCATTTAAATCAATAGATATTATGCGTATGTCGGTGTGGAGTGTGTGTTCAAATGGCCACAGTTCAGCTAAATGCTACAGATTTGGTACAATCTGCAGCGCTGGTTTTCAACCGTAGCCCAGCCCAGCCAGGTAACTTGCTGTATCTACATTGAACAACTATATTACTCACGTAGGCATTATGCACACAAGAAGTAGGTACATAGGTATGCCCGCGGATATACAAACCTATAAGTTCAGATCATGTTGGATCACACCATATAACAACAGTCAAATGCATATAGCACGTTTATACAATTTCAAGATTGTATAAACGTGTATAAACGTGATTTATATGATTATCAGTAATTTCTCGATACCTACCTTAAAATTTGAAATTTGATGTGTATACGTGTGAAATTATTTCATTTGGTCTTTATATTCCTATGAATTTAGTCAGTATATTCCTATGAATATGTACTTATTCCGCAACATCCAGCAAAGGTTTCCTAGTTTTACGGTTACATAAACAACATGCGGGGGTAAAAAAAAAAAAAAAATAAAAAAAATAATAATAATAATAATAGTTATTCAGGCAGAACGAAAAACTCAAAACGAGCAATAAAGGGTCTATTACGGACTTGTTTTCTGGGCATTAAGTACGATATTTCTGTACCTAACACGGAAGGCATGTACACCTGTTAGCCTTCTAAGAGGCGGAGGAATATCATTCCATATCTTACTAGCCCGATATCTGAAACTACCCTGAAATGCTGCAGTTCTGTGCTTCTGCACATGCAGGTTTAAACGCGACCCTCTTGTCAAATACCTACTATTTTCGTTGAGCCATTTTAGCTTAGAGTACAGGTATAACGGTTTTCCTGTCTTGACAATACCAAAAAGAAGCGTTGCTAGATGTAATTCTCGCCTGAACTTCATTTTCAACTTATTTTTATTGTTCAGGTATGGCGTCACGTGACTTCTTGGTGGTATATTATAACAGAAGCGCGCGCACGCATTTTGCACCCTCTGAATCAGATCGGCTGTTTTCGCCAGCAGTCGAGGGCCGTAGACTACGTCCAGGTAATCGAATTTGGATAGTACCAAGGTGTCGACTAGTCTCTCACGGAGTTCAACACTGAGGTAGCTTCGTATTCTGTATAGCAGCTTCAACCTATAAAAACAGTTCCTCACGTTATTCGCTATATGGCGTTCGAACCTCAGTCTCTCATCCATCAGCAATCCCAAGTTTCTGGCCTCATACACACGCTGAATAGGGACGTTATCAACATAAATTACTGGTTGCTGGTTATTGACCATAGCAATTTGGTATTTGGAGCCAAGTATCAGATACTTAGTCTTGGCTGCATTCAATGTAAGCGTATTCTGACGAGCCCAACAGCAAATATTATGCAGATCCTCGTTTACCCTCACCATGGCTTCCTGTAGTTCAGTAGCCTTGAAGGAGAAGTAGATCTGGACGTCATCGGCGTATAGATGGAATCGACAGTGTTTTATGACCTGAACAATATCGGCACAATAGAGAACAAACAGTAAGGGCCCCAAAACTGACCCCTGCGGCACACCTCTACCCACCTTTTCTAGAGTAGAACGTAGTGTAGATCCATCACTATGCTGGGTTTCCACATACTGTGTCCGGCCACTTAAATATGAATGGAACCAGTGTATTGTATTACTGTCAAACCCATAATACGCCAACTTGGAGAGCAAGAGGGCAACGTTAAGACCGTCGAAAGCCCTAGAAAAATCCAGTAAAATCAGAACAGTTGCCATGCCGTGGTCCTCAGCAGCCAGAATATTATCGGTAACATCCAGTAAGGCCGTTGCTGTACCACGGTTCTTCCTAAAGCCTGACTGCGCGTCCGGTAATAGATTACGCGTTTCAAGGTAGTGCCGTAGTTGTGCCGCAACCACCTTCTCCAATATTTTAGACAAGCAAGGCAAGATACTAATTGGACGAAGGTCTCTAGTATCGTGGACCTCACTACATTTAGGTATTGGCTTAACAATCGCTGTTTTCCAGCTAGTAGGGAACTTTGAAGTCACAATAGACCTGTTAATCATAGTGGTGATTACACTCAATGTTTCCGGGACCAACATGACCAACATTTTCAGCGACACTCCATCAATCCCCACCGCATTCGAACGAAGCTCTGCTATTATTTTGAGAATTGCTGGAGAGTCAACAGGCGTCAGACCAAAAGTATAATCGCCAAATCTGTTGTACTCAAAATATGTGAGTGTGGACATAGGGACGCCCGTATCGCCAGGAACATTGAGAAAATGCTTGTTGATCTCATTTGGGTCATTTAGATAATCAGGAATATTTGTACATTTGTGTGGATAAAGATTGGCTTTTATATTTTTCCACATAGTCTTGGGGTTCCTAATGTTATCGTCTATTTGTAGCTTGAAATAACACTTCTTTTCATTATTTACGGCTATTTCAACCTGCTTCTTAAGCTCCTTGTAGTAGACCATATGCGACTCAATCCTGGATGACCTAGCCCGCGCCAAGGCTGCATCCCTTAGTCTGATCATATACTTTACGTTGTCCGTAAGCCAAGGAGTTGGTCGGTCCCTTACAATTCTCTTCTTCACCGGAGCATGCAGCTCGAATAAGAAAATTATTAGCTTAGTGTAGTCCTCCACAATATCGTCAACATCCTCCAGACACAGTAAACGATCCCACCTGCAAGAGCCCGCGTCCACATTAAACATATTTAAATTGATGTCATGTAACGGTCTGTATGTAATCACCTTTGGTGGGATTCTGGGTTTACGGAATACAAGTTCACATTCAATGAATGCATGTCCGTTCAGTTTCCCGGCAGAATCCACAGTCGTACTACGCACCCTCGCATTTGTACAGCACACGTCAATAAGCGTCTGACTGTGATCCGTAAAATGCGTCGCGTCCCTTACATACTGTGTCAACCCCGTGCAATGTAGAAATGTGAAAAATCGTCTAGTATTTGCCTCTGCTTGCTTAAACAAGTCTATATTGAAGTCACCCATTAGAACAATGTAGTCATAGTCAGAGAAAGAGCCGATGGAGTCGGTCAGCGCATCCAGAAACTGTCGAACATTACCTGTAGGTGGGTTGTAACCCGTGCCCACTATGATTTTATTATGGTTTACTTTGACCCTAACCCACATCTGCTCCACTGTGGGGTGCACCGGATGTATACATGCCTTCAGATTCAAGCCATTTCTACAGTAGAAACCAACACCACCCCCTCGATCTGCTATATGGGATACAGGGCGAGGGGTGTGTCGCAACCTGTATTCCGGCACGAATGGCGCACGCCCCTCTTCCCCGCGTCGTAGCCATGTCTCATTTATAGCCAATATGTCTACCTGATGACGGTCTATCAGCGCTAAGATATCGGCATGGTTAGTTCCCAAGGAGCCCGGGTTAAACAGTCCAACTCTGAAAAATTTGCTAGCCATTGGGATTCCGAATGGGGAATTTATCTACAGTATGTTCCATTTTCACCCAAATTTCACATTCATACACATAATACAAGAAATATACACAATTTATGCACTCATTACTACGCATCAAAACCCACTCGTATAATACACCCAAGACAACATAGTACACACAAACAATAAAATAGATCACAGGTGTCACCTGGAGTTGCCAATAACAGTCAATACAATACAACAACATAAAAACTGCACAAAGGAATGCGCAGCTCGGCCTACGCAAATGAGTCATCAACACACACACTCCACGCCGACACAGGCCTGCAAGTACCTCTCGCTCGACCCGGCACACCGCCGATACGAGTAGTAATTGTTTGTTTACAGTTGAAACTGACAAACATGAATGCGCACTATATATTATGCATATACATAAATCATATGGACTTGTAAACAACAGCTTGTAGCTTGTAATTATTGTAAATATTGTGGATATTGTAAATAGTGCTCCTTTTGTTAGTTGTAAATAGTAAGTTACTGTAAGTATGTTGTAAGTTGTAAATAGTATACTAATTAGCCCATATTCATTATTTTCCTTCTTATACATAGCATAGATTATCATGTAAAGAACAAAAACTTGTCTATAAAATATAAAACCTAAAACTATACGGTTAAACCGAGCCCGTACCAAAAACCCGCCCCAGGTCTGCTTCATTACGTATGCTGTAGATTGGTTTGCCCTCATCTTGCCTCACCAGAATACGCCCGCTTCTGATCCAGACAAACCTCCATTGCATCTTCTTACGCACCTCACGCACCTTGAAAAGCAGATGCCGGTTATGCTTGGTCAGTCGCTCGTTCAAGTAGAATGGGCTGGGAGTCCCCCCGAGGCCCAAGTCAGCTGTGTCTGTACCGCGCCGCACACGCGCATTCCTTAGTAGGTCGTCTCTCACAGTTCGGCGCGTCAGACGCACCACGAGGGGGCGGGGGCGACCGGGCGTCCCGTTCGCGCTGCCACTGCCGCGCAAGACCCGCGGACCCACTCGCTCAGCACTCACAATATCTCGCTCATCCAAGGTCATGCCCAACTTGGCAGCTACTAAGCTGACCACATGCACGGGGTTTTCTCCATTGCTCTCTGGGAGATTTGAAATCTCCACATCGTTGGCCAACAATAGCTGGTCTCGTTCATTGAGCTCTGCCCTAAGCTCCTCCACTACGTTTTCCAGCCGCCCCGGTGCACTCGGCCCCTCCTCAAGCTTGCCTTCCAGTAGGCTTACTCTGGCGTCCAATAAGTCAAGGCGGGAGGCATTCTCGCTAAGCGCTGCCCTTAGCTCCTGGACGTCCTGACGCAGTAGGCGCAACAACTTAAGCTCCTCCTGCACTTGGGCCATTTGCTCCCGGAAAAGCCTCAGCTCCAGCGCCAAGTCAACTGGCTTGCACACGTTGCCAATAGGTGGGGTGGATTCCTGACACCGTGAACGCTCCCCCCCCTCCAGCTCGCCCGGCGATGATCCCGCCTCGGCAATATTTTTAACGGGAGTATCAGACCGGTTATCCCTAGGTTTATTTTTCTGACATTCCGGGCACGACCAGTTGGGCTGCCTGGCTACCTTCGCGCCACCTACACATGTCATATGATAAGCGCTTGGGCACGTAGCACAGACAGCGCCATCTTTATTCATAAACCGGCCGCACGCCTTACAGTTCATAGTACTATAATTTTATTGATTGATCGCTTTTACTCGTACGTCAGGCGACCCAGTAGTACTGCACTGAGTAGATAGATGTCGCTGCGCCCAGTAATTAGCTTGCGCTCAGCTGTTTACCAGCTGATTACGGGTAGGTATTTATGTGATGATAATATAAACACCCTCACAATGACCAAGGATACTCAATAATTCTAATTATAATTGCACTTTAATGTTACAAAACACCGCACTATGTTATTCACTTTGTTCACACGAGTATATCTGAGTATCTGGCACAACCACTACGAGTTTTAGCGATATGTATGTATCGAAGTTAATATTTTTTTTTCTTTTAGTACGTAAAGCACCGGTTCAAAAGTTATCTATTTCCTTGGAGATAAGAATAACGCAGCACTCGGAAAACGTTACACCATATGTGCCATTGATTTCACCACTACTTTATTCACATTTAGATTTAAATAAAGCCTATTATCAATTTTTCCAAGACTTTTATTTACTGAGCTTAATAAAGTTAAACCGTCACGATACAGCGCCACCTAGCGGACTCTTTTACTCTTTTACTTTTTACTACTAGCGGACTTTTTTAAAGGTCTCATCAATGAGGGTCACCATTATTGATAGATACTAATAATGCTACAAAAGTCGACGGTCGACCTACAATATTGGCATCAATGGCATCCCTTTGACAGATGTGGGAAGCACCTCCTTTTAGCTGGAGTTTCCAACATCTCTTCCGCAAGAGACTTAACGTAGACCAACTGAAGGTATTGCAGGGCCCCACGTTGGGCGCCATTTGTAACTTCTCTTTGATTATTCTGCGAGTTATGTCGGTAACAATACTCCATCCGGTTAGGTAATCTCTGTCTACCCCAATGATAAAGATGCGTGATTTTATAATTAAGTAAGTAATAGCAAAGTATAAATTCTATACTTTGGTAATAGATAATGACAAATTGGTCACCATCTATTTAATACATCTTTTAATAAGGCTTTTTACGTAAACCTATTCTGGTGAAACCTCGTAAAAAAAAATGGCCAGACCGATATATTACTGACAAACAAACACAGCCCCAATAAATAACAAGAGGAAAAACGTCTGACCTAGGGATGCACGTTACGATGCGATTTTTGTGAAGATCGATTCAAGGGAATACGATCTAGCGATTTTTTGAATCGATTCACTTCAATACGATCTTCATTCGAATCGATTCAAAAGTATAGTGAATCGAATCCTTTGGATCGTATTACCGACAATGTATTACTGTGAAGATTTATTATTTTTAATAAACAAAGTTCGATTATAAAGTAATGCCGACACCTTAAATTTATTTATGTTTCGCTATTCATTTGTAATTTATCTTAATCATCATAGTCTGCAATGTTTATTTTATGACGGTACGAAGCGAAGCAAGCAAATCGATAGGCAAAATAATGAAATATGATGAAGGTGGTTCAGAAAAGTCATCGTTGATTTTATTTTGCTTTGGTCATGTCATTTATGCCGTACTAATTACCACCTATCGCCGTATTATTTGTGCTATTGTGCTTTACCGATGGCTCCACCTATCAAATCCAGTGTGTGATCTAATTTTGTCAAGACTGATAATGTTGGAAAATGCAAAATATGTCAATGTGTCGTAAAAACAAAAGGTAACATGACAAACCTTTCTAACCACATGAAAAGGCATCATCCGTTGTCTTCGCAAAATAATGAAAAGAGAAATATAAACGTGAATGCAATGAATAATTTGGATACTACTACTACGTTAACTTACGTTAGTCTAAGCGCGCACTGCTATTTTTTTTCGTTGTGATTTTTTTTTTTTTTTTTTTTTTTTAATAAGAATATTAGCAACCGAAATTACTAATATTCCCGTTAACCCCTCCAACTAAGCTAAATTGCTTGTGCTAGGAGTGGGTTCACGTCGGTAGTGTAATGGCCAGGATTCGAACCCGGGACCTCTCGATCGTAAGGCCGACTCCTTAACCACGTATTTAACGATTTAACGATTTATTTTCGCGCTGAAAAAATATTCATATTAAGTAAGTGCATTTAAATAGGTAGATATATATTATGTACCTTATTTTATGTTTAAAAAAGTAAAATTTTTGATTTTGTTTTTTCTTTTTTAGACTTCACTAAAGTTTAAATTTGTGTAAAAATAATGTTTTATTTGTTAAATCTAATGCAAATTTTGATTCGATTTTTGAATCGATTTTCATGAAATCGATTCAAGACAATACGATCCGATCCACGAATCGATTCAAGGGCTTACGATCCATTACGATCCAAAAAATCGATTCAAAGAGAAAAATCGTGCATCCCCTGACCGGTCAACGTGATAGGCCGCGTTTTATTCTCGTTTCCAGCCGTAAATTACTTTGGTTTCACAAATAAATACTGCTATAAAAATAAGGAAAGGTATTCTAGAGCACTTCGTTAATAAATCAGTTTGATTTTATCCAAAACAGAATGATTTATGTATCAAAATAAGACGGACAGGATGAAAAAGCAATACGTTCAGTAATTGGAAAGCATATTAAGATTACTGACAGTACCTAGTCAGACAGTCTTACCCACGACTGGGTCGAATGAAGATTAATTCGATTGCCTAATAATAACTGAGGCAGGCTAGTAGGTACCATAACAATAAAAGAAAGAGGCATTTGGGTGACAAGCTTGGTCAGCTTCATGCAAAGGTGGTACTCATCAACTCGCCACGTATTGAGAAGAGGTTCCTCTCTCTGGAGCCCTAACTACTGGTAGCTGGGTCCCTGTATCCGATGGCGGTAGGTACTATTTTTATATTTCTTAAGTCATTTTAAGTACCTTTGAAATATAACTTACACGTATAGTATATTGAATTAATAAAGAAAAAACGTTACAAGACCACCTTGTTACAGTCATATGTATACTAACCTGTTTGTCCATTACTCGCCCGGAATGTATATGTCACAAATATGAAGATGATAAACCTGGAATCGACAAAAAACACAATAATTTTAGCTACAATGGAAGTTCACCAGTTCCCATGGATACCACAGGACCCTGTCGTTTTTTTTTTTTCAAAGAATATCAGTACCTATCCGGTATTAATTACTGGTATTCCCCTAATTCCCCTAACTAAGCTAAATTGCTTGTGTTAGAAGTGGGTTCAAGTCGGTAGTGTAAGTAGTGACCAAGATACGAACCCTTTCATAATTAACTCTTTAACCATTCCCATACGACCCTCGATTTTGAAGAAGCTACGTCGCGAGTCGGTTTCGAAACCACGTGTGTTTCATCCGGTATTTCCACGCTGCAACATCGTACCTACATGTTACCTACCACTATAAAGTAAAAATGAAAAGAAACCATTTTGAGCAGAATAATCAAGCTGAAGTGGCAGTGGGTTGGCCAAATCTGCCGAAGGGCAGGGCCGTTGGAGCAAACGAGTCCTAGAGTGGAGACCGCGCGTAGGAAAACGGAAGGTGGGACATCCCCTAGCCAGGTGGACCGACGACCTGCGAAAGGTGGCTGGGACGGACTGGATGCGGAAGGCGGAGGATCGGCAAACGTGGCGCACATTGGGAGAGGCCTATGTCCAGCAGTGGACTGCAGGCTAATTGATTGATTGATTGAAAGGGTTTTCCTTTTTAACTTATGAAGATGTCACAATAAGTCATTATAGCTATTTATTCTTTAGCTACCGACCCAACATTGACCCTCCATACATTATCGATGCATGAAATAAATTGAAACATCAGACGCGTTCTACTTCCACCATCGAATCCCGATACCCGTAGGTCAACAGATAATTGATCTTATGTGATGTCCTACTTGGGATGACCTTCATCAGTCAATGCATACGTGAGCCAATTTGATGATTTCTTTAACAGTCTGTGACGTCAAATCAGTTGATATAAATATGATAGGTCAATGTTCGATTTTGACGTGGATACATCTTTTGCAGCTGAAGTGGCAGTGGGCTGGCCGTATTTTGTCGAAGGACCGATGGCCGATGGAGCAAACGAGTCCTAGAGTGTAGATCGCGAGATGGCAAACGAAAAGTGGGACACCCACTAGTCAGGTGGACTGACTGGAACAGAATGGATGCCGAAGGGGAAGGGAGAGGCCTATGTCTAGCAGTGGACTGCAATGGGCAAAAATCGACAGTTAATGCACGTTTATACCGCGCAGTCACCACGACTCACTGCTGCGATAATAACGGCGCACGCAATTGTTTAAAGGAATAGGGATTCGCATGAGCAATGACGATAATAGAGTTCAGTGGCAATAACGCATTCGGCATTATCAACCGATAATAACGCATCTGTGGGTTTGAGGCTTTATACAATAAACAACAGAACACCTAAGTCCTACTTAGGTGTCCTGTCATCCATGTATGGTGCAATCGATAGCATCGCGAACAAAGCGGTTCTGTAATTCCTTTCTTTGTCGTACTGAAACGTTTTAGGTACCCTTCTTCCTACATTTCCGGGTTCTTTAAGTGACTAAGACTAAGCACCTGTCGAGACCATCAAGGTAGGTAACACCCAAGGAGGACAGAATGTAATTAGGTCCATGGATGAGACCACTATTCTAGAGACAGCAAAGGAATTCGAAGGGTGATCACGACTAGGCCTTGTTACTTTTTTATGTGTATCTCCATATACAGATACGACTTCATTTTCAATTTTATAATAGTAAGGATGGTTATCTGCTCAATGTATACGACATACACACATACACACCAATAAACTCTTGCAATATAGAATAGATTACTAGATACCGCAACAATGTGTAATGTTACTAGGAAGATGAATTACTCAGGAAACGTATGAGTCAATGTTGAATGCAGCCGCACAATAATTCTACGACTTACAATTCGGAGATGTTGTGATATTCTCATTGAATTCATTCGGCTCGTTAGTGATGAACGACATTAATCATTCTATATTATGTATTTTAATCGGCTATGAGAAACGACGATGGTTTCTTCTGTTGACAACTTTGTGTGTTATGTTATGCTATATTTCCGCCATTTGTGAATCAGTTTCAATCATTCTTTTTTGAATATTCTCGATGTGCCTATACCCCATTTAGTCTAACTGCAATACTTCAGTATCGCCAATAAGTTATGGAGGTCAGGTGGCAGTCACTTCATGAACAATATCAAAGTTCAGTAGGTAAGTAGCGTCGCGTCGTCGTTAAACTGGATAAAATGCACCCCGGACTCCAAGGTGAAAGCTTCGGATACAACCGGGATTAACCCTAGGAGGATGCTAATAGTACAGTAGGTACCCGGCGAACTTCGTACCGACTTATTTTCTGAGCCCGTTCCCGCTGCATATCTCTAAATTTATCAGTGTTTCTCTACAATATTATGCATGTATTATACATATAAACCTTCCTCTTGAATCACTCTATCTATTGAAAAAAACCGCTTTAAAATCCGTTGCGTAGTTTTGAAGATTTAAGTAGGTATACATAGGGACCGACAGACAGCGACAGCGAATTTGTTTTATAATACTAGCTGACCCGGCGAACTTCGTACCGCCATATTTTCCGCCCGCGTCGTATTATCTGTAAATTTATCAGTGTTTTTCTACAATATTATGCATGTATTATACCTACATATAAACCTTCCTCTTGAATCACTCTATCTATTAAAAAAAAACCGCTTCAAAATCCGTTGCGTAGTTTTGAAGATTTAAGCATACATAGGGACGGACAGACAGCGACAGCGACTTTCTTTTATAATATGTAGTGATGATAAGTCTTGCCAATTGTACCAATAAAAGCCATCAAATCAAAAAGAGGAAGAGTAAGCGGTCCCGGACTCTTAAGTGAAAGCCTCGGGTGCAACTAAGAACAACTATATAATGATGAAGATGAGGTTCAAGTACCAATTTAAAGTTCTCGAAGGAACTTTAAGGGTGAACGCAGATCTAGCCACACCGCACGCACCGCAGACACCGCATTCCGAATTCTTTAAATGAAGTTCTATGCAACCTCGCACCATACCGCGCCGTAGTCGCCGCAGTAGCCAAAGCAATCGCATACAAAAGCGATGACTGCGGCGACTGCGGTGAGTGCGGTGCGGCTAGGTCTGCGTTCACCTTTAATTGTCATCATTGTACAGTCTCCGCGCCAATGGTGGTGACTCCATCACCACCACTGGCGCGGAGACTGTCGTAGACTGTCCTCTCGGAGTTCTTAGGTTAGGTCAGAAATCATTCATTTCCATACAAGTTATAGGTATCTACCTATAAGTCAAAAAAGAAGGAGAGGGGACCCTGGGCTCCGAGGTGGAAACTTTGGATGCAATCGCGAATAACACTAAGATGAAGATAATGAAGTACCCTTCTACACCATCATTTAGGTCTGCAGTCTCAGCGCAAGAGACAAAGTAGTAGGTACTTCACTGTGCAGTAGTGGATTACTGGTATTTACCTACCAATGTCATTCTTGCTTACTTAACCGGTATTGTTATTAGTAGTTTAGTGGTTAAGGTGTCGGGCTTACAATCGAGAGGTGCCGGGTTCGAAACCTGACCAATACACTACCTACGTCAAGCAATTTAGCTTAGTAGGAGGGGTTACGTACTACTTACCTATGCTAGTAATTCTAGTAACTGTGTAACTCTTATAAACAAAAATTAACAATATTTTACAGTCACCATCAGATATATCGTAGCAAACAAGGTGACTTCTGGTATTTAAACTATCACAGTTGTTGTAACAGCGCCAAATATCAGATAGGTACCTACTCAAAACAATACATTTCTGAACAGTTAAAATGTTAATAAGTTATTTTATTAATTTGAATTTGTAGTGTAACTAACTGACATCGTAACTGTACAGAAGCATTTGTTATATCTGATGGCAACTGTACATTTTACCTATTGTCAAATTAACCGTTAACTTTCTATAGGTAGGTACTTAAACACAACTTACCTAAATCCCTCCATATTATAACGCACTCCCGTAAATATTGCAAAAGTACATGAATACGGAAGCGCACTCCTGCGCACCGCCACCGAAGCTTAACGAGTTCTTACTGAGATTTATCTCCGCATACTGATGGAAGTTCATATATCAATTTATTCGCCTGACAGACGGCACACTGCCACAATTGAATACTAGATGAGTAACTTCTTATGCGAAACAATTTGTGTGTCGACTGTCGAGCTGGGTTCTGTGGTAATTGAACAAAGACGCCGACATATCGATAGTAGGTGCTATTATCTGTTCTGTGATATCGGTCTGTCGCTAGTTAGGAGCTAAGGAATGTTCATTAACATTGCATAGAGATCTGTTAAGATATTGCAAGGAAAACCAGCAGGACCTCGATTCTGCTGAAGCATGTACACATTGTGACTATTGTGAGGATTTTGAATAAAATATTTTTCTTTCTTTCTTCCTTTCTTTCTTTCTAAAAAAACCTTTAATTTTAGATTTTAAAGCAATGCCGTGCTTTTTGTGGAGTGAATGAAAAAGTGTAATGAAACTCTTTTCATTTAATATTTACTTTTACTTTTGGACTTCAAGTTTATAGCAATAAAGTCTATTGAATCTCTTATCCTAGCGTTAATTCCCAGTCGCATCCGAAGCTTTTCAGCTCGGAGTCTGGGGTCAGCTTTACCGTCTTAACTACAGATTTGGCTAGACCTCGATATTTTTTTTCGTGAAGCGATTGCCATCTGACCTCCACACAGGGGCGTATTTAAAGATTTGGCGCCCCGGGCCACTTAGGTTTGCCGCCCCCTATGCAGGCGCGGTCCGAGGGGGGGGGGTCACAGGGGACATGACCCCCCCCCCAAACCATGCACGTCATATTGAAAAGTCCCAGTACGAGGGGAGGGGGGGGGGTTAAATTTCTTAAGGAATTTCCGAAGTGACCCCCCTCCCAAAACTTCAAGCTGCGACCGCGCCTGCCCCTATGTGACGTTCGCGTTCACCGTTAGCCTGCGCCCAAGGGGCTGACACAAAATAGGGGTCCGTCAGAAATTGCTGGAGATTTTCAAGCCTGATTCGTGAGATCTCTATCTTATGGTGCGAGGGAAGTGACTTCCATCGATCTCTCCACTAACCCAGGCTCCCAACGAGAATCCCTTCAAGGGGAAATATTTGCATTCCATTCCATTAAAGCGCCCTACGTAGAAGATGATATCGCAACCAAAAATCACTTGAGTACAGCAATAGCTTGTGAAGAATGATGTTTTATGGCTCAAAGGCAACAGCAAAAGCACCGCTTTGGGACCTGGCAGCACTCTAGGCTCTAAAGGCACTCGGATCCCGTTTTGAAGGGCTCTATAACATATGCCTCAAGTAGAGACGGATTCCGAAAATTTGAAAGACAGAAAAACTGGTCCTCTTCTGCAAAGTTACCGTCCGCCTATCGGCTCATTGTATTGATGGACAAGGTGTGCAGTCATGCAGGTGTTTTAAACAAATTATTCCTCGTGAAGTGCCACATCGAGCGCCTTACAGGAGTGAGGCCGAATTTGGTAGACAATAAATTTGGTTATAGTCGGGAGCACCGTGGATGCCAACACGCGCTTGAGGGCCCTGGTGGAAGAAGCAGTGGCACGGCGAGTTGATGCTGGCAGTGTCTATTGTTTCCTACGTCTTTACACCTTGCCATGGAGCTGCATCAGAGCTGCACTCTTTATCCTCGCGTCATTGTCGGGGCTTACTTATCGGTGAAAGCCGGTATCTAACTATGTAGGACAGGGCTTGGTAAGTGAGATATGTGGCGGGGTGTTCTGGCTGGCGCGGATCTGGGGCCGCTTCTGAGGAACATCGGCTAGGACTGGATGGTGACGGCACGAAATCAGAAGTAACCAAGTAAGCCACAGCTGGAGTTACCCAAGTCCTTGGACGTAATTGGTGACTGGATCTGAAGTGGGCATACCTGGTTCTCTTACTTACGAACCCTTTCTGGCCAATTGATGTGTGGGGAGCACAGAGGCTGCCCATACACCACCTGGCAGTCCTTAAATAGACTTCGGATGCAGGTCAGCCGAAGTAACGAAAACCGAATTAGATGGAGTTTCTCAGATAAGGTGGACCCAGGCACCACGGTGTGAATGCGGAACTACAGTGAGGTAGGCGCTAACGTGTGCTGCATGCCTAAGCACGTGTACACCGCAGGAACTCATGGGTGCCTCTGAGAACGCCATCAGGGTGGTTGCACACTGGGCAAACAAAATATGACATATGTCGTCGACTCGACAAAAGGAGAAGATTAGCTCGGATGAGGTGATGCTCGAAGGGGGTTCTCACACGTCTTCGCTGCCGATAACGCGATAGAGGTATCACAGTAGCTTCTCCTACCAGCTGACGCAATGCGCCCAGCTATGGCTGCTTCGGTGAGTTCCTGAGACATACAGATCAGGAGCATACCCCTGCAATGCCACCTCTGCCTGGGCTCCTTCATGTATATGCCACTTCACGCGTTGTATTCTTTAAGCAACCGTCAGAGCGGGAAACCTCTCGCCGCAGGTCCTGGTGCTAGTTATGGCCGTCTGCGAGGGGTGATTATTCCTCGTGAAGTGCCACATGCGGTCTCGGTTTAAAACCGCACACCGTCTCTGTCGGGTCTCAATTATCGGGCGTAAAGTTAGCCAATCAGATATTTCCCTCGCAACCCGGCTGACCTTTTAAGATAGCTCCTTCGGGTGTGGGTAGTCGGTGTCCCCATTGAACCCCGGAAAGGTACGGGTTTCACCGCCGCGTTACCGGTCTAAATATATTGGAGAGAGGCGACCGCACCTGTTGCCCCCAGGTCTCGGGAAACCAGCCGCCCCTTAGCTGCTCTTATCTGTGCTCTCTGAAACCCTATGAGTAGCCATTTACAGCGCCGCTACCACCTCGGCCCTGCGAGAGAAAGGCGCTGCCGTCTTCGGCGCCCAAGCTGCTTGGCCCCAGTTACACCGTACTTGAACGCAAATGTTATTTAGGGTTTTCTAATTTGAATGCAATTAAAATAATGAGTGACTTAGTCATATTGTAACTAAGTAAGCTCCGAAAAAAAAAAAATACGTAATATTTACTCTAATAGGCGCCTTTTAGAGTCAAGATTAAGGAGGGGCGGCGGAACCGCCCCGAGCGTCTATCTCTGGGCGCCTTTGACTTACGGTTTTAAACCGAGACCGCATGTGGCACTTCACGAGGAATAATCACCCCTCGCAGACGGCCATAACTAGCACCAGGACCTGCGGCGAGAGGTTTCCGGCAGAGCCGCCCCGAGCGTCTGTGTCCGGGCGCCTTTTAGAGCAAGATTAAGGCGCCCAAAGATAGACGTTCGGGGCGGCAGGTTGCGAGGGGCGGCGGAACCGCCCCGAGCGTTAATCTCTGGGCGCCTTTTAGAGCAAAATAAGGCGCCCAGAGATAGACGCTCGGGGCGGCAGGTTGCGAGGGGCGGCAGAGCCGCCCCGAGCGTCTGTCTCCGGGCGCCTTTTAGAGCAAGATTAAGGCGCCCAAAGATAGACGTTCGGGGCGGCAGGTTGCGAGGGGCGGTGGAACCGCCCCGAGCGTCTATCTCTGGGCGCCTTTTAGAGTCAAGATTAAGGCGCCCAGAGATAGACGTTCAGGGCGGCACGTTGCGAGGGGCGGCGGAGCCGCCCCGAGCGTCTATCTCCGGGCGCCTTTTAGAGCAAGATTAAGGCGCCCCGAGATAGACGTTCGGGGTGGCAGGTTGCGAGGGGCGGCGAAACCGCCCCGAGCGTCTATCTCTGGGCGCCTTTTAGAGTCAAGATTAAAGCGCCCAGATCAGATCTTCAGGGTCGGCAGCACGAGTGTGACGCCCCTGGTGTTGCATACATAACCACTTTCCATCAGGTGGGCCGCACCGTGTGCTTGTCTGTAAGTGGTATAAAAAAAAAATTAGACGCTCGGGGCGGCTCCGCCGCCCCTCGCAACCTGCCGCCCCGGGCCATGGCCCCCTTGGCCCTAGGGTAAATACGCCCCTGCCTCCACAGCCCAATGATAACATTAGGCGATATCGAAGCTTTGCAGCTAGACCGTTGTTTTTGAATTTTTTAGGGCTCCAACTACCCGTAACGACTGCCATAGATGTTCTTATGGTAACCGGGACCGACGGCTTAACGTGCTCTCCGAGGCACGACCAGACCAATGCAAATACCCATATTTCATGAACACAAATATTTGCAATAAAGTCTATTGAATATCTACCATTTTTGCAGTGTCTGTGGTATGACAGTGGTTTTGCTTTAGCAAATTCGAGGGCCTGATCAGTCTGAACACTTTTAGAATTGGTTACCGGGATAGTCGCTTCTATCGATGTTTCGAAAAGTCGACCCGAACTTATTTGGGAAAAGGTGATGAATGATGTTGACTATTGCCGTCAAACAGGAACGTTTTCATGGTTGTAATGAGCTATAGATAGAATCATGATTGTGGAAACTTATAGTCTCTGGCTACCCCATTGGGGAAGAGATGTGACCAATACCCAAAAGAGGAATTCTATTGAAATATAAAACTACTTTTATCGCGATATATTTGTTATTAACTTATTATTTACTTTAAGCCCGTTTCGTCTACTACCCCAGGACCATGGCTGCTGAAAAGTAGCCGAAACCAGGCGTTACGGCTAAAAGTAAATAATAACAAAAATATCGCGATAGAATCCGCTAAAAAGTAGTGTTATTTCCATGAGTGAGAATCGCGTAGATTCAGACAGTAGGTACCAAGGGTACTCTAATCACCCTTAACCTACCTTCATAGAAACCACGCTGTCAATCATACATTCATACCAGCTTAAATTGGCAGCAATTATCCGATCCATTAATCTTTGGAGCTCCTGGATTAATTCCTCCAGTACTGTGGTCATCGCCCGTCAGGTCCGTATGTTGTAATTAATTAATATGTTGCCAGACCACGTGTTTGGATAGTATTACAATGGTGATGTCACTTGCAAATGTCGCTTAAGTACCTACCTAACTTCTATATTTAAATACAGGGTTATGTACTTTGAAGATGGATTTTCTTTTGACACGCTTGTACTACGGGTCTTTTGTTGTTTTTTGTTCAAAATTTCGTCTACGAAGAAATATTAAGTACATTTCAAAGTAGAAATTCAGTCAGAAGCTATAAAACTGAGCCTTGATTCTGGTAAAGCAGAATCACTGTCACACCATAAAGACTGCGAGAAAATTCCATTTGATTTTAGCCTTTAAAGTGATGTAGTTAAAGTTTAAAATTAAATGGCTTTAAATAATGGGATATAATTTGTACAAAACGCTTGTCCCACTTTTTCCATTTTGCATTTCCATGGAAATAGTGGGATACACCCGAGTGAATGATGTTTTTCATTTAATTTTGTGACTTTAAATCTATAGGAATAAGGTCTATGGCATTTTTTGCAGTCTATGTGGTGTGACAGTGGTTGTACTTTAGCAAAATCGAGGGCCGTGTGCTCCAATCTCTTAGCATGGCGGCATCTTCGGACCTATGATGATGATAAGCTCGCTGCTCTTCCATCAATGGATTTTTGTAATGGATCTTAATGGAAGGAGGGTTCTTCATCATTTTAGCGTTAATCCCAGTCGCATCCGAAGCTTTCACCTCGGAGACTGGTGTCCGCTTTACCAGTCTAACTGCGGATTTGGCTGGACTTCGATATTTTCCGTGAAGCGGCTGCCGTCTGACCTCCACAATCCAATAGCAATATCGAGGTTTTGTAGCTAGACCAGTTGTTGCACTTTTTAGGGCTCCAACTACCCACAACCGGGACCGACAGGAAATTGCTAAGCGAAAATTTTCTCTAATAGACTGACAGCAATGACAACTGACACCACCGGCTCTCTTCAACGGAGAGGTCCCACTGTGTTAAGTACTAGCACTTGTTCAGCAATTCAATTCTTAAAACATGTCAAAAATTGTACTTTTTTTTTATCGTGCGAAAAATCCCCACGAATACCTCTCCCGCCGGAGCCGGAGGAGGGGGTTATGTCGGACTCGAACCGACTAAAACACACGCCGTCTGTGGGCCGTCGGTTGCCGGAGGTGAGATTGTCGTAGCCATATCCCTCGCGGCAGGCGGTGTCAAAAATTGTACTTACAACATTCTACAACTTCGGGGATATTTCTGGTCGCGAGCGCAACAACGGCTTGGCTGTCAAAATTTTTATCAATGTTGAGTTGGAACTTGGATGGCAAAGGCAACAAACTGGCCTAACATCCATTATGTTTTATACCTTCGATATGATGGTATAAAAAAAATGAAATAGATGGGTTATTCAACACCCCGTGGTCAACACTGTTAACATATTAATCTATGCTGTTAACTACTGGGAATGTTTTGTTCTACTGGTTAACAGTGTTGACCAACGCGATATTTTTTTTTTTATTTGTTCTCGCTGGTTAATATAGTCGCCGTGGTCAACACTGTTAACTACTGGGAATGTTTTGTTCCACTAGTTAACAGTGTTGAACAGTGAGACATTTTGTTCCAAATTCGAATTATTGATAAAATGTATGGTTACGTTCTTGCGCTCGCGACTTCGTTCAGGAATAAAGATAAAAATAAAAAATATTTTCCAGATGACTTAAGACAGTTTTAATATTTATTTCATTTAACTATATTGAATTTTTCAACGGTCACGCGTATTTTTTTTAAGTTGTTTAAGGTTAAACCGAGTACAACATATTCCACAAAAATAATAATAACATCAGAAAATAGTGTCAGCATTTTTATAACGCATTAGAAAAGAAAAAAATTGTCTATGAAACAGGAGCAAAGTGCTTGTATATTGGTGCCAACATTATATCCAACATCCTTGTCCAATATTATTTCATTAGTAGTACATAAAATGATCAAGTCTTCACTATTTATTAGTTTATAAGAGCTAATCATATCTAACAATATACATAATAATATTGAACATATACTTATTCCACACGCGTGTAGATTATTATTTAAATTCACAAAAAAATAGCCCTTCAGTGCCTATTAAACGTAAACGGTGCAAAGGCACGGGAACCATCGACAATATAGATTTTAATCTGTCACTACGATGTGTCGTGATATATCAGTAATTGTGACTTGTCAAAGTAGCACAAACCATGTGTTGCCATCTTACCATCTTCCATTTTACCATTTTCATAATTATTGATGGTCAGAAATGAGACGAAAGTATGAAGTGTGTTCTACTTCATTTTTTACGGCTCCGTCTACGGTTAATAGGACTTTGGCTCGAATGATACCAACTTGTTTAAAGATAAAAATGATTTAATTATGCCTCTTTATAATTGTTACTACTTAAAATATAAAACATTTAAATTATATAAAGTTTAATAGACCATAATACGGTACTACAACAGATCTACTTAATTCATACTGAAGGCAGAAAATTGTTCTGCTTTTGAATATTGAAATAAAAAATAGCACGGCCTTCTGTCATAAATGTAGTTTCAATAATTGAAGACGTGATTGGATGAAGGGGTTAGGTATGTGATAATTTCAAAATATTGAGAGAGTGAATATCAATAATTATTTTTGTTTAAACAATCATTAGATACCATAATATTGTATAATTAAAGCGTTTAAGTCCATTGTCTCAATATTTTGAATTTGACACATATCCCCTTCATCCACTTAGCTCTTCAATTATACTTGACAAAAAGCTCTAGACAATCTAAGAATGGCGTAGTAATAACAAACAAAATGCTATTTTTTATTTCAATATACACTGTTTATAAAAATATCACATAACAATAATAAATAATCATGATTTAAGTGATAATTGTAGACATTAAAATGGCTTACGAGAATGTATCAAAAACGATATTTTAAGAATAAATGTACTACTTACCTATATATCAAATTATTAATCGAGTGATGCATTTTGGATACTCATTTGAAAATTATAGATTCCCATCTTATTTATAATAAAATAAAATCCTCAATATCGGTATTATTCGATTTACTTTATTACAGTATTTATTCCGCACGCGGTTTACACGATAATAAAAATAATTTAAAACTGTCATAAACAATATTTTCCAAATTTCCTGTGTCATTCAAGATGATTTAAGGATTCTAACAATACCTTACTCATTCAAAACTGTTTAGGTATTTAAAAGTTATAATGGAATAAAGAAACATACATACCTAACAAACTCTGAAAATAATTTACCTCTTTTTGGGCATGAAAAGTGATGAAAAAACAGCATTTTAATAATCCAGTCCTTGCTATTACTATTTTAAAAACTATACAGAAGGGTTTAGTACTTTGATTATCTTTCAAAGCGCACCGCATCGAAAACCACAACGGTATACCGTGACAATCGCTTGCAGGGTAAAGATTACCGCACAGTCAGCTCTTGCCGTGGTCTATGTACCTTTATATAACCTAATTGTAAGAGGGCCTTCTAACCACTAATTGTAAAGGCTGTTATGTATCTCTAAATGCATAATATAACGCTACTACACGTATAATACACAAGCTATAGTTATATTATACATGTTTTATATGTCAACCTTCTTGCCGCATTCGTGACGTAATAATTGTAATTTATTTATTTCAATTGCAATTATAGAACATATTAAATGATTAAAACGTAAATACTAATATTGTTTCTGTTACCTTACGTACATATTTCTAAAATTATTTGACAATATTGTGTAAAATATTTAAATAGAAAAGAAAATAATTATTATATCGATCCAATAATAATAATTAATTTAAAACTATGTAATAGATTACATGTCATAGCCACATTACATTCATTATGATCAACAAAAATCTGATTTTATATAAATTTATCTCCCGAATTGAAAGATAAAACGAAACATATCGCGTTCATTCAATTGAAGATACGTGATGGACAACAAAGGGGGTAAGTACAGTAAACACCTTTTCATACAACTCTATATGAAAAGGTGTATACTTATCTCCTTTGCCGTGTGTTACACAGTGCGTTACGAAGGCTGACATAGTTATACAATCATTAAGTGACGTAATCAAACGATACGCGTCATCGAGTGACGTAATATGCTAATCGTTATAAAAATAATTGTGTTGATGTGTGTGCGGGTAGTTTGACAGATGTCAGGTGGCGACTGTAAAGTTGTCACATTGTCTTTGCTCTGTATATGTTAGACAGTAATTTATATGCAGCTCCAAAGTGCAGGGTTTGAATTCAACAGAGGGGCTTAGATTTTGAACATATACACGTTACGTGTACCTGTATACATAGTAGGTACTTACTCTTATTCTATAAGATTTCTTCAATAATGTAGGAAGAGAAGGAAAATGATCTAAGCATAGTGTCAATGAAGGGAGTATGTTTTTAAAACAAACCCTATTTTTAAGCTATAGAATTTGAAATCAGTTAAGGTGTAGTTCAACAAACAAACGAACAAATCTTTCCTGTTTATAACACTAGTATAAATATTGCAATCTTACCCCTAATATAAAAATTGTAAATATAAAAATATAATGGCAATTATTGCACCATAGACAATAAAAAAAACAGTATTTATTTATCGATAGTTTTTTGTCCCTATTTTGTATTACATAGACTTTTCAACTCTTATGAATTCGGTATAGGCTGAACATAGGCTTCGGTACATGCCCATAGGACAAACCTATATCTTTTCACAAGTTTATCTTTTATCTGTCAAAATATCCACACACACATAACAAGAGCGCAGCATAGAGCTACCTTAAATTTAATACTTTTTTTATTGTATTATTTGTCAATTTTTTAATTTTTTTTTGTTATATGGCACCACAGCCACATTAAACGACAATCACACGAGTGACTTATTGTGCATAAACAAACATACTAACATTATTTTTTTGAATTGTTTTTGAGTGATATGTATACTAAAAAAAACTCTAAATTATTTAAAATTGAAAATGGAAAGAGTAAAATTTTTGAGATTTCATTTTTCAGGCAATGACAACATGACAATGTATGATGTCAAAGCTCGGTATTTCACCATAATGAGTCCGGAAAAAAATGGATGCGCTGTTTCACTCCCATGATACGAGCGGTGTAGCGGGAGATGAGGTAAAAAAGAAGAAAGAAACTGAAAGCGGTCTCAGCTATATCTGTAAGAGTTTATCAGAGCTCCGACCCATAAAGGCCTGGTTGACGGCTCATGGATTATTACATAGAAGATCGTAAACAACTGACAGAATATGGATGTTTACTACACCTCTATCTATCCTCTACACACGTCTGTATGTCCCCAGACATACATCCGTGTGCACATACAGTGGGCTGGCTACATCTGTCAAAAGAACGATGGCCGTTTAAGCAAACGAGTCCTAGAGTGGAGACCGCAAGAAAGGAAACGGAAGGTAGGACGCCCCTTAGCCAAATGAATGACAAATGTATGGGATTTGACGTTTATGACATGTGTCGATTGTCATATACGTCAAATTCCGATACATTCTTCATTGTATTCTACAATGAAGAACCAACGAATTGCCGCTTGTCTAAGAAGCAGGAGACTGATTGATTGATACAATCGTGTGTAAATTCAAAAGACTGCTACTGCCATAGACAATTTCCAATCTGTTTTTTTTTAGTAAATCTTTATCAAAACTCATAAACAATTCAAAAATGTATCGAAGCAACATGCAAACCTTATCCAAGCTAAAGTGTCATATTGCCAGAACAGCAGTTTAGTAACATCACAACCGCCTCTCATCAATTTAGTAGCCTACTTAAGCTCATTATTACCGAAATAACTTTGGGCACGAACGAATTCCGAATAAAGTGTATTGGCACTATACATTATAAGCATCTGAGGCTACTATGAAATATCCGAAATTTCGGGTCCACATACACGAAGGATATCGTAGACCTTGATCCCTAATTTCAGATGTTTCATGGTGGGCCTACTGGTATGAAGCAAGCTGCTGCGTTTTCGATGTTTTTAACCGACTTTTTCACTATTAAGAATGTTACACGTTAATTATATAGATGGCGCTATTTGGTATTGCCCAAGAATACCCGCGCTGTCAAAAATTTTGTCACCCTTTTTGTAGTGTATTGCCAATTCTTGTATTTTTTTTAAATAAAATAGTAATTTTGAAAGTAGTACGCCTAGTGCAAATGTTATAAAAAGAGGAGTTGAGTTTGTGTTAAGTGAAATGTTAAAAAAATGTTATTTTTTTATATAAACGATATTTAATATTATTTTTCACAAAATAATATATTAGCAATTTTAGTGGGAGAAATTGACCGAGTTTGATTGATTGATTGATTGAGTATCAAACATAGACAAGATTCTACGTTTCTATGTTTCTACGGGAAGCTATTATGCATTTTTTAAGCAGATTATTATATTGTATATAGTTTCTTTTGGTGTCATCATTTTTGTTCTTATAGTAGGCATATCTTAAATTTCTTTTTGTAACGGATGACTTTTTTATACCCTTGGTGATCCAGTTTGGTGTGTTATTATGCATTTTGATTTTAATTTTGTTTACCAGAAAACACAGATTGTAGAACATGGTAAAGATCTCATGAAACATATCATATGCCTTATTACAATCCTCTTCCTCGTTCAGTACATCTGACCACGACAAACTAGAAATACTATTCATCATAGATATTTTTTTCGTATAGTCTATAACTGATATAACTGATTGATACTGGTAAAATACGCAAATAGTGTGTTAGATGGTTAAAAAATTGTTTTTTTTTTATACCACATAGGTCATAGACTTGCACCCGGTGCACCTGATGAAAAATAGCTCTCGAGATCAACAAAAAAGAAGCAGCTTGCTTAGGCCTACACCAAAGACTTGATATCAAAACTTTCATAGTCTATATAAAACAGCGTGCGTCGTCTGAGAGCTACAAAAATCGTGTAACAATGACAAGTCTTAATATTAAAAACCTAATATTATATACGTTATTTAAAAAAGAACCTTTTTACTTAAATATTTTTGGTTCTAATGAGTACCATATTCGTGGATAGAAAAAAATAACCTATATAAAGAAATTTTGTACTTCCAAAATTAAATGAGAGCCTTCAGAAGAAACATGCTTAATAAATAGACCATACCGTATTTTACGAAGCCACTTATTCAATATTGTAGGCTATTTTGTGACTAAAAATGTTTAAAATTGTTACATTCTCACTTAAGAATCGTCAACTATTTAAGTATAGAAAATATTTTATTTTTTATCAAGCATCTCTCAAAAGCCATTGTCTCTTATATTTCAATTATAATAACTACTTATATATTAATAATAACACGCACACAACTGAGCGATTTTCAAAAATAATTTATAACAAAAATAATAAATGTCAATTTTTTTTACTACACAAATAAAATTAAAACATAGTCCAATAAATTTTAAAAAATTAAATTAAGATATGTATGAAACAAAAAAGTTCTATTAAATATAAATTATAACAGATGTCGGGTGTCGACACATGTATTGTACAAACTAACTGAACGTCTGTGGTCCTGATAATATATTATTTGCACTTCATTTATGTCCCAAACATTTCAATCAAAAACCATTCTTTTAGAAAAAATACATCAATTTCGTATTATCATAATTATTTTATTTCTCGTCAAATTTTCAAAAATATTTACAGCACAGTCTATTTCTAGATTTCAAGTTTTTTTTTATTAAAATCCAATTTCATCGCGCAAAAATATATTTGTTCCGTGCAATATATTTTTGCACGATGAAAATTAAAAAGTAAAATATAGGAGAACACATTTGACTAATTACTTTTAAAATGTTCATTATTTGCAATATATATACCACTTATTTCAGCTTAAAATTAAGAATATTAACTATAGTCCATCTAAGGAATTAAATAAGACTTAAAACACATCGACTGAGATCTGTCACTCACTTTTTTACGAGTTTTTATTTTTTTTTTCACAGTTTTTATCACATTTTTTAAATACTGCTTCCTCTTAGGTGCTTCGTGGTAAAGATATGTAGTCACTTCGTGTTGAAGTTTTTTTTTTTGTAGAAATATGAACATTTCCGTGTATGTGTGGGGGAGGGGGAGACCACACGAGTGGAGGTTTTGTGTGGTGACTGACAACCGAAATCGTTCAGGACGTGTATTTTTTACCTTTGCTTGGAGATCCCTGCGCGCGAAAGAAATTGTAACATTAATAAAAACAAATCAGTACAAACATAATTCTTTAAGATATAATAAATACATATTAATATCAAAAAAAAAAGTTCTTTATTTATTTGTCATTATTGATTTTATTTTTAAAAAAATTAAAAATACCAGTGGAAATATTTTTTTATAGTCTAGCATCACTGAAGGTAACATAGACAAATCATTGTTTAATGAGCAGTTTTCCAGTAGGTATTTATAGGGTTCCTAAGGACAAGCTAGATGGCGCAGCCGGCACTTTTGGTAAGAAGAGTGTGGTCTCACATCTAGTGTTCCCTAATTTATGGAAAAAATGTTCTTCGGTTTTGTAATAATTTACTTTACATAAATGTTTTGACATTTGTTTTTGATAATATTATTATAAATATAATATTATTTTAAATTACAGACAGTGACGCGAAAAGAATTAAGCGTTTTATCATATTTTATCTATTGTAATATGGGTAAATGAAATTAAACTTTGGCAACATCGCACAAACAAACCACAGAGTACATTAAAATTACCAAAAGCTATGCTAGCGCCATCTCTTTATGATTTAAAAACCAACTGATTATTATACCTACTGGAAAACTGCTCATTAAAAATGTAGTGACATTTGTTTATGGTATGTAACCATAAACAATAAAATTTTCATTAGGTTTTTTCAATACAGCAAAAAAATATAGCTAAGGAAGCACAATAAATGGATTGAGATCGAAGTATAGAAATCACTTCAGGATAAAAACAATTGGCGCTTGAAACCTTTCTGCTAGGACTTTTAACGTAACAATGTAAAATATACGTTATTTACTTAATTATAAGGTATATATTCACCTGGCTATGTCACGCGATTGCGTTGACGGAGTAGTTTGGCTGCGTGCCCTCCGGCTCGTACAGAATGATCGATGCTATGTAGTTGTTGGACATCACCTGTGACACACACTGACGTTAGTATTTGAAGGGGTTACGATGAAGATGGGGTGAGACACTATGGAAAATTTTTGACGGGGTTTCTTCAGTAAGAGTTTCGAGGTCGAAAAAAATTCACCCAGTACTCCCATCGGTGTACAAGTGCCTACTCTGCCCTGAAGTAAAGAATTTAACCCCCCCTCCCCCCTCCTCCCCATCAGATTTAACTATTGCCCCATCCCTCTAAGAAAACTGGGTACGCCTATGAGTACACTTGATGGTTTGATGGTTGAGGGACGAAGTGCTGAAGTAGGAATCTATCTAGAAGTTGTGAGGTCACACGATAGTCGCAAAACGTCGGCATGAGTGTGACGCCCCTGGTGTTGCATGCGTCCATAGGCCACGGTAACCGCGTTCAGCAAGTGGGAGGTTTTGCACAATTCCCCGTTTTTTTTTTTATACCACTTAGGTGACAAGCACGCGGCCCAACTGATGGAAAGTGGTAACCGTGGCTCATGGACGAGTGCAACACCAGGGGATCACACTGCTGATTCTATAAGGGCAGGCAGACTGTAAGTGGGCGGTCACCCACTTACAGTCCGCCTGCAGTTTTTCGTCTGTCTGGCGGCCTGCAGTCCTTATGTCATCAATGTTATCATAATTTTATTACCTCAAGACTAAAATAATAACATTATTTTATTCTTTTAGTCTGATGTTATTACGTTATGGTACTGTTTCTCCTTTCCTATATAGGACAACACGTGCAGGGCTTAGATGCCACGCGCATACGGTGCAGAATATTCCATCAAGAACCAAGCGGTTCGGCGACTCCTTCTTCTGCCGCACTTTATTAAGTCTCGGAATTCCTTACCAGTTCACGTGTTTCCCTCCTCCTACAGTCCCGGGTCCTTTAAGCGGGGCGTGAAAAAGCATCTGATGAGGCCGTCAAGCTGAGTGCCACTATTTTAACATGATACGTGTCTGTAATGGTGACTCTCTTTTCAGAGACTTTGCCTTCAGCTTATCATCAGGCGAGGCGAAGTCAAATTGACATGTGCTATATAAAAAAAAACGTATAAAATGCCGACGGCCATAGACTGTCCGGCCTTTAACTGTCTTTGCTGACCGGAATCGTCAAGCGGCCACACACATATTAACCGTCAGTCCAAAATCGTATACGAAACTGTAACTTTGTGGGGCTATTGCGATGAACTGACAGACCGATATCATCCGGTTGTCGTTCGATAAACTGTTAGTGTGTGGGGCGCTTAAGAACAGAGAGATTTGTGATCGGTAACAACGCTAGGATGGAAATGGAATGGAAAGGGGACTCTTTTTTCCGCACTTAGCCTCCTTTTTGGGCCATTGTGCGTCAACGCTAGGATGATGAAGGTACGTACTTCGAAGATGATGTCCTGGTACCCGTAGCAGAAGGTGGAGCCGAAGGGGTTGGTGGTGTTGGTGGACGAGGCGCGGTTGAGCACGACGGGCCGCTCGGCCACGCGCAGCGCGCGCGACACCACCTCCCACTTGCTGTACGCCGTGATCGCCACGGCGCCCACGGACTCCACCAGCGAGTGGGCCTCGCACCTGACGCGGGCAAATAAGGTTAGAAGGGTACCTCCGCCATAACCTTCGAAAGTACACTCACGTGCACTGATATGTATACAGTGATAACATAACATAAACTCACGCCTGTATCCCCGAAGGGGTAGGCAGAGGTGCTAGCACCCACATTTCGCCGTTTATGTTTAGGTCCCAATGTAATAGGTGGCGAGCCTATTGCCATTAACCGGGCACTTATAAACCTGCGATAAATACACACATAACTTCGAAAAGCATCGAAAAGTCATTGGTGTGTGCCATGGTAATACCTGGGATCGAACCCGAGACCTCGTCTCAGCAGTCCATTACCCATACCACTAGGCTCTAGGCACTAGGCATACAGTGATGAATTTGCAAAATGCAAAAACTGCAAAAAAAAATTGCAAAATGACAAAAATTTGCATTATTGCGAGAAATCCCGATGATTACAAAGAATATATTCATAATGTGACTATTTATTTCTGAAATTTTCAGAGTGAACATTTATTCAAAATTCTGTCCGTGTATACATTTCATTGCACGTGACTGTACCTTTTAGGTTCGAAGAAATAAAAGTCACTGACTCTACGAGCGAGCTTGCCTCGCACCTGACACGGTAAAATAAGGTTAGAAAGGTATGGCGGAGGTCTTGTTTCCTTCGTTCTTCTTGAACCTTCGTTTTAGGTTCGATGCAAGAAGAAATAAAGGCAGTCATTGACGATGAGATGGGCATATTCCATCAATCCAAACGGAGTGGACGTCTTCCAAAATCGTTTCGTGAATGATAAATGTATGCCAAAAACATGGGCGCTTTCCAGCATTGGATTTCCAAACGGATTGAAATCCATGCATCCAAACCAAATAGACATCATCCGCGGTCGAATGTTAATATTTAAAACGTGCGCCACGCCATTTGGAAGCCGCTTGAATCTTCTGTGAATGGGAAAAATCGCGTCCATTTTTTTGTGATTTTTCTCTCAGTTTTTGCACACTTCGAAGGGGATCAGTCAATGTGCCTTTAACATGAAGTACCTCCATTAGGAAGTATACCATTTAGAAGCATTCCAAACAGACGTAGTTCACGTCATAAATTTTAATTTGGATCTAAATCTAAATTTGGATTAAGAATCAAAGAATCAATTACATTTTTTCACATAAAGAGCACATAATTATGAACGTCAAATATTACAAAATTATAATGTCAAGTTAAAAAAAATAAAAAATAAGATACCTATATTATTAAATAAAGTAAAATAAATCATTTGAAAATGATTCTTTCGCTGGTTCGGTAGTTCGGTTCGGTTCGATATATGAAATACTAGTATGAAAAGAGTAGTGATCAAGGTTGTGACTCACTTGTCCGGTTGCACAGTAAGTTCGAACTCGCAGCGGTGGTACATGTTGAAGTTGTAATGCCCCGGGTAGTTCGTATTGAGAATGAACTTTTTCACTTGGTGCGTGTGCGCATCGAACAACACGTCCTGGAAAAACATATTAGTTTATTAACTTCTGCTTTTTGCTTTTTGACAGCCTCCGTGGTGTAGCGGTAGTGAACGTGGCGCAGTCTGGTCGTGCCTCGGAGAGCACGTTAAGCCGTAGGTCCCGGTTGCCATAAGAACATCTATGGCAGTCGTTACGGGTAGTTGGAACCCTAAAAAGTTCAACAACAACGGCCTAGCTGCAGTGCTTCGATATCGCTTAATGTCACCATTGGCTTGTGGAGGTCAGATGGCAGTCGCTTCACGGAAAATATCGAGACCCAGCCAGTCAAGACTGGTAAATCGGACCCCAGACTCCGAGGTGAAAGCTTCGGATGCGACTGGGAATTAACGCTAGGATGGAGAAGATTAACTTCTGCTTTTTACATTATACAGTGTGAGCGACGGGCCTTACAGATTGTATGAATTCTGCCTGAGGGTTGTGTATATAGGTGGTTTGATAATATCGTGTTGCAACATCTGATTTAGCAGTCGATTGCACTACTGGCAATTGGTTGCTTTGCTGGATTCGTTTAGGGTCAAGTCAAGACATATTTATCGTCAGCCTGCCACATTTAGCTGTATCTACGTTTGCCACAAGGAACTCTCCTAGTCTAAATGAGCCTTAAAAGATATCGCAGAAATGAACTCACCAATCCCAGGGTGAAATAGTTGAAGAAGTAATCGGATGCGGGAGGCGGGCGGCGACGTCCAGTGGGCCGATGGATGCGCATCTTGTCATCTGCCTTATAGAATGTCCGGGCCGGTGCGCCTGCGCAAGTGGTACAGTCAGTAACAAAATAACTAGAAAATCCATACTAATTATTATGAATGCGAAAGTAACTGGCTGTTACGCTTTCACGCCTAAACCACTGAACCGATTCTGATGAATTTGATACAGAGATAGATTAGACATTGGGAAAGGACTATGTTTGGTCGCGATAACCGACATCCACGCGGGCGAAGTCGCGAGCAAAAGCTAGTAAATAATAGATTTCAATCAAGACTTCGGGACCCTGCGTTCCAAAATGCGGAGTATAGACGCAGCTGAGAAATCGCTATGAGTATGATCATAATGAAGGATTCGGAGCTCCGAGTACGAATAATATTCGATTTCGTAATGTAAAGGTATCGACAAAACAGAGTATTGTGATTGGCCCCCTGGCGCCTGCCTACTGAGGTGTGTGAGGCCTGCCAATCGCAATGCCCCAATCTCTCGATCCGTTAACGTTACGAATTCAAATAATTTTGGTGCATGAGGCACTGAGCTGAACCTGTAAAGCTACTTTTGTCGCTGGCGGTACACTTATAGGGTACTTTACTTACCCAACGCTGCACAGACTCGCTGTGCACTACTACCGAAGCGCACAACTCGACAAACACTTTTCCCACTTCCCGCCTCCGAAACTGATCTGCCCGGACCTGTACATAATATAAAATTTTTGTTAAAGGTTTTGAAATAGTGGACGGTTGTTATATCAATATTCACCCTCAGTGAACCAATGTAAGTCTAGAATTGCCGAAGATTATAATATCAATATTCATCTTCGGTAAACTAATGCAGCTTTAGGTTTTAAAATAGCAGTAGGTTGTAATATCATTACTCACCCTCGGTGAAGTTTTGTTTTAAAATTGCAAAGGCTTGTAATATCAATATTCACCCTCGGTTAACTAATGCAGCTTTAGTTTTAAAATTGCAGTGGGTTGTAATATCATTACTCACCCTCGGTGAACTTTTGGTTTAAAATTGCAAAGACTTGTAAAATCAACACTCACCCGCGGTGAACTAATACAACTTCAGATTCAAAATTGCAAGGGCTGATATTATCAACATTCACCCTCGGTAAACTAATGCTACTTTAGTTTTGTAATTGTCGGAGGTGGTACTATCTACACTCACCCTCGGTGAACTAATGCACCTGTACCTATGGAAGGTGGTACTATCAAACTCACCCTCGGTGACCATATGCAGCCTCAGTCCGAGGGTAGTGGTGCTCGACCGCAGCACGTCGCAACGTCGAAGGTGCAGTTGATGTCGATAACAGGATAGCGGTAACTCTGGCAGAGGAGCTCCGCAAACACTACCGCTACTTGTTTGGCTAGCCTGGAATATCGATTCATAGAAATGTTAAAGATATCAATATTCTATCCTACAATCCTACTAATATTCCTACGTAAATACCGCGCTCGATATTTACCGCAGACGGTCACTACCGTCTTCCTTGGGAGGGAAGGAGGCGCTGCTGTCTCCGTCGCCCAGGATGCACCATTTGCCGTATCCGATTCCCGTGCTCCAAGAAGCTTGACGTCGTAAAAGATGACAAGCAAACTAACGGTCACGTTGCCAGTGTTGCCCAACATAGTGCGAAGGCCTCAGATGCAATCAGTAGCGGTAGCTATTGGCAATAATACTGTGATGATGAAGGCTCTAACGAGAAAGACTGCCACCTGATCACAAGTGCAAAGTCTGCACCAGTGCCCCGTCGTTCAATCAGCAGGTATACCGAGATATTCACCAATAATACATGATAGAAATTAGCATTACTTACTTGATGTTGAGATCCATAATAAATAGTGGTCCGGGACACGACCGGTGAGCCTCCGTTAGGGAACTGTAGAGAGCCAAGCCCGTGGGCGTAGCCAGGCTGGAAAGGGAGAGAATCACTGTTATTATTACTGAAGTGACTCATTGGATGATGATGCATAGGCAGGTCAAGCGAAGGGAAGCTAATACAGTATCCACCTTTTGATTTAGCATGTCGGGTAGAGGAATAAATCCCGCCTGAATTCGGCTTACTTTGATTTTGCAAAGTGTTCTATTGCACATCATATTATCTACAGTTTAATATCTTTATAGAGTGCTTAATAATAATAATTATTAACCATCAACATTCTTTTGTGAGGATCGTTGTCTTTGACAATCAGTTAGTAGCAAATCGGTACGTACAAGTGTTGCGACTAAAGGTATAATAATACATAGGTGTGTTTGTACATTATACAAAAATATCAGGTTTTAGTGGAAGAAGAAGTCACTCCTTCTAAAATTATTGCTTATTATAATTTTGATACAAACTGTAGCCGGACTCTTACTGTTCTTCAAAAGCTGGATACTGATTTAGATGGTTCGCTATTGAGGACACTTCTATGTCTCAATACAGCCATGCAGTTTTCTAATAGAGATATAAAAGCGATGGTGTTTATTGTTGCTATAAGTGCATGCCAACTCACTAAGTAGGTGCAACTGTATGCCTTGGGCTACCATCGGACTACTAAAAAGTGATATAGGCCGTTTACAGAAAGAGAGCCAGCAAGCATTCCTACTGGATAGGAAAATTGTATAGAACTTGGCTTGCATCGATTACCTGCACATATCTATTCCTATCAAAGTGTATTTTGCTTTCTTTCTGTATACGGACTAAGGGTGCTTATATAAAGAAAAGGGGTTCCGGTATCAGCTACCTACCCCGACAAGTTTCCATAGCAACAAAAATGATGATAATTCGTCGTTTACGTTCTAACACCACATAAGGTAAAAACAATTGCAACGCATTCACGCCCATATGTTTATAAACACAAGGGCGCGAATACTTTGTGATGTTTTTTTGACAAACGACGAATTGACATGATGGTTGCCGATAGCCGATACCGGTAGCCTGTTTCTTTATATAAGCACCCTAAGGGTATAGATACAGGGACATGGCACGCCAAGCAAGTATTGAAAGCTGCGGTATAATCATCATTGAAATTTCAACTTTATTTTCATACAGTTGAATTCTATTTTTATTCATCAAATAAAAATCGCATGCTGAGTCATGTCGTGCTGTGTCTGCCATATTGCTGGTAAACGCAGGCTCTAAACCACCAATCACCGAAGCTGAAAACCTGGCCTTAACTACCATTCATGGCATGAAAAGTAAAAATCTTGCAGTTACCAAAATCTGCCATTGTTGCCAGTTTCCAATTTATAGAAACTCGATTTGACAACACTTCAGGAACTAACCTAACCTAACTTTGTCCTCACGACTATTTTTTTTTGCCTAAGTAATAATATTATATATAACCCAGTCAAAAAAGACAAGAAAACAGTGGTAATTTTAAAATATTTCGTATAAAGTTGAAACTCGATACAGATATTTGGTACAATTACAAAAATAAGCATTAAAATCGACGGATTACACGTCTACTTAAAACTATTCAAGGTCAAAGGTCAAAAAATTAAGCTTGATTTTTTTACACACGTAACACAAGTTTGTGTGACGTAGATAAAACTTATTTATTTATGAGGAAAATATTAAAAAAAAAACCTTTGACCTTGAATTTTTTTAGCGGAAGTGTGATCAGTAGAGATGTAATTGTTTTGTTTGTAATAATGTATTAAATACCTGTACTAATTTTCAGCTCTATGCGAATCATGGTAAACCGTGTCTATTCAGATCGAGTTATATAATTGTAAACACAATTAACTCGACTGCAAACAATCTTTTAAATATTGTATACAAAGGCTAATGAGATATGGATATCTCCAGCGACAGGCAGGAACCTCGAGATCTAGCTCTCAAAAACGTTCCTGAAGTTTTCCACACAAAAATAAATGTATTAGGTAAATGCGAAATGATTGTTCACATATTAATTAACTGTGTCTAGTATTTAATACCTATTTTAATAATCACTATATGAGTTTTGAGACACGCAAAAAGTAAAGAATATTACATTTACTCTTTACCAATTTTGATTCTCCTAAATCAGTGCCAGAGATATTAATTCCATACTCCGATGGGTCAGAAAAGACAGCACTTGAATCCATTTTTTCTTTAATTTCATTCTATGGTGAGGATAAAAAGTAAGTAATAAGAAGTTAAGTTAGGGTCGTAAGGGCCACCTTTACGGTCATGAAGCATATACCTACGGCCTACGAAGAGGAGGTATTGTTCCCTATTGCCCAAGCGTGACACTTTACCGGGTAGGTAGGGGTTGTGAGAAGGGTGAATAGTTTACTATTCACTTCATTGCTTGCTATGACACACTAGATACATAATGTAACAGGGGAGTAAAAGCTTTCAGTAGATTTATATTTGGAAACTGAGGCTAGAGTTGGGCACATGGCGAACTCTGTACAATATTAAACAGTCTTTTTAAAATATATGACACAAATGCGCTCCATGCGCGACACATGCGTGCAAATGGTCTTACTACCATACATGCCCAAGATCGTGCGAAGTGGAGGTAGAAGGCGGACCCTGAGTTCTGAGGTCATCTTGGCCTCGGATGCAATCAGTAAAACATGTCTCCATGAAGAAGATGAAATGCGCTCCATTTCCAAATTCCGAGTATCACAAAACTTATATAGTGACTTTTTAGCCCGGTCAAAATAGACAAGAAAATGGCGGTAAATTGTCAATAATTCGTATAGAGCTGACAATTGGTATAGATCTAATGCGTGAATTATACAGAGGCAGATAGCGTAAGGCATAAGGCATAAGCAAAGCAAAATCTTGCTCGGAGATTTTACTCTGCGATCGCACTCGCCTTTGGGCCGCCTTATCTGTATAATTCACGTATAAAGTTGGGTATTGAACAACGGCATAGGGCATAATGCTATATGTTATAAAGCAAGCATTCGTGCAGTCAGTCAGCACAGCTAAAGAAGGTAGTTACAGGCCGCATGCAGTTTCATACCCAGGTTTTAGAATAAGCTCGGTATGAATTTAAATTACACTCCATATCGCAAATCATTACCCACTTTTTAAAAGATTACAAATAAAACATCAAAAGTCTTTCAGCTTCTGAACGACAGTGCATAGCGTTCACCCATTTTCGCTTACTTAAGTTTTTTTTAATTTGTATCAAATGAGTGATTTGTAGCAGAAAGAAAACAGTTTCTACAGAAAATGTTACGCACTACAACTTTCTACAGAAACACGTAAAAATAGTCGCAAAACTTACCATTTTAAAAATATTAAAAAATAATCTTGACCTTTGACCTTGAATGTTTATTAGGTCAAAAATTCAAAATCAAAATTATTGTTTTTTGCTTTTTTTTAAATGGTAAGTTTCAGTAGGATCAATAGTCCTTTGATATTATTTGTAACACCGAATTCAAGACCTATACCAATTTCCAGCTCTATATAAATTATAATAAATTAAAAAATGTCTATTTAGACTGAACTATATATAAATGCTAATATACGACAATATACAATATTATACCTCGAATTGGCCGCAATCTGGTCCTAGAAGGCTCACCTCAAACTTGCTATCAACAGGAAAGTAGAAGGAGAGTCCTCTGAAGTTGAGCGCGAATAGATGTCGCTGTGAGTCGTAGAGGCCGGGGTGAGTCGCGCCGAAGCAATGCTCCACCTGCTCGATACTCGGTTGGATCTCCGGTGAATTGAAGCACATGCCACTGTGGATAATATGGAGAATAATATTAGTAACATATTTTTTTATAATTAAAAAATGGTTTTGAGATGCTAGTATGAAACAAAGATTGGGCGCCGCGAAACAGGGTGAATAGGGATTAAAGGGTGAATTGTAACAAATTGGTCATAATAAATTTATTGAATACTTGATACTTGAGATTATGATACAATTTTTTACAAACTTCCACGTAGGCTAACTAGACATTGTGTAATTTTCACTAAATATAACATTAAAATCATCTATAATTTCCTGTTTCATAATAATTTATTGGACCATTTTATTCCTATTCACTGTGCCCTGCCCTTTGAGATAATTTTATACGTCAAGTCAGGACACGGGACCATCACCATCACCATCTACTGAAAAGCAAAAAAACAGTGGGAACAGTGTAATATATTGTTTACACTGTTTACACAAAATAATTCGAAAATGTGATTTATATTAATTTATTTTCGTATAACCTAATATCCAATAACCTTATTAATTTAATATTTATTAATAATAGTACACATTCAGTAGATTACAATCATGACACCAATTGTATACACAATGCAAAGCCGGAAACGTTAAATTATCTACACACGATGCCGTTCATTAATTATAAAATTATGTTTAAGTCGTAATTTCATAAACATTTTGTATATTCATATTTTGTTATTTATTTTTGTTTACTCATAATTATACATATTTCTTTATTTTATTTATTTACAATTTACATAAAATTTGTAATTTATTTTATCAAAATGTTAATCGTACATTCTTTAATTTGAATTTGAATTCAAATTAGCTGCATGTAATTTCGTACGTTTTTTTAAATATTCAAACACAATTGCACATTTAAAATTCTCGGATACAAAAATAAAATGATCGGCGTATACGTATTTAAAAATAAAAATAAATTCACATAATAGTTCTTACTTATTTCGGACTTTAAACTGTCAATTTTTGATTAGGGTTACAGGTTGAAATCAATAAAAACTAAGTTACAATGGGGTTACTAGCATAATGTTTTTTTCGCGTAATGACAATTCAGTTAGGTTGACATGAAAGCATGTTACCTAGATAGCTGAAAGACAATTCAGCTAAATGACATAAAAACAGAATACCCAGTTAGCAGAGAGTCAACTCAGCTGGAAGACATAAAAGCAGAATGAGCTAGTAGCAAAACGTCTGGAATTGCAAATAGTCTCTATGATTAGAAAACCTTATTAGCTAGAATTCAAATTAGTCGGATGACATAAACGCAGAATGAGATACTATTGAGAACACCACCTGCAGAAATCGAAATAGTCTGAATAGGGTTTTTTTGGGCGCTTGATTTTTGATTCCGATTCTCATAGGTTTCCAATAGGTGGAAAGGATTCGTGAGAGTTAAAATAATTCGTGAGAGTTAAAATAAAGTCGTTTGTTTTTTTTTTTTTTTTCATAAAATATAATTACCTTCCTATTATTTTCTAAACTAACAAAACCACTCTTAAGTGAAACGTAAATTATTTTGCTTAACAATAAGTAGCAAAATAAAAAGATTATTCATATACAACATTTGAAATGACATTCATCAAAGTTTAAGCTCTACCTACATCTTAAAAATTGTCCTCAAAAGAGACGTTTAATGTGGCTTATGTTTTAAAAAAATATATATGCTGTGATTATTTGGTTTACATTTAATTTTTTCATTTCTCTTCTATACATTCTGTCGAAAATTATATCTTTTTTTTTTACTTTTTTGTGTGTCAAAAAGGTCCCTGGTGGGGAAATGCACTCATAATAATATCATAACAACTCCAGTAAGATAAGAGTACAAACTGCAGAATAGACACCCACATGCTCTATCTATCATAATCATAACGATAGATAGAACATGTGGGTGTCTATTCGGCGTTCGGCGTTCATGTCAATAAACTAACTATGGCATTTTCAAATCCAGACGATTTGCTACTTTGTCATTCAACGCTCATGTCTATTTAGTGACTATGGCATTCTTATATCTGGACTATTTGCTAATAAAGTATTTTAAATTAAGACATTTTACGATCCAGACGTTTTGCTTCTAGAGTATTTAGCGTTCATGTCAATTAGCTAACTATGGCGTTCAAAAATCAAGACGTTAGAGCGACATAGACGTTTTACAAATTGGACATTATGCTAGTGACCCTTACAATGTTTTTGGCTGGTACACGACATCAACTTATTTTTTATTATTCGATCTTTTTACCAAAGATTTATCAAAGAAGGCAGTGTATTAATTATTAACATTTGTTTATTAACAATCTGTGGAAACAGTGACCTCTTTATCTGAGCACTCTATCAGAAGAGTGTATGAACTCACGTCGTTATAGTCACTGGCGACTGTTGCCATCCGTGATAATTTCAAGGCCATTTTAATGACAAGAATAATAACTGAATGTATAACTTTTTTATGAACCTCCGCCCTAGTCGTAGTGTAATAAAAATTAACATTATTTTTAGACTTCTTGAATATCAGTCTAGTAGTTTTTGTATTGTAGTAGCAGTAGTAACAGTATGTGTGATAAAATATATAACTTGTTCATTATAACCAGGATTGTATGTTTAAATCGTTAATTATTTTTGCACTAAAAGGCCGCATGCGTACACACGCATGAGTTAGATGTCCCAAAATACAATATAAGGAAACAGATACTTACCTATACCTAAGCTTAACTAATTTCATATTGTAGATTTCTATAACTTTGAGTCGCTGCGCCACAGGATCAAATATTAACCGGATCCCGTCCTGGGGCATATTGATTACTAGGTCTACTGATAACGGATTCTGAAAACGAAATAACATATTACATACTTATTAATATCAAGACACACGAAATTACCTGGTAACACAGGGTGAATAGAGATCAAGAGGTGAATAAAAATTAAATAGTCACATAGTAACTGCTGGTGAGTTACTATCCTTTTGGGAAAATTATAGACTACTTCAATTTAAAAATAAGCAGAATTGTCAAAGGTATCATTAGATTTGAAATTGTGATAAATATGTATAAATTATTGTAAAGAACATTTTATTTCTATTCACCCCTTCATTCTTTTGGGCACATTTCGACAATTCGTTTCTTAATCTTCTTTTTTCTTATATTAAAAAAAAAAGGAATTATCAATGAGCAACGATTATCATCATCGTATGGTTAATCAGGATAATATTATGTATTTATTATTATTTGAGAGAAAGGGCTGGCGAGCTATTATCTGTTTACATAACACTCAAATGATGGCAACGCTTGATCATTTTCGACAAAATCCTTCTGGAGTAACCGTCCTGGAAAAGCACGTACGATACACAAGTTGTCAGTTCTCAAAGATAGATGGCGTTAGATGTATAATCTTTCTCTAAGCCTTTTTCCCAACTCAGTTGAGGTCGGCTATCTATATTTCGTTTGTTAGCTTCGTACTACATAATATATTAAATACGGCAAAGACTCGGAAACAAATGGTTGAAGCTCACCTGATCACTATAAAGTACTTGTACTCCTCGTATTGTGCCCACTTGACTCTGTATAATGGCAACCGACTGTGAGAAATGCATCCCTGAAACATTAGAAAAAGGAATTTTAATATTACTTTGTTCGTGGGTTTATAGGGCTCCACTACTATCTTTGGGGCTCAGGTCAACCCCTTCAAGTCAGTACCCTGCTGGTTGACGAAGAAGGCTCTGGCGTAGGCTTTCGTTGCGAGGTTGGGGGATCAGGACGGTAGTCTCTCCGGTAAAGGCCAAGAAAACCTTTGCGTAAGGAAAGAAGTTAGGATAGCGGAAAGAAGCTTCAATGTGAAAAAGGTTTATAATGCTTTTTGTGCTTTTGTCGTTCACTGTACCTACATATCGAATGGGAACAAAACATAATATCAAGTGTAGTGTCAAAAGTTCGTTGAAACCAAAAGAGATTATGCGGGATGATCACGCTTGAGACACGCTCAGCGATTACGAGCTAAAGATAAATCTGTTGGAGGCTGTGGACGCTTTGTACTGTTCCTACACACGCTGATAACAACTGTTGTCAACAAACACTTTGTTGTATGTTTCGTTTATTTCCTTCACTAGTATTGTAAATATCTAACAATGTAATCGGAAGTTTACAATTTTTTAAGATTTGTTACATTTGACCTCTTATTATTATATTAAAGTACATATTGATCCTAAAGTAAAAATGTCTTGTCATCCTCATCATGTGCTTTGTACTTTGTAGCCTACAAGGCACGGGACACTAAGTAATGCAACTATTGACGCGCTGAAGAAGAAAAATGTATTTATTATTCGATATTTGTTACTTCCTACAATCTACCTACCGATTTCAGTAGTTACGTCCTAAGAAGGTTTTGGGGGAATACAATAGAGCCACACCATCCATATCTTTCCGTATCATTCGACAGACGGCAATAGGCTCGCTATTACCTGGGATCGAAAATCATAGTCGGTGGAGTGTGGATGTTAATAGGTACACTTGTCTTCTGCTTCTGCCTGCCCTTTCAAGGATTTACAGGCGTGGATATATGTATATGTCGCAGTAAGAGAGATAAAGCCGTATTATAGTTATATCCTTAGGGATATAATTATATACCGTAACATAGTTATAGTGTCCACTCCGCACAATCAGACTTGGATAGATTAGGTTAGAAGGCTAATGCGGGCGCGGAGCGGAGCTCCCGCAGGCCCTCGTGGTTATTTTTTTTTATGAACATCAAGAAATTGAAGTCTCGTTTCACTAAACTTAATCTAGTAATATAACTATATTACTAAACTTGAACCGTTTTATAACTATATTCCTAGTGAGATACCTAGTAATGAATCGCTTTCGTATAACTATGTTACGGTATATAATTATATCCCTAGGGATATAACTATATTACGGCTTTATCTATCTTACTGCAACATATATATAACAAGAAAGTAAATTCATATCGCATAGTAAATTACGGCCACTACTAGACCCAAGGCGGCCATGACTACAAGTTCGTCTCTGTATATCTAAAAATAACTACCTACTACTAATTACTGTATTCCAACTAGTCACATTTTGTTAAGAGCGCGTGTTTATTATAAGTCAGAATTATAAATAGATTTACTATTACTGGCTATCGCCAGCTACTTTGTTTCCACGATGCAGGTATGATGCAAATATAATACGGACCAGTCTGAGTAGAACTCAGAGCGTAAAGGCAAGAATTCACCACGAGTCTTTGCGGGTAACATTAATAAAATAAACTATAGCCACAGGCCATGCATTCCTTCATTTTTGGCTCAAGGTATTCTCCCTTCTAGCGATATGTCTAAGACAATCTCCCCTCCAGCAACCAACGGCCCACGAACGGCGTGCGTTTTAGTCGGTCCAAGTCCGAAATAACCTCCCTCACTGGTCCCGGCGCGCGGCGGGGGATTTTTCGCACGATAAAAAAATTCTGCAGAATGCAAAGCGCGAATAACACCTCTGGTTAGCGCCGGCTCAGCACTTCAATTCACTAAGCGAGCACAACGATGCGACAACGATGCGAGGCGCAACGTAGATTGTCATTGGTCAGATTGTATCACGTCATTGGAAATCGACCAATGACAGTGTCTATCGCGCACATCGTTGCGACTCGCATCGTTGTCGCATCGTTGTGCTTGTTAGTGAATTGCACAGCAGCTAGCCACTATGACCCATGATGAGCTGAAAGTCAGCGCATGACTTTAAGCTTTTCTAAAATGACGAAGGTCTGGAGTTCACGGGCTCTTAGTCTATTAAATAAGTAGCAAATATGTAGTTGGTGGCGCTGGCCGCTGGCGTATTGTAGAGTAGAATGATGAATGACATTTATGACAGTTGTCAACGTATATCAATCTCATACATTGATCACTATTCTATTCTTCAAACGTATTGCCAGTTGTCTAGAGAGGCAGTTCAGCAAGAGGAACGGTCGCTCTAGGCGCGCCGGTGGCTAGGCCCAAACAGCAATGCAATTCTGTAAGCGCACAACGACGAGCACAACGTTGCGACAACCTTGACAGAGATTGTCATTGGTCGGACTGGGTGACGTCATTGGAGATCGACCAATGACAATCTATTACTACTGTCGAGAACTGCATTGCAGTTGTCGACAAACACAAACGGTCCCAGTCGAAACTAACCTTTATACTTTACACGTGGATCCCAAGATACGTACTAAATAGAAGTACTTCGATAATGTATTGAAAAAATGGCACGTTAAGCACTCAAAACCTGCTTAAAGGTTTAATGGCAGTAGAGGAACCTCATAAAGTATCTCTCACTAGGTTTTGAAGTACACAACCGAATTAAAGCTATTAAGAGTGATTCAATTAGCTTTCGTGTGGAACGAATGCGTTAAAGTGTCGGTAGCTTAGTGGATTAGGAGTCGACCTTACGATCAAAAGGTCTCAGGTTCGTGAACCCACTCCAAACAATTTGGCTTTGCTGGAGGCGTTAGAATGAATGTTAGTAATTTCGGTTACTAATATTCTTTAAAAAAAAAGGTAATATGGAACTAGTGATTGGGCGTCATTTACAAAATACCTGACGAAAAATTGTACTTTTTGGACACCCTCTTAATGTCACGCTATGTCATATTTTCTGCCACCCTACTACATGCATCGCATAACATCCGTAGATCCCCTTCTGGTTCTATACATGTTACGTGGCGATATTTTTATTCACATGGTCATTTAAATTATCATGATATTAACTAACGGGGTATTTAGCATCGGAAACTCGATAACATAATAAAAATGGCAAATATCCTGTTAATTTATTATTAAATCAAAAATACAGCAATGTAATCCAATCCTTAGCGGAATGATGATGATGGTTAGGTACTTAGGAGTATAGGTAGCATCCCACAATACAGGGAATCCTAGCGTGGCTAGACCCCCACTAGGATTACCTGTATACAAACAGCCCGTGTATTTCCTTTATTTATGAGACAATAAACATTCTTATTTGTATTATTATAGCCGTTTAGTATTATGTCGTTTGTACATTTAGTTTGCTATAAATTTTTATCGCAAATTTTCTAAGAATGCGTATCAATGACATGCTTTTGGCTACGCAAATTGCGTAAACAAATCTACGAGTGTTTTGATGACGCTTTCGCGAAATTACGCGTGCGTCGTACTCGTACATTATTATTGTGATACGCACACGTGCGATTTATACGCAATAATAATAAAATATTGAGAGTACTTTGCGATATTGGAATAATATCTTTGTCAGAATTGTTTTTCCTTATGTGAGGAAAACCTTCAAATAACTGGGGACAGCCTGCTAGCGAGAAAATGGGGTGAAGAGTGACTAGAAAATGAGAAATATTAAGACTATTTTTCCTAGAAAATATGGTATTGCCAAAAATAAAACATATGTTAATAAGATCAGACATTGTCTGCATTTTCACAACGTATTTTTATAAAAAGAATTAGAACCAATTTGAACCTACTAGATTAAATTACATATAATTATGTATTATCTATAACATGCCTACCAAGAACGAGAATTTGTTAAATGGCCTACGAACATATTAATCAAACGAGCTGAAAATGTTTGTGGCTACATGCCATCAACCGGATAAAAACAAACTAGGTATAACAAACTAGGGATAAGCGATTAGATAATTTTGTTTTTTACAAAATATACGAAGAAAAGCTTAGGGCATAAATAAATATTATGAAATGCAAGTAAACAACTTTTTAACTGATAACGATGAAGGTTAGATATAACTATAACATTCGTAACATTGCTCTTGAATATGTTGCCAAGTTTAGATTGTCCACTTCCAGAATGACATATTGATGATAAATAATTGGATGTGTACATAGCTCGAAATATATCGGGTTGACAACGGCACCGATAAGCCCTTTTGCAACACATCGTTGGATTCCAAAAATATTGATTCCAAGATTATTGAATTCCAAAATCTTGATTCTGAAAATGTTATAGGTAGGTACCTATAACATTCTACAACTACTACCGAATGCCATAAATATATATGTATAAATAGCAATTTTGGTATCTGTTTAGACTTTAGAACTAGGAAGAATCTTGCTGGATGCTTTTCATACTGCCCTAAATGGTTCATCTGCAGCCATAGCATGGCGGGGAAGACTCGTATGTCTCGTTCTCTTCGACCGATAAAACAGTTTGAAAAAAAAACTAGGTACCCATTACATTGGTTGAAGATAAACGAAACGAGAGACGAGTCTCCATCGTTTCACGTTTCGTTTATCTTCGCGCGAGGTTTTCCCATACTAAAGCTGCTGATCATCTGAGGGTCAACTCCAGACAATCATGGACTAGAGAGAGGGTTAACGCTACGGTAGCGGAATGCACTTCAACACCATTTCTAAACATGCACGTGCAAATCTATTACAGAACGGTTAGGTACGTTTTTGCGCAGTATTTAGGATATTGGCTGTGAATTGTTATCGATTTCTTATTGAACAATATCATATCCATGACGTCTGCGATAAAGCGAGACGTAATCAGGTGACAGAATTATTATTAGTTGACGTAAATTTTTGCACATGTCGTTCGTACATATTGAATACAGAAATATTTATGGGCCTTTGACGACCGGTGTACGTTTATGGGAATGTAGGAAAATAATAATTTACCGTAAGCCCAGACACGTCTTCCAAAATATAATACTACAAAAGATCTAAGGGCGTATAGCCCCCATAATATTTTGTACAAAACCAAGATTTTCTGGATAAATGTGATGAAAAAAAATCATATCGACACATTGTTTCCGGACTGAAGAAAGAGAAGAAAGAACTTTCACTTTTTAATTTCATAGACAGCAAGAATATCATAAGCAGTCATAGACACTCACTGGTTTTTTCATTGCCAAGTCTTTGTATTGGAACAAAATACGCAGAAGCTCAAGTTCACGAGCATTCCTATTATTTTTGTCGTAACCGGCTAACAACATGCCATGCCAGATAGCAGGTGGTCCCACACGTGATGGCGACTGCACACGCGAGTCGCTAAGTGCTATCTGTGTTTATATACGCACATCTAGTTACAAGACTAATTAATATGCTACTGTGCTTGAATAATTTATCGTTAATCTACAACTTTGCTAAGTTTATAGGTAGTAACTAAGTATAACCATATTGAGCGTCATTATATGATGAGATCATTGATTTGAACTACATACACTAGAGCACTAGAAGACTAATGATATCGGCAGTAGGTAACAAGTACAGTCAGCATCAGATCTTGACTAGCAAAGTAATCAAAATGATCTTAATACCTTGGTATACCCCCTTCCTATTGGCTGACTGTTCTTATATTTGGTACACGTACACACCTTTAGTTCGGACGATAATCCAATTTAAATCAATAAAACAGTTTGGTATTAACATTCCTTAGTAGGTATTAAGATCATTTTAAGTATCTGATGCCGACCAGACAGTACTAACTACCCGAGGTGTGAGGTATTGGGTAACCTTGCACTCCGGTAAAGGAGTACGAAAAAAAAAGGTCCTACTGTAACACCTACTGTCGTTACTCTTTTTAGGGTTCCGTAGCCAAATGGCAAAAAACGGAACCCTTATAGATTCGTCATGTCTGTCCGTCTGTCTGTCTGTCTGTCTGTCTGTCCGTCCGTATGTCACAGCCAGTTTTCTCCAAAACTGTAAGGCCTATGCTGTTGAAACTTGGTAAGAAGATGTATTCTGTGAACCGCATTAAGAATTCACACAAAAATAAAAAAAAGCATTAAATTTTGGGGGTCCCCATACTTAGAACTGAAACTCAATTTTTTTTTTTTTTTTTTTTCATGAAACCCATACTTGTTTGTGGGGTATCTATAGATAGGTCTTTCAAAATGCTTTTGAGGTTTCTTACATATTTTTTTTTTTTCTAAACTGAATAGTTTGCGCGAGAGAGTTTCCAAAGTGGAAAAATGTCCCCCCCCCCCCCCCCCCCCCCTCTAACTTCTAAAATAAGAGAATGATAAATCTAAAAAAAATATATGATGTAAATTGCCATGCAAACTACCACTAAAAATTGGTTCGAACGAGATCCAGTCAGTAGTTTTTTTTTAATACGTCATAAACCGCAATTTTCGCCTTTGCTACTACGGAACCCTTCATGGGCGAGTCCGACTCGCACTTGACCGATTTTATTTTTATTGTTGTTACGATACGGCACACCAGTAGTACAATCTAATAATCAATCTACTAATCAATGTATTAATTAACCCGTCGCAGTCCACTGCTGGACATAGGCCTCTCTCAGTGCGTGCCACTTCTTCCGCATCTAGTCCTTCCTAGACATCTTTTTGAGGTCGTCAGTTCATCTGGGTGGGGACATTCCACTTTCTGTTTGCCTTCTCGCAGTCTCCACTCTAGTCTAGGACTTGTTTGCTTGAACGACCATCATCGGTCCTTCGACAGATTATTGTGGTCAGCCCACTGCCACTTTAGCTTGCTTATTCTGCGAGCTATGTTTTCTTTAGTTCTTTGTCTTTTGACTTCATTGCGAATTTTATTCTTCAAACAAACCCCAAGCATAGCTCACGACTTTTAATTTATGCAAAAATAAAAAATAGCGGATCATACACTAATCTAATTGTGACACGTATAAGTGGGCAAAAGCGCTGGGGTCGACCTCGCAAAATATAACACTCATCTAATTGATGATTAATTGAAATAAAACCGGCCAAGTGCGAGTCGGACTCGCCCATGAAGGGTTCCGTAGCAGCAAAGGCGAAAATTGCGGTTTATGACGTATTAAAAAAAAACTACTTACTGGATCTCATTCAAACCAATTTTTGGTGGAAGTTTACATGGCAATAACAGACGGACGGACAGACATGAGACATGACGAATCTATGGTTCCGTTTTTAGCAATTTGGCTACGGAACCCTAAAAAAGGCAGGTCAAAAGCACTCGAAACCAGCGGGCTTACATGAAAGGTGTAATACGAGTATTAGTAGGAGACTCCTGAAGTGTTGCCTACCCAGAGTACAAAATACGTGGATGGGGTATAAAGCCATTCCTCTTTCCAAATTGGGTAGGCTAGGCAGAGACAAGCTTTTCAATTTCACTTGCTACGAGTATTCTTTTTATGGTTGTATACGTATGTAGGTATGTATAAAAATAGATGAACATAGTAACAGCAGGCGCGGATCCACTAGGGTGGGCAATATGGGCATGCCCACCACCTTAATAGACCTGTGACGTCACTTTTTTTATGGTTTATTGAATAAAAAAACCAAAATGAATCATGAATCACGCGTGATTTGGAACACAGTATAGTGCAAGAAGACGATATACCAGCATTTGTTCACACTGTTACAATATCAGAAATTACACACTATTATTGCGGCTTTTTTGTACACCTTTTTAAGGAGCACACACAGGTCTGAGGTGTACATTCAATCAATCAATCAGTTAGTATATTGCAGTCCACTGCTTCTCCGAAAATGCGCCACGTCTGCCGATCCTCCGTCTTCCGCATCCAGTCCATCCAGCACCGTAGATCATAGCAGGCAGGATGCACTGGTTGAAAACCTTTGAGGCATTGTGGTAGGGGGGAGGAGAAGACCCGACGTAGTTTGCCAAATGCTGCCCACCCCAGTTGGATCTGGCTATTTCTTTCTCGAAGTTGTTTTTACCGAGCTGGATAACCTGCCCCAGGAGATATATTTTTGAACAACTCTGAGTGTCACCCCTTCGATGGAAATCGTATCGTTGTATCGCAACATGTTTGTTGAACATAATCATGGTGTTGTCCAAGTTTACACCCAGGCCAACTTGTAGAGAGAGTGCAGCATTTCGCCCAGTTGTTCCAGTGACTAAGCAACTATGACGAAGTCGTCGTCGAACCGAAGATGCGAGATGTACTCACCGTGGATGTTGGTACCCCGCCAAAGTCCAATCCAGACTCTTGAAGACGTCCTCCAATGCGTTGGTGAATAGTTTGGGAGATATAACATCTCCCTATCTCACTCCACGCTGGAGGCTAATGGGTTTCGTCTTCTGGTCTTGGAGCAGGATGGACATTGTGGCAGTGTCATACAAATATCTCAGCATCTCGATGTAACGCCAATCTACACGACACTGCTGCAGGGCATCCAGCACTGTCCAGGTTTCGATAGAGTCGAAGGCTTTTTCGTTGTCCACAAACGCCATACACAGAGGCTGATTGTACTCCTGCGACTTTTCTACAATCTGCCGAACAGTATAGATGTGGTCCACGGTACTATAGCCTTTTCGAAACCCGGCTTGCTCAGGTGGCTGGAACTCGTCGAGCTTATCCGCGAGGTGATTTGTGACGACTCTTGAGAACAACTTGTAGACATGGCTCAAGAGTGAGAGAGTCTTATCACCTTTTTTGAAGAACAGTACCACCGGACTTTCGTTCTGTGCCCTAGGTGTTAGCTCTTGCCGGATGATGGAATTAAAGAGACTCGCTAGCTCTTTCAGGATTGGAGCGCCACCTGTTTTCAGCACCTCAGTAGTAATTTCCATCATCACCAGGGCATCTGTTGTTCTTCAGTTGCCTGAGAGCCGCCTCTACCTCGCACTACTCGACATTTGGTATCTCCTCGGTGTAATGGCGCGTGAGTGGGACTCTGTGGTCTTCGTCGCTGTGTCCCGTCGTCGGTTTACTCATCCGTACTGCATATAGCTCAGTTGTAAGTTTCGTCAGATGGGGCCTTCCCAACAGAACTGCTGAGCGAACACTTTTGACCCCCTATATCGCTCGATTGCTTCCTGGATGGAGCGAGTGTTGGTGCGTTTAAGGTCATGTCGTATCGGCTTTTTGATTTATTGGTTTAAGGCTCTCCCATCTGACGAAGACGACTGTGTGTATGGTTGTTCAGTGTTCACGCCTCTTCCTCATAAGTTCGAGAGTCTCAGGAGAGAGCTTGAACTCTTGCTGTTTGCGTTTTCCGGGAAACAACTTTCGAGACACTTCCTGCAATATTTTGACCACTATGTAGGACTTCTCGTCAATGCCGCTAGGTTTCCAGCATTGTGAAACGATTTTGAAGTTCCAATTGGAACTTTTCGGACCCTAGAGCTACTTGGAGCGGCGTAGGTCGGTTGACCTTATCATTTGGAATCTTTCAGCCTTGATGTTGATATTTAGAGAGTATCGGATAAGTCGGTGATGGCTTCCAGTTTGAACCTTGTTGATCACAAAGACATCTCTAAATAATTATGTGCTTACTGTCCGTTATGAAAAAGTCTATCTTGTTCTTTATCGCAGAGTCCCGGCGTTGCCAAGTCCACTTCCTGTTGGGGTTTTTCTTAAAGGAACTATTAATGAAAAAGAGGCCCTGTGCCCCTGACTCGAGGAAGCTGACTAGCATTTGCCCCTGCGATTTCTGCACCCTATTCCATAAGGTTCGATTTTCGTCTCGCCGCGTTCAATTCAACAGGTCAATGTGAGACCAACTCCGCCAAAGAACCCCCCCCCCCCCCCCCCTCCCCGGGCGTATTTAACATGCTTAACATGAGTTCGCACTTTTCACACATTTTCGGGTACCTGTGCCCACCACCTAGTTCCGCACCTGGATCCGCGCCTGAGTAACAGTTATAATAACATCAAAGTCCTGTCTGCCTTTACGAGTATGTGGCACGATTACTAGTTAACAATCAATGCGTTCAACAATAGGCTATGAAACAATTGCCCATGCGCATGTAGAAAGGACAATAGAACGAATTTTATTAGGGTTTCGCAAAGATATTATATATATAAAAAGAAGTAGATACGGTATTGCGCGAAAATCGTGAAGATTCGAAAACGAGCCAATTGGAACGTTTGCCTCTAGTACCGCGTGCCGAGCGGCGCCGGCCGGACGTTGAGCGGAAGCATCAGTGACTTATAAAAATAACAAAAATGCCATCGTATGTTTATAGACACTGCACGAACTATTACTCTAAAGTTAATACATCAAAAGGGATTTCATATCACATGGAAATAATACATATTTCGACTGATAAAGACCAAATTTCTGATTTTCATAATATTCAAGTTAAAATTGTCAGCACGAAAATAAAAAGAGACAGTATTATATAATTTGGTGCGTGAGCGACAAGGACGTGTGTGATCCGAACATAGATTAAAGTACAGATGAGAATATCGTAGGCAAAGATATTATATATAAAAAGAAGTAGATTCGTTATTGCGCGAAAATCGTGAAGATTCGAAAACGAGTCAATTGGAACGTTTGCCTCTAGTACCGCGTGCCGAGCGGCGCCGGCCGGACGTTGAGCGGAAGCATCAGTGACTTATAAAAATAACGAAAATGCCATCGTACGTTTATAGACACTGCACGAACTATTACTCTTAAGTTAATACATCAAAAGGGATTTCATATCACATGGAAATAATACATATTTCGACTGATAAAGACCAAATTTCTGACTTTCATAATATTCAAGTTAAAATTGTTAAAAAGAGACAGTATGATATAATTTGGTGCGTGAGCGACAAGGACGTGTGTGATCCGAACATAGATTAAAGTACAGATGAGAATATCGTAGGCATTAAACTCACTACATACTACCTCCCAATTTTAATTTGTTGTTTTTTATAATTGCCTACTAATACTATGTGGTTCAAGTAAGTTAATAAGTGCGAACTTCACTTCACTGATAAGTATCTACTTAGGTAAGTACCTACTTGTTAAAATTTGTAGGTACTATTGGCAGCAACAAAATAATGAAATAGAATAAACATACCTAGCTTTTTTATACTTAACTAGCTGCCCCGGCGAACTTCGTACCGCCATATTTTCGGCCCGCGTGGTATTCAAATCCCGTTCCCGCTGCACCCTTATCACTTAGGGGGATGAAAAATAGATGTTGGCCGATTCTCATAGATACCGAATAAGCACAAAAAATTTCATCAAAATCGGTCGAGCCGTTTCGGAGGAGTTCGATTACGCACCCCGTGACAGAAGAATTTTATATATTAGAAGATACAATAACAATGACAAACAAACATCTTTGTCTAAACAAAATTACGCAATTATCTCAAACTTCACTTTACTGGCAAGTACCTACTTAGGTACTTGTTAAAATTGTACTACTGACAGCAACAAAATAATGAAATTTAAAAATTATACCTACCTAGCTTTTTCATAATACATTAACAAAGTTAAACAAACATCTTTGTCTAAACAAAATTAGGCAATAACCTCAATTCAGAGAGCTCTGTACCTTCTTTTTCAATAATTTTGTTAGCCTATGTCACCGACTAGCAACCGCACTGTGATTGGTACATTGTTATCATTAAAGTCCAAGTGACAAACAATAGCTGTCTTCTTCTTTTATATTGTATTTTTCATGTCCTCTCTTTTCAATCCATTGGTTATGTAGGGAAGTGTAGATGAATTAAAAATGTGTGTGTGTGAGTTCGGCACATTTTTCTACGTTGATTTGTAAGCATATGACATGTCTATGTTATGAAATGTCTTTGATCGTAGGCATTAAACTCACTACATACTACCTCCCAATTTTAATTTGTTGTTTTTTATAATTGCCTACTAATACTATGTGGTTCAAGTAAGTTAATAAGTGCGAACTTCACTTCACTGGCAAGTATCTACTTAGGTAAGTACCTACTTGTTAAAATTTGTAGGTACTATTGGCAGCAACAAAATAATGAAATAGAATAAACATACCTAGCTTTTTTATACTTAACTAGCTGCCCCGGCGAACTTCGTACCGCCATATTTTCGGCCCGCGTGGTATTCAAATCCCGTTCCCGCTGCACCCTTATCACTTAGGGGGATGAAAAATAGATGTTGGCCGATTCTCATAGATACCGAATAAGCACAAAAAATTTCATCAAAATCGGTCGAGCCGTTTCGGAGGAGTTCGATTACGCACCCCGTGACAGAAGAATTTTATATATTAGAAGATACAATAACAATGACAAACAAACATCTTTGTCTAAACAAAATTACGCAATTATCTCAAACTTCACTTTACTGGCAAGTACCTATTTAGGTACTTGTTAAAATTGTACTACTGACAGCAACAAAATAATGAAATTTAAAAATTATACCTTACTTTTTCATAATACATTAACAAAGTTAAACAAACATCTTTGTCTAAACAAAATTAGGCAATAACCTCAATTCAGAGAGCTCTGTACCTTCTTTTTCAATAATTTTGTTAGCCTATGTCACCGACTAGCAACCGCACTGTGATTGGTACATTGTTATCATTAAAGTCCAAGTGACAAACAATAGCTGTCTTCTTCTTTTATATTGTATTTTTCATGTCCTCTCTTTTCAATCCATTGGTTATGTAGGGAAGTGTAGATGAATTAAAAATGTGTGTGTGTGAGTTCGGCACATTTTTCTACGTTGATTTGTAAGCATATGACATGTCTATGTTATGAAATGTCTTTGGGGTTTCGTAGTAAAAGCGAAACTTTTTATTTTACAATTGAGATAATTTTAAAGCATTTAGTATGCTAAACTAAACAAATTATTTGAAATTGGAAAAAGCGAAATCAATACTCGGGCAGGACTCGAACCCGCGATCTTTCCCTTACAGGGGGAATGCTCTGACCACTGAGCCACCGAGCTTCGCCCGTGATTGATCCAAATTTAATTTGTAAGGGAAAGATCGCGGGTTCGAGTCCTGCCCGAGTATTGATTTCGCTTTTTCCAATTTAAAATTATTTTATTTTACAAGCTTTCATTTTTACTCTGGCGACAAAAATAAAGATTTGTCGCCAAAATGTAGTCTCGAGCGAAGTCGACGTAACCTTACGTGCATTATAACAAGTAACCTAACACAAAGGAGACGGGGAAGGTCTCTGAAAGATCTCCATCAATCTCTTCTAAAGGGTCCTCAACACGTAGACAGATTCATCTGCGGATATTAGCAGCGGACGCGTCCGCCGACGTGTGGACGGGGTGATTTGCTCTTCTGTGGTAGGTATTTTACGTTAAAAATCTACCACACGAGCAAGACGTGCAGACATGTCGCCGGACGCGTCGGCCGATGACATATGCAGATGGATCACTGGATCAGTCTACGTGTAGAGGACCCATAACGATTTATTATCTATCAATATCACAGTAAAATATAGTTTTTGCTGACAATATTTCTTTTATTTAACTTGTAATGTAGGTATGTAATGTGTGTCTGTTATGCAAAAAGCGATAGCTAAGCGTGGCCTATAATAGGTCATTGTGTACTTTTTCTATAATCCCCACGGATACCCCGTGTCGGAACCGACCGGTGGTTATGTCGGACCCGAACCGACTAAAACCGCACGCCGTCGATGACCCACCAGTGGCCGAGAGTGAGATTACCACTGACTGGCATATCCCTAACGCCCTGGTTGACCCAGAGCCATCTCAAGACTGCAGAAGGTCATTGTGTACCAGATAACTTTATCAAACAAAAAATCTATTGTAATTTTAGTTTTATTAGGTACTGTAAATTCATTGTTATAGGTACCTATGTAAAGGATTAAGTTATTGAATATTGAATTGTTGAGAATTATAACAAATCTACATATTGAGTTACCTTCATTTAAATTAGTAGGTTATCTAAATAAAATGCTAGATAGATCATACTATGACTAAATAATATTTAGCACTTTATTGTGTTAACTCAAAACAGACTACATATTTATACCTACTGTTGATTGATGGCACTTTGTGGAACTTATTGTTACACATATTGATAACACACTTATACATTTCCATATTTATTATTGAACCTGACTGGTTTCACCTTACTTTGTTTACTGTCAAACTGTCAATGTAAATCTTTGAGAATGCCGTAAGGCGAAATCAGTCAGGAACATGTATATGTATATACATGAATATTATGTTTTTCCTTATCCAGATATGTCTCCAATAGGATCTTTGAGAACCAAGCTCATGTTCGAAACGATAAGCTTGGTTGACGTATGAGGTTCTGGTGCAGGTTTTCATTTTGGGACTGGGATCTCAGGTGGCAGGTGCTCCCTTAAAAGTTAAAATACACCAAATCTATAAGGACAGGTGGAGTGGGAGAGTGAATACAAAGCTCTAAAGTGCAAGTTGTAGATGTTACCGGACTAGAATTCTCATATTCTATTTTTTTTTTTATTTTACCACTTAGGTGGCAGACAAGCACATAAGAAATTATATGTAGTTATTAATAGTTTCTGACATAAAGTAATACTGTAACTTATGCCAAAAGTAAAATATAAAATTTCCCACAAGTCACAAGTGGCATAACTACTACTATGAAATTACATTGGTGTATTATTCCAATAAAACTACAGACAACAACTTGGCTCATATTTTACGAAATTTCTATTATGTTAAAAAAATTGTGAATGAACCTATTTAATAATAATAATTACAATATTACCTATCCAGAGTCAGGGTTAATGCCTTTAATCCCAAAACAATAAAAAAAATCATATAATGATGCAACAATGTGAAATAAATACTCAGTGTCTGATAACAGAAGGCAAACTTACAAATGCATTTATTATGTTTTTTATATCAAACTATCTAGTGTTAATAACGGCATTTGTAACTGCAAAGTTAAGTTTGTCAACAAGTATGAGTATAATGACTTTGTTCCTTTGTCTGCGCATTATGAAAGGAAATATACCTAATGTAAAAATGGTTTTTTATGTATTGTTTTAAATGTGTAGACATATTTATATTGGAAAAGGTCAATTATCAGGTTGGGATTTGTGACCGTGGGAGACTGGGAAACCGTTGGGAAACTGTGGAGTTGATTTCTACTTGGACTACTCTTCCTTCTAGAAACCATAGAGTCCGTCTCAACTTGGAATACTCTTAAATTTTAATCTATGGGGCCTTTTCTACTTGGAATACTCTTCCCACTAGAAACTATGGAGTCCGTTTCTACTTGGAATACTCTTCCCACTAAAAACTATGGAGTCCGTTTCTACTTGGAATACTCTTCCCACTAGAAACTATGGAGTCCGTTTCTACTTGGAATACTCTTTCAACTAGAAACTTTGGAGTCCATTTCTACTTGGAATACTCTTCCATCTAGAAACTGTAGTGTCCCTTTCTACTTGGAATACTCTTCCATCTAGAAACTGTGGGGTCCCTTTCTACTTGGAATACTCTTCCATCTAGAAACTGTTGAGTCTGTTTCTAGTTGCAATACTCTTCCCTCTAGAAACTGAGGAGTTTATTTCTAGATGGAATTCTGTTCTGAGTTATCTGGCCATGGGCATACCCAGCTTCTAGGGATGGGGCAAAAGCCTTTTAGTAATGGGGCAAAAGTAGGAAAATCAGATCCAGGGGAGTCTGTTGTCGTGTGTTTCTTCATGTAGATCAGAGCAGGGTGGGGCAAGCGCCACCTCTCTGGGTACGCCCATGTACCTGGCCCTTTCTGGATAGCTGAGATTCTTATCTATTCTTCTGAATTATGTAGAAATAAAAAATGCAGTATTTTTATTTAGTCTAGTCTGGGCTGAAATGCAGAACTTATTGGTTTTTATTGACATCTATAATAAAATAATACTAGAAAAGATGTTTAGAATAAAAAATAGTGTCACAGTTTTAGGGTTAACTTAATTTGGAATGGAATGCAGATAATATATATTGACACTTTTCTGTTCAGGAATAATACATCTATTTGTAATAATTTCATCTTTATGACAGCTATAAAAATTGTGGTCTTATTAATTGTTAGGTACTTACAGCAATACCAATATTTTGTGCCTTACAGTCAGTCAACATAAAAATGGTTGGTTACAACATTTCATTTATGTTATGATGTAGCAATGAAAAATTCAATAATGTTACTTAATCTGGACAGAATAGTTATCAGTTCTACATTGTTTTCACAAGAGATTTCTGAACAGCATACATATGTGTCAGATTTGGTATTAGCAAGTGTCAATGGCCAGTCAAATATTGGGGCAAAAGTGGAATACAAAATGTGAAATACAGCAGTCAGCTGGCCTAAAATAAATAAACTTATAATTTTAATTTTTATAATGAGTTAACTCTAATCAGTAACAATAACGGCATTTTAAATATTAAAACAGATTGTGAAACACTAATTCAACCTTTTGATTATTCACTTTTCCTATAGGAGGTAGTCAAATAATTTTATGAGAAATCTCATAAAATTAACTTTAAGGCCTGAAAATCCATGTTTCTGCATAATAAATACCTTATTCTACTTGCGACTATTTAGAACAATATCATTAATTATATAAAAAAATTAAATTCGTACATAGTCTGATATGAATGTACCAGGTCTTATTAGAAAAAAAAAACTTGCCAAATTTTTTTTTTTTTGTTTAGCAAAGGAATACAGTAGACCGTTGATCCTAAATGTACCTTTGTTTAGTTTCTAGCAATCGTATTAAATATCTATTATTTTAAAAGTTAAAGTAACATAAAATAGATTATGCATACGTTTAAATGCATAGTATGTCACACTACTTTTCAAAACAAATACGTAAACAACGCAATCTGCTAATTTCACGGTCAAGAATAGCAATAAAAAAATAAACATTGTACGCTGTGTAGACGAAACAAAGACTGCCCGTGACACTTCGACAGAAAAAAAATCAATGTTGGGCGAAGGCAAACCTCCTATAATTATTTCACCACATTATTCCTAAATTAGTGATGATGCTCAAAAAGATTTAACACACAATTGCGTAAGATATGTCCCGTAGAAATAAAGCGCAAATTCCTGACGTAAGGAATAAACATACGCGATTCTTACCTAGAACGAATTCCCAGGTATCACAGCCTAGGGAACGTTCAGGGACGATTTCCAAATCCAACATCGTGCACAAAACACTAAACACAAACTAAACTAACTAACTTGCACTTAAAAAAACCTTTTAAACGATAAAAATTCTCTATTACGCTGCCTTTTCTTTGTTTGCCAACTTTAGTTTTCAACCATTTTGTATTTGTCAGAGGAACTGTCATTACAAACAGCTGATTGTATTTTGCCAGGGCTGAATTCAGTATCGTTTTTTTCTCTTGGTAAATATACGTACCAAAAAGTTATTCTATTCTCAATTTAAAAAGTGATGAGTTAAATGAAAAATGCAAAAAAGAATACTTTCACATGGCACTTTTGAGTAATAAATTAAATTAAAGACTTTAGTATAATTTTTAAGCTTTCTGAAATCTGAAACTTTCACCTAAGAGTCTGGGATCCGCTTTACAGACTAGTCTAATAAGACTCTAATTACTGTTGTTTGGCTGGACTCCAATATTTTCCGTGAAGCAACTGCTATCTGACCTCTACAACCCAATAGCGATATTGGGCGATATCGAATCGAAGCATTACAAGCGTGTATGTTTATGGCATTTACGGGAGTAGGGGCAACCAGATAAGAAAGTAACAATTTTAATTTTTTTCGCCATAACACTGAGACCTCTTGGAAATTATAAATTAAAGCTAGTGCATAATGTTATATTGATTATCCAACTTTGTTTTAACACTAACATCAATGTGACTAGTGTAATAGATTTTGACAAATATTAACTTATTAAAAATGACAGCCTCCGTGGCGTAGCAGTAGTGAACGCGGCCGCTACGCAGGAGGCGCGGGTTCGATCCCCGCTCAGTGTAAATATTTGTGTTCATGAAATATGGGTATTTGCATTGGTCTGGTTGTGCCTCGGAGAGCACGTTAAGCCGTCGGTCCCGGTTTCCATAAGAACATCAATGGCAGTCGTTACGGGTAGTTGGAGCCCTCAAAAATTCAAAAACAACGGTCTAACTGCAAAGCTTCGATATCGCCTAATGTTAACATTGGGTTGTGGAGGTCAGATGACAATCGCTTCACGGAAAATATCGAGGTCTAGGCAAATTCGTAGTTAAGACTGATAAAGCGGACCCCAGACTCCGAATTAACGCTAAGAGGAAGAAGAAGATTAACTTTTTAAAAATGTGGAATCTGTTACAACCAACCCTACCCCTAGGGTTGGTTGTAACAGTACAAGGGGATAATTGTAACATTGTAAATAACAACAAAGTTACGTTAATAATCAACATATTTATAATCAGCCTTTGAGTTATACATTTATATCATAATATTCAAAACAACCATATTAGTAATTTCTAGGGAATAGGTATCTTCATAAGAACCTAATCAATGGAATCAAAAATGAGATCATTGGTGCAGCTTACATGAGCCCAATGCTGGCACTCCAGGCATTGCACTCATTTTTCTTTTGCTACGCTATTTGACAAGGGTTCCACACATACTAAACAGAAGCAATCTTCGCTGTCTGAATCATCACTATCTGTAGTTACTTTAGCATCTGATTGTTTTCTTCTTAAGTATTTTCTTTGGTTTCTTCTTATTAGTTTTTTTGATAACTGAAACGTTTGACGTTGTCTCTTCTCTTTAGCAGTCTGTAAAATCCCCTTTTTAACTGCTTTAGCTCTAAGCTTTTCTTCTTCTTCTTGAATTGCAAGCTTGTTGCATCTCTAAACGGTACTTTTCTCAGAAGTACTTCTTCCGCAGCCAAATCCATAATTTCTGCTGAACACAGCAGACTTATCTTTTACGCTGATGGCACAGAATCTCTCTGTTTCTACAGGGTTGGCAGCACGAGTGTAATTCCCCTGGTGTTGCACTCGCCCATAGGCCACGGAAACCACTTACCACCAGGAGGGCCGTGTGCTTGTCTGCGGCCTAAGTAGTATAAAAAAAGTGTTATTTGCTGTTTATTGTGACATATAATTTGCACCATCGCCAATAAAAACGAAAAAACTTGCAGAATTTGTTTACAGACACTTGGACCAGGTTCGATTCCTGGTTATGTATGAGAGTTTGAAAAAAAATTTGAATTTCATTATTATTTATATTAAAGTCGAAGCCATGGTTCCTAAGAACAAAAGTCGCTATCTCTCATAGTTTCTGACTTCTTCCCAGTTCCCACTGACCCATTTGGATTGATCATTCTGTATAAAAGACTAGCCTTTTTTATTTTGAGAAGTCTTGAGTTCGTCCCTGATAAAATCGAATGACGCATGCGTACACCAACCATGACAGAAGAAATAATGTTGTAGGAACTGTTTTATATGCATCTCTGTTTGACTACAGCGTATCGCTATTCGCTATCTCTTTCCTTTGAACAGTTTTTATGCTATCTCTTTTTTACTTCCACACAGACCTATAAAGTTGTCTCTTTCTTGGAGACTTGTTATTGATAATTGGTTAGATTATGTGAAGTATTCATAGCAGCATTTCCAGCGTTCATTGCATGCTATTTGCATAGAAGCTTATTACTATACTGAACAAAGCCAGCAATGTATAAGGTACTAATGATTGCTATAGCCACCCAAGTATAGTACTTTGTCCATGGTACTTATGTCCCTGAATCAATGTCCCCAGGACGACCTAGACTGCTCGTCTAGGTCTGAAATAACATTCTAGAACTAAATTAATATCTATTTGCCTATGTTGCTTGCTAATATGTTTTGTATTGGGACAAAGCTTTCGCTCCGTTTCCCGCCATTCTCAAATAACCTTGAAGCGATCTCGACGCCCACTAGCCTACGTAATGTTATTGTGTAATAACATGTTTATTTACATCGAAATAGAATTTACGAAGTTTACAAAAAAAGTGTCAAAGGACTTTGAACTAAACTTTTAGATTCCATTTCATTTTAAATTCTATTTCGTATAGGTACTTACCTGAACCTAGAACCATATTAAAGTCAAGTAGCAGGTAGGTGCTTAGTCAAATACAGACTCTTCTTGACCTATATTTTATACATGTAGGTACCTACTTAATGCATAGCAGCCGTAGTAGGTACGTATGTTTGCATAAATACCTAATATTTACATGTAGGTATTTTATCTATGTAAATACCTACTATGAACAAGTACCTATATGTAGGTAAGTAATGTATGAGCATCATGCTCATGCATATCATCATCATCATTTCAGCCATAGGAAGTCCACTGCTGGACATAGGCCTCCCCTATAGATCTCCAATAAGACCGGTTGGAAGCGGCTCGCATCCAGCGCGTTCCCGCGGCCTAAAAGGTCAAAAAATTATCTACTTTATTGCAATAAACTTCTAAAATTTATTTGTGGAATTAAGTTTAACCGCGTTATCGTCTCGGACCATTGCTTCGATCCTCCGCCCCCCGCATCCAGTCTGTCCAAGGCACCTTTTTCACGTCGTCAGATCATCTGGCTAGGAGGCACCTCTCCCATGTGGCTACCCTTTCCGCCACCACCCGCGGGTAGGGTTTTATTAATTATTAGTGAATATTTTAAACGCTGCCGCGATGTATACCTACATGAATATTTTGCTTCCGGGTGGTTCCGTGTTCCGGGTCCTCCTTTTTTTTATGTTGGTAGTACTTGTAAGCTGTCATTAACAGTCATTAACGTCAGGTTATCTGTCAGAACTGTCAGAAGTGTCAGCGAAACTCTTTGAGTATGGAAGAGCGAAACTGCAATTTGCAATTAGAGGTTTGCACCGGTGCGGAATTTCGTGAACCGGTGAAAAACACCGGTGTTTTAGCAAGCTCCGGTGGTTCACCGGAGAATCACCGGTGCTTAGAGCGAAGGATAAGAAAAATTATTTTAATTTAAAATTTTGTTTAGTACCAATTTATTTATTATTAAAAACATAATTATAATGTAATGAGCAGTTTTCCAGTAGGTATAATAATCAGTTGGTTTTTAAGTCATCAGGAGATGGCGCTAGCATAGCTTTTGGTAATTTTAATGTACTCTGTGGTTTGTTAGTGGTATTTTCATTGTATTAGAAAAAATGACAGAATATTTAAGTAAAGTAAATAATTACAAAACCGAAGAACATTTTTTCCATAAATTACACTAGATGTGACACCACACTCTTCTTACCAAAAGTGCCGGCTGCGCCATCTAGCGCGTCTTTAGGAACCCTTTAAATACCTACTGGAAAACTGCTCATTGTATATAGCATTATGTATATAATGGATTAAATGTAAATATTATTTACTAGCTGGCCGATTTGTGTTCATGATAATCATTCTTCATACATAATTCAATTAATATTAAAAAATCAATATGATTATCGTTTTCGAGGGTTTTGGGTCGGGGTATGTAATTACCTACAGTACATAATAGGTATTATCAAAGATGGCAGACTCGAAATTTCCAATAAAATCAATATGGGTATCGTTTTCGAGGTTAACAGGGCTGCTAATTACGAATATATCATCCATTTAGCAATCAAAGATGGCGGACTCGAAATTTTCATTAAAATCAATATGGGTATCGTTTTCGAGGTTATCAGGGCTGCTAATTACGAATATACTATCCATTTAGCGATCAAAGATGGCGGACTCGAAATTTTCAATAAAATCGATACCTATGGGTATCGTTTTCGAAGTTATCAGGGCTGCTAATTACGAATATACTATCCATTTAGCAATCAAAGATGGCGGACTCGAAATTTTCAATAAAATCGATATGGGTATCGTTTTCGAAGTTATCAGGGCTGCTAATTACGAATATACTATCCATTTAGCGATCAAAGATGGCGGTCTCGAAATTTTCAATAAAATCGATATGGGTATCGTTTTCGAAGTTATCAGGGCTGCTAATTACGAATATACTATCCATTTAGCGATCAAAGATGGCGGACTCGAAATTTTCAATAAAATCGATATGGGTATCGTTTTCGAGGTTATCAGGGCTGCTAATTACGAATATATTATCCATTTAGCAATCAAAGATGGCGGACCAGAAATTTTCAATAAAATCAATATGGGTATCGTTTTCGAGGTTATCAGGGCTGCTAATTACGAATATACTATCCATTTAGCGATCAAAGATGGCGGACTCGAAATTTTCAATAAAATCGATATGGGTATCGTTTTCGAAGTTATCAGGGCTGCTAATTACGATTATACTATCCATTTAGCGATCAAAGATGGCGGACTCGAAGTTTTCAATAAAATCGATATGGGTATCGTTTTCGGGGTTATCAGGGCTGCTAATTACGAATATATCATCCATTTAGCAATCAAAGATGGCGGACTCGAAATTTTCAATAAAATCGATATGGGTATCGTTTTCGAGGTTATCAGGGCTGCTAATTACGAATATATCATCCATTTAGCAATCAAAGATGGCGGACCAGAAATTTTCAATAAAATCAATATGGGTATCGTTTTCGATGTTATCAGGGCTGCTAATTAGGAATATATCATCCATTTAGCAATCAAAGATGGCGAACTCAAAATTTTCAATAAAATCAATATGGGTATCGTTTTTGATCTTTGATCGCTAAATGGATAGTATATTCGTAATTAGCAGCCCTAATAACCTCGAAAACGATACCCATATCGATTTTATTGAAAATTTCGAGTCCGCCATCTTTGATCGCTAAATGGATAGTATATTCGTAATTAGCAGCCCTGACAACCTCGAAAACGATACCCATATCGATTTTATTGAAAATTTCGAGTCCGCCATCTTTGATCGCTAAATGGATAGTATATTCGTAATTAGCAGCCCTGATAACCTCGAAAACGATACCCATATCGATTTTATTGAAAATTTCGAGTCCGCCATCTTTGATTGCTAAATGGATGATAAATATATTCGTAGTTGGCAGCCCTGATAACCTCGAAAATGATACCTATCCGCACGATTGCTCTGTCTAGACGTCTCCATCGATCGACTGTATTAGACTATGCTTACATCCCCTATCCCCCCCTTACCACTTTTTTCGCGATAAAAGGTATTATGTCCGTTCCCAAGCTCTAATTCCTCTATGTACCAAATTTCATCAAGATCGGTTAAGTAGTTTAGGCGTGGCGCCTAACAGACAAACAGACAGACGGATATATATTCAAACCAAACAGACAGACAGACAGACAGACTGGACAGACACGGTCATTTATAATATTAGTATGGAGTAGCTATGGATTTATCCCTACCTACATAATAAAAATTTAAATAAAAAATAGCTTTGTGTTGTGAGAATAAGAACCGGAGAAAAAACCGGTTTTTCTCCGGTTCATCGGTTAGGTTTTTTCCACCGGAGCTTCACCGGTTTTTCTCCGGTTTCGCCGCACCGGTGCAAACCTCTATTTGCAATCTGGATCCGCACTCCGCAGTCAATGCAGTGCGGTATTTTATTCTTCGTCGCAATTAATATAATAAATAAAGTCAAAACTAATACACTGAAAAGTGAAAACTGCAGTGCATAGCATAATGTGCAAATGCGTTCGCCAAATGGCGCAGTGCCAAAATGGTACTATGAAATACCTGTAATAATATACCTGCTACTTTGTTTATTTTTAAAATAACCAAAATAAATTCATACACAGTGTTGTAATTCACTTTGTAACTAAACCATAATATGTCTGAAAAGAAGATGTTAGAAATGATGCCTCGACGCCGGTGTTGTAAAAAAATTGCTCTAATTGTAATACCACTAGTATTATCAATCTATATCATGAATCTTTTATTTGGGGATTGGAATACTCCTAAACTGATGAGCTTAACGGACCTACATCGATGTCCAGCTTGTTACGGTATATCGGTATGTCCAGAACTATATTCTAATCAGATCAGGCTAGACATGAGTGATAGGTGGACGGGTTGGTTCAACGCTAAAAATATTTATCACGGCGTCACGAAATTTGATCGCCGTGTTGTCATGAAGAAATTGGCTCACGATTCTGAGCTGAGAGAGTTTGACTTGAAGATGTGTGACACATTCAACCTTCCAGAAAAGTGTAAACCGATACGATTGCTGAATGTATCAAATCTTGATAAAGAAGTTATAAATACTGTTCAGTATAATTTTACATTTCCTGATATGAAGCCTCGGAAAGGGCTGGTGATGTGTCCGTATGCCAGCAGCGTTTTTGATCTGGCATTTCCGATTTTGGGTAAGACTAAGCACCAGATTGATTTGCTTTATGTGTGGACCATGTTAAATGTCAATCCAGAACCTATAATTTTACAGGTAAGAATATTGCTTTGAAATTATTATATTTTAATTTCAAACTGCACATCTTTTTGAAGTCAAATTCTACTTAAAACTATGTTTACCACTGCTTCCTGTGGAGAAGAAACAAACAAAAAACTCCAAAACTTATAATTAGACATGTTTTAAAATAGGATTCTGAAGTTGAGAGCCAATTAATTTATAATTTAAATTTGAATTAAGGCTCCATCAACATGATGATAAAAAAAGATCCTAATTAGAAAATTTGGGAATAAAACTTAACCTTATAAAAATGATTCATTCAATGATGACCTTAGTGACATTGATGCAGTGTTCAACTGCTAAGTTGGAGGTCACTGGTTCGATTCCTGCATGAATATGGATGTACATTTCAATAGACTCAGGTGTTTCTCATTCAGTACAAGTATTTATATGCATGAATATGTATGTTTCTATTGTTTAGAGTGTGTGTGAATGTGGCTATGTGTATTGTAAGTGTATTTACAAAAAAAAAGTGGTATATAAGTAGAGATCCGATTCTCAGCACTCCATGGATTCACCGTGCTATGGTCCATAGAGTGATACAGAGAAAAAAACCGTGACAGCGACTGGAACTTGCGACCCAGATGTAGGTTTAGAGTGGCCACCTTGTGATGCATTGCAGCGCCCACCTCCACCGTCAGTAGTGCTCCCCCCTACCTATCCAAATTTATCTATATTCTAGAATCCGTACAAGCCTACTTACCTCAGGTCTTAGTAGCATGCTATAGAATGTCCTAGAGAATTTCGCTACTATCTCTCATCTTCATTCTAGCGTTAATCACAACTTTTACCTCAGAGTCTGGCGTCCACTTTTTCCAGTGTAACTGTGGGTAAATCCCTACTATTTTCATTTTTAGACCATTTTGGAACAGAGTAAGCCCACCCTATCACTTTTGTTTAAACCACTTAGTTTGCAGACAAGCACACCTAATGGAAAGTTGTTACCGTGACCTATGGACGAGTGCGACATCAGGGGAGTCACACTCGTGCTGCCTGTGGGTGTCGGGGTGTTGTAGAAGGTGACTAAGTGCGGGAGCACACTGTGCGTTGCGGCGCCGCACCGCAGTTATTTCGGCCAATCGGCGGCCATACGAGCGGCCCCGCACCGCTTCTGTGGCCGCCGATTGGCCGAAATTTTTGCGGTGCGGCGTCGCAACGCATCGTGTGACCCCGCTGTAAGAGATAGGGCTGTTCTCCATAAAGGCTGTTGCTACTATAAATTTCTTCATAAATTTTTCAGCTGCTAAAGAAATCTGCTGGTTGGCCAGTACCCTCCTATGGTGGGGTTTGCGGTAGACTAGAAATAGTAGCTGATGAGGGTGATTCATTGTCTACATTGATGCATGTTCCTTATCGCAAGAAACTGATATATGCACAGAAAATTGTTGAAGCTGCCTTGGATTTCACTTATAAACATGACAGGTAAGGAGTTCTCAAATAACATTTATACTTCAGCCATACCATTAATGGTACTTCTTCTTCATCCTTGTGTTCATTCTCAGTCGCATAAATTTCCCAGTAGTACCATTAATGGTACTAATCAGTGGTACGGCTGGGAAAGAGGGATAACAACCATTACCTACATTATTTTTATGTACACTAATATGATTAAGCTGAAGAGTTGTTTTATTGAACGCATTAATCTCAGGAACTACTGGTTCAAATTGAAAAATTCAATTTGTGTTTAGTAGTCTATTGACCGAGGAAAGTTATAAGGCTATGTAAAATCACAATACTATGTAAGAGAGCAGAGCAGTGCCAGTAATCCTAAATGACGTCAAATCCGGCAGTTTCCCATACAATATAAAACTAAAGTTGGCTAGGTGGCTTAAAGGCTGGCCCTTTAAGCCAGTTAGCCAACTTTAAGCCATTTAGCCAACTTTAAGCCATTTATGCTAGTTGCTAAATAAAGTGCACAGCAGCATGGGAGATAATACTTGACAGTTTACATACTTTACATGTCCTCTGTATACTACTACAACTCAAAAATATTTTTTGGGTTAAATTGATAATTTGGGTTCTATGGCCAGATTTGTCATGGGCTTTAACATATTCATCATCCTCATGGGGTCCTATTTTCCTTCTGACTGCATCCGAGACCAAGGTAACCTCGGGAGCTCAGGGTCCGCCTTCCGGCTCTTCCCACTCCACGATCGTGGGCGTCCATGGTAGTGACACCAAAGGCATGCATGTTACCATGGGCTTTAACCTATTGCCTTACAAGTTATCATAATACCTATAGTAGAACTATATTCCATATGCCATTACCAGTTGCATCATTTACCCACATTCTAAGATTCTAATGTTCACCAAAAAAAAAAAAAAATTGCTTCCTCCTAAATACATACAATGGATTTCCTCGTCAACTTCTGTAGATATGATATTTCTAGTTTACTAGCTACTGTTTGCAACTGTTTGTTTACATTTCTTGTTGAAATATAGCCTTTCACACCACCACCATTACATTCATGCATTGTATTTTGTCAATATTGAATTTTCTCGGAAGAACTACTTGTAATTGTGTCCATTCTTGGAGAAAGTAAATAAAGTTCGTAAAGTTTCTTCATCCCACTTTGCTAATATCTGCATTTTGGAGCCCAGGGAGTATTGTCTTTTCGAGGGACCATCTCAAAACCTGAGGTGGCTGGTGGGGTGCGAGGGAAATGCTTCGTGGGCCACTTTGCACCCTGGCATCTGAAAACCCGATACGGCGTCCGGTTTTAGTCGGTTCGAGTCCGATGTAACCGAAATATCTGAAGGGATATTCACACTAAAAATTGCGTCCACTGTCCTTTTCATTATTTGGCTATTTTTGCGGGCGTGACTGCCGTCTGACCAACTTTCGCTCAACCCAGGGGAGAGGAACCTTGTGGCAGCGCCTCGTCCGTCTATCAGTAGGTACCAACTAGTGGCGAAGGGTGAATATTTTCAAAAGGGAAGCAAATGGAAAAAAAATACCCCTAATAGAACGACAATAGCAATTTGGCTCATCAGGTGACCATTTGCAGAGCAAATTGGCAGGAATCAGGTTATAGGGACCCCTCGCCACTGGTACCAACTAGAACTATATTATCTTTAACGATGAAGATTGTAATATTACCTAAAAATATTTGAATATACTAGGATTGTGAAGAATGCATTGATCCTCATGGAAGCGTATTTTCTTGATTACATCCGAGGCCGAGGTGAACTCGGAGCTCAGGGTCCGCCCCGGCTTTACTCCACCACTTCACACGATCTTGGACGCCCATGGTGGTGAGTGAGACCATTGATTGTATACTCTTAATAATCTAACTGGTGTACAACTTCTTTACAGATTTCGTTTCTACCTCATGGACTGGTCACTGGACAACATAGTGGCCAACGAAGCAGATGAAATTTCTTTCGTCGATCTAGAAGATATAGTCGTTTTAGATAAACACATATCACCAGGAACAGACCTCCCTGACTGGTACCAACGGTATAAGCGGGAACCTTTAGGCTCAGGGTTCACATTTTCTATCGACAATATGTGTACACACCATCTCAGTGACCACAACTTGTGGGCAGCCTGCTATATATTGGCTGGGGATGAAGACCCATTTCTATATCCAATACCAGAAACTGTGAATACTCTTCGACCAAATTTTCATAAGTTGTTGATGGAGTGTTTGAATGGAGAGGATAGATTTAAAAGTATAACAAATTTGCATCAATTTATTAAGGATATGTTAGTGGATGATAAAATTGAAGGTTTAGATGCTGGTGTTAGCTGATAAAGTTAGTGTATAGGAATATATCTTTAATATTATATTGGTAAGCAATGCACAGCTTGCTTCAAGTATTGCTTGCAAGTGAGGACAGAAAATCATTAGCAAATAATGTAAAAAATATATAAACCTACGAAGTGAGAAAAAATAAAAGCCTATGTTATGTTTAAGCTTGCTTTTTGACCGGCAAACCGGCAAATAACTAAGTGCCTAGTGCGAGTTTTTTCTCACATTCACCGGTGACGAGTAAACGGTAATTTGCATGAAATTGAATTAGCGTCGCCTGGCGTCATATTTGTGCACCCTTTTTGTCGCATACAAAATCACCGATTACTTGTCGTCTGTGAATGTGCGAAAGAACTCGCACTAAGGACTCTGGACAATGTTCTCTAGCTGCGCAGAATTTTATAGGTCTCTTTAGTGGTTGTGAAGGGCGTGACACCCTAGGCACGCCAATTGACTAATAAAATTACATTGAAGCAATCTCGGGCTTAAATGTTTCGCGTTATTGGTTGATGAGTTCTTTCGTTGGTTGGTCCATATTATAGTGGCCAAGCGCGGACTTTCTCCCCTTTTTGTTCAATATGTTTGCCTGTTGTTATACCTACACAAAGATATATATCAGCGGCTGCCTTTGATGCACATACCTCGCACATTGGAATACTGAATCTTTAGGTATACTCTCCATTAAATGATAGCAGTAAGATAAAATTGCTCATTTTATGATAATTATATTGAAATAAGATTAATTTGTGAATTATGTTAAAATAAGTTATATATTATATTTATATTGTTATATTTGAAATAAGCGTTCTGATAATTATTTGGCCACTAACTTATTATTAAGCAATAGGGGTAAGTCAATTAATATTACGGTAATTTCGGAGAACTTGTGTGAAACTATGAAATATGACGTCATAATGTACCATTGTCAAGTTATTTGTAAATTATTGGTTGGTTAAAAATTAATGATTAAGTGCGGACTTAATTATCACCCCTCCTTTACTATTAAATAAACTTGGTCAACCCATTTATTTTAACTGACAAGTACACAATACTTTCGGCTCGAAGGACCAAAAAATTTATAACCTCTATTCTCTCTCTACTTTAGGACACATTGCAGAATGAGCTTCTTAAAATATGCACTTACTGCACATTTTTATAGGCATGGGTTTGGAATGGAAAGTAAGGAAGATATCCCACCTAGAATAACATTATCAAAAGTGTTCTTTTTTTTTTTTTTTCAAATTTCGTCAAATGGAATTGCCATAGGAATTGAAACTTTAATCATACGTACATCATAATGTTAATATCAAACGCTAGCAGTGCCTTAATTAGTTAATTGTCCAATCAATAAATATAATATTACACAGGGGACATGACCCCTCCCTCCACAAATCGTACACGTCTAATTGAAAAGTCTTCCAAAGGGATATTTTCTGAAGGAATTTCCGCACGTGACACCCCCCCCCCCCTCCCCCTAAATTTCAGGCTGCGACCGCACCTGCTACTAACAATGTAAATGTGAAGATGTTTGTTGTTCAATCACGCTGTAACGGCTGAATAGATCGGGCTGGAATTTGGAACAGGGATAGATTATAGTCTGGAATAATTCATAGGCTTTTTATCCGTGGCACAGGTTCTCGTAGGTTACGGAGGGGGCCAGAATTCCATATTCCGAGGGTTTCGGCTAGTTTTAACATAATCGGTATTAGAAATCGGCCTCGGTTATATGCCACACAATCTGAAATGACAACGCCGAATCTTATTTTTGTATCTGTGATATTATTAAGTATATTATGATTAAATACTTACTTGATTCAATTGTTATTAATATAAGTTTACCATCTTTTGTATTTATAATGCATTCACTGAACAATAAATAAATGATACCTTAAAAATGTTTTATTTCCCTTGGTTTCTTGTTTCTACCTCCTCCACTCTAGCAAAGCGATCTAAATGAAGCCATTGACACAAGGTAACAATACGTACTTCATTGTAATGATCAATTCGATACCTTTATGAGGAAAGGAAAGAATCATCTTCGGTGACCCAGGTAACTTCACCTGCTGGTGATTGGAAGAGGCTCCGGCGCTGTCCTCTCGGGGTTGGACTGTTGGCAGGGCGGCCGGTACCCACATAAGCCAAATCATGCTAAAGAGCAGGAGGCCCCGGTAAGTAATGCCAGTGGTGATGATAAATTATAATAATTCTATATCATCACTATCATCATCACTACATATTATAAAACAATCGCTGTTGCTGTCTGTCCGTCCCTATGTATGCTTAAATCTTCAAAACTAGGAAACAAATTTTATAGCGGTTTTCTTCAATAGATAGAGTATAGAGTGACTCAAGAGGAAGGTTTATATGTATAATACATGCATAATATTGTAGAGAAACACTGATAAATTTAGAGATATGCAGCGGGAACGGGATCAGAAAATATGGTGGTACGAAGCTCGCCGGGTCAGCTAGTATCATATACCTATATTATGTATATGTACCACGGTTTAGTAGGGGGTAGACCCAAGTAGGCAACAAGAAGTGCTAACTTGACGTCGGTAGATTTTACTATATAGATAGATACATAAGATATAGATACTCTAAGCTTAAGATAGTGTAAAGTGGAGGAGTATGCCACGGGGCAGTCACGAGTAAAAATGGGAAGGTGAGAGCTTGTATGCAACTGGGAGTTCAAAATGATGACTACGCTGATTAATCGTATAATATACACCAATTACACCAATAAGATTGTAAAAGGTGATTAAAATATAAAAGAAAATAATGGGAATATAATTTGATATTTTTTAATGGCACAATTTTAGAATAATTTTTCAGAACGAATGACCTACTGTCATTGTTTGTAATGTCAAATCAAATGTAGTGTCAACACTGTCAACTTGCAAGCCGCTAAGCCAAATGTCTTTATTTGCTAATGAAATTAATATTTTTAAGTTGTTTGTGCTAATAACAGTGAAATTACAAATGGTTAACATCTATACTAGTAATTCACAGATTTTGCCAAAGATATAATTAACTAATTCTATGTAATAATGAGTAGTTCAGACTCGGATGATGAAAATGCCGTACTGTATGGTACCCCGTTGGAACCATATGAAGAAGGTTTGTTTCGAATTTCATTTCAATTATATGTTACTTGATGTTTATTAATTAAAGTGCGCACATTTGTGATGATTCTTTAAATAATATTGTATGTTAATTCAGTTTTCTATTGTATTGTTGGTGTATGTTAGAAAATGATAAGCAGAGCAGTGCAATAAACTTGTTTTATTATGTGTTAATCGCATGGATTATTATAACTGTATAGAAACCTTCAATACACTTTAATTGTTAACTAATCTCATACACAAAACAAAATATCAAAATATGTTCTATCTCTATTCTCACTTCAATTTGATTAGTTGAGCTGCCTACAAAACGCAAGTTCCAACAGCAACCTGACCAATTTGCTGTGGATGAGAATGGAAGACGTCGATTTCATGGAGCATTCACTGGGGGCTTCTCAGCGGGGTTCGGTAATACTGTGGGATCAATGGAAGGATGGACACCAAGTACTTTCAAGAGTTCACGGTCAGAAAAAGCTCAGCGTTCTGTGAGTATATCTTTGCTATCATTTATTTATTTATTTATAGCTTTATTTGTCTAGAAAATAGTATATTTATTATATTAACAAATTACAATTACAATTATTTACATAAATACATTACTATAATAAAAACAATACCTATATACAAAGCTGTATGTACAATAAGTACATGTGTAATAGTAACAAAATAAAAAGTTGTTATTTTGTGTTTGCAGTTTCTGTCATGAAGCCCTCTTGGGTGAGAGCCTCCTCCATCTCTATCCACCTTTCCCTATCCTTGGCAGTCTGCATCCAGTCCGTTCCTGCTTTCTTGCTGTATTACCAGCCCCTCTTTTATTTCGCCTCCCAACATTTCTTATCTTTTTCTTTTTCTTTTAGTTCTCTGGCTACACGTAATCAGTACTGGCGAATGGTGACTATTTTCCAAAAGTGAATGAATTCTGGAAGTTCTGATTTCAAATACTGAATTTCAGATACCAAACTTCAGATAGGTACTGAATTTGGATGCCGAATTTTAGATGCATTCAATTTTAGATAATGTTTTATGTATTGTATCGCGTTTTATTGAGTCACAAATAAATCTGATGCTGATTGTAAGCAGATGTACACTGTCACTAATATTCATCATTATCATTCTTCAGAATCAACGTCCAGAAGACTTTATGGATGAGGAGGACCGCGGCGAGTTTGGGATTGCGCCGCGCCACTTGCAAACACAAAACGATTTCTCTGGGCAAAAGAGATCACGACAAAAAGCTTTTTACGATGGACCCATACCTGGTTAGTAGATTGCGTTTTTATTTATTTATTTATTTATATATTTATGAACAGGCGGCTATGAGCTGATGTGTTCACTTCTAGTGATAAAATGTATGTAATAGTCTATTTTTTTTTTTAACTGTCCGTCACTTTTTTAATTGCCATATTGTCCAGTCGTAGCCAGTTGTCAAGCCGATTTTTATAAGAGTTTACTGAGGTGGCAGCAACAACCTCCTCCGGTAGAGAGTTCCAATTATGGACCACTCTATTACTGAAGAAGTGGTGGGCAACCAGCGTGTCAGTGGGAGCTCGCTTCAAACGAAGGTCGTGTCCACGGGAAGGCCTTTGACTGTCTCTTCTGAGGAGGATGTTTTGAATATCTGGCAGATTGTAGTGTGCTGTTAGGATCTTATATGCTTCTATCAGATCGCCTCGAAGTCGTCTTTGTTCCAGAGTACTCAGTTTCAGCGCGCGAAGTCTCTCCTCATAGGGCATGCGACGTAAGGCCTGCGGTATTTTGGTGGCCTTTCTCTGGACACTCTCCAGCAGATTAATATCTTTGTGAAGATATGGGCTCCAGATCTCAACCTTTTGTATTATTTATTATGCCCACGCCTGCATATTCACAAAGGCTTAGGCAGAACAGGCTTCGCTGGTAATATAACGTGTAACAGGGGACCCGCTATAAGCATTGTTGCACTATTTGCTTACACTAAACAAATTTACAGATCGAGCACGTAGACGGCCTTACACCCTAATTTCAATATGTTTTCAGGTGTTACATATTAAAATGCCTATTACCTGAATCTCAGAATAACCAGAATCCTATTAATAAGCTCTATTGTCCCTCTATCAATCTGTCAGCACGCTGTATCTCCTGAGTTGTGATAGCTAGACAGTTGAAATTATCCCAGATGATTATTTCTGTTGCCACTATTATGACTACATAACATAACATAACGTACGCAGAGGTGCTAGCACCCACATTTCGCCGTTTATGTTAGGTCCCAATGTTATAGGTGGCGAGCCTATTGCCATTAACCGGACACTTATAAATCTGCGATAAATACACACATAACTTCGAAAGGCATCGAAAAGTCATTGGTGTGTGCCATGGTAAAACCTGGGATCGAACCCGAGACCTCGTCTCAGCAGTCCATTACCCATGCCACTAGGCTACCGCTATAACATCAAAATACTAAAAAATCGTAATGGTGCGGAATCCTTCGTGTGTGAGTGAGACAGTGGCGCTCGGCTTTTTCTTTAAAAATTGGAAACTAAACAATCACTAAAACAAAAACTTATTTTTAACATTTCCCAGGTGAGCCAGTGCTCCAACAATTGGTTCGAGCAGTCCATGAGACAGCAGCTGTGAAGATGCTACGCGCCATGGGCTGGCGAGAAGGGCAGGGCACTGGGGAGAGGGTCAGCAAGTCACAAAAGAAGAGCGCGAAAGAACAACACAAAGTTTATGGATGTTATATGCCAAAGGAATTTAGACAGGTACAGGTAAATATGGTATATCCCCACACCGGAAGAGGGCCCGATCTAGAGATATGGCCCTAAGTTGGCCGGGGGGCGAGGGATATGGCTATGAGAATCTCACCTCCGGCAACCGACGGCCCACAGATGGCGTGCGTTTTAGTCAGTTCGAGTCCGACATAACCTCCGGCTCCGGCGGGGAGGTATCCGTGGGGATATTTCGCACGATAAATAAAAAAAAAGAAAAGGTATTAGTAGTCCTCGGCCCCACGCCTTAAAAGACAATTTCGGTCATATTATAGCCTGTGTTAACTAAATTTTAAGTTGAACCAAGATCTTCCTAATAAAAACGTTTTTGCGTCTGTCGCAAACAGAAAATATTTTTGGTTCATACCTATTTATTTAAATAGCCGCTTCGCCCACGTGGGATTCTGGTCCCTATGAATACCTGTGACAGAGATAAAAAGTGGTGCTCCCAACTATAATCTATCCCTGTACCAAATTTCAGCTAGATCCGTTCAGATGTTAAAGCATGATTGAATCTGCACCATTAAGACTTAGAATTCCTTACCAGTTCACGTGTTTCCCTTCTCCTACAGTCCCTGGTCCTTTAAGCGGGGCGTGAAAAAGCATGTAATGAGGCCGTCAAGCTGAGTGCCACCATTGTAACATGGTGCGTGTCTGGAATGGTGACCCTCTTTTCAGAGACTTTGCCTTCAGCTTACCATCAGGCGAGGCGAAGTCAAATTGACGTGTCCTATATAAAAATATTTTTTCAGGATCAACAAGACTCCGACCAAGACTCATCCAGTTCTTCAGAATATGACTTCGACACGTTGTTCGCGCCAGACGACTATGAGCCTTATATCCTGAACCGTAAGAGCGATCGCTTCGGGCTCGGCTACACGGCCTTGAGTCGACACTCCGTGCTGGGCAATCTCACAGGAGAGTATGGCAGTGAAGCGGGCACGTCCAGAAGTCATTTGACTATGAGAGATAAGGGAAGAAAGGTGAGACTATTTGTATATACTGATGCTTTATATTCCCGTAGAGATAGGGAGAGTTTTAGTAACCTCGGCGAGTATGACTAGGCTAGGCAATGATCACTAAGCGATAATCGCTCGGTTATTATCTTTGATAGTTTTTTTGTCATCGCGACAAAACTAATAGAGGATAGGTGTTCAACTAACTGTTTATACATACGATTACTTTCATTTACAGACGATCTGTATCTATTGTATGTTTCTTGAATGAAAATACATACATACAATCACGCCATCCCCGGTGAGTTAGTTGAACATAGTCGATAAATTAGTTGTTTTCACTTTCCTTTCTTTTTCCGTAGAACGAAAGAAACGAGTGTGCCTTGAGGAAAGATAGAGAAAAAATAACAATATTTTGTCGTATTTAGGTATCAATCCGTGGTCAAGCGTTCGGCGTAGGCGCATTCGAAGCTGATGATGATGACATATACGCGAAGGAAGATATGTCTCACTACGACTTCTCTATCGGTGGACCGGCTCCCGTCGAAGAGAAGAAAGTTAAGAAGGACGGCAGTAAACATGTATGTATTTATATTACTAAGGTAGCAAGTAAGCTCAAGTCCCAAGTATGCAGCAGGGCAAGGTGAGTTAAGCGCCTCAATTGCCCCCTCCCTCCCTAGGTACGCCCAAGGTAAGGCCCTATACATCCACTTTTTAATAAGAACAAGCTTATAAAAGGACGTATGTACGTCCTAGGAGAAGAAATGCAAGAACTTTAACAAAGAAATGCACATTATTTGTAATCATTTAGCTACAATTTACAATTTCTTAGTCAATCTACAATTTAGCTACAAAATTGTTATTGTTTGCTGTTGTTAATTTCTAAAATATATCAATACAGAATAGAACATTCTAAGTTTCCTAACCAAATCGACTTATAATAATATGATATGTTATCAGTTGCTCCCAGGATTTGTGAAAGCCGTCAAGCCGCTTCCGTCAGTGCCGGCTTACCCCGCCCCGGCATTACCGCGTGACTATGTACCAGCCGCGGCAGGTGCGAGAAGGTCCAGGTTCGAGCCCACCACGCACAAGGAGAGGGACCAAGGTAAATTAACATTATTGTCTTTGTAGCGTTCCCAAATGCTTCTTCGCATCAACACTTGTGTAGTGTTGGGCTAAAGCAGCTTTTGGGTAAACTAATTGTATATACAGGCTGTATAACCCTTATACATATAGTACAACTTATGCACCAATTTGTGGCAAAGAAGGTAATGTGTTCTCTTGGCGTGTAATTGCACTTGAAATACTTCAAAAGATATTTTCCATGAAGCCACTACCGTCTGATCTCCACAACCCATTGGTGATATCGAAGTTTTGTAGTTAGACTAGTTGTTCAAATTTTACGAGCTCCAACTACCCTAATACCACAAATATTCGTATGACAACCTGGACCGACGGCTTAACGTGCTCTCCAAGGCACGTGTATAGACAATGGTCACCCATCTAAAACCGACCTGGCTAAGATAAACTAACCTTGTAATAAACTAAACTGCTTAGTTACAGCTCCCACTCTGGCATACCAAATGTTAATAATATAATTATATTTCTTTTTTCTAGGGCTAGGACGCCATGAACTAACTGCAGAAGCCAGAGGAGCTCTTCTTGGAGAAACACCTATTCCTCCACTACCCGACCCTCCAATAGAAACACAGACAATACCACAAAAGACAGAAGACCCTCTAACAAAAGTCTTCGGAAGAAATATAAACTTTACTTCAAACACAGAAAAGAAAGAATTAGACTTCATACCAATAGCTGACTCTGGTAAACAATTACAAAAGGTGTTCAAGCCTTTTGCTGGTAACCTTGAGAAGCAATCCCGGTATGAGAGATACTTGGAAGATAGAGGCAGTGTGAGGGAGCAAGACAGCTATACAGATAAGTTGAGCGAGTGGGAGAGAGAGAGGGAATTGGTGGAGTTTGAACAGGCTGCCAAATTGTATAGGCCGCTGAGCGGTTTTATGGAGGATAGGTAAGATCATTTTTTATTTAGCCACGTGTTTATTCCTGTGATGTCAACCGGGCACTTAAAAACGCCTGAGCTGCTATTGAGAACCGAATGTCTTTTACCTGATCCGGGAATCAAACTTACAATTTAATATTTGGTATAAATTGAGAGCCAAAGTTGGAAGCCATGTTGCCCAAAGTCTGTATGTATATTTGCCAGTCTGTCTGACGTTACGCTTTCACGCCTAAACTACTGAACCGGTTTTGATAAAATTTAGTACACCGATAGACTACAACTTCGGAAAATACATAAGTTTGGTCGCGATAGCCGACAACCACGCGGGCGCAGTCGGGGGAATAGCTAGTGGTATGATAAGTCTTACATGTTTAACATGGATTTAACTCTCTGTTTTAGATTTACCCACGCATCGGAACCCGACGATGGCGCTTTAAACCCTCTATGCGCGGTCGCTAAAAGTTCCTCGAACCACGGCCAAGCGACGAAAGAACAGGTAACATACCTACTAACCTATGCAACATACCTACTAACCTATGCAACATATCTCCTAATTCACGGAGCAAACACAGAGGAGGCGGTTTAGGTAACAGTACACCGTGAGTCTGGTGGACTTGGCGTTTGTCCTGTGCTGCCTGTACACAGCTTAGCCTCAGTATCTATACTATTATATAATTGTAAAGTGGTCGTGTCTGTACATTGGAGATATTTGAAAAAAAAATACTTGGGTTATGTTATGTTACCGATACTGTACACGAAAATATTTTTTTTGAATTTCCTGTCTGTTTGTCTGTTTGTCCGCGATGGACGCAAAAACTACTGGACGGATTTTGATGTGGTTTTTTTTTGTTAGAAAGGGCTTGCTCAGACTTAAAATCTTACGTTTGTTTGATCGCAATCGGTAGAGTAGAACCGAAGATATGAGCAAAGGTCGCGTTAACCGAGATGCACGCGGGCGGAGCCGCGGGCGGAAGGCTAGTCTTCAAATATAATTATGTCGTAGTACATGAAGGTTCTTCACAACAATATTGGTATCGCTCATGAGCGTATTAATGGCCGGAACTTTCCAATAACGCAACATTCACATTAATAGACTGTCTTATTTGAACATTACACTTTAGTACAGAATCAAACATTATACATAGAAACAAACTCGACTTATGAGCCAATAGGTTAGCCTCCGTGGCGTAGCGGTAGTGAACGCGGCCGCTACGCAGGAGGCGCGGGTTCGATCCCCGCTCAGTGCAAATATTTGTGTTCATGAAATATGGGTATTTGCATTGGTCTGGTCGTGCCTCGGAGAGCACGTTAAGCCGTCGGTCCCGGTTGCCATAAGAACATCTATGGCAGTCGTTACGGGTAGTTGGGAGCCCTAAAAATTCCAAAAACAACGGTCTAGCTGCAAAGCTTCGATATCGCCTAATGTTAACATTGGGCTGTGGAGGTCAGATGGCAATCGCTTCACGAAAAAATATAGAGGTCTAGCCAAATCTGTAGTTAAGACTGGTAAAAGCGGACCCCAGACTCCGAGCTAAAAAGCTTCGGATGCGACTGGGAATTAACGCTAGGATGAGAGAGAGAGGTTAGCACCCGTGCGCCTCTTGCAATGGTTGGGTCTCGACTGACCGACTCGCTTTGCATTTAATACACGTTACTACCCCATTCGGGTGGCACCCACTCTTAAATAAAACTACCCTCAAAATAAAATAACAATCAAATAAAGCTGGACTATGATTTTGATTCACAAGACACTCTTGACCAACTAAATTACGTAGGTATTAATAGTATGGTTAAACATAAAGCTCTAAATAAGCCATGCGCCGACATATAATTGTACTCGATGCTAGGTGGTTACACTTTGTATTTAAGTAAGAGTAGCTGTTACTTTTAGTGACATCTATTGTGAGATACTTATTTACTAAGTAGTAACATTGACATAGCGTGTCTTTATCAAAAAAAATGCTCAATGCTTGGAAATCAATTAGTCTCTCATAAGTTTATTTTTTTATAGATTGAGGCAGCTCAAAACGGAGTGTATGGCATGATGACGAGATTGCAGGTGGAATGGAGACCCGAATCGCTTGTGTCGAAGAGGTTCAATGTGCCTGACACTTCAGGAGGTGTTCGGTAAGATTCTCTTTGTTATATACACTTGGACTATCATAAAATAACATCATCATTATCACCGTGCAGTATTAGTGTTAGCTGATTATAGTCTGGTATAACACACGCAGGGGACGCGGGTTCGATTTCCGCTCTGTTTAAATATTTGTATGTATGAATATGCCTGGGTTTTTCCGTGTCCCAGAGAGCATGTTAAGCTGTCGGGCGGGGTTGTCATAAGAGCGTCTTTTTTTTTTTTTTTTTTTTTATATATTACTCAATAGAATTTATACAAGCATTAGTACTTGGTCCCGCAAAACTGTGTGACATGGCCCATATAGAAGGGCCGATGTCCGGTCACCGCCGTCATTAGAAACACATAGGCTACTTTTTATCCCTAGTATAGGTTCCTATGAGCCACGCACTATTGTGATATCGTTCCCGTAAAACGAGATCAGAATAGCGCGTGGCTAAAAAAATTGCTATTTTTTATATTTTTTAAATAAGTCTAATAACTAGAAATAATGATAATTTATTCGCTAATTTTATTCTATTGCGGGTTCGGTCGACAAGTTCTACTTCAACCCACCTACCTTTAAATCATAAAGGAAACTAACATATTTCTTCTTGTCCACAGACTTGAACAGAAGAAAGAAGACAAACCAAAAGTGTCGTATTCAATCTTCTCATACTTAGAATCCGTTCATGACAAAGAGAGCTTCGCGAAAGAACAAAGCAAATTCAGTGGCTCCAAATCACTACCCAGTAGTAGCACCCTCAAAAGTAACCAAGCACCGAAAGCCGATCAGAAAGCCGGCGACCCAAAGCCGATACCTAGTCACAACACTGATCAGAATAAAAAAGTTGATACCATGGAAATAGATACAGGATTTAAAAAAAGAATGACAGTTGCCGATTTGTTTTTAAAAGAATCTGAAAAAAGTAAAGAACAAGGCGTCGAAGTAACTGAAACTATAAATAAATTTGATAAGATGGATTTGTATAAATCTATATTTCTCAGCGACAGTGAGGACGAAGCTGTTGAAGATAAGAAATCGATTAGTGAAGTTACAGATTTTGTAGATATTCCAAAGAATATAGAAAGAAATAATTCACCACCACGAGGCATTTTCGCTAACATAGATTTCGATGAAATAAATTCTTGGAAGAGAAAAGATGCTAAGCCAGTGACTAAAGATTCAAATACAGATAATAAAAAGATAGAAACCACATCTATGGAAAATACAGATAAAAATAATTCTAGTATAGATGATGAAATGTATGGACCAAAAATTCCGGAAAGTATTCAAAAGAGGTTGCTATCTGAAGATTCTAAAAGTGCTGCGCAAGAATCTATTGAAATAGGTTCGTCGTCAGATGAAGACTCGTGGGTAGACGTCAATGAAATTAAAAATAAAAAGGCAAAAAAGAAAAAAAGTAAAAAACACAAGTCTAAACATAAGAAAAAATCTAAAAGTAAGAAGAAGGATAAATAAGTCGTAGTTATATTAATGTTATATTGTTATTTTGTTTTAAAATTATCTATACTAAGCCAAAAATACAAGATGCATGTTTTTACTCAATCATTGTGTAATTTGTGTATCACTTTACATGAAATAACTTTTGCCATAGCTTCTTGACATGGAGTTATTAGAATCAATAAAAAATATAATGATCCCGAAGTTGTTTACAAAAATAAAAAATTGAAGGAACATTTAGTTTCATCTTATGAAATTACCTGCAGAAGACTTAAGCTATATTGGTCTAGATGTATTTTTGGTATATTTAATACCATATACGACACATCACAACAACCTTCATCCCAAAGTCCTTTCCACTGATCACCACTACTATTTATGGATTGTGCGTGTAGCTATTGAAATTAAAAAATATATAAAAAATTCAATAGGAAAGATGGAATCAAACTATCTGGGTCGTGAAAGCCAGTGATTAAATTGTTCGAACCCAAAAAATACAGTGTAATAGTGGGTGTGCGTGTGGTGTGTCGTCAGGTCGTCAGCCTTACCATTCGCCACAGATACTGAGTTAGGTCGCCACCCGTCAGTTTCTCTAATTGGTCATTTTCCATAAATCGCCAGTTTCTCTATTCGTCACAATACGCCATTCACTAATAACTATTAAGTAATGGTGGGTCGGTGCACAAAAAATGTTCCCCGCACACCTCCCGACGACCACTCAAGACGACGACCAGTCAAGTCGTGACCACGGATACTGCAACGCACATGAAACAGTCGGCACAATAATAATTAATCGCGAAAGGGCCCGATATCACGAAAAACCCGACTACTGCAAAAGCACGCTCCAAAAAGTATTAAACAAGAAAATATCAAGAATAGCCGTGGTCGTATGCCACTTTTCCCTAGATTATCTATATTGTTTTGTTAGAGTAAGTGGCATACGGCCACGGCTATTCTTGATATTTTCTTGTTTAATACTTTTTGGAGCGTGCTTTTGCAGTAGTCGGGTTTTAGTTTTAAACTTATTTTTTTATTTATACTATTTTGGGGCAACCGCTTCACAGAAAAATATCGAGGTCTAGCCAAATCCGTAGTTAAGACTGACAAAAAGCGGACCCCAGACTCCGACCTAAAAGCTTCGGATGCGACTGGGAATTAACGCTAAGAGAGGGGCAACCAATACCCAAAATTTTACATATTTGAAATGAACTAATTGAGCCCTTGAATTTGATACCAAACACGGTATATTTACCTCAAGTTTATTTTTTAACGCAGTACTTTATGGCCGCTAGAGGGCGCCACATTGGATTCAGTGACATGTCATTTGTCCAGTTCTAATAAGTGGTTAAAGAGCAATGAGGGAACAAACGAACATACATACATACATAGCCTGTCAAAATCATAACCCTCCTTTGGCTTTGCCGTAGTCGGGTAAAAACTATGAGAATGACAAACTTCAAATAAGAGAGGAACCCCACTTAAGAAACTGGACAAATCTAATCCAAACTCATAGGGTCCGAGCCAAATATACCTACCTCACCATGGACACCATGTACCATGTCACCGTTGGCTTTGACTGGGGTGCAGGGGTCCGGTGAAGACCGATGGACTTCATATATACTCATAAAAAACACATATTGATAACACACTTTTGTACTTACGCCTTACGGGCATTCTCAAAGGTTTACATTGACGGTTATGGTTAACCGTCAATGTCAACCTTTGAGAATGCCGTAAGGCGAAACCGGTTAGGTCAATAATAAATATCGTGGAAAAGTACAAGGTGTGTTATCAATATGTGCAACAACAAGTGACAAGTTCTACCAAGTGCCATCAATCAACAGTATAAATAGTCATAAAAAAGATTGTTCATCATTCTCAGTCTACTTGCATTCCAAAATTATTCTACTATCACTTAAACTTGTTTTAAGAACTTTAACACAGCTCGGTGACTAATGCTAATAAATCCATATCCATATCCTCCATACCTACTAATATTATAAATGCGAAAGTAACTCTGTCTGTCTGTCTGTTACGCTTTCACGCCTAAACCACTGGACCGATTTTGATGAAATTTGGTATAGGGGTAGATTAGACCTTGAGAAAGGACATAGGCTATGTTTGGTCGCGCGCGATAACCGACATGCACGCGGGTGGAGCCGCGGGCAAAAGCTAGTAAGTAATAATTTACTTCACATATTGATAACACACTCCGTCAATGTAAACCTTTGAGAATGCCGTAAGGCAAAACCGGTTAGGTCAATAATAAATATCGTGGAAAAGTACAAATATGTGTAACAACAAGTTCCACCAAGTGCCATCAATCAACAGTGTAAATAGTCTAATAATTAATTTATTTATCAGCAAAACAACATACTTAATCCGTTGTTATTGTGAATATTATCCATAAAAAATTACTCAAGTCGGTAGTAGATTAAAAAAAATTGTTATTGGTGGAATGGTGGACGAGGTTTAGTTTCTGAACGGTAATCCTGAAGGTCAAGTAAACTTTGAAAACAGGCACGGGACACTTCCCTACATAGGAAATTTTAGCACAGATTACACAAATTTAGCACAGATTATATAAATTTTGTATCGGCTATCGCCTTGCCAACATTGCCAATATACGAAATCGTATTGACAATTACTTTTTCGGAAAGTTGGTCCTATTGACTCACTAAATACTAATAGTAAGATATTTTTACATTTTCACAACACTAATTTGCTTAGCCGACGCCATTAAACTTCATTTCACCAATCAAAAAACATTGCACATTTTTTCTGATTGGTTAATTTATTAGACTACGCCGAATTCCGATTCTGATTGGTCACAACTCGGCGTAGTCTAATGAATTAAGCAATCAGAATCAACTGATGATTTTGACATATAATGTCTATGTCAATTTTATTGTAAGTACTTAACTGTTTTCTATGTTTTTCTACCGGTGTTTTTGTGTTAGTGAAAATTTATAATACTATAATTTGTCATCCTCCTCAGAATCACAATGCTTTTCCATTGTCCATGTCTATTCCAATGGGATCATTTCACAACCAAATGCTTTGTTGTGAAACACAGACCGGTACCTTACCTAGGTAAACAAAGATCCGCCGCCATGCCAGCCATATTAAAAATTATATTCATTGTTTGTTTTACAAGAAATTCATAAATTACGTTAATAGGTACATATCTCATTTGAATTTGATTGAGATATTGACGCAGTTGAAGAAAGTACCAAGCCTTTTTTAAGTATTACTCGCGAGATGTCTTAGACCCTGAGCTTAGACCTAAACTTTATGTGCGCAGTACACGTTTCTGTGTGTATTTTGAGGATATCACGGGGTGCTACCAAATTGATGTTTACGTTTTATTATTAGGTAGGTATGTCATCAACAGTTTATGATTTTTACGTAAAAAACACTAGGTACACAAAGCCCTTAACCGTAGACGAGTAATCCACTCAATTAGCCTATTGCAGCCCACTGCTGGACATAGGCCTCTCCGAATATTAGGAGGCCCTACTGATTCCACGCTGGCCAGACGGGTTGGTACAGGGTTTTATTTCAAGATTTTACATCTGTGTATTTTACATATGTTTAGCTCCGTTTGACTCATTTGACTCCGGGGATAAAGGCTTGATTGATTGTATGTATGTATACACAATAACATTAATACACACTCTTCTATACACGCAAATTACACGAATACATCACATACTCACACCCACATGCATATTGGCTAAGTCATGCATAATAAATTATTGTTGTCCAGTCCCCTATAACAGGCTGGCCTATATTAGGGGCTCCAGTATGTCCTACTGCCATTTTGATTTTACGCCATAGTTTTTTTATACATTTCAGGTGACAGACAAGCATACGGCCCACCTGATGGAAAATGGTTACTGCAGCTTATGGACCTATGCAACATCAGGAGCTTCACATTCGCACTGCCGACCCATAGCTCCTGCGATTGCTGCTCTCCACTGCCCCGAATACAGGTTTGCGCCTTGCACGGTGTAATTTTATTATGTGATATTTTCTTTGCTGTGCATGCAGTTATGGTTTACAGTTACAGGACAATGTTATAGTTATAGTAATATTTGTCATTTTTATTGACATAAAGTTATCTATAATAGTAATATTATTAAATAATATTCTACTGAAATAAAAAAATAATTAGAATAAATGAACCCTTCAGCAGAGAGCCAATCTCAGTTGTATCCAATGCTTGCACTTTGGAACACAGGGTCTGCTCTTCTGCTTTTCCATTTATTAGTTAGTTTTGAGTTTTATGGGAGTAACTGCCATCTGTCTTCCCAACCATATGAGGAAACCCTACCCCAAAGCCTCATTTGGTAATCAGTGATAACTGTATTATGTTCTCTTCAATCCAGCTACTCCCACTTGTCTCAAAGAACATTTTACATAGGGAAGATCGTTGAGGCCATCTAGGAACTTGACACTGAGATTGCCAGCACACTACTGCTTATTATGGCAAACCTTTTTCCTGTGATGGCCTTCGGTCTGTGGAATGCATTGCCCGTAAACATTAGAGAGGCACAAACAAAATATTTGTATTTTAAAATAAAACATAGTAAAAATTATCTCTATATAGTATAGTTGTTAAGTCGTTAAAAACGCCCTTCCATTTACATTTTATTTATATATTTTTCTACATATCGTATTTGTATATTATGTAATGAATAGTAATTTTATGTTAAGAAATTACACTGTATACCTTTCTATTCATTTACACTACATATTTTTCATTCATCCATCCTAAGTTGCCTGAAAGAAATCAATTTTAGTGAAAAGGCCGCCCATTATGCATTTAACTGTTACTGTATCTCTGTACAATAAACTATAATAATAATGGCGTACAATAAAGAATAATCTTGCTATCTAATTATTTTAAGAGGAAGGTGAGCAAACTATGAGCAATACTATAAATTATTTCTTTTTCAGGTATCTTTGAACTTTACTAGAGTGGGTTGAATCAGTAACACCAAGTATTACACTGTATGTAGAAAAAGAAGTATGCCCGATGCATCCCTTATGATACTAAAAGGTGAGCATGTCTTAAATTTACATACACTATGAAAGACCAAGACAAGGAATTTTATTGATTTCCTGAAGATGAAAATGCTGCAGTGGATGTGTGGAGTCACGTGTATGGATCATGTGAGGAATTCTTGCATACGTGGCAGCCTGTAGCCCGATGCATCCCTTATGATACTAAAAGGTGAGCATGTCTTAAATTTACATACACTATTAAAGACCAAGACAAGGAATTTTATTGATTTCCTGGAGATGAAAATGCTGCAGTGGATGTGTGGAGTCACGTGTATGGATCATGTGAGGAATTCTCGCATACGTGGCAGCCTGTAGGTCTGTGACGTCGCAGATAAAATGTAGGAGAGACGCCGTTACTAGTGCGGTTACATCTTGCAGAAACTGCAAACTATTTTTTCATTTTTGGGGTTACCGACTTACTTAAAATTTGTTTTTGCTGTCAAAACTTTACTGCAAACTGTATTCTCTCTGTATAGTTTTAAATTTATCATAGAAAATATATAAAAAGTAATGTTTATTCAATATTCACTATTAACATTAGCACACTAAATGTTTGATATTGCAATGATTTCAGGATGTTGCAGTTGGATGTATTGCTGGTCTGGTAGACCGTTTACATGTACGTGCTTTAAGAACACTCGAAGAGCTGATGATCCGCTAAACAGATCTTCATAAATTATATTCACGAATCATCGCGATCTCGTTAACTTTCAAATAAAAAAGGTAAGTGGTTATCATCAATTTTTATTGCTATCCCCATCGAAAGATTCCTCAACAGTGAGGAAAGGGAAAAATTTTCAAAAGAGAAGACCGTGGCAAACCGCTATAGGGATTTTATATGGAATTCTCTTAAGGAATTCTTTGCAGAGTAACCAACTAGGCAATTCTCTCGCCGTCTTCGTTGACCAGGGTACACCGCGTGCAGGTTTCTGATCAAGCACCCAAAAATACTACCTACCCTACTTACATACCTCATGCAGTAACAAAGTTCAGTCATTTAGTATGTACTCATTTTAATAAATAAATTTCATCATAGATATCTCTAGTGTTGAAAAGGTATCTGATAACTCCCTTGAATAAAAGTGCTGTGTCTCTTGGCATTGGATTTATAAGTTGACATTTTATGGACTTCCTTTCACTTAATTTACCATGTTTCTTAGAGAGATTTGATCCTTATGATTGACACTATCGATTGATGTCATAAAAATACAGAATGTTACTTTTCTGATTTTAGTCAGTTTGATTACCGGGTGTGGCAAGTGAATTTTTAAAAATCTTTGAGTACATTTATGTTTCTTTTCAAAATAAGGGATGGCTCCTATAAGTAAAATGAGCCAACTTAATGAAGGTAGTTTCCCTCCAGAGCCCCGTTTATTTTTCCACCCTGTATAAAAATTAATGTTTTTTCAACATTCACTATTAATATTAGCACACTAAATATTTGACGTTGCATTGATTTCAGGATGTTATATTTGGACGCAAGGCGCTGGTCTGGTAGACCTTGTACATGTTCGTGTTATAAGAACACTCGAAGAGTTGATGTACCTCAAACAGATCTTCATCACCATGTCATATGGCTTTTGCTCAAGCCCTCATATGTCCACGTCCAGTTGGCGGAGCTAGTCTATTACCACAGATCTTCATAATTTACATTCAAGAATCATCAAGATCTTGTCAGCTTTCAAATAAAGAAAACTGCATTAAAAACGGTAACTACCCATTGTCATCGGGCTTTATAAACAAAATGTGTAATAATTTTAAGGAATCTGAGAAACAATATTGTACTACTTAACTTTCCTATTGCTTTAGGATGCTTCCAAATGACTGCTTGAAAATAATATTTAAAAAAATTAGGTTATTTTTCAGTAGTCTGGTTTTACTTCTTAACTAAAACCTGACTCTGAAAAATTACACTCTCAGATCTATTAACAAGAAAATATCAATGATAGCCGGGTTGTGCAGTATTTGAATTACTTGTAATTAAAATTGCTGCTCTAATCCTACCCCCAATGTGAACCCAATACGCTGTAAAGGTAATGGCTATTGTGGTATAGTGACGCAGTAAATGCGATTCGTGGCCCCCACACGTCGTTGGTCCCCGGCGTTGTAGGTTGGCATAGTTCACGGCGGTCTGCCGATGAGGTCAATAAGGGTACATTGATGTCCCTCAGTGAAGGAAGGCCCTCGAGGTCTGTTAAAGAGTTTCCCCAGTCGTTAAGGGGGGCTCGGTAATACGGAGGAAATTGGTTCCTCAACCCCACTGATGTAGAAAATTTGAATTTGAATTTGAATACAAATGACGCCTAGGTATTTTATAATTAGCATTTCAAATACTGCAGGCTTCAAAATACATTTTATCATTAAAATACATTATCACTAGTTTGTGCTCATCAGGACCTGTAGATAGTTTGTTTTCTTTAGCATATTTTATTCACTCTCCAACAAGAGGATGTTATTTAAAAATTCAATCGTACATTTAAAAATCTAGTATTCATGAGAGGTTTCCACTTTGATACACTTTTTGAAAATCCTCGCTTTTGTTCCCTTTAGATACACTATCGTCTAGTACGTGCAAATATAGTTCCATTTATGTATATTTAAAAATTTAAAAATTAAGCAATATAAAATTATTAATGTAAATTCCCCGCAGATACACTTTTTAACAATGGCTGCTTTCATTCCCGTTAGATACATTTTTTGGAAACTTTATAAGCATTCCGGTTCAATGAGTCTTTGGCGCAGGTTTACCTTACGCGGTTAGGGGTCAGGAGGAAGTCGCTCCCGTAAAAGCCAAAACAAATATTGGAGCAGTAGGCGAACGGACTCCGGGCTCAAAAGTGTATAAGCTTTGGATGCAATCGGGATTGGCGCTCGGATATAGAGAGAGGAATATAAGCCGGACACACACGGATGGCACAATTATTGTTTCGGCTTACTGAATCCATTGGGTTCAACTGTGAAACCATAAAAAAGAGTGCAATATAAAATCCTTATAAAAAATTGATTATGATTGTTAGAAATAATTAGAAAATTTTTGAATTGTTGAATTGAAAAATGTATCAAAAAGTGTATCTAAACGGAACAAAAGTGGGCATTTTCAAAAAGTATATCAAAAAGGAAAGTGTATATAAAGGAACAAACCGTTTGTTCATTATGTGCTAATCTCAGGCACTCATAGTGAAACACTAATTGAAAAATCTTTTTGTGTTGAATAGTCCGTTTATTGAGGAAGGACAAGAAAAAGACTTATATAAATGTATCAACAGGCTACTGCTGAAGGGTCCCTTCAGCAGTAGTTCGTCCTGCTCTGCTCCCTTCAGAAGGGAGCAGAGCAGGACGTTGTTTGAAAATTAATAAATATATATCTTATCTCTTAGAAATAAAGAGCTACACGATCCATATTGTATTTGTCTCTTTCTAAATTTGTAATAATCATTTTCTAAAAGTTGTGGCTACAACGGACAGGTTCACCTGTTTTTATATGTAAACTAAACTGACACCGACCGGTGCCTACAAGTACGTGGCTATTTCTCTATGTAAGCACTCTAAGATACGACATGTACCTATGTGTGTGTGAAAGTAAAATAAGATGTTAATTTTTTTAGTTTTAGTTGCAGTATAACTCACTTATTTTAGGCATATGAATCTTGTACATAAAATTATAACTACCTATTATACCTACTTATATAAGATAAAATTGATATCATTAATTGTAAATAAATTTCAATGAAATAGGCAATATAGTAATATTATAATTATCAATGTCCATAGAAACTAAATTCAACAAATGAATTACTACCTATGTACCTTAATCATTTTGACAAGCGTTCTATTAAAAAATCAATAATTATTATCAATCCATGTACATTATAAATAATAGAATTTTATTGTATATTAGTAATAGTCATTTACTTATACTCTTAAGTTATGTGTGTATTTAGTTTGCTAGCACCTCTGTCTACCCCTTCGGGGATACAGGCGTGAGTTTATGTTATGTTATGTCATTTATACTCAAAAAATCATGCTGATTAAGAAAACATTTTTTTATACTACTTAGGTGGCCGACAAGCACACGGCCCACCTGATGGAAAGAGGTTACCGCGGTCTTTGGACGTATGCAACACTAGGGGCGTCACACTCGTGCTGCTGACATTGAAGTTCTAATGCCCTTCTTGAAGAACCCCATATTATAGTCGCTTGGGAAAACCATGGCAGAAAGTTCATGTGTGAGGATAGCATTTAATCACCATATAATTTCAACTTAAATTGCGTTTTAAGCAGTTCCCTGATAATTTGAGATGTAATTGTAAATCTTAATTATCATAAATAAGCAGTTTTTGTGGTGGAAGCTAGTTTGCACATCACATGGCTGGGTCAGTCTGTATTTTTACCAGTGAAAATTCATTCAACTGAACTGGGTTCTCACGTCCTTTATTTTCTATTGTAAAATCCAAACCTAACGTACAATTTATGTTTTTACTTATTTGTTATATGAATTCAAAGCGAAAACGTCAACATTTGGGACAGGACTTGAACTTGAGATACTGAGAAACCTGTCCACAGTCTTGTGAACTTGTTAGCCAACAGTCACGAGTTCATGTCCCATCATGCATTTCATATTTCAAATTTTTTATTGAGAAAAATTGTATGCTATGTACTTTTAAATTTCATTATCATGTATTCTATTTTCATTGCCACATTTTGTATCTATATACGTTGGAAGAAGTTAAAATTTATTAAAAAATAATAATAAATATAAATCTACACAACGCTTAGTAAGCATAGCTTAACTAGCTTGTGTTATGGGTTCTAGAATGCGGATAAACATACTTAGATACATTTTTTTTTGTAAATACATACATAAATGGTATATCTATTGTCATCTGGTTTTACGTGCACTAAAAAGTATTGTATAATGTCTTATAACACGTCATATTTATCAGAATGTAAAGTATTGTTTGTGTAATATTTTTCTAGACAAATAAAGAGATAAATATTTATTCGGCCATTTTTATTCGCTTGCTGCAATATTTGAAAGGCATCAAATGAATAATCGATTTGGATGGACCAATAATCGATTTGTATCGATAAAATAATTAATTTAATCGATACTTGATTAGTCGATAGTCGATTATTGTAGAACCTTTCTTTAGCCCGTCTCTAGTCGGCGGAATGTAATTTTATTTAATCTGTGGTGTAAGCATATGAACGAACGAATGATTATTTACATTCAGCTCAACTCCAATGTACTAGGTGCCTTCTCTTACCTCTTATATACTCTTTGTTTGAAAATGTCAAAATGTTAATATGCAATTTCGTGATTCGCTGACTATTACTATTCGAATTTAATAAAAAAACAAAGCAAAACAAAGCGTAATTTGATATCCTGGTGCCGCGCAAAGTATTTCGCAATAGACAGTATTATTTCCATGTCAAGTTTAAGTTGGTGACCGTAAAAATACGTATAGTTTGTTAAGACTGATCAGCTGTTTATAAAAATGGGTTTGATTTCGTATTTTATGGACAATTACACGGCGAGTATTTATGATATTATTGGTAAGTACAATTTAAAATATTATTAACCTTGCTTTTTATTACAAAACTTCTGTCGGAGGTGTTATTAGGTAATTTTCGTTGTAAACTTTCTTAGTATGAATAAGGCTTTGTTTCTGTACTTCATGCAAATAATCCTAGAGAAAGGTACAATGATTAAAGTATAACAATTAAACTTATCTCCAAAATAAAATATCTTTCTCACATGACATAATGGTTTTCCATGAGTTGTGATAAAATATACTTACTTTTTAATATTATTGTTGTGAGTTTTATCTTTTTTATCATTCACTACAGATTATCGTAAAAGATAAACCAAATAGGTTCTAGAGCTAAATATTAGAGGCTTAAGATCTTAATCATTACAGAAGTAATAGCTATATTTACCTGTATTTTCTGTAGAATATTAATTGAGATGATTCATTTACATCTTAATTTATTGAAAGTTATGTAAATTTATGTCACAAAAATTCCAGTTAATAAAAATAAGCTATAAGTCCCAGTGTGTTTACTTTTCTCATATAAATAGAGCATTGGACTGGTATATGAATGTACCAATGTAAACCCGCTACCAACACCAGCTTGGCTGGAGTGGATAACATTCTTTCAGTTACATGGAAAACGGCACGACAAAAACAGTGAAAACTGCAGGCGTATGTAACATTTAATGTTGTGAATTGTGTGTAATCAGATGGCGGGCTGTTTTCTCTACCTAACCTGAAGGGAAATATGTATGTATGTTAAGGAGAATTAATGCTTTTGTGGGCCTACATAAAAAAAATTGTAATGATAGTAAGAGCTTGTAAAGGGTGAATAGACAAAAGCAAATATGACTGCTGACTTTCCTTGCCATATTTATGGGCTTTATTCTTAAAGAAATTAGTGACTTTCTGGAAAGTTTTGACTTTCCTTCATGCATAATTAGTAGCATATGCTCTATTTCTGTTCATACTCTACCTGTGTGTCATACCTCATGATGAAAAGTAATCTGTATGATCCAGAATAGAACCTATCTCTATTTAAAATTTCGCGAAATCCAACCAGTTATTTCAGCAAGCAGACTCTGATTCGGAGAGCACATTAAGCCATCGTTACTGGTTGCTATACAAACATCTATGGCAGTTGTTATGTAGGGGATAAAAATGAAAGTAGTAGTAGTAGTACTGACAGAAGTAGTTCTAGAATATGGGATCGTATGTCCGCCAAATGTGTTAGATTTCGAATATCTATGTACAGGCGTCAATAGCAACATTCAAATCATGTTAGATTTTATGGTATTATGTTTTATCCCACGAAGGGGCAATTAGATATATTATAGTAATATCCTACATTTTGATAATTATAGATTTTCGCTCCCATGATTTATACTGCAGATAGCTGACGTTATAAGGCGTGACGTAGGCTACTTTTATTCCAGTAAACCAAGGTGATCTTAGTTCTTTACTTTAACAGAGCTAAATGAGAGTTCATCAGTCTAAACATTTACATGAGCCGAAAATGAACTCATATAAAAACGTAATAAACCAAAGAATTAGCTCGTTCAAGAAACATTTAATAACTTTTCCATTAAGGTAGTGTCTACACTCTCGACACTGATTTTCATAGGATTAATTCAGACCAGGCGGAAAGTTCTTTGAGCACATTTTAGGTATTAATTAAATAGGGACCTTAGGGGCTGTCCATTAATCACGTGAAACTCAATAGGGGGAGGAGGGGTGTTCGGAAAATCGCGAAATATCACCAGGGGGGGGGGGGGATAGGGGTATAGCGAGATATCACGTGTATTAATTTTTTTCTTATAACGCGCGATTTTTATCACAATGCTTTATTTTATAGCACTAAAAAATAATAAAAAAATACACGTGATTTTGGGTAGGGGGAGGGAATAGTCCAAAACCTTGCCACGTATCACCACGGGGCAGGGGGGTTAAAAATTTGCTACAAAAAACATCACGTGATGAATGGACAGCCCCTTATTCCATTTACTAAGGCATTAAATAGTAGGTATGCTATGCAGTATGCAGTAGTATGAAGTTAGCGCTATTTTAGATATAGCGCGTTGTTGCATGTGTGATTAGTTTTTTTCTTCTTCATCCTAGCGTTAATCCCAGTCGCATCCGAAGCTTTCACATCTGAAGCCCGCTTTTTCCACTCCTACTGCGGGTTTGACTGATCTTCGATATGCTCCAGGAAGCGACTGCCATTGACCTCTACAGCCCATTGGCGATATCGAAGTTTTGCAATTAGTTCAGTTGTTGAACTTTTTAGGGCTTCAACTATCCGAAACGACTGCCATTATAGATGTAGACACGACAGCCGGGACTGACGACGGCTTACGTGCCCTCCGACGCACGGTCAGACCAATGCAAATAGGTGGCGTGGGTTCGATTCCCGCTCAGTACGAATATTTGTATCCATGAATATCTCTATTGGCATTGGTCTGGGTGCCTCGGAGAGCACGTTAATCCGTCGGTCCCGGTTGTCATACGAACATCTATGACAGTCGTTATATAGAGGAAATAGGTGAAATAGCTCACACAGAAGGGCCGATCACCCATCCGGTCAACGGTGTCCCCACTGGCAGTATCTAGCAGTGGGTGAGGTTGCCTTGGTCTACAAAGATCTTGGTGACTCTCCCTCAGAGACGTGGTTTTACTCGTCCCTTGCACGTAATGTCCTCGTGAATCGAATCTTTCTTTAACGACTGAAGTGGAGTTTATTGCCCGCGCAGGAATAATATTAAAAGATCCTTTACACTACCTTATTTTCAGTGCACGGTGCACCTCAGTGCAGTGTGTTCGATGAACGTATGCTCAGCTCAAGTGTAATCACTCAGAAAACGCGCGTTTGTACCTATGCTACGTTGCCGCAGCGTTATACCTGCTACATAACTTCCAAATTTTCTATGTGGTAATGGTCTCCTAAAACAGCATCGGCTGGTTCCAGTGTCACGTCGCCGTTCGCCGGGTCACAATCACTGTGTATTTCACTAGCTTCTACTATTCTAATCCCCTGGGGATCGAAAAGCACTTCTTATTCAACTACGACCACCTGAACGAGGGGGTCAAACAATACTAAAATTGACAATGCCACTATACTGTCTACCAGAAAAATACTGTTGCAGTCGCCTGCAACTAAGACTGTAGCCAAAGTGACTGCAGTAAAATGTTGCGGATCTTTTCTACACAATACAAATACGTTCACCGAACGCCTACGCTGAAAATACGTTAGTGTGAAGGTTCTCTTAAACATTTTTCCGCGCGGGCAACGAACGCCATTCCGGCCGTGTAAAGAAAGATGCAATCCACGACGAAATTACGTACAAGACAAAAGTAAAATCACGTCCGAAAAGCCTGATAACCACAAGTGCTTTGACCGTTTTCACTGAAGGGCGTGCGGTTAATTCCCGCACTGTAACAAAAATACTTTACTGTTTTCCTGAATTTGGATGTTTATTTACGTGAAATGTGACATGTTGTCTTTGTAAATAATGTTTTTGTAATGTGTAGTATTGAGGTTAATTACTGACGAAGCGCAATTATCAAATATTTAGGTACGCGCGTGTTTTTTTTCGTGAACTTGATAGGCCAAGGCATTTTTTCGTCTTCTTACAATGTATGCATAGGTATAAAAGGCTGCCTTTCCACCAGAGATGTGCTATGCAGCTTGCTATGAGGATGTAATAGCTAAGCTATGTGACCCTTTCCACTGTGCTACTCGACTCGTATGCTATGTAGCGAAGCGATGTACTATGAAAAAAGATAGAGTTCCAAGTCCTAACCGTTACTTGTGGACGGCAGCCTTGAACGCCCAGAATAGGAACCGTCTATAACTCCCTCAGAGGGTGAAGGCGATTAGGGTCGTTCGAGGCTATCGCATATCATTACGACACTTCCGACGATGCATGTAGCGCTGTGTGCGTTCCTACCCTGTTCCGAAATGTTCTCAATGGCATAGTATAACTGTGTCAATGGTCTAAGAAAGTGAAAATATCAAAGTTCAGCCAAACCCGCAGACTGGAAACTCGTTGAGGTGTTAGGGGCTGTCCATTAATCACGTGAGGCTTAAAGGAGGGGAGGGGGGGGGTTCGGAAAAATCACGAAACATCAACAGGGGGGAGGGAGGGTATATTGAGATATTGAGACCTTGAGAAAGGACATAGGCTATGTTTGGTCGCGACAACCGATATCAACGCGGGCGGAGCCGCGGGCAAAAGCTAGTAAAAAATACACGTGATTTCGGCTAGGGGAGGGGGGGGGGGGGGGTAATCCAAAACCTCACCACGTATCACCATGGGGGAGGGGGGGGGTTAAAAAATTGCTAAAAAAAACATCACGTGATTAATGGACAGCCCCTTACTGGATGGGAATACACTGGATTACCTTAAGGCTAGAACAAAGAAGATGATGATAACTGTTAAATGGTCTAAAAAAGCGATAGAAGCATTCTATTTATGTCGTCGCCTACGTCATTAAGCACATACGTCAGAAACGGTCGTTAATTGCAAAATGAGCTACAATAATTTGTTGTATGCCAAAAAAAGTTGCTTATTGCTCATTGTTACAATCTATGTATCATCGCCTGTGGTTCACTCGACGTTTCTTTGATCTGATTTTATAGAGGAGTGTTGGGATCTGATTATATACACAACCTGGATGGGCACTGGGCACTGGGCAGTGGTGCAACACCAGGGGCGGCACACTCGTGCTACCGATCCTTTACGAGCCTTCTAATGCCCTTCTTGAAGAACCACTTATTCTAGTCGCTTGGAGAAACCACAGCAGGGAGACCATTCCATAGTTACTATTTGTTGATTTATTTTAGATATCGTTTTTATTTGCAATTTCGAATGAAGATTCTCGATGTAGAAATGCTAAGTTTTTCTTAGCTATTTTTTGCGCAATACTTATCAAATCTTGTGAAGCTTTATGTAGCTTAGCTGGCTGTCTCTTATCCGTCCGTCTCTTAATATACAAGAAACATCTATTTATCGTATCGTTTTCAAACGAACGATACAGTCCAAAGTCAATGGCTACTGTAGCCGATAAAAATTAATAAAAGCACCTAAATAATAGTTTTAAAATCAAGAGCACTCATTCATAACAATATAATAGGGGATAAAAAAGTTGAAATAATGCGCCGACGATTGCTCTCTTTAATCGCAATGCTTGAGACGTTTGCGAAGAAATATGGCATAAAAACAGCACTTACAGTCTGTTCGTTTGGGAGCGAACATGGAGGAACGAACGGGTTCTTGACATTAAAAAAAAAAATAAAAAAAATTATAAACGCTTCGTTATATCGTTTAATTTATGTTGTGTATATAAACAACATTATATCAATTTGTCTATCTTTTAGTTAGATAGTGTAATAATAATGTGCTAGGGTCAGCAAGTAAACCGCGCTGCTTTCATTCCTGTAGCACTCACAGTCGAGACATCACGTCAATTTCAATCATCGCGCCATTTTTGTTTAATTTTTTTTTGAGCATGCGACGTCTGTATGCAAATTAGTTTATCGGTCGGCGGGTTATCGGTGCATTCAGTTTTTTTTTTAATCTAAAAGACCAGTGGCAAAGATGGTGGAGACCCAGTGCGCCGCGAGGCCAGTGAAAGCTTACATCATGAGTGATTTGCTGAAGAAGTTTGACCAAGACACGCTGAACGATGTGGTCCAAATTGCTGTAGCGGTTGCCGGTATCTACTTGGGAATTTTTTGTTGTATGTATTAAGATTTTTGTTTTCTTTTATCGGTTGCTATCTAGCGTTTTTTATTTATAGTTCAATGTTAGCCTGATAGCGTGTTGTGACCAAACTGTATGGTTTACTTTTTAAGTTATTCGAAAACAGAATGTTAGAAAAAAAATCTAATTTAAAAAAAGGTAGAAAGGTAGGTTCTAATTTAAAAATAGAATTTCAAATATTGAAAAAAATCAACCATGAAGTTAAGTTTTAATACAAGTTAGGGCATCAGAAATTGGCGATAATAATATATTATTTATAAAAGACTGAACCATTTAATTGGCAGTTGTGCAAAACAGTACTGTTATTTGAGTAAACCGCAGATGAATGGACCATAAGTTTCCTCATACGGCTCTTACGAAATTTATTTCAACCACAGAGGTATTGTTTCCCATCAGTTTATTTTTAAACCTGCTTTTCTATAATAAGGCCCTAGTAAATTAATGGAAATACATTTTCTATCCTCTACTATCACTAATAGAATGGGGTGAATAGGGATCAAAGGGTGAATAGGGATAAAATGGTTGTTAGATTTTTTAATAATTTTCTTTTTTCTACCGAATTACAAGTATCCAACTAGATCTTATTGATAACTCTGCTCATTATTACATTGAACTAATCCATAATTTCACTAAAATAACAACAGAATTCAGCTGACCATTTTATCCCTATTCACCCATTGATCCCTATTCACCCCATAGTGTCGTATTGCTCTTTACAAACTTATTACGAAAAATCTAAAGATTAAGTTTTTTCAAGTAATTCTCAATTTCAATGGAAATTCGTGCTAGAGTAGATATTGATGTCTTTACGAAAAATTACGTGAATGTGCAATGAGATTTACTTATTACCTCTGTATTCTATATAAGTTCTCTACAATTGTACACTTGTTTTTTTATCCTTTTGTTGCGATTTTTCCTCTATCCCCAAAGGTTTGCTGGGAGAAAACTCAATACTGAGTTATACTCGCCTTTGTACTTTAAAATGTATGATTCATAGTGTAATATTTTCAGTGTATTGTACACTACTTGTAAAGAATTAAGAATATTAACACCCGTATTCACAAACAATACTTCGCTATGCGTACTACCAAAACTGTGCAAAGAACGACAAATTCTCAGTGCGTTCGTTTTGGCAAGCCTTTTTATTCATAGACAACACTTAAGTAATACTTCGTTGAGGGAACGCACTGCGTTAGATACTGCTCCGTGATGTTTGTGAATTAATTTTACCAGCCCTATGCGCTCGAGCACACTATGAGACCTCACAGTGTTGTTTGTGAATACGGGTGTAAGAGTCTTACTTGAAGGGCTTAAGAGAGAAAAAAAAGACTCTTAGTCACACCAGGGTATATCAGACTATCTTTTATCGCAATTTATCTATATCCTAACATCGTTTGGGGGAGATAAGGGGTAAAGTTTCTCTGCTGCTGACCGTACATCTGTAATTTCTCCCTCAAGGTCAATGTCGATGTTATTAAGTCAGCAACAGGTTCTTGCTATAGGGTCCTGGTTTTGGCAAACAAAAAGGAAAAGTAATTACGATGAAAAAAGTGGTTCGTCGACAGGCTTTCATCAAAATCACATCAAATCAAGTTTACAATGTACAATCAGTGTCAAAAGTAGATGACGATTTTCAGATTTATTGCTTAAAGGATGATGGGCACAAATGTATGGAACTTGGTCCCACCCTCCAATCGGAATAAATGATACACCATTGGAAAGGTATTTTTGTGTGGATTACGAATAACTATGGCGCTAGTCCCGATTTGCTGTCCGAAAGCAGTATTTTTTGTTTTTTTGTAGCATCCTGCACTGCAATTCACTAAGCGAGCACAACGATGCGACAACGATGCGAGGCGCAACGTAGATTGTCATTGGTCAGATTGTATCACGTCATTGGAAATCGACCAATGGCAGTGTCTATCGCGCACATCGTTGCGACTCGCATCGTTGTCGCACCGTTGTGCTTGTTAGTGAATTGCACAGCTGCATACACTTCTTTTATTATTGGTCTCGATTATGGCATGTTATAAATATAATAATAATAATTACAATAAGTAAGATTTTCGAGAAATAAGTGAATATACACTTTATTTCTTGTTTTATTTTATACCACTTAGGTGGCAGACAAGCACACGGCCCACCAGATGGAAAGTGGTTACCGTGGCCTATGGACGTATGCAGCACCAGGGGCTTCACACAACCCTGAAGAAACCTTCTAAAGCCCTTCTTCTTCTTATTATTATTCACACTAATATTATAAATGCATAGTAGTAATGCCAAGTGAAAATCGCTTGTCTGTCACTTAAATGGTATAAAAAAAATCAAGCACATAATTTCACAAAACCGGTGCCAACTTAATGCTTATCTGCTTACGTACACTTAGAGTTAATAAGAATAGTATCATCATCAAAATCGGTCAAGCCAGATATATATTTTTTTTAAATTCTATTTCGAAGTAACTTCTGAGGTGTATATTACAAAACGGACAATAGATACAGATTAGCTGCCATAGTCGTTTTTTATACTCTTGATAAGAGCTATCCAACGATGGTAAATTCATTTCGATTGGACAATATTGTAAGTGGGCCCAAAACGCCCATCCTCCTTTATTTTTATGTGAAAATACTATTTAAGTGCATACTTCGTTGACTCTATTAATCATGGAAAATTTGGATTTCAATGTAATTATTTTAATAATTTTTATGCAATTTTTAATTTTGATATATGTGCAATGGTCATCTATTTTTGACGTTGAATGTACATAGAGGTAACTCTACCATTTACGGAGAGGTTGAATAAAATTATGTTGCCAGGGTAATTTATGATAAGCACGTATAATTTGATGAATAAATTTTATAATATTTTTGGAGAGCACTTAACAGAAGCGTCGGTAGCTTGGTGGTTGAATCGGCCTTATGTTCGAAAGTTCCCGGGTTAGAATTATCATTTCCTTTGCCATTTCATTTGATATTGACAGATCAATACTGGATTTTGAATAGATTTTATTAAGAGAATTCGTCTTAAGGTAGGTAGGTGGCGCTGCAATCGGACTAAAGGATATTATGATTTTACTTTACTGGGCAAAGCCGGGATAGTTCAGTCTATATCCTACTATGTAATATTATAAATGTGAAAGTTTGTGAGAATGGATGTGTGGATGTGTGGATGTGTGGATGTTTGTTACTCTTTCACGCATAAACGGCTGGACCGATTTGGTTGAAATTTGGTATGTATATAGGTTATACCCTGGATTAACATATAGGCTATATATCAGCGATGAACGGGATCAGAATTCCACGCGGGCGGAGCCGCGGGCAACAGCTAGTAATTTATAAATAACGTGCACATTGATTCTATGAAATAATATACTACTAGTGCAAGATGTACATCCATCAACAAAACTGGTTAGTTAACCCTATAACAGTTTACATGCAAACAAGTGATCTGGATGTTACACACCTACGGTTATCCCACAGTTAATATTAGGCTTTATGGCAGGTGCATCTAGGAGGTTAATAACAGGCAACGCGACACGCCGGCTGCAATTTTTTCACATTATATGCAATTTATCTTGCATTCGCATCGCGCAGAACGGGTTAAAAGATGTTTTGAACTTGGAACGACAAACTTTTTTTAAAATGTCATTCATGCCATTGGGTACCGGCAATTCTCGTAACGGATCGTGTCTACTTAATTAGTGATGAAGTTGATCAACAGTATTTTTAAATAGCGAAACGAATCTAGTAGAAACGCCTTGACTTCTCCTTACCGGGCATGATGATGAACAGGAAATTAATGGAACCTATGTCCTCATAGACATTTAGCATATCGCAGTCCACTGTTGGACATAGGCCTCTCTCACCCAATATTCGGAGTACACAATTTCGGCCTACTGTTTCCAGACTGTTTGCTGGCCAGACGGGTTGGTACAGGGTTTTATTTCGACTTTTCTTTCTCTCGCTGTGATATCGTCTGCGTATTTTTCCGTTAGTCGCCTCTTACGACACCCTTCGGATGTGATGGGGTGATGATATATGTATTCTTTCTCCGTCTCCACGCGGATAATCTCTGTATTCTTTCTCACCCATAGATAGGTAAGTAATTCTAGAGATATGCCCATTCACGCCAATATGTTCGAGTGCCAGTGTCAAGTACCTACTCGATTGCAAACGAGTCGTTTCACACAATTTTCATTGTGCAGTTCACATATCGGAGATAACACACGCGATTACACAGTGATGTAAACATAGCGGGTCATTTGTCCTGTAACCTCTGTCTGTCTGTCTGTCTGCGCTAGAGTCAGGCAGGCATGATTAGCTTGGGCACCAAAGATGACCATTCCTCTAGACAAGTGGCATTTCGTTGCTCGGCGTATGATGGAATAGAATTCCAAATGTATGGGATTTGACGTATATGACAGGCGTCGAAATGTATGTATGTCAAAAACGTCAAATCCTATACATTTGTCATTCTATTCCATCATACGCCGAGCAACGAATTGCCACTTGTCTAGGGGGGCATGGCAGATTCCATTGTCACAGACTGACGACGATTCGATTCCTGCTCAGTGCGAGCTACAGTACCCCTAGCACGCAAAACTATAGTAATCGTAACGCGAACGTATTTAGAGAACGGAGCATTGCGATTGGCAGGCTTCATATACACACGGGTTCAAAGTAGACAGGCGGCCAATCGCAATGCTTCGTTCTCTCGATACGTTTACGTTACGATTACGATAATTTTTCATACTAGGGGCACTGTGCAGCTGATTATTGCATTGATCTGAGTGTTTCTATGTAGGGGTTTCATACTAATTATAAATGCAAAAGTAACTATGTCTATCTGTCTGTCAGTTACGCTTTCACGCCTAAACCACTAAACAGATTTTGACGAAATTTGGTACAGAGATAAATTAGACTTTGGGGAAGGACATAGGCTGGCTGGTCGCGATAACCGATATTCACGCGGACGGAGCCGCGGGTAACAGCTAGTGTATAATATACTGGGTGCTTCAAAAAAATGTATACACACTTTGAACTTCCATAGAAAATTTATTTACCGTTCTACAAAGTTAAATTTCAGGAAAATAGAAAGCTGAAAGTCCAATGTAAATGAAACATAAATAACAAATGTTAATACTGTTCAAATTGGTGACATGCAGCATCAATACAATTCTGAGTACGAGTCACCACAGATTCTGTACATCGTATCAAAACGTCCAATGAGATTTCTCTACACACTGCTTGAATCTCATTCCAAAGAATGTCTAGGTTACGTGGTTACGTGGTAGGTGGTGGTTACGTGGCACAGTAAAAGATGAGGTGTACAAACGTAAACCACGTAACCTAGACATTCTTTGGAATGAGATTCAAGCAGTGTGTAGAGAAATCTCATTGGACGTTTTGATACGATGTACAGAATCTGTGGTGACTCGTACTCAGAATTGTATTGATGCTGCATGTCACCAATTTGAACAGTATTAACATTTGTTATTTATGTTTCATTTACATTGGACTTTCAGCTTTCTATTTTCCTGAAATTTAACTTTGTAGAACGGTAAATAAATTTTCTATGGAAGTTCAAAGTGTGTATACATTTTTTTGAAGCACCCAGTAGTATTTACAAAAAAAATCTTTCTAATCACGCATTCTAGAATCCATAACACTATACAATGACGTAGAATGTTTTTTTTGTCATATTACATGTCCTTCTTACATTAGAAGGTTCTTAAAGGGTGGGCAGCACAGCACGAGTCACTCGTGTTACTCCTCTGGTGTTGTACACGTCCATAGGCCACGGTAACCACCTTTCGTCGCGTGTGCTTATCTGCTACAGCCACCTAAGTGGTATAAAAACCCAGAACGGACCAGAACCTCAAGATCGTGTACAAACAAGCCCAAACTTATGTCACTATGACTAGACTCTACTGGCGATATTATCATATTTTTCTCTTGTGATAGTAAATGTCATTACATCATTATGATATTTCTTTATTATCTCGAACATAGGGGTCATATGTCAGACGTCTCATCTACATTAACAAAATAATATACTGTTGTAACTGATTCTTTTATATTTTCTGTTGTTAAGGTTAAAACTTTCGAGTTCTGTAATGATAATAAATCATTTATTATAGTTAAAAACCGATCAAGTGCTTGTTTGAATCGTACACCAAGGGTTCCATGCTTCCATACCATCCGTATATTATGAGTAGGTATTATGACATTTATGACTAGTTGCTGCTCACGCATTTTATTCCATTCCCGCAATCCATGGGAACGTTATCCCGATAAAAAAGGAAATTATGTGATTGTAATCTATACTTACCTTTATAATATTGAGGTCTAGCCAAATCCGTAGTTAAGACTGGTAAAGCGGACCCCAGACTCCGAGCTGAAAAGCTTCAGATGCGACTGGGAATTAACGCTAGGATTAAAAGAAAACTTACCAAATTTCATCCAAAGTGCAGCCGTTTACGCCTGACATAGAATTACAGGAATGAGTACCCTGGTTTTCTCAGTTTTGACTTTTGAGCAATCTTACTAAATTTTTTTTAGAAAAATTTCTAGAAATCTGAAATCGGTCGATCTCCAAGTTTAGACCCACGGCCGCGTACGACCCTCTTTCATACATCTTCACATGAAATGACGTGTGTAAATACATAACGGCATAAGAGACCATCATGCCCTTCGCTGAGATGCTTTTAGGGTTGGTGTTACGCTCTCGCTAGCGCCAACAGAAAAGCGCAATAAATCAAGCAGAAGCGTGTCTGAATTGTATCATTGGTCGATTGAATGAATGAAATGAGCTAATCACGATCAGTATCGGACGATACTCTGCGCCGTGGGCAAAGACTGATTATGTTTACTGCGCATATATTACAAACGTGTAGTAATGTTGACTGTAGTAATATCTAATAACTAGCCGACCAGCCCCGGCTTCGCCCGTGGCATCCTTCGAAACCCCGTATCACCTCTTTAAGCCGTATATAAGAGGAGGAGGTAGGACACGACGGTATTTCCTCCCCATTCGAGCAGTCCGACTGGGTAGTGGAGGTACTACCCAGTCGGACTGCTCGAATGGGGAGGAAATACAGAATACCGCGGTTATAATAACCTCGTGTTGTGTTTCTGGCGGTGAGTAGGGTAGCCAGAGCTTTCTTGTGCTGTCAGTAACGTGATGATATAAAGCCTTCGTCGATAAACGGAGTATTCAACACTAAAATAATTTTTCAATTTGAAACAAACTCTTCAGCTTTGTAATACATTAAAGATTATATTGATCAGTTTGTACATGTAATAACTAAGACTTTGTCCGACGACGACGACGACCGCATTGGAAATTATGAAAGAATGCTAGTGAAAAGAAAATATTGATTGAATGGGGAATAATGCCACTTCAAGGCAAGGCAAGGCTAAGTTGTCTTTAAATTTTATCTCAGTGTATACCATTATTCATTAAGCCGGCCAAATTCCTTGTCGGCTTCCCAATGGAACCTGTACAGCACGAAAAACTATCATAATCGTGACGTAAACGTATCGAGAGAACAAAGCATTGCGATTGGCAGGCTTCACATACACACGGGTTCACAGTACTGTAGGCAGGCGGCCAATCGCTTTGCTCCGTACTCTCGATACGTTTACATTACGATTATGATACTCGTAGTTTTTCCTGCTCGGGACACTGGACCAGTATAAAGGTTGATTTACATCAGATGAGCAAATGCTCAATCTATCCTTTCTACGTCAAATTCTATTAGTATAAAATAATAGTGAAAGAACATTCGTTCGTTGTTCTTTCTTATGTAAACGCTGAAAAAAAGGTCTCGTTTACAGTAAAATATTAAGAAAGAATGCTCTTGTTCTAGCTCTAGTTCTATGTTCGTTTGGTCTAAATCTACCTTCACACGTGGGCGGAGCCGCGGGTATACACTAGTGCTTAATAATTCAAATCAACAGTTTATATTTATATCTTTTATGGATATGTCATACGCGTCAAATCGTGCGCACATGCTACAATTTTACCTAAACTATCGAGTGTGAACTGCTGGGCAGTGGGCAGGGCATGCGTAGTAAGGAAAGTTTATTATATTAAACGTATCTGCATACGTCACAATATTAATAAACAAATGATAGGGGACTAGGTATTTTATTTACAACTGCCATAATTACCTTCAAGTAAGTGTTACATAAATTACAAGAATCGTGCATCTGTGTCAATAGTTTACGGAGTCAGCTAAATTTGCACGTTTGGAGAAATGTAAACAATTATTTTTTACTCATTTGTTACTTATGGGTTTCGGAAATGATGTGACATTTACACCCTTTACATTTTTTATTACAATAACGGAGGCTTTAGAGTGCGTGAGAACTACTAAGGCTCTAGCTAGACAGACAAACTATATTTATTTTGTAATCCAACTGCATAATTGCAATTTTTAAGCATTTAATACAGAATACAATTGGAACTGTGCAGCCCGAGTGCAGCTGTGCAGTTGGCCGGCAGTTCCAACGACTGCACCTTGACTGACTGAACGTCGAACGTCGACGTGTATTAGCAGTAAGCTGGCAGTAAGCGTAGTCGTGAATTTGACACATGATGCGCACTAATCAAAGATGATGACAGTGAATAATATAAAAAAAATATAAAAAATCCAATCTGGGGTTCTCTATGATGATTGTTACAGGGACCCACATTATTTTCAAAATAATTTCCAGATACATACATTTTAGTTTCGTCTTCTATTATAGTATTAAGGCCTTTTTTAATATTAATAGTATTCATTACTTTACGGTCTAGTAACTTGTAAAATACAATGACTCGATATTTTAACAGGTGTCGGTTGCTAGGTTTTGAAACAGCCGTAATGTGTGTTAAATAGGCTATAGATGTGTTATTCCAGGCTATAATCTACCCCTGTATTAAATTTCAGCGAGATAAGTTTGCCTTACGAGCGTGATTAATAAATAATATACTTTCACATTTAAATTTAGTAGGATTAAGTACCGTATAAATTATAAATGATATAAGTAAAGTGAAGATGACAAAAATATAAAAAATAATTTCAGCTTATAAATTACATGTAAGTCATATAACTTTATTCTAGGCACATCAATTAATAAGCCAATCGCAATCCACTGCTGGTTATTATAGGCCTGTCCGAATGTTGGGTTGGGAGGCTTTGGCCTACTGTTTTCACGCTGATCAGATGGGTTGGTACAAGGTTTTATTTCGAGTTATCCTTCTCTTGCAGTGATATCGTCTGCGTATTTTTTCGTTAGTTGCCTATTACGACGCCCTTCGAATGAGATGGTGTGTGAATTTTGTATTCTTTCCCCTTCGCCACACAGATGATTCTAGGCATTATAGATTCAGGTTTTCTAGACATAAGTCGTGCATAATTACTGTGCCTTCTGAAAATAACATTTTGGCAACGATAAGGCCACCGTTTTGGTTAACGATATTGTCTTCGATAACATGGCTTTTAATTTCAATATAATATGTTTATTCTATTTTAAATTATTCGTCCACATGTTTTAAGATAAATCAAGTATGATAAATAATTTTGCAAAGATATTGTATAAAGAACACTAACCGGGGCTCGCGGCTCCGCCCGCATAAATATCGATTATCGTCTATTTTTGGTGTTATCTCCGATTCTACTCAACCAATTGCCGCATATCTCAAAAAAATATCACAGGTTTTAAGACTGATCAAGCTCTTTCTACAAAAAAATACCGCATTGAAATCCGTTCAATATTTTTTGCGTCCATAGCGAACAAACATAAAAAGCCAAGAATTTTGAAAAGAGTTCTTTTGGGTTCAGGGTAGTAACTCTAACAAAATATTTCCAATGTACAGATACTACTAATGTACAAATTTTTTAGTAGAACCTGTAGATAATTGCGTTACTATTATCATTTGGCATTGCCCTCAACCTCTCCCAAACACGTGTATACTTAAATAGTAATTATTAATTCATTTTGTATTCGAAACATTACATAATAATTGATTATGTGAAACTAGCTGTTGCCCGCGGCTCCGCCTGCTTGTACTTCTGATCCCAGACCCGCTGCACCTTTAGTTCAATTTTTTTTTATACAAACCTAGTCCTGACTAACGAACCAGAAAAAAAGACACCAAAAAGAGGAATTATCCATTTTGATGCAGTTATATGCGCGAGAATAAAATGTGAAGGTCGTTTGTCACAGAAGAAATATATTATCCCGTTCTTTTTAATAATAATATAATAATCATTTATTTAACAGATAATAAAATCCATAATTTGTTAGTATTGTTAGTTACAATTTTTCTTAAGATAACGTTAGTTGTGTTAGTAAGTAATTTGATTTTGTCAATACATAATAATATGAGTCCCAAATACAACACAATTCACATAATTCAATTTAATATAATTCAATTCAATTCAATCAAATTTTTTGTTAGTGCCCAGCACCTTTTGTTGATGACTGTACAGTACACCCTAGGTATAGATACTATTATACTTACGTAGGTAGGTACATCTTGCGAACAGTACCCCGGGCACTAAAAATATTCGAATTCGTAACGTAAACGTATCGAGATAACGGAGCATTACGATTGGCAGGCTTCACACACATACAGGCCCTCGATTCTGTTAAAGCAAAACCACTGTCGTGCCACAGTCTCTGCAAAAATTGGCATTAAATTTTAGACTTTATTGATATGAAATTAAAGTCCAAAATTAAAGGACAATATTTTCATTACACGCTTTCTTTCACTCTACAAAAAGCCATTTAATTTTAAACTTTAACTTCATTATTTTAAAGGCTAAAATCAAATGGAGTTTTCTCGCTGTCTCTGTGGTGTGACAGTGGTTGTGCTTTAGCAGAATCGAGGCCCAGGTTCACAAAAGGCAGGCGGCCAATCGCGATGCTCCATTCTCTCGATACGGTTAGGTAGGTACGTTACGATTTTGAATATTTTTCGGGCTTAGGGCACTGTTGCCACATCCATTTAAAGTTTTTTACAAACAAAAAACAACAGTTTTCCTTACCATATAGTTCTTATTTTGAAACCTAATTTGATTTTTAAATTGCATTTAAGTGTACAGAGTGACCTCTTTGTAATAGGTATGTATTACCATAATGTAGGTATTGTATTAAGTAATTATAAACATAATTACATTATGTGAATAATTATTACATAATAATAACACATAATGATTTTGTTGTAATGTGTTGAAATCTGTTGTGATGATTTTTACTGACGAGACGGTAAAAATGGCGGAAAGAAGTTTGTATATTTTGAAGTCTGATTTCGCCAATTTTTTCTTCATACCACGACGTGGGTGATATGCACACGGCCCACCTGATGGAAAATGGTTGCCGTGGCCTTTAAATGTGTACAATACCAGGACCCCGACTCTGCTAATTGTCAAGCATTGTCATCCAACTGACACTGCAAAAATGCCATTAAGTTTTGTCATATGGTTTGTGTACCTACAAGCATAAAAAATAGTACTAGTACTATTTTTTATGCTTGTAACAAGTAACAATTATTAGGTATAATAGAAAATCAAACGAACTTACCTGTAAGTGAAGTTCGATGACTATTAAACGATGTGATTCGCCCGAGAGATTACACTATTTACTTGTAGTAGTACGCACATGTGCTGCCATCTTACACAATTTTAGAGCAACATTAAAGAAATGATCCCTGCGCTCTGATGTGGGTATCTCATACACGTTTGTCCTTATTGCCATTGTAAGCCACTATTTCGTGCCTGTATGGGAAAAATCTAGAACAAACTTGATTAGGGTTAGGGAGGGAGTGTAATCTCTCGGGCGAATCACATCGTTTAATAGTCATCGAACTTCACTTACAGGTAAGTTCGTTTGATTTTCTATTAAACTTCAGTGATTCGCCCTTCGAGATTACACTATTTACTTGTAGATGTTTAAAGTCTCACGAAATAGTATTAAAAAATAATAATAATAATGGATAAATAGAAAGATTCCAAATTGATTAAAAATTGTAATCAATTAAATCGATAAACAGCCGTAGAGAAATAATGAGCAGTTTGTTAAATATGTTTAATAAGGTAAGGACATGTTGTTGACCAAAGCCAGTCTGCCGAAAGATCGAGCAAAATAGTCAGAGGTATTCGTATCGGTGGCCACTTCTCTGATAAAAAACTTGGCAAAAGTTTTTGATGTGTCGATCCAACCAGCGGTTTTCTTTATAAGGTCCAAATTTACTCCGAACCTTTTGGTGGCAGATGTGACAACATGCTTTGTGCTATGAGCACTAAATACACATATATCTATTCTGCTCTCATCCAATGGGGCCTTGATCCAACGACCTAAAGATTGTGAATTTTACAAAAAGGTTTTTTATAACTAATAATTAAGGAGTCAAAATTCGGTTTACCTACTCTTTTCTGCTGACACAAACAAATATTGTTCTATAATGTCCTGGCAGAGCAAGTGGAGGGGTTTTCATTGAAATATGGAAGAGTTAATATAGGTCGAGGTTTTAATCTAATCTATGATACTTAATATTAATTACAAACTTTCATTAATGTATTTAATAATGATAGTTTAATTAAAGACAATGTCTGCACCCTATGTGCAGTTATTAGAGCCAAGGGTGTAGTAAATTCATAGATTAATACATAGTAAATTTTCGTGATAATTTCTCGAAAGAAAGGCCTTCATTAGAGTATACCATTTACTAGATATTCTAGAGCAATAGTTTTGGATCCCAAGTAAAATTATATCTCGGAAGAGGAGTTCGTAACTTATAAATACTCGTTTCATAAATCCTATAATCACTGTGGGTCGTTATTGGTTGACAAATTTATAATCAGGGACAGAGCGGCCTTTGTGCAATTCATTGAACTATAATCTTGGCCCTAGTTAAACAGAGTAACTAAAAAAATGTAATACATTAGCAACTGTTGTTTGAAATATAATTAAAATTTCTATCCTAGCAGAAAGTGAACCATTTTTAAAACAAGTATTGTATTGTTTTAAAGTATTATGATCAAGACGCTAACATCACGTCTGCTGCATCTAGAAGAGAGCCTTATTTCAAAAAGGCTTGCCAGATAATAACTCCTGCAACCAGGATAAAAAAATTCAAAATTCAAAAATCATTAATTGTCATTTACAATCAGTCTTTCAAAGGCTCCTGTAAAGCTTGTGCTCCGAACTGTAAAGAGGTGACAACAAGTGTTTATTAGGTGTGAATGTAATTAGCTTACAAGTTAACAACTTCCTAAAGAGTGGGTTCCAAGGCTGCGTAGGCCATAGAGGTGTCACAACAATGCCCTCATCCCTGTCTAGTATATAGAGGGTGTCCCAAAACTCAAGGATAAGGTTAATGCATCCAGCTTATACGCCTCTGGACTATTGTGCCAAGAGATAAATTTGACACATTTTTTGTTTATTCGACTAGCAAACAAATCGCTTTCACGCTGATTAAAATATTTCGCATATACGGTGAAAGGTATAGTTTGTTAAGTTCCCACTCAACATCGGTATGTATGCGACGCGATCCTGCATCTGCTGCGTAATTGTCTTTGGAAGAAATGTAGGAAGCGAAAATAAACAAGTGTCTTTCTGCACCACTTCCAAATATTACGACCTATCAAATTGAGGTGGAGAAATTGTATGCCACCCATCCTACTAATATAAGAATTAGCAGTGCAGCATCTATCCGTAAAAGCATCTCGCAGTTAAAGTTTTTATCGGCAAAAATATTTAGCTCAAAGAATGTGTCAGCCAGTTCCTCATCAGACCATTGTCTACTGGCTGTCTGACTTGCGCAGCAAGCACCCCAACCAGTTCGAGACGCATCTGGGTATATTCCCAGCTTGTAGTTGCCAGATTGAATAGGACTAGCACGGTGGTCGATATTACAAAGCCACCAATCAGAGTTTTCGCGTAAGGAACTAAGCAAGTTAATATAGGTATTAATTGTAATCATCACTGTGTTTTAAGGCAAGATAGTTAGTTCTTTCAAATTGCTTTGTATAAAGTCAACCATACTGTGCTGCGGGTCATATCGATACTAGCAACCCAATCAGATGTGCAAAATTTCGTCACCTGCATCTACTAGAAAAATATAGAAGATCGTCCTTGATCTTCTTTATCTTTTCTATTGTGATGGTAATTCTCATGTTTTCAGGATGAAAAAACAAGACCTAGAAATTTTGCAGTTCGACTAGTTAAGTAGGTCTACACTTGATCCTTTTTTAAATTAATTGTGAAATCTAATGATTGAAGCAAGGTTTTGTAACCTCAAGGTTATGTTTACAATCTGTATGGTCATCATTACCAAATAGTAGGTTATAAATCATCATAATAAATGACTGATAGTAATCCTTGATTAAACAACAAACTGTATAACAGGACGCATAAGTTTAGTAAAAACATAAGGTGCTAAATTAGGACCAAATGGTAATACTTGAGATTCAGGTTTCATAGTTTTCTTAGCCAATAAAATCACAGTAGTTTTCTCGATTCACTGTGAATCTTATAGAAAAAATAGGCATCTTTAAGGTCAATGGTGCACATCACAAGACCATCACAATGGTCAATGCCAAAGGTATGTTCTGAAATAAGCTTCATGGCAGGTAACTAATAGTGTTTTACGAATATGGTCTTTTACAATAATGATATTTTACGATTATCATGTGATGAGAATATGATGTTTTGCGAATATGCTTGTGAGCGAGTATAATGTACTGCTCCGGAGGGCTATTATAATCATAACATAACATAACATACATAACATAAAGCGAAGAAAACCGCCTGTATCCCCGAAGGGGTAGGCAGGGGTGCTAGCACCCACATTTCGCTGTTTATGTTTAGGTCCCAATGTAAGTTCTATAATCCTCAGGTTTAAAATGCGGCGTAATGATAGACTGATTTAATGATTTTAAATTCATAGTAAATCTATTCTTGCCGTCAATTTTCTTTACAAGAAATCAATGCAAGAAATATATAAGATAGAAGTTGACACTCACATGGTTCCTTATTCATATCTAACTTTTCTGCCTGAGGTTGAGGCTTATTAATGGGTAATTTACTGAGTAATATTACCAGGCACTGGAATTTGCAAACCGTTGACCCAAGACAGGATTATGACATCTTTTGTGATGCAAGACTAATTATTAATGAATAATTTGCGTTTTACCCGCCTGTGTAACAGAGTCGTCCACCTCAGCTAGAGGCGCGCAGTCCGGCACGATGTTCTGTCGCACGTTGCACTGGTACCTGCTTGTGTCCACCAGCCGTCGAGTTCTGTGTCGCTGGTATGCGACGTGGCTGCGACTGTAGCGGTGGCGGCCCCTCCCCCCCTCCAGTTTAAAGCCCTGGATGTTGAGGCTCTTGATTGCATATTCTTGGGTAGCAGTTTTTCGGTCAGAATATTATCCCTCATAAAGGCACTTTCATTGACCGCTGCTTTGATCTCAGAATGAAGTTTCGGAGCTTGGGATAATTTTAAGTTATCAGGTATATCATAACCTCTTAAAAAATTATCTTTGGTTTGAATGAAAGAAAGAAAGAAAAAATCTTACCATCTTTTAGTCCGTTAACCAGGATATCAGACTACCGGCTTGCTATGTCCTTATGGCATTTGGTCCGAACTATTCTTCCTTCACAGGTTCTTCGCCTATTAGACATGAAATATTGTGTTCTAGCTCCTGGGTACCTTCGGGCTCTCAGGGGCTTGGAGCCGGCGCAACTGCGGTGTTGGGTAGGCGCGGCAGATGCCAATCAAACTCGTACCATCGCAAGAAATTCATGACACAGCCTCCCGGACTGTGCTCTAGAATTCTGTATGCGAACCTTATACGCAGCGATTAAATCTTACAGGTTAAACTGAAGCATATTCGAAGGTTGGTATTAGTCTTTCAGACTAAGCTCGTACCGTCGTCGCCGTCGAAAGGAATTCGTGACACAGCCTTTATCACGAGCATCATTAGCTATAAGAAGTAGGTAAGTACCGTATTCAAGACAGTCTCTCGGACTATGCTCAAGAATATTTGTGTGTCCCCTTTATACAACGATCAACCTCCCGGATTGGCCTGAAGTATAAAATTACGGGTCGGTAATAGCCTTCCAGACTATACTCAGTACACCAAAGATATTATATAAAAAGAAGTAGATATGTTATTGCGCGAAAATCGTGAAGATCCGAAAACGAGTCAATTGGAACGTTTGCCTCTAGTACCGCGTGCCGAGCGGCGCCGGTCGGACGTTGAGCGGAAGCATCAGTGACTTAAAAAAATAACGAAAATGCCATCGTATGTTTATAGACACTGCACGAACTATTACTCTAAAGTTAATACACCAAAAGTGTAGATGAATTAAAAATGTGTGTGTGTGAGTTCGGCACATTTTTCTACGTTGATTTGTAAGCATATGACATGTCTATGTTATGGAATGTCATTGCAGTACACAAAGGTATTCCTAATCTTATATTTATTGGTATTCGGTAAATACCTTCATCTTGCAAATCCTCCTGCAAGGGATGTTCATCCGCATGTACCTGGTCATCGTACTCCGCGTAATCCTGTTCAATTGATTTTGAAGACGTACTAGAAGTCGCTTGCGATACTTCTGAGCTCGAACTAGAACCACGAGAACTTTCCGACTTTCTGATTTTCCGGGCTGTATAACCTTCATCCTTTATCGCGAGCATCATATCATAGCATAATTGAGGATCCGCTTGCGATGCTTCTGAGCTCGAACTAGAACCACGAGAACTTTCCGACTTTCTGATTTTCCGGGCTGTATAACCTTCATCCTTGTAGTGATTACGTTGTCCCATTATTATATTGATTAAAGACAAGAAAAAACTATTAAAATACCCAATTAATAACGTATAGAAAAATTTTTCGTGCGCGATGGCAGCTACACAAAACGTGTATGAGATACCCACATCAGAGCGCAGGGATCATTTCTTTAATGTTGCTCTAAAATTGTGTAAGATGGCAGCACATGTGCGTACTACTACAAGTAAATAGTGTAATCTCTCGGGCGAATCACTGAAGTTTAATGCCCATCCAGTAGACACCCAAAAGAGTACCTAACACTGTTACTGGTTGGGAAAAAAATTCCCAACGAGTCACAGGTGTTACTAAAATACAAGAATATTTAGATGATAAACTAGCTTAGAAATGAGCTGTTCACTCATGCATGCTTCTCAAACAAATGATTGTAGGTATTTAGACTAAGGTAGACTAAGAATGTTTTTGTAAATAGACCAAAAAAAAAAGCCCGCTGAGTTTCTTGCCGGAGTCTTCTCAGGCCGGGGCCGCGTTTCGAACCAGTGGTCCATTTGCTAAGCTAGTCTTTAGTACATATAATATGTATATTTTTGACGTTTTGTAAGTGCCGTTTTGATGGTCTATACAGAATAAATGATTTTTGACTTTGACTTTGACTTGACTGGATGCAACAATTTTTGTCCCAACGAGTAACAGGTGTTATTGGGTATTTTACTAATTTCATAGATTCGTGTGAAAATATCACTTTTGAAGCTTTTTATAATAATGGTACCTATGTAAGAATTTGTGGTAAATCCGTTATGTAGAAACAAAAAATAAGAACAGAACTGTACCTATGTTATTGTTTTCAATAGGTTAACACAACACGTGAGAATTGTATTATTTTTTGCGTTCATAATTAAGGATAAGTGTTATAATGAAAGAAAATTAAGTACAATCTCTGTAAAGTCAGCACTTAGTGTTGCTAGAAATAAAAAGTTGTTATGTACCTACACTATTTTTTCAAAAAATGTTACAATACAATTAACCTAACTTCTATAGACTTTAATGGTTAAGTTTGCGACGATTTGTTTTCAAATGAGGTTAATTATCTTGTATCTAGGATTCGGTTTTTGAAAATTCAAATGCGCAAATAACCGTTTTCTGAACGATTATTGTTTCATTATGGGATACCTACACACAACAACTTACATTAAAATAGTTTATCATGTAAATAACTAACGCATTACGATTTGATCTTTTTTATTACAATTCGATTACTATTATAATAACTACACTCTAAAACTTCGGCCATAGCTCATGTTTTTCGCAAGATTTTCACTAAAACACGAAACAAAACATGTAGATATTTCTATTTAATACTAGCTTTTGCCCGCGGCTCCGCCCGCGTGGATGTCGGTCCTTTCTCAAGGTCTAATCTACCCCTATACCAAATTTCATCAAAATCGGTTCAGTGGTTTAGGCGTGAAAGCGTAACAGACAGACAGACAGAGTTACTTTCGCATTTGTAATATTAGTATGGATATGTATTATGTAATGAATGATTGAATGATGTTATAGTAAAAAGAGGTACTAAAATATCATTGGTTTTATGTATTTAAAAACTGTTTAGAAACTTATTTTGAAGACTAAAAACCGAAATCGAACTACTAGTAGGTCAGTTAGTTGCCTAGTTTATTTGTTTAGTATGTGTTTATATTATAAAGTAGCTACAAGATGGTTTACCTTTAGTTAAGAAACTAATCGAATGGAGTAGTAGAACCTTATTTTGTGGTAGAACTCAGGCACCACACAAGCGAACGAAAGTTCCTATAGAAAACTGTAGGTATGGCCGATAACGTCTAGGTATAAGATAAAAGTTATTAAATAATCGTTTAAACAACTTATCTTTCTGTTAGTTTTATGTTCTTGAACTTTACGCGACAACAATGTTCACTTTCAATAACAAAAGAGACAATATTCTCCAATAATACCTAATAATAATAATATGAGACTACAGCTTGACAAAAAAGAGTTGAAAATAATGGTGGCGCCACTGTACTGTACTGTCCATAATAAATGACAACCCGTTATAGTAAGAGAGCTTATATCATTAACTCCGGTACCATCAGCGTACTGAATGAGATGTACATCATTAGACGCGCCTTTAATTGGAGAACACGAAATGGCTATGCTGCAAAGTCAAAAACCTGGTGGTGATACCAAAAATCAATTTTGAAAATGCTAAAAAAATCGGTACCTAATATTGAAAGATTACCAATTTTCGTTTGTTCCTGGCAATAGAGGAGATTTAGGACTATATGATAGTGCAGTGCTGCAAGCCTCCATAACTGGCCTTGTCAGAGGCAGCACCTTGCAAAGTGCCGCCTGAAAACAGGTATCTGGTACGATCGAATTAACAAATAAAACCGGGCTCATCTGAAAGATCATCAAATTCTGAGTATGAAAAACTGGTGCTGCAAATCTTAAACACTGGCGAAGGTGGTTGCAGCAGCGATTGAAGATCGCGAGTTGCGCGTCTCGGTTTTGTATTTTCACATTTATACGATCGAGTTACCAAAAAAAAACAGGGCTCATCTGAAAGATCATCAAATTCTGTGTAGGAAAAACCGGTGCTGCAAATCTTAAACACTGGCGAAGGTGGTTGCAGCAGCGATTGAAGATCGCGAGTTGCGCGACTCGGTTTGGTATTTTCACATTAGTACGATCGAGGTACCAAAAAAAAACAGGGCTCATCTGAAAGATCATCAAATTCTGCGTAAGAAAAACCAGTGCTGCAAATCTTAAACACTGGTGAAGGTGGTTGCAGCAGCGTTTGAAGATATCGCATTGCGCGACTCGATTTGGTAGGTATTTCCATATTAGTACGATCGAATTACCAAATAAGAGCGGGCTCATCTGAAAGATCATCAAATTCTGAGTATGAAAAACCGGTGCTGCAAATCTTAAACACTGGTGAAGGTAGTTGCAGCAGCGTTTGAAGATCGCGCGTCGCGCGACTCGGTTTGATTTTCATATTAGATTTTCATAAGATTTGCAGCACTGGTTTTTCTTACGCAGAATTTGATGATCTTTCAGATGAGCCCTGTTTTTTTTTGGTACCTCGATCGTACTAATGTGAAAATACCAAACCGAGTCGCGCAACTCGCGATCTTCAATCGCTGCTGCAACCACCTTCGCCAGTGTTTAAGATTTGCAGCACCGGTTTTTCCTACACAGAATTTGATGATCTTTCAGATGAGCCCTGTTTTTTTTTGGTAACTCGATCGTATAAATGTGAAAATACAAAACCGAGACGCGCAACTCGCGATCTTCAATCGCTGCTGCAACCACCTTCGCCAGTGTTTAAGATTTGCAGCACCAGTTTTTCATACTCAGAATTTGATGATCTTTCAGATGAGCCCGGTTTTATTTGTTAATTCGATCGTACCAGATACCTGTTTTCAGGCGGCACTTTGCAAGGTGCTGCCTCTGACAAGGCCAGTTATGGAGGCTTGCAGCACTGCACTATCATATAGTCCTAAATCTCCTCTATTGCCAGGAACAAACGAAAATTGGTAATCTTTCAATATTAGGTACCGATTTTTTTAGCATTTTCAAAATTGATTTTTGGTATCACCACCAGGTTTTTGACTTTGCAGCATAGCCATTTCGTGTTCTCCAATTAAAGGCGCGTCTAATGATGTACATCTCATTCAGTACGCTGATGGTACCGGAGTTAATGATCTAAGCTCTCTTACTATTAGAAAGAAAGATCCATAATTATTTAATTTTACGGTAAAATGTATTGCACAAATGGTTTACTATTGTTTAACAAAAAACGTATGACAAAGAGATCATTTTTCAAACACCGTTTGAAAAACTAATCATTTCACAAACTTTCACTTCGCAAACATATAACTTTGAAAATAATCATTTGACACAATAAACGTGTATGTATTATGCTCAGACTAAAATTCTTTTAGTCTGAGGTATTATGTTAAATAATATAATATAATAAATGAATTATGATTTCTAAGTACTGGCGTCTCTATAGCGTCGATAGCTTAATGGTTAAGGTTAAGGTATATTTATTAATTATAATATAATATACTAGCTGACCGGGCGAACTTCGTACCGCCATATTTTCCACCCGCGTGGTATTCTGTGCCCGCTCCCGCTGCATATCTCTAAATTTATCAGTGTTTCTCTACAATATTATGCATGTATTATATGTACATATAAACCTTCCTCTTGAATCTCTCTATCTATTAAAAAAAACTGCTTCAAAATCTGTTGCGTAGTTTTGAAGATTTAAGCATACATAGGGACGGACAGACAGCGATAGTGACTTTCTTTATAATATATAGTGATAATATATTCCATTGGTCCCAGGTTCGATTCCGTCCTCATCTTTTGTCAGTTAATATGAAGCCAGCTGTACACATTGGTCCAACAGGCGCCTATATTATCCACATAATATTTGAATTTAAGCAAATGGGCCCAACATGTACGGTCAACATTATCAAACAAGAAACAATTTACTTTATTGATAAAAACGGCATTAATGCAACCTTTGCATTTGCTGGCAGACAGTTTTTATTTTACTTGCAATATCAACTTCGTTATCTTATATAAACTACGATTAACTTATCATTGTTTTAGTTTTTTGTATCTTTGTTTACAAACTAAGAGCTGCATTTGTTTTTTCATACAATCATTTGCTCAGTGAGTCAATTGTTTTGATTAGATGCAGGTCAAATAATCATAACTAGCAGGTCGATCTTTATAATGAACCTATTTATTTCTTTAAAGATCGACCGATCAAGTACATAAATACTTGATGCAAATTGCATATGTTCGGGCAGATATGGTGCGATTATGATGTAATATGACTACTGCATTATCAGAACCTAAGGATATAAAGTAAAAGTCAAAACGTTTTCCTTATGATGACCAAGCAAAAGCCAACTTTCGAGAGCTCGTGGATAACATTTGAATCTAAGTGTCGATCACAAGTGAATCGTGATACTATATTAAAAAACGACAATATTACTAGTCTTGATAAGCGTATTCGACGTGTATCAGATATTCAAGTGCAGGGTGTATGAGATAAGATTATCTTATCATTCTGTGTTAGAGTAATGATTTATCACTAAAGGTTCGTAGGTGAGACTCTATAAATGTTAAACCATTGCACTGGAATGCGGACACAGATTTATTTATCGCTGATTCAGGATGCAGCGACTATTGATGTGTCGTGTAAAAAGTTCAAAGTTTGACCTAGTTTAAAATTATGGTAAAAGGCATTAATATTGTGAGGTTAACTGTCTCATATTTTCTTTATCCTCATCGTTATATAGTTGGAGCGTTAATTCTGTACCCCTAGCACGAAAAATTATCGTAATCGTATCGTAAACGTAACGAGAGCACGGAGTATTGCGATTGGCTGACTTCACCCGCACACATGCTAACCGTAGGCAGGCGGCCAATCGCAATGCTCCGTGCTCTCGTTACGTTTACGATACGATTACGATAGTTGTTCTTGATCACCCCACTGTTGTCTGTTCTCTTACTCCTCCTTTCTGTTTTTATTTATTTGGACCCCCAATTCCAAGAGGAAAGACTATGCTAGAGTTTCGTCAAGCTATCCGTGGATTTAGCTAGCAGGTGATTTGATGTGTTGGTTTGGTTTGGATTGGATCCCAAAGATCTTATAATATTAGTGAACTTTGATTCTTTTCGGGACCCGGCAATGATTTATTTTCGGTCATTTTCATCGGTTCAAATACATTTTCATTAATTCTATTATTTAGAGTAGAGCTCTGCTGCTAATAAATATTTCTAAATAAACAATAGATACTTAGTCACTTAAAAAAAAACAGGGTTCACTGTTCTAACACTGCAAGTAGTTAACATATCATGTTTAAACAATTAGATTTTAAAGATTTTATGGGCAAAAGTTAATGTCTAATTGTTGCTGTAACAGTTAAAAAAGAATGTAACGACCATGCTGTAATTAATTTGTTAAATTTTTTAGATATAGCATTCAGTCAAAATTAAAATAATTACATTATATTAACTACACAAATATAAAATTGTCAACCAGCTAACAGAACCACTGTTAGCCTAATAACCCGCCCCGGGTCGCATCTGGTGCAAAGGAGCCCAGAACACTGGCCGCGTTTCCGCGCTGGATCGCAATAGCCAACCTTTGCACCAGGTACGAGCCAGAGCGAGAATCACCAGTTTTTTCCCTATTATTATAATTATTTATGGAGTCATCATTGTTTTGCTTTTATTTGCACTTATCAGAATGTTTAGTTTTGTCACATAACGGATTACTCAACATTCAAGATAAACTTTTATTGATAAATATGTACTAGGTTTTTTATTCAGAAAAAGATAATCTAGGCAGCGAGGGCTGGTCATAGTAACAGCCCTCACTGCCGTTTAGTCTGCCGGTCAGTCTCGATTCCCTCCGTACTCGATGCCCACCGAAAGTTATTAAAACGATATTGTAGAAATATGATTAGAAATTATTTATCTTCTGAAATTTAAAAACGAGTACCGTCAGTCACAACTTACTTCTATTACAAGCTTTTATTTATGTAGTTTAACACCGAGTCATTCCATTATAACCTGCCCTAACTAGAGCCCTACGAAGACAAAAATCAGACCAAAACCTCAAACGTTATTATTACTTACTACTACTAGTTTTGTTTTTAATTGAAGCCAGAATTAACTGACTTTACTTTTTTAATTTGTTTTTTTTTTTCTTTTGTTTGTATCTTATCGGTTGGATCGTTGACGAACGTTGTTTTAATGTTTAACTTTTATGTGCATACATATTTATATCGCAGTGCATGTGGTGCTTATCTTTATTTTTACACTAAACTTGTATTAATAGACACGATTTTCATAATATGAGCGTGGAAAATTTGTTCGCAAGTCAATTTAAAAAGACGTAACCAATACAGTTATTGCTCGTACATACAATGGCACATATTTTAGAACTCAATTGCCGATAGTGGTAGAATTGCAATTTCCTGTATACTACTAGATATATTTAACTTTGAGGATAAAAATATAATAAATTCTTTGAATTGGCTTAGACTATTTATACTATATCGAATTGATTTTATCTACAGCTTAGAATTTATCATTTTTTTTAGAACGAACTTTGCCCTTTTTAGACGTTTTGCTATTTCTTCTTAGATTTTATCACTGACAGTCAAGATAATAACTCAGGTGAGGGGTTCAATAAAAAAAAATCACTCAGTATGCCAGGATCGTAAATTCTCGGTACAGTCACTTAAGTCGGTCGTGCTAGGAGATTGGGTCACAGGCACAGGACGGCTATTGATGGTCAGAGGAGGCCACGTATCCTTGCGCCTTTTAGAAACGAGAGTTTCATCTACCGCAAAAATCTGAGAAGCAGAATTAAAATCGAAGTAAAAACATTAAGTAAATTATATGAAGACAATTACCTAGTAATTACAAAGAAAAGTTGTCATAGTTTTTTCAGAATATCACGAAATAATAAAGACCAAAGTAAATAATAAAGTTGGATTGGTTATTATGCTAGCTGTACATATTGGGCCAACGTAAGCTAATGTGCGCCACAGTATACTTAAACTATTTCTCAGAGCATCGCATTACACGATATTTTGTTGACAATATTAGGGCAAGTTAGACCAATGTGTACGGTCAGCTTTACAAATCTCATTATGTGTTTTTCATTCATTTATTGACACCAACATTATCGGAATACATAAATTAATTTTCCGAGCAGTACATGTGAAAAATTACTTTCTAAGATCAAGTAGTGTACAATGTACATTGTACATGTATTGTACAATGTAAATTGTGAGCACGTGATGTAACATGTAGCTTCATAATCTCAAACTCGTTTTTATCGAACTTAGATCTTGAACTTTAAACCAGGCAGAGTATCGTAGAACACTTAGGTAGGTAACATACACAAAAAGTTTACACGTCTGTATGTGTGTGTTTTAAGTAGCTTCCTCGGTAGTATAGATTAGATATTATTAGATTCACAATTGGATCCGAGTGCTGGAGTTACAACTAAATTTCAATTTTCTAAAGAAATTCTCCCGTACATTCAAAGCAGCCCAGCTAGGGTGATCCAGATGTTCTAAAAATGTGTTATCGTTAAGCAACTTTTGCAGCTGACTGTACCCACCATGTCCTGATTGAACATATCCCATGACCGCTGCCAATGATCAATGTCATTAGGCTATCTCGTATGATTTCGTAATATGTAGTAATAACTCGTTTATCTTACGAGTAATAACTCGTAATATCGTTATTAAATTGCCATATTATTGATTAACTATTGCATAATAATCTAATGCAGTTTTACATAATAATTTGTTGTTTTCAAGCACAAGTTTCTATACTATTACTGAACTAATCCTACTAATATTATTATAAACGCGAAAGTTCGTAAGTAAAGTATGGATGGACGTTTGTTACTCTTTCACATAAAAACTACTGAACGGATTTTAATGAAACCTTACAATAAAATAGCTTATACATCAGAATAACACATAGGCTACGTTTGGTCGCGATAACTGAGATCCACGCAGGCGGAGCCGCGGGAAACAGCGAGTATGTAGTTAAAACTACAGCACAGCTTCTACTTGGGTGGCGGATTTATCGGGTGTTTCCGTTTTCAACCTCTATTTTCACCGGTTTCAACCTAGACGGTATTACGTTTTCTACCCACAATCCACAGGCTGAGTGGGCTGGAGGCTAGGCCCGCAGGTTCTGGGCGGTTATTTTTATATAACTCAAAAAATTCCACATGTTTCACCCAAAAAACGAAGTGGATTAGTACATTTTCCCACAATTTTCTTTTCATCCCTTCTATTCAAAAAGTGTCACTTAAAAGCACGCGTATTCCGTCTCTGTTCTTGTGAGCAGTACCTACATATTATTCTCGTAGAAAGGGGATGAAAAGTAGAGTATAATATGACTCGAGAGAAAATTATTTTTTTCTCGGGCGATGTATTTTGAACCCCTCGCTGCGCTCAGGTTGCTACGAAAGAATCCATCGCCACGCTCAGGATTCTATTCTAGAAACCTTCGCTTCGCTTGCGATACAAAGTAGCGGCCTCACCGTAAAAATACTATTCGCTCCCTTGTCATACAATCTACTATTACCTACGTATTCAAAAATGATCTAAAGAGTACCGCTGTTGCTCAGAACACATCTTAATGGGTCGTATATATAGGGTATAAGTCACTTAACACTTGACTCTTAACTTCATAGTGTAAATAAATGTACGTTAGAGCTTTTGGTACCTACCTACAGACATATTTGCAATCTTGGTGGCAGTTGTATCAGCTGATTTATAGGTCATAATACTGAAAACAATGACTCAATGTGCTCTGAACACTGTACTTACAACTAAGAACTAATTTCGAGGGGAATCGAGAGCAAATAATTTCTGGGGGAATCGGAAGAGGGGGAATTGGAAGAGGGGGAATTGGGAATAAGCCTATATACTAGGGGTCCTGATTTAATTGTAAATATAAAGAATAAGAAGCTTTAAAATTAAATTTCATGCTTCTTACTGTAAAATAGGAAGAGTAGAGATACTGTAGTTCCTTAGGCAAATAAACCTAATACATAAAATTTCTACCCCTAATCTATTTTTTATGTGTAAAACATAAAGCAGTGTATTTTTGCAGGTAAATTCTTACCTTGAAAATTGTTAAATGAAATAAGAAATATATTTTTATTGTTCATCCCTTATTTGACATCAGCTTTGTTAGGTCCCCTTAACACTCCCCGGCATTTTGATACCCGAGACGGTGTGCGGTTTTAGTCGGGTTGAGTCCGAAATTACCACCCCACTGGCCAGCGGGAGAGTATCCGTAAGAATTTTCGCATGGTAAAAAAAGAGTAAAATAAAAATAAAAAAACTTGAAAATTCAGTCAGTCGAGACAAGTAATTAATTTTAAATTCTGTGATGATAGAGGTATTTCGAAAAATATCAATCTGTAAACATTATGCTATCTATTGTGAAACATTTTAATTGGGGTCTAATAACATGCATGACCACAGATAATACAAGCTAATAAACAGGTTAAGGCGGGATGCGTGCGCGCATGGGCTTCGCGTGCTAACACTACGGGTCAGCCGTGCCAAGAGTGCCTTGAGGCTAACCCAAACAATTATCAACTCTAGTCACCAGGAATAAAGTGTTTATTTCAATTAATGTTACATCGTACTGTAGACGGGGAATAGACGCTATGATAACACCCGGATGTCCCGGCTCGATTGTGTTATGTTGTAAAGAATAATGTCAGTTATTATTATTTGGCCGCGTTCCGATACTATGTATCCTGTTGATATTGGTACTCGCTGTTCGGTATCGATTCCATTTATATTATTAAGGTCATTGCCATGCTTTTTATAATGATTTTTTGCTTCACTTAAATTATGTTATACTATAAAATCTTCAGATTTTAAAAATAATTATCACGCATTCAACATTCATCCAGACGGCATGGCAGGCAAAAGCCATGATAAGTAAAATCCAGAGAAAGAGAAGGGAGAGCGAATCCGGAGCCTATGATGATAATGATGTTGGAGATATTGAATATTAAAACAAAAGTTTCTATAGAAAAGACTAGAGCCTGACCTATTGCGAATCAAAAAACTCCATCAAAAATTCCAAAACAATACAAAATCATTTCTTAACTCTTAAAACCGCGAGTCTGAAGTTTCCCAATTTTCTACGTTTTAGGAAATTGGCCCGTTCCACTAGGTTAGGGTTGCCATACGTCCCCGTACGCCGGGACATGTCCCCGTTTGAGGCCTGGTGTCCCGGCGTCCCGGCCAATAAGCAAATTGTCCCGGTTAAACATTTTTAGTATTATATTAGGGAGCTGGACTTGGTTGTTAATCAGTAATATACCTACAATAAACGCGACTAAGTAGCTAGGCTATTAATACGTAGATAGAACGACGAAAGCGCTAATATTTTTCCATACATGAATATGTTAATGAGTAATAAAGACCCCGGGGCCAATGATTTTACGAGAAAAACGCGATGAAGGACAGATGGCGCTCATACTTCCAACGACATGCTGAATAAGCAGCAAGAGGTGCATCCACCAGACCTCTTTCCAACAAGGACAAGGACTAGTGCCACCGATAACGCCTGCAGAAGTACAGATTCGGCCTCGACGAAATCCCCATCGAGGCTTGGAAGGCAATGGGTGCATTGGGTGCTCGTGGTGTGAGCATTCTAACAAATCTTTATAACCGCGTACTTCTCACCGTGAGATCCTGAGCCAGTGGAGACTGAGCTTCATTACGCCAGTATTCAAAGGCAAGGGATCGGTTCAGGAGTGTGGTAGTAACCGCGGTATAAGGATAATGTCCCACACTATGAAGCTCTATGAGCAGATAATCGACTCCTGGATCCGACAGGAGAGTACACTCTCAGAGTGTCAGTATGGGTTTCGTCCCGGGCACGGGATCATTGATCCGGTGTTCTCCCTAAGGATTGTGGTGGGGAAATACAGGGCGAAGAACACGCCCCTGCACCGCCTATTCTTAGACATGCAGAAGGCCTTCGACTGTGTTCCTCGCGCGGTGATCTGGTGGGTACTGTGGGCTAAGGGAGTTCCAGAGACCTACATTGACACCATCCAAGATATGTATCATGATTCTGGTTCCGTGGTTCGGAGTGCTTTTGGTGACTCAAAAGCCTTCCCGATCACCATCGGAGTACACCAAGGATCCGTCCTTAGTCCTTACTTGTTCAGCTCGGTATTAGACGTCTTGTTGGACAGTATCAGAAAACCACATAAGCAGCCTCCGTGGTTGCTTATGTATGCTGATGATATTGCGCTGAAGGACGCGGACAGAAGCAGATTGGTGCAACACGTGAAAGTGTGGAAGGAAGCGCTTGAGAACGGTGGTATGAAGCTAAATGTAGCGATGACAGAAAGTTTAGCGTTAAACTCGACAGATTTCACACCGCACCGGTCCGCATAGGCGATGATTCGGTTTAAGTACCTGGGATCTGTACTTCATGTGACCAGTGAAATCGACTACGACATCAGGGTACGCATTGCTTCCGCGTGGGCCAGGTGGTGAGAAATGACTGGCGTGACGGGTGATCCCAAAATGCCAGTCAGGTTGAAGGAGCAGGTCTATAAGACGATCATTAAGCCTGTCCTCTTACATGGTTGTAAGAGCAAGAGCGTAAGCACGTAAGAGCTGCATGTCACGGAGATAAAAATGCTGCGTGAGGAACTCTTGCAGCCGCGGCAGCCTTCATGTCCATGACATCGCAGATAAAAATAATGCTAGAGAGCCGCCTTCGCTGGTGCGGCCACGTCTTGCGGCAACCGCCAGGATACGTGGTTAGCAAATGCCTGACAATGGCGCCCCCAGCGGGTCCAGGTAGAAGGGATAGGCCCAAGAAGTCCTGGCTTGACGTTATGGAGAGTGATATGCGTGCAAATGATCTCACTACCATGGACGCCCAAGATCGTGTCAAGTGGAGGAGGAAGAGCCGGAAGGCGGACCCTGAGCTCCGGGGTCATCTTGGCCAGGGATGCAATCGGGAGAAAGCGTCTACATGAAGATGATGTTTAACTTAATGTTGATTTCGTCAAAATATTTTGTACAATTATCAGAAGTTAATTCTGATAATTTTTCGCCTTTCAGAAAACATAGGAAGCCCGGGTCGCTGCCCGCTTGTTTAACGCTTGTTTAATGGCAGTGTTAAAAGTTGTTGTAATAAAAGTTCCTATTTTTCTACCTTTACTAATTTTTCTTCAAATGTCCCCGTCTGGGTCCCCACACTTATGGCAACCCTACACTAGGTAGAACCCTGCGCATACGTTGTCTCCTCTTGACGGGGGCACTACCATGCTCCCAGATACTTTAAAATTAATAAAAGACCAGGGAACCAGTGGGGGCCATTTAAGAGGAATTGAATGGGCGCATGGTACAAATTGTAGCGACTAATGGTTGGGGTTTAAACCTTTCTTATTAAAACTTATTCTTATTCTTATATACAGGGCGTCCCACGGCGATGCCACATGGAGGGCAAGTACCTTAAATCCTTAAGTTGGCGCATTTTACTTAAAGGAGACATCATTTTATTTTTAAAAAGAAACAAAACTGCATTCAAAGATTTTTTAAAATTCGCTTGCCACACCCGGTAATCGAACCGACTAAAATCCGAAAAAGTAACATCCTGTATTTTTATGGCATCAATCGATAGTGTCAATCAAAAGGATCAAATCTCTCTAAGAAACATGGTAAATTAAATGAAAGGAAGTCCTTGAAACCTAAACTAATAAATTCAATTTGGCAAAATAAAACACTTTAACGGGTTCGATCCCCGCTCAGTGCCAATATTTGTATGCATGAATATAAATATTTGCATTGGTCTGGGTGTTTCTATGTATAATATGTATGTATTTACAAAAAAAAAAAAAAAAAGTATCTAAGTATGTATATCCGCATTCTAGATTCCATAACACAAGCTAATTAAGCTTACCATGGGTCTAGATAGCGTTGTGTAGAATGTCGTAGAATATTTATATTTATATTTATTTATTTATTTATTAACTCAAAGTTCATCCATCCATCTGATACCATATTCCATATTTAAATCACTTTTCTTTTTTTATCGTGTGGAGACCGCTGCTGGTCAGCAGCAGCAGTAGTATTTAGGTATGTCTAACTCAAACCGACTAAAACCGCACGCCGCGCCGTCTAAATTGACAGGTTATAAGTTGATCCAATAGGGCAATTTACTCGCCATCTTCGTTGCCCAGGGTACACCGCGTGCAGGTTTCTAAACAAGCACCTAAAAATTACTACCTACCCTACCTACATAACCTAATGCAGTTACCTAATAAAGTTACATTCTAAACAGGTAACGAAGTTCATTCATTCAGTATGTACTTATTTTACTAAATAAATTTCATCAAAGATATCTCTAGTGTTGACCTTATAAGATACCTTATCTGATGGTTTCTGGAGTAAAAGTGCTGTGTCTGTTTGCATTGATTTATAAGTTAAGATTTTGTGAACTTCCTTTCATTTAATTTACCATGCTTTTTAGAGAGATTTGATCCTTTTGATTGACACTATCGATTGATGCAGCGGTCTCCACACGATAAAAAAAGAAAAGTGATTTAAATATGGAATTTCATTGTTAATATGGTATCAGATGGATGGATGAACTTTGAGTTAAAGTGTTTTATTTTGCCAAATTGAATTTATAAGTTTAGGTTTCAAGGACTTCCTTTCATTTAATTTACCATGTTTCTTAGAGAGATTTGATCCTTTTGATTGACAGTATCGATTGATGCCATAAAAATACAGGATGTTACTTTTTCGGATTTTAGTCGGTTCGATTACCGGGTGTGGCATGCGAATTTTTAAAAATCTTTGAATGCAGTTTTATTTCTTTTTAAAAATAAAATGATGTCTCCTTTAAGTAAAATGAGCCAACTTAAGGATTTAAGGTACTTGCCCTCCATGTGGCATCGCCGTGGGACGCCCTGTATATCTTATTAAAATTAAAAAAAACTATAGTCAATGCCAGAAGACCTTGTAGTATTACAGAATATTACAGAAGTCGTACACTACCCTACAAAGTTATATTTCTCTTGTTTCAGTGGAGTACGTGGACACAGAGTACAGTTTGTGGCTGACATGGTTCCTGATGCCAGTCATCGTCACGTTCCTGCTGCCTGCGGTCATAATCGTGCTCATATACATCAGCGCCATCATATTCCACTTATATCGACTTTATAGGTGAGTTGTATCTTTAGTACACAATTCAGCCAAGCCGTAAAGTGCAGAAGGTTTTTGCAAAGTAGTGCGTTCTTTAAAATGCCAGTGTGTGCATGTCATGGGATGTATAATATATCAACTTATACCCAAATAGTAGTCACTTTTTACACCGCGTTGAAATTGCACTTGGTACATCTAGGTATAGAGTTTGTATATTGTATATAGGTATACTCAAGATATGATTACGTAGCCGACCGCATAGGACAACTGCCGACGCACGCACAGATGCGCATCATTCATTGCGGCTTGTCAATGATCCCCTTTATCCGTATCGGAGTTTAACAAGTAATGGGTACGCGTATCTACGCATGCGTCTGTCGTTGTCGTATGCGGTCGGTCTTGGAATCATACCTTAAGGTACCTATTAGTTTAAATAGTATTAAATTGTGTTTAATCGTAGTAATTAGTAGTTTTTAAGAATCGAATCTAGAACGAACCAGAAACCTAACCCACAGCAGCCGCACTTGCTCCCGCCAACCTAACAAGCAGGCCGCCATATTTGATAATCGTAATGCACTTTGCACATCGGTATCGAACAAAAAAAAAGAAATGAAAATTATGGCAGATCGATCTCCAGCGATGCGATTCTAGTTCGACGTGTTCCAAAAATAACTCGCCCAGTAAGGACGAGCCTTAAAAAGTGGAGGATCTGGTTAGTCCATTGATGCCCGCCATTTTTGGTATATAATTTTGAGCAGTTGGTGGTCATTTGCACAGACTATAAAATCGCATGTTGAAGCCGCCTTTAGTTCTTTTTGAACAATAAATGAATGCTTTTTAGTTTTTTTTTCATAGTGCTTTTGCTCTGGATCACTTTCTAATAATGCTGTTATTTTATTATTTTTGATTTGTTATAAATTCATACATTTCTTTATTTTTTAATTTAAAAAAAATAATTATCATTTATACAAAATATATACCTACATAAGTTGTTGCCTGCAACTCCGCCCCCGTGGATGTCGGATATCGCGACCAAACAGAGAATATGTCCTTCCCCAAGGTCTAATCTATCTCTGTATTAAATTTCATCAAAATCGGTTCAGTAGTGAAAGCGTAACAGACAGACAGACACACAGGCAGACAGACAGAGTTACTTTCACATTTATAATATTAGTATGGAAGTATGGATGTGTTACTGAAAAATATACATGACGGATAACAAAATAGCTTGATTTGAATTACAAATCATATTAATAGATTAGATGCAGCTGTCATAATAATATACACATTATACGAATGTTATATTTTATATCACCTTAATATTTTTAATATTGCAATAACTCTTAAACTACTACGTACCTTTATTCCAATGTCAAATTTACAATATGTTTTTATATTATAAAATTATGAAAACAAATTGTTGGTGTATTATGCTGAATAAATTCAGGATAATGTCATCTATAAAATTATATTGCTATAAATATTTACCGCTAGCTGCAGACATGATATTATGTAGTTAGGTAGGTATAGCACACAAAGGCATGCATTATTTATCTGATACTATACTAATACTATAGAGCTGAAAAGTTTGTTTGAATAATATCCGTTGCTAATCTTAGGAACTGCTGGTTCCAATTGGAAAAATATTTTTGTGTTGGATAACCCGTTTATCCAGGAAGGTTAATAGGCTAAATATCATCACGCTACTGCTCAAGGGAGCGGAACAGTTACTATTAATTTCAACAAATTATTTGACAATTAATAAATTGTGGGCACTTAATATTTTTTAAAGGGGGGGTTTCAAAGTATGCCATGAGTGAAGCCGTGGCGGGTCAGCTAGTAACTAAATATAATTTAAGTAAAGATTAGGTATACTTATTAATTATTAAAAGATAATACAATATTGCCACCTATAGGTACTATTATAATTTGACTGCTACTGTTCTAGATAGGCAGTTAATTATATTAAGATTATTTTGACACACGAATGCTTGATGCATGAACTAATTAAGCTAATTGATTAAAGCACATAATTTGATATGATTGCATTTTTTACTGTCATATTGCGGTTGTTAACCTGCCTGAACTTTAAATTAACTTGCATCATTGTGTGCATGTATTGTTACTTTTTAACAAGATAGTGTCTTGCGGTGGGGCCGATATCTGAAAAATCGTTTATTAATTAAATAAATAAATAAAATGATAAATGTTTTTTTTTGGTGAATACATTTTACAGACCAATTCAAATATACTTTTTTATGCATCTATACTATTATAAAATTGTAAAGTGGTCGTGTCTGTACATTGGAGATATTTAAAAAAAAATACTTGGGTTATGTTATGTTAACGATACTGAACACGAAAATATTTTTTTTGAATTTCCTGTCTGTTTGTCTGTTTGTCCGCGATGGACGCAAAAACTACTGGACGGATTTTGATGCGGTTTTTTTTTGTTAGAAAGGGCTTGCTCAGACTTAAAATCTTACGTTTGTTTGATCGCAATCGGTTGAGTAGAACCGGAGATATGAGCAAAGGTCGCGTTAACCGAGATGCACGCGGGCGGAGCCGCGGGCGGAAGGCTAGTAAGAAATATACATATTTGTACTGAGCGGGCGTCGAACCCGTGGACCTCGACCGTGAATATCCTAAAGACAAACCTTTAATTCGTCGCCAGGTTGAAGGTGGTAGATGGAGTACAGCCAGACTGGAAACAAGCCGCTAGACTTGCTGTATGCGCGCTCTGGGACGCCCACGGGTGGCTATGGCATGGTAAGCACTTCAAGTAAATATTAAAAAAATATGCGCGATATGATCTTCAAAGAATTATAGCGAATTGGCTCGGTCGCAGGACTTCTTCTCGGTGTTAGGAGATCAGCGGCCTTACCATAAACCTTAAAACAGGTCAATAATTGAATGCTGTCATTCTACCAAATGCAAATGTCACTTTGTAATGGTATATAAATATATAGGATTAGAAAGGGATAACAAAGTGACATTTGCAGTTGATAGAATGACAGCAGTTCAATTATTGACCTGTTTTAAGAGTTCATGGTATATGGGCCCAGACGACAGTCACCACAGCCTATAAAATCTAAGATTGACTTATCTTGGATTTTAACCGAAAGAGTCAGCGAACACCGGACTCCATGATAAAACCCTATAATGTAGCCGGGTATAAATTTATATTATAATCTGTTCCAGGGTACGAGATCCGTGGTCTGGAGAATATCCCCGAGGGTCCGTTTCTCGTGATATACTACCATGGCGCGCTGCCCGTCGACATGTACTACTTCATAGCGCGGATGCTGCTGTTCAAGCGTCGACACATACACACGGTCGCTGACCGGATTTTGTTTAAAATACCAGGTTGGTGGGATATTAGATTTTTATTGTTTTGTTGCTATATTATAGAAATGACGAGCTAAGTGGCTAGGGAATCGAGAGGTCTATCTAGGTTTGTATTCTGGTCATTGCACTGCGTGAACCGTCTCCTAACACAAGTAATTTAGCTTAGTCTGAGGGGTTAGTTAGGGGAATACTGTACTCCATTCGGTTAGTACTTACTTAACTAAAGGTAAACAAGCAAATAATGCTCGTGAAGAAGACTGCGGAGCGGGAACGGAGGCGACCCGCCAATCGCGAGGCCCGCGACGAGCTGAGGCAACTCGGGCGTTGGAGGTCGCAGAATGACCTCCGTCTGCCATGAGCGCGGGCCTCAGGATGACGGGTGGAGCCGCCTGTCACCCTAGCAGAAGCAGCTTTATCCCCATTCCCAGGGGCTAGGTGGAGACTCCGCGATGCCCACATCCGAAGAAGGCAAGTTACAAAGAGATGGCCCTGGGTCGGCCAGGGTGCGAGAGATATGTCTCAGTCAATCTCACCTCCGGCAACCAATGACCCACAGACGGCCTCTTGGTTGGTTAAGTCCGACATAACCTCCCTTACCGGCTCCAGCGGGGAGATCCATTTATTGCCCAAAACTTTATTCTTCTTCTTCTGTAGAGTCGACGGCATATCTTGTCATATTTTGTTTGCCCAGTATGTAGCCACTCCGATAGCGTTCTCAGAGGCACATAAGTTCCTCCAGAGTACACGTGCTTGGGCAGGCAGCACAAGTTAACAGATAGGTCATAGTCTGTGGTGTAGCTCCGCATTCACACCGTGGATCCATTTCGTCTGAATGACCCCATTCGACCGATCTGCGTCCGAAGTCTATTTAAGGACTTCCAGGTGGAAAACTTAAATAAATATATTCCACGGACAGGTTGGGCAACGTTACTGGACGGTCTATGCGTGATCCCGGGAACAGTGGGCACATGCGCGGGAGTGCTCCGCGGCGGCGACGCGCTGGCCATCTCGCCGGGCGGCGTGTACGAGGCGCAGTTCGGCGACCACACGTACCGCCTGTACTGGCGGAACAGGATCGGGTTCGCCAAGGTCGCGCAGGAGGCCAAAGTGGTATGTCATTGATTTTGTGTTACTACCCGCACTTTTGTAAAAGTAGGGCGTGAAGGAGGTTAGAGTAGTACTACCCGCACTTTTGTAAAAGATGGTTAAACAGTTGATCAAATTGGCATGAGCGTGTGTATAGTAAAATTTGAACGAGGCCCGCATCTTGTGTAACTACCCACAATTTGTTAAATTTCATTATCATCAACAATTATTACAAATTCAAATAATTCATCATTATCTTCCTTACGTCAATCAAAATTGTGTCAAATTAAATTTTATATGTTTCCGCAGCCCATCATCCCAATGTTCACCCAGAACGTGCGGGAAGCGTTCCGCACTGTAGGCTGGCTACGCGGCGTGTGGTTGCGGATATACGCGGCCATCCGCGTGCCGCTGGCGCCCGTGTACGGGGGATTCCCCGTCAAGCTTATCACGCACCTCGGGAAACCCATCGAGTACGACCCTGCTCTCACGCCTGAACAACTTCAGAAGAAGGTTAGACTCTTATTTTATTCAAATGTCCAAATAGAAGGTGTACCTGAAACTAGCGAGCATGCGAAACTCATGGTCAAAACACCATGCGGTTTTAGTCTCTACGTTTCCGATGTGGTCACTTCCGTAGCATCTTTAGATGTCTTATGTTTATTGCACGCCAGTAGGAAACTTTACTAGAGGCTTTTAAGGAGTTTTGGGATCAACATGAAAAATCACATTCAGCGTAATATGCTTTTAACCTACTCTTGTGTGCGTTGTCTAAGGCGTTATGTCTAAAAATCCACCATTTTTATATATAAAAACTCGAAACTAACTACACCAATATAAAAAAAAAAAACCGCGATGCGCCCGTTTCCCTGTTGGCAGCAAAACTCCCCCAAAAGTTACTTACACCTTTATTATATCTCTGCAGGTGGCTAGAGCAATCGAAGATTTAGTCGAAGAACACCAGAGAGTACCAGGCAGCATACTGCGAGCGCTAACAGAAAGGCTCTACGAAGTACCGAAGAAGAGTAAAAACGCCTCCGCGTCTACGCCCGTCACCAACGGAAAGTGCCAAAACGGTACTTTGAAGCAGTCACAAAGTGACAAACATGACAGTGACCGAGCTAAAGTGTCATAAACTAAAGTGCCAAGTTATAGTGACTCATTTGTAGACGTTTAGTGACGGCGTGAGGTTTATATGTAAGCAACTTTAAGTACCTTTTGTTTTCTAAAAGCGATTTATTTATGTATATAAAGAATTTCGGTGATTATTGGAGAATTTTCTGGATAATCTTGTTCTATTCTAAAATTGGTATAGTTATGCGGTGTCCCCGATTGGGGACGGTTTGTACTAGGTGATATCACTCAACAGTGATGAATGGTGATGATGGGATTTTACTCGTACATATATATCCGTGATCACTCTTGGTATCACGACGTATTTAAATTGATGATAGGTATACAGAGCTATCAGACAGACGAAAACTTTTTTGAATACGTTATTATAATAACGTAGATATTCAGAATAAGAGCTCATGTACAGTCAGCAAAAAAATTGCTTAATATGCGTGACCAAAACGTAAAATGCGTGCATCGTAAACATAAAATGTCAAACTAAATTTAACATAATATATTGTGTCCTCAAACGAGTACAAAAATATTTTTTAACAAAATAAATTACTTATTGTATTCCAATGGCAAGATTGTTTGTAAACTTGATAGTGTTCAGCAACTTTTGTCAACATTTTTATGAGTTATTTGTAAAGTTGTGTTTATTTTAATCATATTTATCATAGAAGACGAAGGTTTGTAAATATCTGCATATTAGGCCCAAACTAATGCAAAATAGACATTAATTTATGTTTACATATATTTGCAATACTAAGGTATCAAAACTGTGTGGCCGTCGCGCCATAAAATTCGTGAAACTTGAGCCAATCACAACAGTCGTTACAAGTTGCCATTATTATTTTAGTATGAAGAGAGAAACCCTGCGGCCGATTTAATAGAATACTCGGTAATTATAGGTCATGAGAATAATAAATAATAATGAGATGTATTTGAGATCACAATAATAGCGTACCAACTCGCGTTTGTTATGAGAAAACTACAAAATATGTAGTATATTCAGCGCCATCTATTGAAAATGTATCGAACTACTTCGAAACTTCTTATCCTGCATCGCGCTATGATTGTTCTGAGTAACGCGACCACAATTTAAGCAAAAATTTTAGTCAATCCAATGAGATATTATTATAGAAGACATAATATATAGAATACTAGCTGTCCCGGCGAACTTCATACCGCCATATTTTTCCCGTTCCCGCTGCACCTATTTTCTCATTCTTTAAACCTTCCCTGGACACCCACGAATATTTCAAGACTAAAATTAGCCAAATCGGTTCAGCCGTTCTTGAGTTATAAACTAACAACGAAAAGTTGCATTGATTTTTATATATTAGAGAAGAAGATGTCTTCTAAAGGTTGTTTTTTCTAGAGGTATAGAACTTTAAATTGCAATAAAACAACGATGGATTATTCGATTGACATGAATTTTATTTATACTACGACTACATCCGAGCCAGCCGTGGCGGTCATATGCCAGAAATCATATTTAAAATGTAATGCCACAAGATTATCTTGCGGATAAATACAATTCATGTCAATCGAATAATCCATCGTTGTTTTATTGCAATTTAAAGTTCTATACCTCTAGAAAAAACACTCATTATAGTTATATTTATTTGGATTGACCTACTTTTTTTGGGCTAGGGCTGTTCTCCTTCCGAAAGTAAACTAAACATACAGCCCATGACTAAGTGCCCGCTTGGCGGCAATAGGCTAGCTCCCTAATAAGTGGGACCGAAAATTGCAAAAGTTACACCTCCGCCTACTCCTTCGGGGATTTATAAGCGTGAATATATGTGTATATAGAATATACGCAATTTCATAATTATTAATTATTCTTATCTATATATATAAAAATGAAACCCGTTTTCCGTTGTCACAACATAGCATGAAAACGGCTGGACCAATTTCGATAATTCTTTTTTTAGAATATTCCTTGAAGTACGGGGATGGTTCTTACGGAGAGAAAAAATTAAAAAAAGGCGGTACGAAGTTTGTGGGGTCAGCTAGTATAGAATAAAATTGCAGATTTAAAAACTGTATTTTAGTTAGTTATTACTCAGGGCTGATTTTAAAAGACTATATTTTTAATAAATATATAGCGAGAGATGCCTTCTTCGCCGGGCCCGGTAGAAGAAGTAGACTCAAGAAGTGGTGGATTGATATAAGAAGATGATATGCGTGTCAATGGGTCTTATCATCATGAATGCTCACATGCGAAGGGGAGAAGTAAAAGCAGGAAAGGACTCTGAGGTGTAGACCTCAGATTGAGAGGATCAGGTCTAACGCGATGATGAGATTCTCATATAATAAGAGTAAACGCCATATTAAGCGATATAGCAAATTGAATTTAATCCCATAATGGTATCATACCAGCCATGGGCGTATCCAGCTTTCTTTAAGGCATGGGGCAAAAGTCTTTAAAGGATGGCGCTGGGGGGGGGGGGGTGTTGTCGTGTGTTCCTTCGGGCAGAGCAAGGGGGTGTGCCCCCATTTGCCCCCCCTTCCCTCTGGGTATGCCCATAACACCAGTCCCCCTAGATTGTTCTATAATACGTCGGTCAACGAATTGCCACTCGGCTAGGGGGGGATGATGGGACTACTCAAAACTGTTTGCTTACTAGTCAGTCGTGCCAGTATTTACACAGCAAACAGACTCGTATCAAAGCTTATAAAATATTAGAAGTCAACTGGCTTTCTGACAGAAGTCGAATCATTCACATCTATGACTGTTCTAATAACAGATTTATGTTCTACTGAAAGGATGTTCTTCCAGTAGAACATATCTGTTATTAGAACAGTAAAAGTTCAACCCCACCAAACGGAAGGCATCGAAACGGATTTTACAATCTTTAAACAAAATGAAATCTTATATCACAGCATTTAAAGTTTATATTACCAAGTCACGCATGACAGCTTGACGTGCGTCATGCCGCCGCACGTCGCTGTCAAGCTGTTGTGCGTGACTTGGTAATATAGACTTCAAACACTGTGATAATAAGATTTAATTTTGTTTAAAGATTGTAAAATCCGGGCCGATGCCGTCCGTTTGGTGAGGTTAGACCTTTAGTGTGTACTTACTATATTGTTCTACACACATATTAAAGACGTACATTACTTTTATTCCGTAAAATATTGGAATAAGTCAATTTTCTTTGTTTGGTCCCATTTCCAGAGAACGGAGTATTGCGATTGGCCGCCTGCCTACTGCGAATCTGCCTACTAAATCCTAAGCCGACCAATCGGAGTTAACCAATGCTCCGTTCTCTCGATACGTTAACGTTACGAATTCGAATGTTTTTCGTGGTTCGGGCACTGATGTATTTTAAGAGAGGCCCTAAGTACTTTACGAAATTATTTATTATTATTTTTTTTAATTTTAGAGTAAATTTTTGTATCCAATCAATGAGAAATTATGATAGCAAACCTATTTAGCTTGTATGTATAATATGTATGTATTTACAAAAAAAAAAAAAGTATCTAAGTATGTATATCCGCATTCTAGATTCCATAACACAAGCTAATTAAGCTTACCATGGGTCTAGATAGCGTTGTGTAGAATGTTGTACAATATTTATTATTATTATTATCTCTTTATTCATTTTTTTAAAACCTATAAATTACATTTTTAAATACATCTAAAAGAAAAAGCATATATTTAAAAATATAAAAAATAGTGCCCACCGGCATCGGGTACAGGGACCAAGCTGCCGGTGGTTAGGGCTCCAGGGAGAGGAACCTCCTCACAATACGTGCCGTGTCGAGGAGTACCGCCTTCTGCATCAGGCCCTTGATCCAACTATCTAACGCGAGCCTCTTAAGATGTTGGTCGAGGCTCTTGGCAATCAACCCGTGAGCCGATACGACTATCGGAACAACAATCGCCGAATCCACAGCCCACATGTCGACAACCTCGCGAGCCAAATCCAAATATTTTATTTGTTTATCTTTTTCGGCTTTCACGAGATTCTCGTCATGCGGGATGGTGATATCGACAATTATTGCGCGGCGCTCTGATCGATCTATCACCACAATATCAGGCTTATTGGCTAAAATAGTCCTGTCAGTGATGATAGATCGATCCCAGTACAATGTGACGCGACCATCGTCAAGAACTGGGTCGGGCACATACCTGTAATACGGCACTTCTGAATCTACAAGTTTGTATTTAAGAGCAAGTTGCTGATGGATAATCCTGGCTACTAGGTTGTGCCTATGCAAATACTCACCGTTGGCTAGACGAGAACAACCAGAAATTATATGCCTGAGGGATTCTCCGGGACGGTGACATGCCCGACAGATGTCAACCGTACCATCCTTCAGGATATATCTCCGATAGTTGTTCGTCATTACAACCTCATCAGTAATTGCACAGACAAAACCTTCGGTTTCTCCGAAGAGATCACCGAAACGTAACCAGGAAACAGATGCTTTTAAATCTATATCGGGCCCATATAAGGCTCGATAAAATCGTCCATGCAGCTCTTTGCTCCTCCATACCTCCTTGCGATCATCAATGCTGAGTATTGCAGGTTTGCGCCAGTTCTCTTTCGCAAGAGCGAGCGGGGTAAGACCATTGTCCACTGCCACTACATCCCGATGCACATCCACATCCACCTTGAGAAAATATTCTCTAAGGTTGTATATCTCGCGGTTGTGTAGATTCTTAACATTTAGAAAACCACGACCTCCACACTTCCGCGGGATATACAACCTCATTACTGAGGAACGTGGATGGTGCATTCGATATGCAGTAAGCAGTGTACGAACTCTTCTATCCAGGGCATCCAACTCAGTTTGAGTCCATCTGAGTATGCCAAAGGAGTAAGTTAGGACTGGTATGACCCAATCGTTATAGGCACGCACCTTGTTACCGCCCGATAAAAGACTGTTCAGTACTTTTTTCAGGCGGCAGAAAAAGCGCTCCCGTAACGATTGTTTCATACCCGCCTCATTAATACCTAAAGCCTGTGACATACCCAGATACTTGTAGGTATCGTTTGCAGAAAGGGATCTAAGTTTTGTGGAATCTGAGAGTTCTATCCCTTCAGATTCCACAATCCCACCTCGTTTTACCTGCATGACCGCACATTTATCCACCCCAAACTCCATCCTGATGGAATTACTAAAAGTTTCCGTTACTTTTAATAATTCCATCAGTCGGAGGCTATTGGGGGCATACAATTTGAGGTCATCCATGTAAAGGAGGTGGGATATAACCTGACCACCTCTCCGCAAACAATAGCCTAGCCCTGAATCCTCCAATAAAGTACTTAGAGGATTCAGAGCCAAACAGAACCACAAGGGACTCAAACTGTCACCCTGGAATATACCCCGCTCAATCTTTATAAGCTCGCCGTCATCCCGAATATGTCGACACCCTGGATAGCGAAGAGCCGTTCTCCATTGCCCCATACATGCCTTCAAGAAGGTGCAAAGAGTTGTATCAACTTTATACAACTCAAGCACCCTCAAGAGCCATGTATGTGGCACAGAGTCGTAGGCCTTCTTATAATCTATCCAGCATGTCGCCATATCCTTTCGATTACGACGAACCTGCTGATTGATGGCCGCGTCAATAATAAGGTGCTCTTTAGTACCGCGAGCCCCACTTCTACATCCGTTCTGAGAGTAGGATAGGATAGAGTTTCCAGTGATGTGGTTAGTAATTTTGACTCTCAGGACGGATGTAAGAAGTTTGTAAACTGTAGGCAGACAAGTAATCGGCCTATAGTTCCTGGGGTCCACGGCACTACCAGATTTAAAGAGCAGATGGGTGACACCGGTAGTCATAAAATTTGGAAGCGATCCCGATTCTAAAGCTGACTGGAATTGAGAAGCCAAACGAACGTGTGAGCTTCGGAGCCATTTTAACCAGAAGTTGTGTAGTCCGTCCGGTCCCGCAGCTTTCCAGTTCGGCAGCGAACGGACCACACAAGCGATGTCATCTTCTGTTATTATTACTGGCTCCATTGTTTCAATCGCTTCACACGATCGCTTGACCTCTCGCATCCAATCACCTTCTGTGTGAGCGACGGGAACCGACCAGATATTGCGCCAAAATGTATTTGTGGCGTCAATATCCGGCAAGTGCACGTCGTCCACAAGATCAGGTCGCTCCCAACTTCTATACACCCACCTTTCATCTCTTTGGAATGTGCGATTCAGTGTATATCGGTCACATCTTTTTTTGTACCGCTTTATGCGGTTTGCCCATGCATAAACTTTCTGCTTCAGGAAGTCGATGCGCTCTATGACTCGGGCTGCATAGTCACGGGGACTGATACCAGTTCCCGAAAATGCCCGATTCACAAAGCGCATGACTCTCGGGCGTGTGTTGCCCGACCTGAAGCAGATAAGCTTGCCAATGAGTGCCCTGGCCTCAGCGATACGACACTCAATTCTACACTGCCACCTCGGCTTCCCTGAATTAGGTCGAGTAGTGGTATTAGTTTCTGGGAATCTAATACCAGCTACTCGACATGCCGCAATGGCGGCACAGTACAGAATTGAGTGTGTATCACCGAGATTTTCACTATTATCTAAATAAATAGGTAATAGTGAATCCAAGGCACACACCAGCGCTATATTTCGTTTATGCACAGGCAAACGCGGTAAACGAGGTCTAATTTGATAGTGCATTGACCGATAATCACGAATGGCACACTCCAAAGTATTCCTTATTAGATCATTGTACTGAGTACTTACGGAAAAAGCGACATTTTATTATTATTATTATTATCTATTTACTATTGTTACGAATTTATTTTTTTGTAAATGTAGGACACATTTTCTTTTCCAGTGCTTTCTACATATCGTACTTCCTCAAAATGTGATAAAAAGGTCCTTTTTAGAATGTCAAGGTGTGAGCTTTATTGTAATAACTTTGTTTTGCAAGTAAAAACTTATTTCTCCACTTCTATTCTTGTATTGATAGAAAAAAACTAGACATAGAATATAATGAATGTTAGCAATTTTATGATATTTTTAAGTTTGTCGTAGATCTGATTTAGTGGCATCTACAAATTATTGGGTTAGTTGCAATTCCCCCAGTTCCCCTGATTTTTTTATTTTCAAATTTTTGGGGGAAGTCAAAGTCATAGTAACAATTTTTTTATTCTATACATACCATTAAAACGGCACTTACAAAACGTTAAAAAGATGAAAAATGATCTAAACGCGGTCATGACTTGAGAAGACTCCGGTAAGAAACTCAGCAGTTTTCCAGAATGGGGGAATCGCGAATAACCCAAATTATTGCTCTCTCAGACCGACAAAGGGACATGAAAGAAGGGAAAATAGGCATTTGTCCTGCAGTGACTTATAATTATGTAAGCGGTATAATATTTGGTGTCATAAATACGACAAAAACTATCCTGTAGTATATAATTTTGTATTTAAAATGAAAAGACGAAGTTACAAAACCAGCATTTAGATAATAAATTATAATTTACACAAAATAAATTAAGTTAGAACTGAGAAAAATATGATCAAAATCTGTAATTTTCGTTACTATTACAATATGTTATTAATATATTTTTTTTATTTTTACTTTGATATTATTCAAGCTAACAAATACTGGATATAATCTGATACTTGAGTTAAGCCTCATCTACAGCTCATGTTTTTCGCAACATTTTGACTAGCACCACAAAACATGGAAATCTCTACACCTCTATGGTTTTTCACAACCTTTTTAATTATGTTTGGCACTTTAGGGCAAGAATTCTTTCTCTAGAAAGAAAAGAGATGTAGAGGTTTCTATGTTTTGTTACGTTATGCTAGTGAAAATGTTGCGAAAAACGTGAGCTGTTGCAGTATCTTAAGGCTTTGGTACTGCTACAGCTCAATTTATATTTATTAAATTTCATAAGTTTATGCAGTGATGAGATCGGCGATCTTGTTCTATTTTTACATATTTAACTTTTTATCAACTTACTTCTGTTTTTATAATGATTATTATTTATTAGAATTGTCACAGTTATTATTTTATTATATGTAACTTATTTAAATGAAATAATATGAAGTTACTGCATTTATGTTAGTTCACCAGATATTACTGTAATTATATTATAGTATATTTTACAAATACAGTGAATAAATTATATCTACAGATTTTTTGAAGTAGCTCAATCTAAAAATGATAAAAAAAATCAAGTCCTTATTTTCAATGAACTTGCCAGGGAAATCACGTTACGTCAAATGATATTTGACCAAAAATGTAAAAGTGTGTGTTTGACTTTTTTAAGTAAAAGGTAAAGTCTCACACCTCGTAAGCATGGGTCACCCTTCTTACCCACCACACTACCAAGACACACTACGAATTATTCCTTACGACACCACTGGTAGAGTACTTTGGTAGTGCGGTATCTCATAGTAGTGTCTGACTGTCTCTGTGGCGTAGCGGTAGTGAACGCGGCTGCTACGCAGGAGGCGCGGGTTCGATCCCCGCTCAGTGCAAATATTTGTATGCATGAATATGAATATTTGCATTGGTCTGGGTGTTTCTATGTATAATATGTATGTATTTACAAAAAAAAAGTATCTAAGTATGTATATCCGCATTCTAGATTCCATAACACAAGCTAATTAAGCTTACCATGGGTCTAGATAGCGTTGTGTAGAATGTTGTAGAATATTATTATTATTATTATTATAGTAGTGTCGATGGGAACGAAGATGTAAGACCTTTTAGAAATTACCCGCGACACTACTAGCTGGTAGTGTAGAAGGGAAAGAAATTTCCCCACGACACTACTGGTAGAGTATTTTGGTAGTGCGGTATCTCATAGTAGTGTCGATGGGAACGAAGATGTAATACCTTTTAGAAATTACCCACGACACTACTAGCTGGTAGGTAGTGAAAAGGGAAATAAATTTTCCCACGACACTACCGGTAGTGTGGTGGGTAAGAAGGGATGGGTCACAGTAACCGTTACTTCAAGACAAACATTTAAATTAAAATAAGAATTACACTGGAATGAATATACAAAATATAGTTCTTGATCAAATATTTTGAGATGTCCGTGCATGCATGTGATACCCTGGCAGTCCCTGGTAGTTCAGATCTAAATTAATTGTTTAACATATTTAATACTATTATACTATTTGATTTACAACTTATTGTGATAGAATGAATTTTAGATATTGTCAGGTAATAGATCTACCCATAGAACTTTCCTGGAGTCTGTTTATGCAGGGTTTCTATTTACTTTGCATAGAGTCGAAGCGCAGCGCAGACGCGCGAATTCGGTAGAATGCGTTATTGAAATAAAGGTGTATTTGCTATACATATTTAACTTTTAGATTAAATGCTTGAATTTGCTTCGACTCTGCTGTAATATGAATTGAACCTAAGGTATTACTTATGCTACTGAAATAAAACTACTTTTACGGATTCTATCTATCTATTGAAGTTCCGTGTGTCGATCTATTGTCGAAGCTAACACTATGTATACCACCTTATGTTTACGATTTTTGATTTGTTATTGAGGAGTGAATTGAGGTCATAAATGAATGGCATGAGACTTGTATTTTAGTGTAAATTCTTCATGTACAAAATCTTATGTGTTTGCATTTCGCTATCAGTAATATTATTACGTCACTAGTATAGGAAAAACGATAACTCTCCACCATCTATATATTACAAGCCCAGCTTTAGAAGTACGATGTACGGCCGGCGCTGACTGACGGAAATAGACCTTATCACCAACGATCTATTACCCGTAGTACGGTTGAGTTGTCCGGTTAACCGGACTATGGGTTAAAAAAAATATCCATAGTACAGTTAACCGGACTATCGATGACAATCAGCGTAGCCTCAAAAGCAAAGACAACGTTTTTCATTTGACTGTGGCGCGTCGGTAGTGGATCCGACTGCTACGCAAGGGGCGCATGTTCAATTCCCGCGCATTACAAATATTTGTATGCATGAATATGTCTATTTGCATTGGTCTGGGTGTTACCGTGCCTCGGACAGCACGTTAAGCCGTCGGTCCCCCTTGTCATACGAACATCTATGGCAGTCGTTATATAGGGGGAATCGGTGAAACCAGTCAACGGTGTCCCCACTAGCAGTAGTAGTAGTATATTCATTTAAATTTCAATTCTGTCATTATTTTACGGTCTATTATTGTCAGATAAAAATAACTTGCCGTGACGTCAGCAGTCGGCCATCTTGATTCCCTTATATTCTATACACGCGTATAGAAAAGAGAGCGTTATTCCTATACTTGAATATTTCTACATAAATAGTGCCAGATATGTTATACCAAAAGTTAAACTAACTTAGACTGCTAGCGTGTTTGTATTCTTTGTATACTTAAATACGAAAACAAATACTTAAAATATAAGGAGATATTTTACAATTAAGAATTGTATTTCATTATCTTGAATCCACTCACCCGGGGTGTGTATCCACGCTACCAACATCTACGGAGCCCAACCCAACCTCATCAGCCCTTTACCCCGCGTTTACACGCTGCCCATCGCATTGCTCATCGTGTTGCCGGAAGTATTCCCACGAATAATGCCCTAGCATTCACACGTACGCATCATCGTGTTGGTCCGCATTACAGTATTCGCCCTGCAACGGAGACGGACGTAAACGTATGGAGAACAACGCTGTAGCAGTGTACGCATTATGCTTTTACAGCATAGCGAATTGATTAAATAAATTAATAATAAAAACTATCACTTTCAACTACCTATACACTGTCCGTAGATGGATATAAATATTTTTAAAAGTAAATATTCGAGGAGCAATAACGAAAGCCGTGTTTACTGATTAGCGCCATCTAGCGGTCTCGTATATTTCATCGCGCTAGTATTGCCGCTCCTTTGACTCGCGCCGCCAAGCCGACATTCGCAGCAACATACGCGGCAGTACTCGCGCCATGACGAATATACCATTCACACCACGTCTCTGCCCACTTCTCTCGCCACTTCCCTCGCTCTGCCGAGAGTATGTAAACGCAGCATTAGACAAGTAGCAATTCGTTGGCCGGCGTATTGTAGAATAGAATTACAAATCTATTAAGAGAAAAGAGAATCGACCTCGGGCGGGACTCGAAAAAATTTAATGGAGTTCTTTTAGAACACATCAGTATTCTAGATATTCTAAAAGAACTCCATTAAATTTTTTCATCGGAAAACCTATGGTTGAAAAATGCCACCGAAATTAGCAAAAAATTAGGCATCGTGAAATTACCCAATTATGCTAACTGTTCAAATTGATTAAGCGAGATCGGACGGGACTCGAACCCGCGATCTTTCCCTTACAGGGGGAATGCTCTGGCCACTAAGCCACCGAGACACGTACGAAGACCGTTGCCCTTAAGACGGTTGTATAGAGGAATTTGGATCGACTTCGTACACGCGTGTCTCGGTGGCTTAGTGGTCAGAGCATTCCCCCTGTAAGAGAAAGATCGCGGGTTCGAGTCCCGTCCGAGGTCGCTTAATCAATTTGAACAGTTAGCATAATAGGGTAATTTCACGATGCCTAATTTTTTGCTAATTTCGGTGGCATTTCTCAATCATAGGTTTTCCGATGAAAAAATTTAATGGAGTTCTTTTAGAATATCTAGAATACTGATGTGATCTTAAAGAACTCATTAAATTTTTTCATCGGAAAACCTATGATTGAAAAATGCCACCGAAATTAGCAAAAAATTAGGCATCGCGAAATTACCCAATAAATGTTTCAAAATTTCATTCAAGAATTACAAATGTATGGGATTTGATGTTTATGACATGCGTTGACTGTTATATCCCATACATTCTTCATTGCCGCTTGTCTAGGGGGGAATGGTTATTGAATGACGAGGCTCTGGACCACGAGGCACTGTCATACCATTTACACTGCAAAAAGTGCCATTAAATTTTAAACTTTGTTAATATAGGCTTAAAGTCCAAAATGAAATGAAAAACAGTTCATTACATTTTTTTCATTCACTCTACAAGATGCATTTATCGCAATGTCTGTTATATGACAGTGGTTAATAAATTAGCAGAATCGGGGTCCTGAGTTCCTATGAGACGGCCGTCGTCTCTAAAAGCCATGGTGAGCCCGGGCTAAATCGCCTAATAAAGTAGTTAAAAATGTGCAAGGTTTCCCTTGGGCCCAAGGTTTCATCAAGTAAATCCCTTCTAGGGGTCCCGTAGTATGATATTTAGTAACAGTAAATAAAACACGATAATATATCAAATTTATTTTTCATTTAATACTTATAATTACACATTCAACATACACGCACAGTATTATTTGAAATCGCTTACATTACATTACACACATCAGTCAAATATTTTATACCTAGCCATGGAACGAAATAATTCTGGATTGAAATACATAATAATACTATGGAAGGGTTATTTCTTATCTACAATAAAATTATGGGTTGAAATCTAAATATGGAAGGTTATGGTCCATAATTATAGGTTGAAACATAATTATGGAAGGTTATGGTCTAAAATTATGGGTTGAAATATAATTATGGAAGGTTATGGTCTAAAATTATGGGTTGAAATATAACTATGGAAGGTTATGGAACACCTAACTGGAGAGAATTACATATGTACAGGGATTTAATATACATAATTTGTACATAAACATTCTATACATAACAAAGTCTAATTATGAGTGAAATACTTCACTAGAATTTTTTTAACAGATTCCCAACTCGATGCTAGTTTTATTCTCACAAAATATCTACACAAAAAAATATTATAATGTCAAAATAAAATATATAACTATAAATAAATCAAGTATACCTTCCAATAAAATCACATTTAGGTATATCTTTTTATTCAATGCTGTCTCGTTGAACTCATTAAAAAGAGATCTTAGCACCAGTAGGTACATGCTGTAAAAACGTTTCGAACGATCGAACGGTCTCAACAGCTGAAGCCGCGGTGAGATTTCAATTTTGCATGCTGTAAATTTGCTGACGACACGTTGTCGAGTACTTAAACATACATCACTATCGACTAATGCCAACATGACTGTGCACGACAATCAATGTGGTAAACAGTACCTATATGAGTAGGTGAAGAGAAATGGGCCGCGGGCCAGCAAAACGATCGGACCGCTGCACTAGCCACTAATCCTTTGCATTTTTTAGCTTGAACGCGAGTTTGCCAGCGCATCGAAGAAAGAGAGAGAGAGATAGCGCGCAGCCGCGGCGGGACAAGCGTCGTGATTCGCGAATAAAATCAGTATTAGAGTAGTTAGATTACAGTCCACTGAAGGATCGCGTGAATATTGTTGGTCATTATAATAAAAACAGTTTTAAACACATCATTGTTTATTTACGAGTTATAGTAAGTAGGTATAGTGTCCATTGAAGTATCGCGCGAACAATGACGTTTCCAAATTTACAGCATGCGATATTGAAATATCACCGCGGATTCAGCTTTCGAGTTCGGTCGATCGTTCGAAATGTTCTAACGGCATGTGCCTGCAGTACCTTTATAATAACTCTCATTTAAAAATAAATTTACCGTATATTTTATTAATCGTTCTTCAACTTAACATGTGCCTACAGTTATTGACAGGATGTGGTATCAAAAATTAAGAGAGGTATCAAAGATGGAAGATTATGTTAAAGCTTTGGGGATGACTTTTATAAGATTCTTGCAAAGATTTCTATGCATACTGCTAGATCAAGTTGGAACAAAAATTATGTCACAGCCCGGGAGTGAACGGAGACGCAGTGACAAGGATTATATGCAGATATATATAATAAAAAATATCGCTATGCACAAAATATGAATTAATTCTGCAAAATATTTTAAGTCGCAGAAATATGTGCTGCACAGGTGCAATACTGGTGATTGGTTGTCACTTACTTACTTTTGCAAAGGTGATTGGTTGTCACTTGCTTGCTTCTGTAAAGGTGATTGGTTGACACTTGCTTGTTTTTGCAAGGTGATTGGTTGTCGCTTGCTTGCTTTTGCAAAGCTTAAAAGTCATTCAATGAGTTGTAGAGAATTGCCCATACCTAATTACTTTAAGATAATTTTAGTTCCATTCGGTCCGGTAGTATTCACAGAAATATTCGGGTCGTAGTAATTACTTTTAATACAAAATAATTATTTACGTTACTTGATATCTCAGTTGATTTTGTATGTTGAGGTACATTGGTTGAATACACATATAATAATGTTATTTTAGTGAATGACAATTTGGTGTTCTGGTAAGAAAAGTATAATAGTATATTTGTGAGGAGTTCGTTCTAGTTTATATGAAGTCCGTATAGTTGCTGACGTCATCGAACTGTTGAGGCTGTGCCGTCGGTCGAGGGCCGCCCGCTCCCGCCCTGTATGGTTGCTACACATAGCACAGAGAGATACAGTTAGTAGATGTAATAAGTAGTATACAAATTTTCACCACTTACTATATTAGTAAGTGGCGAAGAATTGATCATTTGACGGCGAATTATGTATGTACAGTTGACAAACAAAATACAGTCGCACTTTTTCATACAACGTTATATGAAAAAGTGCAACCGTATCTTCTTTGTCGACTGTGTAAACAAATTAACAAATCACCTTAGCACTTACATCCTTCATAGTAGATATTTAAATAGATGATAAAGTTATCTTTATATGATGGAAGTAAATTTTTGGTTTAGTTTATCATTGGGTGTTAAAACAATACCATAAATAATAATCTGCAAATAAATCTGTGGTCAAAAGTATTTTCAGTTCGTGCCCAGGTGTTTTGTTAATCTGAACGTGTGAAACTACTTAATATGTGACCGACTTTAAGTGGGCATCGTTTTGAATTATGATGTGGATAGGATTATAAATCTATAGTAATCATTCCAAAAATGAAAAATAGTTTTATTTACAATAGGAATAGTGTTATTTACATTAGAAATGAGGGACAAGCTTTCGTATTACATGCAATGAAGTACTCTTTATGGCAATAAGATGAAACTTAGCTCTTTGAAAAGCAAATCTATTAGTTTCGAAGAGCGATCGGCTAAAAGTTTGAAATTTTTTACGAACAAACGACCACTCAATACTATTTAGAAAGAATTCAGCGGCCATTTTGGTAGCATTGCCGACTTGGGACACGGTAGTGTTTACAAACATATTTATTTTACAAACTTTAAATCCAAGATCAAAATAGTAAAATTACACATTCAAATATCTATTACTGATACAATAAATCTGTTTGTTCGTTCAAAACTAAGTTACAGATTATGTAATATGTATGTATGTATAAAATAGTTGAGCCCTTAAGGTGACTACAGCGTAAACGGCTTTATTTAAAGTATACGATATTGGATCGCGAAATTTATTGACATTCTGCTTGGATCTATAAATAATTATATTGTATGATACAATAAAATTACCCGAGAGTTCAGGAAGAACTTCATTAAAAATTGTATTTTTAGCGAGAGCTTCTTGCATTTTTTGTGTGTTCTTTCTATGTACGTGCAAGAGGTCTCGACAAATTTGGTCCTTCGAGCCGGATTCTAGATCTCGAAAATGATGCCTACATTTTCATACTAAGAGACAAGAGTACAGAAAGACCCTATTTAGGCTCGGTACTCATATAATAAAGCAGTTTACCCTGACAGTTTAACTGTAACCACATGATAAAATACTTAGTTCTTGTATAAAAGATATGTATAATCTCGAATCGCAATATTAAACGGCGGTTTTCCACGGCACTTCATTCTACATATTTTATTACACACAGCAAACGAACACGGACATCAATTGCTATCACAGTGCATGTCGGTCTGCTTCGAAGCCGTAGAGCTATGAACTTGATATATTTCGTTTTTGAAGGCAACATTCTTTCCACAATGCGTCGTTGCGGGCTGATCCGTATCAGAAATACACATGACGGAAAGTTGTCTGAATATCTATATTATAAAAATCAATGCCCCTTTTCGTTGTAATTTTATAACTCAAGAACGGGCTCACCTATCCAAACCAAATTTTTAGGCTTTGTTCGGACTATTTAGTAGATAATAATATATATTAATTTATCACATTTTTGTAACAAATGAATTCAATAAAAGGCGGATCATTGAGATTGTGCCGTCAAATTGAAACTTTTTTCAGTGTTGACAGTACAAGCATGTTGTTCTGTCATTCATGCGGTCATCTATTGACATGGCGCGGCGGTCGAAGTTCGCGTGGTAAGCTAGCTAAATATAAAATGGAGGTATTTTATCATGGGTGACAACAACATTAGTAAGAAAGGTGTGAAGCATTACTTAGCGTGCAAGTGTGGTATGGGATACGATGAGTGCGGCGTGGCGAGGTGGGGAGTGTCACATGTGCGGGCGCGGCGCGCGCGGCGGCTGCTGTTGCTAGAACACACCGCGCCAGTGAGCAGGCGCCCTAAGCCCCACGCGAGTCCCATAGGGCAAAACCGGGATAGATGCCCCAGTGGGATAGTTGCCCCAGTTTAAAATTCAGAGCATGAGGAGCTCTTACAGTTATAGTAAAGTGTTAACGACCCCAACATATACATTAGAATGTAACAATACAATTTTAAGAACATATACAACGTGTTACAGAAAGGTGTGGTCATATTCGGGGGACGCATTAAGTGTCATATAAATAACATATTGGCGTGGGGCACAAATCCGATTTACTTGCTATGACGTAGAAAAATGCTTTTCTTTTTTATCGACCATTTGTAAACTGGTGAAAATTGCCGATAAACGTACCGCACTACAAAATAACCGGGGCTACAGCACGCTGTTAAGAGCTGTTTACAAATAAACTACCATTTGAACCCGAGTAGGTTTACCAAACGATCTGAATTGGTGAGACAGTCTCAATATCGTCCTACTCGATTTCCAGGTAAGTTAATTTTATGATGTTATCGGGCAAAAAAATTATGGAGCAGCTTCTAACTTTTAAATAGTCTCAAAATAATAATAAAATTCACTTAATTAATAAGAAAACATTTTTATGTGTCTGAAATCATTCATGCTGAATGTGAGACTGTCTCAAACGCTGCCTTTACTTAAGGTTAACCTACATTCAATACCAGGAGCCGTGAACCACCGAATTTCCAGCCACACCCATTAATATTATACTATTTAAAATTGGTTCTGTACCCAATTTAATTTATTTACGTTTTTTTTGCAAAATGTTACGCAAAAATAGAACAAAAAGTATATTCAAATACCAGGATAACATAACATGTAAGAGCGATTTCGTCAAAGTTTTTGAAATAACAAATGCTACGGTACCCTAAAATAATTGATAATAAAAACTTTTTCTGCAATCCTGGTAAGATTTACCTTTTTGGACGTGGTTTCTTAGCAACCACGTTGTTTAGTCAGTGTATCTAAAGTTTATAAAAATATTACGAAAAAAAGGGTAAACATCATTTTAAAAACGTATGCCGCATGCCGTGGAGTTTTAAGCATGCTGTGGCGTCATGAACTCTTCAGTACTTGTGTTTGTGAGTGATAGTTAAAACTCCTTGATTCGTGCTCGTGAAGTGATAAATTAGTGCATTCCTGTGGTTGTATGTACACTTACCTGATTAGGTATATCACCGCTTCGCTGAAAGTAGACCCCGGTATGTGATAATCAAAATATTTCCGATGTATTCGTAAGCTCCATTGTAGGTACCTACACTACACCTCTACGCAGCTGTTCGCCTGATAGCCAAACTACTGTTCGGCTACCAGGCGAACAGCTGAGTGAACTTATCGCAAAAGGACAAAATACAATAGTGATGTCACCTACCCCGTTTACTAATGTATCGATTAATTTAAGGAATTTTATAATTTTGTACGATGACTAACGATGCCATAACTTTATTACTATTTGTACTTTAGTCGGTGCACAGGAGTTCCTTATCAGACATGTGTAACGACCCTTAAATATGACCACACCTTTCTGTAACACGTTGTAGAATTTTAAACTGGGGCAACTATGCCACTGGGACATCTATCCCGGTTTTATCCCATCTATTGCTCGAGACATAAATCTTGGACCTAAAATGTGCTCTATACGCACAGTACACGTTACTTGGGTGTCTTATGAGGATAGCACGGGGTGCTACTGCGGTGGACGAGCTCACATTCGCCAAGAATAGATTATTACGGAACAATCCGCGGGCCTCGTTTGTGTCGCTATTTAGGTCCAAGACACGTGTCCCGAGGTATACTGTCTTTGATGGGAATACCTCTTTCAAGGACCCAAAAAGTTCGACTTGACTAATACCTCTTTATTGATTATGATAGGAAAAAGAGAATCGACTCAGGCGGGAATCGATTTGAGGAGTTAGCATACTAATTGGTTTAAAATTTCATTCAAAAGCTTTTTTTAATGTCTCTAAAAGACCGACAACGCTTCTAACTATAGAACTTTGATGTCGCTAAAGATTAGCGAGCAATCGCTTCACAGAAAATAATGATGTTAGGCTGTTTCGTACACTGAAAGTTCACCCCAAATGTATTGGAAAAAAGTCCGAAGAGACGTAATATATTTTTAAATGTCCTAGGGAAAAGGCTCGGGGAACACGTGTCTTTAAATCTCATAAAATGGGAAGCAATCCAGATGATAACAAAATAAGGGTATACATTTTGGTTTAGCAGCTACTTCTAAAATCGAAGTAAAGCACTCGATGGCTAAAGGATCAAATAATTCGTTGCGTGAAATAGGGGGGGGGGGGGGGGAGTGAGTGAGAGAGAGAGAGAGTTCTTTCTAAATAGTTCAATCAACTCCACCTGGCGGTAATTCTATTTGACATTTTACTAGTTAAACGTGATGAAGTCATTCGAACTTTATACGGGATAATGGAACTCGCACCAGGCACTCGGCAGGGACAATGTTGAGTGCTATAGGCATCTGTACTCGGAACAATATTTACAAAATCTTAACTAAACCAGCTTGACAATACTAAACACTACTCGAAATAAAGACCAGAAAAGGAGGTGTATGGTATGGCGGCCGAGACCATTAGTCCGCCTCCATATCTATCTTTTTTCCTACCGAAAACAAGACAAGGATAATAATATATTTTAGTCATGTCAAGCTCATTTAGTTAAGGTTTTGCAACAAAAGAATTAGCTTTAATATATTTTTGTTTGTAGTCTCTTAGTTTTAACAATACTCTAGTAAAATTATTCCCATAGCACTCAACATTGCCCAGCTCACTAAATAGTCGAGTAGGCATGTTTAGTGACAAAGCTGCTAGGTGATAAGCATTATTTGAAGAATGCTACACAACTGATCTGGAAAATAAACTAATTAGTGAGACCTACTGCTAAGGTTTCGGCGACCAGTTACATTATTACCAATCGCGAGCGATCAAGTAAGGTCTCCTAATAGATGTCAAAATTCAGTCTTGATCTAAACTAAATCTACTTAATGTCAAAAACGATCACGATAAGAGGGCCAGTTTTTTAATTATTTTTTTTACAGATTTTTTTTATTAAGCCTAGGTTAGATTAAAAACGATTACGATTTTCTTTCTTAAAAATTGTGTTAAGGTTGATTTATATCAGATGAGCGAATTCTTAATCTACCTACTCTACGGTCAAATTCTATTACAGCCGTTCCGTGAGAGAGAAGAGTTAGTGAGAGTGAGAGTGTTCTGTCACTATTATTTTATACTAATAGAATTTGAACGGAACGGCTCTCACTCTCTCTCTCACTCTCGGCTCTCTCACTCTCCCGGAGGTCATACGGGCTATCTGACTACCTATACCTCTTACGGCTGTTCCCAATAACATACCTACAGTTAAAGGTAAAGGTAGCGGTAGTTCCTATGTCAAATTCTATTGTTATTTTGCTAGTATAAATTGCGTCACCATAGAGATTGATGACGTTTTTATCCTTTTAAATGTCAAAACTGGCAGTAGATAGGTTATTGGGAACGGCCATTAATGACAGAGCATTCGTTCATCGTTCTTTCTGTAAACGTTTAAAGCAAGGTTTCGTTTACACAGCATATTAAGAAAGAATGCTCTTGTTCTAGCTCTGTGTTCGTTTGATCTAAATCTACCTTTAGAATTCATAGACTGAACTTTGATCAACTTTTTATCACGATTTTTTAATTTGATTCCATTTATAAAATATGAAATTTAATTTTTTTGACTTTAGTGTAACTAATGCTACTGGTTTAATACGAAACTAATATCTAGCATACCAAAAGAGAAAATTTAAAAATATATTATCGGTAATATTTAAAAAAATATATATAATGTCGAAATATTAAAAAATTTTGTGAAAGTCATCGAAAAAAGTAAGAGAAGTGAGTTTGAAATTTTGGTATGCTAAATATCACATTGAATGACTGTTATATACAAAATATTAAGAATATTATATCTGAAATGGTTGCAGTTGCATTAGTAAGCTTCAGCCTAAAATAATAATATAGACGGAACATTTATATAAAACTAAAGAGTAAAGCCGCATAAAGTAATACTACAGTACTGTAGTACCATTTCGCTCGCACTCGTGTGTGCACAATAACAGTCCGAGCGAAATGGTACTACTATAGTATTACTTTAGGCGCCTTTGCTCGATAGTTCTATGCGTTCCGTCCATGTTATTATTTTAATCTGAGTAGTAAGACTAATGAAATATCAGTATGAATCACATGTTTATAATGATGATGGAGTAAATAAAATCTTCTATATATAAAGATTAAACTATCAATGGGTTAAGGTACCTAGGCGCGGTTGCCATTTTGATAAGTGACCGCTTAAGGTCTCTGCATACGTAACGGGTTTTTTCACGGACGGGACGGGGACGTGAAGTTTTGGAAATATCGTTTCATACAAAATGTATGCGGAAATGCATATGTCACGGGGCCACGGACGGGACGGGACGGGGTGGGCCGCATACATTTTGCTTCACGTCCCGTCCCGTCCGTGAAAAAACCCGTTACGTATGCAGAGACCTTTAGTGTTAGTTACCGCTTCCGTGTTTCGGAGTGGACGTTCAAAGTCGGTCCCAGCTGCCAATAGTCTTTAGATAAAGACGGAGGACCACAATTCAGGCTAGAAGGACAAACGGCAGAGTTCCCAATATAGCCGAAAAAATCAAGCTACATCATTGAAATAAACCTGTTTAACAGATTCTATAGCGATTTATTTGTTACTATTTATTATTAGCCCGACTTTTCGGCTATTTTTCGGCAGCCATGGTTGCGGGGTGACTGAAGATGGTAGTCGTCACATAGTTTCAAGTGTAAGAGGTTCTAAGGTGACACCTCGGATGTGACCGGGATCAGAAGTATATTGCCAATATGCTATACAGGGTGATCAATCCAAATGGGTCAGTAAGGAGAAGTTAGAAACTATGAGAGATAGCGACTTCTGTTCTTGGGAACCATGGCTTCGATTTTAAATTAAATAATAATGAAATTCTAACCTTTTTTCAAACTCACATGCATAATCGGGAATCGAACCTGGTAAATATTCTGTATGAAATCGTATGTATTGTTTATTTGTGTAATTGATACTGAAAGTATAAGAAACATTATTATTTTGCCATGAAATCTTGTGGTAATATTAAACTGTAATGCCCACAATTTAAATAATTCATGATCATTTGGATCGATCACCGATTCATTCGGATCGATACTGCAAGTAAAAAATATAAGATAGACTAAAGGTCCAACCCCACCAAACGGACGGCATCGGCCCGGATTTTACAATCTTTAAACAAATTTAAATCTTATTATCACAGTGTTTAAAGATTATATTACCAAGTCACGCACGTCAAGCTGTCATGCGTGACTTGGTAATATAAACTTTAAATGCTGTGAGCCTGTGATATAAGATTTATTTTGTTTAAAGATTGTAAAATCCGGGCCGATGCCGTCCGTTTGGTGAGGTTGGACCTTAAAGCCGATAGTAGACATTTCGCTACAAAATCGTCAAAACGATAGTAGAGGTAGGTCGTGAAGTGGCAGATGGCGGGCTGCTGTCTCTGCCTACCTGCTGCAGCAGATGGCGCAGGCCGGGGTTGGACGGCAGGATGTTGCGCGGGTGCATGATGCGCGGCTGGTGCGCCGTGCTGCCCGCGCGCAGCTGCTGCAACTGCTGCTGCAGCTGGTGCTTGCGCTGCTGCTCCTGCGGTTGAGAGGGTAACGTGAGCGCCGGCTTCTGTGGAAGTAGCTGTCCTTCTCCTTACTGATCCTAGGTACATAAACGGCCTGCCCCAAGCAGTGCGAAATGTAGTGACGCCAACTAACATCAAACACAAGTTAAAGTCATTCTACCTAAGTAATAACTGTAATATGTAACTAACTTTATGGTGATCTAGATTTAAGGACTAACTTGCGGCATCCACTATAAACCTTCGTGGTTTAAGGAATGCTCAAATACCTACCATGTAATTATGTAATATTTAATCATGAAATAAATCTAATATATAAAATTCTTCTGTCACGGGGTGCGTAATCGAACTCCTCCGAAACGGCTTGACCGATTTTGATGAAATTTTTTGTGCTTATCCGGTATCTATGAGAATCGGCCAACATCTATTTTTCATCCCCCTAAGTGATAAGGGTGCAGCGGGAACGGGATTTGAATACCACGCGGGCAGCTAGTAAAAAATAAAAAAAGCTGGGCGTCGACGTGACATATTGATACTGTTCTTGCGATGCACTGGCACCTATTCCTGTAGCGTGTTCTGAAATCACCGAAAGGATACGTGGGTAACGAAGGTCTGGCAATAACGTATCCGCTAGGTCTTGTCCACTACCATGGACGCCCAAGATCGTAAGATATGGTGAAATAAAAGCTGAAAAGTTGACCACACACACAGGTACACCCTCACACCTTCATTCACCGTCGCACACACAAACACACACGTCCATCTTGCACAAACTTTCTCGTTTATGATATTAAATAGAAAGTATGATTTATATGAGTACCATAATCTTCGGGCTAACCGATCTGCCATGCAAGTTGGTACACCTGCTGATTGACAAACGAGGCTCCAGCTCTGGCTCGGCTCTGGCAGTCCCTACTATAAAATCTACATAACCCAAAATAGGATACGGAGTGAGCCGACCCTGGGCTTCCAGGTAAAAAGCCTCGAATATAACCGGGTAGCCAGAGCTCACTAGAGGGTTTTTGTGCTGTTAGTAGGAATGCCAAAGACTTGTCCTGCTGTCTTCTGCGCTGACGGCACTGAAACTCTGTTGTTACAAGGTCGGCAGCACGAGTGACTCCCCTGGTGCAACACCTGGTGTCACACTCGTGCTGCCGACCCTGTAACACTCATCCCATGGTAATCACTTTCCATCAAGTGGGCCGTGTGCTTACCTGACACCTGTGATATAAAAAAAATCCACTGCTGGACACAGGCCTCTCCCAATGTTGGGAGGTTCTGGCCTACTGTTTCCACGCTGGCCAGACGGGTTGGTACAGGGTTTTATTTCGAGTTCTCCGTCTCTCTGATGATCATACCTCCAACTGCTTATAATGTTGTTCCTGCTGTTGTGCCGCATGCAGGTGTGACATGATATCCATCTGCGACTTGAACTGTGCTTCCTGTTGATGAGCTGCCTCCAGGGTCTGCTGCAGATGCTGTATCTTCTCCAAGTTCTGCTGGCGGGCTGCCTCGAGCCCGTCCAGCTGGGTGACTGGCCGAGGACCCTTGCCACCCACTTGGGGAACCTGGCCACCCATATTACCGCCTATCATCATGCCCTGGAGGATTCAAAAATAAGTCATCATCATTCATCATTATTAACTTCATAGCACCAGAAATAAGATGTTTTTTAGTTAATAAAAGAATCTATACTAATATCATGAAGCTTAAGAGCTTGTTTGTGTGTTTGCTTGAACGCGCTAATCTTAGGAACTACTGGTTCAAAGTGAAAAATTATATTTGTGCTGAATAGTCTGTTTATATGGAAAGGTTATCCATACTAATAATATAAATGCGAAAGTAATTCTGTCTGTTACCATTTTATATCTGAGTACATCCCTGTCACATTTCATGAGCGAAAGAAACATACTTGATAGCTTGTAACATTACCTGGGGATGTTGCTGCATCTGAGTCTGCACCATGCCCTGACTAGGGCCCGGCCCGGCCATTTGTCCAACGTTGCCCACGCCACCCACGTTGGCCACGTTGCCCACGGCCACCGGCTGCATGCCCCCACTCATACCTGAGGCCATACCTCCGGAAGACATGCCAGGAGTAGGCATTCCAGCAGTCCCTGGTTATGACAACGAAAGTAGAAGTATCCTACTAATATTATGAACGCGAAAGTTTTAATGCGCGAAAGCGAAAGCTATTTTCTGGTATAGGTTTTCCTCTCGGGTTGTTTGAAAGGTCAAATGTCTGTCACTCCTATAAAAATCGTATAAACCAAATCTGAAAGCGGCGCTCCCAGGAGGTTAAAATAAATAATAAGTAGGCGGTAAATTTAAAAATATATACCAATATTTAGATGCGTCCTTGCTATATCTAAGCGCTATTTCAGAAAGCATGCCATATTAAGTGCAGGAGGATCTGGAGGATGATGGACTATGCCATATCATCATCCTCCTGCACTTAATATAGCCTTAGACGTGCCATCAAATAAGTCAATAATGGCACGTCTAAGGCTTCATTTGACTTTTTTTCAGAATGATGGCACGTTGATGCATAAAGGTTACCCCTGCCCCAGCGTATACTTTCAGTAATATTTTCAATTCCGTCATTCCCACGTACCTGCCATAGTGTTGGTAGGCATGCTGGGCGGCAGCTGTCCTGCCGCGCTGACTGCAGGCGGCAGCTGCTGCTTGCTGATGATCTGGCTTATCTTTTGCTGTTGGATCACCTGGCAATAACAGTACGGTTAGTTATAGCTGTAATATTACTATTATAGTTTGCGGCTTCATTACAGGAACAGTTTTACGAGTAAAATATCAATCTACCCACCCTCCACTGCGTTAAAAAAACAATGAACAATTTAAGATATAATTGCGAGTAGATATTGTAAGCGTCGTGTTTCGGGAATGTGATTGAATTGAATGAAATTTTGAAGCATTTATTATGCTAACTATTCAAAGATCGGCTTCGTGCGGGCTTCGGTGGCTTAGCGGTCAGAGCATTCCCTCTGTAAGGGAAAGATCACGGGTTCGAGTCCCGCCCGAGGTCGATTCTTTTTCCTTTCTAAATCGATTTGAACGTGATTGAATGTCGCAGTTCTCAAGGATGCCATGTCGACGGCCTTGGGTTAGCTGGGGTGCGAGGGGTATGCCAGTAGCTACCTCACCTCCACAAATAACCCCGGTGTGCAGTTTTAATCGGTTCGAGTCATCCGCACTTTATTTTTTGCAATTGCTGTTCGTTAGTCTCGCTAAAACTCTAGAACGGCTGAACGGATTTATCTTATCTTGGTCTTGAAATGTTCGTGGATGTCCAGGGAAGGTTTAAACGGTGAGAAAATAGGTGCAGCGGGAACGGGAAAAATATGGCGGTACGAAGTTCGCCGGGACAGCTAGTAATAAATAAAAATATCGACTGTTGCTGAAAAAATCGAAACAAGTTTGATAGCAGGGCCCATATTTATCCGGTTTATGATTTGCAAATGCATTTGCAAATCATAAACCGGGTAAATATGGGCCAAAAAAGTTTTTCGCGCGTATCTTGTATACACAAGATACGCGCGAAAAACTTAAAAAAAAAAACACCTCCTTAGCAGTCGGGTAAAAAATGTTGTACAGTCGACAAAGACGATACGGTTGCACCTTTACATACATCTATACTATTATATAATTGTAAAGTGGTCGTGTCTGTACATTGGAGATATTTAAAAAAAAATACTGGGGTTATGTTATGTTAACGATACTGAACACGAAAATATTTTTTTTGAATTTCCTGTCTGTTTGTCCGCGATGGACGCAAAAACTACTGGACGGATTTTGATGCGGTTTTTTTTGTTAGAAAGGGCTTACTCAGACTTAAAATCTTACGTTTGTTTGATCGCAATCGGTTGAGTAGAACCGAAGATATGAGCAAAGGTCGCGTTAACCGAGATACACGCGGGCGGAGCCGCGGGCGGAAGGCTAGTCTTTATATGAAAAAGTGCAACCGTATCTTCTTTGTCGAGTGTACATGAGTGTGTTACCTTTCTTAGTCTGTCCACGAAGGTAGCCTGGTTGTTGGGTATGAAGCCGAGGTAGGCCTTCTTGTCAGGGGTGTAGAGCAAGATCAGCACTTTGATGTCACACTGCGGTGGTGATGGCATTGGCGAGAAGTGGACGCACCCCGCCTACGGACAAAGTTACTGTGTAGTATGCTATTTAAAAAAAAACAAGTGCTTCATTACAACTTTAGTAGATAGCTTCTGTGGAGTAGCGGTAGATGGGCATTTTCGCGAAAATGGCTACCAACCCACTCATGTGATGTCCCATAATATAAGTTCCAAATAACTGAGGTATTTATTTACATAAAGAGTTGAGTTTTTATTGAATATTTCTAAAAGACTGAAGCTTTCTTTTTTTACTTAAATTGTGAACAGAAACTTAAAACAAAGTAATAAAATTAAATCCAGAAATGCGGCATCTTACGTCTTGCAGTACTGTCCTCTTTTAGATATGAGACCTATGTTGAACTATTTCTTAGCTATTTGCTTCTTATTACATACTTCACACAAGTTAGTATTTGATATCTATTTGTAGTTTTTAAGTATGTTAAACTATATATAATATATTGTTATACAAATATTTTAAGATTTTAAAGTTTATATTCTGTCCCTATAATTGTGTTAAGTGGACATGTCCGTGCTCCGTGACCATAACTTGAATTCATTTTAGTAATGATTTTTCGAATACTTGCCGACTTTTTACTTAAATAGCAAAACCAAATCGAATATGTTGACACTGCAGCAATTTTGAGGTGTTAGTTTATATTTTGTCTTCGTTATGTGAGTGTTTCGACCGGTAACGGACATTTTCGGAGATTTTGCCTCACATTGGCCGGTTAGTATTTCCCGTTTCTAGAATGGTTATGTAATGTTAGTGTTAAAGTAAAAATAGTTTCACATGGGGCAATTAATCCTGGTTTTCGGTAAATAAAAGCTATTTAGTTATTAAACAACATTTTTATGTTATGATAAAAATACTGGCAGAAGTTGTAGTACCGTTACGTCCCGACCATTACCAAATGGCTAGTAACGTATATAATAATAATAATAATAATAATAATAATATTTATTCATTATTCATTGTACAATAATAATATCTACACAGTGTCTTAGTCTATCGTGCGTAATAATATAATATATAGTAAGTGCATAAGAATCTTAGGTACGTATATCTACTGATTATATACCTATTTACGTATTCTGTGTCTCTAGGTCTTATAAATAAGTATTTAAGTATATTACATAGTATGCGCCTGAACTAGGTAATCCTGTGTTTCAGGCGTCCAGGCCAAATTTATTAATAATTCTAAAATGATCAACATGATATTACTGGTAAATACAACAAACAATGCTAAATTGGGTCACTACTGCTAACTAAAATAACTAAAATAATAATAATATCTATTATCTTATATCTAGCACTACTCACTTTAGAACTGACATTAAGTCCTCCGTATCATCGTAGGACATGCTTTGGAGGATATTCTTCACAACTCGCTTACAACAACCATAATTCAGAGAATAAATGCTTGTTATAGCGTTTATCCTATTGTATAGTAGAGGTCCCAAAAACAAATAAAATTTACCTGTGTACTCATGTTTTATTGCAATTCTTTCAGTGCAAACAATATCTTTCCGCCTTTTGTTAGAAACTTCAGTGCTATAGGGAAGCGCAGCGTGCTGTTTTAGTACTGTGCTCAATATAAATAACTGGCGGACTGTTAGTACTTCACAGGATTTGTATAAGAGGTCAGTGGGAAATAGGAAAGAGCGGAATGTGGCTACTTTGAGGATCGCTCTCTGAGCTCGCTCGATGGGCAAAAGCAACGTCTTACCCACTCCTCCCCATGATGTTATACAGTATGTCACTATTGACTGACAAAGTGCAAAGTACACTTGTTTAATCAACATTGGATCACCGATATATTTTATTTTTCTGAAGACAAATATCAACTTGCGTAGTCGCTTAATTAGTGCTTCGCTATGTGCTTTAAACGAAAGAGTTTCGTCTATTATGATACCCAGGTACCTTATGTTGTCTGTTTTAGCTATAACCGGGCAAGTACACGTGTTATCCTTAGAATTAGGATCTCTACAATAATGTGCGTACAGTGAGGGGTCAGGTTGGGTTGTAGACGGTCTTTTGCGCATCGAGAATGTAACGTACTTAGATTTGTCTGCATTTAGGGTTAGTAAGTTATGTTGAAGCCATTTATTTACAATGTTAAAACCTCGTTGTGCTCGCGTGTGCACTTCTCTTTCCGAGTGACCAGAAAAAAGGAGTGCAGTGTCGTCCGCGTAGGATATGATCGTGCCGTGTTCCAGATTTATATTACATAGTTCATTTATGTAAATTAAGAACAATGTGCTACCTAATACGCTTCCTTGTGGAATGCCATATGAGGTGTTCTCCAGGTCTTCACTGAGAACACTCCCGATCTTTACACATTGGGTACGTTCATTTAAGTAGCTCTTGAGGAGATCTAGCTGTACGCCCCTTACTCCAATATTGTCAAGCTTACTCAACAATTTAGGAATAGAGACCGTATCATACGCTTTTGCTAGGTCCAGAAATATTCCCACTGGACGGTTACCCTTATCAAGCTCTTGTGCTATGTAATCCGTCAGATGATGCACAGCATCGGCCGTGGACCTATTAGCTCGAAATCCAAACTGTGTGTTGGATAAAAGCGAGTTATCCTCCAAATATGTCATCAACCTGCTATTTATAATTTTCTCAAGTATTTTTGATATTGCAGGGAGTAAGGAAATAGGCCTGTAATTCGTTACTTGTTCTTTTCCTCCAGACTTATATACAGGGACAACCACAGCTTTTTTAAGGCATTTAGGGAAAACGCCTGTCGCTAAGCATTTTCGGAAGATGTTAGTTAACGGTTGCACCAGTATATGTTTACATTTTTTCAGGATTTTATTTGATATGAGGTCCCAGCCAACAGCACAGTCATCTTTTAAGTTCATAATTATCCTCTCAACCTCCTCTTCATCGGTATCCAATAGCACAAGAGATGACAGAGTAGTCCTACTCGGGTAGGGTGGGTTTGTGTGATATTGCGTATTTGCCTGCGTTTGATGTGCTAGCCGCTTACCAACATCCACAAAGAACCTATTTACCATGTTAGCGGATGTTACCTGTGATGGATGGGTGTTTAATAAACTTGAAGGCGATTCATGTCGCTTCGTAGTGTACGTTATGTTCTTAATATGCTGCCAGACCTTTTTACTATTCGACCCCGCCTTTGCCAGCTCTAATTTGTCATGATTTATTTTGACCTTCCTTAACAGATCATTGCAAAAATTCCTGTATCTTTTGTATGATAACTCTAATGTTAGATTATCAGGGTTACGTTTACATTTCAAGTGAAGCTGATCCCTATGCTTCATACAGCGAATTAGACCTGGAGTGATCCAAGGCTTTATGTTATTATTTTTGTTATGCAATCGCACTGTCTTTGTATTTTCATGTATTGCATTTTTTACACTTTCGATCATGTATTGCATACAAAATTGCGGATCATCAGAATAATAAACTGGGGCAAAGTCAATGTTGCGTAAATCGTCTTCAAGTTTATTTATGTTTAATTTCGTGACTGATCGCGTTTTTTCTAGTTTAGGTAATTTGCAACTCAGGGTTAGTAGTGCAGCGCTATGATCGGTTATATTGGAATTGATGACGAGTACTTTTGCGGGATATTGTGTTTTTAGCATTATATGGTCAAGGCAAGACCCACTTGCTTGACGCGTGATAAAAGAATGTGTGGTGAATAAACCATGAAATGAACAGAGGTTGAGATAATGTAGGGCATCTGCCTTTACGTCTTGCTGTCCTTGTAGGATGTTGATGTTTATGTCTCCAGTTAGTATTATGCTTTTATAGGACGATAGGCTTTGTAATGTGTCATTTAGTGAGTCAATAAACTTATACTTATCGCTAAAGGCGGGAGACCTGTATATTGCTAGTATTGCCAGGTCTGCCCCGATTTTTATTAATAATCTATTACACTCCTGCATATTTGGTTCCTCTACAGTTGCATTAATATAATTTTTTATGTAAACTACTACCCCATCGTTCTGATTGTATATTATATTACTTCTATACATATTATATCCCGGTATTAGTGGTATGTTATATGGTAACGATAGCCTACATTCCGTCAAGACAATGACGTCAAGATTAGAATTGATTCTATGTTGTAATGCTAGAAAGCTATCAATATTCTTAAATACACTACGTATGTTTTGTGTTATTATGGTTAATGGGTTACTGCACGAGGTCAGATATTGTTTGCACTCTTCTGCCTCACACGTTCTAGACTCTGATACGGAGAAGTTATCTATATCATTTATTAAATTATGTGCCATTAGGCAACTAAACTAAATTAAAAACTTAAGAAAATAAAGAAAAAAGGTCAGTACAAAACTTGGTTAAGGGCGCTCTTAGGCGCCTTCATAATCAATGGAATTGATGTACCTTCTTTCTGCCATTATTTTAGCCGGACAGTCTGACGCGCCGGTGGCATGATTGCTTGGCTTCTTGAACCTTGAGCAAGTAGCGCATTTTGCTCCCTCTGTCGTCTTCGTGCACTCCTTCATCGAGTGCCCTTGTTCTCCGCACTGTCCGCAGGTGTGTGTCGTCTCCCTGCATGTTTTAGCTGCATGGCCATACTGCTGGCACTTGAAGCACCTGGTAACCAGTGTAAAATCTCTGACCGGGCAAGATGACCAGTTCACAAATACCCTTTCCTTGGTTATCAGGACCTTACGTATGCTTGCAGGCACTTCAATCACGTAGTTACAGGTCTCTGCGTCCCTCTTACCTGATTTATGACTCAGTCTAATTGAGGTCAGGAATGTTTCAAGACTGTAGTGCTCTAGTTTGTCCATCAAGTTCTGGTGATACAAGCACGTAAAAACTTCCTTTTCCTGCATGGTCGCTGGTACTCCGATAACTATAACCCTAGGTTTTCTCTTGAGCTGGTCGTCTAGGGTAAGTCCTGAGTTGGTTAGCTGGGCCGATTGTTTTAGTTTCTCAATGTCCCCCTTTGAGTCAGTGCTTATTATGACGCCACCGTTCTTGGTCTTGCGTAACCCTCTCACTTGTAGTTTCATTTGTTCAGGGCAGATAATTTTTTGGACTAATGACTTGGTCTCTTCACTCGATTTACCCTTGTCGTTGGGATAAATCGCTACTGAGTTGAGGCTTGTCCTAGGTATAAACTTGTTGTTACCCTTTTTTAGCATATCAGCGAATGATGTGTTGGTATTGGGCTTGGATGCTTCATCGATGGTCCGCTTTAGGTCATTTAGTTGCTTCGATAGGTCAAGCTGGTCTTGAAGTGCCTGGCCAGCCGTGCTAGCTTGGAGGGCCTTCACCTTAAGTGCCTGGTATTGCACTGCCATTTGTGAGGTACCGTTGCCTACTTTTCTGCACAACGTACTTATGCGCAGCTTCTGCTCAGAGTTCAGTTTGCCCTCTGTAGCTATGCTGCATACCTCATTCAGACACTGCTCGATGGTCGTTATCCAGTTCTGGATCTCCGGCGTCGATACCCATTCCGTCCGGAATGGGGCTTGGCTCTGCTCATTTGGGCGTGGTGGGGGGGCAGGCGTCGGCGTCGCGGGTGGCGTGCGAGGGGTTCTACTACCCCTAGTAAAGGGACTTTCATCCATGATATAAAGTCACTTTAATTATAGCACATAATTACACGATCACAGAACAGTATCACTTTGCATTCGTTTTTATTATTACCTATTGTTGTTAAAATCTAGGTCACGATTCAGCTAATTACTTAATGTTTATTTATTATTGTAATATCTGCATACACGTCCGTTCACAACGAAGAGCAATACTTAACGTTATGCCGGACTTAAAAAGTAACGGGCAGGACAGCCTAAATATTTGGGCACACTGAGAGAATCCTGGCTACTATGAAACTACCTACGTAATAAGGCGACATCGCATTCGTGAGCATATTATTTTAACCCGAGATTATATATCAAATAAAGAATACTTTGCCACTATTAGCGTGTTTACTATGTCAGGACCGTTACTCGTTGGTCATGTATACGTGACTGTCCCTCGAAATATAATTTAATAACTTTTATATTTTTTCTATTTTCTTAAAATAATTGAATAGATTTTTTATAATTTCTAACACAAAGCCATTTAAGTTAAGGTGGGCATGGTAATTTTAGATCTATTACTAGTTGTTTAATTAATATTTACAAGTTAAGTACAGCGTTTTCGTAACAAGTAACGATCATGACATATTTTTACAAATTACTATAGCAATATTTGGCAAACAACTGAGTTTTCGTGTTAGATTACTAACAAGACAATTAATTAATTCATACACACCAAAAAAAATCTAATCCTTAGTTCCATTTTATTTCAGGAGCAGTTTATTATTTGGTAACGGTCATGATCAAAACGTATCTAGGTTACTATTTATTTACTTAGATTACTTGAAATAAGGGCCAATATAATAAAAAAACAATATAGAATCATGATTTATTAGATTTATGACTTGACTAAACCAAGAATTAACTAAAATATCCAAAACAATATCAGTAAGCTATTTTCAGATAGGTAGCAGTTTAAAAAAAAATGCCCAGATAACGTGACTGCTACGGGGGCGCGGGTTCAATTACCGCTTAGTGCAAATATTTGTATGCATGAATATGTCTATTTGAATGTCTGGTCGTGCCTCGGAGAGCACGTTAAGCCGTCGGTTCCGAGGAGGTCAGATGGCAGTCGCTTCACGGAAAATATAGAAGATTAGCCATACCCGCAGTTAAACTGGAAAAGCACGTTAAGCCGTCGGTCCCGGTTGCCAAACTAACATCAATGGCGGTCGTTACGGGTAGTTGGAGCCCTAAAAAAGTTCAACAACAACGATATAGCTGCAAAGCATTGATATCGCCTAATGTTACCATTGGGTTGTGGAAGTCAGGTGGCAATCGCTTCACGGAAAATATCGAGATCTAGCCAAATCCGTAGTTAAGACTGGTAAGGCGGACCCCAGACTCCGAGGTGAAAGCTTCGAATGCGACTGGAATTAACCCTAGGATGAAGAATTTAAATACTATAGGAAAGTACTGAATACAAAAAAAAATCTGCAAAATATTATTTCTTAAGGCATTAGGCAAAAGGGCGCCTGCTGGAGTCATCTACCTAAATTTTTACAAGGGTTACCGTAGATCGTGTACATGTCTCCCACCTGTCATAAAAAACCCCTAAGAGAAGTAGACAGCATACTCACAAATCCGTTGACCATGACCTTGGTGAGCGCGTCGAGTGCCTCACTGGGCTGCAAGTGGAACAGCACGGACTTGCTGTCCTTGAGGTACTGCCCGCCGATGTTGCTGATGAGCTGCTTGGGCATCAGCTGCATCAGCAGCTTGCTCGGCCACGTGTCCACCTTCAGTTCCGGCTCGATGTCTTTTGTGCTCGCTGACACCTGGATGAAACGGATATTCGGTAACTATCCGGTCTATCCGGCCTTGTTTTCACTATCCGGCCGGATACCGGATTGTAATCCAGTATCCAGCCGGATACCGGATAGTAAAATCCATCCATACTATAATATTATAATTGCGAAAATAACTCTGTCTGTCTGTCTGTTACGCTTTCACGCCTAAACAGCTGAACCGATTTTGATGAAATTTGGTATAGGGGTAGTTATGACCTTGAGAAAGGACATAGGCTATGTTTGGTCGCGATAACCGACATCCACGCGGGCGGAGCCGCGGGCAAAAGCTATTTTAAAAGAAATCATCTTATCGTGTGTGTCTCTCTCTGTGGCATCGTAGCTTCCAAATATCCGGTAGCCGGATATTCGGCGCTCCGGCCTCGTAATTTGCCGAATATCCGGTATCCGGTCAAACCACTATCCGTTTTCATCTCTAATTAATTTTTCGAAAAAAGTCGACATCTAAGGCCCGTATTTATCTAAAGACAGATTCTGTCAAATCTGTCAGTCTGACAATACAATCTGCTTTCAAATAAATCGAGATTCAGGACTGTGTCGTTCTAGAATACGGGCCTTAGAGCCCGGTTCTGCTATAATAGTCAACCGCAAGAAAAGATACAAGACACTGCAAAAAAAAATAACTTTAATTTTGTACTTTATTCTTCTTTGAAGTCCTTTCTCAAACTCTACTTCTTCTACTTTCATCTCTATACATCCCTAATCATATTATAAATGTGAAAGTAACTCTGTCTGTCTGTCTGTCTGTCTGTCTGTCTGTCTGTCACGCCCAAACCACTGTACCGATTTTGATGAAATTTGGTATAGGGGTAGATTAGACCTCGAGAAAGGACAAAGGCTATGTTTGGTCGCGATAACCGACATCCACGCGGGCGGAGCCGCGGGCAAAAGCTAGTATTGAACAAATCACTTGTACTTTTCCACTATTATTTATTTGAACCTAACCGGTTTCGCCTTACGGCATTCTCAGAGGTTTAGAAACCGGTCAGGTTCAAATAAATAATTGTGGAAAAGTACAAGTGATTTATTCAATATGTGAAGCAAGCTCCACCAAGTGCCATCAATCTCCAGTATAAACAGTCATCTCTATACCTTTCATCAAAACCGCTTCAGTAGTTTAGGCCTGAAAGTTTAACAGATATCCATACACACATTTTTCTTCTTCACATCTTCACATTTTTGTTAGATAGATGGATAATTGTGTATGTTAGATAGATTGTAATGTATCATACAAGTAGGTAGCATGTTACAGTTCAATGTACTTACAATGGGCGGCCTTATCGCTATTATCGATTTCTTCCAGGCAACCTTGTTCCACCAGGCAAACTTTGTTCATAATATTAGTAGGATATACCAACGTGTTTTTTTTTTTTACGTACCTGGCAATGTAAATGTTTGGTAGTCTTCTGCTGGTCCCCAGGCGTCTTCGCCTTTTCCATCCACTCGATAACTCCGGTCCAGATGTACGAACGCTGCAGGCCGGCCGACGAGCCCGCGACCACCATACCGGGCATGCGTGGGTGACCTGTGCCCTGTTGGACATACATTACAAGTCTACAATTTTGTAAATATGTAAAAAACTTGACAAGTGCTGTAAAAGTTTCACATTTTAAGAGATGTTTCAAAAGGTCTATAAGTAAAGAATGTTTGTACAATTTCATAAAAATGTTTACGAATACAATAAAACAGTTTACATTACGATGCACTTGTAATTTTCCACAATATACAGGGTTATTGGTAACTCGACGTATTCCTGTCAGGGGGTGTTAGGGGACCCAAAATGCTACAATTTGGAGCCCACATATGTATGGCCGAAAATCAATAGTTGTCGAAATAATTGACTTTTTAAGTTTTTTCCATAGTAACCCAAAATTCAGCCTTCAATTACAGGAATTCTATGAATCATTTGAGGGTAGTCAGATTACAACAAAACGCTTACGTATGTCAAAATTGTAACTAATTAATACTATAACACAGCATATAGCCAATTGACACTTTCGAACTCAGGTAAAATGATAAACGGATAAACTGGTACCCAATATGCCGATCCTAAACAATGAAAATGTCTCCGGCGCATTCCCGCCCGCGCTTATTAAAACTCACTTTTTTCATAAATACAATATTACTCTATAGATGTCATTACCTTTTTGGAAAGCTGATTAAACGCACAATTTTTTCCTGTAATTTGTACGCTCACTGCCATAGTAATTTTTTGAGACATACGACAATCACTGGAGAGTAAGGTGAAAATTGAAAATATTTTTTTTTAAATACTCTACAATTTTTCTATTTAAAAGTTTTTTTCAGTTTTTATTACTACTTTAGGTAAGTCAAAGAGTTACCTACAAAAATAAATTAGAATAAGTCTCACTTTACAATTTTTTTTTTAAATTTGCAATTGAAGGCTGAATGGTTACTATGGAAAAAAAACTAAAAGAGTCAATTATTTCGAAAACTATTGATTTTCGGCCATACATATTTGGGCTCCAAATTGTAGCATTTTGGGTCCCCTAACACCCCCTGACAGGAATACGTCGAGTTACCAATAACCCTGTATAAATAAATTTATAAAATATTGTGGACAAGATCAAGTTATGGAACTTCTAGTTTTCCACAATATTTGGTAATAAGTATTATTGAACCAGTTTCAAAAGTACAAGTGCATATTCAATATGTGTAACAAGTTCCACCAAGTGCCATCAATCAACAGTATAAATTAGTTTTCATTACAAATATGTGAATGACATTGTCCTCTGTAAAGAGAATATTGTCTACTGAACAAAAACATGTACCCAAAACCGGCGATCATTGTCATATTTATCCTATGATAGGGAGCAAATTGTAACTATACTTAATGGGTTAAATTAAATCAAAAAATCTATGTTTACAAAATTGAAGTTTTATTTCTAGAGTAATTCGGGCGCCACCTGGGGGATACCCAGGAATTAAATTCGGATAGTAACTAATGTGGTAGAACAAAAGCCGAGGGTGATAAAACCACCTAGGCTTGTATACCCATGGGGCGACGCTCAACCGCGTGGCACCATGTCAAAATAAGAATGATAACTAATGAATTTATCTCAAGCTCATCTGCATCCGGGTTAAATATCAAAGATAAGAGGTTACATTGACTGTGATGAAACTAGGTTATATTTTCAGCACATGCTTCCAACACAGCAAGGTCGGGAAAAATCGAGAAAAACAAACGGGAAAACGGGCTTTCTATTGCACAGCCCTGTTGACAAAAATACATCTATCTATACTTATAATAAATCTGTAGCAGGTCCGATTCTGTACATTGAAAATATTTTGAAAAGAACTATACTAGAAAGAATGAAAGAAAGAAAGAAAGAAAGAAAGAAAGAAAGAAAGAAAAGACGTTTATTAAACACACACATAAAAAAAATACAAAATAACACCCACAAAAATAAAACACAAAACATACATAACAATATAGTAGCAGTAGGTAAAGTAGGGACGCTGCGCACTGCCATGACTCATCATTTTTGTAATGCGAGCGCGTGGCGCGCACGGGTAGATCAGTGTCGACCTTAGAGTATACATTTATAAATGTATACTCTAAGGTGTCGACCGATCCACGTCGATGCACGCACGCGCCGCTAGTCACAGATCAAGCCACCGCGGGCGCAGGCAGAGCGCCGACACAGCGCACCCATAGTGCCTACCTATACCTAGATGAGCCAACGACCCGTGTATTGGCCAAGATACACGAATTCGAAGTGGTGCCCGGGGAGAACATTCCCAAGCTCACGGAATCGCTGGCCCACCCACAACAATACTTGCACGTTGCACCTGCATCTCCCACCCCCGCCACCAGCCCTAACAGCGAAACAGCGGCGCCGCCGGTCCCACCAGCAAGTCTAATGGCCATTCCATAGAGGTAAGTGACATTTCCATTAAGTTTTATTTTTCCGTTTATACGGTCAGTAGTAGGTTTTACTTAAGTGCAAATTTTATTTTAGGCCACAAACCGCCGAGTGCCCAGCGACGCGGCTCCACGCAGGCAGCATGAACAAGGAAGGGAAATGCCAATGCCGAGAAGTTAGCAACCGTGCGGCCCCCGCGACGTCACACATAATTTTATAAGAACCTTAGCAAGTATTTAAAACAACTTTCCCTACATTTACATCAATAGATATGCGTATGTCGGTGTGGAGTGTGTGTTTAAAAGGCCACAGTTCAGCTAAATGCTACAGATTTGGTACAATCGGCAGCGCTGGTTTTCAACCGTAGCCCAGCCCTGCCAGGTAACTTGCTGTAACTACATTGATCAACTATATCACTCACGTAGGCATTATGCACACAAGAAGCACAAGCGTGCATAACATCGAAACTACTTCATGGATTCAAACGCATTTTGTGTGCAACGATGACCGACCCAGCAACAGCTACCTAAGATAGATCCATAAAAAAAATTGTTTGACAGATAGAAACAATGACTACAGTGGTATACATATTTCTTGACTACTTTGGTAATTAAAAATAATAGGTAGTGTATGAGCATTGTGGGTTTTTGACACGTCCATATGAATTCACCCCGCCCAATGGTAAGCTTATGGCAAAGTCTCAGACAAGAGGGTCAACATTGCAGACACCATTAATGTTATAACGGTGGCCCTCAGCTTGACGGCGTCATCAGATGCGTTTTCATCATATAGACATACTTATATACGAATATCTTAATACTCCAGTTCTATCCGACACCAGGCAGGTAGTGAGTATACTTATTTGCCACAATAGTAGTATTTGGGTAGATAGGTTTTTAACCATCCATTTGCATCCACTTAACAAGGACTGCACAAAGATTGAAGCCCACGCCTGGCCGACATGTGTGACAAGAGCTTCTTTTGTTCTTTCGGCTTTTGGTTTCTACTCTCTCTTTAAGTCGGAAAAAAAATGTGTAACATTAATAGAAATGGTTTGTTGTTGAAAAAAAAAGGGATTTTGTCTCAAATTTCAAATTAATATTTTGTGTTTCATTGGTCAACAACGCAATAGGCGTGGCGAGGTGTGCTTGCGGCTGGCAAACGAATACTTTTGGAAAGTACTACCACCATAGCAACAAACGTGTTACCATATATAATACTGATATTTTACGAACCTATTAATTTACAAACAGGAATAAATTTCACAAACCTTCTAAGTAGGTATAGGTATATTATGAAAGACAAACTAGGATCGCCATCGCCAGATCATTATTGTTGAAATGTGTTAAATGTGTAGAGGCTTCTCCTACCATCCTCGGTATGAGAGGCTACCGTGTCGCCTCCCCAGCTATACCTTTGATAGATCTTAGACAGATTTGATGCAATGATTCAAAGCACACAAAAAGGTAAGGTAAGTATTTCAAAATGCAGGCTGAATGGCATGAGTTTACTTAATAGGGCGAGGCTTATGTCCAGCAGTGGATTGCAATAGGCTAATTAATTGATTGATAGATACCTAAACACAGAACAAAGTCCAGAAGGAGTATTTTTTTAACGGAAATAGGCGATGATACTCACCAAGACGCTAACGAAGAATAAATTGATGTCATCGGCTGTCAGGACCAACAAAGGATCCTATAACAATTATAAATATTTCAACCAAATGCCAAAAGGTTAGACACACGGAGACGAAAATGCAAAGATTCGAATAAAACTCACCAAAAATCAAAAATATTACGTCGAGACGCTCACCATTGCCGTCATCACTCCACCGAGCAAAAACGGGAGCGGAAAATCACTAAAAATTCATTTAAAAATCAAAATTTAACAGACGGCACGCCGCACAGTGGGACGAAAGTACGATTTGAGTGACTTAGGACCAAATGTTTTTTATTTACTTTTTTCTTTGTGCCGATGGATAGAGCTCGTTGAGCCCAATAATAATTTCTACTGACGTTTTTCTCTAAACTTTATACTTTGGGCAGAATAATACTTTTTATTTTTTTTTGTATGGAGCGAATCAAAATAAACTTATATTTCTGGTAAGTCTCTTTTGATCCCGCTTTGAAACTACATTTTTCTTATACCTTGTCTAGTCTAATGTCATATGATACTATAAACATGTACCTAAAGTTGCAATTCTGCGAAATAAATGGATCGGTAAAAATGAAAAATCACATAGAATAAAGAGTTTTAGTTTTGTTTTTGAAAGTTCTTTTAAGTTGAATTTAATATGAAATAGTAAGTTAAACCACGTTATAATACACATAATTACTTAACAAGTAACAACAAAACAGTTAAAGGTCCCTATTTCGCTATTACTTAAAAATATAGGTAAGTAATTCTATTTATTTTCGTAATGACTGTAATTAGTTTATCCTTTTTACTTGTTAAAATTACAGCGCTCTCACCTTTACCTATTACTATAATGTTAAATCGGATAATTAGTTAATGAGGGTAGTAAAAAAATAATTTATATTTATTGTATGTTATCTAGTATTCGTTTAATTACATTACTACTAACATCTCGTGATTTTGATCGTCCCTATATTTCATATAATGGAGAGTTTAGTTAACAATTTAGATTTATTTATGATTTTAAGAGATCATCTGAATTCATTGCCGGGTAGTAAAAAAAAATCCAATTCCTACTACATAAAATAGATGTGACCGAAGAGAACAGTGCTCAACTCCAAAAATTCTGTACGTGATTTTGTTCAAATATAAGTTGCAGTTCAAGTATAAGCAAGGTGGGAACGAAGTAGTCGTACATTAGCACAATTCATAAGAAAAAATGGTGATTGGTTACACCGTGCTATAAACTGGCCCGAAGGAGTAATACCTGTGAATGTGGAACAAGAGCTCGAAATTTGTAATACTGAAGATGTTGAAAATCTTCTACCACCATCAACAAGAAAAGCTTCGACATCTACATTTACACCTAGAAAACCTTTTGAAGAATTGGGTTCCAGACAAAAACGAAGACGCGTAGAGGAAATCAATAAATCGCTTTCGTTGTCCCCGGATGAACTAAAAGCTTCTATGATTGGAAATTTAAGAAAAATAATAGATCAGTTGCTCAATAACCTAGAAGATGTTGAAAAATTTAAACAGTGTTTAAGCAAAACTAAAGCTAAAAGTACGTATTCACCCGATAAAGCTTTGTCTTTAATAATTTCACTTAAAGTAAGTAAGTGGCAATATGTAAGCATAAGAGAAGCAGCAAGTGAAAACGGATCTGACTTATACCCTTCTTATTATAAAATAAAACAAGCAAAAATATTACTCCTTCGGGCCAGTTTATAGCACGGTGTAACCAATCACCATTTTTTCTTATGAATTGTGCTAATGTACGACTACTTCGTTCCCACCTTGCTTATACTTGAACTGCAACTTATATTTGAACAAAATCACGTACAGAATTTTTGGAGTTGAGCACTGTTCTCTTCGGTCACATCTATTTTATGTAGTAGGAATTGGAAATTTTTTTACTACCCGGCAATGAATTCAGATGATCTCTTAAAATCATAAATAAATCTAAATTGTTAACTAAACTCTCCATTATATGAAATATAGGGACGATCAAAATCACGAGATGTTAGTAGTAATGTAATTAAACGAATACTAGATAACATACAATAAATATAAATTATTTTTTTACTACCCTCATTAACTAATTATCCGATTTAACATTATAGTAATAGGTAAAGGTGAGAGCGCTGTAATTTTAACAAGTAAAAAGGATAAACTAATTACAGTCATTACGAAAATAAATAGAATTACTTACCTATATTTTTAAGTAATAGCGAAATAGGGACCTTTAACTGTTTTGTTGTTACTTGTTAAGTAATTATGTGTATTATAACGTGGTTTAACTTACTATTTCATATTAAATTCAACTTAAAAGAACTTTCAAAAACAAAACTAAAACTCTTTATTCTATGTGATTTTTCATTTTTACCGATCCATTTATTTCGCAGAATTGCAACTTTAGGTACATGTTTATAGTATCATATGACATTAGACTAGACAAGGTATAAGAAAAATGTAGTTTCAAAGCGGGATCAAAAGAGACTTACCAGAAATTTAAGTTTATTTGATTCGCTCCATACAAAAAAAAATAAAAAGTATTATTCTGCCCAAAGTATAAAGTTTAGAGAAAAACGTCAGTAGAAATTATTATTGGGCTCAACGAGCTCTATCCATCGGCACAAAGAAAAAAGTAAATAAAAAACATTGGGTCCTAAGTCACTCAAATCGTACTTTCGTCCCACTGTGCGCCGGCCGTGTCTCCGTCAGGATCAGAAAAGCCAAGATGACTAGCTCGCTGCTGCCAACCGCCAAACCAAAATTTGCCAACATCATGGAAACTAAAAGATTCGTTCAAAAACCCACCATTCCAAAAATTAGAGGGAAAATATCTACAACTGACGTATATTATGTCAAAATCTGAAACGTTAAAAATGTCTAAAAGAAAAATTACTACAAAAACAAACCGCGGATGCAGTTTCAAACGATGAGAACATGTAATGATATTAATACATTACATTACACCCCCTCCAAATAAAAAAGAAGCGAAGCCTTCTTTTTCAAAAGGCAAATTACAAACTTGTTAACAACACGAAAACGTGAAGCTTGGTGTCGGAGAAAAAGAAAAAGTCCTGCAGCGAAGTGCGGTTGGAAAAGATTTTCACCGACTCGACCAAATGTAAAGGCTCTACCTTCCTCCATAACAAACCCAAGAGCAAGAATATCCCTTGAAGAACAGAAAAGTTAAAAAGCTAATTAACAATTGTCAAAAACAAGAAAAATGAAGCTTAATGACGGAAAAAGGAAAAATCCTGCAGTGAAGTGCAGTTGGAAAAAAATTTTTACCGACTTGACTAAATGCAAGGGCTCAACCCTCCTCTATAACAAGCTCAAAAGAAAGACAAGGATAAAAGAAAAATCCAATTACCCAAAAGAGCGAGAGTGGAGCATACAAATCACCAACTCTATCGCACCACCTATTAACAATCTAATCGAAAAAATCGGAAAAGGGTACTGCTACCATTCCATCAAAAAGAAATCTGGAAGTCAAAGTACGGATAGATACGAAGAGCTCCGACTCCTGAAAACAACAAAGATAACAAAAGAGAAGAAAACAACAACCACTCACCAAAAATCCTGAAGTCAAAGTACGGATGGATACAAAGATCTCCGACTCATTAAATTAAAACAACAAAGATTCATGTTAACGGTGAGGTAAAAACAGAACAAAACAAGTTGCAAATAATCTTGAAGATAAAGTGCGGATAGACACAATGGTCTCCGACTCAAAATTACTACAAAGATCCAAGCTTACTATAAAGTTTCCAAGTTCGGTTAGGACGACAATTCGCCGAATGAAAACAAAAATTTGTAATTTGTGATCGGCCCTATGTCACCGACACAAACTTCAAGTCCAAAATAGCGTTAACAATGCGAACACTAGCAAAAGAAAGGTGTACGTGACCGGCACAACTCCACCGACTTTCCGAACACGATACAACAATTCAAAAAAGAGAGGAACTGTGTTACCAATAATGAACAACAGCCCAACTAAATGAACTGGGTAAGTGACCGACACAACAGCATCGACTTTTAGAGCTCTTAACAACAGTTCGAAACAAAAAAAAACGGTACAATACCGAGTCTAAAGTTGAAGCACACCTATGGGCAACAACAAAATCCAAGAGGAGAGTCCAATACAATATACGACTTCCAAGAAAAAATAAGAATCCTTCTCAACAAGGGAGAACGATCTATTCAAAACAAAAGGAGAGCAAAAGCTCATCCAAATGAATAACCATTTTTATAAAAAATATTCCAGGTGTGAAGAGTCATGTCCGAGAGTATTATCTAAACATACAAGTCCGAACACTAAAAACAAAACAACACTAAAGAACAAACCATTCAAACAAGAAACAAATACTGTATAAAATACAGACCAAGTATAATATAATTTATACAAATATGATCGTTTGGTAAAGTATAAACGAGAATGAATTCAAAGCGTCAAACCATTAAGGGGAATTTGGACACCTTAAACTCAAGATTTGAAAGTCTTCATGGGATTTTCCTAACATACAACAAACACGGGGCAAGCCTTTCATACATCATCTCATTAATCACCATCCAATCCCCTTCCCTAAAGAAAATCGAACTCGAGAAAAAGTGTAAATGCAGAAATCGCAAGGTTAAAATTTTTAAAAAGCTAAGACGGAAATCCTAACTAATATTTAATAATGTCTTTAACATGATATTTAGCCGAAGTATTTTACCTATTTCTTTCAATATATAGACATTATCAGAAATTTTATCTATTATTTCGCATTTAACGAATTTAGGAGCAAATTTAGCCGAAAAATAAGCCGGAGCGTTGGATTGAACAAAACTTCTTCTCCAAACAACATCACCTATACCAAACGGAATGGCTTTCCTACCTATATTGTAGCTACGCGCATTACGCTTATAAGCTTTAACTAAGTGTGATTGAACCCTAACAAAAATTTCACTTAAAGATTTAAGCGCAGTAGCAAAACTATTTCTATTTCCAAGTTCCAATTGATCCAAATTTTAAATGGAATCACTAATATGATGTGGCGAAGCATCAATAACTAACTATCTACCAAACATAAGAAAATTAGGAGTGAAATCAGTAGAAAGATTTACACTACTATTTAAGGCAAGTGGCATATGAGGCAAAAGTTTAGACCAAGTACGTTGATCGTTATTAACATAGCAAGATATGCAAGTTTCGATGGTTTTATTATATCTTTCAACAGGATTATTCTGAGGAGCGTACAAAGTGTTATAAAATATTTTAGTAATATTATAGCTCTTCATGAAATCGACGAAGTGTCTAGAGGCAAATTGAGTACCATTGTCACAAACTAAAATTTTAGGACAACCAAATTCAAGAAATATTTTTTTTTCAAAAAGTTTACAAATAGTTAAGATAATGGCTTTAACCATGGGAAAAACCCAGCAATATTTAGTGAATACGTCAACAACTGAAAGAATGTATTTATGACCCGAATAACTTTTAGGTAAAATTCCAATAATATCAACAAAAAGCATGGTCATGGGGAAATCTACTTTTTTAGGGTTTACCATTAATCCAAAAGGGGGAGAAGTACTATGCTTATAAGCTTTACATGTGTCACAGTTTTTAATATAAGAATAAACATCATTAAACATTCCTTTCCAAAAGTAATGTTGTTTAATTTTTACCAAGAGTTTTATGAACACCAAGATGACCAGAATTAATTTCATCATGGTTCAAACGAATAGTATCCAGAATATGTTCTTTAGGGATAACTAAATCTAAAATCTAAATCTCTAAATCTTCCAATTTAACCTACTATTAGGATTGAATTTACTTTTACAAAACCTATACAAAGTATTATCTTCTATATAATACTTTGTATAGGTTTTGGCTTTGTATAGGTATCGACTGCCTCTGTGGCGTAGCGGTAGTGAACGCGGCTGCTACGCAGGAGGCGCGGGTTCGATCCCCGCTCAGTGCCAATATTTGTATGCATGAATATAAATATTTGCATTGGTCTGGGTGTTTCTATGTATGATATGTATGTATTTACAAAAAAAAAAAAAAAAAAGTATCTAAGTATGTATATCCGCATTCTAGATTCCATAACACAAGCTAATTAAGCTTACCATGGGTCTAGAAAGCGTTGTGTAGAATGTTGTGGAATATTTATTATTTATTTATTTATTATTCTAAATTTTTTATATCTAGAGGGAAATTTTTGACATTGAATAAATATCTTTTTATACCAAGGGTCATTAATATCATCATCAGGATGAACAAAATTTACGGGGGAAACAAAATTTTCAGAAATTTTAATTCTAGATAAAGCATCAGGAACTACATGTTGAGAACCTTTTTTGTGAATAATATTAAAAGTGAATTGTGAGATTCTAGCGGCCCAACGAGCCAAACGTCCACTAGGATTAGTCAAACTCAAAAGCCATTTCAAGCTAACATGGTCAGTTATTACTGTAAATTCCATACCTTCAACATAAGGTCTAAAATGTTCCATTGATTCTAAAATAGCAAGAAGTTCACGTTCTGTAGTACTATAATTACGTTGACATTTATTAAGAGATTTAGAATAAAAAGCAATAGGATGTTGATCACCATTATCATCCTCTTGACTAAGAACACTACCAATTCCTACTGCACTAGCACCGCAGTGTAAAAAAAGAAGGATTTTTCGAAATTTGGACACTGTAAAACAGGAGATGAAATTAACGCAAGTTTCAAATTAAGTATTAAAGGCAATTTCGGCATCATCATTCCAATCTAAAGGTTTTTCAGAATTCTTACTACCACCAGTTAATTTAGTTAAAGGGGAAGCTATATTTGCAAATTCTTTAATGAAACGACGATAATATGAACACAAACCAAGGAAACTTCTCAATTCTTTAACAGTTTCCGGTCGAGGGAAATTCTCTATAGTATCTAATTTGGAAGGATAATTTGTCAACAAGGTAACCAAGATAACGGAGTCTATCTTTGCAAAAGTTACATTTCTTTAAATTAACAGTTAAGCCAGTGTTTAAGTATTTTATGAATTTTGTATAACTATTCTAAATGAGTCTCAAAATCGTTATTTACCAAACATAAATCGTCTAAGTAACAAAATAACACATTATCGAATTCAGGGCCGAAAAGTTTGTCAACTAGGCGCTGTAATTCAGCCGGCGCGTTGGTAAGACCAAATGGCATCCGAAGAAATTCGAACAATCCTTTACCGGGGATAACAAAAGATTCGTTCAAAAACTACCATTCCAAAAATTAGAGGGAAAATATCTACAACTGACGTATACTATGTCAAAAGTGTCTAAGTCCAGAGAGAGATCAGGGTGAAGAAAGCCCTCTTTAAAAAGTGGCAAGCGTCCAAATCTTCTGACGACCGCGATGCGTACAAAGATGCAAAACGCGCCACCAGGAGAGCCGTAGCCAGGGCCAAACGAGACCACTTGCAACCTCTATATACCAAGTTGGAATCGTCTGAGGGGCAAAAGCTCATATATAAGTTGGCGCGTTCCAGGGCCAAAGCGGCACAGGGTCTATCCAAGTGCCGCTGCATTAAAGACCCTGGGGGCAATTTGTTGTACGAGAAAGTCGCGGTGAAGGAGAGATGGCGCTCATACTTCCACGAGCTGCTGAATAAGCAGCATAAAGAGGTGCAGCCACCAGACCTCCCTCCGAATCAAGGACTAGTGCCACCGATAACGCCTGCGGAAGTCCAGACTGCCATTCGCCGCATGAAGAACCGGAAAGCTGTCGGACCCGACGAAGTCCCCATCGAGGCTTGGAAGGCAATGGGCGCCCGTGGCTATTCTAGCAAATCTTTATAACCGCGTACTCCTCACCGGTGAGATCCCGAGCCAGTGGAGGCTGAGCATCATCACGCCAGTCTTCAAAGGCAAGGGATCGGTGCAGGAGTGTGGTAGTTACCGCGGTATAAAGATAATGTCCCACACCATGAAGCTCTATGAGCGGATAATCGACTCCCGGATCCGACAGGAAAGTACACTCTCGGAGTGCCAGTACGGGTTCCGTCCCGGGCACGGGACCATGGACCCAGTGTTCGCCCTAAGGGTTGTGGCGGGGAAATACAGGGCGAAGAACACGCCCCTGCACTGCCTATTCTTAGACATGCAGAAGGCCTTCGACTGTGTTCCTCGCGAGGTGATCTGGTGGGCACTGCGGGCCAAGGGTGTCCCAGAGACTTACATTGACACCATCCGAGACATGTACTACGATTCCGGTTCCGTGGTTCGGACTGCTGTTGGCGACTCGAAAGCCTTCCCCATCACCGTCGGGGTACACCAAGGATCCGTCCTTAGTCCTTACCTGTTCAGCGTGGTATTAGATGTTTTGTCGGACAGCATTAGAAACTCACATGAGCAGCCTCCGTGGTTGCTCATGTATGCTGATGATATTGCGCTCATGGACGCGGACAGGAGCAGATTGGTGCGACGCGTGAAAGGATGGAAAGAAGCGCTTGAGAACGGCGGTCTGAAGCTAAATGTAGCGAAGACAGAATACTTAGCGTTAAACTCCACAGATCCCACACCCGTCCGCATAGGCGATGATTTGGTCGAGCGCACGGACCAGGTTAAGTACCTGGGATCTGTACTTCATGTGACCGGTGAGATCGACCGCGACGTCAAGGCACGCATTGCTGCCGCGTGGGCCAAGTGGCGAGAAATGACTGGCGTGACCTGTGATCCTAAAATGCCAGTCAGGTTGAAGGGGCAGGTCTATAAGACGATCATTAGGCCTGTTCTCTTGTATGGTTGTGAGGCGTGGCCGCTGCTCGAGCGACACAAGCAAGAGCTGCGTGTCACGGAGATGAAAATGTTGCGGTGGATGTGCGGCGTTACGCGTAAAGATCGCGTACGGAACTCTCGCATCCGCGGCAGCCTCCATGTCCGTGACATTGCGGATAAAATGCAGGAGAGCCGCCTTCGCTGGTGCGGCCACGTCTTGCGGCAACCGCCAGGCTACGTGGGGAACAAATGCCTGGCAATGGTACCCCCGCCGGGTCCAGGTAAAAGGGGTAGGCCAAAGAAGTCCTGGCTTGACGTCGTGGAGGGTGATATGCGTGCAAATGGTCTCACTACCATGGACGCCCAAGACCGTGCGAAGTGGAGAAGGAAGAGCCGGAAGGCGGACCCTGAGCTCCGAGGTCATCTTGGCCACGGATGCAATCAGGAGAATACGTCTATATGCAGATGATGATGATGATGATGACGTATACTATGTCAAAATCTGAAACGTCAAAATAATGTCAAAAAGAAAAATTACTACAAAAACAAACCGCGGATGCAGTTTCAAACGATGAGAACATGTATTGTAATGATATTAATACATTACATCATGTATGAAAACAATTATGAAACTGGCAGAAGCACATGTATGCCAGTATCATAGCAAGTGGAAACATGTGATTTCTGCCTGTGGAAAAAGACATGGTCATAGTCATGTATGTAAAAATTCTACAATTTTGTAATGAAAACTGAGTTGGGAAATCCAAAAACCGAAAAAATCGGTAGCTTAGTGGTTCAGGAGTTGGTTTTACGATCGAGAGGTCCCGGGTTCAAATCCTGGCCATTACACTGCCGACGCGAACCCACTCCTAGCACAAGCAATTTAGCTTAGTTGGAGGGGTGAACGTGAATATTAGTAATTTCGGTTGCTAATATAGTACAGTCGAAAAAATTGAGGTTACCTGGAAGTTTCGAAAATTGGCAATTTTATAGATTTTGATATGCTCTTTCCAAATTTCAACTTTACCACCTCGTATGTTTGCTGCTCGCGCCGCCATATTGAAAAAATGGCGCCCAAAAGCAGTTTTTTGATAATTACTCCTTTCCGACGCATTTTACAGGAAAAACATATGTATACAAAATAAAAGTAGCGGAAATTTCCTACAATTAGTCATAACTTTTTTTTTCCCTAAAAATACCAAATGACTGTGCCAATACGCTTTTATAAAAAAAAATAGAAAAAAATAGATTTAAAAAAATATATAAAAATAGAAAAAAAATAGAAGAAATAAAAAAAAAATAGAGAAATATAAAAAATTAAAAAAATCGCCTTTGTACAGAAATATCCTTTTGTATTTTGTTAATAATTATAATGTTTGTGTGTACAATAAAGAATATGACAAGAAATAAAAAAGAAAATAGAGAAATATAAAAAATTAAAAAAAATGTAAAAAACTAAAAAATAGAAAGAAACAGAAAAAAGAAATTGGAAAACAGGACAAAAATAGACAAAAATAGAAAAAAAACAATAGCAAAAAATGAAAAATAGAAAAAAAAAATAGAAAATAAATAGAACTTACAGGGGTAGCTGTATGCGCGGGTGGTGGAGGCGGGTACGAAGGCTGGGCCAGCTGAGTTAGCAGGGCGGAGTTGTTGGCGTACAGCGGCGCGCGCGGCGGAGGCAGCCAGTTGGCGCCCCGCCCGCACGCGCCCCCCGCCGCCACGGGGCCCACGCCACCCACGCCGCCCACGGCGCCCACGCCGGCCACGGGGCCCACGGGCGCGGGCGCCACGCCGGGCCGCGGGAACGTGGCGGCGCCGGGTCGCGCGGGGACCACTGTGCCGCGACCTTGGCTGTGCACGAAAGAGAAATATAATTATACCTCGGGACATATATCTTGTACCTAAAATGTGCTCTATACTAATGGGTGTATTTGGAGAATAGCACGGGGTGCTACTGCGGTGGGTAAACTCAAATAACAAGCATAGATTATTACAAAACAACGCCTCGTTCGCTAAAACAAAACAATGCGCCAAAGTCTCGTTCGTCTTGCGATTTAGGTCCAAGATACGTGTCGCGAGTTATACACCAGTTATTAAATAGATAAATCTAGTTTTTTTTTTGTTAACTAGCCTTCCACCCGCGTGGATTTCTTGTCTCCGATTCTGCATAACCAATTGCAAGCAAAGAAACGTAAGATTTTAAGTTTGACCAAGACCTTTCGAACAAAAACAACCGCATCAAAATCCGTTCAGAAGTTTTTGTGTCCATCGCGAACAAACATTTCCAATGCACAATTTATATAATAGTTATACATCGGTTTGTCTTTCGACAGTTATCATTTACCCAACACAGGCCAACACTTTTCAGCAGTGGCCCACTTCACACCCCATCTGAAGACCCGAGACGACATGCGGTTCATTTCAGTCGGTTCACGTCCGAAATACGGGTATCCGAGAAGATTTTCGCACGAAAAAAAAAAGAGTTTTATGTACCACCTTTCGCCAATCATGTTTTTTCCATTATAAATAATAACTATGCTTTTTATAGATGTTACTTTCCAATGAAGAACGATCCTATCTCTTAGTCGCTATGGTACAACAGGCACAGGCACAAGTAGGATGATCTTGGTCACGCTCTTACTTCAACGAATGCTCCTCTAGGCTTTATAATAATGTACTTACCCATAGACATCGGTCTGTATGTCCGGCACGGGCGGCGGGGCGGGACTTGGCGGACGCTCCTTTAGACTGTAGCCTCGAAGTAGTACCAAATGACGTGGGTCCTGAAAGAAAAAGCTACTTAAAGTAATGCCTTTTTTGTGCAGATATTTTGGTCCATATTGACTCACATAAAAATCTTATTCATATTTTTAGTTCGGCTACTGATGTGTGTTTATTATTGTCTCCTATTTCTTCATGCATTATCTTAATCAAAGATACTTAACGCAAAGTGTATGGCGGCGTAAGTCCGGGTACGTGGTGTCCACTAAGGAAGAACGAAACACTTATGCTGGTAACGTAATCCAGAATAATTTGATGCGGCCCAGAAAAAAGTCACCGAACCGCTTGGTTCTATCGCTAGCTGAAGATATTATCTGAAAACGTATATATCTTCCGTATTCAGCATCCTAACCCCTCCATCGCTGCTGCTCCTTACCTTGGCGTAGTTCCTCTGCTGCGCTTGGTGCAGTTCGCCGCCGCCGGACTCGTACAGCGCGTGCAGCGACGGCAGGCGCCGCGCAGACGCCAGCGACAGTTGCACCCCGCGCTCTGCCAACATGCGGGCCGCTTGCTCCACTGTCGCTGGGGCACCTACGATGTAGCAAGGGTTATCAGGTGCGCGAAAGGAATACCTTCATCTCTAGAGTTTTGCCGCCAAAACGAGAATGAACGGTCGCGGTGTTATTTTATTTTCCAAAATTAGTGTGAGTTCGAGTTTTTATGTGTAAAAATGGCGGATTTTTAGACATAACGTCTTGGAAAACGCGCACAAGAGTAGGAAAGTGAAATATTACAGTGAATTGTGACTTCTCATGTTGGTTTCAAATCTCCGTAGAAGCCTTTAGTAAAGTTTCCACCGCTTTACTGAGGCAGCCATCGTCATCATTTCTTTCTTTCTTTCATCATCATCATCATCATCATCATTCATCCATCCATCCATCCATCCATCCATCCATCCATCCACCCATCCACCCATCCACCCATCCAAATAAGATTATTATAAACTACTTGATAATGGCTAAATGCTAAGCAAGAAGTACTATTAAACTATTACTAACTTTCAGTCTTATTTCGGGGTGTTGCCCATCGTACGAATGCCCTAAGTATTAGCCAGCTAGTTTACTAGGTAAATGCTGTAAATAAAGGTTACGGCTGAATATCATTCAGGCCATTCATTAAACGGCGCCGTTTAGTTTACAGGCTAGGCAGTTAATTGAAAGGCTGGTTAAGCTAGTTGTCTGTGACACCTATACAATAAAGGGTCAAAGGCTATTCTATAATATTAATCAGTTTCCTGTATAGTATTGGTACATACCTGGAGGTACTAATCCACCACCATACGCAGTATATGGTGGTGAACAACATATTAACAGCACATGTTGCGGTATGTCAGACCGGCCGATGTCGTCAAAGCATGCTAGAGCCATTGCGAGAGCTTCCGCGACACATGCCCGGGTCTCTGCATGCCCACCTATATACCTGAAATCAATCAATGACTTATCATTATTTTCTCATTATTATACCATTTATTTATTTTAGACATATTTTGGACCTAAAATGTGGCCTATACGCGTAGTATACGTTTCCAGCGTATCTTTTGAGGATAGCACGGGGTGGTACTGCGGTGGACGAGCTCAAATTCACTAATCATTGATTATTACAAAATATTTCACGAGCGGTAGGGCCTCATTTTTCTCGCGATTTAGATCAGAGATACATGTCCCATGGTATACCTACTACTGTCAGTGGGGACGCCGTTGACCGGATGGGTAATTCCTGTAATCAGTCCTTCTGTGTGAGCCATTTTACCCCTATAATGACTGTCATACATGTTCGTATTGCAAACAGGATCGACGGCATAACGTGCCATATTCCCGGGGATCGAACCCGCACCTCCTGCGTGGCGGCTAGGTCCACTACGCCACAAAGGCTGTAATTATTATCCTCAAAATGATATACTTCAATCAGTAAAGAACTCACTGTAGTCTATCAACAGCTTCCATGACTGCTTTGGGGCAGGTGTATGGTCCAGTTGCAGTACATGGCACTCCAGGAATACAATCGCTAGCTTTGTATGTCACTATGCCATATATGGACCCATTGCCGCCACCCTCTTCTAATGCTCCACCATGGAAGTATCTAGAGGATAAAAAACAGAAAAAAATTAATACTCAACATTTTTAATATTCACTACATTTCATACTTCCATACTAATATCAGAAATGCGAAAGTAAGGTCTGTGTTGTATTTCTACGGTTGTAAGCTCGAGTTTCTTGTTATAAACAATAACTTTTATCACTTAAACCAGTGAATGTTACTACAGTATGCTGATTGGTACAATCATGAATACATTTGCTAATCCTAAATTGCTATCCTTGCAACTGGGGACCAAAAACCCATCAATATCACATACCTAGTGATTAGGCAAGGCCCAGACTGGAGCCACCAAGGAAAGCGTAAGGTTGCGATCATAAACAGACTTGGCTTGAAGGTCTAGGATAGACTTGATAAAATGCAAAGTTCTAGACTGCCTACTGTGGATGCTATCTTTTCTAAGGTAGTAATAGGCCTGTGCCTATTATCGCAACGATATACAGATGTGGGATAAAAATGTATCATAATGAATATCAGTAGACAGCAATATTCAACACAATGCAAACATGTATGTGTGAATAATCCTAGGGGGAATAATTCTAAAATCAATGACATAATCTCAAAAATGCAAAAATAAACTTAAAAAAACTGCTTCTTTGGCCCATAATGAATATGTGAGATGTTTCGCTGATAGCATCATTTTCTCTCTCTTTCTAACATGTAAAGCATGTAATGTAAAGGTATTGTTAGTTGCCAAACTTCTCTTTCACTCCTAAGCCCATTCTAGGGAGCAGGTAAAGACATTATGTTTACAGGTAATAGAAAAAAATGGGGTCTTTGAGGAAGACATAATTAAGAATGGAGCACTATTCTTGATGTGCCAGGGATAAAGCTGTCAAATATATGTAGTGGTTTCACAAACAAGCATGCCTATAGCGTGATAGTAATTTGTCTACCAACTACCACAAACACTGCTATATAATTTTATACTCATAGGTAATTATCATCTCGTTTATATCGATTCTAATTATTACTATTCAAGTAGTAGTAACATGGTAACATAACAATAGGTTATTGTCTTGCTCGACAAAGAATACTTACTCTAAAGTGGGTATTATGTAGTTTGTTTTGAGTTCGCCTATGTATGCTCCATTAAGTGCAGTCGTCTCAATCACGAATACCACTGCAGCTTGGACTGGTGAATCAGGTGCGTTGACCACCATTTTTGTTTTCTTATCTAATGCAAAATTTTAATGGATATTAACCATAAAATCATAACAAAAACATAAGTTCAAAGCAAACACACGCTGCCATTTCAATAAATCTCTGACTGACTCTGACATTAGTGACAATTGTTGACAATGACAATGCAATGACATTGACATTTTTAACAGTGTGACCGTTTCAAATAAAGCTATTTATGTATACTGTAATAGAGGACGTCCGCCTACATTGAGCAAGAGTCTTAACAAGACACATAGCATAGCGAACTTATAATAATTACATTTTCGTGGCACGAAAATTCGTGCGGACGGACATCCTTGGTACACTGCTGCGTCAGTAGGACACGCTTTATGCAGCGTTGCGCTATGAATTTTCACGAAATAAGACCATTGTGTGGTAAAATTACAGCTTTCAACGACTTAAATCGATATAATAGAGAGTAGAGAGGCATAATAAGTAACGGAGTGGAAAGTGCAAAGATTATAGTAATATGTAGGAGGGCAAGTGGCTGTAGGGCTCCGTCGCGGAATATCATATTCTCAAAAGACAATGATGAAAGCGTGCTCCCAGAATCCCCCTGAATCCCCCTGTCAAATAGTAGTCAAGTCGGTTAATGTCATTATGTCAGACAGATGTCAGCTGTTTCTGTTATTCTGTTTGTCTTTCATCCAGTGTCTCCAACTGCACCGTAATTACGGTAGATCTACCGTATTTCTTACAAATCTGTCACCTACTGTAGACATGTCATTACGGTACTAAAATCTACCGTAATTTCATCTGTCGAATTTTTCAATACATTTAAAAAAAAAATGTACTGTACATGTAATGGATTTACTTTTACACCACTGTCGCTTAGGCTTAAAAGACCAGTACCCGTGGCGGTTAAATTAATTTCAAAAAACTACAGTCGCTGATAGTAGTGATAGTTGATTTATGCATGCTACCAAATTACGAAGTTACTAAATATGACGGATAATGTAATATTTGCATGTTGTTTTAATACTGCCAAGTTACTGCATTCGGAGTTTAGGGACAAAGGCAGTCAAAAATGAATGTATCGATTTAAAAATAAATGATTAAAAACTAAATAATAGACTACTGCTGGTAGTATAATACCCTTCATTTTTCATTCTTTTTAAGATTTGCAAATGGATACCGCCTGCTATCTAGCTTGTTTGGGTCTTTACAGTTTACAGCCGCAGTCGGGTGTTTCGATTTTTAATCATTATATTTTATTTTATACTCTTAGTTATACTTCAATTTTTTTTTGTAATATCCTTCTAATTTCCTTAATTTTGTATCCCAACAACAACAACATTATATTTCAGCGCCAAAAATTTAACATTTTATGACATTCAGGAGATGAATACCTTTCTGTTGTACCTATGATTTTTCAAAACTAACTAACTATCTAACTATTTTCGAGTTTATTTGTAAAAATGGTCGTAATAAAACCACCGTATTTTTACCGTAATTAACATTTAGTGTCTGCCGTAATTTTCTAGAGTTTACCGTATTTTTAGGTTAGAAACACCGTAATTTTGATTGTGACAGTTGGAGACACTGCTTTCATCATAAAATAACCATAGATTGAGAATCACTTGTTATATCTTACCAATTTTATTTAAAAATAGCTGCGTTGTTATTGAATTGTATTGTAACATTTCTAAGCTTACCTACGTACTTCACATAGATGGCTATGGAGAAAAGCTTTCGTTCTTTAAGGATTCTAAACCGACGACTTTTGAGCAAACCTCTTGGTAATGGAGCCTATAGAAGTGTTACCGGCACTGCTGTTAAGGAAGAAATTAACTCGGAACTCTTGAGTAACTTCAATAGAGATATAAAAAATGGTAAGTGGCTTCACAGGCAGTAAAAATAACAGTTTGAGCTATTATTTGCTGTTTTTTTTTTAAAATCTATTTTATTCTAATTTCTATTTGCTTTTATCTTTATAGTAGCACTTGTAAAAATTATATCTTAGATGCCTCCCTTTACAGACAAAAAGGTACCTACAATAATCACTATATAGGTATTTTTTTTAAGATTATAAAGGTTTCTAAGAAAATGATAATTAGTTTACATAAAAATGATTATTTTTGCTCTTATAATAATTTATCCCATTACAATTAAACTTTGTTATGTAGATAGTACCTACCTATTAAAAAATAAAAACAAGCATGTGCCTTTTCCTTATTTCTTAGCTAGATGAGGAATATTTATTTTATATTATTACAAGGAAAATTATTACTAGCTCTTGCCTGCCACCCACATTACATACTGTCAATAATATTGTGCTTGAAGTTTCTGTGAGCCTGGTACTTCATGTAAAATGTGCCAGGTCCACAGAAATACTGGTTTTGTGACCACAACCCACAGAAACCTATTCATAAGTAGCTTAAGTGTTATTCCAGATTATAATTATTCTAACTCTGCTTAAGACACATACATACATCCATCCAAACTAAATTATATTATGATAAATATTTTATTCACAAAATTATCTTTCTTATCATTTATCAATGTAATAAAATGTCAATACAAAAGAAATTATTCATAAAAACGATAGGTTGATTATGCAAGTCATACTCATAATCATAATAAATAAATAAGTATTTTACTACCATTACCATTAAAGCAAATTATGTTTGCTCAAAAAGCCATTAATAGTGGTTTGAAATACATCACATTTGCTGGTAACCTATTTTATTGGTATAAGAGCGGGGGCACACGATGCGTTGCGTCGCCGCACCACAGAAATTTCGCCGCATTGGCGGGCAAACGAGCGGTGCGGCGCCGCAGCGTTGTTATCAAACAACTGAGCGGTGCCGCTCCGGCGTCGCAACGCATTCACCCCTCCCCGCCTCATCTTGGTCGTCGTTGCATGTCCGGTGCGGCGACGCAGCGACACCGCTCCGGCGCCGCACCGCCGCCGCAACGCATCGTGTGCCCCCGCTCTAAGACCCATCACGGGGAGTTGCTAGAAAGGCCATACGGCGGCCTCTCGTTCCGGCTGACACAGATTATCACCGGGCACGGGTGCTTCGGGCGGTATCTGCATAGGATCGGGAAAGAGCCTACGTCTGAGTGCCATCGCTGCGACGCGAGCAAGGACTCGGCGCTGCACACGCTCACCGAGTGTCCGGCGTGGGAGACGCTGGGACGGGAGCTCGTGGCGACCCTGGGAGTGAGAGTTCTCACGCTCGCAGCGATGGTTCGTTGCGCGGATACGTGGGCCGTCGCCGCCGCCTCCTTCTGCGAGCAAGTAATGCTCGTGAAGGAGGCGGCAGAACGAAGCGAAGGAGAATCGCCAACCGAGCGGCCCGTGTGGGTCGAAAGCAACTCGGGCGTCGGAGGTCGCCGTCCCCCATGAGCGTGTGCCTGGTTTACGATTCTCTCACCTCCGGCAACCGACGGCCTACAGACGGCGTGCGTTTTATTCGGTTCGAGTCCGACATAACCTCCTCCACCGGCCCCGGCAGGACGGGTATCCGTAGGGATTTTTCGCACGATAAAAAAAGGCAACCTATTCTATGCTAAAGGTGCCATAAAACCTGGGGAGAATCCATCAGGGTCCAAACATATTCGACTGAGTCTTGTATATACCTACTAGCTGTTGCCCGCAGCTCCGCCTGCGTGAATGTCGGTTATCGCGACAAACATATCCTATGTCATTTCTCAAGGTCTAATCTACCCCTATACCAAATTTCATCCAAATCGGTTCAGTGGTTCAGGCGTGAGAGTTACTTTCGCATTTATAATATTAGTATGGATATATTTAGAAAACTTTCGCCTTATGTCCTACCTGCTGCCTTGTGTATTTGAGTTGCTAATTGTTTAAAAATCCAAGCTAGAAAGCGAGACAATCTTGTAACCCGGGAGTCTTCTAATCTAGAGTGAATAGGTTGCTTCTAAACAGAAATGTTTACTCAACACAGCCTCTGTGGCGTGGTTAGGTTAGGTTAGTTTGCTACGCCATGCCTCAGAGAGCATGTTAAGCCGTTGGTCCTGGTTGTCGTTTCATACGAAAATCTATGGCAGTCTTTATGTAGATATAGGGCAAATGGGTGGAATTGCCCACTTAGAAAGGCTGTTCACTCGTCCGGCCACCGGCGCGGCGTCCCCATTGGCAGTAGGTAGTAGTAGATCGTGCTCAAACGGCCCTCATATGGCCATTATTTGCTATTGGATTGAAGAAGTAATTTCTATCTAAATTTAACATTTAGGTGGAGTGGTGCCTGTATTCCGTAGAACATTGCTATTCCCGACACGAGTGGCGCTACAGGATGAGTTTGGCATCTACACGTACGCAGGCCTGTACCAAGCCGCATCGGTGCTCAGCTCGGAAATATCTACACAGCTAGGTATGTATAATATTTTGTATTATTATTCTTGGTGGGCAGCAATCGGTCGGGGCGCAGAGAAACTGCCGAACTATTCTAGCATTATCGAGCAAGACCGCTTTCTGCACCTTAGCAGCCACCGACGTTCTAGTAATCCGGAACTTCCCAAGATAAACTGAGAGGCTCCCTGGGATCCAATCTATTTGGAATTCTTTCTGTGGACCGGACCGCATGTCGGTAATGTCGTGTGTCAGGTCGAGTTATTTGGTTCTCTGCTTCAGCGCGGACAATGTTTACGTCATAAGGGCTAGTGATATCCACAAGAATGCCCGTAACTCTGCCTGGTCCATCATCACGATATCAGGTCTATTCATAAAGTGATAACGGACCGATCCCAGACGCGTTTCGGAGTACGGAGTGCGTTTTACGAAGTGCGTTCTCACTGTGCGTTTCGGAGTACGGCAGACTCAATTTTGTGTTAGTTAAGAGTTGTGTTCTATATTTGACTAAGGATCTAACGTTTTAAATGCTTCTAGTTGGACAGACAGAGCGCACCATAGCGTATATGTGCAACAACGATGCTTCGCACGTCATAGTGCAGTGGGCGATATGGATGACAGGCAATATAGGTAAGCCATAGCTTGTTATACATATAGAAAATATATGTTTATAGTACTAAATTAGCTGACAATTGAATGTATTCCACAGCCGTACCCCTAACACCGCTACATCCACCAGAAATGCTAAAATACTTCCTGACGGACAGTCTTGCCAGCCTTGTGGTATGTACTCAAGAGTACGAAAAAGTCCTCCGTCCTATAACCCTGGAGATCAGCCAACCTTTGCTGATCACGGGCAGGGATAAGGAAATCACTGCGCAGTTGTACCAACCAAACACGACGTTCTTGAAACCTAAACTGGAAGATACCCTACCTGATGTTGGGAAGAGTAACGAGTGGTATGGAAATAGTGACGCACTTATCGTGTATACTAGTGGTGAGTAAGCAAGGACAGGTTTTATACTTTACTTTAGTCGTACTTTTCCGCAAACAAATGGATCGGCCGCATATCACTAGGGAAATACTGCTTTTTGCGCAGTTGCTCACCTTGTAAGAATGCCGGTAGGTAAACGTACGTGTGATTTACGGTTTATGATAGCGCTTATTGACTGAGTTTTCAACACGAGCAATATCTTGCGCGCAAGGCATCGCAAATTTCTGTCTGTGTTTTTTATGTACAGCCTGTCAATTGACAACACCCTGCTGCATGGTAAGAAGCTAGGGTGAAGTCCAGATTATAAGGACCACCATTTCAGATATTGAGAAACCCAGAAGTCCTATTAATTTTGTGTGCTATACATGTATACTTTGGCTCCCACCGAGTATCTAATACTCTTCGCAATGCGGGCAGTAAAGACATCTCCCTAGGTGTTACTATTCATCTATTGAAGGCATAAAAATACTTGAAAATCCTTGAATTTCAATCTTCATTACAAGGTACGACAAGCAAGCCCAAAGGCGTGGTGTGGACGCATAGCATGCTGCAGACGCAGATAGCGGCGCTGCACACGGCCTGGCAGTACTCCTGCCACGACGTCGTGCTGCACACACTGCCGCTGCACCATGTGCACGGACAGCTCAACTCTATGCTCGCGTCGTTGGCTGCAGGGGCCAGGTAACAATACCTTAGAATTAGAAAGAAATAATAAGATTTTAGGAATTTTGTGCTCGAGTAAAAAAAAAATTCGGTTGACTGATATGAATGCAATAATGATCGTGTCTTCTGTGTCTGTGTTCTTTTCTGTGTTTTTCTTTTATACTATCTAGGTCGCAGACAAGTACACGGCCCACCTAATGGAAAGAGGTTACCGTGGCCTATGGACGAGTGCAACACCAGCGAAGTCACACATGTGCTGACGACCCTGTAAGAACAGAAAGGTTCTGTGCCGTCAGCGGAGTATATAAGTAGGATAAGCCTTTGGTTTTCCCACTGACAGCATAAAAACTTTCCAGTGAGCTCTGGCTACCCTGCTCACCGCCGGGAACACAACACGAGGTTATTATAGCGGGGAGGTACTTCTCCGGTCGGACTGTTCGATTGGGACGGAAATATCGTCGTATCCTACCTCCTACTCGTCGTGTCCTACTTCCTTCTAGGTCACTATAAATGAGACAGCCCTGAATTCTTAGTACATAGGGGCGTACCGAGTTAAATGTATAACTCGGTACGCCCCGTCTGTCACCATTCCTCTTATCCTGCACGATTGTTCTGTGTAGACGGCTTCGTCGACAGACTGTATAAAAGAGTTCGTTAGACTATAGTATAGCTAAAATCTCGCTGCGGACTCGGTCATTAATCATTCGAGTGTTTCGCTCTCTTTTCCACTCACGGGCATTCATCAAATGGCTTTGGAGCATGGTCATGAAGTTATCCGCTTGCCGCCTTACCACTGTCAGTTCAATCCCATCGAGTTGGTGTGGGCTCAACTAAAAAAAGGAGTTGCAACGAAAAACAAAACCTTCAAGACAGCCGCTCGAGTCTGCAGTGAGATTTTAACTATACTATAGTGTGATATCGTTATGTCAGGCTGCGTATGCTGGGCACATTCGCGCCGCACACGGTGTGGGCGCGTCTCTTGGGCATGGGCGAGCGCGACGAGACCAAGGTGACGGTGTTCCACGGCGTGCCCGCCATGTTCGCGCGCCTGGCCGCGGCGCACGAGCGCATGTTCGCGGACGCGCGCACGCACGACTACGTGCGCGCTACGCTCGCCGCGCGCATGCGCCTCGTGTGCGCCGGCTCCGCCAGCCTGCCCGAGAAACTGTTCTTGAAGTGGGAGGAGGTATGTGTATTTCTTTACTTCACTATTTTTTATAAAATTAACTTAATACATAAGTGTGGTCCTTAAATACTGTAATCAATCATTGAATCCGCCTATCGCAGTCCATTGCCGGGCATACGCCTCACCCATTGCTTCCGATCCTTGCCAGTTCATCAGGCTGAGGTGCGTCACACCACATTTGCTTTCTCGCGGCCTCTACTCTAGTACTCATTTGCTCCAACAACCATTATATTATTCCTTCGACTGTGGCTGTGGCGACCTTACTACTAATACTATGATATGTTACATACCTAACTTCGTGAACTCATTCAGATTAATTGTGATAAGTAATCCTACTCGTTTATTTTATTTCTACGTCTCGTACCATTACACAATTTTATTCAAACAACTTGTCTAGTAGATACATCATATCGTCATTGGTGATAAGTAGTACTAAGGTCACTAGGTTAACTGTTTTACTTTTGTTCTTACTGTTATTTAATGCACTAGTTGTAAGTTCCCTCCTTGTCTATTGCTCAGATCTCGGGCATGCGTCTGCTGGAGCGCTTCGGCATGACGGAAGTAGGCATGGCGCTGAGCAACGCGTACCGGCCGGCAGAAGCCCGTGCCCCCGGCGCCGTGGGGCTTCCACTGCCCGGCGTGGGGGTGCGCCTGGCCGCCGTGAGGGAGGGGGGGGAGCTCGAGCCGCTGCTCACGGTGGAGGCCGCCGCGCCCGAGACACAGGTACGTACCGCTGGGCACTCACACTCACCTTCTTCTTCATCAAATCAAATCATCAAATAAATCATCAAATCAAATCGTCAAATCGTCAAATTATCAAATCATCAAATCATCAAATCATCAAATCATCAAATCATCAAATCATCAAATCATCAAATCATCAAATCATCAAATCATCAAATCATCAAATCATCAAATCATCAAATCATCAAATCATCAAATCATCAAATCATCAAATCAAATCTTTATTTCATAATCGTTCCACCGGAAGAGGGCCAGATCGAGAGATATGGCCCTGAGACGGACGGGGTGCGAGGGATAATGTGTACGATAATCTCACCTCCGGCAACCGACGGCCCACAGATGGCGAGCGTTTTAGTCGGTTTAAACCGACTAAAACCTTCTCCACCGGTGGTACCCGGTAGAGCGCGGGAGGGTTTCCGTGGGGATTTTTCGCACAAATAAAAAAAAAGTGTGTACGACTCGTTCAAGGTCACCGCGTAATTAGCTACAAGCTCCCGGATCCGCGGACAAAAGCAACTATAGTAGTAGGTTGATGACAAAAACCGATTCGAAATTCTATTTATTCTAAGCCACAGACAATACAACCTGTTGTATTGTTTTCGTTGGTTGTAAAGTCTGTGTTCTAAACAATTTTCTGGTCTTCCATTGTTTTGTTACAATTTGTATAACTGATTAACTCTAGTATGTTAAATTTTCCATACAAATGTAAATGTGTTAAATAGAAGTCTTATATTACTCGGTACATATATCTTATACATAAAAATGTACTCTATATACGCAGAACACGTCGGCTGCCCAAATTCAAAACCCAGTAGGTAAGTGTTTTTAACAATTTTTTTAAGGTTTTGAATTTGGGCAGCCGACGTTTCTTGGGTGTCTTTTGAAGAAAGTCTCGCTATTTAGGTCCAAGATACGTGACCCGAAGTATACCTTGTGTCGTCTCAAATAAAAGTGAAGACGGTTCCGTATTAAGTCGTGCTTTCGCTGTCGAGAGCACTGTCTGAGACAATGCTCTCGACAGCGAGTGAACGACTCCGTAACAATAAATAATCTCAAATGACTTTTACGTATCGTAATTATGTATATGCATAGGTACCTAATACAAGTGAAATTATAATTCGGCCAGATATTTTTTTTTTTAATTTACTATTTATTTATATTTGTAGGTACTATATATCAATAAAATAATTGTGGTCAAAGTAGATAGTTTTACCACAATTTCATGTCATAATTAAGGCAAATATTTGTATTTTTCTATCGTACCTACCTATACCACATTCATTAGTTTCATTTTATAATCATAATTTAAATAATCAATTTATTTTTTTATTACTATAGTGTGCATCAATTTATACATTAGTATTACAATGACAATGCAATACTCGTCATCGCGAAGCACTCAGTCATTGGGGGGAGGGGGGACATGTCCCCTGTGACCTCCCCCCTCCCCCTTCTGACCGTGCTTGGTTGTTCTTCAGTTATTTCATTGGATGCCGACGTTTACTGAATGTTACGTTAATTAAGTTACTAAAGGCATTGAATTAACTAAATTATTAAATCGAGGGATTCGTCATATTCTAATAGTATTTTATAGGTGATCCAGCGATAAGGCCATTGTACATTGAACTGTTTACATGCTACCTACTCTACTGTAAATCTAATGGTGTACAATAAAGAATGGTGTACAAAAAAGACGAAGAAGGCTTAAACGAGCGATTCGCACATTGAACCTCATAGCTATGGAGATTGATCTATTCCATTGTGCTAAGAGTGAATTCACAACGGTCGCGTTACGGATAATATGTTATGTGACGTTCAATGGTATCAACATTTAAAGTACCTAAGTGACATAGCTTTATATAGTTTACAGTCACATATATTTAAAATATAGAATATGATAGCTACAACACTATTGCCTTGGGAAAAACCTGTAATGATAGTTGTAAGGAGAAGTAAATAAATAAATTAAAAAAAATATCTATCGATCTATCTATCTATAGGAAGAAATAACGTGTTTGTCACAGATATCCCTGGACCGGCTCGGCCTGCCTTCCGCCAAGGACTTCTTCGTGGACTCGGACGGGTACCACTGGGGCCCGCCGGTGGTCACCAGGCACAAGGACGTGTTGGACGACGTGTTCCAGGGCGAGCTGCTCATCAAGGGGCCTTCAGTGTTCACCAGGTACGTACCACTAGAGAGGGCGTAGGTTCGTACATATAGTCCGCGCCACATATCTTGAACCCTAGTCTCGAGAGAATTGAGGCCCTGACGCGCGAAGATTGTTTTGATATAATCTATTTTATTGGTGAACTAGCTTTTGCCCGCGGCTCCGCCCGCGTGGATGTCGGTTATCGCGACCAAACATAGCCTATGTCCTTTCTCAAGGTCTAACCTACCTCTATACCTATACCCTATATACCCTCTATACCCTATCAAAATCGGTTTAGCGATTTAGTCGTAAAAGTGAGACAGACAGACAGACAGAGTTACTTTCGCATTTATAATATTAGTAGGGATTTGAGCGCCTCCGCCACCGTAGCACCCCTTTCTATCAACAAAAGACATCCAAAAAACATGTACCTACTATCAACTATCATATTTTTTTAAAGAAAATTCTTTAAATGTTTGGAAAAATAAGTCGAGCCCTGAAGGGAAACTACCTTAAATTTTTAAGTTGGGTCATTTCACTTAGAGAAAACGTTCGGAAAGTTCAAAATTAAATGAAAAGAGTTTCATTTCACTCTTTCATTCACTGTACAAAAACCCATTTAATTTTAGACTTTAAAACCATTGGTTTAAAGTTTATTAGTACATTATGGTACAAGCGTGTAAAGTTGGTGATTACCGCTAAGGTGACATTGAGACCCGAGCCGTAAGGCGAGGGTCTTAAGAGAGCCGAGGACGGTAATCACCATACACGCGAGTGGCATACGATTATTTTCAACACACTTGCGAATAAAATAATACTAAAAATACTACATAACACAATCAAAACACAATAGCAAAAATCTATTTGTCATAGACTTGTCATCTACTTACTTATTTGAATTATGTTTTTTTTTCTGTAAATACTCACAGAGAAAAAAATACATTTTAGCGAAAGTTTTGTTTATTAAACACGTACTACAAGTTGAAATTGATGAAATAAGCAAGCAATAGATATATTAATTCGTTTGTAATATTGGACACGATCTTTTTTGTATCGAAACTTTTTTATGAACAAAGCAACTTAATCAATGAAATTAAAAAAAGAAGTCTATAACTCACTTGTGAATAATAGCAATGAAAAAGTCACAGTTTTATAATAGGTGTCATTCCGTGCTTAATTGCGGTGAAATAAAAGCCTGTTTATAAGCAAGTGTGTTGAAATAGTAGATTACCCAACAAGTGAAAAAAAGGTGAATTCTTTTCGAGGCACCAAGTTGTATCCCGAGAGGAGTGAAGGTTTCTCCGGTAGAATCCCGAGCGTAGCGAGGGGTTCTAGAGAGAAACCTGAGTGGATCGAGGGATACGAGAGCCGAGATGAATTCTTTTTTCACGTGTTAGGTACTCTACTTTTCACCATTGACTACGAGAAAACGATTACTCTGTGATTATGAATTACATTTTGTTATGGATAGCAGCAAATTATTAGTAATAGCTACCGCTTTAGCGCGACAAGACTCAGGAGTCTTTTCGCGTTCGAGAATATGAGTTTCATTTTCATCACTAGATGAAGTCATTTTATGATTATGAGACAAACATAAACTTTTACAAGGAAAATTACACAGAAAATGGCGGCATTTTTTTTTCTTAATTTAAACTGAGCCACATTCCATCCAGCCAGTGATTACATTTAGGTGGCTTTTACTTAGTACGTTTTTATAGTGAGAGTGTGCAACCTCTTTGTATGTTTCACTAGAATCCGTACATTCGCGCATGTTCCAAATTCAAATTTTTTTATTCACTCGGTGAAACAAAGAGCGTTTTATTCACTGTTTTTGATGAATCACGGGCCCTTTTTCGAGTGTCAATGGTGAAAAAGTTTATAAAGGCATTATTTAGTAGTGACTGTAGTATGACAATGGTTATACTTTAGCAGAATTGAGGCCCGGGCTGTTACTCAACCGTACAATGGTTTGTGTAAATTAAGAAGCAGGTTTATATTAAAATCGTCGGTACGTCTTTCAGATACTGGGGCAAATCCTCAACACTCGACTCAAAAGACTTCACACCGGACGGATGGTTCCGTACAGGAGACACAGCGATGTACTCCGAAGGCAAGTTCAGGATATTGGGCCGAACCTCAATCGACATCATCAAAACATCCGGCTACAAAGTAAGTGCGTTACAAGTAGAATCAGCTATATTAGAGCACCCTAATATTACCGATGCAGCTATCCTGGGAATCGAAGACGCAGGATATGGAGAAATCATTGGATGCGTAGTAGCTCTAAAGGAAAATACGAACTTGAGTCTCAAGGAGCTAAAAGACTTTGCTGGCAAGAAACTAGCGCCTTACCAGCTGCCTAAGACTATGGTCGTGATTAAGGAGATGCCTCGAAATGCGATGGGTAAGTTAGATAAGAAGGAAATCAAGAAGATGTTTGGTGAAAAACTCGTTTTGCAGAAGCAGTAAATGGTTTTGAGGAAGTGTACAGTGATCGTAATGCTGTACAGGACCCCGGTTCTGCTAATTTTATGTTATACGTGCCATACCACTTTTAACACTACCGTGGGGTGAGCACGAACAACTGTCGTAATCGTATCGTGAACGTAACGAGAGCACGGAGCATTGCGATGGGCCGCCTGCCTGAAGATTGCCAATCGCAACGCTCCGTGCTATCGTTACGTTCACGAAACGATTACGACAGTAGTTCGTGCTCACCCCACAGACGTAAACCCACTCCTAACACAAGCAATTTAGCTAAACTGGAGGAGTTACAGGGAATATTAGTAATTTCGGTTGCTAATATTCCTTAAAAAAAAATACCATTGATATTGCAAAAAATGTCATTACATTTTAGACTTTACTGTTGAATGTTTCTTCATCTTCTGTCGATTCGACGGCATATCGTGTCATATTTTATTTGCCCTGTATGTAATCAGTCCGATAGCGTTCTCAGAGGCACTCATGAGTTCCTCCGGAGTACACGTGCTTGGACAGTCAGCACAAGCTAACAGGTGGGTCATAGTCTTAGGCGTAGCTCCGCATTCACACCTTCGTGGGTCCACCTCGTCTGAAATACCCCACCTAATGACAATTGGCATCTTGTAGAATTTTGTAAGGTCCAACATTCCTAGGCCTAAATATAGTACCTTTCTGCTCATGCTCTCGACGACCCATTTGACAAATACTATTGAAGCTCTTCTTGCTGTCACGTCCGCATCTTCCTGTACTGTATGTTACCTTTATTCCTGGATAAGATTTGAAGTGAAGAAAGATAAGTTAGGGCATATTTTTGGATCTTATAGCGCCCTCTCTAGTGATGAACCAAACGCAAAGCCTCAATCGTTGTGGTTACAAACTTGCCCCATATGATGCAAGCATCCTTTGAGGAAATATCTGTAGCAATTTCGCCCCTAAAGGGGTAAAACGTTACTTTGCGAGGCCGGGACTGGTTGTTAACCGATGCGGTTACATACTTGAAATTTTGGCTATTAATATCTTGTGCTGCAAACACTGAATAAGTTTTTTTGGCAATTTCACCCCTAAAGGGGTAAAACGTCGCCGTGCGAGGCTGGGACATGCCGTTAGTGATAAAATAAAAGTGCAATTGTTTGTGAATGATAATTGAAAGACTGAGGTAAGTGTGCTTTTGTTAAAAAAAATTGCAAAAATGGTGAGGAACAAAAATTATATGTAATAGTCTTAGGTATCAGGTACATAGGCACATCTATAGTTGCATTTAGGTAACCATGTGCTTAAAAATTGCTTAAAATTATCAGTTAGCTAATATAAATGCGTATTCAATCAAATCTCTCACTGGAGAGACAGATACAGACAGATATTATATTTTTAAGATTTTTACAATGATCTTCTGTACGAGCATCTTCGTAAAAGTGGATTTAGACCAAACGAACATAGAGCTACGGCAGCCTCCGTGGCGTAGCGGTAGTGAACGCGGCCGCTACGCAGGAAGCGCGGGTTCAATCCCCACTCAGTGCAAATATTTGTGTTGATGAAATATGGGTATTTGCATTGATCTGGTCGTGCCTCGGAGAGCACGTTAAGCTGTCGGTCCCGGTTGCCATAAAAACATCTATGGCAGTCGTTACCTACACCTATACCTAATGTTACCATTGGGCTGTGGAGGTCAGATGGCAATCGCTTCACGGAAAATATTGAAGTCTAGCCAAATCTGCAGTTAACACTGGTAAAGCGGACCCAAGACTCCGAGCTGAAAAAAAAAAGCTTCGGATGCGACTGGGAATTGACGCTAGGAGAAAGAACACAGAGCTAGGAGCTAGAACAAGAGCATTCTTTCTTAATATTTTACTGTAAAAGAAACCTTGTTTTCAGCGTATACATAAGAAAAAACAACGAACGAATGTTGTCATTGTGTACCTACACCAATCTTCTTCTAATATATAAAAATCAATGCCACTTTTCGTTGTTAGTTTATAACTCAAGAACGGCTGAACCGTTTTGGCTAATAGTCTTGAAATGTTCGTGGATGTCCAGGGAAGGTTTAAACGGTGAGAAAATAGGTGCAGCGGGAACGGGAAAAATATGGCGGTACGAAGTTCGCCGGGACAGCTAGTTTGACATAGATGGGATAGATGGAGCGTTCGCTTGTCTGATGTAAATGAACCTTTATGTGAACTCTGACAATAAGGTTTCATTTACTGTAAAATATTAATAAAGAATGCTCTTAGAATGCTCTTGTTCTAGCTCTATGTTCGTTGACGCTGGAATATATTCTATTAAAAATGAGATAATTATATTATCTCAATAGGCACAATGTCAAAAATTTACCGCGTTTTATAACAGAAGTTATATTTAGTTCTTGTTGGCACTCACTGATAAGTGCATCATGTCCTTTGGCATTATTGTTTGCCTTGAGGAGACGATTAGTCTGTTATGAACCTTTTTGTGATCATTGAATCTTCATTTATAATAATACGACGTTACACATTACATTCATTTATATAAGTTACATTACACATTACATTTCACATGACTAGATTTAATGTATTTTTATGTTTCACCAAAGCGTATATATCCTTAATATTATCGTATCGTCAGTTTTTTATGCAATAATTTTTATTTGTGATCAAAATAAATGCAATAAGTAATTTTATAATTATGTTTAATTTTTATGTAAGTAATTTAATTATTATTTAATGTATTTTAGAGCGTTTACGATGAAAACTTTGTCTAGTAATTTTGAAATGGAAAGTTAGACACGAGGGCCTAGCCTACACTAGTCTAGTTTTGATTATTGAGTATTACGTGTTCAAAATAATTTATTTTATAATTTTTAATGTGTGTAATCTTTTATGTTCCTAAATAAAATTTAAAAAAAATCTAGCTAACATTTTAAAAGATTATCTAAGTGCAAGGCATTCCACTTAAAGAAAGAATCTAATAATATCGTAAAGTTGTTGATTAAAATACACATATTATCGCGCCTGTAAATCCCCGAAGGGGTAGGCTGAGGTTTATTGTCACTCAATGAGCAGTTTTCCAGTAGGTATAATAATCAGTTGGTTTTTAAATCATGAAGAGATGGCGCTAGCATAGCTTTTGGTAATTTTAATGTACTCTGTGGTTTATTTGTGCGATGTTGCCAAAGTTTAATTTCATTTACCCATATTACAATAGATAAAATATGATAAAACGCTTAATTCTTTTCGCGTCACTGTCTGTAATTTCAAATAATATTATATTTAAAATAATTTTATCAAAAAAAATGTCAAAACATCTATGTAAAGTAAATCATTACAAAACCGAAGAACATTTTTTCCATAAATTAGGGAACACTAGATATGAGACCACACTCTACTTACCAAAAGTGCCGGCTGCGCCATCTAGCTTGTCTTTAGGAACGCTATAAATACCTACTGGAAAACTGCTCATTGGAGTGAGAGACACCTGAAAGGAGTGTTATCGATTGAACTGAAGTAAATATCTTTACAGAACTAATTCCATTTCTGTTATAAAATATGAAAGCCGTCCGCATGTGTGGGCCCGTACGTCGTGCAAATCTTATATATTTTTGCACAAATCTTGTGCAAATTATTTCCATAAAATTAGCTCTCTAATATTTGCACGATCCGGCGCCTGTATGCGTGTGCGCACGAGGCAGCGGACGGTCTTATGAATCAATACTTGTTACTTGCTCTTTTTCAATATTTGTTAATTGTTAAACTATTTTGGAATAATATGATTTGCTAGTCTTTCTGTTGACTTTTGATTAACTTCTAAATTAGTGCGTGCAATTTGTTATTGTTATTCATTATTATCATAAGGGCTAATTCTCGTAATAAAAATCTGTTCAAAATTCAGTCCCAATCTGATTTCAATCTTCCAAATATCAAAAACGGTATTCTAGGAACCTCTCGGAACACAATTTGAACAAGATCGAACATTGACATAGTGATCGTTTGACATTTAGGAGGTTGAGATCAGATCGATGCTAAATTTTGAACAGATTTTTATTACGAGAATTGGCCCACCGCTCATTCGGTTTCATTCCATTGTTTGGGTCTTTTTTTTAAATAAATTGTTGTAGGTACACGGGCGTCAAGCCAAAAAACGGTTGATTAAAAAAAAATCTGTTGAAATCGGTTAAGATAGAAAACAGCGAATACAGCTCAGGCGGGACTCGAACCCGCGATCTTTCCCTTACAGGGGGAATGTTCTGACCACTGAGCCAAATTTTTCTATACATCCGACTTGTTTTGGTTCTTTGTTTTTTATTTGGAACAGCTTCGGGCGAGGCTCACTGGTCAGAGCATTCCCCCTGTAAGGGAAAGATCGCGAGTTCGAGTCCTGCCTGAGCTATATTCGCTTTTTTCTATCGTAATCGATTTGTGTAGTTTGGTATACTAAAAGCTTTAAAATTTCTAAATACTGGTTTATTGTCCTCAATCTTACCAACTGACGTAAGTAACGTTGTTTTATGTGTTTTAGGTTATTGTTGTATGTTGAATAAAAGACAATTGAAAATATGCAGTTTTATTTACATTTATTGAATACACAATCATAATATGCTGTACACATTGTACACTCAGTTCGATACTGTTGAATAACATGAAAAAAAAATTGCTTTAAATTCACTCATCAAGTTCAGCTAACTCAATAACTCATACATAAGGCTGCCTTTCCACCAGATATGTGCCATGTTACGTTGCTATTGCTATAGATGCGTTTGATATCCACCAATCATATCCATTGGTGCACATAGCATAGCACTGGAAACGGGGTTCAGCTATGCTATGATTTTTTTTTGTAAACACTAAGCTACCGACGCGACGCTTCTAACTTTTGACGACCGACGATCCGTAGTCACACCAAATTGCCACACTGGTGTGACTACGGATAAATAAAAATTATCCATAGCCACAGTGTGACTACGGATAAATAAAATTTATCCATAGTCACACCAGTGTGACTACGGATAAATAGAAATGATCCATAGTCACAGTGTGACTACGGATAAATAAATTTAACCATAGTCACACCAGTGTGGCAATTTGGTGTGACTACGGATCGGTCGCCTTTTTTTTATATAGAAAGATAATTGCTATGGATGTTGACTATGGATGGTTAATAGATTCAAATTTTGAATATTTGTAGGAAGTTTCATAGCACATCTTACTCGCTACGCTAAATAGCATCGTGGAAACGGTCACATAGTTTCATATCGTAGCTTTTACATCCTCGTAGCATAGCGGCATAGCACATCTCTGGTGGCGAGGCAGCCTAAGGCTCGACTAGGAGTATAAGTTGAGCCTTACGCCTTATTAAATTACATCTACTTATTACTATCGCATTTTATAACGGAAACAAAAGATTCTTGCAATATCAGGTACATGTACCTAAATGTCTATTGACTACAAGTCCTCCGTGATCGTACAATCAGCATCAGATCGAGCTTGACTAGCAAGGACTGAGTACCTTTGCAGTCATCATCAGATCAATGCAAAGATAAAAATATTTATAATACTGAGATATTAAGATCATTTTGAGTACTTTGCAAGAATTGCATGATGCTGACTGTACCAGCAGCCTTAGCCTGTGCCGGCATGTCCCGCCGGGGAGCACGCGCGGGCGCAACCCGCCGGCACGATTATCGCAAAACAAGGCCGGCGCGGCGGCCTGACCCGCAGGGCAATGCCGGCCGGCCGGCGGGTTTGGTGTGTAGAGGTCTTTAGAATGGCCGAGCTGACTCTTGTCTCTAATTTTTCTTCGATCAATGCAATGTAATGAGTAGTTTTGATCACGTGACAGATTTTTTGCTATTTTATTGGTCTAAGTCTAAGAGAAGCGAGAGATACGACTGACCCCACCATGCTAAGGCTGTAGGGCTATCTATCGTAGTGTCATCTACAGGTATAGATGGCACTTCAACTTATTCTTGAGAAAGTATGGTCTAAAAAACGTTGGTCAAGTATTTCATATTGAATGAATGAATGCTCTGGCCGCCTCACTAGCATTCATCCAACATGGTGGACTGAACGTTGCGTACGCTATATTATTCGCCCAACTTGAATAAGTAGCTACTATAGTCGCAGCCACTCCTAATGTCACCACTAATAAAGATAACACAACATCATGCCAATTAATAGAATATTCGTAATCTCTTCTATCTGTGGTTCGATCAAATGTTTTATATGTAGTCTGTGGCACGTCAGAAATGAGCGGGCTTATTGACAGGTCGCTGCCATTTTTTGAACTTGAACCGTTTATAGCGTTTCGCTCGATTTCTGATATTTGGGACTTCATGTAACATAACTTAAGAAAGAATAGCGGAGGGCATATGAACATTAGAGGGCCTGTTAGAGTAGACCCGACTAGACCCATGACGAGGTCAAATCTGGGCACTGCCTCGGCGAGCACCACAGCCAAGAATAAGATGCTGGATCTTACTATGCAGCGTTGGAAGCAGAATTCTGAAAAAAAAAAACAAATCCGTACTGACGAGAGGAAGCAAACCTAGCCAGTGACTACAAATTTACTACGTAGGCTATTCAATTTTTCCGCCAATAAGTAGGCGTTTTAAATTTTCCACCAATAGGCTATTCAAATTTTACCGCCAACCTCCGCCAACACGCTATTTAAATTTCGCTGCCGAAGGCTCATCAAATAAAAATTTCCGGCTCTTCAAATTAAAAAGGGGCGTTCCTAAAATCTGTCTCCCTAGGCTCCTGCTTATTCAGGCTACTAGTGAGTGTACCTCAAAAAACATGAGAGTACCTATACTTAATAAGTGAACTTATCAAAAATGTAGTGGATATATTTACCTCTAGGAACCTTGAGCAAATCTTCAATGTGTTGGAAGAGCGCCGAGTTGCCGACGGCACTGGATAGGCACAGTTGCAAGGTGACCAGCAACGCCACCGCGTACAGAGGAATCGATGGCGGCAATGCTACAATAGACATATTATAATGGGTCGACCCACTGGGACCACGGGTAATTCAAATTACCCATGGACCCGGTGATGGTTCGGTTCGACCCACTGGGACCACGGGTAATTCAAATTACCCATGGACCCGGTAATGGTTCGACCCACTGGGACCACGGGTAATTCAAATTACCCATGGACCCGGTAATGGTTCGACCCACTGGGACCACGGGTAATTCAAATTACCCATGGACCCGGTAATGGGTCGACCCACTGGAACCACGGGTAATTCAAATTACCCATGGACCCGGTAATGGGTCGACCCACTGGAACCACGGGTAATTCAAATTACCTATGAACCCGGTAATGGTTCGACCCACTGGGACCACGGGTAATTCAAATTACCCATGGACCCGGTAATGGTTCGACCCACTGGGACCACGGGTAATGCAAATTACCCATGAACCCGGTAATGGTTCGACCCACTGGGACCACGGGTAATTCAAATTACCCATGGACCCGGTAATGGGTCGACCCACTGGGACCACGGGTAAACACTGAAATAGATTCAGCCATTGATTAGACTAGGCTAGGGTACATAACTATTCCATAGTTAAGTTAACATAAGGGGTATCGTATCGTCGGGGCATATATTTTGGACCTAAAATGTGCTCTATAGGTACGCGTAGTGTTTCTTGGGTGTGTTTTGAGAAGTGCTACTGCGGTGGACGAGCTCAAATTCATGAAGCATTGATTATTACAAAACAATCCGCGGGCGCCACGCCAGGGCCTCGTTTGTCTCGCGATATAGGTCCAAGATACGAGTCCCGAGGTATACCTTATGTTGTCGCAAATAAAAGTGAAGACTACCTCTAGACCAAATTTAATCTAAATCGGTTCAGTGGTTTAGGTGTGAAAGCGTAGCAGACAGACAGATAGACAGAGTTACTTTCGCATTTATAATATTAGTATGGATATGGAAGTATGGATATGAATATGGATAAGTTAACTTGCGTCCGCTACCTCATTATGTGTGCACGCTTGCGGGCGCCCTGTATTGTGCTAATCGTACTTCTGCATGAATCTCGTGCTTTCGTGTAAGTATCTACCTAAATTATTTGCACGAAACTCGTTCAACAGTATTTCTTTTACAAAACAGGCACTCATTGGCCTGCACACGCACGAGGCAGTGGACGACCTTAGTACGAGTTTAAGGTCTTACTCGACAAAATATTGCTGTCCAAATGAACGCCATATCTCGAGCCCGCTAGCACGATGGTGACTAGGAACATGAGCCCGGTGAAGGCGAACCCCCCCAAGACGGCGGTGTTGATCTTCCGGCTGTCCTTCATGTCCACTTGCAGGGTTAACAGCATCGGGTGGATGTCGAACTGGAATTTAGAATGATATTTTTTTTAAATAATTAGAGAGAATATGATTCATGTTAGTCAGTTATCCTCAACTTGGAATAATAATTTCATTATCGTCATAATGGTATTTCCAGGTTCTCAGAGTTCAGTCTGCTAAATCTTTTAACTACTCCTCTCTTTTCGATTTAACTCTTTTTACTCTTTTGGGAGCGAGCGTGCTTGGCTTGGCCTCAAAGCTTTTGGTGAGGACGTACGCCCTTAGCACAAGAAATAACTATTATCTCAATTAATTTTTGTGATCATCTTCATCTGAGCGCCAAAAATACCGGGTACATTACATCCAAAGATTTTATTGCTCCCGGGGTCTCTTTCCTTCAAATGCCGGGGTAAAAGGTGGCCCATAAGCCATTTCCCACGCACCTCGCACCATGCCTGCAACCTGCAAGGCCACAACCCTAATTTCGAGTGGATGTAGAAAAAAATATAAACCTCACCTGAAATGCTAGTATTCCGTAAGCCATCAAGAAGTCCTTTAAACCTGGCTCCAGAGCAAGCACCGAGGCATCAGGGGCTGGCGACACATTGTCTCCTATGATGCACGCCCAAGTCGTGATGGCGACGGTGCTCACTATACATACCGACGTTATGGCTAAGGGTCTGGAACAAAATCATCAAATTCAGTAGTTTTTGCGTTCAACGCGAACAAACAAATATAGGTACCAGATTTTTTTTTTAATTAGTCTTGGCATTGTAATTAGTCTAGCAGTCTAATATCCAGCAGTCCTTCTTGTCCACTTTTATCAACATAAGTAAAGCCTTAAAGGTTATAATGAACTCACTTCATGTCTTTCGGCGAGCCGAGCCACATGACAGGACACAGCAGCAGCGCCAGCACCGCCATCCATACACAGTACGTCACGCTCACCATGCCGCCGGATATCTTCCACCAGAACAGCTGCAGGGTCTGAGAGGCTGGCAAACGACAAATTTTGGTGTTACAAAAAAATACAGCAAAGAACCTCCAGGCTTTTGAAGACCGGCTGTGCAATTCTCTAAGCATAGGTACAGAGTCGAGCACAGCGCTGCAACAGCCTTGTTAGAGATTGTCATTGGTCGGATTGGGTGACGTCACTGGAGATCGAGTACCTAATGATATTATCTATCAAGGTCGGTCGCAGCAGCAAGCCTCTGCGGGCCGGTTCACCCACTAATTGACGGACGAGATCCTGGTGCAGGCTTTCCTCTCGGGGTTAGGGAGTAAGGCGGCACTCACTCCCATCAAAATCATCAAGTCCAGAATAATTAAGTTGCATGTTGGTGACACTAATTTTATTACAGTCGACAAAAGAGATACGGTTGCACTTTTTCATGTAAAGTTGTATGTAAAGGCACAGAATCTTCTATAATATAAAAATGAATCGCTAAATGTGTTGCTAAGCGCAAATCTCGAGAACAGCTGAACCGATTTCGGTAATTCTTTTTTTAGAATATTCCTTGAAGTACGAGGACCGGGAGGTTAACAACCGGGAGGGGACCGACCGGCTTAACGTGCTCTCTGAGGCACCCAGAGCAATGCAAGTAGAATAGGTATTCATGTACCTATACACGAAAATACAGCGCGAGAATCGAATCTGCACCCGTCGCTAGGCGATACCGCCAGCCACAAGGGTTATTTTTAATCATGTCTTGTTATTTTTAAACATTTTTTGCATCATACAGCACACAGTCGCCATTAAGGAGTAAAAACACTAACGTTTTTTAGTACCTAGTTACGTATATGGTACCCATATCTATCGATACATGTAAATAGGCTCAAAAACCTGTTAGTTCCCACCTTGATGCCTACCTACTTTTGCTATTTGTCACGTTATAATTAGCATTGCATAATTCATGTTATATAGCTATAGCCTATAAATAAATGGAGTGGAAAAATGTTGGTCTGCTTGTTTTTTCATTCTCGTTTTTTGCAGGATTTTTTTACGATTATCTACATACTTAGTAACCAAAATTAGTTACTAACATTCCATCTAAACCCTCCAGCAGAATGGTTTGTATTTTATTAAGTTGTGTGGTGAAGAGTCCCTATAACCCGATACATGCCGGATTCCCAATGGGTAACATAACATGTTACATGACATAGTAGACCAAGGTTAGTATTATGTTATCTGTGACCAAGGTAAGTTTTTTCCCACCGGGCCTACCTTCTGAAAGTTTTCACCCTACGTCAATAAGCTATATTCCATAAAAGTTCACGTTGGTAGTGTAATATCCAGAATATGAACCTGGGACCTCTCGACCGTGACGCCCCGACTTCTCAATCACTATGCTACCGTCTATCTTAAGTTTACCTACTAATTTTATGTAAGTACCTACTATAAATTCCAGGAGTCAAGGATAAGCTTTAACCTTACTTGTCTTTAGTTGCATGCTAAGGTAACTCACCAAGGATAAAATTAGGTACTCCAGCAGCAAAGATAGCCGCATCCATGAGGAAAGTGATGACCCTCCTCGCTGGCACTCCGAAAGCAAGCTCGGCGACCGCCGCGTATGGGAGCCTGTTAATTATAGTACGAGAGCCGGCTTCAGATTAGTGCAGTTATCAAGTATGTGCTCTAAATCATTTTTTATGTATATATAATTAGTAGAATATGTATCTACCAGGCGGCCTATCGAAATATTGCCGCAAGAATTTTTAATTAAATTATTCTAAATAGTACTCGATGAGTGCACTAATCTGCAGTCGGATCTTAGTCCATTAGAAGCGAATCTGCATTGTTAACGAGCTAAGCATGCATGGCAATTGTGGATGATCCAGATATCTAACCTACTCAACATTTGCCATAGAAGTGACACAAGATCTCCTAGAACAAGAGCTAACTACTCCAAAGAAATTAGTCCATCAAAAGGTTGCCGTACCGTAGTCTGCGATAAGACCTCCCGGCTCTCATTGTGCTAAATTATGAATTATGTATAATACTGTATTAATTTACAGTAGAGTGTTATTCATTCATTCAAGGAGTTCAAGATGGGGACTGATAAATGTTATCCTTAGTTCTAGGTATAATATCCTTCATTGTCCAAGTTGCATGCAGTGTTCAGATAACGACGAATTTTAGGTGCATTCCTTTGTTAGATTAAATATAATGTTTACGTAAGTACCTACTTATATGTGATAAAGGTACAGGGTGGATTATCCAGTTTGATGAACCAACAAACGTGAATATCGCCGAAATGAATCTCATGCTCAGTCAGTTGACTTTTTTTAGTGAAAGGACGAAGAACTAATTTATATCAACTCATCTAGATCTAGAATATCAGAATGGGCATACCTATCTGATAGCAGTTTGCTAGACCTAAATAGCCTAATGTTCCCACGACTTGATTTGCTCAAAGGTAGCTTCAGTTACGTGGCTATCAGTAGGTGGATACTTGTACCTAAAGATAATCTAACTTACCTATTTTTCTCTTTAATATCTGGCGTGAGCTCCTGGGCTATCAACCAGCACTTGCCGAGCAGTACAGCTGTGTAAATCTGCAGGCCGAAGACCCCCGCCACGAGAGGAAAGCCATAGATACCTGAATTACATTTTCTTTATTAAGAAAGAATATAACTTTCAGATTCGTATCTTACTTAAGTACTTCTCTTCTACTAAACCTTAATAACTACAAACTTAGGTTTTAAGATGCCCCCCTCGGGAGTGGGAAGCACAGTGTCCCCTTGCCGGGGATATTTGTTTTAGAAAAGGTGTTGGGGGAGGGGGGTCGCACCACCGTACCACCAGCCTGCTTCTGCTGCTGGGATGACAGGCGGTTAGTCTTTAGACGTAGCGGGCTATGGAGCGAGCTATGCTTGGAATTTCTTTGAAAGATAAAAATCGCTCGCAGAATAAGCAGGCCGAAGTGGCGGTGGGCTGGCCACATCTGTCGAAGGACTGATGGCCGTTGGAGCAGACGGGTCCTAGAGTGGAGACCGCGAGAAGGAAAACGTAAGGTGGGACACCTCCTAGCCAGGTGGACTGACCTGTGAAGGGTGGCTGGGACGGACTGGATGCGGAAGGCGGAGGCTCTGCAAACGTGGCGCATATTGGGAGAGGCCCATATCCAGCAGTGGACTGCAATAGGCTAATTGATTGATTTGGTAGTCTTTAGACTGAAACCGACCCCCAAGAAGTTGGTGTTGGACTCGGAGGAGAATGGGGTTCGTCCATATTTGTTACTGATTGTTTGATAACCATTTACTGAAGTAGGTAGGTACTTACCGCATGAAATGACACTCTGAGGAAGCGTGACGACAGGAAACACACCGAACAGGTCAACTATACACAACACGGTGAACAGCACGCTGAGTCCTCTAGTGGACTCTTGTGTGCGTTCCGTAAGACGAACCATGATTGCTGTCGGCTTTCTTCGACTGCTCCAGTTGCCACCACCTCGATGGATACGAAGTTGACAAAGAACTGACCTACGTTTTAAGTTGTCATTGTGGTCATCTGTAATGCAAGGATAATTCTTTTTCAACTTTCATATTATAGTTACTATTCTCATAGATCTCAGCGTTAGACCTTTCCACCAGAGGTGATATTGCAGCTATATGCTACGAGGATATAAAAGCTAAGCTAAAGCTATGAAACTAGATATGTGACCTTTTTCATGTGACCTGTGCTATGCTATGTAGCTTAGCGAGGACTCAGTCGCAGAATGTCCACTTCTCAAAATGTCCACTGGTCGCAAAAGGTCTCTTTCGCAGAATGTCTCTTTCGCAAAATGTGTTCTCCTACACTTTCTCTTCTTGGTAAGTTTTATGGTCGAAACCTCGACAGGAAGCCTACGTCGCGCGTCGGACCCTCGTCCGTTATCCGTTCGATTCTGCTAAAGCAAAGCTAAAAAATGGCAATAAATTTCAGACTACCGGCTAAATGTCCAAAATTAAATGAAGAATTTCATTACACTTTTTCATTAACTCTACAAAAACTCATATAACTGATCTGCTAGTGGAGTGCCACTTCAAAAAAGAACAAGTTTCATTATGTTAAATTCTTCGTTTGTAACAGGATTACCAGGAAAGACCAAAATTTCTTCATCTTAGGTAACTGATTACCAAACCTCGATTACCATGGATGGCGGCCGAAAGGATAATTTTAGTCTTTAATACGATTATTTTAAAGTCTAAAATTTTGTGTCTAAGGTTTTGTTTTAGCAGAATCGAGGTCCCGATTCGCAGGTGAGCTTTTAATTAGGCCAATTAGGCCATGAAGATCTTGGTGGGTTCTGTTTAAAGATAAATTAAGTAAGTATGTGTATACGACACATGGTATACGAGTAATTTATCTTTAAACAGAACTTCTATAGAAGATAGACCTACTCTGTTCTCGTTCGCTCTTACTGATAGCGCATGTCCTGTTGCACTCATGGGTTTAACTGAAGCCAATTAGGCTCGTTGTTAGTAAATTTACCGATCCATATCCTTGTAAATATAGAAATTTATTCAAACCCTGGCACCTCCACGGTTTCCAAATTTATATTAAGGTCATAATTCATGGCATATTCATGTTTTAATAATTACGTCATTGTATGAAGAAGAAGAGAAAGAACTAAGCTACTATTATCTACTTTGCCTTTAGCTTACCATCAGACGAGGTGAAGTCAAATTGACGTGTCATATAAAAAGTAAATTTAATTAAAATAATATAGTTACCAGTTACCTCCTGAGCACAAAGGATTTAGTTAGTTCCAGTTCAACTTCAAAGCATTTTTAAGGATTCTTCGCACAGGGAAATATCACACACGGAAAATATGAATAGTCCGACATTCTAGACTTTTCCTGACTGATTAAACTAGTTTTACCTACGGATTCACTCATAAATAAGTACTGATTATAATCTATTAGTTCCTATTAGTTTCAAAGCGGAGTCCGTTCCTAACACTACGGATAAAGTCAATAAACTGACTTGTCCACTGTCCACCCAATTGTAAGACGATACATTCGTGTACACAAGTATTGTGCGGCTTTTTATGTTCATGCTAAACTCGATTTTTTATTCTGAGAAACAAATATTATTATTCTTATAAAATTTTTAACACAAGCGTCGAATAAGCTAATTCTAATTCGTGTGTTAAGTTCAAGCACATGGACGGCCGTCAAAAAGTTGTTCTACCTGTTATTAAAACCAATTTGTAACGATCTAATATTTTATTAATGAATAGGAAAATTATTTAAGTTATGTGCTTAATTATTTTTAGACTTTGTATTTGTTAATGAACGAAATTAAACGTTGAACACTAATTAATAAAGCAGGTATATTAGCATAGGTAAGCATGTGTATAATAAAAACTAAATAATTAGTATTTATTACTTGTGCACACGAATGTTGAATCTGCAGTCTTCGGCACCATAAGTTAGATCACCGCGTCAACAGCCTCCCTTCACATCTTCATCCGTCATACCACTCTGCCCATATCATCAGCATAGGCACCTGAGCAAGCCATGGATGCTGTTGCAGCGAAAATGAAAATTTTAAAGCCTCTTCCAGAGCACCTAGGCACCAATTTAACTACCTAACCAGTCTAACCACTACAAACCTACATACTTATAATAAACCTAAATACAGGTCGACTATTATAATTGTCGAGTTAAAATTATTAGCACGGACGGACAGCCTCCGTGGCGTAGCGGTAGTGAACGCGGTCGCTACGCAGGAGGCGCGGGTTCGATCCCCGCTCAGTGCAAATATTTGTGTGAATGAAATATAACCCGCGCCACGTATCTTGGACCTAAATCGTAAGACATACGAGGCTCTGGCGCCCGCGGATTGCTTTGTAATAGTCTGTGCTTGGTGAATTTGAGTTCGTCTACCGCAGTAGCATCCCGTGCTATCCTCAAAAGACACCCAAGAAATGTGTACTGCGCGTATAGGGCATATTTTGAGCACATTTTAGGTCCAAGATACGTGGCGCGGGTTATATGAGTATTTGCATTGGTCTGGTCGTGCCTCGGAGAGCACGTTAAGCCGTCGGTCCCGGTTGCCATGAGAACATCTATGGCAGTCGTTACGGATAGTTGGAGCCCTCAAAAATCCAACTTGTTTCCATACGCTGAAAACGAGGTTTCTTTTACAGTAAAATAATAAGAAAGAATGCTCTTTTGTTCTAGCTCCTAGCTCTGTGTTCTTTCTCCTAGCGTCAATTCCCAGTCGCATCCGAAGCTTTTTTTTTTCAGCTCGGAGTCTGGGGTCCGCTTTACCAGTGTTAACTACAGATTTGCCTAGACTTCGATATTTTCCGTGAAGCGATTGCCATCTGACCTCCACAACCCAATGGTAACATTAGGTATATCGAAGCTTTGCAGCTACACCGTTGTTTTTGGAATTTTTAGGGCTCCAACTAACCGTAACGACTGCCATAGATGTTTTTATGGCAACCGGGACCGACGGCTTAACGTGCTCTCCGAGGCACGACCAGATCAATGCAAATACCCATATTTCATGCATACAAATATTTGCACTGAGCGGGGATCGAACCCGCGCCTCCTGCGTAGCGGCCGCGTTCACTACCGCTACGCCACGGAGCGGAGGCTGTCCGTGCTAATAATTTTAACTCGACAATTATAATAGTCGACCTTTATTTAGGTTTATTATAAGTATGTAGGTTTGTAGTGGTTAGACTGGTTAGGTAGTTAAATTGGTGCCTAGGTGCTCTGGAAGAGGCTTTAAAATTTTCATTTTCGCTGCAACAGCATCCATGGCTTGCTCACTGCTCAGGTGCCTATGCTGATGATATGGGCAGAGTGGTATGACGGATGAAGATGTGAAGGGAGGCTGTTGACGCAGTGATCTGAAACTTATGGTGCCGAAGACTGCAGATTCTACATTCGTGTGCACAAGCGGTGACTGACTCGAACGCACACACAAGGTTAAGTAAGTAGCTTGAGGGTAGCTGATGTAATTTTTGACCTCAAAATTGCCGTTAGAGCAGTTACATAAACCACAATTAAGTGACTTAGGGATGGGGTTGCTTAACATCAGACATACATACCTATACAGCCCAGCATCTGCGGCTGAATCTGGGCTGTATTTGTATGAGCCATGGCTCGAGATCGAGACAACAATAGTGCCCGGAATACGGTAATAGGCTCACCGCCTGTTACGTGGAACTGAACATAATATTTGGTGAAATGTGGGTGTTAATTCACTTCTGCCTATCCGTCCGGGGTTAAAGGCGTGATTTAATGTATATATGAAGTGAGCCAGGATTATTACTAAATAACCAGACCTGAGAGCTATAAAAAAATCCGAATTATTACCTACGACCTACGAGGAACAAGTTGTGTGCCTGATTGTACCAATATGCGGCCACTGCCGTAATACGATACACGTATCAGCGGCGATGGCGGCGTATTACGAACGGTGTCATGCACTCGGGCCCGTCATGGACTCATGGCACACACTGGCACATTTAATATTTTCTTCACTTTCTATCACTTTCATACATTATTGCGGTATTTCATTTCTACGGCACGGTATATTGGCTGTGGCCACGTGGTCCGACCGCTTCGTTGGACTGGTCGGACAACGCGGAATTTCCTTGGTGAAGTCATGTTAGGTAAAGTTGAATTCACATAGACTGATTTCCTCAGCTAATTCTGACAGCCTCTGTGGTGTGGCGTAGCGACCCAGTGAACGCGGCCGCTAAGCAGGAGGTACGGGTTCGATCCCCACTCAGTGCAAATATTTGTATGCATGAATATGGGTAATTGCATTGGTCTGGTCGTGCCTCGGAGAGCACGTTAAACCGTCGGTCCCAGTTGCCATACGAACATCTATGGCAGTCGTTACGGGTAGTTGGAGCCCTAAAAAGTCCAACAACAACGGTCTTGCTGCAAATGCTTCGATATCGCCTAATGTCACCAATGGGTTGTGAGGGTCAGATGGCAGTCGCTTCACGGAACATATCGAGCTCTAGCCAAATCAGCATTTAAGACTGGTAAAGCGAACCTCAGACTCTGAGGCGAAAGCTTCGGATGGGACTGGGAATTAACGCTAGGATGAAGATTGATTTCCCCTAAGGCCGAATAGGCAGTGACTGTGGCTTGGGCGAACCTAACTCAGCTCTGGTTAACTGCTCCATATTGGATATTCAATTACGCTCTAAACGACTTAATAAATGTGGATGAAATTTGGTACAGGAATGGATTTTAGTCAGGAATAGCACACATCATCATCTGCATATAGACGTATTCTCCTGATTGCATCCGTGGCCAAGATGACCTCGGAGCTCAGGGTCCGCTTTCCGGCTCTTCCTTCTCCACTTCGCACGATCTTGGGCGTCCATGGTAGTGAGACCATTAGCACGCATATCACCCTCCACGACGTCAAGCCAGGACTTCTTTGGCCTACCTCTTTTACCTGGACCCGGCGGGGTTACCATTGCCAGGCATTTGTTCCCCACGTAGCCTGGCGGTTGCCGCAAGACGTGGCCGCACCAGCGAAGGCGGCTCTCTTGGATTTTATCCGCGATGTCACGGACATGGAGGCTGCCGCGGATGCGAGAGTTCCGTACGCGATCTTTACGCGTAACGCCGCACATCCACCGCAACATTTTCATCTCCGTGACACGCAGCTCTTGCTTATGTCGCTCGAGCAGTGGCCACGCCTCACAACCATACAAGAGAACAGGCCTAATGATCGTCTTATAGACCTGCCCCTTCAACCTGACTGGCATTTTAGGATCACAGGTGATGCCAGTCATTTCTCGCCACTTGGCCCACGCGGCAGCAATGCGTGCCTTGACGTCGTGGTCGATCTCACCGGTCACATGAAGTACAGATCCCAGGTACTTAACCTGGTCCGTGCGCTCGACCAAATCATCGCCTATGCGGACGGGTGTGGGATCTGTGGAGTTTAACGCTAAGTATTCTGTCTTCGCTACATTTAGCTTCAGACCGCCGTTCTCAAGCGCTTCTTTCCATCCTTTCACGCGTCGCACCAATCTGCTCCTGTCCGCGTCCATCAGCGCAATATCATCAGCATACATGAGCAACCACGGAGGCTGCTCATGTGAGTTTCTAATGCTGTCCGACAAAACATCTAATACCACGCTCAACAGGTAAGGACTAAGGACGGATCCTTGGTGTACCCCGACGGTGATGGGGAAGGCTTTCGAGTCGCCAACAGCAGTCCGAACCACGAAACCGGAATCGTAGTACATGTCTCGGATGGTGTCAATGTAAGTCTCTGGAACACCCTTGGCCCGCAGTGCCCACCAGATCACCGCGCGAGGAACACAGTCGAAGGCCTTCTGCATGTCTAAGAATAGGCAGTGCAGGGGCGTGTTCTTCGCCCTGTATTTCCCCGCCACAACCCTTAGGGCGAACACTGGGTCCATGGTCCCGTGCCCTGGACGGAACCCGTACTGGCACTCCGAGAGTGTACTTTCCTGTCGGATCCGGGAGTCGATTATCCGCTCATAGAGCTTCATGGTGTGGGACATTATCTTTATACCGCGGTAACTACCACACTCCTGCACCGATCCCTTGCCTTTGAAGACTGGCGTGATGATGCTCAGCCTCCACTGGCTCGGGATCTCCCCGGTGAGGAGTACGTGGTTATAAAGATTTGCTAGAATGCCCACACCACGGGCGCCCATTGCCTTCCAAGCCTCGATGGGGACTTCGTCGGGTCCGACAGCTTTCCGGTTCTTCATGCGGCGAATGGAGTTAGTCAGGAATAGCACACATAGGCTAATATTTATCCCTGGAATAGTTTCCTATGGGTTACGCCAGTTGAACCAGATTCCCACACCGCCGCCGGCGGCGAAGCCGCGGTCATCATCATTACCTTTTATGTAAAAAGTTGACAACTCAAGATGGGCGTGGACTCTAGTGTAGGGTTGCCATAAGTGTGGGGGCCCAGACCGGGACATTTGAAGAAAAACTGGTAAAGGTAGAAAAATTTGAACTTTTATTACAACAATAGGTAACTTTCAAAGTTTAAAACAACTTTTAACACTGCCATTAAATACCAGCGGGCAGCGACTCGGGCTTTCTGTTTTTTCTGAAAGGCGAAAAATTATCAGAATTAACTTCTGATAATTTTACAAAATATTTTGACGAAATCAACATTAACTGAAACATTATCTTCATGTAGACGTTTTCTCCCGATTGAATCCGTAGCCAAAATGACCTCAGAGCATCAGACCATTTGCACGCATATCACTCTCCACGACGTCAAGCCAGGGGTAGGTCAGTACGTCTTCTTGGTCCTACCCCTTCTACCTGGAGCCGGCGGGGGCGCCATTGTTAGGTATTTGCTACCCACGTAGCCTGGGGGTTGCCGCAAGACGTGGCTGCACCAGCGAAGGCGGCTCTTTTGCATTTTATCTGCGATGTCACGGACATGAGGGCTGCCGCGGAGTTCTTCCCACGATCTTTGCGCGTGACGCCGCACATCCACCGCAGCATTTTCATCTCCGTGACCCGCAGCTCTTGCTTGTGTCGCTCCAGCAGCGGGCACGCCTCACAACCATGTAAAAGGACAGGCCTAATGATCGTCTTATGACCTTCAACCTAACTGGCATTTTGGGATCACACGTGACGCCAGTCATTTCTCACCGTCTGGCCCACGCGGCAGTAATGCGTGCCCTGACGTCGTAGTCGTAGCATAGACGATGATTCGGTTTAAGTACCTGGTATCTGTACTTCATGTGACCGGTGATCACATGAAGTACAGATACCAGGTACTTAAACCGAATCATCGTCTATGCGGTCGGCTGTGGAATCTGTCGAATTTAACGCTAAGCTTTCTGTCTTCGCTACATTTAGCTTCAGACCACCGTTCTCAAGCGCCTCCTTCCACACTTTCACGCGTCGCACCAATCTGCTCCTGTCCGTGTCCATCAGCGCAATATCATCAGCATACATGAGCAACCACGGAGGCTACTAATGTGGGTTTCTGATACTGTCCGACAAGACGTTTAATACCACGCTGAACAAGTAAGGACGGATCTTTCGTGTACTCCGACGGTGATGGGGAAGGCTTTCGAGTCACCAACAGCAGTCGAAAAGCGAACCACGGAACCAGAATCATGATACATGTCTTGGATGGTGTCAATGTAGGTCTCTGGAACTCTCTTAGCCCGCAGTGCCGACCAGATCACCGCGCGAGGAACACAGTTGAAGGCCTTCACCATGTCTAAGAATAGGCAATGCAGGAGCGTGTTCTTCGCCCTGTATTTCCCCACCACAATCCTTAGGGCGAACACCGGATCCATGGTCCCGTGCCCAGGACGAAACCCATACTGACATTCCGAGGGTGTACTCTCCTGTCGGATCCGGGAGTCGATTATCCGCTCATAGAGCTTCATGGTGTGGGACATTATCTTTATACCGCGGTAACTACCACACTCCTGCACCGATCCCTTGCCTTTGAATACTAGCGTAATGATGCTCAGTCTCCACTGGCTCAGGATCTCACCGGTGAGGAGTACGTGGTTATACAGATTTGTTAGAATGCTCACACCACGACCACCCATTGCCTACCAAGCCTCGATGGGGACCTCGTTGTGTCCAACAGCTTTCCGGTTCTTCTGCAGGCGTCAACGGTGGCACTAGTCCTTGGTTATTCAGAAAGAGGTCTGGTGGCTGAACCTCTTTAAGCTGCTTATTCAACCGGTCGTGGAAGTATGAGCGCCATCTCTCCGGCACCGCTTCTTTCACAACAGATTGCTTCCAGGGTCTTTATTACTCATTAACTTAATCGTGTACGGAAAAATGTCAGCGCTTACATCGTTCAATCCAGAAAGAAGAAAGAAAGAAGTAGTAAGTCGCGTTTATTGTAGGTATATTACTGTTTACCAAGTCCAGCTCTCTGATATAATACTATAATTTTTAAATCGGGACAATTTGCTTATCGGCCGGGACGCCGGGACACCATGCTGCAAACCGGGACATGTCCCGGCGTACGGGGACGTATGGCAACCCTACTCTAGTGTAAATGAGGCAGACCCTGAGCCATGCTTGTTTGCTACCTTCACGATAAGTAAGCAGTAAGCAAAATAGATGGCGCTGTACAGCAATTAATAGATCATTATTTTTTGCCATTACGTTCCTATTTACTAAAGAATATGTTCAATTATCGTGACTGATTAGTTCCCTCAAGTATCTAAAAAATACTTATGTAAATATTTTACGTTATATAGATACATAAGTATGCGTTTGTAATAGTCAGAGATGCATCGGTAACTTCGAAATATTAAAAACTTTCTTTTTTGGTCAGTCAATTAGTGCGCATGCTCCATTTTACGGATCGAAGTCCATGTTATGAGTTGACAGGTTGAAATAGATGGCGTAGCAACTTTGCACGTTTCCTTCCCTCTCTCGCCCCTTCCGTGACATTTTCGTGAAACGACAGACTCGTTTCCTGTAAAAATTATCTAATAAATCATAATATAGGGCATGGTCGGTAAAGTTTTTCACACGAAAAACCGTGAAATAAAAGCTGTAACCGTGGTTAAGTTTTTTTGTGCCAAGTGCAACTAAACAATCAAGATTCCGCCGATAATTCAAAGCCTACCCAGTGGGTGGCTTAATTTGGTAAGTTTACCTTCGATTTCACTAATTATTGTGCAATATATATGATATTTGTTATCTATTTATGAAGTTCTTGCTGCATGCTACTATAAAACTAATAAAAACCTCCATACGTTGTCGAAATCGTGATTCTAAAGTTAGATTTTTTAAACGTGTATCGCGTCACTTTGCCTTGAAATTTCGTTCGGGTCGGTTTCAATTTACTATAAATTACATAGTTAAGCAATAAACAGCGTTAGTTTTATCTGAAGTCTTTAACGTGACGAAATTAACGTCACTGCTTGGTCTAGCATCTAATTATAATAATTACCTTGTACTGATGTGTCATGCGTGTACAATATCACCATGATTACATTTGTGACATGAACACTAATGTATTCTGACTCCATCGTCCAACAATCTTTCCTAAATACCCCTAAGAAGTTGTTAAAAATATCCAATGATTAGTAGTATCAATTTCACTCCTATCTGATTTTTGAATGCAAAATTCTACCATTACCTGATAGAAATTCGCATTCAAATAATGTCAGCTACTCTTGTAGTAACTAACTGGTGTTGGCAATTCTCTTGTAATAAAACATTCCTATTTTTGGGAGTTGTTATAACTAAAATGTAGTCTTAACTCTATCTTGCCTTCAGTGGTGAAAGAGAAGAAACTACATTTTAAGTGTATCACTCCATTAGCTAAGGTTTTGAACTAAAAGTGGTCACGGTGATCTCTTTCAATCTTTGTAGAGTAAACTAAATAAAATTCATCGTCATCCTCTTTGTGTTAGTCCCAGGCACACCTGAGGCTCTCACCTTGGAGACTGAGTTAAGAGTATACCAATTGTTTCTATTACTGAAGGCTAATATGGCTATTCATATTAGTCTTAGTGTAAAGCAAGGAATATGGTATGTATTAAAAACAAATCAACACCTCAGTATAATATCTGAACTGCCTTAGTCCAAACTTTAACATTTTTCAAGTGGAATTACAATATCATACATACAATGTGTCAAAATATATACTTATTGATTCTGTATCTATTTTCATAATAAATATCTGTTTAAAATTTTGTCTTAATTTGTCATCACAGACATGAGTAATCAACATTTTGAAAATTTTCTATGTTTCTAAAGCATTCATTGTGTAGATTCATTGGTTGAAATTGTCTTCATTTACCTACATACATACAACTATTTCCCTCCGGAGTACACAGAAATAACAGCATTTGTTCATGCTTATATTTACTTGTTGCTGCCTCTCACCATGTCTGTCTGGAATTCAAATTTATATTACCGCTTGGAAATGTCTGAAGTCTGAGGTCCAATAAACGTCACAAATGTTGAACTGCCCACTTTCTTTTCAATCTTTGCAGCTTGTAACTCTGTACACATTTTGTTATTTATCATTTTATAGTTCAGCCCCCTTAGACAAGTGGCAATTCATTGGTTGGCGTATTGTAGAATAGAATGATGGATGTATGAGATTTGATGTATATGACAGTCATCAACATATGTCATAAACGTCAAATCCTATACATTTCCCATTCAATCCCATACATTCTACTATACGCTGGTCAACGAATTGCCACTTGTCTAGGGCGGCCGGGAATTTAAGCATTCAACCTTGATAAAGTCATAGAAGACTAGATAGAAGTAGATTATTTAAAATATTGACATTATTTGCCACAAAACATTTAGATAATATTGTTTATTCATTTATTCACCTAAAACAGTCTAGTTCTATCTAGGTCTAGGTCTATAAAATTAAAATAGGTACAACAAATACTTATGGAAATTTCCAATGTTGCCCTACTTCCATCTTAAGATAAAAAGTGTCACAAAAGAAAAAACTATAGACAAAAATGGAATCTCCTTTTTGAAAAAAATATTTTTTTAACTTTTTAATGATCAATTTAATAGCACAAATATTCACATTAATAATTTTATGAGTATTATAATGCACATTCTTAACTAATATTTTACGCCGCTGTGTTACTAGCCACTAGCACATTAAATTACTCCACAAATACACAACACACAGTTGTTTGTCTAAGCCATATACTAAAGCCAACGCCTTACAATCATGTATGTTTGTGTAATTTATAAAAACCTTGTGAGCATAATTATTCAATCAACACAAATTTTATCATAATTTCAAGCTAACATTTTGTTGTCATGTGCATATTACGGGTAAATAGAGTTGTAATATATCCCTTTACATTTAAATAAAAAAATAAAAAATGTTTATCTATGCTAGGATAATATACTTACATAATAGTTTAGGTCAATTTTTTTTATTCTTAATCTTTCAGACCCTTATTTTATGTTGGTGGTGCTCAGCATTCTTTTTATTCAGTGCCTAAGTAGAACCTGCAGTTATGGTGTGATAAATAAAATGACTAAGCATTACCTGTTTCGAGGTTTTTTAATAGGTCTTAGAGAAATGAGAAAGTGTGTTGTATTATTTATATATAGTATAAATAGCATGTTTATTATGGAAGGGTTGCCATATATGTAACTTTTATTGTGCTTTAATATTATATCTAAAGTAAACATGTTTAAATTAAACATGAATAAATATTTATTTTTGTATGTTTTCCGTACAATGTACTGCTATAATTAATAATAAATTTATTCATTTATTTGTATGAGTGTCAAATTGTAAAGGCCGTTGATTCTTAAATTTTAATAAGAGTACAATATTTTGTGATTGATGAATATTTTTTTTTATTAAATGGCATCCTATAATTATTATTATTGCTATAAGCATAAATTGATTTATTTTCTTACTTGTTTCTTTGTTTTACATAGTCAAACACACTTTTTCATTTCTTTATAGGTCTGAATTAATATGGAAAAGAAACGGGATTCATTTTTTCTGAAAAAGAAAACTGGTAAAATTTCTGAGCAGAAAATCACAGAACAAAAAGGAAAGAGGCAAGAAGAGTTCAATAAAAACCGTAAAGGTGTTGTAGAAAAACCGGAGAAAACGGAGAAAAAACCTTTCGATAAGAAGGCATACCGCCTGAAGAAGTATAGCAAGAAGTACAAACTCGGACAATGGGAGGAACAACGTAAGAAGAGATTACTCCGTGAGTATCAGAAGGAGATGAAAAATGATCTCTCAGTTGGAACCTACAATCCTAAGAACTTTGATGAAGACACCCCAGATGGTAATGAAGAAATTGGTAAATATGTAAAACACCCTGATTTACTCAACAAAAAGTCTGCAGAAACAAAAATAGTTAAAAAAGACCCATTCTTGAAAGCAAAAGAACAATTCAACAAAGTGAAACAAGATAAATTAGCAAAACAACAAGAGATAGAGAGAATAAAAGAAGAGAAGAAGCAGAAATTGGAAGAGTATAAGAAGAAGAAACATGATAGGTTCAAGAAGTTAAGCAAGAAGACAAAGAAAGGACAGCCAGTGATGACTGGCAGACTGGAATTGCTTCTTGAAAAAATTCAAGGCTCCAAATAGGGCATGAATGAAATTAATAGTAGTGATTCGTTAGAAAATGGAATGAAAGAGAAGCAAAAAACCATTGAATATAATAAAATGTTTAATATTGACTCCAATGATATAGAATCTAAAAATAATCAAAGTCTAAATAATTAAATTAAATTATCAATAAATACGATTCATAAATTACACATTATCAAAGAATTCTTAAAATATTAGCTCTAAAGAAATTTTTCATCCAACCATAAGGGCTTCGTTCGTGGTATTTCACTGCTCTTTTTCGGGTTAGGTTTTAGCTACGTATGCTGTTATGCATTCCTTTTTTTTACAAGTCAACGATATTATTCTGCTAAAGTAACGCGTGTAAATTTACGATTATAAGCTAATTTATTTCACTAATGCATCCTTTTGTTCTCTTTTTATCATTTCATCTATGGATATAGATTACACTTTTTATTGGTTTTGTGATTCGATCATGAACTCCATAACTGTGTTAGATTGTGTTGTGATTTTGTTGCTACGTGTCGTTTTTTACTCTAGAAAAATCAATTGTAATTTAAATTGATAGTATTGTTCCTGATTTTGGAAATTAAATTTGTAAGTTTAACTCCAGTGTTTTTAGTCAGTATACCTTCTTAGGTTTTATAAGTTTTGAACAAGATACACTATACGGTCCATGACTGGCAGTAGTAGTAATAAGGGGAAAACCCCCCTGTCATTGGATCTTGATATTGTGGAGGGATCTTTTCTTTCTACAATTTCGATTCTTTTGGGAAAAAACATCTATGGTTGTCAAGCTGAGGGCCACCATTGTAGCATTATTAGTATCAGCATTAGTGACTCATTCCTCAGCCTCCGCCGGGTCCTGGTAGAAGGGGTAGGCCCAAGAAGTCTTGGCTTGACGTCATAGAAAGTGTTATACATGCCAATAGTATCACAAGTAATCACAACCCTGGATGTCCAAGACTGTCTGGGGTGGATAATCTGGAAGGCGGAGCTGGGCTCCGAGGTGAAGGCCTCGGATGCAATCAGGAAAATACATCTTAATGATGCTTTCTGAAACTTTACTTTTAACTTACCATCAGCATTATTGACGTGACTATTAATAAAAAAGGTCTGAACGAGATTGGTCGTTTAAGGTAAAACACTACGTAATTCCTTTTTTGGCGGTCTTGAAGTCGGTCGGTTTTATTGCTATTTTGACTTACGTGGTGTTAGAGCTTAAGCGACGACTTGCAATTTTAATGTAGAATCGCACACGCCGACCTTGAACAACATGATATATTTTTTAAGCCTGGAAGTTGCTTTATTACAGATTTATCTTTATTACATGTCAAAGATTACTGCTGATGCACAAGCTTATCAAAGCATTTCTGACAATGTAGGCACGTACCTATCATGTAGGTACGGACTTCAGTCCAATCAGTAGAACATTATGTTGTCTCAATCTTACAATATTTTTTATTTCTTAAAGCATACTAGTACCTAACTGATTCCTGGTAACCCTTGCAGTTAAGTTAATTTGCTGGTGTTAGAAGTGGGTTCGCGTTGGTAGTGTAAAGGTCAGGAATAGGATACGAAAACGGGACTTCTCGATCATAAAGCCGACTTCATAACCACTAAGCTATCGACGCTTCATTTGCGTACGACATAATATGGATATGTGATGATGGCATCAACATCATTCAAACGCCAATCCTGGTTGGACCCAAAGATTGTACTTTGGAACTCCTCCATTATTTGATTATATTGGCTTTTACGGAAGGGTCTGCTATCTGACTTCCTAACCTCGAGAAGAAAGAACCTCATCTGTCACCAGGTGTACCGGCTTCCAGGTGAACTTAGCTTGAGCCTTGAGCTCCGGGGATCTATGGGGCTCCGCAATGCTCTTCATTCAGCACAATGGCATTTTTATTGCCATAAATAATTGTTTTTTATGTCTTCCATGTACAAGAAACAGGGACGCCGATATCTAATCCGGATACAAATGACTAGAGCAGTATTTTCTATAAGACGATAGTTTTAAAGTAATACTCCATAACAATAGTACCAATATTGTACCTGGTGAAGCTTCTATTGTCTTGGCGTCTGAAGAACCAGTGGGGTGAGCACGAACTACTATCGTAATCGTATCGTGAACGTAACGATAGCACGGAGCATTGCGATTGGCAGGCTTCAGGCAGGCGGCCAATCGCAATGCTCCGTGCTCTCGTTACGTTCACGATACGATTACGATAGTTGTTCGTGCTCACCCCACAGTATTGTATGTTACCAAAGCCCTATTGTTTAGGGCGTTAAATAGGCGCTGGTGCAGAATTTGCGAAGTCGCGTTACAGAAAATGCATTGAGATTGAGACATTATTGTCAATACTTAAACTGTACTTTTTTTTGTACTATTGCGATTCCCTACGATTTCATAAAGCGCCTTCTCTCTCTCGCAAATCAGACTGACAGATTGATGTATGACAGAGTGAATGCTATACAAAACCGCTCTTAGTCAGACTCATCTATCTCGACGACGCGATGTACCAAGTCGAAAGCCGGATACTAACATGAAAACATGTGATGTATGACTACACTACACTAACCCTTCCATCCAAAACTCGCTTTGGAACTTTGGAACTCAGGGGTCGTGTGATTTGACTTATCTTACGGGAATTATTGCCATGAGAGATGCTGCAATCGTTTTCTCTTTCCAGGCAAGCTTTCCTGCCAGAGCCTCTCGTAAAACCCATACCTACAAACAGTCGACCAGTGTAGAACTAGTTGAATAAAATTGAAATTACAGACAGTAATCCATCGACGCGATAGAAGACCGAGTGACGCCAAGTCCACACACCTACATCCCTTTATACCTCAATTAATTTCCACTGACTGTTATCTAAGAAATCCACAGTTTCCTCCGCTCATAAAACTAATTTACAATCGTACAGTATACATAATACTTCTGATGTGTGCAAATAGAAATTTTATAACAGCTTTTATTGTTTGGAAAGTATTTGCTGTCTACTGATATTTATTATGAAACATTTTTATCTTACGCCTGTATATCCTTGAAATAATAGGCAGAGGTGTGTTTGAATTGCTTGCCATATAACTATACTGTGGACGTCCTATGACTCCATGAACCTTAGAACAGATAGCGTCCACAGTAGGCTACCATCCCTTTCAGTCTAGAACTTAGCGTATCAAGTCTTTCCTAGGCTTTCCTTACGCTTTCCTTGTGGTTCCAGTCCGTGCCTTGCCTAATGCCTAGGTATGTGGTCTTGGTTTCTTCAAAGATTCTGATCCATTCTCCGTACTACATTATCTTGATGGGTTTTTGGTCCCCAATTGTAAGGATGTCGCTTTGGCATAAGCTCTTTAACTTTAACAACACTGCCTAGTAACATTCACTGAGTTAAGTGATAAAAGCTGTTAACTATAACGAGAAACTCCAAGTTACAACGGTGGACACGCGACACAGACCTGATCCTTTTATCAGAGCAGACAACAATGGCATTAAGATGATATTATCTCAAACAATAAACAATATTTTGGCGCCTAATTAGCGGTTCAACAATAAATTGACACTCGTCTGACGGATGGACTAAACATTGACGTTGACCCTCGATCCCTCGATACAATAGCATCACTTGTGATCATCGTGCCCGTGCTGTTGATACTCGTATCATGTTAAGACCCGCCATCTAAAAGGTTATCATGGATAGAAACCAAATTGATTCCGACCGGTAAATGAGTTCGATACTTAGGTATGTTGACTGTGATCATTGATCATCCAGTAAACACCCTAGCTCTTGGGGTATCCCCAGAGGTAAACCAGCGGTCGGTATATAAGCGATTTCATAGTAGTTATAATCTTCGAAAGATTTAGTTATGTTGTGTTGTGATTTAGGTGCAAATATTTTAAATAGCATCACATTTAACATCCTTTTTTGGTGCGTAGTGTCCATCAGAAAATCGTGCTTGGAATCCAGTCGAGGGCCGTCTGTATGTTCAGAAATAAGGAATGCAGATTGCAGAGCAACATTGTCATCGGCATTATCCTTCATAGCAATTTTCCAATTGCAAGTTGCAGTTGCACTTTGGAACCTGAAGTCCATTTATTGTTCTTGATAGGATGTTGATAGGTATGTTGGCTTTGCCAAATATTTGTTAACCATGTAGCCTATTGCGGCAGAACGTAGCCGCACAAGTGACTATTAACTACCTACCTTCATTGATAAGAGGTTCTTTTTTTTTTCGATCAATTTTATTGTATATTTATCACCGCAGACATAAACTTTGTACCTATCTAAAATATATAAAACTGAGTTAATCCGTGTTAATATAATCATTTAGTAATCATTTTCTTATCAACCATATAGCCCTGTAATGCTGTAGTTCCCCTTTTCAACTGATTTTGTTATCTTTATTGTCTGTCTCAGATAGAATAGGATAGAATATTATTTATCTTTATGTGCCAAGTACCTTCAATTTTTTTTAAAAATTTGGGTACTTTTATGATCGCTCTCAATGGTGTCTACGAACACAATGACGGCGAAAGAAATGGTCTTATTGTCTACATAATAAACGCTACAAATTATCTAATAGAATTCGTATCGTTTTCTTTACCTATCGAAATCTATAGCGCTCATAATACAAAGCTTAACACTGCGCTAGGGGTTCTCCTTCTTAAGGCGGACCCTGAGCTCCGAGGTCATCTTGGCCAGGGGTGCAATCAGGAAATTGCGTCTACATGAAGATGATGATGATGATGAGGGGCTCTGCTTCTGCCACACGACATTTCATACAATTAATTTTAAGACTATGTTAAAGGACGGTAAAGAAATATATTATCCGTATATACCTATAAACTTTCGTGACCCTAGTCCAGTCAGTCTAAACAACAGATGAGGCCTTGGCGCAGGTTTTCCTCTCTACGTTTCTTAGCATCGAGGGGAAATCCTCTTGGTCCTCCCTTTGACCTCTTGGTCAGACGGCAATCGTTCGTAAACAAACCGACCAAAAGTAATAACTAACCCCGCGTTCCAAAGTGGACTTTGGAATCCGGGGTCGAGGCCGGGTTGTAAACAACTGGGAAGTCGCTATGGACTTAATGATGATGATTATGCTAGCGAGATATCACTGTGTAAACTTAGAGACGAGACACTCATATAACATACCCAACAAGCATGCCAGCTTGTCTAACCAAGCCGATAAAAGTAACGACTGCAAAGTTTGTGCAAGGAATCATTGTTATTACATGAAGTTTATCATCCAGAGATTATGTATATTATAATATACATTTTCAAACATGCACCAGATACAAATGTACGTTGGCGCAATTACTTCAATCATTTTTTATTTACGTTAAATATGACCTCTTCGATTACCTATCTGATTACTATTTGAACAGGATTTTTAATTAACTGAGTTGGTAATATCGCTAATTTCGGTTATCGACAGTATAGAATTTGTGTATTTCTTGATGGACGCATTTCTGCTTTAATTTTTGGGTTAGTCGGGCATGTCGGGATCCCCCATTCTCGATTCTTCCTTAAAAATCTTTCTGTTTTATAATAGCTTTTATGAAACAAATATTTCGGGGGGAGCAAACGGGGAGAATCAGGACTAACCCGAATTTTCCTATCACTATCGCGCAGTGGTCAGTAATAATGACTCACAGTTTACAGAACCCCATGCTAAGGAGTCGAAACGTGATGTCGCTAGAGTCACAGAAGTTTCTAGATCAAAACGAAATGTTTTGAGGAACAAGATATTTCCTCCCAAATAGATTTCTAATTATTCAGACCCTAGCTAGAGCGTGCTCCACTAATGAGCTGATATTATCTCAAATTGCCACGCTGTTAAAATATTAGAACATCATCAACATTATTGACACACACAATCTCGGAACAAGGATCACTTTTATTAGGTACATTAGATAGGTTTAAATAATTGTTTGTTTTAAAGATTCCGCCTTGTTTTTGTTCAAAATGTATGCTTTACCATTGAGTTATGTTATCTACTGACGTATTTCCTCAATCAGATTTTGTATAAGTAACCAAAGGCCGTCTGCTGCTTCGTGCGCATACGGGCGCCTGTTTCGTGCAAATAATATGAAGTGAGTTTCATGCAGATCATTTTGTACAAAGATCGCGCAAAATGTCAATACTATTTGCATGACGTATCGTATAAGTGACACGCTTGAAGCAGCGGACGGCCTAAGAAAAAAATAGTTTGGCGAGAATGTTGTCCACCTCTCTATCGCCTCCTGTACGTTGACCTTCAGCAGTTCAGCTTTCAACCGAATTTCCAACATTCAACGAATAATACATAATTATGTATCTTCAGCTGTGTTGACATATCCAAAAAGGGTTGTCTTGATCCAAATCTCAATCACATAATGGAAACTCTTCTAATCAATACGCTTATGCTGATATCGACGATTAGTAGCAACACGTCTTATCATCATCATCATCTTTGTGATGACCCCCGTTCCTCCACTTCGCCAGGTATTCGGCATCTTCAGATCCCACCATTTCGTATGCCAAAAGCCTTACTTAGTTACTGTTTACCCAGTTTCCTAATCTTCCTCCTGCAAACCTATGAACCGTGGTCCGTGTTCTGTTCCTGGCCAATGTTCCGTCAATAACCAATATATGTAACAGCTCCTATACACGTAGACAGATTCATCGTGTAGACACTGTAGACTGTATAGGACCCTTTATACTAGCTTTCTGCCCACGTGGCTATCTCCGGTACTACTCAACCGATTGCATTCAAACAAACGTAAGATTTCAAGTCTGAACATTGACCACACCCTTTCTAACAAAAACAAAGCATTAAAATCCGTAATTTTTGCGTCCATATCGTGAACAAACATTTGCAATGTACAATATTATAACAGTGTATGTAAATAGATGTTTGGGTACCTGCACCAACGCAGGTATAGATTTTTTTATCAGGAAACATTCTCTTGAAGATTTACTTTTATTTCCCCTCGTTTACAAAGCGACTAGCACCTTCTTGGCAGTATATCCGCAATTTTGGCAACTTGACAAATGATTCAATGTCTTCACAATGAAGCGAAAGCTAATGGAAGAGTGGATACTCATATGAGTATCCATTAGCTTTCGCACGTATATACGTGCGGTGATCACAATATTTTCTAAGAAGATGAAACATCTGTAAAAGGAAAATGCGTAATGTAAGGGATCTTGGCTTTTTGTCTTAAAACTCAGGGTTGTCACAACATTAAGTTGGTTATTGGCATAAAGTTTAAAAAATAAACAGCAGTGGAAACAGCAACGCGAGCGCAGTTATTTCTGGAGACGTGTGTTACAGCGACAGTGGCGTGATACGTTTTATTCTAGTCTAGCTAGATCTACTATAGAGCACAGAAGTATTTAAAAATAGGCACTTAAAGTACGGAGTGAAAACTAGTTCCTTTAAAACACTAATGCCCAGTTTCCGAAAGGCTGGTCAACGTCAAATTAACTAATCGGCTGTTGAATCTCTTGTCCAGTAGCAATTGGGTTGCTAGAAGCATGGCTAAATAGTTTAATTTGATCATAGTGTTGGTTAACCATCTATTTTAACCGACAAGACGATAAAATAAAACTATTTAACCATGTTTCTAGCAACACAATTGCTTGTCAAGCAAGAGATTTAACAGCCGATTAGTTAATTTGACGTTGATCAGCCTTTCAGAAACTGGTTGTTAGTATCTTGCTACGATCATTTTCATAGTGTGGCGTGACGCCAGTGAACGCAACTGCTACTACACAGGGGGCGCTGCTTCGATTCCCGCTCAATGCAAATATTTGTATACATGAATTCCCTGCCGCGGAGAGCACGTTAAGCCGTCGGAATCCGGTTGCCATACAAACATCTATGGCAGGGCAGTCGTTACGGGTAGTTGAGCCCTCAAAAGTCCGACTTGTGTAACTACAGAACTACTATATCACCCAGATGGCAGTCGCTTCACAGAAAATATCGAAATCAGATATCGGCTTTCCAGCCTAAATGTTCAGCCGCATCACAGTTAGACTGGAAAGCCAGCAACTGAGTTGAGAAAAGGCTAGGAGAATGGTGATTACTTCAGAGGATATGACTGGCAGAGTAATATTAATGTAAACATAGGTTTAAAATGCGACAATAAAATTATACTATTAAGTAGTTCTTAGAATTATTTGCTGCTGGAAATTACGTTTTATTATCAGACAGGCTTCGAACAACAAAAGATACTGAGTTTATAACATTTAATTTAACAACACGTGCCCGAGTTCAATTGTTTACATATAGTTATGGTTTGTTGACTTGACTTAACTTCGAACGCATTAGAGTTTTGTGTATTTATAATATTAGTAAGGATTAGTACATTCATTATTAGATTATTAGTATATTAGAATATTATTGGTCACTCGCGGACCGCACCCTCAAAGATTAGAAGATCTTATTGTTATCTGGCCAGAAACGTATTTTGTGATGATTACTTAGAAAAATAAGTTACCAATAGACTTGCTTATGAGCTAGTTTGTTTATTAATGCTTTTTTTTTGCTGTTGTTTGTCCAATATGATGATCTGGGATCAAATTGTGCCTATAGTCAAGTTGTGAATTAGTAAGCGAGCTCATCAAATTGCTGCGTTAATTAAAATAAATATATTAAAACATCGAATATTGTAGATACCAGCCCTAGCGCCACAGCTGCACAGACGAGATACGTATGTATATAACAGTCGTGTAAATCACTAAAATCAAGGTCTACGAAAGAGGCCTTCTGTACTTTTATTTATTTTATGTTTATGATACGCAGCTATAAAGATACCGTATATAAAAGTTCTTTTAACATGGACCTCAAAAGAGATTAGCATTTGCTTCAATCAAAATACAAGAAAGATAAAATATTAAAATGAAAAGAAAAGGTTTCACTAGTTCCACCGGGACTACTTCCACTGGAACTAGTGAGAACGATCGCCCTGCACATAATTGACATAATACACACAATAATTTGATGACTGATCCAGTAAATCGTTCTAGATTCAAAGAATCACTCAGTCTAATATATCGTAAGCGTGATTTTTATCGTTCTATCTTTTAGATTTAGAACATTAGCATGAACTTTATACAACCTATACTGATATGTATAAATACGAATGTAACTCTGTCTGTCGGTTACGCTTTCACACCTAAACCACTGATCTCTGAATCCACTAACGTTGCCGCTATCTCTGTACCTACCAAATTTCATCAAAATCGTTGATGAAATTTGATACAAAGAGGGATAGATTAGAACCTTGGAAAAGGCAATGGGACATCAACGCGGGCAGAGCCGCGGGCAACAGCTAGTATCATATAACTAAATGTATTGGATCATTAGTATATGGCTCATTGGTCACGCGCAGACCGCACCCCCACAGATTAGAAGATCGAAAGGTTATCTGGCCAGGAACGTGTGATGAGGTTGGCTCCAATTATCGGATGAACTCTTATACATACAGTGTGATAAATACTACCCATACATTAGTTGGTCAATCAATCAATCAATCAATAAGTCTATCTCAGTCTACTGCTGGACACAGACCTTTCCCAATATTGGGAGACTTTGGCCTACTGTTTCCACGCTGGCCATCACCGGCCCATGAGATGGGGTGGTGATGCTTGTATTCTTTCTCCGTCACCACACGGATGGACGGACACCACATTGGTGGGTATATTATATAGTTGGTATATATTGGCAAAAAATATCCCCTAAAAACTTTTCGCACGGATACGATAATTCTAATAAAAATCTTCGTGAATCCAAATTATCCAAAAATTAAGAAGCTGTTTCTAATTGAGCTGTTATTTTCTCGATATTAGGAGAGGTTGAGTTGATATCAGGAGAGATCATTTTCATGATCATGTGCTCTAGGGATAAACTAACCCTGAATGCGAAGCCCCTGGTGTTATTACACGTCCATGGGCTGCAATAACCGCTTTCCATAAAGTTGGTCGTGTCGTATCGTATCGTAAGCTTCTCTGTCAACTAAACGGTATAAAAACCTAACCATTATTTTATTATGGATACGGTAGGTTCTTTAAATTGTGACAAACTGTTACTCGAATGTCCTCCTGGCGATCGTCAGTTCGAGTGAGGGTCGTGGACCCTGGCTACTAGGCATACCTACTGCTGGAAGTCCAATCGCTGAGGGCTTTTGATATTTCGTTCATTATGGTGTATTTAAGACCACCACCAATTTTTAGCTCTATGCGAATTTATGCAAACTCTAATCTTTATTTTATCTGGATTACGATAATTATGTAAATGGATTACTTCAAATTGTCCTAACCAACTAACGACATGGTACAAAACAACTTTACAAATAGCAAATAAACATATTAGCTAAGAGAACTAATTAACTATCGCTTATTTATCTTAACGTTTAAACATTTACTTATATATAATTCGACTAAAACTAACCAAACAGTTAAGAAAGCTCGTACGTCCGGCCGGCTGTGCGCTGTGCGCCCGGCGAGCACCGCCCGCGCTCGTGTCACTGACGTCACAGAAGCGGTTCGTGGCAGTACAGACGGGGTCTAACAATAATTACATCAGACTTACCTCCTATCTCGCTGATAACTGGGCCATTCCACGCTCCTGATAACATGTCAAATAAATACAAGCTCGCGCGCGGCGTCTGTCACTTTACAGTCATCACGCATCAGTGACAGTTGTTCAGTCGTTCGGGAATTGAGAGATTCCCCGCAGCCAGCTTCCGCGACGTTGTTGCGTTTTCTCCTCCTCTTTACGTTTAATTTAGCAACAACCTCCGGTTGTTGCTTAAGACAGCAAATAAAGCTTTGAGAATTTCGCGACTAACGGTAAGTTATTTTAAAATAATTATTATTGTTGTACTCGTAAATTGATTATTTTCTTAGCTTAGTTTAAAAATTACGATACTTTTTTTTAAAATAATTGTTAAACTTTCTATTTTATTTATTTAATTAAAAATAGTTAAAATTGTCTAGTGTAATTACTAATTACTAGACTATTTTAACTTTTTTTTTTCTTACGGGCGACGCGTGAAAAAGGGGAAGAATGTGCCTATTCCGACCAATCAAGTAACGTATAGATTTTTATTCCTATCAACCTGACTACATCTAAATTGAATAAATTGTACATCATTGAAGTGATACCTACCTAGTATTTTAAATATTTAAATTATTAGTTGATGTTAAGCTTCTTTAAAAAATAAATAAGTAAATCATTAAGTTTATTATCATTTACATGATTTTATCAGTAATATTTTTTTTGTTTTACGAGTCTTCTTAGTAATTATTTTATTGATATCCTAAATAGGGTTGCCAACTCTTTTTTCGAGAAAAAAAGTATATTCAGGTCTGAGAAGAAAATTGAACAGTATTCTAGAAAATAGAACAGTATTTCACAATTACATAAATTAATTTTAACAAAAAAGTTTAATCGACTTCAAGAAACGAAAAAGTGGCACTAAAAAGCGAAAAATAACTGCGGTGCCTAGCCCGAGAGGCTTTTAATTTATTTTTCTCTTTTTAGTGAGTTATAATCGATCCATCTTCCATCCTTTGCTTAGGTTCCTATCATCAGCAGCTTAAAATCACGAGCAGATAATTTTTAAATGCAAATACTGAAATTAAATTATGTTAAAACAGCAGAAACAGTGTTTTGCCACCATTTTGAGGATTTCCCTAGATCTGTTATCCAATCCTGACTCCCTTGATCCTGTCATCCGATTCCGGCTCCCTGAGAACATAATATTTAGCGAATGTAATCATTTGAGAATATAATATTTTGCGAATGTAATATTTTGAGAATAAGGGAACCAACTTTCTCTCTCCAACAAAACAAAGATCATAAAAATCCGGTTTTACATACACCGGTTCGTCACCTATTTTGCCCCCTTACTTAGGTCAGTCTGTCTTAAAAGAAAGCATGGTTTCGTAAACATCAAAAATGCTAATATGGTTCCCATCAAAATTTTTTTTGGATAAATTAAACATAACATAACATAAACTCACGCCTAAATCCCCGAAGGGGTAGGCAGAGTTGCTAGCACCCACATTTCGCCGTTTATGTTTAGGTCCCAATGTAATAGGTGGCGAGCCTATTGCCATTAACCGGGCACTTATAAACCTGCGATAAATACACACATAACTTCGAAAAGCATCGAAAAGTCATTGGTGTGTGCCACCGGTGACGGTGGATAAATTAAAAGATTTAATATATGGCTGGCAAATAGAAGATAGCTGTGAACTGTATTATTTTCTATATTATGATTTATCATTAATAAATTTTGGATTATTATGGGACAATCAACACCTAAACTTATAAAATAATTGCTAATTGGTGCCCAATTAATTAAAATTGTATCAATTGCTGCACATTTTTGTAGTGTTATGCATTTTGATGCTGAAAACAGTATTTTGGATACTGTTTTGTTGTTGAACAGTAAACAGTATAATTGGGTGTAAAACAGTATAATACTGTTTTAAACAGTATGGTTGGCAACCCTAATCCTAAACTATTAATAAAATTATCTATAACGCCGTTTATTTTAGCAAAGAAACCTCCTTTTATTAATAAAATTAGTAATATTATTTGTATCAATGAATTATTATTCTATTCCAGTAGGTACTTAGTAGTACCACACAAATAAGTAGTATCTACGTCGCGTCGAGAATAAATAATATTGTACAAAAGAAGAATAAAATTGTTAGGAAAATACCAAAATTAAACAAATAGTGTGGATCTTCATTCCATTGACCTTGGGCGCGTGCTAACTCAATATGGCGCCTTTGACGTCATACCCAGAAGTGTAATTTTCACGACATTTCAACTGAAATCTTTATGAGTACCTACAACTTATTTGTTAATCGCGACACACAATTTTTGCCATCCGTTGTTTAGTTCAGCTTTTATCACTGCGGTACTCGTCGTCAAAAGAACGTGTCCCTACACGGATAGGTTAGGTTAGAAGGATATGGCGGAGATTTCTGTAATCTATCAGTCCGAAGATCTAGGCATCAAATTAGCATAACATTCATAAAAGCAACTAAAGAAAATAGTAACTCGATCTATAATTGAAATGTCACTCGAATCTGCCACATAATAAATCGCTTTAAAGATGTTATAATTGTCGCAATTCGGTCACGTAAATAAAAAACATTTAAGTGCCTCCCGAGAACCAGTTTGATATGATCACCAATCGTCGTAAACAAATCAATCGGCCGCCACGCGGCATCGTGAGCGCCGCCGCAGATCTATCAATGTGCGCAGTAGCCGTAGTCGTAGTACAAACCATGGCCTTGACCGTGCGTGGCCATCAACGTGACCTACCAGATCGCGCCGATAACACAACGCACTAGAATTTATTATGTACTTATGGGTGCCGGTACAGTACAGACTCTACGCAAAATCAATGCGATCGCATTGTACCGTACAAATCCGAACCAATCGATGCGTGTTAAAAAAATCTGAAATTTGCACAGTTTTTGACACTTCTTGCACGCATAAATTCATCGGTTTTGTTGAACGGCATAGTGCTTTCGTACCGATTTCTCATGGGGAACATGTTTGTCTTACTATGCTTGCTATAAAAATAAATGTCGGCAAGCGTCACTTCACACCTTAATACTGTATATATTATACAAAAATTTGAAAAAGAAAAAAAAAAGGGAGAGTCTAACGTTTGGCATCGAAAAATTCCTCCCCATCGATCTCTACTGGGACCGATGGGATCGATGGGTGGCATTATTTGGACATTACCACATTGAATGGCGATGCCAATTCTTTAAGCGAGTTAAAGGCTAGCCCTTTTATTTATTCCACAACTTAATCCACTAATAAATTAAGACACAACATACTACATTAATCACAAAACAAATAGGTACACAAAAAAGAAATACACAAATAAAAACTTTTAGTCTGAGAGGGCCAACCCTATGGTCACGGGAAGCGTCGATTAGTCGCTAAGCGTCACTTTTGGACTTGTGTATGTTGTGTCTCGAGGAAAATTAAAAAATACAAACCTATTGACTTTTAAATACCGTACCTACCTATCCAGTGTAGCCAACCCTACAGTTTTAACTGTAGATCTACAGGTTTTTGGAAATTTTCTCAGTTTTTAGTTTAGGCCTCCAAATCTACAGTTTTTTATTTAAGTTGCTAGCGAGCTACAAAGTCAGTACCGTACACTGAAACTCGGGTTCAGTAAACCCTATAGGTACTCTTCTTGGAATCCCTGTGAAATACTGTGGTAATGGTCAACCGATTTAATGAATGGCGTTATTAGGGGTCGATCGTAGATTACATACTTAATCTTCGGTGCTCGGGCTTTATGTTTCGGTGGTTAATTATCTGTAAATCAGATATTATAATGACTATGAAAACTGAAAACTTCTATGTTTGCCGCTGTACTGCTACGGTAGAACACTTGTTTTCGAACATTCATTTTATGAAAACCAAGCTGAGAAATAAAATTTCCACGACCACAAGGGACCAGGCACACAAAATCATAAAAAAAAAAAAATTATGAGTTCAATGTCACAAAATAAATGATTATTACAAAAAAATTGATAAAGTAAGTAAGTAAGTAAGTAAGCACTAGCTAGTGACACTATCTAAATGTAAGACGTATTCACAGCTATTATATCTTTAGCCAGTTTTATTGGACTAGATTGTCTGACACTTTTTGACATACAATTTTATTAAACCTTTGATAATTACACGAGATTTTTCTGGTTTTTAATTCCATGTTTATCATGTGTATTACATTTAATACAATAAATAGATAAAGATGTAGATTTACAGTTTTTTAATTTGAGATTTACAGGTTTCTACAGTTTTTTTCAAGTATATCTACAGTTTGGGGCAATGTAGGGGTTGGCAACACTGTACCTATCTACGTTTAGTTAAGTGGGTACACTTAACTAAACGTAAATAATCTTGATGTGCCTCTTAATATTTTATTCAAAAGCTTAATTATTGATTGATATTTTTTTGTTTAGAAACTCATTTTGAAGACCGAAAACGAACCACTAGTTAGTTAGCCTAGTTTATTTGTTGAATATTTGTTTTTATAAAAATCGCTACAACATTATTTACCTTTAGTTATGTAAGTAAGTACCTAACCAAATGGAGTATAGTTAGGTACTAACAAGTCTAGGAAGATAAGTAAGGAGAGAGAGCTGGTATAGGACCGCACAATGAAACCCTTAGAATGGAGGATACCCTATACACTACTCTGTGATGGAGACACTCGGATCTTTTGGAACCGGGAACTGGTTACGATACCCTATGTATGTGTATGCATACCCGACCAAAAAATTAGCTATACGGGGCACACTATACATATAGAAAACTGCACCGCTATTTCTTTGGCCGTGTGTACAGTAATCAGTAACAGGAAACAATATTTACTCGTACTATCTTTGCTTTTCAATTTTATCACAACATTCACTACTCAATAAATTATACTAAATACTTATTGACGAAATACTACACTTATTAATTCATACATTATCGTATCTTATCATACGATTTACGAATGTTTCCTACATAAATATTGGTAATCTGTTGATTGCACCAATTAAATACCCATATAGGCCATATCTAAATCGTTACTGACGTAGTAACTAGGTAATAGGTGGCACGGCACATACGTTATGAGAAATCGTTACAAAATCACTACCTATAACTGTACCGATAAGTAGGTATGATTTTCAGATTCAATCTAGCACATGATATCAGATTTCCACTGCTAAAATTCAGCCTAAAATTCCTCCTAAATCCGGTCAACTAAACTGAATTCTCACGTTTTACTAATGAAGTTTATTGAGTTGCTATTGTTGCTAACTCAGCTTAGTTCAACTTAATCGCGATATTTCCTGTGATTGGCGCGATCCAGTCTAAATTATCTTGACATCAACACGGGTACGAAAAACGGAGACGATAGAATATTCCATGAGCTATTTATACACCCAGTTCTGCGGTCGCGCTCGGCAACAGGCGGAGACTACGCTGATGACACAATACGTAATAGTCTTACGTACTGATATGTTACAATTTTCAATGTATTTGTAGAATCTGTTCCCAAGATACATTGGGATCTTTCAGCGCGGAAATCTTTGCGTTAACCTTCAAACTTGAACTTTGAGGAAAGTTCGCGTAGCTTATTAGAAATTACAATCAGTTGGAATATTATGTAAGAGAATGAAAATATCGTGTTTTCGAAGGTTAGTGACGTCTGTCAAATTGTGACCCCTCAGAATAATGTGAGGAGGCCGGCGGGGCTGGCATAAAGTATCCGAAACTTTAACGAACACTGTAACACGAACGAAAGATCTAACATCTGGGGGCACGGCAGTGCCCCCGCCAAGTCGAGCAAAAAAGAGCGGCACGGCCGTAACACTATTTTCTCGAAGCACTTCAGGCCATTTTCGACCCCCTAGAACTTCGTTATGGATAAACCTAGAAGCCTGAATCTTCGGTTACTAAGTAGGCACTGTAAAAACACTTTATATTTCAAATTTCATTCAATTTGAACCCGTAGTTTAAGAATTATAACTAATCAAAGTTTGCAAATTTTGTCACTCACTGACTGACCGATCATCAAAACTCTAAGGCACTTCTTGCAGACGTAGAAGCCTCAAATTTAGAAGATAAGTAGTGTTTAGTGTACAACTCAAGGGAAAATTAAAATATTCTTCAATTTCAGCAATTTCACCAACTGCATAAATAACTTTGTAATCTCATATAAATATATGGGATTACAAAGTTACATTTGCAGTGAACTTTTCAGTGTACATGAATCCATCCATACTAATATCAGTCTAACGAAGTATATTATAATAAATGCGAAATCCCATCAAAAACAATACTTGTAAAAAAATGCCAAGCCTCGCCGCCCTCGGTTCTTCTACCGCAAAAAGGTGTGAGATCCATGTAATACCAAGTCGGTTAATTTATTCAGTCCCTACTTCAGATACCTTCTGTCCTAAGTTATTACGTAATAAGTTTTTATGTTTTGAATATAATAAATTGACTTGGCCATCGCATGAAAACACAATGTAGCACATCACAATAATTTACATTAAATAAGATTTTTTAGTGCGATTGCCAAGTCAATTTATTACATTTAAAACATTAAAGCTTATTACGTAATAACTTAGGACAGAAGGCATCTGAAGTAGTAGGGACTGAATAAATTAACCGACTTGGTATTACATGGATCTGTGTGTGTTCGCGCAGCGGAATGTTGTTGAATTTAAAGATTTTAATTATGCAGATATTTAGCACATGACGTCGTGTAAATGCTTATGGTAAAAAAAAATTTGTGCATGCAGCCATTGTGGAGAAATTCGCTAAAAACAGATGCCGCTGGGCGAACGTTGTCCTGGCGGCACTTTTTTTGAATTCATGGACTTAGAAGAAAAAAAATGTGTCCAAAAATTAGCGTGTATTTGCGTGTAATTGTGTATGTATGAATAAAATTAATGAATGCATAAACTTCGGAGAAATTCAAGTTTCCGCCACGCGAACGTTTGGCCATTAGCTAGTTTTCATATAAAGCGCTTATATAGAGAGCTGTAGATTTTTACATACGTTGTTTTGAATTTGCTTATATTTGTTTAATAAAAAGATTTAGAAAAAATCGAAGGGTTTAACAGATAAAAATATAAACGTAAAATACGCTTATTAGGTCTTAGTTCGTAAAGTATGCACTTTGGGGTCTAGATTTTTACGTTTATACAAACCTTGTAAGTGTCTGCAACATGTTGCCAAGTATCAATGATGTTCCGCTAGTAATTAAAGAGCAATAGGACAATTTACCATGTATAGACCACTGTTTACAAAGCAGTCAAATATCACGACGTTCTAAAGGAATTGCATAGTAAAATATATTCCAATAATTAGCTTACTGATTCAACTATTCACATGCAAAATTTCATCTCATTATATTCAGTAATTAAAGATAAACAATGAAAATACTGACAAAGCATCGAAACCCTACATAACCCGACCAAGTTCGGATGGCTACAAAAAAGCGGCCGTACCATATATCTAAGTAACGTTCTTAACCTTCCAGTATAGTATTCATTAATATGGCACAGTTGCGTACACAAGCGTTAGGAAAAATAAAACAATAAATTGCATTTCTTGAATGAAAAATATTTTTTTATTAATAACGCCACTATCTACGATAAAAATAAATCTTCAATTAACAAGTAGGTGGGTACTTCTCTAATTAAATATCCGTCTACAATTTATTTCTCGCCACCTGTTACGTAGAAACCCAAAAATTGGCAAAATGTGGAAACGTAGAAACGTAGAAACCCAAAAATTGGCAAATTATCTATTTTTTCTCTCTAGCTTAATATTTTTGATTAATTCATATCTACTATACTTAGACTATTTAACCAAAGGTTTAGCCTTAAGCGTACCGCTTCGAACAAAATAATTCTGCATATTTTGGTGGGGTGCACGGGAACACGCTCACATACATAAGTCACTGCCGTACCAGTAGGTACAACGCTAATATCATATACTGAGACTGACGCAAGTCTCAAGCGCTTACTTAAATAAAGTACCTACCGCCTACGTAAATAGTACTTACTAATCTTAGTCAAATACAATTAAAAAAGTAGGTGTAGAAAAAATAAATGATCTATAAATTAAATCGAAATAACAATTGTGTTATCACCTGTACCAATTCAATACCGGTATTATACTGTAAATTTTAGAATGTTACCTAAATATATTGCACGGCCGCTTTTTTGTAGCCATCCGAACTTGGTCGGGTTATGTAGGGTTTCGATGCTTTGTCAGTATTTTCATTGTTTATCTTTAATTACTGAATATAATGAGATGAAATTTTGCATGTGAATAGTTGAATCAGTAAGCTAATTATTGGAATATATTTTACTATGCAATTCCTTTAGAACGTCGTGATATTTGACTGCTTTGTAAACAGTGGTCTATACATGGTAAATTGTCCTATTGCTCTTTAATTACTAGCGGAACATCATTGATACTTGGCAACATGTTGCAGACACTTACAAGGTTTGTATAAACGTAAAAATCTAGACCCCAAAGTGCATACTTTACGAACTAAGACCTAATAAGCGTATTTTACGTTTATATTTTTATCTGTTAAACCCTTCGATTTTTTCTAAATCTTTTTATTAAACAAATATAAGCAAATTCAAAACAACGTATGTAAAAATCTACAGCTCTCTATATAAGCGCTTTATATGAAAACTAGCTAATGGCCAAACGTTCGCGTGGCGGAAACTTGAATTTCTCCGAAGTTTATGCATTCATTAATTTTATTCATACATACACAATTACACGCAAATACACGCTAATTTTTGGACACATTTTTTTTCTTCTAAGTCCATGAATTCAAAAAAAGTGCCGCCAGGACAACGTTCGCCCAGCGGCATCTGTTTTTAGCGAATTTCTCCACAATGGCTGCATGCACAAATTTTTTTTTACCATAAGCATTTACACGACGTCATGTGCTAAATATCTGCATAATTAAAATCTTTAAATTCAACAACATTCCGCTGCGCGAACACACACCATGGATCTCACAACTTTTTACGGTAGAAGAACCGAGGGCGGCGAGGCTTGGCATTTTTTTACAAGTATTGTTTTTGATGGGATTTACTTATCTGGGTACCTACCATGAAATCACTTCAGTTTTCTTAAGGCACCTATCGTCATCGGATCCGATTTCGGGATAAAGGTATTCCATTCCATGGAAAAATAAATATTCCGTCAAAGTATCCCTTTGAAAACAGAACGTCTTCCATGTACAATCTATTCTTGAGGTCTACGTAGTAGTCCTACATTCTATGCGAAACGAAATATTGACGTATTTATTGCAGTATGTTTATAGACAAACCTCCTATTATGTCAAATTACTAGCTCCGTTAGCTTGTAATCAGAATCACGGAATTGTGTGCCTTCTATGTGCTCATAGCTTATTCATGCATGAGAAAATGATAGTGCTTTCTTTGTTACGTGCCTAAGTAAAGGCATATTGTGTACACATACACAGTTTCCGCATTCACAGAAACAAAATTCAATTTAGAGTTAGTTTTCTGAAGTTTACGCGAATAACACCTCATTGAAGGAAAACTACTTTTTAACTTTTCATCCTCGGCTGGAAAAGAAGCCGAATCGTCGGGCTAAAAGTAAATATTAACAAATAAATTGCGCTAGAATCCGTTAAACAGTGGTTTTATTTCAATTAGAGTAAGTTATTGAATAGATGTATTTCAAAACTAGGCATACATTTTATCACGAGAGTCAGACAAATTCAGCGGAAACCGCACCCAATAATAAATATAATATTATAATCGAGTATTAACTATTACGGATAACGACATATACAATATAACAATAAATACGCCATAAGCCTATAAGTTCACTACTATTCACACCCATTTTTGATGTTTGTCGAATGATGCCGGTACACACCAAGTGAACGAACACGAACATGAACAAAATATGAGCTATGAGTGAGTGTCCTCTCGAGTCTCAACACTCTCAACAGGTGCACGATGATCGACGAATCACACACGTTTTCGTCTGTTCGATAGATGTGTGTGCCTCACATCTAAATTGACAAAACGTTGTTGTACTTTTGTGTTTGCATAATTTGGTATTAGATTGATCTAATTGCTTCTAATTTAAATCAATTGTTGCTAATGTATATCAATGAATATCGGCAGAAGATTGATAAACCTCAACACTTTTTGACCTTGAAAGTTGACACAACTAAGTGATCTAAGTGTTTTTCCTCGGAAAAGATTTGCATCTACTTTTTATCTCCAAAAATAAACAGAAAAATGATGGAGATTTTATAATATCAAAGTTTATTTATTTAAAACTTTCGTTGCAGACTATACCCGCGACGGAAGTCCAATATTACGTAATGTGTGCATATGCACATGTATATCTCAATTTATTATTTTACGACGTAGTTTTATTATTTTATTATTCGTAATTTAATTTTTCGATATCAGTTGTCAGCCATATTTATCTTTTATTATCAGTTTTTTAAAGTTATCACCGCTGTTTAGTTCAAGGCTTATCTCAGATAGGACAACAGTGTTGTTGAATAAAAAGAAGCATTTAATAAAAAAAATGTCATTACATGGAGTGATTTAAATACAAATATCGGTTTGCAGTTAATTGTGAGGAGAAGTAATTTGGTAATTTTTTTTTAAAATATTTTTTGTGTGTTAGGCCTAACCCACCTGTTAGGTGGGTTAGGCCTATAAAGTATATGAATGGGTAGATATTTTTTAGAATACGAATAAAAATAAATATAAATATTGTAATATTTAGCAGTGATGTAATTTAGTAGCTACAATGTGCCTGGTAACATCTTAAAGATAAATTAAGCCATCTCGTTAATCATCGTTATCGGCTATTTCTAAAAGGAGGAAAGTCCCTGTTATCTAATTATAAATAGCTTTATATCTACGGAGCATGACGGTGTTAATGTCAAGGTTTCTGATAAAGGCCGCTCAAGTTGCGCACTTCACCCTTTTTCACACTAATCCGGATACTTGACATACATCTTTCTATTTGATTTTCTTTCGGTATTGTGAATATAAATACCTATTTTTTGCGGTTGGGTTCTCTGATTCTGAGTAAACCGTTCTAAAAGTTACTCTGCAACCATATACTGCACTTTTAAAGGGAATAGCTATCATATATCTTATTCTATCACCATATCTATTACTTTATTTTGGTAAGTGATAGGTATCAAAAATTGACGAATCAGAAAGTGCTATGACAAGGAAAACTCGAATAAAATCCTGTACGAACCGTCCAGTGTGGAAATAGTAGAATGTGTTAGATCTATTTAAATGAATATGTTGTGTATTGTTGCAGGGAGCACCGGGCGAGTCCGGCGCATCTACCAGTGCCGGGTGTGTGTGTTTGCACAGGCCACGAGAGGCCACTCGCCCGCGTCCCGCGCCGCGCTGCTGGCGGCGCGCTCTCAACGTCGACCCCCCCTGGCTACGCCGCGGAAAAGCCCGCTGACGCCACACACTCGTTATGTATGTACCACCGCCACCACCATGTATACGGCTTACATGCTTTACTGCATCAGCACGCATGCATCTTTCAATCGAGACTCTCGAACTCTCCTGAAACTTAAGCAAAAGTTCAAAATACAACTTAAAATACATTTGCATTATATATAAACACTTTGATTAGTAAGCAAAAGTTCAAAAACTAACTTAAAATACATTTGAATTATACATAGACACTTTGAATAATTAATTACATAGATTTTTAATGATGGGTAGTTATAATATAATGTATTTGTCCATTTCCAAATTAGCTGCTAATTCGAAAATAATGAAGTACTATAATATCCCTATTTTCTTAATTATGTCTTAAGTAAAATAATGATAATAAGGAAACATTTATCGGGGTTTTATAAACATAATTAAGATATTTGAGCTAATGACATAATTTGCTTGTAAAGACTCCTAACAAATATTTTTGTTTCAGTTGACACTTGTGGACTAGCACTAGTGGGCCGCCACCACCCGGCTATAACACCTGACACCCCCTCCTAGGCCACCGCACGGAACTCTGGAATTTAACGTGAACCACATACGGTTCAAAATCACTGGCGATATGAAGGTCGTTGAAGAAGAACGTATCACGGTTATGGAAGGCGCGTGGTCGCCGGACGAAGTGATCCGTGAGATCGTGGAAGGAGGCACGCAGGAAGACCCGTTCTATGTGATGGACCTGGGCGAAGTGGTCGCTAGGTACCGTCGCTGGAAGGACCTTATGCCTCGTGTTGAGCCTTTCTACGGTAAGGCTATTTCCTAAAACATTATTCGTCTATTAAATGGTGATCAGCTAGCGAGTTACTGAATCAGCTAGTAGGATTAATGTAAAGGGTAAAATACTCACTATAGCTTCTCTTCACAATAACCGAAGGAAGGTGAACAAACAAACTATTGTAATGGGATTTATAAAACATTTTTAATAATGTCGAATTTCATTTGTGTGTTTTCACCATGATACGTATTCCATCGTTCGCCATCTTCCAGTTGGTGTGTACTTGGCATAACGCAAGTCTCCAACAGAACAGATACAATTGCATATTTACTGTGTTAATGGTTTATCCCAAGAAATGTTTGTAGATTTAAGAATCTGTTTGTATTTTTTTTTTATCGTAACATAGATTTTGTTTTGAACAGATTTCATATTTATTTTCAAAAGACATTTTTTCAAAGCTAGGCTTAGAAGGGAATTAAAGAACTAAGTATGAGAGGAATGATTCTGACGATGACGTAAATCAATCATAAGCGGACCGATCATAATATTAATGTTGAATATTGTATCGCAGCCGTGAAGTGCAACGACGACAAGCTCTTGGTGACCACTCTGGCCGCGCTGGGCGCCGGTTTCGACTGCGCCTCGAAGGCCGAGATCGAACTCGTCACCTCTGTCGGAGTCGAGCCCGAGTGAGTACCTACCGAGCTCCTAGACCACCAAGCTCCTAGACCACCATTTCTTAAAGAAAAATCATCAGAACTTGTGAATTCAGGCAAATCGCAGTGTAGTTCGCCATGATCGCAGTTCCTGTCCAGCCCCTCTAGACAAGTGGCATTCGTCGGCCGGCGTTTTGTAGAATAAAGTGCCAAATGTATGGGATTTGACGTATATGACAGGCGTCAACGAATGTCAATAATGTCAAATCCTATAAATTGGTAATTCTATTCCATGATACGCCGAGCAACGAAATTCCCACTTGTCTAGGGGGGCAGTGTGGACCAGCAACTGGCTTTGCTAAGATAGAACAAACTATGCAAATAAGTAACAAACTGGAAATGACCGCGTATCATTATTCCTAAAGGTGCTTATAAAGAAATAGGTTACCGGTATTGGCTATCGGTTGCCATCATGTCAATACGTCGTTTGTCAAAATAAATCTCAAAGTATTTGCGCCCTTGTGTTTTTAAGCATATGGGCGTGAATGCGTTGCATTTTTTTTACCTTATGTGGTGTTAGAACGTAAACGATGAACTATCATCATTTTTGTCGCTATGGAAACTTGTTGGGGTAGGTAACCGATATACCAGTAAGGGGCTGTCCATTAATCACGTGAGGCTCAACAGGGGGGGGGGGGGGGGGGGTTCGGAAAAAAAATCACGAAACATCACCAGGGGGGAGGGAGGGGTATATTGGGATATCACGTGTATTTATTTTTTCTTATAAGTCGCGATTTTTGTCACGATTCTTAGTTTTATAGCACTAAATAATAAATAAAAAAAATACACGTGATTTTCGCTAGGGGGGAGGGGGGAGGTAGTCTAAAACCTCACCACGTATCACCGGGGGGGGGGGGGGGGGGGTTTAGAAAATTGCTAAAAAAAAAACATCACGTGATTAATGGACAGCCCCTAATCTGTTTCTTTGTATAAGCACCCTAATGCAAAATGATGTCGTATAATTCAAGTGACCTCGGCAATTCGACAAAAGAAAGTCACATTTCTCTTAACTGTTAATAACGTCGTTTAGGTACATTTTTCTTTAAAACCTAATGTCTCTTAAGGCGTTTTGAACATTACCCGTAGATATTCTAACCCTGAATGTGTTCCAGGCGGATAATCTTCGCCAACCCGGCCAAGATGGCGTCGCACATCCGGTACTCGTCGGCGATGGGCGTGGACGTCATGACGTTCGACTCGGAGACCGAGCTCATGAAGATCAAGCAGTACATGCCGCATGCGCAGTGAGTATTCCTCATACACTTTTAAAAAGCATTCGAATTATTCCAGGTTATTATGATGTCTAAATGATATTATGAATGTAAAAGTTTGTGAGGGTAGATGGATGTCTGTTACTCAATCGTGCTCGAAAATATCCTTGGTGGGGTAGAAGTGTATTACATACATATTTCTTTTTTTAACTCCCATGTAATCGGGCGTAAGGCTATTGCCGTTTGACATAATATTAATATTTATGTGCTCTTAATCATCATTATCATCATCTTATCGTTGTTCACTGTTGCGTCCGAGGCTTTCACCTCTTAACCCCAGGTCCGCTTACCCTGTCTACTCCTTTTGGTTTGGCTTATTCAGCTCTAATGTAAAAGTGCCGTCTGACCTCCAAAGTCAATAGCCTCGTCTAATAATCAACAGGTGTATGCAGCACCCTTGTCTTATCCTCTTTCACCATCCACTTCTCTTCTCTGGAAATGTTTGTAATTTAACTTATCTGCGAAGAGACTGAACTCCACGACACAGGGTATCCTAGTGTGAGGTTCAGAGAATCACTATGTATCTAGGTTATGTCTATAAGTTACTGTATGCGTATGACACCTTAATGTACATGTTTATTTGAAAACAATAAAATTATTATTATTTATTATATTCTCTTGGCCTAAAGTCCTTGTTATAATGGTGAGACATGGTATTCATGCGTGGTGTTGTGTCAGGTTGGTGATCCGCATCCGCTGCGACGCGGAGAACGCGCAGTGTCCGCTGGGCATCAAGTTCGGGTGCGATCCTCTCACTGAGGCGCCGCGTCTGCTCAAGCTCGCCGCCGTGCTCGGACTTGACGTGAGTACTATTCTACTCATATTAAACAACTACAAAGCAAATAATATACCTGAAAAGAACTAATTGTGTAGGTTTTCTGTTACTTTTGAGTTCTGCTTGAATTTCAACCGAAAGCTACTGCTAAAAATCGTTAGTCTGTAATTTTGATTTTAGTAGAAAAATGTCCTAAAAATATAAGCTTTTTTAACAGTCAGGTATAAAATACCTGACTGTTAAAAAGGCTTATATTTTTCGGAAACTTCTCTATTATATATCAACATCATCATCATTTTAGCGTTGTTCCCACTTGCATCCGTGGCTTTCATCTCGAAGCCTGGGTCCGTTTAGTCTCTCCTATTGATTTGACTTATACGGCTTTCGACTACCGTCTGACTTCACAACCTCGACAAAAAGGCCTGTGACAGAGACTTGTCCGTTACCATGTGTAGCCGGCATATTTGTCAGCAGTAAGATTGACTTGGTCCCAAACATCTATATGGGACTAATTCACCCCACTTTTGGTTCAATTATTAGCATTACTGTGTCATCTATAGCAGACACTAAGACCGTGTATCGTCCACAGGTGGTCGGCGTGTCATTCCACGTGGGCAGTGGTGCGAGCGAGACGGGTGTATACGCTCGGGCCATCGGCCTGTGCCGAGCTTTGTTCAGCGTTGGGCTTAACGTGGGACACTCGCGCATGCGCCTCGTCGACATCGGCGGCGGCTTCCCCGGCGGATCCAACACTGACATCTTCGAGGTAAGCCTGAGGACAGCTTTTGTGAAAAAAAATAACGCAACGGTTGAGCACAAAACATGAAAATGTACTTTCGAAACTTCGGAGTTCGGATTCGCATAAAATATGAAAGGAAAACGTAGCATTTAGCTATGGATTTCTTTCTGATTGAAAGTATTATGTGTCATTTTTGACCCGAGCGCGTTAAAACTATAGTAATCGTAACGTAAGAGAACGGAGCATTGTGATTGGCTTCCTACCTACTATGAACCTGCCAATCGCAATGTTTCGTTCTCTCGATACGTTTACGATAGTTTTTCGTACTACTTTCGGGGTACTCATTGCGGACTAAATGCGTTCTAAATGTTCTAAACTTCAATCCGCCACTTCGAATGTAATCATTCATGTTTATTATTCTGACGAGAATCCTTCTACTATTCACATTATATCATTCAAGTCCACTAAATTACATTGTCAAGTTATTTACTGGTCACTACGTGAGTAACATGAAGTAAGCTGGTAATTGTAACCTACGAGTGACGTAGGAGTGACCCGCTTGTTGTAACCCTTGTCTCCCTTGTCGCAGGTGTCGCAGGTGATCAACCACGCGCTGGAGGAGCACTTCCCGGACGAGGCGGTGCGCGTGATCGCCGAGCCGGGCCGCTACTTCGCCGCCGCCGCATACACGCTCGCCGCCTGCGTGCACGCCAAGCGCGAGGTACGCAGACGTTACACTGACGCATCTACACATTACACTGACGCATCTACACATTACACTGACGCACCTACACATTACACTGACGCACCTACACATTACACTGACGCACCTACACATTACACTGACGCACCTACACATTACACTGACGCATCTACACATTACACTGACGCACCTACACATTACACTGACGCACCTACACATTACACTGACGCACCTACACATTAAACTGATGCACGACACATTACACTGACGGACCTACACATTACACTAACACACCCACCCACACATTACACTGAGTACCCATAACATAAATTCACCGAAATATTGCATATACACATTACACTGACGCATCCTGACATTACACTAACACACCCACATAATTATACTAACATAACACAACCCATTACACTATCGCACCCACACATTACATTAACGCACCCACACATCACACTAATGCACCCACACATTACACTGACGCTTACACACATATAAACATTACATGAACCAGCTCAACTGCTACAATATAAGTATAGTTTCAACAAAGCCTCTATTTGCATGGCAGGTGACATCGAAGGACGTGGAAGGCGATGCGGAGACCCACACCATGTACTTCATCAATGACGGCGTGTACGGCTCGTTCAACTGCGTACTGTATGATCACCAGAAGGTCCACGCCGAGCCTGTCAACGTGAGTATATCTTTATAAACTACCGACTTTAAATTTTTGCATACCACCCACACTTCATCAATTACTAATTCACTATATTCGGCCCCACGTAATCGGGGGTGAGCCTATTGCCGTATTCCGGGTACTATTGACCCGAGTCATACATCTAAGGCCGAGTCTGGGCTGTACATTTGTCTGATGTTAAACAGCCCTATCTCTTAGTTACCTTGTATCGGTGGCCCAAATTCTACTTTACAGGGAACTACGCGGCGAATACATTCTAGCGATAAAGGCCGCCCATTGTACATTCAACTGTATACATGCTACCTAGGTACTTGTAATACTGTTAATCTATATTTTTATTTTGAAACAATATTAGCAACCGAAATTACTAATATTCTCGTTACACCCTCCAACTAAGCTAAATTGCTTGTGCTAGGAGTGGGTTCACGTCGGTAGTGTAATGGCCAGGATTCGAACCCAGAACCTCTCGATCGTAAAGATATGATTCCGTAGCCGACCGCATACGACAACTGCCGACGCACGCAGCAGATGCGCGTAGTTCATCGCGGCTTCTTAATGGTCCATTTTATCCGTATCGGAGTTTAACAAGTAATGGGTACGTTGTATCTGCTGCATGCGTCGGCATTTGTCGTATGCGGTCGGGTTCAGAATCATACCTGGCACCTGTCCCACCGCCGGCGATAAAACGAGCAACTATCGACTATTTTATCGCTCAAGAAACGTACAATAGATATTACATTCTGTGTAAACAAAAGAGATGCATATGCAAATAGTTCATCGCTGACAGTTCACACTGCCAGCGAGTACTCGCTTTACTAGTTTGTCGTTGAGCGACAAGAGCTATGAAAAATAACACTCGCTCAGCGATACTCGCTAAGCGATTAAAACACGCCGAGAGAGCAACCAGCGGTCATTTCTCTACAGTGCGAGCGAGTGTTGCGAGTAATCGCTCACCTCACTCGCACACTCGCCTATAGCCGAGCTACTGAACTTTCAAAACTACACACTCGCTCCTCGCCAACTCGTTTGTAGCTCTAGCTTTACTCGTTACTCGTTCATCGTTCCCAGTGAGACAACTGCCTAGGCACTTGTCCCACCGCCGGCGAGAAAACGAGTAACTATCGACTATTTTCTCGCTCTAGAAACGTACAATAGATATACATTCCATGTAAACAAAAGAGATGCATATACAAATAGTTGATCGCTGACTGTTCACACTGCCGGCGAGTACTCGCTTTACTAGTTTGTCGCTGAGCGACAAGAGCTATGAAAAATAACACTCGCTCAGCGATACTCGCTAAGCGATTAGCGAATATTGCTAATTTCGGTGTCAACTCATGGTAAAGCTAGGACTGTACGCTTGGCTGCTCGAAGTGTTGCGAGTAATCGCTCACCTCACTCGCACACTCGCTTATAGCCGAGCTACAGAACTATCGGAAATACGCACTCGCTCCTCGCTGCTCGCCAACTCGTTTGTAGCTCTAGCTTTACTCGTTACTCGTTCATCGTTCCCAGTGAGACAACTGCCAAAGTTCGTTGGCGATCTAGCAAGTTTGAAATTTTGCTCGTAACTAGAGGTTTGCACCGGTGCGGAATTTTGTGTACCGGTGAAAAACACCGGTGTTTTAGCAAGCTCTTAGAAAAATATGACATGATAGAATTCCTAGATAGCACAAAGCCTCTTCTCTCGACGATATTGCAATACAGTGTGAGCAAGCTTGACGTCTGTCACCGACGGCGAGCCGAGTAAGTTCGCGAACTTAAAAACCGCGTGCTTAAAGTACGTACGTCTATCCCCACTTAAGGCCGAATTTTTCGTAAGCTATCTATCTAGTCCTACAATATTTATACCGTACCTAACCCCTTCTTCCCTCCCTCCAGCCGAGCCTGGAGCCTACCCTGCCGTGCTCGGTGTGGGGCCCGACGTGCGACGGGCTGGACTGCGTCCTGCCCAGTGCCCGCCTGCCCGCGCTGCGCGTGGGCGACTGGTTGTTGTTCCGCGACATGGGCGCGTACACGCTGCCCGTGGCGTCGCCCTTCAACGGCTTCCCCGTGCCCAAGGTGCGGGCACTCGTCGACGAGCAGCTCTGGTAACTATGCTACTAATCTTCTAATATATAAAAAGCAATGCCACTTTTCGTTGTTATTTTATAACTCAAGAACGGCTGAACCGATTTGGCTAATTTTAGTCTTGAAATATTCGTGGGTGTCCAGGGAAGGTTTAAAGGATGAGGAAATAGGTGCAGCGGGAACGGGAAGAATATGGCAGTATGAAGTTCGCCGGGACAGCTAGTCTAGTATTATATAAATATCAGAATAACACATGGGCTATATATCAGCGATGTACGATTGTATACCTCGGGACACGTATCTTGACCTAAATCGTGAGACAAACGAGACCCTGGCGCCAGCGGATTGTTTTTTTAATAATCTATATGTGTATAGAACACATTTTAGGTCCAAAACAATGCTACTATTTGACACTCGATACGTCACAGTGCGATTTGTTGAGGCGTGTTAGACGATGTATAAGTTCCTGGCATGTAACGACCTCAAGTTTTTTTTTTTATACCACAAGTTGCGAGAGAAACGAGGCTCAAGCGCGTGGTGATTGGATTATATTCAGCCAATGATGATTGATGACTTCACAATATTGTATATTAGAATTCATAACTCTCGCGTTGCAGTAAGTTGTACAATTTCAGAAAACTAAAGTAGCTAAAGTGAAGTACAACTATTTATTTATATAACTAGATTCCTCAGACTACCGTTGTTTAAATTTGAAACTAGAATAGTTAATTTAGAAAATAATAATAGATATAGGTATACACATCGCTCACTGTTGCAATGGACCTTAAAATACCCGCATTTACATCATTCATAACGTGTAATTCGTCGTAACTACCATCATATACAAAACGACATATTTTTAATCACCATTGTCTGTTCACAGGGTGATTCTGAAAGAGCTCCACCCGCTGACGGCGGCACACTTCGCCCTGGGCGGTAGCGTGTCCACCGACATGCTACTCACGCCGCCTTCTCCGCCATCGCCCGCCCTTCTGACCTCCGCACCCCGCGCCGTATTCGTGGAGTGCGCGCTCAAGTGACGTCACTCCGGCGAGGGCCACCTCCCGCCCCTCGGCCCGTTCTCTGCGTGTACACATCTCCTTGTAAGATGGCAGGCGAATGCGTGCCGCTGCCTCCAACTTTGCATTTAAATAACTTACATGATATGAGATAAACTACGACCTAGAAAGATTGGCTGCATCCACCTCTGTTGCTTATTTCCTGCCCGACTAATCTTAAGAATTAAAGTATCAATCTATATGTTCAAGATAAATATTGTCCGTAGGTTTTGTTTTTTATATAGTTTGTATTATATTGGCTATTTAATCTCCCTCATGGATAAGGTGAATTGTTAATTTCTAAGTATAAAACATGTATTTAAGTTTTCAAGTATTTTTTCTCTTATATTTGCTCATAAGTCATAAGTATTATTCTAATCACTGCAAAATATCAATAATTAAGTTCTCATATAAAATTAAACTACATTATATTATCTTAATAGAATTATTACAGACGCGACACGGTCGGAAATATGCAACATAGAGGTGTCATATCAATTTATATTTCTTACTTATATTAACTCATTTGATTATCTCCTAATAGTGAGTCTTTCTATGGTCGGATATAACAAAAATACGCAGAGAACATGACCGAGTTGCTTCGTGTGTAGTTAGTGAATAGTGAACCATCCCCAAGTCACGCCTTATACCTACTTTAAACATCTATTATAATAATCATGGAGTAACTCGGTCATACGGAGTGTACCACTATACTTATCTCTTTCTTTATCGGGTAAACTATAAAATATGCAATCACTCCCAAATATGGTTGTACAATATAACATGATAACTGTGAAATATTTTTATATTTTTAACTACATAGTTGGAGAGTAATCTAATAAAAAAATGGTCCTTGTCAATATACACGCGTTAACAGGGGATTCGTGCAAGCTAGATTGAAAGAAGTTGTAATTATAAACTAATTTCTCATGAGCTACAACAGTATTCCAACATTTTCGTACTCTTAGCGAGAAAATATTACCGCCGTGCAAAGAAAACAGGTGCATCTGGTACAAGTTTTTGCCGTTATGCGACTACAATAATATATGTAACCACATATTGTAGTCGCTTAGTTTTAAGCCTCATGGGCTTACTTAACCAAGTAAGCCCATGAGGCTTAGAACCTTCTCTTAGGTCGGCAGCGCGAATGTGACGCCCACAGTATCCACTTTCCATCAGGTGGGTTGTGTGATGGTCTGTCACCTAAGTGGTACAAAAAAATGCCGGGCTTACACTAAGTCAAATATCGGCCACACAGCCAACTTTAAAAACAAATTATTATGTCTTTTTCCCTTGTTTGGGCTAGATACGCCTCTTTTCTTTTCAACGGCTAGATACATCCTAGCTGCATTTCCTTGTTGAGACCATCTCTTGATAATAGAGATAGTATCTCTTGTTCTTTAGTAGGTCTTACATCATAGAGTGACACAGACATGAGAAATTCCAGTCTGTCTGCAGTAAGTTGCTCTCGCTTGTAGAATCTTAACTTAGAAACCTCATTCCTGACTTTGACCAATGGGTTTAACCAACCCATATTATTGCTATATAATAACCATTGAAAATAATACTCTAAATAACAGTCATCATGTTATATTTTTCCGTAGAATAAGACCTCATTAGTTTTAATCGCCTGTATTTAATCTTTGAAAATATTTCCGACTTATAGTAAAACCAACAATTCCTGGAAATGGAGAAAATAGGAACTACGGTTGTCACTGTCAAATGCATACTATTTTATTGCAAATCAAAGACGAATAACACGATTTGACATTATTGAAAGGAAAGTGGTGGCCTGCTTCAGTTCCACAGAATTCTTTGTTTTACTATACTTACGACTTGTTTTTTAGAACAAAGAAAATGAATGTAGTCGCTTTTTGTCTTATTAGGGTGCTTATATAAAGAAACATTCTCTTATATACCTGTTTTCTTTATATAAGCACTTTTATTTAGTATTGACGGGGTCTTAGGATCGGATATTTGCAAGTATGTTATAGGTAATGTTGACTATCAAGCTGTGTGGGTAATAAAAAAGCACTATTGGTGTGAACCGACACTAGTATAAATAGTTATCGCTTAACTTCGGGAGGTTGTAATTTTACTTGTGTTGGGGTCTATTTTACTTGTAATCAGGGTGCCAAGTGCGGTGGTAGAAAACGGTTTCCAGCATTTTGTAACTAACATATAATTATAACAATAAAAACTTATACAATTACAGGGGTCGTTTATTTCGTTTCAACTGTCACTTGCGTGTTTTATAACGATTTAATCGTTTCAATGTTTAGTGTAGCTCTACTGTGGATGTGCTGTAGATTGTTCAAAGTTCGAATCCAGTAGGAAATATTCATTTGCTCACATTGTAATGCTGGATTCAATTTACTGTGATTTTTTTAATGTTATTCTGAAGGCAAGCTGCACGGTTTTGCTAAGAACTAACACTTTGATAGAAGTCATTTAAGATTTCCAAGTGTTTTTTTGTGCTTCAGCAGCGCCTATACGCATTTAATGTGCTTAATGTTGTACAACATGTCGGCAGATGTTTCCTAGTGTATACAGAACTTAAACATTGTTTTAGCTTACTAACAATTTTAAATTTGATGAGAAACTGCCTAAATGTATTTAAATTAAATATATATAACAGTTAGTTCGGTTGCATGTCATAGGCATAGTACATTCCTTGTGTATTGCTAGCTGTCGATACGATCTTTTCAATGTTATCGTTTTATAGATTGGTTTCGCAAAATTTGTAGCAGACTTGCATTTTAAATAAATATTTGTGAAATGTGAATTTTGTTTTATTGTATTCTTCTATCTCTAGATTGCTCCTTTATTGCGAAGTCACTTTGACGATTATTGTTTTGCTACAGATTGAGGTTGAGCCAGGATCCTCGGTACTGTTCATACTCGTGCTTACTGTTCAAACTTAGGCGTTCTCTATAGCAATGTATACTCTAAGATCACTCCTCTTTGGACTATGTTCATGGCCATTGGCCCATTGAGACCGTTTATGTTTACCGAAATTTGGCTTTGTATAAAGGTTCAACCCCACCAAACGGACGGCATCGGAACAGATTTTACAATATTTAAACAAAATAAATCTTATATCACAGCATTTAAAATTTATATTACCAAGTCACGCATGACAGCTTGACGTGCGTCATGCCGCTGCACGTCGCTGTCAAGCTGTTGTGCGTGACTTGGTAATATAAACTTCAAACACTGTGATAATAAGATTTTTTTTTTTAAAGACTAAAATCCGGATCGATGCCGTCCGTTTGGTGGGGTTGGACCTTTATTCTACAAATTATACACAGTGCTACTGGTAACACTATCGCGGTATGTTATATACCAGGACCAGCGGCCTATTCAAGTGTATTACTTTTGTTTTGAGAGTATAATATACAATAGACCACCAGGTTCAAGTTAGGGTTGGGCAATTGCTTGAATATTTAAGGATACAAGGACAATAAAATGACAGTCGTAGAAATGAAGCGTTTATTACAGGCACATATCCATAATCAAACTAGCAGTACAAAATATACATTGAGATTATGACTACGCACTTACAGAACATCGGCAATTACCGCCAAGAGTTATAACAGTCAACAATAAGCGAGCCCGGATCCCGAGGCCCTCACGCCTCGGCTGCGACCGGGACTACGCGAAGATGATGATGATCAGTCAACAACATTCATATCATAGTAACATCCAAACTTAAATCTAACAATTAAATGAAATTTTAAAGCATTTAGTATGCTAATAATTATTCAAATCGGTTAAGATATAGAAAAATATAAACATCCGAATTGAGAACCTCCTCCTTTTTTGAAGTCGGTTAAAAAGAGAATCTGTCGAGTCTCAATTCTCGACTCAACAACCGTCCTAGGACTGACTAGGACAGATGTAAGAGGAGTTTGGAGCTCGGGCGGGTTTCGGTGGCTTAGTGGTCAGAGAATTCCCCCTGTAAGGAAAAGATCGTAGGTTCGAGTCCCGCCCGAGGTCGATTCTCTTTTCTATATCTTAATCGATTAAATCTAACAAGTTCGACTGACAACTAAATAGTAAGCGACAATAACAAAATTTTCAAGAGCCCGATTCAGTAAAGTTGTCAAAACGCATGATTTCAATTAGGTAGGTTCATGGGAAATTTTAAAACACGAAAACACATTTGCATTTCAAGCTGCTATATAATTTTAATATGTAATTAGTATGATAAAAACTAATAGGAAAATCCATTAAAACAAGTTGCTTTGCGAAAATATTTATGAAACTTATGTATAGTGAAATATAATATAATAATAATATTACACTCATGTCAACATAATAAAGTTCGTTCAGTGATTCATTAATTACATAACACTAACTCACGGAATATAAAAATGTTTTACAAGAGAAAGTGTCCTTAGATCGTCGTTAAATTTAAATTCAAATTCAGCTTTATTTCAAAGAATATGGTTACAGCATCAGGTATTATATTTGTAAGTACAGCATATTCTGCCGTGTGGCGTTGAAAAAGAAATTAGTTTGGAAACTTCAATAGTTTTGTTTATTCTGCCATCAGAATAAACGACACTTTTGAAGTTTCTTTTCTGAACTCACATGAGTCACACCGTCACACGTCACACAAAGGAGTGACGTGTTTGGTTATATTTTAACGGATGACAAGTCTAAATCCATCTTCTAGAATGACACTCAGTCCTGAATTTCGATTTATCTTAGGACAGATTGTATAGATGGATTAGACAGTTTTAACAGGTTTACAATCTGTCCTCAGATAAACCGAGATACAGAACAGAATCATTCTAGAATACGGGCCCAAAGTAAATTTCAAAAATTACTAGACAATCGCGTGCGTATGAATCTTTTCGACCAATAAAATAGCAGAAAGCTCTGTCATTTACAAAAATGACAAATTTCATTGGTTGAAGAGACTCACGAGTCGTTCTCGTCAAACTAAAGCTGCTGAGAACGAAGTGATAGCTGTAGGACACTTCTATGTTGTATTTATCATTCATAACATCATTCATTTATATCATCTAATATTCCTAACTAATACACTTCACAGTTTCTCACTCATCATATTATATTTATCATACATTATAACATCACAATCATACATAATCATTCATCATCGCACAAAATTAAGTTTTGCTACTTAAGTAATACAGATGAAATGATACCTAATATCAAACAATGGCACGGTAATTTATGTCATAACTCATAACTTTTCCCATAACCAAATCGAGTATCAGTTAAAGAATATCATTATGTAAGAAATTACAAAAATAAAAGTGTTGCGAGGTATGCTTTTTTTTACACCCGATTCTTCAAGACCCTAAAAATTTCTTCAAATTACAATTAAAATGCAATAATGAAACTATCGTCTATTTGGAGTAACTATTAACACATATTTACGAACAAAAACGCTCTTTTGAAAGAAAAATAGCAAACTTGGCATTCATATTCGACCAGTATTACATAAGTAACGATACTGAACAGTCTTTTCACCGAATCACTCCCAGTTACTTACTATATCACACACATATTGTTTCGTTTTGTATTATGACAACTATGACAGTAAAGGGAAAAGGCCTCCTTCAGTTTACGGAACTGTTTGTTTTACTATACTATTGGGATTCAACTGACTATTACTATTATAATTATCATATCACATTTTATCGATATTTTCCTGTCGGACATTCTTGTTGAGAATATTTACACTAACAAAGACTAAGGAAAAGTACAGTAAGTAAGGTGCCTAAGGGAGGCACCCTGGATTTGGCAAGCTAAGAATATGTATCATAGATATTTGCTACACGTAGAACTACCAAGTAACTCCTGACACGTATCTTGGACCTAAAATGTGCTCAGAATGTGCCCTATACGCGCAGTACACATTTTTTGGGTGTCTTTTGAGGATAGCACGGGGTGCTACTGCGGTGGACGAACTCAAATTCAACAAGCATAGATTATTACGAAGCACTCCGCGGGCACCAGAGCCTCGTTTGTCTTGCGATTTAGGTCCAAGATACGTGTCCGGTGTTATACGACAAATAGACGTCATCTTGCATACACATTTTGGACCGAACTGGAAACAAACGCCTGACCGCCACGTCAAGCATGACAGCAGTACTGTAACATACATACATATGCTCACGCCTATTTTCCTCCGGAATAGGCAGAGACATCAGTCCGCCTCTTGACTCTATCCTTACATACTTCACGAGCTTCCTCATTCATGCAAGCCCGCCGGTTTCGAGTAACAATTTAGAATTTTTATATACATTTTTTTAATACCTACTACTTAGGTCGCAGATAAGCACACAGCCCACTTGATGGAAAGTGGTTAACGTATTTGCAACACCAGGGGAGTCACACTCGTGCTGCCGATCCGAATACAGTATCTAGTCTAGACCTAAGAAGTTTTGGCTTGCAGTCTAGAGCTAAATATGAGATAAAAATACACACAAGGGCCAGCCTTATGCCTTACTGATCAGGTTTTAATGTGACTTTTTAGAATTGAGTAAATCTAGAAAATTGGATGGTAACAAAATCGATAATAGATTACAGCGTCATACCCACATACTTATAATAAACATTCATCATTGTTTACACCATTCAATAGCTATAGGGTTAAAGAAATTGTTCCGTTGAGTGAGGATTTTTGAGGACCACCTTTACATTAGCTACTGGCAAATATCTTGATCCCAAGTCGCGAGAAGCGAGGCTCTGGCGCGGAATGGTTTGATATAATCTATGATTGGTGGATTTGAGCTCAGCTTTTGTAGTAACTCATGCTATTCTCGATAAGACACGGTCACTGGGATCAAGATATATGCCGGTACCTATATGTTCATCACACACAAAGGCATTCTCTGACCAGATAAGGCGATAGATTCACCTGTTGGTCGGTCCAACAGTTGTCGTTGAGACGTTGCACAGATTTTACTAGCGCGAGAACTTCACTTGCGCGATGCAGGATTAGAAGTTCTGTAGGTAGTTGCATTGAAGTATTTCAGTTTGTTATAGCTAGATGGCGCTATACTCCATTCGGTTAGGTACTTAACTAAACGTAAACAATCTTGATGAGTTTCTGAATGTTTTATTCAAAAACTCAGTTTATAAATATTTTTCTGTTTAGAAACTTATTTTGAAGACTAAAAACCGAAATTAAACCACTAGTTAGTCAGTTAGCTTAGTTTATTTGTTTAACATGTTGTGTTTTATAAAAAGTTGCTACAAGAGTGTTTACCTTCAGTTAAGTGCCTAAACCAATGGAGAGTAGATACATTTAGAATACACAATACACTCCCACACTATAATTATTTCTCGTAAATAATAGTCCCGTGAGTATCTAACATAAGTAGTGTTTAAAAGTGATTATTCCGAACCTGACCCGGTCGCGGGTTAGGTTAGAAACTTGAAGAATTTGTTTCGAACGTAACCCTCTTCCTAACCTGACCTGACGTATCGTTCCTATCATAACCCGAATTGCGTTTTTAGTCATTCTCTCGCGCAATTAGACTTGGATAGATTAGGTTAGAAGGCTAATGCGGGAGCGAAATGCAGAGGAGGTCCCGCAATTAGCCTTCGTGGTTATTTTAAAAGATAAAGGATAAAGAACTAACAGATAAAGGAACTGGGCAGTGTTGCTACTATAGAAAAAAAAAACATTATTAATTTTGTTAGATTTTTCCTTTTAATTTTTATTTTATTTTGTAATTGCTCTGTATTGTGCAAAACGTGTACACACAAAATAGTACATTTAAGTAAATTATAAAAATAATTGTAATTTACTTAAATGTACTATTTTGTGTGCTGCAGTGATCAAAATAAATGTACTTTTCTTTCTTACTTTTTTTTATAATGTTTACCAAAAACGCGATTCGGGTTATGACAGAAACGACACGACGCGTCAGCTTAAGAAAAGGGTTACGTTCACAACAAATATTATATTTTTTCTCAAGTTTCTAACCTAACCCGCGACCGGGTCAGGTTCGGAATAATTGTTTAAGGCCCGTATTCTAAAATGCCACTCAGCTGAATCTCGATTTACCTGAGGACAGATTGTATAGAACTATAGACAATCTGTCTAATAGCCTGTCAAATCTGTGGAATCTGTGCATACAATCTTGCCTCAGATAAATCGAGATTCAGCTGAGTGGCATTCTAGAATACGGGCCTATAAAAGTACATTGTCGTTCGTGTGTGTGTGTAGTGAGTGGTATCAGCACAATTGTACGCTACTGGCGGCTAGGTACGCCTGCAGGGCCTGCCTGTGTTGGTCGCCTAGCGCGGCCAGGCGCGGCGGCAGGAGACCCGGCGCCGCGCGGGACAACGCGCCTAGGGACTCCGCCAGGTAACGCGGCGGGGATGGGATACCTGGGGAAGGGGACAGCGTGTTTAATAAACTGTTGTACAGGTCTTGGTGTGTCAGTTGGCACGTCGGGAAAATGAGTGATAGTTCGGCTTGTTTCGATCTTGTAGAGTTTACTATCTATCGCCAATATGCGGATGCGACTGACAGTTTCATACTTTTATATCAAACTGTTAGTCTTCTGTAAGATAAAGAGTGCAATCTATAGAAGCTAAACGATTCCGACTCTCTTTTCTGCACCCCTAGGTTGAAAAACTATCGTAACGTAAAGGCATCGAGACTTCACTTGCATTCACATTCACTCACCTACAGGTTAACAGTAGGTATACTGCCAATCGCAATGCTCCATTCTCTGATACGTTTACGTTACGATCACGATAGTTTTTCGTGCCCTGTGGGGTGAGCATGAACAACTATCGTAATCGTATCGTGAACGTAACGATAGCACGGAGCATTGCGATTGGCAGGCTTCAGGCAGGCGGCCAATCGCAATGCTCCGTGCTCTCGTTACGTTCACGATACGAATACAATAGTTGTTCGTGCTCCTCCCACAGGGCACTTATCAACTCAAAAAACCGAGTACTATAATTAATTATGTCTGAAGAGTAATGTAAATGGTTTCATTAACTTCACCATCATTTTTCTCATCATCATCTTTGCGTTAATTCCGGTCGCATCCGAGGCCTTATCTCGGAGTTCAGAGTCCGAGTCCGCCTCTTTCAGTCTAACCGTAACGCAGCTGAACTTCGATTATTCTCACTAAAATGCCAATACCATGCAAAGTGGAGACATAAAGCCAGTAAGCGGACTCTGGATCACAAGTTGAGAGCCTCAGATGGTACTAACACAAAGATTATGATGAATATAGTAAAGTGAATGCTACTCACTAGCGAGTGGGTCAGTAGAGGCCCCCTTGGCGCAGGTAAGCTGAGCGTACTGCGCCTGGTAGCCGGGCGTGTCGTCCACCTCCACGAAGTGATCGTCTGGCAACGACGACTCGTCGGGGGGCAGCTCGAACAATAGGATTAACGCCTGCGAACATAGTCATATTATGGTACACGATAACATGTGCTATCTTAAACTTCGACATTCATGATCAACAAACAATGCTCGAAGATTCTGCAGCTAAGGATATCAGCCAATGACTTTTTATACTTGAAAAGCTCTCTCTCATCCTAGCGTTAATTCCCAGTCGCATCCGAAGCTTTTTAGCTCGGAGTCTGGGGTCCACTTTTACCAGTCTTAACTACAGATTTGGCTAGACCTCGATATTTTTTCGTGAAGCAATTGCCATCTGACCTCCACAGACCAATGGTAACATTAGGCGATATCGAAGCTTTGCAGCTAGACCGTTGTTTTTGGATTTTTTAGAGCTCCCAACTACCCGTAACGACTGCCATAGATGTTCTTATGGCAACCGGGACCGACAGCTTAACGTGCTCTCCGAGGCACGTCCAGACCAAAGCAAATACCCATATTTCATGAACACAAATATTTGCACTGAGCGGGGATCGAACCCGCGCCTCCTGCGTAGCGGCCGCGTTCACTACCGCTACGCCACGGAGGCTGTTGACTTGCAAAGCTGTTCAGAACAAAGTTTGTGTCTAGTTTCGAAGGTGAGGCGGGTGTCCTATCCGCCTCACCTTCGTATGGTATACGGGAAGCAGAGAATATTTAGACGAGTAAGTGACGTTCGATACCTATTTCCTTATGCTACGTTTACATACTCGCGGCAGAGCGAGGGAAGTGGCGAGAGAAGTGGGCAGAGACGTGGTGTGAATGGTATATTCGTCATGCCGCGAGTACTGCCGCGTATGTTGCGCAAATACTAGAGCGATGAACTATACGAGACCGCTAGATGGCGCTAAGCTAAATAAAACACGACTTTCGTTATTGCTCCTCGAATATTTACTTTTAAAAATATTTATATCGATCTACGGAAAGTGTATAGTTAGTTGAAAGTGATAGTTTTTATTAATAATCTATTTAATTAATTCGCTATGCTGTAAAAGCTTATTGCGTACACTGCTACAGCGTTGTCTTCCATACGTTTACGTCCGTCTCCGTTGCAGGGCGAATACTGTAATGCGGACCAACGCGATGATGGGAGTGTGTGAATGCTAGGGCATTAATCGCGCGAATATTTCTGACAACACGATGAGCAATGCGAGCGGCAGTATGTAAACGCGGGGTAACACATAGTACGCCTTTTATGCAACATTTTATAGTTGTCATCAGCTACAAAATGTCGAGCATGGTTGATGCGACGATCAACCATTGGTCAACCACAAAAATTTGTATCGTCGTTTATGGCTCTACTCGATACAATTTTTTATGTTAAGGATACCTAATCCAATAGTATACATAAAGTCATTGGGATCAGCGCGAACACATAGCAACACAGACAACAATACGCCAATATACAGTTACCTGCAGAAGCCTCGGCCAAAGCGGCGCGAGGTTCCCCTGCCTGAAGTGCTGGCTCTCACACAGCAGCTTGACGCAGCCCACAGCGGCGGCCTTACGCTCTAGCGCGCCTGATACGCGTTGCAGCTCGGGGATCAGTACGCGCTCGGCGTACATCGCGAACATACTGTAATATATAGGATACGTCTCATTCACATCTACATTTCCGCGGTGTTCGCGCATATAATCGTTTAGTGTCTATATCGTGTGAGTCGGCTCTAAAGTTAGGGGTGAGACATTCAGACTGTATTCCTTATTGATAATTACTTTTTCCAAAATCTAGAAGTAATGGTCCTTCGAGCCGGATATTAACTAAACTGTTTGGTTACACTTTGTATCCGGCTCGAAGGACCATTGATGAATGTTGTGGAATGTGGCAAATAAAGGAATTCAAAATCTATATTTGAAAAACATTTCATGCACTGTAAAAATTACAAATATGTCAAATTGCAGTTTTGGAGAATTTGTCTGATGAATCTGAGATTTAGGTAGTCAGGTAAACAAGGATTTTGATGTCTAACTATTCGATAGATTAACAGATTTATCAGGCTGCTGGCAGAAAACTGAGTTTAATCACACGAACTTTTCCAACCATAGATAATATCATACATACCCGGCTTGTACAGAATCGATGATATCTACAAGGTTATCGGCACCGAAGTGCGCCGCGTAGAACCCGAGGAAGGCGATCAGACCGCGCACGTACTTCGTCGTCTTGGATGACGACAGCCGCTGGAACAGCAGCGTCATTATCTGCTTCGTGTACGGCGCCATTACATCGCTGAAACAACAGTACAATATAATAGCTGAAATATGCGGTTACACACGTGTGGACACACTATTGAAAAATATCCTGGGATGGGGGTAGAGAATACGTGCACAAATTCACGTTTGTATATCCCCGAAAGGGTAAGCAGAGGTGTATTTAAACCCACAATTTGCCAATTATGCTAATTAAGCTTACCATGGGTCTAGAAAGCGTTGTGTAGAATGTTGTGAAATATTTATTATTATTATTTATTATGATTTTCGGTGCCACGTAATAGGGCGTGAGCCTATAACCGTCAAGCGGGCTCTTTGTCATGGTCTGCATGTTTACTGTCGGATGAAGAACAGCCTTCTACGATACCCATGGAAAGACATAGGGTGGCTCCCGAAATAGGTACCAGACAGCGGTACGCGTGTTTTATATGCATTTCTGTAAATCAAAGGTAGGGGGTTTGATGTTGGTGCTTACCTTCCAAATTTGAACAGCATAGTCTGAATGAGGTAGAAGCCTTCGTGGTCGTTTGTTTTGGATGCAATTAACTTCTGGAATACACCCAGCATTGCGTTCTGTAAAAAAAAAATTACTTGCTTAAATGTTTCATAAGAGTGGATTAACTTGGAATTGGAAAGAATGAGAGGCTACATAGTCCATTTTGAAATACGTTTCATAACTCGCTGACCTGTGGATCGACATCACAAACTTTCCAGAACATCAGACCAGTTACGTATGCACGTTAAGGTTACGTTCAGACGGTGATCATTCTATTGGATTTCTGCAGGCACGCGACAGTGCTTGCGTATTTCAAATGGGTAAGTCAACACAACATGAACGAACGCACGCTAGTGTACGGTTTACGAGACAAGGATGGTTGTACGAAGGTGGCCTAAGGATAGCGCTACACTTACGAGTCTCCCAGAAGCCAGTACGAGATCACCGCGCGTGCCCACGAAGGCACACAGCAGCCTCACCAGCGGCCGAACATTCGCGCCTCGCTCCCACAGCGCGGGCGCGACCACGCACGGCAACAGCGCGCTGTACGCGTCGTCACCACCCCCTCCCCCCGACGAACCACGCATCTCCAGGAATAACGACAGCATTTGGAATACGTACGGCATGAATTCTGTTCAACATTAAAAGTTGGTTATATTCGAAAGTTACAGTTGAAGAGTAGCAATGATCATTATAAAAAATTGATGCAAGAAATTATCAACCTTATTGACATCAAATAGTACTAGTTTTTTTTTTATAAGTTAGTGATCAGCGATATACACAAATGCCAAATAACATGTTTTTGAAGAAATGTCATTTAAGTCGAAAGTTGCTTGCACTTCTTTTTCCCAATTTGTAGAGAAGGATTCTTGGTATTTCCGACTGCACAACTAGTTGCGACGAATTTCAATTGCTTATTGTATTATTTTTTGTATATTGAACAAATCTACATGACTATGTTGAAATTTATTAATTTAACTTACCTTGTACATCATTTTGTAAAATTTCCTGGAATATTGGGAATAGTGCGTCTTCGAATGCTGATATAGCATTTGGATTTGACTTCGTGACGACTCTGTCAAAAAAATGTACTTTTAATACTTATTTATCTGTTTTGTACAAGCAATTTCTTTTGATCTTAAGTTTGACCTCTATAAGGATGCCTAAAAAAAAAACAAGTTACCGGTATCGGCTGCCTACCCCGACTAGTTTTCATAGCAACAAACATTTTGATAGTTCGTCGTTAACGTTCTTACACCAATAGTAAAAAAACAATCGCAACGCATTCGCGCCCATATGTTTAAGAACACAAGGGCGCGAATTCTTTGTGAGTCTTTTTTGACAAACGACGAATTGACAGTCGATAGCCGATACTGGTAACCTGTTTCTTTATACTGGGTGATTTTATAGTGGTTTCGGTTAAAAAGATTTTGGGCTCAGTTTCGTTAGCAAAATCGTCTGGAAGTATTATTTTGGCGAAAAAAAAAAACTTTTTTTTTACATGATTCCCATTCATTATAAAAAAAAAGGTTTCTTTTCATCCAACTCAATACTTTCAGACGATTTTGCTATCGAAACTGTGTCCAAAATCTTTTTATCTAAAACGACCATAAAATCACCCAGTTTAAGCACCCTAAAGCAATACTCACGAGACGGCGAGCGACAGCGTCTCGAACAGGTAGTGGTTGAAGTGCGGCTTGCAGGGGTTCTTGGCCACCACCGTCAGCATATGCGCCAACTTGGGCAGCGCGTCCCCCAGGAACGGCAGCGCGCCCTCCTGCAGGCACGCCAGCGTACGCAAGATCGCTGCGGGGAGGAACTGGTTAGTGAGGGCGGTTCCAGTTGTAGTGGATGCGTTTGGCTTGGAGTTTGTAACCGTGTATGGTCCGCTTTCCAATCGGTGGTGGTTTTTATGTGAGCATGATGGGGAGTATGTTTGTTTGTTTGGAGGTGCGAGTACTGTCTTCATCAGAGCAATACATTGTAGATGTGGAGAACAAGTTTAGTAATACGTGAACATAGAGTATTTCCATGTTATGGTAAACGATTACAGGACTCGTATTGAATCCCATCAATTTGATAAACCACAAAGATACGACAAATAACTAAATTTGGCGTATCTTTGTGGTTTAATTTTAAGCAAAATAATTTCTCATTATCATAAAGTTGCTTCAAAAATGAAAGTTAATTATATGGTTTACTAGCTGTCCCGGCGAACTTCGTACCGCCATATTTTTCCCGTTCCCGCTGCACCTATTTTCACATCCTTTAAACCTTCCCTGGACACCCACGAATATTTCAAGACTAAAATTAGCCAAATCGGTTCAGCCGTTCTCGAGTTATAAAATAACAACGAAAAGTGGCATTGATTTTTATATATTAGAAGAAGATTAGATAAGCGATTACAGAAAATAATCAAATTGCCTATTACATTACAGGCTTGCTAATTTCTCATTATCATAAAGTTGCTACAAAAAAGAAAGTTTATTCTTCTTCTTCCTCTTAGCGTTAATTCCCAGTCGCATCCGAAGCTTTCAGCTCGGAGTCTGGGGTCCGCTTTTACCAGTCTTAACCACGGATTTGGCTAGACCTCGATATTATATGATTAATAAGCGATTACAAAAAATAATGAAATTGCCTATTACATTACAGGCAGATACATATCGATTCACACAACTCGCTTCCACTTATAAACTGCAAATAAATCAAATGTACAGAGAGAAAACACGCAAATTCCGGACTCCAAAGCACAACTCTATATGAAATTTGTATCGGCACTGTAAGTAGAAGACCTACCTTTCATGACATATTCGTTATGATCAGCCGGGTCCAACTGTTGTCCCAGGGCACCGAAGAGCCTCGCCAGTAGCGCCCCGGCGTGTGGTTGTAGCGAGGTCCGGGGCACCATACCACCCGCGATCAACTTCTCGATGGCACACGCGCCGTATGTACACACTACGCCCTTGCCAGCGATGTGCTCGATCTGTGAGGATTGAAATGGTAAATTGTTTACAAGACCGGTCGCAAGTCCTGCGATTGCGGGGTCCAATCCCAGTCCATGTCACATTTGCTCGCCTGCTCGCTCCTTCACTTATTATACTTATACTACCGACGACCTTTGTAGAGGAATTGAAGACGCTATTGCTTTGGGCAAGTTTTGGGCCGACAAAATTAAAAAAATACAGATCTAGCCATTAACTCGAAGAAGTAGACGGCGTTGTTTAAAGGGAAAATGCGGTAGTGTTTGTTTGACATAAAAGTGACGATTTTATAGTGCACTTCACTAATCTATACTAGTACACGCGCCCTTGTCCAAGACGTACTCGATCAGTGGTGTTCGAGATTGGTAAGTTATGAACAAGATTAATCGATAGGTGGCGTTGTTCAAAGCTGAAACGAGCTGGTGTTTGTTTTACAGAACCGTGTTTAATTATGTCGAATGTTTGTCAAATTTGCTAAAATGTGTGTTGTATTTAGAATAATCATGGAACTTAATAACAGACTTGTAATTATAACCTCTTTATGTTTGAAAATCAATTTTTACCAGAAAAAAGATAAATTGACGTGATGAATTCATAAATTAAATTGTGATCTCCACTTCCGAGATCATAATTTTATGCACCTGAGCACGAAAAATGTATGGAGAGAACAGAGCATTGCGACTGGCCGCCTGCCTACTGTGAATCCGTGTGTGTGTGTGTGTGTGTGTGTGTGTGTGTGTGTGTGTGTGTGTGTGTGTGTGTGTGTGTGTGTGTGTGTGTGTGTGTGTGTGTGTGTGTGTGTGTGTGTGTGTGTGTGTGTGAACCCTGCCAATCGCAATGCCCCGTTCTCTCGAATACGTTTACGTTACGAAAATTCTTCGTGCTCGGGGCACTGAACTAAAAAAACCTCATGTATATTCAAAAACTTACCAGTAAAGGTACTGCACTGTTGATAAGGTCTTTCGGTAGCAGAGATCGGAACGTCATAATATATTTGAGGGCGTCCGCCTTCAACACCGGTAACTCGGCCACTGGAACAATATTACATTCGTATGAACTTACATAATACGAACGTATACAGGGTGTCCCAAAATTCAAGGATAAGCCGGCAACAGAGGGTGGCCCTACTCATGGCTGCTCTGTAAAAAATAAGAAAAAAAATATATCTCTATTTTTTTTTTAATTATTTAAACTTTTTTAAAATCCTTCGAAATTCGGTACCCCTAATGATATTTCAACTACCAGGCCCACAATTTTGCAAATATTTTTGAACTCTTTTCTGTATTAGCAAGTTAAGAAGCATGACTATCCATCACCACCCTGAAAAATTATAGAATATTTGTAGTTATTTTACAAAAATGAGTCAAAATATTTTTTTGTCGTCAAATTTTCATACATTTTTACTTTCGACCCAGTTTATCTTATCTCGGTGGAAAAAAAAAGTATGGACACGACTATGGCATCCTTTTTCAAAAAATGGCGCAACTATTCAAGATTTCAAAATAGTATGATTTGGGTATGATACTATAATGAAATACTAAATTTTTTTTTTTTTGTAAATAAGAATCATATATCATACATTGCTTTTATTGAAAATCACCAGATTTACTTTGTACACAATGCATTCATCCTCAATAAAAAATCATTGACGGGACTTTTGACTAAGTGGTAACCGAGTAGGTTATCACATTACGAGGTTAAGCAACACAAGCCAGGGTGGTTTTCGGATGGATGACCATTCTTAAGACATTGAGGCACCTCCGTTCCTCAGAGAGTACGTTAGGCCGTCGATCCCGGAGGCCATATGAGTATCTATGACAGTTGTTACGGGTAGTTGGAGCCCTAAAAGTCCAACAACTGGACGCACTACATAACTTTGATATCGCCAATGGGTCGCTTCACGGAAAATTTTGCGGTTCTGCTGTTTCACAGTTAATCATAAAATCCGACTCTGTATTTTCTAAAGGCTCAGAGGATGATGAGTGTTGAATATCCATACTGTTAAAAATTAAACAAACATATTGGTATAATTTTATAATTATTGCATTATTGTTAATATTTTTTTTATTTTACATGTTTTAATTGTTTGCCACTGGCATTAATACATTATTTTTCGTGCATATCTTTTGCCAGAAATATAATTCTTAAGACAATTCCAATAAAACTCTGAGCCTCTGATTTCCCGGCTAACTGTGAAACAGCAGAAATGTGAAATTTGCCGTGAAGCGACTGCCACCTGACCTCCACAACCCACTGGCGATATCAAAGTTATGTAGTGAGTCCAGTTTTTCGCCTTTAAGCGCTCCGACTACCCGTAACAACTGTCATAGATACTCATATGGCCTCCGGGATCGACGGCCTAACGTACTCTCTGAGGAACGGAGGTGCCTCAATGTCTTAAGAATGGTCATCCATCCGAAAACCACCCTGGCTTGTGTTGCTTAACCTCATAATGTGATAACCTACTCGGTTACCACTTAGTCAAAAGTCAATGATTTTTTATTGAGGATGAATGCATTGTGTACAAAGTAAATCTGGTGATTTTCAGTAAAAGCAATGTATGAAATATGATTCTTATTTACAAAAAAAATTTTTTTTAGTATTTCATTATAGTATCATACCCAAATCATACCATTTTGAAATCTTGGATAGTTGCGCCAATTTTTGAAAAAGGATGCCATAGTCGTGTCCATACTTTTTTTTTTCACCGAGATAAGATAAACTGGGTCGAAAGTAAAAATGTATGAAAATTTGACGACAAAAAAATATTTTGACTCATTTTTGTAAAATAACTATAAATATTCTATAATTTTTCAGAGTGGTGATGCATAGTCATGCTTCTTAACTTGCTAATACAGAAAAGACTTCAAAAATATTTGCAAAATTGTGGGCCTGGTAGTTGAAAATATCATTAGGGGTACCGAATTTCGAAGGATTTTAAAAAAGTTGGAATAATTAAAAAAAAAAATAGAGATATTTTTTTTTTCTTATTTTTTCCAGAGCAGCCATAAGTAGGGCCACCCTCTGTTGCCGGCTTATCCTTGAATTTTGGGACACCCTGTATATTCGATAAGACATGAAAATATAGTTCAAACTCTCAGCAGCGACTTGACGTCATGATGCACAATCAGTGTTACGATTACGACCTATAAGGATAACAGGTGAAGCCGCCTAACACCTTAACAGAAGCAGCCCGGGTACCTTTCCGGGGACAAAATGGAGACACTGTGGTTCCCACACCTAAGGGGGCCATCTTGAAACTAGGGATAGCCCTGAGTCAACCGGGGTTGCGAGATCCAATATAACCACCCATAACTTAAAAAAAAATGTACATACATACATAGGTACATACAATCACGCCTTTATCCCCGAATGGTTAGGCAGAGGTGAATTAACACCCACATTGCCCCAATTATTGTATTAGGTTCCATACAATACGGGGTGAGCCTATTGCCGCTATCCGGGCATTATTGTTAACTCGAGCCATATATCTGAGGCTGAGTCTGGGCTGTATTATGTCTGATGTTAAACAGCCCTATCTCTTAGTCGCCTTGTACGACACCGTATGGGAAAGGGTGTGATGGTCCAAATTCTACTCTTCCGCGAACCATGAGGTTTAAAAATATGTGACATACTGTTTGGTCTCTGCAGTTCGGGCAGTACGTGTGTAGCGGCGAACTGCGCCAGGTCCACTAGTGGGGAAGCCTTCGTGACGCCTGCCGCCATGGTGCTGCCGCGCGAGGCGAGTGACGTCACCAGGTACATCGCCGCATCCTTGCCGCGCCACGCCGCCGCGCCCAGCTCCGAGTACTTGGATAACATTAGCTGTAACAAACAATACGGTTGATAGACTGTTGCTTATTTTATTAAGGTGTGCGTGAGAGTAGCCAGAAGGCGGATTATTTGAGTTATTTTCACATAGATAATAATGTCATGTGGAAAAAGCGAACCCCAGACTCCGAGGTGAAATGCTTCGAATTCAACTGGGATTAACACTAAGATGAAGAAGAAGATAATAATTCTAGATCCCAGTCAACCTCACCCGCTAGTTGATGGTGACTGGTGCACCCTGTTAAACAACAGACATGACTGGAATATAATGACGTTAATACCTGGCATGCCTATGCAAGTATGCATACACCTGTTTAACCTTGCAACGGCGGGAAGCGATCATTAGCTAACACCTTAGTCTGCGGCAACATGGCGGCGCGAATTACGAGCGCGCAGGTGGCGCAGGACCATGTTCTATTTTCATTATTATTACTATAAAATTGTTTTGAAGGCATAAACCTTTCACTTTTATATAATTTGTGACTAACCAATGTATCTTTTTGTATATATATTTCAGGTAAATTATAAGTCTATCTTTTAATTTTTCAAAGACAATCGAACCAAGTGGCCATTTATGTACATACTACCAAAACAAATACTTTTACTTAAATTATATGCAGTATTTTATGTTTTATTTTTTACCCATCAAAACAGCAATAACCATACTGTCTGTTGACATATAAATCACATGCATATCACTGCAAAAATCTTTAGAAACACTCATTGTTCACATCACATGAAACTTCGAAAACTCGCCATTTGTGTGCCAATGTTTTTTAATTCAGAATACGTAATAACATTGCTTTTGATGCCAATCAATTACTTTTTTAGGTCACTTGTATGTTATTTATCATATACAGGGTGTCCCACGGCGATGCCACATGGAGGGAAAGTACCTTAAATCCTTAAGTTAGCTCATTTTGTTTAAAGGAGACTTCATTTTATTTTTAAAAAGAAACAAAACTGCATTCAAAGATTTTTAAAAACTCGCTTGCCACACCCGGTAATCGAACCGACTAAAATCCGAAAAAGTAACATCCTGTATTTTTATGGCATCAATCGATAGTGTCAATCATAAGGATCAAATCTCTCTAAGGAACATGGTAAATTAAACGAAAGGGAGTCCTTGAAACCTAAAATTATAAATTCAATTTGGCAAAATAAAACACTTTAACTCAAAGTTCATCCCATCCATCTGATACCATTATTAACAATAAAATTCCATATTTAAATTACTTTTCTTTTTTTAACGTGCTGAGACCGCTGCTGGTCAGCAGTAGTATTTAGGTATGTCGAACTCAAACCGACTAAAACCGCACGCCGTCTCAATTAACAGGTTATAAGTTGATCCAATAGGGCAATTCTCTCGCCATTTTCGTTGCCCAGGGTATACCGCGTGCAGGTTTCTAATCAAGCACCCAAAAATAACTACCTAGGTACTCTACCTACCCTACCTACATACCTCATGCAGTTGCCCAATAAAGTTACATTCTAAACAGGTAACAAAGTTCATTCATTTAGTACTCATTTTACTAAATAAATTTCATCAATCTCTAGTGTTGATACGAAAGACATTCCAAACCTTATAAGAAAGTGTTTTATTTTACCATATTGAATTTAAAATTTTAGGTTTCAAGGACTTCCTTTCATTTAATTTACCATGTTTCTTAGACAGATTTGATCCTTATGATTGACACTATCGATTGATGCCATAAAAATACAGGATGTTACTTTTTCGGATTTTAGTCGGTTCGATTACCGGGTGTGGCAAGCGAATTTTTAAAAATCTTTGAATGCACTTTTGTTTCTTTTTCAAAATAAAATGATGTCTCCTTTAAGTAAAATGAGCTAACTTAAGGATTTAAGGTACTTTCCCTCCATGTGGGATCGCCGTGGGACAACCTGTATACAATGTATAAACCATATAATTTATGGTAATTTCATTTATTTTCAACAATGATATTTCATAACATTAGATGCGTTATTGCGCAAAAATCGTGAAGATCCGAAAACGAGTCAATTGGAACGTTTGCCTCTAGTACCGCGAGCCGAGCGGCGCCGGCCGGACGTTGAGCGGCAGTATCAGTGACTTGAAAAAATAACGGAAATGCCATCGTATGTATACAGACACTGCATGAACTATTACTCTTAAAGTTAATACACCACGAGGGATTTCATATCACATAGAAATATTACTTATTTCGACTGTTAAAGATAAAATTTCTTACTTTCATATTATTCAAATTAAAATTGTCAGCACAAAAATAAAAAGAGACAGTATGATATAATTTGGTGCGTGAGCGACAAGGACGTGTATGCTCTGAACATAGATTAAAGTACAGATGAGAATATCGTAGGCAGAAAACTCACTACTAAGTACCTCCCAATTTTAATTTGTTCTTTTTTTGTAATTGCCTACTAATACTATGTGGTTCAAGTAAGTTAATAAGTGCGAACTTCACTTCACTGGCAAGTATCTTGTTAAAATTTGTACTATTGGCAGCCACAAAATAATGAAATTTAAAAAACATACCGAGCTTTTTTATAATACATTAACAAAGCCAAACAAACATTTTTGTCTAAACAAAATTAGGCAATTATCTCAAACTTCACTTTACTGGCAAGTACCTACTCAGGTACTTGTTAAAATTGTACATCATCATCATCCTCATGTAGACGCATTATCCTGATTGCATCCGTGACCAAGATGACCTCGGAGCTCAGGGTCCGCCTACATAGATTTGGCGTTATTTGGCCTTTCCGGGGGCGACTGCCGTCCGACCCCCGACCCCGAAGGGTAAGCCAGCGCCAGAGCCTCTTTCGTTGTTTAGCAGGTGCACCGGCTTGCAGGTGAGGTTGGCTTGGGGCCCAAGATATTGGTGGCCCCCATTGCACCCACCCCATTAAAATTGTAAAATTGCACAAAATAATGAAATTTAAAAAGTATACTAGCTTTTTATAATACAATAACAAAGTCAAACAAACATCTTTGTCTAAACAATATTAGGCAATAACCTCAATTCAGAGAGTTCTGTACCTTCTTTCTCAATAATTTTGTTAGTCTGTGTCACCGATGTAGTTTGTTATCATTAAAGTCCAAGTGACAAACAATAGCTTTCTTCTTCTTTCATATGGTATTTTTCATGTCATCTCTTTTCAATCGCTTGGTCAGGTAGGGGACTGTAGATGAATTAAAATGTGTGTGTGTTCGGCACATTTTTCTACGTTGATTTGTAAGCATATGACTTATCTATGTTATGAAAGATCATTGATTTTCAACAAATTTCTCGAAAAAACAGCCACCCTTTAGAACGTTTTTCATTCGCAAATATCATATGATATGAATAGTCTTTACTCTATGAAAATCATCGTGGCAAATTGTAGATAATAAATGCTACACGTTGGTGTTGTCTATTACTATAGTATCTGTACAAAATTTATACAAAAAAAGGCATAAAAGATTGATATTTTTCGTTAACTTTTTGTGTGAACGGTCAGATTGACGTCTGCGGGGAGCACCGATCCGTGCGCCGATCGCAGTGGTTGAAGTGCGAGAAGCACGGATCCGTGCTCATATAGAGGCGGTTCACTTTTAGAAGAAAATTATTCTAAAAATGTAATATGGCATTTTTAGTGTCAACACAATATTTTAGTACTAAGTCAATATTAGGTAGGTGATGTGGTGGAAATAAATAAAACTTAGAAATTTGATTTTTTTTTTAATATGTATAAAAGTTACCGTTTTATTTTTAAAATCGTTTTTGTGGTCGCGTACATAATATTTAGATGAGATGGATGAAGAAATCATGAGAAAGAAAAGAACGTTTATTATTATAATTATGTATATAATATTAACAAGTGTGAGGGGCAATCGAATATTCGAAACGAACAGGTGAATAAATAAGAATACTTTGAATACAAAAGTATGTTTTAGTTTCCAGCTAGAGAATAAAGAAGACAAAATTATAATTTTAACTTATATTTTTTTTGATTTACATACTGTTTCCTTTTGCATGACGACAGGAGTAGTTTTTTTCTATGAATGTAATTTTTACAATACTTTTTATCTGCCAAACGGCTTGATGGAGTACAACAATCGGGGTAATGTATGTCTCAAAAACCTGAGTGTCATTTTATTGGTAAAATGTAAATCGTTATTAATAAAAACAACCAATCCTGTCTAATTATCAAAATCAAGGGATTATAAAGAGATTACAAACATTTTGAAGGAATATGTGTGCTGAGTAGTGTGTAGGGCAGAGACGGCTCGTCCTAAAGAGCGCTGGTGCAGTGCACTCCCACAAAAAATATTGTATAATATGGTATACCTACATTGCTTTGTAACCTTATACCAACATACTAAACTTACATTCTACTACGCTAATGAAGTTAAACATTTTTAAAAATCTCAAACAACTCGATCAAATTAACTCTACACGTAGCGCGCAGAGAATTGCATTGCAGCGAGGTGCAACTTAACTCGGCCGGGTTACGGGAGGAGCGCCCGCGATTGCGCTCCTATGAAACAAATTTTAGTACAAATCCTAGTACTGAATTGAATGAGTGCGAAAGAGAAACATCGATACTGTCCGGACGCGTGAAACAGAAGATTTCATAGCAGAAATTAGCTTATCCTGGAGCGCCGCTCACCACCGTTATAATATTAGTATTGTAGGACAATCTACACAACGCTATCTAGACCCAAAGTAAGCATAGCTTAACTAGCTTGTGTTATGGGTTCTAGAATGCGGATAAACATACTTAGATACATTTTTTTTTGTAAATACATACATATTATACATAGAAAATACCCAGAGCAATGCAAAAATATATCAATCTTATATATAAAATTCTCTGTCAATGTTCGTTCCCGTACTCCTCCGAAACGGCTTGATCGATTCTCATGAAATTTTGTGAGCATATTGAGTAGGTCTGAGAATCGGCCAACATCTATTTTTCAAACCCCTAAATGGAAGGTGCAGCGGGAACGGGATTTGAATACCACGCGGGCCGAAAATATGGCGGTACGAAGTTCGCCGGGGCAGCTAGTAAATATTTAATGTTATCATAAAGGTACTTAAATTGTTGGCAGGGTGTGATATTCTCTCCAACATAGACCAACACAAAGAAAAACCTTGCACGCACTACAACGCATATTACTCATTGTGCGTTTTTTAGATGCAAGGCATGTAACGCATCGCATCCTTTTATACTTCTCAATTTTTTTATTAAGACGTTCACCCTCTACCTCATAATGCTCGGGAAAATGGTCCATAGACCTATCCAACCGAACAGCGTAAGCAATGGGGTGAACGTCTTGGCGCACTCTCTGAGGTGTAATTATGTGCTTCGCTATTATTTCAGCGGCCAGTTGGTACCGAAATTGGCGATGCGTTAGTTTTTTGTTTTGGTCTATGTTAGAGTATATAATATATGAATTTAAAATTGAAACATTTAATAGTCGTTTAAATACTTTTATGTACCATTTTGTTCCTCGTTTTCGTTCGAGGAGGTACATGGACAGCTTCTGGTCCTTAACATCCACACCGCCCATAAACTTATTATACTCCTCGACGACTTCTGGTTTCGTTATGTCAAGCCCCACTCGGCGGCCTTCTACGAGTGCATCGTTGTGGTAGGTAGACACTGTGGTGACTAATTTCACATCTTTCCATGCGAGTACGGAAATATCACCACAGTGTCTACCTAGCACTGTTCCCCGCGGTATCCTCTTCTCCACAATATTCTTTATGTCTTCTGGTGTGTTGACACGCCTTCTATTTAGCGTGCCAACAACGTCTGTCTTTTTTATTTTTAAAAATCGTGTTAATTCTACTGAATTATAGTAGTTATCCATGTACAAGCAGTGACCCTTTCCTAAGTAGTCTTTGATTAAATTTAATACAACTTTCGCGGTACTGCTTGTAAAACCAAATATTGGTTGCGCTTGCCCGGTTGTGCCTTTGCCTGTGTATATTGTAATATCAAGAACGTAGCCGCTGGCACCCTCGCAAAGTTCAAAGCTTTTTATGCCGAATCGTGCTGCTTTGGTCCGGATACATTGTTTCCAACTTAAACGACCCTTCCAAAGCAGCAACGATTCTTTGCGAGGTCTGTATGCGATAATTCTTTGCGAGGTCTGTATGCGGCTGCAAATTTGATTTTTAAATAGTCAAGAATCGGGCTAATTTTCGCAATTTTTCTGTCTTTGCCCCTATCGGTCATGTAGTAGTTGTTGGTGAAGTGCAGGAAACGCATAAGTAGGAAATATCTATCCCTACTCATGATGGCCCGGAATCCTGGCATAGATAATATGCCAGTAGCCCAGTACTCTTCAACCTTACTCAACACACATATCCCCATTAACATCATAACGGCAAGTAGCCGGTAGACTTCTGAAACGGACGTCTCAACCCAGTCGTTAAGCCTGGAATGCTGAGGGATGTTTGTTTCAGAAGCCTCACTTATTACTTGCCACGCATATTCGTTAGTTTCTGTAACAATCGTTTCCAGAAGCGGTTGGTCCCATAATTGCGAAAATATTTCTAACGGGGTTGTACCCGCAATTGTGGGACCAACTGCTTCATGAAATGGTTCCTGTACACCCGCGAAAGTTGAAAAGTCACTTTGCCATACAAAATTTCCAAAGAAGTGGTCCTCCTCGATCGGCTGTTCGTTTTCTTCGTTACCTTCTAAGAACTCTAGCAGCTGTTGCTCGGTCAGATCCTCCTCATCATCATCGATCTCACTCCCAGAGTCAACTGCCAAAGCTTCAGCCAGTTCAGCATTAAATACTTTCCCCCCAAACTATTAAACAAAAAATTATTATCTTATCTCTGGCGCAGGCTTTCCTCCTTTTCCTTTCTCACGGATTGGGAGGTCAGATAACAGCCGCTCCCGGAAAAGTGATCATACCAAGAAAAAACAATAAGCGGTCCTCGGATCTGTATCATTTTGTATAAAGAAGGATAGTTCAAAGGTTAATGATTTATTATTATTATTTTTAATGGGCATGCCGGTGACCGGACGGATGATCTGAACCTTAGTTCACGGGCTATTTCAGCCGGCAGTGGAGGTGATGTGACTGACCTGCACGTACTGGCCGAAGATGTGCATCATCTTGTCCTCGTAGCGCTGCGCCAGCGTCTTGACGAGGTCGCAGGCGGCGCGGCGGCGCGTGTCCACGTCGGAGCCCTCGATGTCGCGCCGCACGTACTCCTCGGGGTTGTCCTCGAACAGCTCCATGTCCGACTCTACACCGCACATACAAACAATAGTACTTATAGGCAGTGGCGTAGCTAGGTGACCAAGGGCCCCGGTGCAAAACGAAACAGGGGCCCCCTATTCCTCTCTTTCACTTTTTCGTGCGGAAATCCCCTCAGATACCACCCCCGTCGTCAGTCATCGGGGTGGTTAAGTCGGACTCGGACCGATTAGAACCACGCGCAGTCTCGGATCTTCAGATACAAGGGCTGTCGGGGTGTAAAGTTACAGTCCTGAGGGCTCAGGGGGCCCCCAAGCTAGCTGCAAATGTGATGGCGAATCTTTCAACGAGACAATACTGCACGAAATTCCCAACAAATGAGTTGCACTGATTAGAGTTGTGTTACAACCCATTTTCGCATTCCAAAAGTAAGACTTTTTTGGTAGTTCAATATGAGATTTGCTAGTTCAGGCTCGAGGGGCCACTGAGCTTGAGAGCCCCCTGAGCCTGGGGGCCCTGGTGCACCACACCACCTAGCCCACCCATAGCTACTTATAGGTTTACTAAACTGGACCCACTCCACATAGTAACAAGTTTAACATGCGCACAAAATACTTATAGCTAGGGGTACACAATCATGTACTCAACCGGATGCTATTGGGTACATTGAGATACGAACCCCAGGAAGAGGGGGGGGAGGAGGGGTTGTATTTGCATCACCACTCATAAACTTCCCGCTACTGGGCACGGATTTCCTCCGAAGATTGCGGATTTTTACGCAGTCTGTGGGTCGTATGTTGCCGGAGGTGAGATTGGCTGAGACAATACTCTTGCACCCCGGCCGAATCAGAGCCATCTGTTTCGAGCTGGCCCTCGGGTTTGGAAACCACGGAGTCCCCATTTAGCCCTCCTTTAGCCCTCTAGTCCCTCGTGATCATACAACACCCTTGCAGGTTGGTATAGGATAGTAGGGGGTGACGCATAAGTATATAAGTTATTTTATTGTCTGAGAAACTAAAAATATTTTAATTTTTTTATATAAGTTTATATTCACCTCGAAACTCCATGTTGGGTATGACTACTTTCTCACAAATGCTGCTCAGTGTTGCCGGGTCTTCGAAAAGATTTTTGTAACTGTTCTTCTCAGCTATCTTGGCTAGGAATGTTAACGCGTTGGATACCAGCTGCGAAAAAAAAAATAGCGATTATCGATTCTATAACTACTTGTGGAAGTACTTCTCACAGACAAGGTAATGAGATCATTTTGCCTAACACATCTCTGACACACATACATACTCTCTCACACACACATACTCACAAACGCACACACACTGTATCTTGACACACACACACACTGTACTCACCGCGTCGTACTTGGGCTGCGGCCCGGTGGCCAGCAGCACGGTCCACACGGCGGTGACGAAGGCGGGCGCGTGCGGCGCGAACTCCTCCTCGTACTTGACACACTCACACACACACTGTACTCACCGCGTCGTACTTGGGCTGCGGCCCGGTGGCCAGCAGCACGGTCCACACGGCGGTGACGAAGGCGGGCGCGTGCGGCGCGAACTCCTCCTCGTACTTGACACACTCACACACACACTGTACTCACCGCGTCGTACTTGGGCTGCGGCCCGGTGGCCAGCAGCACGGTCCACACGGCGGTGACGAAGGCGGGCGCGTGCGGCGCGAACTCCTCCTCGTACTTGACACACTCACACACACACTGTACTCACCGCGTCGTACTTGGGCTGCGGCCCGGTGGCCAGCAGCACTGTCCACACGGCGGTGACGAAGGCGGGCGCGTGCGGCGCGAACTCCTCCTCGTACTTGACACACTCACACACACACTGTACTCACCGCGTCGTACTTGGGCTGCGGCCCGGTGGCCAGCAGCACGGTCCACACGGCGGTGACGAAGGCGGGCGCGTGCGGCGCGAACTCCTCCTCGTACTTGACACACTCACACACACACTGTACTCACCGCGTCGTACTTGGGCTGCGGCCCGGTGGCCAGCAGCACGGTCCACACGGCGGTGACGAAGGCGGGCGCGTGCGGCGCGAACTCCTCCTCGTACTTGACACACTCACACACACACTGTACTCACCGCGTCGTACTTGGGCTGCGGCCCGGTGGCCAGCAGCACGGTCCACACGGCGGTGACGAAGGCGGGCGCGTGCGGCGCGAACTCCTCCTCGTACTTGACACACTCACACACACACTGTACTCACCGCGTCGTACTTGGGCTGCGGCCCGGTGGCCAGCAGCACGGTCCACACGGCGGTGACGAAGGCGGGCGCGTGCGGCGCGAACTCCTCCTCGTACTTGACACACTCACACACACACTGTACTCACCGCGTCGTACTTGGGCTGCGGCCCGGTGGCCAGCAGCACGGTCCACACGGCGGTGACGAAGGCGGGCGCGTGCGGCGCGAACTCCTCCTCGTACTTGACACACTCACACACACACTGTACTCACCGCGTCGTACTTGGGCTGCGGCCCGGTGGCCAGCAGCACGGTCCACACGGCGGTGACGAAGGCGGGCGCGTGCGGCGCGAACTCCTCCTCGTACTTGACACACTCACACACACACTGTACTCACCGCGTCGTACTTGGGCTGCGGCCCGGTGGCCAGCAGCACGGTCCACACGGCGGTGACGAAGGCGGGCGCGTGCGGCGCGAACTCCTCCTCGTACTTGACACACTCACACACACACTGTACTCACCGCGTCGTACTTGGGCTGCGGCCCGGTGGCCAGCAGCACGGTCCACACGGCGGTGACGAAGGCGGGCGCGTGCGGCGCGAACTCCTCCTCGTACTTGACACACTCACACACACACTGTACTCACCGCGTCGTACTTGGGCTGCGGCCCGGTGGCCAGCAGCACGGTCCACACGGCGGTGACGAAGGCGGGCGCGTGCGGCGCGAACTCCTCCTCGTACTTGACACACTCACACACACACTGTACTCACCGCGTCGTACTTGGGCTGCGGCCCGGTGGCCAGCAGCACGGTCCACACGGCGGTGACGAAGGCGGGCGCGTGCGGCGCGAACTCCTCCTCGTACTTGACACACTCACACACACACTGTACTCACCGCGTCGTACTTGGGCTGCGGCCCGGTGGCCAGCAGCACGGTCCACACGGCGGTGACGAAGGCGGGCGCGTGCGGCGCGAACTCCTCCTCGTACTTGACACACTCACACACACACTGTACTCACCGCGTCGTACTTGGGCTGCGGCCCGGTGGCCAGCAGCACGGTCCACACGGCGGTGACGAAGGCGGGCGCGTGCGGCGCGAACTCCTCCTCGTACTTGACACACTCACACACACACTGTACTCACCGCGTCGTACTTGGGCTGCGGCCCGGTGGCCAGCAGCACGGTCCACACGGCGGTGACGAAGGCGGGCGCGTGCGGCGCGAACTCCTCCTCGTACTTGACACACTCACACACACACTGTACTCACCGCGTCGTACTTGGGCTGCGGCCCGGTGGCCAGCAGCACGGTCCACACGGCGGTGACGAAGGCGGGCGCGTGCGGCGCGAACTCCTCCTCGTACTTGACACACTCACACACACACTGTACTCACCGCGTCGTACTTGGGCTGCGGCCCGGTGGCCAGCAGCACGGTCCACACGGCGGTGACGAAGGCGGGCGCGTGCGGCGCGAACTCCTCCTCGTACTTGACACACTCACACACACACTGTACTCACCGCGTCGTACTTGGGCTGCGGCCCGGTGGCCAGCAGCACGGTCCACACGGCGGTGACGAAGGCGGGCGCGTGCGGCGCGAACTCCTCCTCGTACTTGACACACTCACACACACACTGTACTCACCGCGTCGTACTTGGGCTGCGGCCCGGTGGCCAGCAGCACGGTCCACACGGCGGTGACGAAGGCGGGCGCGTGCGGCGCGAACTCCTCCTCGTACTTGACACACTCACACACACACTGTACTCACCGCGTCGTACTTGGGCTGCGGCCCGGTGGCCAGCAGCACGGTCCACACGGCGGTGACGAAGGCGGGCGCGTGCGGCGCGAACTCCTCCTCGTACTTGACACACTCACACACACACTGTACTCACCGCGTCGTACTTGGGCTGCGGCCCGGTGGCCAGCAGCACGGTCCACACGGCGGTGACGAAGGCGGGCGCGTGCGGCGCGAACTCCTCCTCGTACTTGACACACTCACACACACACTGTACTCACCGCGTCGTACTTGGGCTGCGGCCCGGTGGCCAGCAGCACGGTCCACACGGCGGTGACGAAGGCGGGCGCGTGCGGCGCGAACTCCTCCTCGTACTTGACACACTCACACACACACTGTACTCACCGCGTCGTACTTGGGCTGCGGCCCGGTGGCCAGCAGCACGGTCCACACGGCGGTGACGAAGGCGGGCGCGTGCGGCGCGAACTCCTCCTCGTACTTGACACACTCACACACACACTGTACTCACCGCGTCGTACTTGGGCTGCGGCCCGGTGGCCAGCAGCACGGTCCACACGGCGGTGACGAAGGCGGGCGCGTGCGGCGCGAACTCCTCCTCGTACTTGACACACTCACACACACACTGTACTCACCGCGTCGTACTTGGGCTGCGGCCCGGTGGCCAGCAGCACGGTCCACACGGCGGTGACGAAGGCGGGCGCGTGCGGCGCGAACTCCTCCTCGTACTTGACACACTCACACACACACACTGTACTCACCGCGTCGTACTTGGGCTGCGGCCCGGTGGCCAGCAGCACGGTCCACACGGCGGTGACGAAGGCGGGCGCGTGCGGCGCGAACTCCTCCTCGTACTTGACACACTCACACACACACTGTACTCACCGCGTCGTACTTGGGCTGCGGCCCGGTGGCCAGCAGCACGGTCCACACGGCGGTGACGAAGGCGGGCGCGTGCGGCGCGAACTCCTCCTCGTACTTGACACACTCACACACACACTGTACTCACCGCGTCGTACTTGGGCTGCGGCCCGGTGGCCAGCAGCACGGTCCACACGGCGGTGACGAAGGCGGGCGCGTGCGGCGCGAACTCCTCCTCGTACTTGACACACTCACACACACACTGTACTCACCGCGTCGTACTTGGGCTGCGGCCCGGTGGCCAGCAGCACGGTCCACACGGCGGTGACGAAGGCGGGCGCGTGCGGCGCGAACTCCTCCTCGTACTTGACACACTCACACACACACTGTACTCACCGCGTCGTACTTGGGCTGCGGCCCGGTGGCCAGCAGCACGGTCCACACGGCGGTGACGAAGGCGGGCGCGTGCGGCGCGAACTCCTCCTCGTACTTGACACACTCACACACACACTGTACTCACCGCGTCGTACTTGGGCTGCGGCCCGGTGGCCAGCAGCACGGTCCACACGGCGGTGACGAAGGCGGGCGCGTGCGGCGCGAACTCCTCCTCGTACTTGACACACTCACACACACACTGTACTCACCGCGTCGTACTTGGGCTGCGGCCCGGTGGCCAGCAGCACGGTCCACACGGCGGTGACGAAGGCGGGCGCGTGCGGCGCGAACTCCTCCTCGTACTTGACACACTCACACACACACTGTACTCACCGCGTCGTACTTGGGCTGCGGCCCGGTGGCCAGCAGCACGGTCCACACGGCGGTGACGAAGGCGGGCGCGTGCGGCGCGAACTCCTCCTCGTACTTGACACACTCACACACACACTGTACTCACCGCGTCGTACTTGGGCTGCGGCCCGGTGGCCAGCAGCACGGTCCACACGGCGGTGACGAAGGCGGGCGCGTGCGGCGCGAACTCCTCCTCGTACTTGACACACTCACACACACACTGTACTCACCGCGTCGTACTTGGGCTGCGGCCCGGTGGCCAGCAGCACGGTCCACACGGCGGTGACGAAGGCGGGCGCGTGCGGCGCGAACTCCTCCTCGTACTTGACACACTCACACACACACTGTACTCACCGCGTCGTACTTGGGCTGCGGCCCGGTGGCCAGCAGCACGGTCCACACGGCGGTGACGAAGGCGGGCGCGTGCGGCGCGAACTCCTCCTCGTACTTGACACACTCACACACACACTGTACTCACCGCGTCGTACTTGGGCTGCGGCCCGGTGGCCAGCAGCACGGTCCACACGGCGGTGACGAAGGCGGGCGCGTGCGGCGCGAACTCCTCCTCGTACTTGACACACTCACACACACACTGTACTCACCGCGTCGTACTTGGGCTGCGGCCCGGTGGCCAGCAGCACGGTCCACACGGCGGTGACGAAGGCGGGCGCGTGCGGCGCGAACTCCTCCTCGTACTTGACACACTCACACACACACTGTACTCACCGCGTCGTACTTGGGCTGCGGCCCGGTGGCCAGCAGCACGGTCCACACGGCGGTGACGAAGGCGGGCGCGTGCGGCGCGAACTCCTCCTCGTACTTGACACACTCACACACACACTGTACTCACCGCGTCGTACTTGGGCTGCGGCCCGGTGGCCAGCAGCACGGTCCACACGGCGGTGACGAAGGCGGGCGCGTGCGGCGCGAACTCCTCCTCGTACTTGACACACTCACACACACACTGTACTCACCGCGTCGTACTTGGGCTGCGGCCCGGTGGCCAGCAGCACGGTCCACACGGCGGTGACGAAGGCGGGCGCGTGCGGCGCGAACTCCTCCTCGTACTTGACACACTCACACACACACTGTACTCACCGCGTCGTACTTGGGCTGCGGCCCGGTGGCCAGCAGCACGGTCCACACGGCGGTGACGAAGGCGGGCGCGTGCGGCGCGAACTCCTCCTCGTACTTGACACACTCACACACACACTGTACTCACCGCGTCGTACTTGGGCTGCGGCCCGGTGGCCAGCAGCACGGTCCACACGGCGGTGACGAAGGCGGGCGCGTGCGGCGCGAACTCCTCCTCGTACTTGACACACTCACACACACACTGTACTCACCGCGTCGTACTTGGGCTGCGGCCCGGTGGCCAGCAGCACGGTCCACACGGCGGTGACGAAGGCGGGCGCGTGCGGCGCGAACTCCTCCTCGTACTTGACACACTCACACACACACTGTACTCACCGCGTCGTACTTGGGCTGCGGCCCGGTGGCCAGCAGCACGGTCCACACGGCGGTGACGAAGGCGGGCGCGTGCGGCGCGAACTCCTCCTCGTACTTGACACACTCACACACACACTGTACTCACCGCGTCGTACTTGGGCTGCGGCCCGGTGGCCAGCAGCACGGTCCACACGGCGGTGACGAAGGCGGGCGCGTGCGGCGCGAACTCCTCCTCGTACTTGACACACTCACACACACACTGTACTCACCGCGTCGTACTTGGGCTGCGGCCCGGTGGCCAGCAGCACGGTCCACACGGCGGTGACGAAGGCGGGCGCGTGCGGCGCGAACTCCTCCTCGTACTTGAGCGCGTACAGCGCCGCGCACTCGCACACCTCAGTACGCAGTTGCTCCATCACGCCCGGCTTGTCATCGTCGTCCTACGGACAGATGAGTAGAGACATTTACAATTTATTTTAGACTAGCTGTTGCTTGCGGTTCCACCTGTGTAGAATACTGAAACTACAGGTTATCTTCTGTCCCAGATTATAATAGGAAGCATATTATTTTGGACAACATAGTTTATATTTTGTCATCAAATGTTTGTTCTCAAAATTGTAAATCTACCACCAAATATCATAAGATCTGCCGCCAATCGACTATTTTTCGCAGCTATCCTCAAAAGACACTCCATAAATGTGTGTACTGCACACACATTTAAAGACTACATTTTGAAATGTGTTTGAATTCAAGATATACGTTGTTCACTTAATTCACTTAATATCAATAAAAATGGAACATTAATAGTTAGTAAAGCTTACATTAGCTTCCAAAGAAGGCACTTTGACTTGCAGCAGATGTAGCAGTTGAGGCATCCATATCGGCATGTTATCTTCAAAGAACTCAGGCAGCTCTTGGTAATTGAGAGAATAAAACACTTTGCATATCAACACTAAAGAACCGTATATGACATGCAATGCCTGAGGGTTGTCCCCATGTTTTGTAGTCAAATCAATTGTGGCCTGCAATAAAAAAAGGTTTTTTAATAAAAAAATAAAAAAAAAATATTAAGTAAAAAATATCCATACTCCATACTTAATATTATAAATGCGAAAGTAACTCTGTCTGTCTGTTACGCTTTCACGCCTAAACCACTGAACCGATTTTGATGAAATTTGGTATAGGGGTAGATTAGACCTTGAGAAAGGACATAGGCTATGTTTGGTCGCGATAACCGACATCCACGCGGGCGGAGCCGCGGCCAAAAGCTAGTTATAAATAAATTATAACAATGAATCCTAAAAACAGAATGGTACTACTACTAAACTTGCATAACATGAGCCCAACTAACATTTCCATTGGTGAGTAGGGTAGCCAGAGCTCACTGGAGAGTTTTTGTGCTGTCAAGACCACAGGCTTTTCCTGCTTTGTCTTCTGCACTGATGGCATAGAAACTAATGTTGGTACACCATCTTATTTATCTTACTATGTATTACAATGAACAAAATGTAATTACCACAAATAAGTCAGTAAGTGGCTTTGCAAAGTTATCCAGCACATGTTTAATTTCTTCCCACAGCTTTTGAGACTTAAACTCATAACGGTACCGCTTGAATAGGGAGTGTGCTGTCCTAAGAACTCCATTAATCACATGGAAATCACCTGCAAGAAAAAGATATTCAATATAGCAGTCAATCCTACTAATATTATAAATGTGAAAGTTTGTGAGAATGGATGTGTGGATGTTTGTTACTCTTTCACACATAAACGGCTGGACCGATTTGGTTGAAATTTGGTATGTATATAGGTTATACCCTGGATTAACATATAGGCTATATATCAGCGATGAACGGGATCAGAATTCCACGCGGGCGGAGCCGCGGGCAACAGCTAGTAGTGAAATAAAATTTATTAAATAATGAATGAAGAGAAAAAACAGCAGAAAGGTAATCTTTTAGAGATCAACTTCTTATAGCAAAAATTTACAAGAAACAATTAAAAACATAAAGAATCCTACTACATTGTTATAAATGAAAGAGGTTCTGAAGATTTCAGTGCCCAGAGTGTGTTTTGTGTTTGGGCACCACATGTTGGGATCTTTGTTACTCAATGATGCATTAACGGTTGAACAGATTTGAATCATAGATAGACCATGTCCTGGATAGATAAAAGATGCTTTTTATCCTGAGAATAGCTCCTTGTGGGGCTACTTAATAATAATCGTAATTCCTTACCAGTATTAAATTTGTCCACCATCTCTGGTATAAGACTAGGCCATTTCTCTGGGAAATCACATTTGCCGATTATGGATACAGCATCACTGAACTGCCTCTGTATGGCTTCTGGGGACTTGAGCATCAGTGAGACAATCAGGGTCTTGATTGTGACTCGGTCTGAAGCATGGATCCTGTCAACACCATCATCTTCCTGTTTAACAAAGAAAATATGGTCTGAATTAACTCATGTGAACTAAACTGTGTTAGTGTGTTGTTTACTGAATGGATTTTCACTAGTGAACTTATTACTGGAAATTCCATTTTTAAATTGTATTTTGAAAGATTGTTTAGCAAAATTAAGCCCTGGATTACCAGAATAAGCTCATAGTAGTACTTTTTCAATTGAACTGAGAATCAGAGAATTACTGTAATTCATTCCATTTTACAAAGTACATCAGTCCCATGAATACTGTTATTTTATTTTCCTCAATGTGAATTTGAATAATAAAAGGCTATTTACCTTTTTTTTTCATTCACCTTTCATAATTTACCTAAATACTACTATGATTATTAACTTTTATTCTTTATATCATAAGTTAATATTCACTTATTGTATATGTTTGTTTTTTCTTTTTTTTTTGTTAGCTATGACTTTTTGAAATTGTAAAATATAATTTTCTAAGTTTTGGTGAAATTAATAAAAAAACCAAAAAGGTTAGTTTCAATCACTCACCAACGGCCAATTTCTTTTTATGTAGTTTTTGAAGGCAATAGCAGCTGCCACTCGTATTGTTAAGTCCACTGTGTCTTTATCAATAAGGTGCAATAGTAGTACTGCATAGTTTTGATTCACTTCTACACTCTCAAGGAACTTCTCAGCTGTAAAAATTATAAAAATGAGTTTTTTCATTAATAGTCATGGACTTAGTAATATCTAGACTCAAAGTAAACATATAAATTAGCTTGTATTTTGAGTTCAAGAAGGAACATACCGAGAATTATTTTTTTTGTAAATACACACATATTTATGTATTTGAACAAAGCAGGATTTGAGTCTACAACAAGCATAATTGGACGTCGTTATACAGAAACGTTCCAGTCCACACCAACTGCAATTCGAGATAAACGCAATTTACTGTTTTAGTGGTACACTTTTTGTTTTAATATGTTTAGAATGAATGCTTTCGAATTCATTGTAGAAATATGTAATTATGTATCTTTTTTTCTTATATATTCAGTATAACTATAGTAATAAAGGAAAATTGGTACTGGAACGTTTTAGCTAAATTGCTATTTGTATGAAGTAGCATTTCAAATAATTTTGCAGAAACGTTCCAATATATTATAAATATATAAATATGGGCCGTGGGGTACCGGCAGAATAGAATAGTACCCCCCTCCAGTACTAGAATAGTACCAGGTGTCGTAGGAGCCGACTGAGATACAGCGGAACCGACCAATGGCGGTATAACCATTTCAAATCGGCGCAGCATTCTCGTCGCGAAGCTACGTCCTGCGATTGCCAACATGCCTGCCCAGCGTGGCGATTATGGGCAAACTCCCTCTATGGTAGGCACAAATAGGACCAGGCCCCTAGTCCCCGGCAGCTCCCCTAGTCCTGGCTCCGGTAGCGGTCAGGATAACGGCGGAGCAGGGGGTGCTAAGAATCCCCGGCAGAGATCCGGCTCCGACCCCAAACGACGACTGGCCCTGGTAACGCACAACGTACGCACGATGTGGACTGACGAGAGGATTGCTGAGCTGGAAGAAGAGTTGAGTAGGTTGCGCTGGGATATTGTGGGGTTGTCTGAAGTCCGTAGAGAGGGCGAGGACACGATAACCCTAAGATCCGACAACCTGCTCTACTACCAGGAAGGCGACCAGCAGTCGCAAGGTGGTGTCGGTTTTCTCGTTCACAGATCCCTCATTAACAACATCATTACCATCGAAAGTGTGTTGAGCAGGGTTGTATACCTAATACTCAGAATATCTACGAGGTATTCGCTGAAGGTCATTCAGGTATACGCACCGACCTCAGCACGCCCAGATGATGAAGTGGAGACTATGTATGAGGACGTAAATAGGGCCAAACATACGTCTAAGACCCACTTCACTGTTGTTATGGGGGACTTCAACGCAAAGTTGGGTAAGAAAAGTGATGATGAGTTGAGAGTGGGGCAATTTGGATATGGACTACGGAACCCGCAGGGACAGAGGCTGGCTGATTTTCTGGAGAAAGAGGGACTCTTTGTGATGAACTCTTTCTTTCAGAAGCCGCCGCACAGGAAATGGACCTGGATGAGCCCTGATGGTTCCACGAGGAATGACATAGACTTCATCATGACCAACGAGAAACGAATATTCAGTGATGTCTCCGTGATCCACAGGGTGAAAACCGGTAGTGATCACAGAATCGTAAGAGGCACATTGGGTATTAACATTAAACTCGAAAGGTCCCGCCTGATTTTAAGTCTACACTCCGACCTACTCGTTCCCAAATCCAAAACCCCGAGAACTTTCAGCTTGAGCTATCAAATCGCTTTGATTGCCTAGAGAACTTTGCGTCGGTGAACGAGATCAACAACAGGCTCGTAGAAACTGTCCAAACGGTGGGCTCTAAGCACTTCAGACCCCGCCGTTCAAATAGACCTCAGAAACTCTCCGATCACACTCAAAAACTCATGGCTAAACGACGCTCGCTTCGACTGCAGTCTTCTGATGATGCAGAGTCATATAGGCAGCTCAACAGACCGATTTCCAAATCTCTGCGACACGACATACGTCTCTTTAATACTAAATATATTAAAGAGACAATCGAGCGGAACAAAGGCTCCAAAGTGTTCGCAAAAAATCTGTCTATTGGGCAAAGCCAGTTGACTAAGCTGAAGAGAGAAGATGGCAGTATAGCGCCGACCAAGGCTGAGGTTTTGGAGGAGATCGAAAGGTTCTATGGACAGCTATACGCTTCGGTCGCTAATCCTGCTGGCAACAGGGCGACCGACCCAAGAGCTAAGTTGACCCGACACTTCACCGAGGATATCCCGGACATCAGCCTGTACGAGATTAGAATGACCCTGAATCAGCTTAAGAACAACAAGGCGCCGGGTGACGACGGAATCACTTCAGAGCTTCTGAAAGCGGGTGGAACACCGGTACTTAAAGTCCTTCAGAGGCTTTTTAACACCGTCGTCCTCGAGGGCATAACGCCAGAAGCGTGGAACAGAGGCGTGGTGGTGCTGTTCTTTAAAAAAGGTGACAATACCTTACTGAAGAATTATAGACCCATCTCGCTTCTGAGTCATGTTTACAAGCTGTTTTCAAGGGTCATTACGAACCGTCTCGAGCGCAGGCTTGATGACTTCGACTGCGTTCAGAAAATTGCGCAATGTCTTCTCGTCCGACATACCTCAGTGTCTCAAGTCGAAGGTTTTCAACCAGTGTGTGTTACCAGTGATGACTTATGGCACTGAGACGTGGTCCTTCACTATGGGCCTTATGAGTAAGCTCAAAGTAGCCCAACGAGCTATGGAGAGGGCTATGCTCAGAGTCTCTCTGCGAGATCGAATCAGAAATGAGGAGATCCGTAGAAGAACCAAGGTCACTGACATAGCCCAGCGGATTAGCAAGTTGAAATGGCAGTGGGCAGGGCACATAGCACGGAGGACTGATGACCGATGGGGTCGAAAAGTTCTCGAGTGGAGGCCACGTATCGGTAAGCGCAGCGTAAGACGTCCACCCACAAGGTGGACAGACGACCTCATTAAGGCTGCAGAAACGCACTGGATGCGAGCCGCTTCCAACCGGTCTTATTGGAGATCTATAGGGGAGGCCTATGTCCAGCAGTGGACTTTCTATGGCTGAAATAGTTTGGATTTGGATTTGGATTTGGATTTGGATTTGGATTTGGATTTGAATTTGAATTTGAATTTGAATTTGAATTTGAATTTGAATTTGAATTTGAATTTGAATTTGAACGGAACATTCTTACCGAGGAAATAAAGCAAATATGTTAGTTTCTAAAAACATTGAAACATTGTTGCCAAAAAAACAGCGCTTCTTTTATTGTGCAATAACGTTCCAAGAGCATTAGAACGTTATTATCAAGGACAGAGTGCTTTAGATAAATTTGCAACAAGGTTCCAAATATCTTGGAACATTATATCCATGGAAAATAAAAAAATATGTTAATTTGTTATAACGTTCCAGAATGACTGAAACATTATGAGAATATGTAATTAATGGATAGAAATTAAGCATTAATGTTCCAGGCGGATTAAAACGTTTTATATTTTACTTATGTACTTTATTGAACGACGGCTGTGGATTGGAACATCGGATATATGACAAATAAATAAATTTTCAGTTTGAGATCTTGTTCATCTGACAGACAATGACATTTCAAGTCTATTGCAATAAAAAACTTCATTTCACGTGACTTGTGGGTTGGAACGTTTTTGCTTAACTACGTCCAATTATGTTCCCAGTTATTTTACATTAACAGATGTATGTGGGCATGGCTATAACGGCATAAATAATAAACTATTTCAGAAATATCAGTCAATTGGGCTGTAATCTGTAATACATATTAATGAAGAAGTTTACAGAATTGACCCTGAACATGAAGAGAAATGTATTAAATTGACTTTTAAACTACACTTCTTAGATTAAAATATGTTCAAAAAAGCTGCACTAGCCGGTAATTAAACTGTCATGCATTTTGAAATGGTATATTTTCTATGAAAATTACATATTATGGTGAAACTAGAATGAATGACTCCTCAAAACAAAGGGATTGCTAAACAGCTACTATATTGGGGACTGGTCAATATACATTCTTATTAACATAATGTCAGGTATTGAACAGCTACATCTACAGCTTAATATAATATAAATAAAAGTAACTCTTATAATTACTATTATTAACTGAGAATAATATAATTTTAAGGTTATATTTTTCTTAGATAGATTAAACGGTTTCCTCTTAAAACAAAAGTACGTGTTAGTCGTAACTATATGGATTTTTTTACATTTCTATGTATTTTCTATGTATAGAGCACACAAACTTTATTTAGCGCATTACGAATATTACGATAGTAGAAACATACCGGGACGTCTGATGTTTGTATCTGGATTAAGTGTCTGTTGTAAGTAATTAGCTAAGGTAGCTAAGTTCTCTTCAGTAACCTCCATTATGTAGAATAAGTACTAAAAATATGAACAACTTTCAATGATAATTGAAGAAAAACAATAATTCCAAACTGATGACTGTTCCAACAATTGCTTTTCAACGGTTTGCTCAGCTTGACATCACCTTGACAATTGTTGACAATCTTGACAAATTGAAACCACAGAGAATATATAATAAGGCCATACTCACACATGCGGAATGGCATCAGGAATTCAGTACTTGAACTGAATTCATATTCCGGCCTCTCATGTAATTCAGATTCATAACAATTTCCACGGTTCATATTTTTAAAAGCGGCCTGACTATGTGTAGTTGAATAATTGCTATTTGCTTCCTATAGTTTCGAAGGTTGAAATCAAAAATATCGATACATTTCGGTTTCACCCTCTCTATGTGGTTTATATTCTTATTCTCTTTCTCTCTCTCTCTCTCTCATTAGTCTCTGGGGGAGTTTTGGCGCGAACACGTTAAAAGAATGTTTTTTTGCGGTTGTATTTTATGCGTGAGTTCGAGTTTATATGTGTAAAAATGGTGGAATTTTAGACATAACGTCTTGGAAAACGCGCACAAGAGTAGGAAAGTAAAATATTACAGTGGATTGTGACTTCTCGTGTTGGTTTCAAATCTCCTAAAGAAGCCTTTAGTAAAGTTTCCACCACTTTACTGAGGCAGCAATCATCATCATCGTTATCATCATCATCCTCGTTATCATCATCATCCTCATCCTCATCATCATCCAAATAAGTAAGAAGTATAAAAATAACTGATGGCAAGGCAGCATGGTCATAGAACCTTAGCCTGTTCCGAAAGGACTAGGATCAAGTATACTCTGGATTTGCTACGCAAATAATAATACCGCGTATGAACGAAACACAACATACAAAAACTGTAAGGAATGAATAGGACAAAAACTATATGCTCTGTCTTTGTCAGAGTTTCTGTTTTTTTTGTTGGTCACAAGTGGAAAGTTGTGACCAACAAATCTTTTGTGATCGTGAATTGTTCTGAGAATTCTTCATAATTGACAGTAATTTAAGTGGTGAAACTAAGTGGCATAAGTTTGTTGCTTAAAACTCATTGTATTCAACATGGTGATATGTTATATATTAGGCTGCAAAAGCCGTAGTGAGCGGAAATCACAAGACATAACCTATCATACGTAAGTACGATTTTTAGACAAAATATCCCTTTTTTTGTAAAGATATTAATAGATTAAGAGCCGTAGCATATTAACAAGTTCTTTAAAGTAGAAATAATGGCTCAAAATATTGATTTATTATCACCATAATACGTGTATTAACCAACCAAATAAAGTGGTGAGTTAAAATTATCGAACTCGAAACAAAAGCCAGACTTGTCCGCCATTTTTATCTACTTTATAATTTGTCCGGGTTATAGAATTATTAGGGATACCAGTTGAGGTACTGGTAAATTACCCATAATGTGGGGTATTTCTTATATAATCTTAAAACTTCACATTAATGAAAATGTTGTTTCAGATTTCCAAATCCAGATGCCTAAATTGTTTTGTATTGGAGTTTTTTAAAGGATTTAATGCCACTAATGCCAGAAAACATTGAATTCATATACCACTTAACGGATTTAAAAAAGTCGCGGGGTAATATTTGGTAGGGACTAACAACACTGGTATCATAAGTACTATGTTGTCGTCCCTTTCGGGTGTACGCGCTTGGCTAATCCAGAGTATTCTTCATCCTAGCGAAAGGAACAAAAATATATAAAAAAAAATTGTCTCTGATCTCTGGTCTCTTAGGCTCCGCGCAAACGTACGGTTTCCGTCCACGGTTTCCTGATCAAAAAGTCAGATTCAAAAAACCGAATGCTCCATTTTCATACAAAATGTTCTACTAGCCGCACACGTCCTTACTTTTTGCAGAACGGAAAAAACCTGACGTTCGGTTCAGAATGGAAAAAACCTAATGACGTCATACCGAACGCAGCACTCGCATACATTTTGTACTAATCGCCGCACACGTCAGGAAATTTCCATCCGGAATCGCGCTTAAATTGTGTCCAGCGTTGTCAATTACCAAGAAAGTGGGGACTTTCAAGCCGATTAGGGAATTTGTGGGGATTGTGCTTATGTGGGGCATTTAGACATTCACACTAGACCTAAACTCAGAAGTAATAAGTGGCAAGTATTATACATATTGATAAATTATTAAAGCAAAATATCCGACATTAAGGTACTATTTAACTCTTTATTGGCAATATATTATGTACACGAGCCGCAATAAACATCGCAAGTGGTGAATATAGCGGGAAACTTCAAGAGAAGTAATGTAGTTATCAATGTCTAATATTGGGGCCTTTCTGTTGGGTTTGTGGGGAATTCAGATCATCAGTAATTGGCAACACTGATTGTGTCTCGCTTCCGGGGTTGCCAGATTGTATTGTAACTTTTGTTACATTTTGCGTAACTTTTGACTCTCTTACGACCCAGCCCCATAGTGGTAGACGCTCTCAGCTGCATTAAGTCCCAGATGAAATAGCTGGGGCTCGTACTCAATGGCCAGTGGGATTTCAAGGAGTATCTCGGAAGGCCGGCTCCTAAATTGGGCGGATACCCGAGATAAACCGAGAGGATTTGTAAAAAACAAGAAACACTATATAAAAAAACAAGAATACGTAACTTTTCCCCCGAAAATGCAACTTTTAAGTCAGCTTGTGTTACATTTGACAATTTGGCACTGGCAACACTGCTCGCTTCGAAGTAATAATAAAAAAACCTAATGCAAAAAACCGGACGTGTGCGCTCGGCACACGGAATTCCAAATCAGGAAACCGTGGACGGAAACCGTCTCCGGAAACCGTACATGTGCGGCCACCCTTAGGGGTCCATTACACGCTTTATTCAAGCGTCATGCATCATGCCGTCAATCATGAATATTATTGGTCAATCGGTTATTAGACGTTATGTTATTGGTCAATCACGGAGTGATTGATGGTTAAACCATGGCACGTAGTATATTACTTACTCTGTGACCATGGCAAAACCTACCGTGTAATGGACTATGGACCCCTCTTACAATCAAATGAATCAAATCAAGACGTGTTACTCACTGAGCTGAGTGAGCTGAGTTTTCAAATAATTTAATTACAAAAATATAAAGTCACTTAGAGAATAATTTATAATATACAAATACTGCAGAAGTCCTGAGTTTTGTAGCTGTGACTATGAATGGTTTGGCTGGCCTCCCACAAGCGGGTCTCACCAGTCCAATCCAATTGAGAATGTCGCAGATCATAAATCCACTCAGAAGAACAAAAGTGACGAATCGTATTGAAAACTACAGAAGCAATAAAGATTCTGGGAAACGAAAACTCGTGAACAGGTAGTTGTAGCTACACTGTGCTTCTGGAACTTAATCATGTTCATATTTTGCTTGTTGAATTATATAGCAATGAAAAGTGAAATGCCTTACCAAATTCATACATACATACATAAACTCACGCCTATATTCCCCGAAGGGGTAGGCAGAGGTGCTAGCACCCACATTTCGCCGTTTATGTTTAGGTCCCAATGTAATAGGTGGCGAGCCTATTGCCATTAACCGGGCACTTATAAACCTGCGATAAATACACACATAACTTCGAAAAGCATCGAAAAGTCATTGGTGTGTGCCATGGTAATACCTGGGATCGATTCATTCAGTATGGTAGATACCAATTTTATATAATAAAATGAATATTAACTTCAAAGATATATTTTATCTACATAAGCTGCTTGCCTTGGATTTGTTTAGTATCTTCTTTTGTCTTGTTGACTCCTGTAAATCAAATTAATTGCGCTGACTATGTCCGTCTAAAACCATACATGATATGGCTTTGTTCATTATTTTATTGGTTTTGGTAAATTCTTCTTTCTCCCATTGCCTCATTTTATTTTGAGGTCACTGCTGGATCTATTATAATATTGACGATATGCACCTTCATGAAAATGAAGATTTATTCAAAGAAATTGTTTTACTATTAAAAAAAAGGACTTGACTACACAATTTATGTAGGTAGTAGTTCTTTTTGTTTTGACTATTCATTTTGCTTTTGATATCAAATTATTTTTTCATGTTGGTTGATTACCTACTGACCAATTTTTTTCTCAGTTGTACTACTTATATTGATCCATCCTTTCTAGTATGGAATTATAAATATACTAGCGGCTTGGTTCCTGGCTTCACCCGGGAATAAAGTCACAAAACATCATTTGTAGTGCAATGACAAATCTAAACAAAAAATAATAATTAAAATAAGTCAGTACATTTATTTAACTATCAGATTAAAGTATGACATAAATAATATCAAATTAAATCTAAACTAAATCTAAAACTAGACTAAATCTATCTAAATAAATAAAATATTAAGATAACGGAATAAAAATAATAGTTGACTTAACTAAATAATTCGCCTGACATCGCCTGACATTGTATGTATGAAATGAATAAATAAATAATAATAATAATAGCCTTTATTCAGACAGATAATATCATGTGTACAAATCATATCAATTTGTTAATCAATTTTTGATTAATTATATAATTGAGGCCATGAGAGGCAGAGTGGCCAAACTACTCAAACAAAAGTTTACAGTACTATGGAAATAAGAAATGCATAAATTTCAAATCAAATTAACTTTTTTAGAAAATAATAATTTATAATTATTTGCTGTCCTAACCTGTAATTATGTAATATTCAGTACATATCAGTAATATAGGTAACCTAGACACCTTATTTCTGTTAATTTATTGTCAGATAGGCCACTATGGCATTTAAGGTTTCATCTTGTTAATAAAAAAAATGCAGTTAGTCCAAATTATTTATTATAAAAAGTATGCTTACATTAATCCTCAGTCACTATCTCCTCTTCTCCTACATACAAATCATTCCTTACCGAAGCATTTTCCTTAATATTAGTATAAAAGTCGTGGTATATTGGAGGAATGTATTGAAGAAGTTCCACCAAATCCTTTTTCTTCTCCAAACTTATTGGTTTTTCTGCAGGATATAAAAATTCAAGCTGTAAATTAGCTATATCAACAGAATTTCTTTTTTTATGTTCACATTTTCAAATAAGACCTCTGGGTTATTTGAATATTTAAAAAATATTGTGAATGGGTGGTTTTTGTGATAAAGGAGCCACTGAATATTGAGCCACTTTACTTTGGATTTTTCTGCAGTGAGTTTCCTATTAGTAATATTCTTTTCAAGTTTCTGTGTTGAATAGAAGTCTTCTTTGTTCATTTTCATAATATTAAAGGGATTTTTCTTTCTTGCAGCTTTCTTGTATCCAATCATTAGGTATGAAAATATTTTTGAAATATTTTTTCTTTTTTTCTATCAACCCAAAGTCTTGGTCACAAGGCAAATATGAATGGCCGCTTACGAAAAATTTATGGTCTATCTTTTCCACAGCATAGTCTGGATGACTAGTGATATATTGACATAAAGTGGCCATTTTTATGTTGCGGTTCTGGCCACCACATTGATCAGAATACATTGTTAAGTTTTTGGTATGAACATTATCTTTAATATAACGTAATAATCAAGATCCAATTTCTTGAGGCCCTCTTGAAGCTAGGGTTTCATCCCATACACACATAGTTGCATTGCCAGTTGCAGCATCATGTATGCCTAGATTATAGGTCCATAACTGCCTCTTATAATAACACACTCCAGTGGACAGTACTGGAGTAGGTAATGTTTTCATTAGATCAAATACAATTACAGTGACATCTGGATCTACTTTAGCAAGTTCTTTATCTTTAGAGTAATTTTCTTTGGCAGAATCAGCTTTGGACATATGTAACTTTTTTTGTAGCTCAAGTTGGTCTTTTTCTTGTTGTGACGAAGCTGCATCTATCTTTATTTTAAGATTGTCACATTTTTTACAAGAATCGGATATAGGCGCATGAAATGGTAAGTTAAAGTGTTCATTAAAAATTTTTCGGAACATAAAATCAGATACCCTTAATGGCTCTGGAGATTCTTCACAGTACATAGAAAACATTTTCGGCAAACTCAGATCTGGAGCTAAGAACCTTCTGTTCATACTCTTGTGTAGTGTGTAATGTGATTCATACTTAGGAAACTTATCAATAAACTCTTTAACTCGTGGAAGTTTTTATTCACTTGTCTTGTTTATGGGGACATGCTTTCCTCTTTTATCAATAGGTGGTGTAGGAATGGACAATTTTAATTTTAAAACTCTGGACAGTCTCCCATCAGATACTGCAAATACTTTTTTAAAGAATTCTTTGCACACTTTAGTAGATATTCCATTAGAATTTGGCACAGTATACACTCTGGTATTGGAACGTCTAGACTCACTTTGTTGGCGGTTAGAGGCAATAGAGCATCTATTTTTAGGCAATACTGTCACTAAAGAATATAAATAAGATGACTGCAAATCAAAATTTCCCATGGCATAAAACCTATTAAATAGTTCTCTTTATTGTGCAGCATCAACTTTATCATTGCATTTTTTCACACATTTACATTCAATATCTGTGTTTACACTTTTAGAAGGTATAGTATTACCTTTACTGTTTACATATTCTTCACCTTTAGCGCGTTTTACCTTCTGTATATTCTTTTTCCACTTACTTGGTTGTCGTACTCGCTTTCTTGACTTCTCATTGGGGTTTTGGGGGCTTACGGTGCTATGAATGTTGGTTGGAGCCCTGTTTTCTGCATCCAATATATGTAACAGATCCAAATTTGTTGGCGATGGCGATCTAGATGGCAAATACTCCGAGCCTGATTCTTGATAGGGATCCTCCTCATCAACACCAAATATTTCTGAAAGCAAAATAATTTCATAGTTAAGTGCTTCCTTACAACATTCGTCATGATGAAAATATGTACCGAAATAATATTGTACGTACCTTGCATTGTGTCTTCTATATTCTTAGAGGTTCCTGGTTCCATATTATCCATTTTAAATACATCAAAAAACAATCCCACAAAGTATTATTCCCACTCTTCGAAATATGCTTTAAACACGTACAAAATTACAAACAAACCGCGGGAGAGTTTGAGAAGTGGCCTAAATGTCAAAATGACACAGTGCTAAAGTGGCCTAACTCACTTAGGCCACTATAGCGCTACCAAACTTGTTAGTTTTTTTTATAAGCCAAGGTGGTTAACGTAACGCCATCTATTTAATTATGCTATAACTAATTTAAGGCCATTCTGGCACTACGATTTCATTATTTACACCAAGTTTATTAAATAAAATCACTATAGAAAAAATTGCAGTTAGGCCACTCTGGCACTCATGGCCTCAATTATAAATGCATCTATATATTAAAATTTATTTACTTTCTTCAGCAACTCCGTCTGTGTGCCTTTAATAGGCAAAGGCCTCCCCCAATTCTCTCCACTTCTCTCTGTTGTGGGCTAGTTGGCCAACCTACACCTGCTGTATTTTTCAATTCATCTACCCATCTTCTAAGTGGCCTTCCTCTTTTCCTTTTCCTGTTGCCTGTGTACCAGGACATTATTGTCTTGTACCATTTTTCCTTCCCTCTTATTGTATGACCTACCCATTTCCATTTGAGTTTCTTTACTGTTATTGTCACATCTTTGGTTCTTGTATATGTTGTTTTATACTGCTGGTTCTAATTCTGTCACATAATCTCTTTCCCATCATGCTCCTTTGCATAGCGTTCTGACAAGTTTCGAGCTTCTTGATGTCAGATTTGTTTGGTGCCCAGGTTTGGCATCCAATGTGAGCACAGGCAAAATACAAGTATTGTAAAGTTTCCTTTTGATGGTCATATTCATTTCCTTAATATATTTTAGGCTCCAGTATTGTCTCCATGCATTGCTAATACGCCTATCTATCTCCTTTGAGGTCAATTCTTGGGGTGAAATTATTTGGAATAAATAAATAAATAAATAAATATGTAATTTAAAAAAATATGTAAACAATAATAAGTAGCTCTATCTAAAGTAAAAATTTAAAGAATGTACTGTAAAATGGGGTGAATAGGCACAATCCATAACTTTGTATTCGATTTTTTTTTTAAGGCTGAATAAATATTTACATCATTTTCAAATGAGTCTAATTATTGTTTTATAATTTTATCACTCATTTGGAGCGACAGTGGCACAAGTGTAAATTTGTAAATTTTACAGCAGGGGAAGGGGCCCAAAGCAGGTCACTTAAGGATTATTGTAGAATAAATAGGGTAAGGCGTCGAACAGTGGCCCAGAAAAAGTTTGAAAGCTCATAACACCACCGACAGTGATTAAAATCGTGATGTTTTTGACATATATTACTTGCTGTTAATTAAACTTTGGATTTGCATTTAAAGGAGACGGGGACTTCTGGGCCAAAATTGTAATGAGTTGAGATATGACTTAAAAAAAGCGGTATTTTTTTCTATTTCAAAATATTAAAAAACCAGCTCAATTGAAAGTCTGGAAGACGAGTAATCTTAAAACTAAGTTTATTCCACTAGCAAAATAAAATATTGATTACTAAAAATTATTTAAACAATATTGCGTATTAAAACACTTGCATCACAATTTGATATTAAATCAATCAGAGTGAACAAAACTTAATCATTATAATAATAATAACCATTTAAAATACCAAATAATAGTGTAATAAAAATAAATTCTGAATCGATTTCCGTTAATCGATTAATTATTTCTTGTGTTTATCAACTGTATTTTTAAGCTGTGACAGCTGACAGCTCCATTTTCAGTCAATCAGTTTATTTATTCAATCTTCAAAATTAATTATTTTATCGAAAAATTGTATATTTACACGGCTTATGGGATATACAATTGTTTATAAAATATATACAAAAGTATGCTATATCAGTATGCTGTATCAGTTTATTGGTTTAAATCCAATGATCAATTGACTTCTGCGTTTTGAGTATTTCCAGTTGATTTCTTGATTATATTCCCTTAACAGTGATTTCTCTTTACGGACTTCTCAGCTTTCTCCTGGTTACCTTAAAGTACAATGATAAACTTGTTTACTTGTTTGAGTTTTGCTCGGTATTTTGGATTTTGACATGGATCTCTGTGTGAATTGTGGCATAGAAAATAAAGTAAATAAGGTAATATATTTCCACCTGCGCATTTCTTAGACAATACTTTAATTATTATTGAAGAAGAATAAAAGATAATTATTATTTAAAGTGTGTTTTTTTTAACATAACATCCTTGTACTCCATATCTTTAAAATCTGTTTGTAAGTTTTCGTACATTATCCCTGAGTGAAATATAATACAGTACAATTTAAAAGTATTTTAAGATAAAAAAAATGACCACTTTCTATTAAAACACTACAGAAATCACAGTTCTAAAATGTCAATTTCTTGCATAACCTCACTTTTACTAAATCTCTTATAAAAAATTCTGCAGATTTTGGATATCTGAGAGCAGAGCTCTCAGATATCCAAAATCTGCAGAATTTTCAGGGATGGTTTAATAATTTATATGCTCTTAATTGATACCACCCTCATCTTATTACATTTTTGGCCCAAGAATGTATGAAAGCCTCCCCATCTCCTTTCAGCTTTAAGTCTATTTCAAATTTGACAGTTACTGTTTTTTTTAAAGTCGGGAAATGGTTCACTGTGTACTACCATATGTACACACTGAACCCCAGGGGGTTAGACTACAGTGAACCATAGAGTTTACAGTGAACCAACACCTAAATTTTATTTGTTTGGAAGTGACTAGAAATATAATTTGTTTAATAAAGTTATTAATAATTAAAACATCGGTTATACATATCGCTCATTTAAAACTACAATGTGGCACAACGAAAAACCGGAATTTTGGGAAAATGACTTTAAAACTTTTTTATTCTTATAACTTTTAAAGTAAGATAGCTACAAAAAAGATTTTTATGCCCATTTTAAATTTCACTAATAAACTATCGATCTCAGTGAAAATGTCATTGATTTAAGCATATTTTTTTAATTAAATTATAGTTTACAAAAAACAGTCCCTACATGTCACGTTCTTCCTATCAAAATAATGAACTTACTGACTGACATAGGGGTATATCAGGTTATAGGTAACAAAATAAAGATATTTTAGAATGGGGTACAGAATAATAACACTGTGCTGAAATTATAATAAGAGTATATTGAAGAAAAAAACAATTACTTGAAGTTTAACTTACAAGTTTTATAATCAGTCTCAAACAAACAAATAATACAAAAATGAGTAAGTAGCGTCTTTTATACCTAAATTGAAACCTTAATTATTATCAGTCTAAACAATCCTATATCTAAAAATTATAGTTTAAACTGGTATTACGAATTATAGAAAGATTAAATAAAGTGTCGTATACGACAAAATTTGTAACAAAACAAACGTTTGAATAGAAGAGTACTGCTAAAGTATCACAATGTAATTAGGTAACGTTAACTATATTTATAATACTTACTTAATCATAAATCATGTTTATAAAGGCAGCTTCTGTACATAGTTTATACTTATAATTAGGTAGGTACTTCTTTTACAATAAACATAATGACTTAGGTATATTGACTATTTGAGAACCTATACTTAACAGATATATCACAATCAAGCTTTTTTGAGGAACAGAACTAGGTACCTACTAATATTAATCTCACTTCCATTTATTACAGTATCAGTCTCAAAATTAACTTCAGAAGTAGGTAGGTAATCTTATTTTAAAAATATGCATGATTATGTCATGCATGAATTCCTATTTTAGGAAGTACTTTTCATAAACATTAGATAAATTAAATCTCAAATTCTCAAACTCCAAAAAACAATATCAAAATTAAAAAATTTCTAAAAAAATTAAAGTGCTTCGTAAAATGCCTTATAATAGGACGGTATCATTTTCTTGTTAATTAAATCTATAAGGTCACTTTTTTTTCTGTCAGCCAATCCTGGCTTATTAGTATAAGCTCTTTTAACTTCTACGTCTATATCCTTCTTCCATTTTATCACAGGCGCTTTCTGAAATTCTGTTTCTTCATAAGATGTTTTGAAATAAATAGCTCGTGGTTCAGACTTTTGAACCATGATAACTTTAAGACCAGCCAATTTAACAGATTTGTTGTTCTCATCTTTGTTGATAGCCAAATTCATTTGACTACAGACATCCTTCCAATCATAAATATCTGAATAACACATTTCTGTAACGTGAATAGGAGAGCTTTTTTTCTAGAAGCTTTTATTGCAGCTATAAAGGCATCTGGAGTGTACATGGGTCCACTTCTCAATTGTCTTTTCACCTGCCTTTCAATTTGGGAATGTGCAGAATCACCTTCATTCTGCGTGTCCTTTTATGAGAAACTTATGTGTGATTGATTTTAAGTTAGGAAATTTTTGTACCGCAAATAAGTACATAGCGACCATGAATTTATTTTTTTGCTGGCCAGGGCAATTATCAGAATAAAAAATGACGTCTAACTAAATCCTTACCTGCTCCGCAAACTTTTTCCAGATAGTTAAAGACACAAGTTCCTATTTCATTCACTCCTCTATTCGCGTTGGATTCGTCCCAAACAAAGCTTTCAACTTAGTTTTGCTGTATGTCATAGATTGTTAGGTTCAGAACATTTAGTTTAGATGGGTACACTACATAAATACGAAAAGCCTTATTCCGAAAGTTACAATCACGAATTTCAAAATTCCGAATTTCATAATTCCGAATCATTCAAAATTCCGAAAGTCAGATATCCGATGTATCATAAATCCTATTTATTGAAAACCCGAATTTCAAAATTCCTAACGATTATAACTGCGAATATTAAAATTCCGAATTTGAAGATACCGAACTATTACAATTCCGAATTATTAATAATCCGAAATATCATAAATACGAATTCCGATTATCAAAACTCCGAAACGACACAAACCCGACAATCAAGCGCCTTGTAAACCTGCATTAGGTAAGTAGGATAGTTGCTATTTTCGGGGTACACGAGATAAACAGGAAATAGAATTATTGAACTATCATTTTAATTTATTTATGCTAATGATTACAAAATACACGTTGCCATACAACTTTCAGTAACAAGCATGCATGCAGGCAAGCATGCTCGCAAGCATGCATGCAGGCAAGCATGCTCGCAAGCATGCATGCAGGCAAGCAGGCAGGCAAGCATGCATGCAGGCAAGCATGCATGCAGGCAAGCATGCATGCAGGCAAGCATGCATTCAGGCAAGCATGCAGGCATGCATTAGTTTCGCTCTTCTCCGGCGCTACGGGATGTGCAGTCCTTCCGCCCTTGCGTAACAAAGTTCGGGCACCCATGCTCGCTTCCGCAGCTTCGGCTTGCTGGTCGCCTCCGGCGACCAGCCTCAGCCGCTCCAGCTTGCCCGGGCGCCTGAGCTTCGTTACTGCGGGCGAGGACTGCCCTCCCTCCGCGCCTCCGGTTTTTAAATAACACTCTAGTGTAGGGCAAACAAGTACCACGGCAGTAGGACCACGGCAAGTCGGGTTTGGCTTAATTTTTATACGTAATAATTGGCGAGAAAATTAATTTATTATTATAAAAAATCAACTCTAAAATGCGCAACATGTCAAATCAATTTTAACTTTTAGCTATTTTTAATACAAATTTTCAATTTGAGCAATGAATTTTCGGAAATTTGAAATTCGGAATAACGTTTTTCGGGCCAATAATACTACGGATTTTTAATTATTCGTAAAAATGAAATTCGGAAGAATGAACATTCGTATTTATAACTTTCGGATAAATAACTATCGTGTTTTTGAATACTCGGAGTTTTGTTTCTTAGGAATTATAATATTCGGAATTTTGAAAATCGGAATATTGAAATTCGGAATTAAGTATTTCGGAATTGTTGGGTGTTCCCAGTTTAGATTTATAATAAAATACGGATATTTCTCCTTTCGGGCATTGAAATACAGCTTGCAGATCATAGACAGCAACCACTGTATTAGTTTTCTTCTTGTCATTCTCCTTTTCGATTCGGGAAAGTTGTTTTTCTCGAATGTGCTTATCATAGGATTCCTTCATAAGTATTTTTTCTTCATCGGAGCTATTTTTGTAAGCTTCGCAGGTATCACAAAGGTCCTTTTTGGGCGTAAAGAACGATGTATTAAAGTCCTGATTAAACGTGCGATAGAAAATGGCATAACTCGTGTAAGGATCATTGTTAGATTTACATAGTTCAACGTAATCTCTATGCAGATCTGCTACAGATTTGCTACCATCAATGTACTGTTTGGTCGTATTAGCTCGGGTGTAATGCGATTCTATTTTAGGTATAGCGTTAATACAAGATAATACGCCAGCCTTCAAAACGTCATTAATTTTTGGTTGCTTCCCATGTGATCCACGCTTATCCTTCATTGTAGCAATGTTTGTGTTGTTATTTTTTTTCTTCAGAGCTGTCTCTATGGGACGGTTGTTGATGGCCAATGTATTTTTAAAAAATAACTGACACACTCTATTTTTTTCACCTGATGACATAAAATAGTATGCATTGACATGTTCACGCTTGGATTGAATCTGGTTTCCCTCGGAGTCTATTTTCACATATCGAACTTTGGGAACAATAACTTCAGTAGAGTTGGCAACAAACGTCCATTGTTTTTCAATACTACCCAAATTCCAGTAATCTTCATATAATTGTTTTCGCTTTTCTACGGTAAAATTAATTTGACATTTAAATGAACAGTTATCTTTGCAAGGCTCCTTCATTTGACGTTCTGGCACAACTTTCGTAGTCTTGATGGAAGTGTAGGATTTTCCGGTGTTTCTTAGTTCTTTCGCGATATTTTTCTTCCACTTTTCTTCTCGTCTTTGTTTCTTCTTCCCCTTCTTTGTCGGAGTAATTTCATTTCTTTTATTTTCAGTATTCTTTGCCACGTCGTCTTCACGAGCCTCATCCTGTGGTGTGTTTGCATTTTCTTCCTGACCGCATATTAAATCCGCAACAATAGGATCTACAGATGTAGCTATAGAGTCTATAGAGCTGGAAACCCAATTTTCTACGCCTGCACCTTGTGACAATTCGTTAAGAGGTACTGTAGTCAGTGTTGTCAAGGTGTAAGCTTCTTCATCATCTGAACTTTCTTCAATTACTTTGTTGACGGTAAAATTCGGGTCTCTAACGGAATCGTCGCTATCTTCGATGAAGGATTCCACACCTGAGTTTCCAGATGAGCTGGAGCTGCTAGAAGAATTACTACGCCGACGCTTTGCTGGAGTTTCCTCATCTTGATGATAATTATCATTCGCCATTTCTACTATTCTTCTTGATCGTGACGCCATTTTGAAAGAAAAAAAAAGCTTTATTAGTAAAATATTATTATAAACAATGTGACAAAACGATGAATTTATTAATTTAATAACAATATTTCAAAGATGTACCGCGACATCCTGTTATAAACGAAGCGTGAATTTAAATAAGTACTTATAAAAGTTTATTGCATACAACGTGACATGCTAACACAACCAATTTTATTTTCGTATTTTTTAAAGGAACAACGTGTTATTAAAGTGATGACCAAGTACGATCAATTAATTTTTTAATGCTAAACTGCGACATAACAAGTGTGACACATTAAAGAATAAAATAAATAAGTAATAAAATAACTTACCTTTACTCCAAAAATGTGTCATGCAGGTCGTGACACGTTGTTGTTTTAAACGGCGAGCAAATACTCTCACGCACTGCACTGTCACACTGAGGTGGCGCGGTGTTGTTTGTCGCTGCGGTGTCATTCGCCCTGGTGGAATTCGCTTCAATGACTTTTCGCTCCAGCGTACCACGTTGAAAGTTTTTCGCCACAACGACCTATCGCTGCAACGTCATTCGCTACTACGTACGGGACCCGTGGAAATAAGCTTAGCTGCCGAACGGGACAGCGCTACATCGTGACATGCTCTCTCTTTTCCTCATACTTTTGTCAGTATTGGCTTAAATTATACCACTTTTTTGCATTATATAGATTCGGGTGCGGTGAATAAAATGGTGGTTATAACTTAAAACCGTATTATGCCACTGTGACACGTTCTAGTTTTAAACGAGCGATATGGAAATAAAAGTTTTATTTGCGTAAAAAATTAAAAAAAACTAAAATTAACATTTTTTTTAAACAATTTAAAATCAACTCTTATTTATAGTGAACAATCAACATTAAACAATAACATAAATCAAAAATAACTGCTGCGCTTAGAATTTTTAAGCTATTGCATAGCTTCTATCGCGGGCCTTGAGCGTGGAGACCGAATTCAAAAATTCCGTAAGTGGGGGGTGTTAGGTTTTTTAACGTAAGTAATTATAATTGCATAAGTTGATAAAAAATGCTATGCAATAGCTTTACCACGGCAGTCCCCGAGTGCCACACGTCTTTTTTTATTGTAATTAAAGCATCTTAATGAGATCTTATGTTTAATCAATCTAATCAGTCACAGATAATATTCATTATTTTAAATTAAGGCATATTTTCATAAGTTATTATTTAAATACTTGAATTATAATGCCAAACTAACTATTCAAATTAAAAAGGAAAGTTTACCAGTGCTAAATTCACTGGAAATTTAAATGTCGCTTGACGACTACTACTACCATCGATTTTGGGAGAAGGCAATATGAATTTAATATCATTTTTCGATACACCAGCCATATCTGGTTCGATAGGTGCAGCGAATTTAAAAAAAACTTTGCTTTTTAGTTTTAAATAAGAGACATAGTAGTCATAGCCCGGTTCATTGGATTCTTCAATAATTTTTCCAACATAATAGTACTTTTTCTTCTTTTCCGTTTCAATTAGAACAATAACATAATCGCCCACGTTAGGATTCCTAGACAAAGGTTGCGAAATGACATTATCATCCAGTATCATTTCATCATCCTCACTATCACTGAAAAAGTTCATCTCGTTAGTAGATGATCCATTTGAATTAAAAGTTTCGTCAGTATCAGTCTCATAATCAGTTGCTTTTTCCACTTTTTTTGGTTTTGTTTTCTTTGTGATGATTTCGATTTCTTTTCTTCAAACAAGTCACTTTTCTTAATTCTCTTAGCTTGCTGATTTTTCTTCTCAGCTATTTTCTTTTTTTCTGGAGTATCTGTAGCTATTATGCTTTTTCCCAATGGCCTACGGTATTTTTTCTTCCTCGGGCCTGCTTTCAAAGGGTTTCTCAACATTTTCGGAGAAATGAAACTCTTCTCTATTTTAGAAGGAGTTGCTTGCAAATGGACGACTTGTTGCTCTTGTTTTTTCTCTATTCCTGAGGTTGAAGCTATTTCTTTTATATTTTCATGGCCGGGCTCTTTTATTATTACATTTAATGCCTCTTGTAATTGTGGAATGTCAATATCAGCAACGGTTAGAGCAGGATCTGAAATTACATTTATTTCTGCATCTCTTTCCGGAGAATGGAATGTCATTAATACGGAAGGCGAAGGCGGATCATCTAAGTTGTCTTCCATGTCAGTTACATCGTTTTCTTTCCCAGGATCCGGTCTATCAGTCACCATACTCGGTAAAAAGTCTTCTTCAGTAAAGACAGAATTATCAAAAGATTTCCTTTTAGAACTAATAATGGACTAAATATAAAAGTTAATGCATTAATAGAACTGTATCTAGTCTTTTCGTGTAGGTACCTAATGAATGATAAAATATATGTAGTGAAGATGCATAATGCCCACTATATAAGTACACAGTGAACCATGGTTCACTGTGTACCACCCCATTTCAAGCCACTGTGCACGACTATGATTTATTTTCTTTTAAGTTTAAATTTGTTAATGATGAAAACGTTTATAATTATTATTAGTATACATATACGATGCGTCAATAGTCAGTCTACGAGCGTGTAATATGTAGGTAATGAAAAACAATAACGAAAATGCGCTAGAAAACAAAATGGTACTTACGTAATTTTTAAGATTTTCGTACGCAAAACAATTGTAGTCTCCCTTCACGGCGGGAGCGCGCCGTCGACTGGGCATGTAGGATTGGCTAGAGAAACAAGTTTATTCGCGTTGATGACATGAACTGGCAACGTCGCGCGTCGCATTCGTGAGATATGAATGGTGGGGCACTGTGTACTACTGGTTCACTGTCTAACATCTGACCCTACGACATTTTTATATTGAAACTAGTTTTATTTGTATATTTCGCATACTTATTTAACAAACTTTGTAATCCAGAGCATAATTCCCGCATCTTTTCACAATTTACTTAGTAATAATTAAAAACATTCAGTGTCTCGCTTGAACCGCTTTGCCCGGAGGGGGTGTCCAAAGCGGGTACAGACAGAGCATATGGAAATTGTAGCTTTTACTTAGCAGTATTCATTCAAATGCAAAATCACAGATATGGCCATGTTTTTTTTTTTTTTTTTTTTTTCTCTCTGTCATCATCGACACCTACATTTGGATACAAAGGTTCAAAATGGTGACTCTTTAACAATAAATGAATCGCTTGTCTAAATTCCTCACCGTAAATCCTAACTTTAAACTTTAATTCATCTGAATACAATAATATTTTTACATTAAAAACCATACTGGCCAGTGCTATCTCATTTTCTCCACCCCACTTATTTTTTGATGTCAACACTTTGATCAAATCGGGAATCTCTGAAGCTGGCATCGATGCCATCATCGGACTTTTCAACATTAAATCTTTAATATTACTCACCGTTAAATCTGGGTCAATCAACTGACGCAATGAATCGAAAAGACAATTTCCATCACCAATGGCTTTACCTATTGTAAAGGACCATGGGCAAAAATGTATGGACCCTGGTCCAATATACCAACAGCGTTAAACTTAAAACCTATGCTAAATGAAAGTATTGAAGAGTAGGAATATTTAATACTACAACATCAAGCCGAAATTGAGCGCGAACATGGTGTTTAAAACCTAACCTTATTACATTATTTTAATAAAAATGGTCGCAATTGATCATAGTTTCGCGTGGTACTTAGAGGTGATGTTTACGAGATTACCTGTATATTACATCATTTTTAGGGTTCCGTATTATATTACATCATTTTAGGGTTCCGTATTTTTGCACCAAAGCAAATGGGTATATCTTTTTATATAAAAAAAAACAACAAATATTACATTGTACATTTATTAACAGTTTTGTATTCTACAAAATGATTTAGTAGGTACTTTAAGAACTACAGTTGAAGCCGCATATTATCTCCTTTAAATAATGGTTGTCTTACATGCATAAAAATATTTTAAAGATCAACAAAAATCTCATCTAAATGTAGTGCGGGTCTATGAAATCCTTCCCGTCTACCCAGTCCCAAATACCATATAATGGAGATAACATGGGCACAACTCCCTACCGTGCGTCTACCCGTAAGACAAGTACAATAATAATGTATTATCGCATCTCGGCCTACTTGATCGCGATCAATTAATGTATAAGTGTAATATATTCTTGACCTAACGTGTCGAGATTGTACTCGTCCTCTGAGTAGCCATACATTATTTTGTATAATATTACATTGCTGCAAGTCTTGCAAGTTATTTTGCCTATATATTTCAATTGTATAGAGACCGTTTTCACGCAAGTGTTCGCTAGCATACGATCGTGCAAGCTTAAGCTGATAAGAGCCAAGGGAAATGAGAATCAAATCATCAATGGTTAATATGGGAAAGTCTTGCAACTGAGAAAGATTTGCATCCATTGTTTCAAACGCAACTCGTTGTCTGTTAAGATTTTTTAATGTTACGTAATCATATAACAGATTTGGAGAGTTAATCTTTATGTTTATTATGCTCAAAATATCTCGGGCAAGTCTATTATCAGTAGCTACTTTATAAAATGCATTAATAAGAGCAGCTGCAATTTTAAAATCAACAAACATGTGAGGCAATGCTCTATTAAAATAATCTTGGCGTAACAATTTGAACCTGTTCTTAAACTTGCCATTAACTACTTCCACCACCCAACGAATGATAGTGACTAATCTAGATTTATTGGCCTGCTCTGTCGTCAATTGGCTTTCATTCCTATCCTTTGTGGGAGGAAAATGTGTTTCATATCCTAGCGATTCGAGGTCAATGATGCAGTCTCTGAAGCCTCTATCTAAAATGAATACATCATTTGGTTCAAAGAACACATGAAATGCATGAGTCTCGTCTGCACACAAGTTGCTAATAATCGTTGCATCACTAGTTGTTGCGGGGTATGGACCAAGGACATCTATTATATAACCGTCACTGCAAACAATTAAAAAGGGTTTCAACAAGTTTTGAAACTTGTGGTGACTGTATGTCAACCTTTGAAAGAGAAAGTTGCTACTTTTTCAATGTAGACATATGTTCCATCACAGATGATTATAGCTTTTGTATTGCTGTCATTACCAGAAATACTCCTGGGTAAAAACAAATTCCTGTCCAACATATTCCTTCTCGAAATATTGTCCATGCCTAAATGAGTACTAACAAAATCGGCCGTTAAATGTTGTCTGGCTAGTGCCAGTTTCCTTTCGAGGGTTCTGCGTGACATATTAAACAGGCTCGATAGTCTTTCATTAGACTCACCTGTACGCAGTTTCGATAAATATACGCCAATTATAGTACGAGGATAGTTAGTCTCTGGTGCCAGGGAAGGAGTTCCTTGTAAAAGCACATCAAATTGCTCAATAGTGAGTCCAGTCCAAAAAACCATGTCATTGTTACTTAGCGATCCCAGTAACTCAAATTCGATCCTAGTTCCTTGATTAAGAGCCGATATTAACATATTTGTCATATCTGTGAAAAAATCAACGCAAAAATCGTGCGACACGTTACAGTGCTCAAGTAACGAAACCCACATGTTACTTTCCAAATGCTCTTGACAGACTCTTGCACTATTCGGAATATACAAACGCTGTGTACGTAGAACATATACCCTAATCGTGGTGGGTATTCTTTTTCGTTCAATGTTGGGACAGTAATTAAATATGCAATGATTTGCTGTGTTTGGTGCTCTAATATACTCAGGTGAATGAAAAAGTTCAACAGAAACGTTCTCCGCCGCAGGTTCCACGTTAGCCGCCGCAGGTTCTTGAACGTTTTCTTCTGCATTTTGCATTGCTGCAAAAGTAGCATTAATCCTTTGCCAACAACGATGACAAACATTTTGTGTGTTATTATACACAACCTGCAAAGAAATATGTCATTGTAAGAATAGTTATGACTACTTTTGACTAATGAATTAGTACGTTTTATCCTAGTGTGGATTTTTGTTTATTCAGCTTGTGTAAGGGTAGACCGGGGTCGATTGAAACATTTTGGACGAAATAGCTCACTAAAGCCACAAATTGAAGACAGCGTCTTTAAAAATGTGATTTTAATGAAGTTTAGTTATCTACCGATTAAATGATTGAGGTTTAGGCGGCAAAATAGAATTTTAAAGGGTCATCCTATATGGTTTAAAAAATATGGGATATTGTTTCAACTGACCCCGTTCCCGGGGCGGTTGAAACAGTGAACGGGGTCCATTGTAACATTAAGAAATAAAGCCAATTATGTTGCTATTACATATCTATATATTTAAAATCACAGTCATTCAAAAGTCTTACATTAAAGTCAGTCTCATTTTGAAACTTAAACAACGAATAATACTAAAAACTTAAATCTTTCACATAACAACATTTGCCCTGCCGTGACAAACATAATAATTGTCAAAAAATCAAATTAAAATAAAATGAGATTATAGTTATTGAACATAAAATAAAACAAAGTTAAGAAAATAGGTTCTTTGTGAAGAAAAAAAAATTGCAGAAGTACCAAATTTCAGTCGGATTCGCAATTATGGCACAAATACAATAAATCACCAGCTGTACAAGCTTCGTGGGCCCACATTCTACAGCCCGAACACTGTATCCAATCATCTCCCGGTCTGCTAGTGCCATAACTCTCCATACAGACCAAACAATAATAATCTTCATCGTCATCTGACGATACTGTTGTCTTTTTGGTCATGGCTTTATTTATATTTTTACATTTCAAATCTTTTTTATTTAAATTTCGTTTAGTTCCTTTTGCTTTCTTTTTTCGTTCTCTTTCCTCAGTTTCTCTTCTTATTGAGTCTTTTTCCGGAGTATCCGTGTATATTGTCGATTTTCTTTTTTTTCTTCCCTTGTTTGTTGTCATTCTAGGTGGTGCCTTAGGGTAAGGTTTAACAGATTCTGGTGAAAAAATTACAGCGCTTGTTGATGGCTTTGGCGAAACTGTTCCATGATTTGCAATATCTTCATTTTCGCATTCTGTGGAATTTAATGGAAGATCCGCAATGAGTTCATCTTGCAAGATAGAGGGACTGACTGCTGGTGTAGGGTGGTCGTCTTCAGGCGTAGGATTAATTCCAACAGCAGAAGGATTTAGGTTAGCATCGCTTCCCACGTTTGTTTCATTTGGATTAGGCCGGTCCGTTACGAAAGAAGGTGCAAAATCAATGTCACTGAATAAATTGCGGTTGAATGGACAAATGCCGGTTTTTCTAAATCCAGCCTGAATATTGGCCGGAGTGAGAGCTAATGGCATAGCATTAGCCACAATATTTGGTATATTATAAATACTCATTGTTTTACCAGGGTTGTTTCGCATCCAAGAGTCACACTGGGTATTTATAGCTTTTTTAAACGGTCCATATACTGATCGATCTAGGGGTTGCAACTTATGCGAACAGTGCGGTGGAAAAGACAGTAATACGATTCCGTTCCCTTTGCAGAAATCCAAAACATCAATGTGAATATGAGATGCATGATTGTCAAGCACAAGTAATACTTTGTGGTCAGTGGAGCAGTTTGTGTGTTTTTGGAAATGTGTTAAAAATAATAAAAAGCCGTCATTTTCCATCCAGCCCGAAGGATTTGCTGTTCCCACTGCACCCAATGGTCCATCCCTTATAAAATGATCCTGATATCGAACACGGGGGAAAACAAATAGAGGTGGAACAACGTTTCCCAACGCATTTGCAGCGAAAGCCACTGTTACAAGGGTGCCTCGTTCCGCTGAAGTTACAGATCCTACCTGGCGCGTACCGCGTCTGGCCACCACTTTATCGGGTTTTTGGACGGTGGTAACACCCGTTTCATCTACATTATAAATATGTTGGGGCTCGAAGTTGTATTTGTCCATAACTTGTTGTAGATTATCGTAGAACGCGTCCACGTTAAACCTATTAAAGCTTGTTGCCCTGGACATACTAGTGGCTTGAGCAGCTCTTATCGAAAGTTCTGGATTTCTACCCATGAATGCTGAAAACCAATCCTCTCCTGCCATTTCATTTTTATCCCAGGTACTAGGTCTGTTTAAATTGTATTTACCAGCTAAATCATAACTTAATTTCCTTACTTGTTTCGGAGACAGGCCAAAATATATATCGGCACATCGCATCAGATATTTTGACAGACTTTTTTCCTGAGAATCTGTGAAAACTCTGTTATGTGCTATGTAGCCCATTGATGTAGACTCTCCGCTTTCATCATTATTACCCTCGCGTTTTCTTTTATACCGAAGCAGGGACACGTAATTAATGTTGTGTTTTTCGGCCGCTCTCCGAAGTGACATGCCTGTTTTTAACTCGTCATACGCTTCCATGTACTGTGATATGTCACCCTGTCCTTTTGCAGATATTTTTACGCGTTTTCTCGGCATCTAAGGAAAATAAAACATAGATATAATTAGCGAAATAAAGCATTATTTATTATCATAAAGGTTTGGTTAAAACAGGGGACGGTTGTAACGGGGTCGGTTGTAACGTTTCATCCGTCCCCTATAAAAATGTTACAACCGTACCCGGTAGATGATTTTGAAAAAAAATCGGCATAACATTTAAACTATACGAGATAGATAATATCTAATTGTTCCTATTTCATCTGTAATAATCAATGTCAATACTTTAAAAGTCGTAACAAACGTATTGAGCACGCAATATGAATAATTTACTAAGAAAAGCAATCAAAAATACTTACTTTTGGTTCACAAAAACACAATGACACCGTTAACACGTGTGTGGCTCGCGCGCCGCGTCGCCGAACTGCAACGAACACTTCCGATAGTTAGTCGCTGCGTTCGCTCCTTACACCCCTCCCGCTAACCCCTGCAGTCACCGGACTATAGGCGTTGTTACAACCGTACCCTGTTACAACTGACCCCGGTCTACCTATACTTGCGTATCAATATTGTTTTCTTTCGCTATAAATTCAATTCGCTATATGGAAACGTAGTCGATTAGCAACTGACAGAATAAAAGTGTGTTTCTATCTTTTATGACAGTAATAGCAACTAAAAAAATTAAGATTCTTTTCATATAAAATGTAAATATATATAAATAAGTCCATACCTCGATCAAGGCATTTTGTCGCACAAATTCTGCAAACTGAGGTCGACTTTGTGGAATATCTGCTCCCAAAAAATGCCGTCTTGTTCGTAGTACGCGCAAGCGCAGACATATTACACAGCGGCTATCTGCCATTACACTATTCACCAGTCAACATTCACCAAGAGCGTTTTCTTAAATCGTGTCCTATTAGAAGTCTGATAATCACATGTAGGTAAGCAACATCAAAGTCAATTAAAACGGGCCGGGGTCAGTAAGTCGAAAAACAAGCCGATAGTAACACAAAAACAAGGAGCGTAAACAACGTGCGAGCAACGACTGACTTCACATCCTTTTGTTAGGACCGCAAGGGCGGGCGAGGGGTAGGAGAGAGGGGACAACGTGTGACGGCGTACGCGCAGATACACAAAAAATAGAAAAAAAAGCTTCTGTTTACAGTTCACGATATTAAGAATTTTTATGATTTCTTAGTTTAGAAAATGTATCAAAACACCATGTTCGCGTTAGATATTGACTTAGCCGTCATAATATAAAATGAAGTGTACTCCAAAACCGTTCATTTGGAATCACATCCAAGGTTGTTGAGGGGTTGGACCAAAATTACCCAACCTCCTTTACTCTCGTCAAAAACCTCAACACTAACACCCCCGTGAATACTAACATCCGACTCATCATCACTACAGGTATCTTCCTCTTTCACAATATCAACTATACCACACGCCTCATCCGACAACACTGATGGTCTAAAAGGATCATCATTTTCTTCCATTAATATTGGCGGTAAATAATTACTAGGATTTCTTTCCAAATCCTCTATATTACCCTTGACAAACGTTTTGAACTCTATAAATTGAACTGCATCACAGATTGATACTGGGTACTTCTCAGGCATCACTGACCATTCGACAAGTTTATAAACAAATCTGTGAAACCACTTAGTCCCACGGTTCAGAGGTCCAACACCCTCAATAGGTACTTCCGAAACATTATCATCCATTACATAAGCATAGGGAGCATCATCTTTATTACTTCCGGGTCTCCCTTGCCCTGTTATCTTTTTCCATACATTCTTTACTATATTCGAAAAATTTAGACCATCACAATTTCTATTAGCTATTATTTCGTTAGTAACTTTAGACGTAGCAGTTGTTACACTATACCTCTTGACAAAACAATGTAAAAATATCGCACTAGCTAACTCATATAGTCTTTCAGCACTCAGATCGTACGATGTTTGACACACCGCTTTTGTACCTACTACGCGAGTTGAGTACGATTTAATCGCCTCATATATTCTACTCACTGAAAATTTGCCCTCCGGACTCGTGGTCCCCCTGTGATGTTCCCCTGGGGGGACTACGAGTAAATCGCATTCGCTCGTGGTCCCTCCGATTCACTCTTGACCAATTTTAACGGATAAGAAGTAATGTGGTATGTTACTGGCAGACTTCTTAAACTTTTCTCCCCGGACTCGTGGTTCTCCTTGTCAGTTCTATTTCAATAAAAGTAAAAAGATAGGTAATAAAATTAAAAACTATAGTATAATAGGTATAATTAAAAAATGCGAAATTCATCGTACTGTTTCTAGAAAATGTCCTACGGTGATTTCATTATGTACGAGTTGCATTTGTAAATCCAGTAATTCTTCATCTTTATCTATTTCTATTTTCCTTCGCGCCGTTTGAGAGTGCCAATTTTTATTTAGTGATCCATTGTTTTTTAGTTCACTTAATAATTTTGCAATGGTAACATAGTTTTTGTTGATTGACCTATTCACTAGGGAATGCCAATTTTCCATAACATTATTAGTTCTGTGTCTCTCATTAGTCACACACCACTCTTTGATGTAACTATCGTTTCTTAGCCATGTTTTTTTCATGTATTTCATAAATAATTTTAGTTTTTGATCATCTTTATTTTTACAACGCTGCTCAATATAATACCATCCTTCAGGGACCTTATCCAGTGGTAGAAGCGGTAAAACAGCACATAAACCGACTATGCGAAGGTACAGCTTTGATTTGATTCCAAGTGCCTTCGATTTTCTCCAAATGCTGTTGTTATAGTGGTAATAACATTTATTTATAACAAGGTCAGGAAAAAATTGCTTCAAAGCGTTTGATGTTGCAAACTCGAAATCAATATGAATTTTAACTGGCTTCCATTCTTTAAACCTAGTATTTAAAATATCAAATATTGCATGATATGAACTCTCTTTTTTGTCACTCATGAGAGCATAAAACATCGGAACGACATGACATGTCCCGGATGTGCTTCCAATATCTCCGTGAATAGATAATAGCTGATAAAATGGACGAGGGGTACTTTTAAAGGTTGAGTCAACAAAATATTCCTCTATTTTTGGTAGTAGGCACAATGCTTGTTCATTGCAAAATATTATAATCCTGGTTTGTTCATAAATATAATCAGCAACAAGCATTGTCCGAAATTGCACCGGTATTTCTACCTCGCATAAGCATTTAAAAACAGTTTTTTTGACCTCCATTGCATTCTTCCTACATTTATATAAACAACACTTGACATTTTCAAATTTGGGTATTTTTGTATCTAGTTTTTTATGTTTCAATGGAGTAATATATTTTTCATAGATTCTAGGCATCGGTTCAAATGACGTGGATGCTTCTTTTTTCATGCTATCCATTTTCATTGCCAGCTCATTTTTTGCGTTATCAACGACACATTCCATTTCTGACAGTGTTTTGTGTTCGACCATCCGCAAAATTTCGTCTCCCTGCATGAAAATAATTTTTGTCTGTTACGTGTTTTTGGTCCCTAAAATGCCGAACAGCGGTAGGTACAACTCGGAAGCGGCACCGCATTGCCGCTGCAATAACTAGACTTCAAAATGTAATATAAAAAAAAATATTGCAAAAAATAATTTAATATGTTTTGTTTTTAAAATAAAATATGTTTAATAAAAAATTAAAAACCAAAAATATTAATTGTATTGTAACCAGAAGTAAATTAATAAAGTGATTATTTATTACTTTTCAGTGCAATAGTATATTCGTATGAAGTCGGTTTTTATTTTTTTAATAAAAATATTTTATACTTTTTAGTTTAAATTTGTGCCTTATGCTCAAAGTTTAAACCTTTAGGTTAGGAAATCAGACAGCCTTCGCTACCTAAACCTTTTGTCTACCAAAACTTTTATTCCTCCACTTCAAACGGTCTTCGGTATTCACGATAGATAAGACCATTGGCACGTATGTCATCACATGTAATATCAAGCCAGCACTTGAAGGGATTACCCCTATTTCCGGGGTTCAGTGGGGTCGGCATAGCTTGTCATTCGTTTCCCACGTAGGCTGCCAGCTACGCAAGACGTGGCCGTACCAGCAAAGGGGAGTTTTCTGCAGCTTGCTATGTTACGGACATGAAAACTTTCACGGATGTTGGCGTTGCTCACGCGGTCTATATAACTATAATAACTATATGTTTATTGTTAATTTTAATACTGATGCCATGATTAGATCAAACCTAGCAAATCATCCATCTTTCTGGAACTAACTAATGGAATTGACTTGCTCGAATTACTTACATTTAAATTTAAAGATCCCGAACATTTTTTCTTGGACTTATTGCAACATGTCCAATTCACCGTTTTATTTTTGTAAATTTTGTGTCGGTAGTACTGATGTCCACCAAATAATAACACCGAACCATTTTTCCGCTGAAGTATTGTAACTTTTTCCTCCATAATTGTAATTAATTTATTTACTCATGCCCAACCACAACTATGTAATGTAGTTCAATAATAAGAAATTCAATACTGACAGTTGACAATTATATGTACAATAATGAAATAGATAAATATAATGAGGTTTTAATTGTGCGAAGTAGTCATCATAGACGTAGGTACTATTCTCATATTATGCACAAAAAGCCAATTACATACCATATGCCTTTTATGTATTAATGGTCAAGAGTGAATCGGAGGGACCACGAGCGAATGCGATTTACTCGTAGTCCCCCCAGGGGAACATCACAGGGGGACCACGAGTCCGGAGGGAAAATTTGTTATAATCGAGTCCTAACGCGTACGTAACCGTATCTTTGACCAATTTCTTCGGTACTAAAAATTTCACTAACCTCATGTGATTTTCCTCAGTATCAATTCCTCTTGCTTCCCATGTATAAGCCTTAATCGCTACCATGTCATAATTGTCGAACCACAAATAATTTCTAATACATCCAGGAATCAAACCTTTACTTTTATTTTTTACTATCTTAAAAAAGACTATACCACTCCTAATTGACTGTATGTTAACAAAATAAGCATTCTTATTTGAGTCTAAAATAACCGGTTTAGTTAACAATTCCAAATAATTCTCAAAATCATGAGTATAAGACCATGATGATTTTGACTGCCTCTGTGGCGTAGCGGTAGTGAACGCGGCCGCTACGCAGGAGGCGCGGGTTCGATCCCCGCTCAGTGCAAATATTTGTGTGCATGAAATATGAATATTTGCATTGGTCTGGGTGTTTCCATGTATAATATGTATGTATTTACAAAAAAAAAATGTATCTAAGTATGTTTATCCGCATTCTAGAACCCATAACACAAGCTAGTTAAGCTATGCTTACTTTGGGTCTAGATAGCGTTGTGTAGAATGTCCTACAATATTTATTTATTTATTTATGATGTGATGAGTCATGCAAAAAATTCATTGTAATACATTTACGATCATTAATATTTTCTATTATCCAAAATGCGTTCAAATGCTTAATATGACCTTTCTTCTCTGTTAACATTAATGGATCAAAAATAAAAGAACCTGCTGCGTCTGATGACTTTGCTATAGTCATACTATCGGCTATATCACGCGCAGATCTATCATATGTGGAATGTATAAATATTTGAAAAGGAGCAGTGACATTACAGTTTTGCGATAATCTTTCGCAAAAAAATTTATTAGTACCATTTTTTAAGTCATCGTTATACATGTATCTACATTTCTTCTGCTTAGATGTAACGCAATTAAAAGTGCTGATAGAACTGCTTCTAGTAGCATGACGTTGTTGATCGTGAACACTAATAATTGGGGTGCAAGAATGAAAATTATCACGACCGCGTTGCATCTGCTTAAATGGACAACCCCCAGCATCCTTTACAAGAACATCGTACCCTTCAGGCGTTTTATGTTTTTTGTTTAAACCCAATGCTATTAAATTTATCTGATATTCTACTTGACGAGAAGCCGCCGCGTATGGATGAGTATGATACAAATCGTGCTTAAAATTTAGAGACACCTCGGGGAAAGTCGAAATCAACATAGCCTCATCCTCTGCGGTTAATTTATACCTAATAGTTATACTATCTTCCTTATTGCTTGGATCTACTAATCTTTTCGCCTCATTAACAATAGAACTACGAACCATTGAGTAAAGAGCACTTTCGGGATTTCCTATATCTCTAGCAACAACCTTTTGAACCTCCTGATCAAAGTCCAGATTCACACGACGCAACAAACTTGGAATCGCACTTATTGGAATAATATCAGCACCAATCCTATAATTTAAATGTCTATATAATTCTCTCATATCACCAAAAGTCATTTTATTAGATTTAGACGAAACATGTAAATAACCATCACCAACTACATGAGGTCTTCTAACAATAGTGTCCCTGCTTAAATAGTTATCAAGTATATCCGTAACAGTCCTAATCTTCGGGAAAGGACCGATTCTCTCAGCAATATAACAAATATCTGCTAAAGACATTCTCATTTCAAAAAAATATATTAAATAACAATACCCATTTTTAGCAAAAAATTCATTTTTAATTAGACAAAACTTACCCACCTCCAACAAATCGATGTCGACGTAATACACTGCTTTCGAAAAAATTGTTCTTAATATCATTTTTTTTATTTTCTCTTTTTGCGTTCTGTGTTTTTTATTTTATTTTATTTTTTATTTTTTGTACTGTAAATAATAATACTGTTCCACTGATCTCCATGGTTAAATAAGATATCTATGGGTGTATCACAATAAACATTTTTTCATTGTTTTTTTTTTCTTTCTTTCTTTCTTTCTAATAACAATTTTAAACAAAACTACTTCTTAACAACCATTAAATCTTAGATTAATCATCATTGTAAAGAATAATAAAAAAAACCTCTCGTAATTGAAAAAAATCTAAATAACAAAAGCAAATGGCTAGGCGCCAACGCCAGACTAATCTGTACACGCCTCATGCTCATGCACCCAAAACTGGCAGTCAACGTCAATAATTCTTAGATAAATCATCATAATAAAAAGAAAAAAAAATTCTAAATGAAAACAATTTCAAATTTTTTTTAAATAAACGACGCTAAGTATTTCGTCCTCCTTTTCTTCACTTTCATCTTTTCCATAATTCGAAAAATCTCAGTCTTGAAAATCTCAATCAATCAACATTTAACAGTACCTACAGACAGCCACTGTACAGTCAGCGTCAATAGTAGCTGATCAAAAACTGAGTTCCAAAAGTATTGACTCTATATTTTTTTTTTTAATTTAATATCAATCACTCGCGTTAAGGTTTCAAAATAATCAAAAAAACTATTTTCAAAATAAGCTGATTCAATTTTTTTTCAATACTCATAACTATATTGTGTTTTTAAAGTGACTGATATTTAATTGAATCAAAATAGTCAGACAAAAGGGGAAGTGGTATTATTCAATTATTAGCAGCAGTGTCGGCAGCTCGAGTGTGATGCCCCTGGTGTTGTACATGTCTATAGGCCACGGTAACCACTTTCCATCAGGTAGGCCGTGCGCTTGACTGCCATCTAAGTGGTATAAAAAAGTGCTGTTCTCTAACTTTTTACTAGTCGACGAGCCCGCAGCAATCGACCAATCACATCATAGAACAAGGTTGTGCTCGCCGACGATTCTATGATGGGATTGGTCGATTGCTCTACGACGAGCCAGCAGCGCTGTGTCCGTCGACGAGTGAAAGTTAGAGAATAGCACTGCTGTTCGATGTAGTGGGACCACGGGTTCTGACATGTATATATTCCTCTATAGTGTTCCCATAACTCGAATACATGATTACAAATAGCGGTTGCAGTGCGAGGAGTTGACTGATCCCAGTTTTGCACCATCAATCCCCACATGTTTTCAATTGGATTTATGTCCGGAGATTTAGGTGGAAATGGCAAAGCAATAATTTCGTCGTTGTGCTCTCTAAACCATGCTCTGGTCAATCTTGCAGTGTGTACGGGTGAATTGTCGTGAACAAAATTAAAAGGATCGATGCCTGGATAACAATTTCTAACAGTTGGTATCAAAACGTCTTCCATAATATCAACGTAACCTTGAGCATTCAATCGTCCACCAATTTCTATTAATTCTCCAGGCCCAGCAGACGACATCTAGCCCCAAAATCCAAGGTTTATTCTGCCGCTTGCATGAACATTGACAATATTTCTTTCAAAATACCTTGTGTTATTAATTCGCCACAAGGTGACCCTTCCACTTTCATCAGGACTGCAATTCACTAAGCGAGCACAACGATGCGACAACGATGCGAGGCGCAACGTAGATTGTCATTGGTCAGATTGTATCACGTCATTGGAAATCGACCAATGACAGTGTCTATCGCGCACATCGTTGCGACTCGCATCGTTGTCGCATCGTTGTGCTTGTTAGTGAATTGCACAGCTGATGTAAAAGTTTTTTCATCACTGATATGACAATCTCGAAATTGAAGTCTAGATAGTCTCGTGCAAATCTCAATCGTTCTTCCTTGTGTATTGCAGTCAGAGCAAGCTTTCTGGCCGGTTTGCGGTGATGTACTCCTGCTTTATGCAATACACGTCGGACTGTTGACCGTGATATATTAAACTCAGTAGCCAAGTTTGCGACTGGAGTGAACCCATTGTATCTTGTCCTTCTAACAATTTCGTTACGTGTAGAAGCAGATGTAACAGTCGGTCGTCCTGTTTTTCGAATTTGATTAACATGTCCTTCGCTGTCCCATCTATTTATCCAAAGAGTAACGGTATTTCGAGCAACACCAACACGTCTTGCGATGTCATCAATTGGTAAGCCACCTTCATGAAGCGTTACTATACGATGTCTTTCATGATCTGATAGATAATGCGACATATCGATGACAAAGGAATTAAGGAAATTTACTAATTTGTAATGCTATTTAATCAAATTATGACTTCCTAGAAATATATAGGTGCCTAACCTACTTATGAATAATCAGTAATAGATTATATTCAGTTCAGTTCTTGGTTTATATAGTCACTTCAAGTGACAATTCTTGACAATGCCATAAAACAAAAGGCAGAACACAATATTTAAATAAAAATATAAATCAGCATTCTAAAAAGGTTTATGTTCGACGAAAGTTTTATTCTTAATTCAGGTACTTTTGAAACTTTTTATAGAACCATTGTGTGAAAAACTTTTGAAAATTTCTGATACTGCTTAATTTTGATGGATAGTTTTTTTTGCATTATGAAAATATTAATGTACCAAACACTTTTGCGACGCGATTTTGTCAGACTATTGTGATATATCTTGCAATGAATTTCTTTTGGACAATTCAGATACTACGCTACTATTGATGTTGACTGTACATGGTGGTGCTCCATCTATTAACCGAGCATTCATGCGTTTTCGCCCAAATATCATAAACGGCGGAATGAAAGAGCCAGCAGCATTGCAGCAACATAATTATATGACTGTTGTCAGTTTTCCCCTTACAGTGCTGGAAATTACACCAACTTGTTTTTTCCCTGTTTTGGTGAGCACTTTAGGTGGCCTATTGCTAGTAGTCTGTATGCCCGTTTGATCAATATTATAAATCCTGGTGCAATCAACTTGGTGTTTATCAATTTGCTCCTCTAACAGATTGAAGAACCTTTCCACTTGGGGTCTATTAAAACCACGGGCACGAGCTACTGAAGTCGGTTCTGGTTGTCTCAAAGTAAGGTCAGAATGTCTTTTTCTAAAAGCCTTAAACCAGTCATCGCCTGCAGTATTATTTTTAAATGAATGTGAAATCTTATTGGCTTCTGCATACTGATAAGCCAATTCGCAGAATTATTTAATGGTCTGAGCGTCCTGCCTGCTCAGACCATAAAAAAGGTTGTCCATGTGAAATATATACTCTAGTAATTCAGCTTCTTCGTTGTCTGTAAATACACTGCGAAATCTACCTAGCTTTTTTGCAACTGAACCTTTTTTAATGTCTTTGCAGCGTCGACAAATTTATGTTGTATTTTTTGTCTGCACTTCTGACGGATGTTCGATTCGCTTCTTCCATGGCCAGCTTCATTGTCTCCTCACCCAACGACGCTTGTTGATTTTTTCTTTTATACTTTTGCACCATCTGTAAAGCCAAAAGAAGTCAATCAGCCACAAGCCCCAACGCAACAAAATACCATTTCATTTTCAGAAATCAGTACCAAAAAAATAATATTTTGTCTATATTATAAAATATTGCTAGTGTTATACAAAAAATTACTAGGGCAAAGCAGGTAGGGGCTAAACGGGTACCTGCTCCCCGGGTCTTCACCCATACCCTCTTTGCCCTTACGCCCATTTGGTTGTTTTTTTAAATAGCTGTGCGAGTGCGTTGCAGTATTTAAACTGTTGGCAGGGTGTGATATTCTCTCCAACATAGACCAACACAAAGAAATACCTTGTACGCACTACAACGCATATTAGTCATTGTGCGTTTTTTAGATGCAAGGCATCGCATCATTTTATATTTCTCAATTCTTTTATTAAGACGTTCACCCTCTAGATACCTCACACTGCTCGGGAAAATGGTCCATAGACCTATCCATCCAACCGGACAGCGTAAGCAATGGGGGTGTGAACGTCTTGGCGCACTCTCCGAGGTCTAATAACGTACTTCGGCTAACGTACTATTATTTCAGCGGCCAGTTGGTAACGGAATTGGCGATGCGTTAGTTTCTTGTTTTGGTCGATGTTGGAGTATATAATATACGAATTTAAAATAGATACATTTAATAATAGTTTGAATACTTTTATGTACCATTTCAAACCTCGTTTTCGTTCGAGGAGGTACATTGACAGTTTCTGATCTTTAACATCTACACCGCCCATAAACTTGTTGTACTCCTTTTCGACGACTTCTGGCTTCATTATATCAAGCCCCGCTCGGCGGCCTTCAACGAGTGCATCGTTGTGGTAGGTAGACACTATGGTGACTAATTTCACATCTTTCCATGCGAGTACGGAAATATCACCTAGCACTGTTCCCCGCGGTATCCTTTTCTCCACAATACTCTTTATATCTTCCGGTGTGTTGACACGCCTTCTGTTTAGCGTGCCAACAACGTCCGTCTTGTTATTTTTTTAAAATCGGGTTAAGTCTACTGAGTTGTAATAATTGTCCATATAAGTACAAGCAGTGACCCTTTCCCAAGTAGTTTTTAATTAAATTTAAGAAATGCAAAGCGAACAACAACTTTTTATGCCGAATCGCATGATTCGGCATAAAAAGTTGCTTTGGTCCGGATACATTGTATCCAACTTAAACGACCCTTCCAAAGCAGCAACGATTCGTCAATCGACAATTCTTTGCGAGGTCTGTATGCGGCTGCGAACTTGATTTTTAAATATTCAAGTATCGGGCTAATTTTTGCAATTTTTCTATCTTCGTCCCTCTCGGTCATGAAAAGGTTGTTGGTAAATTGCAGGAAACGCTTAAGTAAAAAATACCTATTTCTACTCATAATGGCCAGGAATCCTGACATAGACAATATGCCAGTAGTCCAGTACTCTTCAACCTTACTCAACACACATATCCCCATTAACATCATAACGGCAAGTAGCCGGTAGACTTCTGAAACGGACGTCTCAGCCCAGTCGTTAAGCCTGGAATGCTGAGGGATGTTTGTTATAGAAGCCTCACTTATTACTTGCCACGCATATTCATTCGTTTCTTGAACAATCGTTTCCAGAAGCGGTTGGTCCCATAATTGCTAAAACAATTTTGTAACGGGGTTGTAGGGTCAAGGCGGCATCAGTGGATATACTTTTTTTCAAAGTGACCTACACTTGATTTAGAAGAGTTATGGGAAGATGCAAAAGTATGAGTATATTGTGCAACTAATGTATTTTCATTATATTCATCGATTTAGTTCAACAAAGTAATAAATTGGGAGATAAAAAATATTTAAAAAAAAAAGTCATTTGAGCCACTGTGTACTGGGGGTCGGGTACAATGGATCAACGCTCAGTTCACAGTGAATCAGGCAGGTTCACAGTGGATCATCAATACTATAACCCAAATAATACTGCAATTTTTATTGTTAATCAGTGTTTATTTATTGAATAACTAATTAATATATAATTAACAATACAACTGGTAATGTTAACATAAAGGTATTTGACTACTTCAGTCTCAAAAGAAATTACCCGAAAGGCGACTATAAATTACTACAAATTAAGATAGATAGATAATTCTTTATTGTACACCAATAGATTTACAAAGATGACAAGTAGGTAGCATGTATTATAGTTTAATGTACAATGGGCGGCCTTATCGCTGGAAGCGATTTCTTCCAGGCAACCTTGGGATGGACAGTAGAGATAAAAACAAAAGATATGGTGTAGTTATCAAATAAACTAGATACGAGATATAAAACTAAGAGATAGAAAGAGAGAGAGAGAGAGAGAGAGAAGTACAAATCAAGTAAAATTAAATAAATATACGGCTTTACGTAAAGTATTATAAACATTATATACAACTATCACATATAAAGATATACATAAATAAAGTGAATAATAGGTACTGAAAAAAAAGGGGCAAAAAAGTAAGTGAGTAAAATTAATAAATATGATTAAATCTCTTCTTTTTTAAATTCTCAAAGATTTAACTGAAATTTTAAACTAACTTACATCTATTAGTCTTTTACTTATCAAATGGTATTAAAAGCTTAATCATTTTTAATAAAATATAATAGAGTAAAACAATATTAAACAACAAACAACATAATAAGAGTAATGAATAATGATAATAATGATTGCGATCTGGATGTGAATCCAGTCACAGTTCAAACTAGGGATGTAACGATACATATTTTTGCCGATAGGATACCGATACCGATTTAAAACAAAAATAATCGGCGATACCGATACAGATACCGATATTGCTTGCTTAGTAGTTAAGTGCTTTATGTATGTTAAACAAATTTGAAGGAAGTTAATAAGATATTAATACTAGGGGAGACCGGGTATAAACGTAACAGCGGGTCGATAGTAACAAATGCTCTGTAGGTTTATCCAACAGGCGGAATACCGCTTTGTTGTCGTCAAGCGATAGCCGTTGGCACCCCTCTCCCGCGCATTCAGTCGTAGCGCGCGTGCCGCGTAGTTTGGTTGTGCTACACGACGAAACGTGTTTTCACCACTCAAAAGTAAGATTTTTGACGTTTACTTATTTAGTGTTTGCATAGAATTTAAAACATGTTATTAATATTAACATTTTCTTATAAATTCTTGATTAGTTTGGTCTTATAGTGTTTCAATTCAATTTTGAGTAGTACATTCAATTTCAAGGTTATCATTTATGTTTTAACAAAAACCTAGTAGGGTATAAAAGTAACACGGCCCTACGGGTATGAAAGTAACATGTTACTTTTGTCCCCGTATCAGTTTACTTATGAAATAATAATATGATATTATTCCAACAGCATGCCGCGACAACGAACCAGGACGACCACAAGAGGAACTACTGAAATGGAAGTATACCAAAAAGCTGCTGATTTACCGTCAGAAGAGTTAATATCTGATCGACGATCGATCTCACCCATGCCTGGACCTAGTGGGTTACAAGAAATAAGTTCTAACCTTCCATTTTATATTCCACCTGAAGATCTACGACCCTTACCACGAGCAGGTCCAAGGGTTTCATCCAATAGAGGACGCAAGAAACGCAAGTCATCAATATTAACTGACACTCCTGAAAAAAATTCAATTGAAGAAGAGTACCTTCAGAAACAAAAAGCAAAAAGAACTATTCTAAAAGCTACTGATAGAGACAATAAAGAGTTGACATCAAAAGGTAAAGGAAAAGGAAAAAAAAAACAAGAAAACCAAAGAAAATAACTCAGAAAATGAAGACTGCTTTTGCCTTATATGCTTAGAAAATTTCAGCAACAGTAGGCCTAATGAGCAATGGATCCAGTGTATGGAATGCAAAATGTGCTCACACGCGGAATGCGTGCACGACGATATTAATTACGTGTGCCACAATTGCGAATCGGACTAATTCCATTAGGAATATAAAAAAATTAAGAATTGATCTCATTATTTTAATTAAGAATAGTTCCTAAGAAGAATATTTAATTTGTTTTTTTTTTCAGATAGATACTCATAATACTACTGTTATTTGTTTTGTATTTGCCACTGGTGATTTTTCTTATTAAAACAAAGCTTTTTTAATAAAAATATGTTGATTCATCATGTTGTATCATTCATATAATCTAATCCTTTATCCTGTTACTTTCGACCCACGACGTGTTACTTTCATCCTGCCTATGGGGTCGAAAGTAACAAGAGACAAATTTTTTTCAAGCCTCCCTGATTGACACTAAATACAGAAAAAAAGGGTCAATTATGATAATAATCTAAAGAGCATTAACTAAATTTATATATGGCTATATTCGTTTAACCAAAATGCTAACACCTGAGTCACAGTGAAGTCGAAAACACAAACTGTTACGTTTGTACCCGGTCTCCCCTACATAATACATAGACGTACACCTGTCTCCCTTAAAAGTTATTTATTTCCTAAGTATGAAACACCATATGTATTTAGGTCCTGAAGACTGAAGGAAAAGTACTTAATTAATAAAAATTCAGTAATTAGAATGGAAAAAAATCGTTTATTAGTTTCAAATAAAATCAATCACATATTTATTAATTAACCCTAGACAACTAACCTTTCGGCCCACCAAAAACAGATCACGATATTAATGTGGCGTACTCGTCGATTCGACGAAAGTTAGGTGTCTAGGGTTAAAAAAGATAAATCAATAATTAAAGTTTACTTTTGGTAGATTTTTGTTAAGAAAACAAAGTTTATTCAAATTATCAGCAAATAATCTGTTACGTAAATCATTTTGTATCAGGCCTGCAGTTGAGAAGAGACGTTCTGAAGCAACTGAGCTCATTGGGTAAGACAAGTATTTTAGTGCAAGCTTTTTTAATTTTGGATATTTATCTTCTTGGCGCCAATAGATCTTTGGATCTTGTTTGATTGGAATGTTTGGAAATCTTAAATAAGATTCTACCTCTTCTTGCTCAGGCTGAATAGACATGTTTGATAAAGGCTCATCGTCTTCGGCTTCTTTTATCAAACTATTACAAGCAGACCAGATACCCGAGAAAATCTCATTTTGATTTTGTCGCGGCGCCTCTGTAGAATGAGGACTCTCTCTGTCTCTGTATGTATTATTTGTAATTAATGAAATTAGCATTCTTCTCGCATTCATGGTTGTAGTTTGCAGAGTGAACGTTCGCAATTTATAGCGCGGATTTAGTGCTGTTGCTAACATAAATGTTTCATCATTCTCTAAATAATCAAATCTATCATTGATCCCAGCTATCAAATTCAGTATAAAAGCATTATATTCAGGGCTATAAGCATTATCATCCATAGCCGTGGTGTTCTTGATACGTTCTAAGACTCTTCGCAAACTGTTGATCAGCGGTATGGCGTCAGACAAGCAAGCAGACTCTTGACTAACGGACTTTGTTGCTTCTTCAAAATAAATCAACGCTGAGACAACATGTTCCATTAGTACCCACTCTTCTGTAGCCAATTCAGTTATTATTATATTTATTATAGCAGGCGGTACCCATTCAATTTCTTTTGGTTTATGATTGGCAAATGGGTACCGCCTGCTATCAAGCCTGTTTCGAACTTTTAGACAGCAGTCGGGTTTTTTTTATTATTTAATAAAAAATTTTTTTCCTATTTTTAAGTCCATTGCAACTAGAAAAAACATTTTTTTTCGGCGTCTTGGTAGTAGTACTTGTACATTTTGGCACAACACAGGATTTTCGAGTACTAGGTATGGGCTTATCCAATGATTATTAGGGAAACTTAAGGCAGCAGTACCACAGGCAGTACGGATGAGTGCGAACGGACTGAGCGACTGTTGTAATATGACGTCACGCGCGAGTGCGGGCCGACGGCCGCGAGCTCACTTTAAATTCTAATATCTTGGGAATTAATAAACATATCCAAATAATTCTTTCACACATATTTTTTATTTTGAACAGAGAATACATTACGCTAAAATTCAAAATTAGTGAACATTCTCCATTGTGGGACCAACCGCTTCTAGGAATGGTGCTTGTACACCCGCGAAAGTCGAAAAATCATTTTGCCTGACAAAATTTCTGAACACGTGGTCCTCCTCGATCGGCTGTTCGATTGCGTCGTTAGCTTCTAAGAGCTCTCGCAGCTGTTGCTCGGTCAATTCCTCCTCATCATCGATCTCACTCCCAGAGTCAACTGCCAAAGCTTCAGCCAGTTCAGCATTAAATACTACGAACGAACTATTAAAAGCAACAATCAACTGTCACCACAAACGAGCACATGCACACACAAAGCTAGGTAATTATTTTATACATATGCTTGTCATGATGCAACCAATGATACCACAATATACAAATCAGTCCCAAATCTTGCAAATCCTATCATCATCATCATTCATAGTGATTTAGATAGTACCTACATGCATCTCTAAATATTGTACACTACACAAGTTGTTAAGCCCACGAACAGACAAAAATTATGCATTTGGTATATTTATCGTGTAAATTATCTCGGAATTGGGAAATAGTTATATCTCCTGATATGAGCTCCATCTGAGTTTCTCTTATAAAATCATCATTTTACTTAATCGCCATAATTATAAGGCAGATAATACGGCATCGTCGTATAAAATCTTCAAGGCCGTATGTTCGTTTCATTTTTCGGCACTTCTTTATTTATACCATGATGCCATCCTTCCACTATTTTCGTGGTGTGGTGGCGCTCGCCATACACGCACCATAAGCGTTCCTGCACACGATGTCGTCACCGCGCCGTCGTCGCCGCGCCGACGCCGCACAATTACACTGTAGATACATACGAGTCGCGCCAAGCCCGCCACCGCGCCGCCGCACTATGGGACCAAACAGTAATTACCATCTCAAAAATGGTTTTGACGAAAGTCATAAATCCATTGATCATTTTATGGTTTTATACTCTCAAAGGATGGAACTTGCGTATTAATTACAAAAAATATTAAATAACTTAGTTTTAAGTTTATAAAGTGAACCTCAAACATTAGGCATAACTATTTTCATGTCAATTAAATTACCGTTAAGGAAGTTCAACACAAAATTATTCGGAAGTTTTCCAAGGAAGCATGTAAGTGTTATACATCATTAGATAGCTTAGAATGTACACCTTGCAACCACATTCAGTTTTTGTAAAAAAAATAATTGTTTTATTTTTTATTTAATTTTTTAGTGAAGGAAAGAAAATTTCGATTTTGTTTATTTGAATTGGAGTTTTCCTTGTTGCCGGAGGCTGCCGGTGTCAAGTTAATCACTCTATTAGAGACCTTACCTATTCAGTAATACGAGGAATAAAAGAAATCTTTGGCGTTTTTTGCGCAAGTGGTGATTTAGAAGCAATATGTCATTCGGGGGAGAAAAAAAAATCCCGAAAATTACGGTTCTTCTTTTTTTTTACCATGAAATTATTTTATTTTGATGTCTGTCTTGTTTTTTTTTTTCATTTCTATGATAGAAGCATACATTAACAAATAAATAGACCACAAGAATCTTCCCTTGGCACTTTTGTTAGCGGTGATCACCCTAACCACAAGTATGAATATAAACTATATTGCTGCGGAAGTTCTATTGGGAAAGTTGCTCAAGTGTTAATGAACACATCATCCAGTGCTACCTGCACTGTTTGTGGAGCAACTTCCAGACAAATGAATGATCTTTTAAAAGTTACAACAAGAGTTGAAAATGAAGATGCATTTAAATACGGATTGTCGACATTACACGCATGGATAAGATTTATGGAGACTATCCTCCATATTTCTTACAACTTGGGTTTTGAGAAGTGGTCAGCAACAACTCCAGAAAACAAGCAACTTAAAGAAGACAAGAAAAAAAAAGTCCAAAAACGTTTCCGAGAAGTGCTTGGTTCAATGTTCCACCAATGTTCTGCAGGTATAACCGGAATTGATGAAGAATTAATCAAGAGATTATATGTGATTCTCAAACCATGTCATCGGGATTCTCTATTAACGCAGAAAAATTTGACTGATATACATCGATAACCGCGCAATTATACGTAAGTAAATATAATTGGTACTATATGCCATCTTCGGTCCATAAAGTACTTATACATGGTGCTAAAATAATAGAGCATTATGCAGTTTTGCCTATAGGACAATTATTCGAAGATGCCAAGGAAGCCCGAAATAAAAATTACAAAAAATATAGGTTACATCACGCTAGGAAATGTTCCAGATCAGCAACAAACGAAGACGTTCTGCATATTTTGTTATATACGTCTGATCCTTATAATATCTAGTTTAAATAAACCCAGTTTTCTAATATCCAAAGAATTGTTTGACGAAGCTAAAGAATTGTTGGAAATAGAAAGTGGTGAATAGGATAAGCGCTAATTTTTTTTATCATGTAATTTTGCAACATGTTTGTTTAATAATAATAATAATAATTTAGTTTTAAACTTATTTTAAATAAAAGTGTAACTTTTATTGCTATTTTATTATAACTGTATAATTTTTTGTATGTAATTTCGTATAACCTTATGTTTGTCATTTTTTTACGAAAAATATATAATTTCTAAAATGATGATGTTTCATTTCTTTTATTGCCTAGATATTCATTAACACGTGAAAAAAATTTCAAGGAGAATTATCACAAAACATCAGAGTTATCGATTTTTGAGATGAAAAATACCGGTTGGTCCCATAGTGCGCCGCCACGCCGTCACCACGCGCGTTTAACTGTTTGTGTTAGCATTTATTAAAATTCAGTTTATTTTTAAACATAAAGTAGCTATACTGACTAGCAACATGCATTTAGCAGTCATCTATTTTTATCGATTTAATGTGATCCTCAAAATATTACAAATAACAGTTAAAATAAATCTAGATATTATTAATGTATATAAATATATTTTATGAACTTACTATCCGGTCAAATACATTGATTAAATTAGCCATTTAGATATTTACGCTAACAACTGTCATGGCGCACTTCCGCCCGAGTTGATTTTTGACCGGCTAGTAAGGATGAGATCATTATCGTGTCGACCGTCGAACAGTGTACTGTGTTTTATTGTGAAGCTATAAGCTGTGAAATATTGGAAAATATATGTATCGCCGAGTATCATGGATTTCATTAACTGACCCCTTTTATAGGTCAGAAGTGGGATCACACTGAGGATTTTCTCCTTGGTGCAAAACTCAGATGCCCACAAGAAAAGATCGGTATTTTTTTTTAATCTATTTAAATAATAGTGATTTTTGATAAACGATTTTATTTCGTAAGTTCTACTGCGTTATTGCTTAAATTATTTCTGTTTAAATTCGCAAACATTGTCCTTTTTTTCTTTTTCTTTTTCTACCCTCGTTCTAATTATACACAAGGCACGCTCTTATTTTAATTAATTAATAATTAATGAAAGCTAGGCATGTTATTTCTTTTATTGAGGGGTATATTTATATTTACTTTACTTTCTTGAATAAACTTTGTTATAGCAAAAATTTACAATAGGTATATCTACTGATGTTCTAATATCATTAGTATTGTTGCGTGAATTACGGTGATAATAAACCAGAATTTATCTTGACTAATAAGGTTTACAAATTTCTCTAGACAAAGCAGACAATGATTTGAAATTTAATGCTTTTAAAATGTTAAAGTTAATGGGTCAAATATTGAATCATAATATTATATGCGAAGTGATTTTCATTAATATACTTAATTACAGGTTGCTCACATATGTAACTATGCAATTATGCGATATTTACCAGCTGTGGATATGAATGAGGCCACAATGGTTCAATTTATTGACGTAATTGTATGGTTAACTCCGACGTGCGGGATTAGCTGTGGATATGATGAGGCCACAATAATCATGCGGCGTGTCGGATATATGTGAAAGCAGAAGTACAGGATTTCTCACATATGTAACTATGCAATTGTGCAATATTTACCAGCTGTGGATATGAATGAGGCCACAATGGTTCAATTTATTGACGTAATTGTATGGTTAACTCCGACGTGCGGGATTAGCTGTGGATATGATGAGGCCACAATAATCATGCGGCGTGTCGGATATATGTGAAAGCAGAATTACAGGACTGTCCACATATGTAACTATGCAATTGTTCAATATTTACCAGCTGTGGATAGGAATGAGGCCACAATGGTTCAATTTATTGACGCAATTGTATGGTTAACTCCGACGTGCGGGATTAGCTGTGGATATGATGAGGCCACAATAATCATGCGGCGTGTCGGATATATGTGAAAGCAGAATTACAGGACTGTCCACATATGTAACTATGCAATTGTTCAATATTTACCAGCTGTGGATAATGATGAGGCCACAATGGTTCAATTTATTGACGCAATTGTATGGTCCGATATTTAGGACGTCCTGAATTTAGGAAAGTGTAATCGCATTTAGGATGGTAGCATCCTAATTAGGAAACGATTTAGGATAAGGATGTGAATATTATTGAATCATCGCCATTGACGATTGCATCTCCCTCGATCTGCAACTCGCCCAGCACTTCCTTGATAACGGCGTAATTGATCAAAGAGTTGCCCAGGCTGGTGTCAACGTCGCCCGACATTCGGGTTCCCTTTATTCGATATCTATCACCTTCTCGGGTTTTGCAATTGTTTGTTAACGTTCGTTGGGAGAGTTGCCGTAGTTTCTTATTGTGGTAGTAGCATGATTGATAAAATTGGTGTGTTAGTTTCAAATGTTCTCTTGTGACGTAGGCGTCGAAAGTCTTATGGTCTGCTTCGGTGTAGTATTTATATTTCCGCGACAGCTTGTATATCCTGCCGCCTATATCGTCGTAATTACCCTTCCCGAAGTGATGGCGGCAACTAGATGTTTTTGTTAACTTATCCTCTAAGGGTTTAATAAATCTACCATATTCTATGTTAAAACTTAAATGTCTAGATTGTATCATGCGTGGTGCTTTGTATTTCGTTGCAGTCATCTTCTCTATCTTGGTGAACGGAGTGATTGCATCCACGACAGGACCACCGAGGTCCAGGTCTGCTGCAGCTTGTGCGTAATCTCTTCTACGGCCTGGGTCGTCGATTCTATCGACGTACTCTGCTCGACTAATTTCTGCTGGATGGACGACAAACTTCTTGATATGTCTGTAACAACGTGGGATAATGGAAGGGTCGTAACTATCTGTGAACTGTGCTTGATGGCGTTTGTGGTATGCTGCGCTAGTTGTGTGTCTGTGCTTGGGGTAATAAAATAGGTTATCTGGTCGCAGGATGGATGGGAAAGAAATGACTTCGCCGTCTTGTATATGAGGTAACCAGCGATGCCCGCTGCGATAATTCCTCCGGCTATTGGGATTAAGTGTGTCAGTTTGAATGATGATTCTTCTTGCCAGGGACCGGTGGGGTTTAACGACTGCAACTGAGCGCGATCAGTTTGCCAATAAAACCATTTGTTGACTCTTTCTACCCGCCCTGACGAGGTGTTATTGTATCTGTTTGCTTGCACAACCGACTCGTATGTCCATCGAGGTTCTGTGCGAAGTTTGGCTTGAATGTGCATTTCAACGGCTTCCCTGATGATTATTTCTCGACGGTTTAAATCCCTGAGGTTCTGCCTGTCCATCTCCTGTATTAACGTAGTGGCGCATTGAGCGCGGTATCTTTCTGTGATTGGTTGCCCGTAAAATCGCTGGTTTAGATAACTGACCGCTGTGGCCGTATCGTATTGGCGTAGCTCCTCGGCCAGATCTTTTGCTGCCTTGGTGGCGTCTATTGCTTGCTGTATCTGCTCAGCAGGTGCCTGCGGGATGAATACTGGATGGATTACTCCCTCTGGCTGTTGTGCTCGAAACCAGTTCAACCAGCCCAGCCCCTGCCCGGCAATTTCTTGAATGCTTGATTGCACGACTAAATTAATTGTGTGAGCATAACAAGATAGTGAACGCCAGCCCCCTAGCCGAACAGCAGCCAGCACATTGGCAGCATTGTCACTGACTATTATATTAATGTTCTGATGGATGTTCCATTCGAAGAATTTGGCTTCTAGAAAGCTCTTGAGGTTTTCACCGGTGTGCCTCTCCTGAAATTCAACACACCCTAACTTGACGGTGCATAGTTTATGTTTATCTGTGTCAATAAAGTGTGCAGTGATGGCAATGTACCCCTCGTTAGCAATGGATGTCCAGGCATCAGTTGTTATACACACAGCAGTAGCTTTTGCTAGTTGGATTTTGACAGCTTCCTTAACTTTATTGTACAACTTAGGAAGGAGACTTTCGGAGAGAGTCTTACGCGTCGGCAGTGTATATCCGGGATTTAACATCTCGACAAACTTGCGGAATTCTACTTCTTCTACCATCCGAAGGGCGTGGTAACCTTTAGCAATCATTCTCACTAATTGGTCATCAAGCTGCTGCATTCGGTTTAGTGGTAGTGTTTTTTTTGATACAACGTAGTCCATCATGGATGGCGGACCTGCCTGCTGAATTTGCCTATTTGGAACTCTCATTGATAGTTCATTCGTCGTCGACTGATTTGGCTGAACACTGCATGAGGGAACCACCGTCTCTGCCTCCGTGGTCTCTACTGTCACTTCACTATCCACCACAATTGTACTAGAAACAGGTGCTTGCAATCTAGTACTCAGTGCTGCCAACCCCTACATTGCCCCAAACTGTAGATATACTGAAAAAAAACTGTAGAAACCTGTAAATCTCAAATTAAAAAACTGTAAATCTACATCTTTATCTATTTATTGTATTAAATGTAATACACATGATAAAGATGGAATTAAAAAACAGAAAAATATCGTGTAATTATCAAAGGTTTAATAAAATTTTATGTCAAAAAGTGTCAGACAATCAAGTCTAATAAAACTGGCTAAAGATATAATAGCTGTGAATACGTCTTACATTTAGATAGTGTCACTAGCTAGTGCTTACTATTTCTAAATCTTCTTGATTTTCATTCTCATCTCTATGATTGCTAAAATCGTACATATCTTTATCAATTTTTTTGTAATGATCATTTGTGACATTGAACTCATAATTTTTTTTTTCTGATTTAGTGTGCTTGGTCCCTTGTGGTCGTGGAAATTTTATTTCTCAGCTTGGTTTTCATAAAATGAATGCTCGAAAACAAGTGTTCTACCGTAGCAGTACAGCGGCAAACATAGAAGTTTTCAGTTTTCATAGTAATTTTAATATCTGATTTACAGATAATTAACCACCGAAACATAAAGCCCGAGCACCGAAGATATAATTATGTAATGTACGATCGACCCCTAATAATGCCATTAATTAAATCGGTTGACCATTACCACAGTATTTCACAGGGATTCCAAAGAAGAGTACCTATAGGGTTTACTGAACCCGAGTTTCAGTGTACGGTACTGACTTTGTAGCTCGCTAGCATCTTAAATAAAAAACTGTAGATTTGGAGGCCTAAACTAAAAACTGAGAGGATTTCCAAAAAACTGTAGATCTACAGTTAAAACTGTAGGGTTGGCTACACTGCTAGTACTGTTTATTTGTAGCGTTGGGTGAATAGTTTTCATGTGCCGGCTTAGGCTACCTATTGAGCCAGAAGATATAGCTAATACTCGGGAACAATACCAGCATTTCGCCTTTTTACTGGGAACCACTTCTTCAAAATGATTCCATAAGGGGCTAAATTTTCTTTTAGTTGACATATTAGGTATATGAATATAAAACTATTTACACTTCAAACTATAGGTAGGTATTACCTACTTACAGTAAGTAACTACTTAAGTACAGTTTATTTACAGTTTTTACTTTAAAACATCACCCACACCGTATTAATTAATAATTGACACAATAGATCACATACAAAACTACACAACACTCAATTTCAGTTCAGTTCTCAGTTCTTTCAAGTTCTTTCTTATAATATTATATTTTTTAACTCAAGGCGCCAAACACAACTACTGAAATAAACGTATCATAACATTAACAAGTGCGAGAATCATGATTGTAAACATACATGTACTAGGTACTGGCTGTCGGTGGTCAATAAAACATAAACCTTACAAAACTTGCTATAGAGTTCTAAATAATATTTTGAAACTTGCCTAGCCGAACGCGTCCCGCCCGCGCAGGCGCGCTGGTACATGTTCCTTCTCGCTTGCACAGTTGCACACACCATCACACGCAGCCTAGCACGCATCACTCGGACGGATGCCGGAACGCGCGCCGCGCAATGTTTGAGTGTCATGAGTCATGCTTCATTTGGTCGAGTCATATGTAATGCTACAGTACGCGGTCGGGTTATATGACGCGCAATGCAACAATCGCATTACTTACACAAGCCTACTGTTATATGGCGAAGTACAGCATGATATTCTTGGTTGACGAAAGCAAAGCATTCTTTTAAGACCTCGACTCTTTTTGCGCTTATTGAAAATTCACTAAAAACCTTTAGCACAAGGCTTTCAACATCGTAGGATAATAATTTCATACAACATTTCACAGCATTATGCAGGACATGACAATTGTAGTTTGCTTTCAGGATTTTTGGATTTATCTGTTGTAGTTTCTGGAATACCGAACAAACGCGGCCATAGTTGACGGATGCATTGTCAGCACTATAAGAAACTATATCACTTATCTCCAGATCCAACTTTTCAAATGCTTCGATCAAGGAATTCACTATAGACTGCGATGTCTCATCAGGTTCTTCATAGAAATCCAATAGGTAGTTGACTACACCATTTTCGTCATCAAAAAAGGTTACAACAAAGGGAAAAAATTTCCTGTTACCTTTGTTGGATGCATCGATAGAAATGGAAAACTTGCTGTTTTGATCTTTAATCTTCGTTACAATTGTTTCTATAGAGTATGGTGCTAATACGTTTTTTGTGATAGCTTCCATTTTAGTTCTTCCTAATTGCACTTTTGAAGCCAACTCAGAGTCATGGTAAATTACAGAATCTAATTTATTGCCACAGTCGGAAGAATTGTAACTGTGCCCATGTCTGACTGCATGATAAGTTTTAGTAAGTTCGATAGCGGCTACTTTCTCTTTAAAGTTATGCATTGGTGGTATAAGAAAGTTACTAATAGTGCTCGTAGTATTTTTGGACTGCACTAAAAGTTTATGCTTTTTGCCATTGCTATGTTGAATAACAGCTTTTACTCCATCATTTTTCACACTAAATGTAGATAAACAAATCCTACATTTGGCCTGGCATTTATCATCTGATTGAGTAAAGTGGCTATTACACCTTCCTAAATTTAGAATCCGATATTTAGGACGTCCTGAATTTAGGAAAGTGTAATCGCATTTAGGATGGTAGCATCCTAATTAGGAAACGATTTAGGATAAGGATGTGAATATTATTGAATCATCGCCATTGACGATTGCATCTCCCTCGATCTGCAACTCGCCCAGCACTTCCTTGATAACGGCGTAATTGATCAAAGAGTTGCCCAGGCTGGTGTCAACGTCGCCCGACATTCGGGTTCCCTTTATTCGATATCTATCACCTTCTCGGGTTTTGCAATTGTTTGTTAACGTTCGTTGGGAGAGTTGCCGTAGTTTCTTATTGTGGTAGTAGCATGATTGATAAAATTGGTGTGTTAGTTTCAAATGTTCTCTTGTGACGTAGGCGTCGAAAGTCTTATGGTCTGCTTCGGTGTAGTATTTATATTTCCGCGACAGCTTGTATATCCTGCCGCCTATATCGTCGTAATTACCCTTCCCGAAGTGATGGCGGCAACTAGATGTTTTTGTTAACTTATCCTCTAAGGGTTTAATAAATCTACCATATTCTATGTTAAAACTTAAATGTCTAGATTGTATCATGCGTGGTGCTTTGTATTTCGTTGCAGTCATCTTCTCTATCTTGGTGAACGGAGTGATTGCATCCACGACAGGACCACCGAGGTCCAGGTCTGCTGCAGCTTGTGCGTAATCTCTTCTACGGCCTGGGTCGTCGATTCTATCGACGTACTCTGCTCGACTAATTTCTGCTGGATGGACGACAAACTTCTTGATATGTCTGTAACAACGTGGGATAATGGAAGGGTCGTAACTATCTGTGAACTGTGCTTGATGGCGTTTGTGGTATGCTGCGCTAGTTGTGTGTCTGTGCTTGGGGTAATAAAATAGGTTATCTGGTCGCAGGATGGATGGGAAAGAAATGACTTCGCCGTCTTGTATATGAGGTAACCAGCGATGCCCGCTGCGATAATTCCTCCGGCTATTGGGATTAAGTGTGTCAGTTTGAATGATGATTCTTCTTGCCAGGGACCGGTGGGGTTTAACGACTGCAACTGAGCGCGATCAGTTTGCCAATAAAACCATTTGTTGACTCTTTCTACCCGCCCTGACGAGGTGTTATTGTATCTGTTTGCTTGCACAACCGACTCGTATGTCCATCGAGGTTCTGTGCGAAGTTTGGCTTGAATGTGCATTTCAACGGCTTCCCTGATGATTATTTCTCGACGGTTTAAATCCCTGAGGTTCTGCCTGTCCATCTCCTGTATTAACGTAGTGGCGCATTGAGCGCGGTATCTTTCTGTGATTGGTTGCCCGTAAAATCGCTGGTTTAGATAACTGACCGCTGTGGCCGTATCGTATTGGCGTAGCTCCTCGGCCAGATCTTTTGCTGCCTTGGTGGCGTCTATTGCTTGCTGTATCTGCTCAGCAGGTGCCTGCGGGATGAATACTGGATGGATTACTCCCTCTGGCTGTTGTGCTCGAAACCAGTTCAACCAGCCCAGCCCCTGCCCGGCAATTTCTTGAATGCTTGATTGCACGACTAAATTAATTGTGTGAGCATAACAAGATAGTGAACGCCAGCCCCCTAGCCGAACAGCAGCCAGCACATTGGCAGCATTGTCACTGACTATTATATTAATGTTCTGATGGATGTTCCATTCGAAGAATTTGGCTTCTAGAAAGCTCTTGAGGTTTTCACCGGTGTGCCTCTCCTGAAATTCAACACACCCTAACATGACGGTGCATAGTTTATGTTTATCTGTGTCAATAAAGTGTGCAGTGATGGCAATGTACCCCTCGTTAGCAATGGATGTCCAGGCATCAGTTGTTATACACACAGCAGTAGCTTTTGCTAGTTGGATTTTGACAGCTTCCTTAACTTTATTGTACAACTTAGGAAGGAGACTTTCGGAGAGAGTCTTACGCGTCGGCAGTGTATATCCGGGATTTAACATCTCGACAAACTTGCGGAATTCTACTTCTTCTACCATCCGAAGGGCGTGGTAACCTTTAGCAATCATTCTCACTAATTGGTCATCAAGCTGCTGCATTCGGTTTAGTGGTAGTGTTTTTTTTGATACAACGTAGTCCATCATGGATGGCGGACCTGCCTGCTGAATTTGCCTATTTGGAACTCTCATTGATAGTTCATTCGTCGTCGACTGATTTGGCTGAACACTGCATGAGGGAACCACCGTCTCTGCCTCCGTGGTCTCTACTGTCACTTCACTATCCACCACAATTGTACTAGAAACAGGTGCTTGCAATCTAGTACTGTTTATTTGTAGCGTTGGGTGAATAGTTTTCATGTGCCGGCTTAGGCTACCTATTGAGCCAGAAGATATAGCTAATACTCGGGAGCAATACCAGCATTTCGCCTTTTTACTGGGAACCACTTCTTCAAAATGATTCCATAAGGGGCTAAATTTTCTTTTAGTTGACATATTAGGTATATGAATATAAAACTATTTACACTTCAAACTATAGGTAGGTATTACCTACTTACAGTAAGTAACTACTTAAGTACAGTTTATTTACAGTTTTTACTTTTAAACATCACCCACACCGTATTAATTAATAATTGACACAATAGATCACATACAAAACTACACAACACTCAATTTCAGTTCAGTTCTCAGTTCTTTCAAGTTCTTTCTTATAATATTATATTTTTTAACTCAAGGCGCCAAACACAACTACTGAAATAAACGTATCATAACATTAACAAGTGCGAGAATCATGATTGTAAACATACATGTACTACTGGCTGTCGGTGGTCAATAAAACATAAACCTTACAAAACTTGCTATAGAGTTCTAAATAATATTTTGAAACTTGCCTAGCCGAACGCGTCCCGCCCGCGCAGGCGCGCTGGTACATGTTCCTTCTCGCTTGCACAGTTGCACACACCATCACACGCAGCCTAGCACGCATCACTCGGACGGATGCCGGAACGCGCGCCGCGCAATGTTTGAGTGTCATGAGTCATGCTTCATTTGGTCGAGTCATATGTAATGCTACAGTACGCGGTCGGGTTATATGACGCGCAATGCAACAATCGCATTACTTACACAAGCCTACTGTTATATGGCGAAGTACAGCATGATATTCTTGGTTGACGAAAGCAAAGCATTCTTTTAAGACCTCGACTCTTTTTGCGCTTATTGAAAATTCACTAAAAACCTTTAGCACAAGGCTTTCAACATCGTAGGATAATAATTTCATACAACATTTCACAGCATTATGCAGGACATGACAATTGTAGTTTGCTTTCAGGATTTTTGGATTTATCTGTTGTAGTTTCTGGAATACCGAACAAACGCGGCCATAGTTGACGGATGCATTGTCAGCACTATAAGAAACTATATCACTTATCTCCAGATCCAACTTTTCAAATGCTTCGATCAAGGAATTCACTATAGACTGCGATGTCTCATCAGGTTCTTCATAGAAATCCAATAGGTAGTTGACTACACCATTTTCGTCATCAAAAAAGGTTACAACAAAGGGAAAAAATTTCCTGTTACCTTTGTTGGATGCATCGATAGAAATGGAAAACTTGCTGTTTTGATCTTTAATCTTCGTTACAATTGTTTCTATAGAGTATGGTGCTAATACGTTTTTTGTGATAGCTTCCATTTTAGTTCTTCCTAATTGCACTTTTGAAGCCAACTCAGAGTCATGGTAAATTACAGAATCTAATTTATTGCCACAGTCGGAAGAATTGTAACTGTGCCCATGTCTGACTGCATGATAAGTTTTAGTAAGTTCGATAGCGGCTACTTTCTCTTTAAAGTTATGCATTGGTGGTATAAGAAAGTTACTAATAGTGCTCGTAGTATTTTTGGACTGCACTAAAAGTTTATGCTTTTTGCCATTGCTATGTTGAATAACAGCTTTTACTCCATCATTTTTCACACTAAATGTAGATAAACAAATCCTACATTTGGCCTGGCATTTATCATCTGATTGAGTAAAGTGGCTATTACACCTTCCTAAATTTAGAATCCGATATTTAGGACGTCCTGAATTTAGGAAAGTGTAATCGCATTTAGGATGGTAGCATCCTAATTAGGAAACGATTTAGGATAAGGATGTGAATATTATTGAATCATCGCCATTGACGATTGCATCTCCCTCGATCTGCAACTCGCCCAGCACTTCCTTGATAACGGCGAAATTGATCAAAGAGTTGCCCAGGCTGGTGTCAACGTCGCCCGACATTCGGGTTCCCTTTATTCGAAATCTATCACCTTCTCGGGTTTTGCAATTGTTTGTTAACGTTCGTTGGGAGAGTTGCCGTAGTTTCTTATTGTGGTAGTAGCATGATTGATAAAATTGGTGTGTTAGTTTCAAATGTTCTCTTGTGACGTAGGCGTCGAAAGTCTTATGGTCTGCTTCGGTGTAGTATTTATATTTCCGCGACAGCTTGTATATCCTGCCGCCTATATCGTCGTAATTACCCTTCCCGAAGTGATGGCGGCAACTAGATGTTTTTGTTAACTTATCCTCTAAGGGTTTAATAAATCTACCATATTCTATGTTAAAACTTAAATGTCTAGATTGTATCATGCGTGGTGCTTTGTATTTCGTTGCAGTCATCTTCTCTATCTTGGTGAACGGAGTGATTGCATCCACGACAGGACCACCGAGGTCCAGGTCTGCTGCAGCTTGTGCGTAATCTCTTCTACGGCCTGGGTCGTCGATTCTATCGACGTACTCTGCTCGACTAATTTCTGCTGGATGGACGACAAACTTCTTGATATGTCTGTAACAACGTGGGATAATGGAAGGGTCGTAACTATCTGTGAACTGTGCTTGATGGCGTTTGTGGTATGCTGCGCTAGTTGTGTGTCTGTGCTTGGGGTAATAAAATAGGTTATCTGGTCGCAGGATGGATGGGAAAGAAATGACTTCGCCGTCTTGTATATGAGGTAACCAGCGATGCCCGCTGCGATAATTCCTCCGGCTATTGGGATTAAGTGTGTCAGTTTGAATGATGATTCTTCTTGCCAGGGACCGGTGGGGTTTAACGACTGCAACTGAGCGCGATCAGTTTGCCAATAAAACCATTTGTTGACTCTTTCTACCCGCCCTGACGAGGTGTTATTGTATCTGTTTGCTTGCACAACCGACTCGTATGTCCATCGAGGTTCTGTGCGAAGTTTGGCTTGAATGTGCATTTCAACGGCTTCCCTGATGATTATTTCTCGACGGTTTAAATCCCTGAGGTTCTGCCTGTCCATCTCCTGTATTAACGTAGTGGCGCATTGAGCGCGGTATCTTTCTGTGATTGGTTGCCCGTAAAATCGCTGGTTTAGATAACTGACCGCTGTGGCCGTATCGTATTGGCGTAGCTCCTCGGCCAGATCTTTTGCTGCCTTGGTGGCGTCTATTGCTTGCTGTATCTGCTCAGCAGGTGCCTGCGGGATGAATACTGGATGGATTACTCCCTCTGGCTGTTGTGCTCGAAACCAGTTCAACCAGCCCAGCCCCTGCCCGGCTGGGTTGGCTATCGGCTCGCCTGCCGCTTGGTGTGCCATTATATTATTGTGATCCAGTGCTTGCACTGGCCTTGCTCAAGGTGTTTTATATATACGTGTGTATTGTAGTCTCTTCGTAACCTATATATCTCGAGCACCACGTCTATGGTGATGCAGACTCCAATTGTCTTGACGACTGCGCGTTTAACGCTGTGTTCAGTTTCAATGGTGGATGGTGCTATTGGTCGCGCTGGATACACTCTTCTTACATACGAGCCAATGCGTGCCGCTATGTTTTTAATACTCATTGGTGATACGCTATTACGGTTAGTGCCGCCGATGACCTGTAGTCCTGCCGCAACCGCGTGTTGCCGGTTCCTAGTCCGGTTACCAACACGAAGGGGAATCTCACCTAGGATTTCATGGTTCCCGTGGAATGGTTTCCGACGTCCTAAATGGAGCCGCTCACCGCCGCAGTATCGATATATTGTATCGATATTAATATCGATATTGATTATTTTTGTAATAAAGCTATCGATAATTCGATATATCGACATAATATATGTATGTACGTACGTATGTACGTCGTACTCGTATGTAATGTATGTATGTATGTATGTACCGTATGTACGTATGTATGTACGTATGTATGTAAGGTATGTATGTATACTACGTACGTACGTATGTATGTATGATGTACGTATATTATGTATGTATGTACCTACGTATGTATGTATGTATTATTGATTCTTGTTTTATTCAGAAGTACCTATACGCGCAATGAGATTATTGACAGACTAAGTTGCCAACTTAAAAAATAAGTAACAAATTAAAAAAGCAGCCTCAGCAAATAGAGTCGACCATAACAATAATATGAAATGTAATTTGTTAGAAATATATAACAGTAACATCATACGGTAACATCATCAAAGTAATATATTCAATAACATCAATATCAGAATCGTAACTTAATTTATCATCCATCTCTATTCGACAGCGCAGCGACACGTCCGTCACTTGCCGCTCGTCCTCCAAAACTGATTTAGGATCCTAATTTAGTGAAAGTGTAATCGCGAGCTCCGGCGACTGAATTTCTCGTCCTAAATCGTTTCCTAAATTTAGGAAGGTGTAATAGCGCTTTAATCCAGCAAGAAAATCTTGCATCACTTAACCATTCCTGCTGAAAAGCACAAGCACCGTGAAGACTTTTTGTCTCCTTCTATACCTGCACAAATGTCATGGGCCCATTGGCCACAATATTGACATTCCACCCAGAGTTCCCCATGTATATCATCAGAAAAACGAGTTAAGCCAAATCCTGCTTCCTCCATTCGAAGAACATATTCAGCTAGATCATTTTCTAACTCTGTATGAAGTGTTGCTTTTCGCCCTAGTTTGATATTGGTTATTTCCTGCAAAGGCCTATCTTTGTTTTGGCATAAACGAATCAGAGTAGTTTTAGGCACACCGTAGGTTTTGGAGGCTTTTAAATAACCCATTTTTTTTTCTTTGATAGCAAGTATTGCCATTGTCATGGAATCTTTGTCCCATTGTTGTCTTTTCCGTTTTTCACTTGTTGATGCCATATCCTAAAATAAAAATAATTTGGGTTCATTATATGGACTACACGATTATAATATGGACCACTGGTCATCTTATAATCGTGTAGTCCATATCCACTGGTATCAAATCCCTGTTGTGGTCCATATTAGAAACTGATGCTACTATGAGGTTAAAATAATCTCAAAAATAAAATACGTTAAGCCCGATTTACACATCAAGAAGTACAGTAGCGAGTTAAAAAAATAGTCAGTTAAGTAATAAGTAGTAAGTATAGTTCAAACGTAGGCGAGTGCAAGTCATAAGTTGTCGATCGGAGACGAAGACTAGCCGCGTCGTGCGTCGGTTGACATTGTTAACAGTTATTTTAATCGATAAAATGGACATTGGACAATTGAATACCAATCTACGTGCTATTATACGAGAAATAGTATCAGAACTTGCACAACACATTGAAACTAAAATTTCAATAGAAATAAATAGACCCAAACGCACATGGGAACGAAAGTGGATTGCTAGAAGAAATGAACGTGGTACACACGGCGTCAGACCTCGGTTTACAGGCCACACCAACATAAAGGAAGTGTGCGTGACAGCAATACTATTAATACATTGCTTAAAGATGTGTGTCATAACAAGTAAACCAATCAGGGCCTTTGACGCACTCACACAATTGCTATTTTACTTACATAAAATGCACCAAGGTTATAATAAATCATATTCTAAACTAATTTTATGAAATGTATGCAGCATTTTGTTTCTATAACTAATAGGAGTTATCAAATTTAGTCACTATACTACCTGTTCTCATAGACGAGATGGATAAGAATGCAAGTAAGTAAGTTTGGACCTCACCGTTGTCGCCGGTCGTTGGTTCGGAACTTAACAGCGGAATTCTCTTTTTGTCATTCGTGCATCTTTATGTCAGTCAATTTAATAGACATAACATTTTATTTTATGTTCCAATATCTTTTTAGAAGTTTATAATAATTATACTTATGTGTTTTTTGTATTTTTTTATTAAAGATCAAATATTTTTATCTGATACTTAATTAATTATTATCTATAAATAATTAATTATACCCATACTTAAGAAAAATATCATGCTTATAATAGTAAATATATTATTGCATTGCAACAATAAGTTAATTATTTTATTTTCCTTTCTTTTTATCCATTAAGAATAAATAGTATCATCAACAAAAAATATATTAAATTATATTATATAATATATGAATTTTATACACTTAGTTTCCTGTAAATAAACTAGACCAATCGGACTTCAATATATTGAGGAACAAAAAGTGCACCTCGCTCGAGGACCGAACCCGGTATTGATACTATTGGTTGAGCTGCATATTTAAACCATTCAGCTATATCTACTTATTAGTTTTTCGCTAAATATGCTATTATAACTTGGTGCAGTGGCTATCATCAATACCTATATTTCATGTAAGTAAAATAGCGAATGTGTGAGTGCGTCAAGGGCCCTGATTGGTTTACTTGTTATGACACACATCTTTAAGCAATGTATTAATAGTATTGCTGTCACGCACACTTCCTTTATGTTGGTGTGGCCTGTAAACCGAGGTCTGGCGCCGTGTGTACCAGTAGTAACCTTCTAATGGAATTGTCTACAGAAGACACAGTTGAATATAGATATGCCTTACGAATGAGTGAGCCCTCATTTCTATTTTTATTAGATAAAATAACGCCAACAATTCAAAGATCGGATACCTTCATGAGAAGTGCTTTACAATCAAAATTAAAGTTACAAATTGTACTGTACATGCTAGCTCATGGAACCAGTTTGCGTACTCTAGCTCATATGTTCAGAACATCAAAAGCAAGCATATCAATGATGATTCCTGAAGTGTGTGATGCAATTTACGAGGCCCTCAAGGATTATATACAGGTAAAAAATAAAACAACCTAATATGTGAATTACATTTATTATGTATTTAATAGTATCGTAGTCTCATTATCATATGACTAGTCATTATGATAATGAGTTCGCAATGGCCAATTCCAATACATCGCCTTGTTGGTCATCAGATTGAAAAACCAAACTATTACTGACCACGGTTGAAGGTACATGGTACGTCGCAGGTGATGCTGTTGGAGGAGAATAAAGTTCTAGGTTCTCTGTAGGATTTGTGTCCGAAACACCACCTGAAATGGAGCTATTTATAGTTGGCGCAGGTGATGAAATATATGTAGTATCAGACAGCGGGGAAGGGGAAAAAACTTGTTGGTGTGGATTCGCTAATGAATTCACCCGAAGAGTTGTTAAATAGTTTTGAATGTGGGACTGAGTTTGTAATGCCAGCATAAGAGGCATGGCATTCAACTGTGCAGCGACACTTCTCCCAAATATTCCAAACTCATTGTCGTTAGCTATTGGAGTTTGGACCATCTCTCCAACAGCTCTCACTTTGTTAACCAAACTTTCCAAGCACTTAATGTTTCTTTTCCGAGAATATATTGGTTTCTTAGTAGTTTCTTGGCTTGGAGTTTCCTGACTTGGAGTTTCCTGACTAGTAGCTTCATTTACAGCTACTGACGAAATCTCTTCCATCGTAGAGTTCTGAAAAGTATTATTCTATTTTAGGTTCCAAGTGATGAAAACCAGTGGAAGAAAATTGAAGACGGTTTTAAAACTAAATGGAACTTTCCCAGATGTTGCGGTGCTATTGATGGAAAGCATATTGTAATAAAGGCGCCTTTTGAAGCAGGAAGCTATTACTATAATTACAAACATCAGAATAGTATAGTGCTAATGGCCGTGGTTGATGATGACCACAAATTTTCATACATCGATGTTGGTTGCAACGGCAGAGTGTCCGATGGAGGCGTGTTTCAAAGATGTAGCCTCAGCAACCAATTGGAAAGTATGCTACCAGAAAATCACTGTATTGTTGGAGACAATGCTTTTCCGTTGAAGACCTATTTAATGAAGCCGTATGGCGAAAGCAGCAATATGACCACTGCTCAAAAAGTATTCAACTACAGGCTATCTCGAGCCCGTCGCATAGTTGAAAATGCATTTGGTATTCTAGTCAGCCGTTTTAAAATATAAATCTACCATGTACATATTAGGAAATAAATAATAAATGGTCTATTTACTTACCAAATTACTTTGACTTTCTTTTGGCGCCAGAAATTTGTCTCTCATCACATTATGGTACATTGCGAACCATTTTAGGGTTGGTACGTACACATCGTCGGTACCCGCTCCACTTTTAGTGGATTCATTTTTTTTCTTTAACTCTTGGCTGTACGTCGATCTAATACTATTTATTTTTGCAAGAGCCTCCTTTGGCCCGAAATCACTCCTATTCATAGCCTCACAAATTTTTATGATAGCCGCATCTCTTGCTTGTTTTATACGATAAGTGTTGCATTTTGCATTGTACAAACACTCATGTTTCAAGTACTCTTGGACAAAAGTAACCGTAGTGTTTTCCGACCATTTCATTTTCAATTCAAATTCAAGAAAACAACAACACGTTTCTTATGCGGCCGCTTTGTACGAACTTGTGAACTGTACTAAACTCGCCCGTCTACACGGCGGGCGCCGCGTGCGCAGAGCCGGCCAGTTAAGTTGGCGGGGTGCGGGAGACGCGAGAGAGGGGGCTACTTCGTACTTGACTCGCCAAAAAATAGGATTGAGATCTATTCAAATCAACTTAATCAACTTCTTACTACTTAACTCGCTTTTGCCGTTCATACGCAAAAAGCGACTTAACTTGCCAATGATGCAAGTTAACTCGCTACTGTACTTGTTGATGTGTAAATCGGGCTTTAGTTACAGTTACGAGTTATGGAAGCAATAACTGCTAACACAATAACGTTTTCAGAATATAAATAATAACAATACAAATAGTATCAATATAGCTGCAATAATCTTACAAAACTTACCGAAAAACTCTTCCCGGGTTTCTCATTAACCACGAATCTACAGCGCTGTTATAGTAAATTTTGAACCGCCCCAAACTCCCGTCAAGCAGATCAGCAAACCTATTAAAAATACACTCGATATTTTTATCTTGCTTTGACTCACTTAGTTCTATTTTGTGTACTCCTAGCTTAGGTATTCTAATACCTAACTCGGCTAACCATCGCCTGCCTATTAAGGAGGTGTAGTGCCTTTATCGATAATATACAAATCTAAAATTTTCGTAACACCTCCATATGTAACGGGCACCCCAATATTATATACCCTACGGGTGTTATCAAGGCCCCATTATAAAATCGTAACTTTAATTTACATTTATTTACCGGTAACATTGCAAAATAATTGTTATACGTCTCTTACTGATGCACGATAACGCCGACCCCGTATCGATCTCCATACCTAACCTGATTGTTCACTGATAGTGTAATACTCACAGGTTTGTATTCGTTTAGCGACATCTGAAATACCGGTTCTTCTTGGTCGCTGTATTTTCCATTATCCGCGTCCACGCGAACTCGCGTCTCCTTCCCGGGCACCGATGTGGTCTCCTCTAGGTGATGTGCGCCCGGCACCGCGTCCTCGGCGAGCACTGATGCCACCGCCGCACCTCGCCGTCCCTTTTGAACCGGGTGTGGGTCCCTCTCTATAGGGCTCCGACCCTCGGCTTCAGGGCACACCCGCCTGAGGTGCCCGACCTTCCGGCATCTGCTGCACTCGAATGTCTGGTACCGACATTCCCGGCTACTGTGTCGCGTGTCCCCGCATGCCGAACAGCCCTTCCCTTGCAGGTGGTGTACTCCTTCCTCACTTCGCACCACCGTGTCTACTACCGAGGCATCCCGCTCTGCGGCTTCTAAGGCTGTTGCGATCCGAACCGCTTCCGCCAAACCTAGCTGGCCCGCTTCCGTAAACAGTCTCTGGCGAATTTTTTCGTTCCACAACCCGCACACAAGTTGGTCTCTTATGTTTTCATCTAAATTTGCGCCGAACTCACAAAACCGCGCCATTTTCTTAAGTTCCGTAAAATAATTCAAAATGGCGGTTCCCCTTTGCTGCCGGCATTGACGGAATCTATACCGTTCCGCCAACACTGACGGTTTTGGCTGCAGGTGATCCCCCATCAACTTACATAATGCTGCAAAAGACTTTTCTTTGGGTTTCACGGGGCTACATAGGTTTACCATTAGTTCGTAAGCACTTTCACCAACCACTGATATGAAAGACACCTTCTTATCTTCTTTAATATCTTGGACCAGGAACACCATCTCCAGGCGTTCTACGTATAGCTGCCAGTTTTGCCAGACTTTTATGGTTTAAGCCTTGTGCCCTTCATTTATTATTGCTTTCAATTCTATGCTTAAGTTAACGGAAGTATGTGGCCCAGTGAGAATACGACATTGTAAAGGGAGCCGTTTCTAAATCGTAATCATCGTTAATATAATGTGCTGTCGCTACTAAATAGCCTTCTTGTGCCCGCGATGTCCAGCATTCTGTGTCTTACAATAGACATGTAAGACACAGAATCAACTTTGCTAAACTTAGGCGGGATTTAGTTTGTCTCCAAATTTCTTAAAATATTCATCTTCAACCAAAGAAAAGGGAAGAAATCTTTTATGGAATAGAAACATTAACGAATCGTCCATTTCTTTTTTTTTTGTTTTATGGACAACTTTTTCGTGTTACTAAACATTCTTATGGTTGATGGAACTGCTTTTGGTGGTCTCGGATCTGAAAGTATTGGAGTAATCGGTATACTCATAGATTCAATATAGTGTGAAGATGTAGAAGGCGTAAAATTGTAGAATAACGCTGTTCTGTACTGTGGATGTATTGGCTTGTGGTAAGGGAGCACCATCGTTTTATTGAGTCGTAGAAACAGTTGATATTGGTCGCCTTACTTTTTGTTCTTATCTTGTGGTTTTATTGCGTCTCGGTCGAATCATCGCGAGTGCGATTTTTAGTAAAATGTAGGGGAGAGTCCCACAGTACCGAACACCTAAGCCTAGGTGACAGTTAAAAAAAACGGATATGTTATTAAACATTATAATGAAGTTCTCAGTAACTTAACAATCATAGACATTCATGGGCATTTTCGCGAAAATGGCTACAAACCCACTCATGTGATGTCCCATAATATAAGTTCCAAATAACTGAGGTATTTATTTACATAAAGTGTTGAGTTATTATTGAATATTTCCAAAAGACTGAAGCTTTCTTTTTTTACTTAAATTGTGAACAGAAACTTAAAACAAAGTAATAAAATTAAATCCAGAAATGCGGCATCTTACGTCTTGCAGTACTGTCCTCTTTAAGAATATGATACCTATGTTGAACTATTTCTTAGCTATTTGCTTCTTATTACATACTTCACATAAGTTAGTATTTGATATCTATTTGTAGTTTTTAAGTATGTTAAACTGTATAATATATTGTTATACAAATATTTTAAGATTTTAAAGTTAATATTCTGTCCCTAGAATGTGTGTTAAGTGGACATGTTCATGCTCCGTGACCATAAAATGAATTTATTTTAGTAATGTTTTTTTCGAACACTTGCCGACTTTTTACTTAAATAGCAAAACCAAATCGAATATGTTAACACTGCAGCAATTTTGAGGTGTTAGTTTATATTTTGTCTTCGTTATGTGAGTGTTTCGACCGGTAACGGACATTTTCGGAGATTTTGCCTCACATTGGCCGGTTAGTATTTCCCGTTTCAAGAATGGTTATGTAATGTTAGTGTTAAAGCAAAAATAGTTTCATATGGGGCAATTAATCCTGGTTTTCGGTAAATAAAAGCTATTTAGTTATTAAACAACATTTTTATGTTATGATAAAAAAACTGGCAGAAGTTGTAGTACCGTTACGTCCCGACCATTACCAAATGGCTAGTAACGTATATGCCGGACTTAAAAAGTAACGGACAGGGCAGCCTAAATATGTGGGCACACTGAGAGAATCCTGGCTACTATGAAACTACCTACGTAATAAGGCGACCATTGTATTCGTGAGCACATTATTTTAACCCGAGATTATATACCAAATAAAAAATACTTTGCCACTATTAACATGTTTACTAAATAATCGCGCCTAAATATCTAACCATTCTCCACCAAAACATAGCAGGGTTTAGATCAAAAGCGAACCAATTAACAGTTTCCGTGCAGAATCTCATGGATAGAAATATGGAAGTGGATGTTATTTGTTTGACTGAGCATTTCATGGTAATGGAGCAGGAAGACTCTTGCGTAATTCCCAACTACAACATGGCTGCAAACTACTGCAGGATTAAAAAGAGAGAAGGCGCTTGTATCCTTGTAAAGGCAGGGCACAAATGGAATAATATATTAACACTATTGAATATGTCTGTTTGTTCTGCTTTCGAATGTTGCGCAATCGAGCTGACAGAGTATAAAATTGTTATAGTCTGTATATATAGAGTTCCTTTAACTAGTAATTTAGACATTTTCTTTGATAAGCTGAATAATGCATTAACTTATTTAAACAAACATTATAAAAAACATAATATTATTATAGCAGCAGACTTTAATATCAATATTCTTAGGGAAAATAAGCTAACACGTAATTTTGAGTGTCTGCTTCTCAATTATAATTTGAAATTACAGATAAGACAACCTACGAGACTAATAAGTAAAACATGTATTGACAATTTTGCCCATAACTTTGGGACAAAATGTAAATCAGACGTAATTGAGTTTGGTTTGTCTGATCACACTGCCCAGCTTTTGAGATGTACCGTTAAAAAAGTATGTATTTTAAAATATTGGAAAATAAAGCGACGTGATATATGTTCAGAAAATCTTAAAAAGTTTAGGTACTGTATTAGTAAGTTAACGTTTGCATACGGAGCCTGCGACCCGAACATAGCTTATAATACTTTCTATGATGCATTCTATTTGTTCTATGATCTATGTTTCCCCTATAGAAATATTACGATGCGCGTCCATAAAACACCTAAATGGATATCTCATGGCATAAAGATCTGCTGTGCTAGGAAACGTGAACTCCTGTGGAGTTATAGAAAGCGTGCTAACAGAGCTAATAAAGAAAAATTAATGCAATATAGTAGGAAACTAAAGAAAATTATAAAACTGACACAAAGAGCACAAAATAACCATAAAATAACTACTTCCACGAATAAAGCGAAGACTACATGGCAGATTATAAACACAACAAAGCACAATAACCCTCCAGACACTATACCATGCATTCAACTTAAGGATAACATTATAAGTAACCCTATTGACATCTCAAATGTTTTTAATGATTATTATATTGACAAAGTAACACCGTTGAATAAAATGCATAAGCTCCAATATAGACAATATTTGACTACTCAACTTCATTCTATGTTTATGAAACCCTGTATACCAAATGACGTAAAACTAATTATAAAATCTCTAAAAAACACTAGCAGTGTTGGCCATGATGACATTTGCACTAAAGTAATTAAATACGTTATTGACTATATCCAAACTCCTCTTTGTCACATTATAAATTTATCAATTGAAACTGGCACTTTTCCTGATAGTTTAAAAGTAGGCATTATTAAACCCGTGCATAAAAAAAATAGTAAATTAGGCATTGAAAACTACAGACCTATTGCCCTGCTATCAATATTTTCCAAAATTTTTGAAAAATATATACATAATGCTCTCAACGATTATTTAGAATCTCATAATATTTTAGTCAGGGAACAAAAAGGCTTTCGCCGAGATAAGACGATAAATCTTGCAATTTATGATTTTTTGCAAACAGTTATGTCTAGCGTTGATAAAAGAATACCAATTTGTGGTATATTCATGGACATGACACAAGCATTTGACTATGTGGATCATGACATTATGTTGCACAAACTTGAGACTTACGGTATAAGGGGTAACATCTTAAAATTGATTGAAACTTATTTAAGAAATCGTACTCAATACACTCAACTAACTAGAATTAATGTCAAGACGAAGATGGAGAATACATATCTGTCTAACGGACGTAAAATTCAATATGGCGTACCTCAGGGAAGTGTTTTGGGTCCGTTGCTATTTATAATATATATAAATGACCTCCCAAAGGCGACATCTAACCCAATAACGCTTTTTGCGAATGATAGTACGGTTGCAATCAAATGTAATGGCCCAGAGACTTATGAGCGTGATATAAATACCACATTAGCGGCCATTGTCGAATGGTTGGATGCTAATAATTTGAAGGCTAACATCGGAAAAACTCAGTTGATGCATTTTAGCCAACGTGAATCCACTCAGGTTCCTAAGGTCAACTACAAAAGTGAGCCAGTTGTTGCAGTACAGACAACAAAATTCCTTGGTATCCATATAGATAATAAATTAACATGGAAACCACACATACAACAATTATGTAAAAAGATTAGTAAATCGGTCTACGCTCTTCATGAATTGGCCCAGGTTGTAAATGTAAATACATTGCTGACGGCATATCACGGCCTGGTAGTCTCAGTACTTAGGTATGGCGTAATTTATTGGGGTAACTCCACTGATATAGATTTTATATTTAAGGCTCAGAAACGGTGTATCAGAGCTATGTTTGGGCTGCAGACGACTGAAAGCTGTAGGCCACTATTTGTGAAACATAAAATTTTAACTCTTACAAGTCTGTATATTTATGAAGTCACACTATTTGTCAGACTAAATCCCAACCTATTTGAGTTAGCATCACAAAATAGCAGTAGATCACAGAGAGATAAGTGTCGATTGTGCATACGTAAGACCAATACAGCTTTAATGCACAAAAGTGTATTCCATATGGCTGCTGTGCTATACAACAAACTGCCTAAAGAAATAAAGGGACTTAATTTTAATCTATTTAAGAAAAAATTGAAAAGCTTTCTAGCAGATAAATGCTACTATAGTATACAAGATTACCTAAATGACCGCTTAATGTAATTATAATATCATCCATTTATTTCTTTTTGACATATTATGATAATGTATTATTTGAATTGACTATGACATAACACAATTATTGTTTGATTATTGTATACAAATCTGCCAAATTTTTGCATGCCTATTCTAAGGTCGGAACACTTGGAACTAACTGTATTGTATTGACAACATCATTGTAACAGTGCTTTCTGCAAAATAATAAATGATTTATGACTATGTCAGGACCGTTACTCGTTGGTCATGTATACGTGACTGTCCCTCGAAATATAATTTAATAACTTATATATTTTTTCTATATTTCTTAAAATAAATGAATAGGTTTTTTATAATTTCTAACACAAAGCCATTTAAGTTAAGGTGGGCATGGTAATTTTAGATCTATTACTAGTTGTTTAGTTAATATTTACAAGTTAAGTATAGCGTTTTCGTAACAAGTAACGATCATGACATATTTTTACAAATTTCTATAGCAATATTTGGCAAACAACTGAGTTTTTGTGTTAGATTACTAACAAGACAATGAATTAATTCATACACACGAAAAAAAATCTAATCCTTAGTTCCGTTTATTTCAGGAGCAGTTTATTATTTGGTAACGGTCATGATCAAAACGTATCTACGTTACTATTTATTTACTTAGATTACTTGAAATAAGGACCAATATAATAAAAAAACAATATAGAATCATGATTGATTAAATTTATCACTTGACTAAACCAAGAATTAACTAAAATATCTAAAACAATATCAGTAAGCTATTTTCACAGATAGGTAGCAGTTTAAAAAAAATGCCCTCATATGCATAAACAGAACAATAAAAAATAAACATTACAAATGTTTTAACCTAGGTTCATCATAGGTCTAGGTCTAGGTCTAATTGTTTATATGAAATCAGTTTTGTGTCCCAAAGACACGGATACTGTCGGACACATTCAATAAAAAACTCATCCATTTTTATTGGAAAATTGGGAACAAGTGTATCGCGTATGAGGCAGCAAGACTGACTGTACGCTTGACTGTCGAGAGCGAGTGATGCGAGTAATCGCCCGCCTCACTCGCACACTCGCTTATAGCCGAGCTACACAAATATCGGAACTACGCACTCGCTCCCCGCGTCTCGCTAACTCGTTTCTAGTTCTAGCTCTACTCGTTACTCGTTAATCGTTGCCGGTGAGACAAGTGCCTTAACTTAATAGAGATAGTGCATACGGGTATCAAAGTTTCAAATTTGAAATTGTCAAACTGTCAAAGTACGTATTAAAAACATAGAACAATATTATGGCACGAGAGTTTTTAATTTCGTTTACATTAAATATACGTAAATTCTTGAAAAATGACATTTTAGTGACCTAACGGTACCTTTATAATAAAAATCTCATATATTTTTTAATTTGACGCTCTTTTCATGAGAATACAACTATATTTTGTTGATTTTTCATTTGATAACGGTTTTTAGATGTTTATAATATATTGGTCCACACTATTTATCTAGACTCGATCGTTAGTCTATGATTCCGAAGACGGCGGCATCCGTCAGTCGTCGCCGAAAGGTTTTCAGAGTAACTTTAATGGTCCGTGTTCGGCGACCGTTCGTTTCGATCCGAAACGTTCATGTTCGATTTTCGGAGTAAGGCCCCAGTTCCGTATCCGTGCTACAGTGGTGCGTCAGTGCTTCAATTCACACATATCAGGCACAGTACAGTTCTCTGCGGGTCTTCCGAATCCGAATTTAATATATTCCGCAGAGTATTGCCGTCTCTTATTTTTTACTTCCGACATTGTTTTGCTTTGAGAAATACGTTCAACTTCGCGAGTAGAGGAGGCGTAAGTACTGCTCATCTATTGCGCGCGAGACCACAAATGAAAATAAAATAAATATTACATTGTTTATATAGGAATGCTTAAGCAGCACGCACCGACAGGAATAAAACAAACATTCATAAACTCGTTTATCTCATTCGACGCTCAATCGTACTCAACAAGTCCGAACAAGCATTCAATGAACCAGCCGACTGATACAGAAATGCACAATTCGGGTTATTTAACAAAAACTTGTTAAAACATGATATCTATATCTACGAGTACTAATAACTATTAATTTTTTCTATATTTTGATGGTGGCATTTTTGCAAATTCCAACCTAGGAAAAAGACTACAGTAAGGAACTTTAGGTATACCTGGAAATTCTCCGTTGCCAGGAACATCAATAGAAACACCACACGTGATTGTGGGAAATGAAGCATTTCCTCTCAAAACATATTTAATGCGACCTTATCCAGGGCAAAATTTGAATGACGACAAGCGCATTTTTAATTATCGTTTATCAAGAGCAAGAAGTTGTTGAAAATACTTTCGGTACATTAACACAAAAGTTTAGAATATACGAGTACAATAGACGGATCCAAGCTAACCCAGAAAATGTAGATAATATAGTACTCGCTACTTGTATTTTACATAACTTCATCAAATATTTCAATCCAAATACAACACATGCATCAGATGTAATCAACCTCATACAAGCAGTTTACTGGAAACTGTGCAACCTCAAGGCGGAAACGCCACAGCGGGCGCATTTCACGTTAGAGAAGTATTCAAAAATTATTTTATTTCTGAGGCAGGATCAGTACCCTGGCAAGAAGATAAAATATGATTTGTACTTTGTCTATTAAAATAAAGCAACTTACTTACACTGTATTATTTTATTTTAAAACTAGCGGCCCATCTCGACTTCTCACATGTTGTATTTCAAATGCAACAACAATTTAATCTTTTTGCGTCGGATTAGGGGAGAATAGGGCAATGGCGGTCAGTTAAGCAATGTTTGGAATAAAACTCAAAATATAAATCACAGCTTTATTAGGAACATAACATACCAATTCTACATTAAAGGACTATTATAATTTGAGATCAATATAATCATATTTGGCGTATCCATCTAATAGGTACAAAAATAAAAAATAATGGATTTGACCACCATTGTACGTACGTGAGGGCAATGGTAGTCATGATGTTGACAATGATGGTCAAACACTTCTAACACATGTCACATACGTATCCTGTAGTAGCGGAATCCCAACCAGTGCAAGCAGAGTGAGCCCACAGCCCACAGGAAGTGCACCGGTACCATATTTCGTTATTTTGGCCGAATTCTCCGCATATAAGACAATGAATTTCTGAGTCCTCATCAATAATCTCAACGGCTTGCTCAAAGTGGTTCCCAAATGGTTCCACAACACAGTCTAATAAATCAGTAGGTAAAGGACAGTTAGGTCCAATATCTACAGGATTTGATGTACCTGGTAGATCTCCAGTTAGATCTACTTGCATTGTTAATGGTATTGATTTTGGTATTACTTAATGAAAGGGGGTTGGGTAATGTTGGCGTCGTGTCGGAATTGAGCGGCCATCAATGAAATTGGTATAATATGAAAGTACAGTATAAAGTGATCAAAAGTTACTATGGACAAACTTCTCTAAACTATATCGGGACTTAGCTATACAGGGTGGTATTTTTCAACTTTACTTAGATGGAAGTACTCTAAATACTGAAGATAGCGAATTCCACTGAAAAGAAACATTCCCTTATTTTTAAAAAGAATCAAAACTGCATTCATAGTTTTCTGAAAATGCCACACCCGGTAGTCGAACCGACTAAAATCTTTCTATAACCTTCTATTTCATAGATTTCCTTTTACTTAATTTACCAAGTTTGTTAGAGAGATTTGAACCTTATGATCGACCCTATAGATTGATGTAATAAAAATACAGGGTGTTATTTTTTCGAATTGTAGTCGGTTCGATTATAAGGCGTGGTAAACGAGTATTCAGCATTCCTTAAATGCAGTTCTGTTTCTTTTTTAAGAACATACTAAACTGTATGCAAAGTTTTCTGAAAATGCCACACCCGGTAGTCGAACCGACTAAAATCTTCCTAAATCTTCTTAAATCTTCTATTTCATAGATTTCCTTTTACTTAATTTACCAAGTTTGTTAGAGCGATTTGATCCTTATGATCGACCCTATCGATTGATGCAATAAAAATACAGGGTGTTATTTTTTCAAATTGTAGTCGGTTCGATTATGAGGCGTGGCAAATGATTTTTCAGCATTCCTTCAATGCAGGGCTGTTTCTTTTTCAAAAACACACTAAACTTTATTCAAAGTTTTCTGAAAATGCCACACCTAGTAGTCGAACCGAATAAAATCTTTCTAAATCTTCTATTTCATGGATTTCCTTTCATTTAATTTACCAAGTTTGTTAGAGAGATTAGATCCTTATGATCAACCCTATCGATTGATGCAATAAAAATATAGGGTGTTATTTTTTAGAATTTTAGTCGGTTCGATTACAGGGCGTGGCAAGCGATCTTTCGAAATTCCTTAAATGCAGTTTTGTATTCTTTTTTAAATAAGAGAGTGTTTCCTTTGAATGAAATTAACTATCTCCGGTAGTAAGATTAGGTACTCGTACCCGGTTCGACTACCGTGTGTGGCATTTTCAGAAAACTTTGAATACAGTTTAGTGTGTTTTTAAAAAAGAAACAGCACTGCATTTAAGGAATGCTGAAAAATCGTTTGCCACGCCTTATAATCGAACCGACTACAATTCGAAAAAATAACACCCTGTATTTTTATTACATCAATCGATAGGGTCGATCATAGGGATCAAATCTCTCTAATAAACTTGGTAAATTAAATAAAAGGAAGTCCATGTAAAATATTAGTCGGTTCGACTACCGGGTGTGGCATTTTCAAAAGTCTTTGAATGCAGTTTTGTTTCTTTTAAAAAATAAGGTAAAGTTTCCTTTAAGTAAAATTCGCTATCTAAAGTATGAGGGTACTTTCCTTCAAGGTAAAATCGAAATGTTCCACCCTGTATATCGCAGCTCCGATATTACTTACAATGAAAATAATGACATTTGTACGTGTGTTTAACACAGTACAATGAAGTGGTATCAAAATTAATTATGGCCGCTGAAAAAATTAAGAACGCCACTGTCCATACTAGATTACCCAATCCCCTTTGGGATAAAAACAACCACATTGACCTCTCAGAACCCCACAAAAGCAGCTTATATCTCTCAGTGGCGAAGGGTGGATTTTTTTAAAAGGGAAGCCGAACGAAAGATAAAAAACTTACCATGGCCGATTGTAATGTGTAGGTACTCCTTCCAAAAGCTGTGACTGGCTGGTTCGATGCTTAGGTCCAAATGGTTGAGGAAATTCAACCCACATTTACTATGCGTGTGAGCACTGATGATTATTATAACAGTGTTTTTCAAGTGTAATGAAAGTGGTTTTGAAAAATTAAACCTTTTGCAAATGAGATGTATGATGCATGAATATGATGTGATGTCTACCAACTAAATATTATTTACTTGTTAAACTACACTACTTAATCTACTTATACTCTAAAGCTATACGTCTATTCTTTCTTACGAAATAAGCTAGGATACTATCATAAAAACCGGGTTCGTTCTTAGTCTTAAGCAAAAAATGTTTTTCTTTCGATAATTTGTTTATGTCGCTATATCCTAAATGACTCCACATACTCGTAGAATCTGAGAATAACAAACAAGGAAAACAATACATTCTATTTAATTTACAACTGCCTGTCAGCCACTTATATTTATCGTAATGAGATATATTAAAATGTTTCGTAAGTCCATCGCGCCGTTTATATTCTATATTCATGACCGCCCAGTCATCGACCTAACTGAACTACATGTTTCTTATTTTCATAATTTAATTTCGAGAAAGATGTTTCCTCACACAACAAATAATCAGTCAGACAGCAATCTAATGCTATTAACGCAGCCATTATAACAGCAAACTACTAAATTTGCTGACAAATGCATAATACAAGCAACTACTTACCAAATTATTACGCACTACGACAAATATGTCAATCAATGCACAACAGTCAGTACACTACACATACACAAACACAAATTATACTTAGTAATAACTACTTCACACAAAAAAGCGAATTCTAACTACTTCCAGTACTTTATGACATAAATAATTATCGTTGAAATCAAAAATGAATGTGAAAATTGTCGTGAGCAATTGAATTTAAATACATCGCTCATTCGCCTCAACTTCAGTGTATTGTAACCAAAACAAACTGCATTCACATTAGTGCTTTCTCGCTCTCGCAAATTCTTATCGTATATTCCCTCTTTGTCATAAGCCGTATTCAGTCGGCTTATAACGTAACGTATTTCTACGAACACTACTAAGAAAAATTGCGCATGTGTGCGTGCCACTGCGTATTACTAGATTCCGATTTTGGCAACGGGCTTACTTTCCGCTTGGCGCGCGTTCAGACAGAATCATACAAGAGGTTTCCTTCCTTATTTGAGAACTAGATGGCGTTATGAGAAATATGTGTAATATGTAATGTATGTAAATAATTATTATAATTTCGATTTTACGTAACAGAATACTTTTTGTTTTATATTTTTGTGTATTGAATGGATGTGGTTTCATTGATTTATAATTTATTATTAGACAATGCTTAGGGGTTTTTGCAAAGGTAAGCCGGTAGGAATCGGGTTATATGGACACTTCGCCACTGATATCTCTGTATGCTATTCGCGTTGCATCATTTTGGTCCGTTATTATTTGATGTAGCTGCATCGTTCGTTTCAGAACTGGCAGCCTTACAGGTAATATTTTTGAAATATCGTCAATATCGCTTCTGGGTATAAGAAATACTTCGGTTTTTTTTTAAGATCTTTTTGCAAACCTCGTTAGTATCCCCGGCATCTACAATGTCAATACCGAGGCATACTTGTTTGTCGAGATTTCTTTTAACGCTACCACCAATGCCATCAGCTACACTTTTCCCATGATGCGCTTCAAAAAATGACCAAGTTGAATAGCTTAACCCGTACATCTTCGTAAAGTGAGTTAATAAAAAAAAATTCTTCTTTTGGCGGTACTGCGAAGATGGGCCGTCAGTGTAAAAATGAATTGTCTCTACATTTGGTGTTCTTGTCTTTATCATTTTTAGTACCGGAGAGAGGTGTGCCCAGATAGCCGGTGGCTGATGGCTACTGTCATCCGAAATTGTGCAAAAAGACTGCGCTTCACCTTTCTAATAAACCATACCAGTGTGCAAAGATACTTGGCGTTTGGATGCCCCAAAGTGCATACTTTGAACTTCATTTGCTAGTTTTGCTTCGTTAGATTCCGAGAAATCACACACAATCAGGCATTCGTTATCTTGTAACCCAGAAACAGCTTTTTGGTATTCTTTCTGCTGATGTACATTATTAAAATGGTGTTTTTTAAATGAATTTAAATCATTTTCATATTTCTTTTTTAAATCAGTAATTCACCACCTTCCATCCTTCCACCTTCCTTCCACTATTTACCACCTTTTCGGTTCTCATGGTCTTCACTTCTGTCTGTGTTCCTTCATTTTTCTGTACGTATATATGTTCTTTCCTTTCCCATTGCAACCATTTTACTTCCTCAGTTGATTGCTCTTCTGTGCTGTGGTTGAAGTGAACTCTTTTATTTTTACATTGCTGACATGTATTTTACATGCAATCGTAATTATTTAGGTCGCAACATATTTTTTCTAATGCTTCTTTCCTGGTGCCACTGATTATTCCTCGTTTCAGCAGTGCAGAATGTAGGATAGTCTATGTTACTGTGCTTAGGGCATAAGCACGTACTTCTAGAGTTTAGCCCGGGTGACAAAATGAAAAATGGTTTGTTTCTAACGGGTGGCGCAAAAGTAGTGGCACCAAAGAAAATACCTTTATTTTTTTTATATGAAATTTTCTGTCATTCTGTTGTTGAAAATTGTGTAGTGAACAAATGTAAAATACACTGAAAATAAACATGGACCGTTTTACTCCCCAAGAACGTGGAATAATTGTGTCAAACGCTTTTCCAGGCCGAGTTATCTCTCGTTTTGGCGATTTGCCTTGGCCTGCAAGATCACCCGATCTGACCAGTCCAGACTTCTTTCTTTGGGGTTTTTTGAAATCTCGGGTGTATGTGAACAAGCCACAGACTCTCGCAGCTCTAAAAGAAAACATTCGTCAAGAAATAACGAACATATCGCAGGTAGTGTTACGGCAAGTTATGCAAAATGTCATAAATAGGGCTCAAATGTATCAACTCTGGAGGTCACCATTTAAAAGACATCATCTTTAAATCCTAATGGTACGAAATTTAATGGTACAAATATACATTTAAAAAAACCTAAATCTAGTTTTCTAATTTAGAAAAAATGTTATAGCCGAACCAAATAGGGTCTTTACTTTTGCGCCACCCGTTATAAAATGTTGTGAGTCCGCAACGGCCACCTTCACTTCTATATATGTTTTGAAAGTGTTCACAATTGTATCACATAAGTATCGTATTTGCTTTTTTATTTTATTATTGGTTTTCGTTTCTCTCCTTCCTGCTGTATTGCGACTGATATCATCTCTCATATAGAATTTTGTTATTTCGGTGATTTTGGTACTTGTAATTTTTTTTTTGTTCTCTCTTACTTTACCTTCTAGGCCCAACATTTTCGTAACAGTGCTTTTGTTTACTGAATTTTTCACAAGTTTTTTTAAAGTTTGCTGTTCTGATTGTTTGAAGCAATTCTGGTATGTTTTTGTCAGAGTGTGTTCCAATATTTCTTCCCTTGCGTTAATTTTTAGTAACTCTATTTTTAGGTTACTAATTTCCTGTTCCTTTTGTTGTCTTAGTCTTTGGAAACGTTTTTTGTAATTCTCTTTCTGTTTTTTTTTAATTTTTCGTTGTATTTCATGAACCGCCTGCATTTATTCAACAGATATGCGATGCGGAGGAATTCCACGACGCATTTTAATTATTATTATTATTTATTTTTTAATTATAATTTGTATATTATTAGTTTTAGTTTTAAAATGCATTAGTTTAGTTTTGTTATACCTCAAGATAATTGTCTTAATTAAATACATTTCTTATAGTTAAATACAGATATAATATACTTTTCTTATTTAGGTTTCGGCGAGTTCTTTCATTATGAGTTAGAGGTGCTGATTCGGAAGATTGACCCTGTGTATGTGATTGATCATTGTTATTATTGCTTTTTTGTTTTTTTTCTGCTGGCTTGTTTTTCTTCGCGCCAAGTCCGTCTCTTTATCTCAGTTTCTTTTTTGGTCATTTCTGTTATTTTTTTTTTTCTTGGTTTTAATTCATTTTAAATTTTTTAGTCTCTGTGTCTCATATTTTTCAGGATCCTCACGTTTTAATTTCTCCCGATATCTTCTTGAACGTTCCGCACTAGTTAGTGGCATTGTGATAGGTACCTAAAAATGTAACCAAAAGATCCTAAATGCCGACGGCAGCAAAGAGCAAAGAGAACTACTTAAGTACATGCATATACGGGGTGGAAAAATAAATCGGGCTTAAATCCTTAAGTTAGTTCTTAACTACCTTAAATCCTTAAGTTAGCTCATTTTACTTTAAAGAGACATTCCTTTATTTTTAAAAAGAAATAAAACTGCATTCAATGGTTTTCTTAAACTCGCTTGGCTCACCCAGGACTCGAACCAACTAAATTCCGAAAAAATAACACCCTGTATTTTTATAGCACCAATCGATAGTGTCAATCATAAGGATCAAATCCCTCTAACAAAATTGTTTACTTAAATAAGAGGAAGTCCATAAAATCTTATAAATTAAATTCCAACAGACAGCACTTTTACTCAAGGAAGCATATCAGCCTTATCAACAATAAAATTAGCTTTGACGCCATTTATTTATTAAAATAAAATAACTAAACTTTGATTCCGGTTTACAATGTGAGTCCGATTTACGTTATTGGGTAACTGCACGAAGGTTCCGACCAAGTACCTACCTACCCCAAAGGTAGGTAGTTAGGTACTTGGTCGGGAACCTCCGCGTGGTACACAGCACCGCACCTTGGGCCACGGAGATGGCGAGAGAATTGCCTTAATGGTTCGTATTATAACTCGTTAATTAAGACTTTTGAATTAACCTGAAATCTAAAATCTAATCTAAATCTAAATCTAAAAATGGTGATTTAAAATTTGTTTAGCATTAAATTTCAAAAAGAAAAAAGATGTTTTATCACCATTATTCGTGTAAAACTAAAAATAGACGACTTATTCAGTAACTAAAATTTTACCCTTAAATTCAAAATGGTGAAGAATGCAATGAGCCAAATACCACGCAAATCAAAAGTTAGACTGCCAGTGAAATGCTTTAACGAATTTCCAAAGAAAATAACTACTAGAGGTTTTTCCTTTGTCAAAAAATCGAATACAATTTCACCACTTTATTGGAGTATACATAGAAAAATATTGATCCTAGCGGAAAATTATGATTACTAAAAGGTAGGAAATTTAATTCTTAACAACTTTGTTGTAACTATTATTCGTGTAAAAATAAAACTAAACGACTTATTCGGTAAACAAAAATTTACCCTTAAATTCAAGATGGCGGATAACGCAACAAACCGAATACCACGCAAAACCAAATGTAGACTGCTAGGGACCTTCCTTAATGATTTCCGAAAGAAAATATTACTACTAGGAATTTTTCATAAGTCAAAAAAGTCAAACAAAGATTTACCACTTTTTGGGGTATAAATCAAAAAATATCGATCCTAGGAAAAAATTAAGAAGGTTTGGATTGTAGAAAATTTAATTCTAAACAACTTTGTAGTAACAACTTTTTGTGTAAAATTAGAAATAAACGATTTATTCAGTAAACAAAAATGTATCCTTAAATTCAAGATCACGGAGAACGCAACGAACCGAATACCACGCAAATCGAAACTTAGACTACCAGGGACCTGCCTCAACGAATTCAGAAAGAAAATTGCTACTAGGAATTTTTTCTAGGTTTGCCCCTTAATTGAGCTAAATCGGTTGTACTATTTACCAATACCAATTGTGAACTACAGGTAGCTTGTAGCACAGTAAATCAGCTTTTATTTAGCTAAAGACCATTATGCTAACATTATATCAAAAATGTACTTACGTAGGCAATGCTTTTCCCATTTGTTTTTGTAAAAGTTCCGGAGCACTAAGTTTCACGCCACCAACATTCGAAAAAAGTAACCGCCGAAAATGACCTCTCAAAAACAAGCTGGGTTGCCGCATCTCATTCGGTGTTGCCATTTAACTTATAAATTTAACTATAAAGGCATGCATACATGACAAAAAAGTGATATTAAGATGTGACTACACTTTTTCCGTCAGAAGTTGGCTATGGCAAAGTCGGCAACCGTTGGCAAAGCTAGCAGGTTTTACCAAATAAATATACAATTCATCGTTCTCGGAATTTTGGACAGATAAACATTTTTTCACCATTGACACTCGAAAAAGGGCCCGTGATTCATCAAAAACAGTGAATAAAACGCTCTTTGTTTCACCGAGTGAATAAAAAAATTTGAATTTGGAACATGCGCGAATGTACGGATTCTAGTGAAACATACAAAGAGGTTGCACACTCTCACTATAAAAACGTACTAAAAGCCACCTAAATGTAATCACTGGCTGGATGGAATGTGGCTCAGTTTAAATTAAGAAAAAAAAAATGCCGCCATTTTCTGTGTAATTTTCCTTGTAAAAGTTTATGTTTGTCTCATAATCATAAAATGACTTCATCTAGTGATGAAAATGAAACTCATATTCTCGAACGCGAAAAGACTCCTGAGTCTTTTCGCGCTAAAGCGGTAGCTATTACTGATAATTTGCTGCTTGTTTTGTGTACTATCCATAACAAAATGTAATTCATAATCACAGAGTAATCGTTTTCTCGTAGTCAATGGTGAAAAGTTGAGTACCTAACACGTGAAAAAAGAATTCATCTCGGCTCTTGTATCCCTCGATCCACTCAGGTTTCTCTCTAGAACCCCTCGCTACGCTCGGGATTCTACCGGAGAAACCTTCACTCCTCTCGGGATACAACTTGGTGCCTCGAAAAGAATTCACCTTTTTTTCACTTGTTGGGTAATCTACTATTCCAGTCTTCACAGGTATTTTTTGTTAATAGCTTCGCAGCTATATATCCACTTCCATACACAATCGATTGATTTTCAAATGAATCTAAATGTTCTAAATATTGATCAATATGCTTAGTTTCATCGGGAATATAGACAACACCGGGTAGCAAATTTCACCTTCACTTGCATCAGTTCAGGCACTTCAGCTATAGTTTCTGGTATTGGTGGATCCTTAAGCAAATCCTTGTTCTTTATCAGGACTTTATTATTATTCATTTGGCAATTGTCAAATTTTCTATGAGGAGCCCTTAATGGACAGATAAACAATTTTTGCAGTCTTCACAGGTATTTTTTGTTAATATCTTTGCAGCTCTATATACATATACACAATCGGTTGATTTTCAAATGAATCTAAATGTTCTAACTATTGTTCAATATGCTTAGGTTCATCGGGTATAGACAAAACCGGGTAGCAAATTATTTATTCACGTATTTTTCTTTCTCTCTTCTTTCTAAATTTAAATAATAAATAAATACTCCACAACATTCTACACAACGCTTTCTAGACCCATGGTAAGCTTAATTAGCTTGTGTTATGGAATCTAGAATGCGGATATACATACTTAGATACTTTTTTTTTGTAAATACATACATATTATACATATAAACACCCAGACCAATGCAAATATTTATATTCATGCATACAAATATTGGCACTGAGCGGGGATCGAACCCGCGCCTCCTGCGTAGCAGCCGCGTTCACTACCGCTACCTACCGCTACCTTTCACCTTCCATTGCCATCAGTTCAGGCACTTCATTGTAGTTGCCGGTATTTGAGCAAATCCCTGTACCTACTCTATCAGGACTTTATTATTATCCATTTGGCAATTACCAAATTTGCTATGAGGAGCCCTTAACCTAGAAACCATGTGTAATTGTGGGATTTCGGTTAGTTACACTGTGTTGTCTAATGATTCCAAATAAATTTTCAAGAGAGCCGATTAAATTTTATAAGATTCAAATATTCGAACCATACAGGGTTCGAAATTCCCGAATTCCCTTCTTAGTATCTTTCGGCGATGTTGGGCCATTAGTGCAATCAAACAATTTGTCTAACTCTTCTAATATATCCGTACCAGGCGTGAGTGGGATTTCGGTTTGTTACACCGTGTTGTCTAATGATTCCAAATAAATTTTCAAGAGAGTCGATTCAATTGCCTCAGATTCGAACCATACGGGGTTCGAATATTTTAATCTCCAATAAACCTCAAATCTCTTTCAATGATTTTAAAGTAATAACTTAACCTTTTATACAATGTACATTTTTTAATTTGAAAGTTTCATTTACTATAACTTCAGTATTTTCCAACTTTCTTAAATAATAATTCCAACACTACATGATTGCTTCTATGGGGAACATTTTCCCGAATTCCCTTCTTAGTATCTTTCAGCGATGCTGGGCCATTTTGTGCAATCAAAAAATTTGTCTAAAAGCGCTATTACACCTTCCTAAATTTAGGAAACGGTATTTAGGAAACGATTTAGGACAAGAAATTCAGTCGCCGGAGCTCGCGATTACACTTTCACTAAATTAGGATCCTAAATCAGTTTTGTTGGACGAGCGGCAAGCGACGGACGTGTCGCAGGTGTCGCTGTCGAATAGAGATGGATGATAAATTAGGTTACGATTTTGATATCGATGTTATTGAATATTACTTTGATGATGTTACCGTATGATGTTACTGTTATATATTTCTAACAAATTACATTTCATAATATTGTTATGGTCGACTCTATTTGCTGAGGCTGCTTTTTTAATTCGTTACTTAATTTTTAAGTTAGCAACTTAGTCTGTCAATAATCTCATTGCGCGCATACTTCTGAATAAAAAAGAATCGATAATACATACATACATACCTACATAATTATATACGTACCTACATCATACATACATACATACGTACGTACGTACGTACGTATACATACATACATACATTCGTACGTACGTACGTATACATACATACATACATTCGTACATACGGTACATACATACATAAATACGACGTACATATGTACATACATACATAAATACGACGTACATACATACGTACATACGATACATACGTACGTACGTACGTACGTACATACATACATACATACATACATACATACATACATACATACATACATACATACATACATACATACATACATACATACATACATACATACATACATACATACATACATACATACATACATACATACATACATACATACATACATACATACATACATACATACATACATACATACATACATACATACATACATACATACATACATACATACATACATACATACATACATACATACATACATACATACATACATACATACATACATACATACATACATACATACATACATACATACATACATACATACATACATACATACATACATACATACATACATACATACATACATACATACATACATACATACATACATACATACATACATACATACATACATACATACATACATTCATACATACATACATACATACATACATACATACATACATACATACATACATACATACATACATACATACATACATACATACATACATACATACATACATACATACATACATACATACATACATACATACATACATACATACATACATACATACATACATACATACATACATACATACATACATACATACATACATACATACATACATACATACATACATACATACATACATACATACATACATACATACATACATACATACATACATACATACATACATACATACATACATACATACATACATACATACATACATACATACATACATACATACATACATACATACATACATACATACATACATACATACATACATACATACATACATACATACATACATACATACATACATACATACATACATACATACATACATACATACATACATACATACATACATACATACATACATACATACATACATACATACATACATACATACATACATACATACATACATACATACATACATACATACATACATACATACATACATACATACATACATACATACATACATACATACATACATACATACATACATACATACATACATACATACATACATACATACATACATACATACATACATACATACATACATACATACATACATACATACATACATACATACATACATACATACATACATACATACATACATACATACATACATACATACATACATACATACATACATACATACATACATACATACATACATACATACATACATACATACATACATACATACATACATACATACATACATACATACATACATACATACATACATACATACATACATACATACATACATACATACATACATACATACATACATACATACATACATACATACATACATACATACATACATACATACATACATACATACATACATACATACATACATACATACATACATACATACATACATACATACATACATACATACATACATACATACATACATACATACATACATACATACATACATACATACATACATACATACATACATACATACATACATACATACATACATACATACATACATACATACATACATACATACATACATACATACATACATACATACATACATACATACATACATACATACATACATACATACATACATACATACATACATACATACATACATACATACATACATACATACATACATACATACATACATACATACATACATACATACATACATACATACATACATACATACATACATACATACATACATACATACATACATACATACATACATACATACATACATACATACATACATACATACATACATACATACATACATACATACATACATACATACATACATACATACATACATACATACATACATACATACATACATACATACATACATACATACATACATACATACATACATACATACATACATACATACATACATACATACATACATACATACATACATACATACATACATACATACATACATACATACATACATACATACATACATACATACATACATACATACATACATACATACATACATACATACATACATACATACATACATACATACATACATACATACATACATACATACATACATACATACATACATACATACATACATACATACATACATACATACATACATACATACATACATACATACATACATACATACATACATACATACATACATACATACATACATACATACATACATACATACATACATACATACATACATACATACATACATACATACATACATACATACATACATACATACATACATACATACATACATACATACATACATACATACATACATACATACATACATACATACATACATACATACATACATACATACATACATACATACATACATACATACATACATACATACATACATACATACATACATACATACATACATACATACATACATACATACATACATACATACATACATACATACATACATACATACATACATACATACATACATACATACATACATACATACATACATACATACATACATACATACATACATACATACATACATACATACATACATACATACATACATACATACATACATACATACATACATACATACATACATACATACATACATACATACATACATACATACATACATACATACATACATACATACATACATACATACATACATACATACATACATACATACATACATACATACATACATACATACATACATACATACATACATACATACATACATACATACATACATACATACATACATACATACATACATACATACATACATACATACATACATACATACATACATACATACATACATACATACATACATACATACATACATACATACATACATACATACATACATACATACATACATACATACATACATACATACATACATACATACATACATACATACATACATACATACATACATACATACATACATACATACATACATACATACATACATACATACATACATACATACATACATACATACATACATACATACATACATACATACATACATACATACATACATACATACATACATACATACATACATACATACATACATACATACATACATACATACATACATACATACATACATACATACATACATACATACATACATACATACATACATACATACATACATACATACATACATACATACATACATACATACATACATACATACATACATACATACATACATACATACATACATACATACATACATACATACATACATACATACATACATACATACATACATACATACATACATACATACATACATACATACATACATACATACATACATACATACATACATACATACATACATACATACATACATACATACATACATACATACATACATACATACATACATACATACATACATACATACATACATACATACATACATACATACATACATACATACATACATACATACATACATACATACATACATACATACATACATACATACATACATACATACATACATACATACATACATACATACATACATACATACATACATACATACATACATACATACATACATACATACATACATACATACATACATACATACATACATACATACATACATACATACATACATACATACATACATACATACATACATACATACATACATACATACATACATACATACATACATACATACATACATACATACATACATACATACATACATACATACATACATACATACATACATACATACATACATACATACATACATACATACATACATACATACATACATACATACATACATACATACATACATACATACATACATACATACATACATACATACATACATACATACATACATACATACATACATACATACATACATACATACATACATACATACATACATACATACATACATACATACATACATACATACATACATACATACATACATACATACATACATACATACATACATACATACATACATACATACATACATACATACATACATACATACATACATACATACATACATACATACATACATACATACATACATACATACATACATACATACATACATACATACATACATACATACATACATACATACATACATACATACATACATACATACATACATACATACATACATACATACATACATACATACATACATACATACATACATACATACATACATACATACATACATACATACATACATACATACATACATACATACATACATACATACATACATACATACATACATACATACATACATACATACATACATACATACATACATACATACATACATACATACATACATACATACATACATACATACATACATACATACATACATACATACATACATACATACATACATACATACATACATACATACATACATACATACATACATACATACATACATACATACATACATACATACATACATACATACATACATACATACATACATACATACATACATACATACATACATACATACATACATACATACATACATACATACATACATACATACATACATACATACATACATACATACATACATACATACATACATACATACATACATACATACATACATACATACATACATACATACATACATACATACATACATACATACATACATACATACATACATACATACATACATACATACATACATACATACATACATACATACATACATACATACATACATACATACATACATACATACATACATACATACATACATACATACATACATACATACATACATACATACATACATACATACATACATACATACATACATACATACATACATACATACATACATACATACATACATACATACATACATACATACATACATACATACATACATACATACATACATACATACATACATACATACATACATACATACATACATACATACATACATACATACATACATACATACATACATACATACATACATACATACATACATACATACATACATACATACATACATACATACATACATACATACATACATACATACATACATACATACATACATACATACATACATACATACATACATACATACATACATACATACATACATACATACATACATACATACATACATACATACATACATACATACATACATACATACATACATACATACATACATACATACATACATACATACATACATACATACATACATACATACATACATACATACATACATACATACATACATACATACATACATACATACATACATACATACATACATACATACATACATACATACATACATACATACATACATACATACATACATACATACATACATACATACATACATACATACATACATACATACATACATACATACATACATACATACATACATACATACATACATACATACATACATACATACATACATACATACATACATACATACATACATACATACATACATACATACATACATACATACATACATACATACATACATACATACATACATACATACATACATACATACATACATACATACATACATACATACATACATACATACATACATACATACATACATACATACATACATACATACATACATACATACATACATACATACATACATACATACATACATACATACATACATACATACATACATACATACATACATACATACATACATACATACATACATACATACATACATACATACATACATACATACATACATACATACATACATACGGCTGAACCGATTTGGCTAATTTTAGTCTTGAAATATTCGTGGATGTCCAGGGAAGGTTTAAAGATGAGAAAATAGGTACAGCGGGAACGGGATCAAAAATTCGATACGAAGTTCGCCGGGACAGCTAGTGTTTTTATAAAATTCGTGGGGTCTATGCGTGGCAATAATTCCATCAAATCCTTCTTTTTTATTATCGCAAAACTTTTTAAGTAAATTATTGGTAGGTATATCCCCCCCATTATCACACCTAAAAGTTTTTACTTTAATATTAAAGTGATTTTGGGCATTATTGATATAACCTACTATTTTATTATAAGCTTCGGACTAGCTTTTTAATAAAAATATTTTATCAAAGTGTGTGTAATCATCTAAAAATGTTATGAAGTATCTGAAACAGTCAAAGGTCTGTGTATTAATTGGGCCGCAAATATCTGAATGGATTATTTCAAAAGGTTTATTCGCTCGCACGTCGTCTTTCAGATTGATAAGGTAATCTACAAAACCTACATTGTGTACAGATCTTGCAGGCGATGATTTACATTAATGCCTATAACAATTTTGCTAGTTTTTGATAAAGGCGTATGTGCCAAAGCGCAATGCCAGAAGGAACTTTTATGCGAAATATTAAATGCAAGAGGAGCTTCGACTGACCTTATAGCCTCTTCATGCCTTACGACAGCCTTCATCCGGATTTAGTACAGACCATCGTCTCCAAGTACACCGGTCACAGGACAATATCTCACAGGTTCTTCTGAAAAATTTAATTTTGTAATTATTTTCGGCAAGCTTCGAGAATGACATTAGGTTCTTCTTTAATGTTGGAACATACAAGACATTATTAATATTAATGTTTTGAAATTTACATTTAATACTGCCAATTATGTCGCTAATACGGGTATTTCCATCTGATGCATAATTTTGTATTCACATTTACTAGTGTTTGAGAAGTAAGATAACTTATTCACAGTATGACTCGTGGCGCCGGAATCTACGAGGGTGGATTGAAAAGTTCTCGACCTGGTCAAGAAAACTAAATATTTTTAATGGTAAATTATTTTTATTTTTCGACGTAATCTCCATCAAATTCAATGCATTTCTTCTATCAGTTTTCTAAAGCTTCTATCCCCGTTTTAAAAAAAGATTCCTAAAGCTCCTCAAAATATTGCGTTACTGCTGCTTCGACCTCTTCATTTGATGAAATTTTCTGGTCACCAAGGTGTTTTTTTAGGTTTGGAAACAGGTGAAAATTCGAGGGGGGCAAAACAGGCGAATAAGCCGGGTAAGCAATTCAAAACCACAATTGCAAATTGCCATGATTGTTGTATGAATAGCGCTCTGATGATACAAATTGATACGTTTGGTGTTTAGTCAACTCTATTGTTAAAATTAATATTTTCCCAAAAAAACAAAAATACGTGTTCACTATCAAACATTCAATAAAGTGCTGTGGCGCTAGAATGAGCGAGCGAGATGGAAAAAAATAGACCGGCAATCCAGACTTGAAAATTGTACTGGATTACATACTCACTGAAATGGGAACATTCCAGTGATGGTTCACATTATTCCAGTAGTGATGGTTCACATTATTCCAGTAGCATTCCAGCACCGGATTCGCTGGCTGGATTGGAATGCTATTGGAATAATGTGAACCGAGCATAATATTGGATAAAGGATACCGCGATTGCATTGGAGATGATTGCATTGAAGATGTGGAGGGAAAGTACTCTAAATATTGGAGATAGCGAATTTCAATCAAAGGACACATTTCCTTATTTTAAAAAAGAAACAAAACTGCATTTAAGGAATGCTGAAAATTCGCTTACCACACCCTGTAATAGAACAGCTTCTATTTCATTCAATTTACGCATTAAAATTATTAAAAAAAAATCTTATTGACTACTCATTATAAACAATAATATTTTTCTAAATAAAAAATTTTTGACTACATATTTTTGGAGAAAAAAATAAAACGAGACCTATCAACTTCAGACTGAATATGGGGTTGCTTTGAGACTTGGTGTTTTTATGATTGCTTTTGAAAGTAACCCCAATTTGGTATATGACACAATTTTTTTTTTTTTTGATAGAATATTTTAGGAAAAATGGGGTTTTGAAATCTATTGGGGTGTCTTTGCAACAAGGGGTGAAGTGGATATTGGCATTTTGTTATAGTAAATAGCGCGAATTTTAAATAAAATAGTGTATTAATACTTTTTTCTTATGTTGGAACATAATAGGAATCTAGTATGAATTTAGTAAGTAAATTATAAATGAATATATTTAAAAAAAGAACACTCTCTTTTAATCTTAATACTTACCTACTAATTAGTAATTGACAAATCAGTCTTCGCATTAATAAAGCTCAATAAATCACTTTCTCTTATAATTAGGTATCTATAGGTACTATTCTCTATAAATTTTAACGTAGTTATAATAGATTACAAAAACAGCCTTCTAAAATTTATAGTTCCTTAATGTTTACGTCAGAAGGAAACACATAACATTCATCAGTTACTTTTGGCGTAGGAAGGTAAGAAATGACATCGCTTTCTTCGATAATTGAAATATCTCCATTGACCTCACGAAAGTCTCTTTTTGACTTTTTGATAGACTTAAAACCTTGCACGACAAGCTTATCGTCATTGATGTCTTCAATCATACAAACATATTGGTAAGTTTTTTTACCCTTGACAGAACTAAATTTCGCCAATATAAACTGCCCAATTTTCAGTCCACGTGAATTGTAATCTTCAGAAATACCGTCTAGGCTCTGAACAGACTCACAATCTGTAATATCATCATCTGCAACAACACAATAGGGCTTTTCGTTTTCCAATCCTGTCAATGGTGAACAAAGTTGATTATTGACATCTGACGAAGTTTGAGAACCATTTTGCATAGCTGAGGAAGGTCCAGGTTCATTCCTGCTTATAACAGGCTCAGATGCATTGCTCGATTCTCTAATAGGGGACCCAGAATCGTCTAGAGTTGCTACACTTTTGCCTGGCTCTACGGCTAGTCGTTTTTTTTTTCTTGTTGGTTCAGAAACATTACCAAATCGCTGCTTTTCTAAAAAATCTGTCAAAGTGTCTCTAACTGTGGCATCAACATCATCAGCAGATGTATCATTTGGAATTTTCTGTAAAACTTTTTCCCTATTAAATGGAAAGATACCAGTAGCTTCGAATCCAGCTATTAAATTTCTTCGGACAGCGGATATTACAGTGTCAGCTCTATTTTTCGGTGGTGTTTTATCCATTTCTAAAAGGGCTTCCTTCAAAAGATTTGGAAATACTTCTTTCGGGACTGTCGTAGAACGCATATTATGTTTTTTCCAGTTCTCGAGGGTTTTTCTCCATGCACCCTTCATGGGCCGGAAGAATGCAACGTCCAGCGGTTGTGTAAGATGGGTGGAATTCGGCACCAAGCATACAAAACTCACATTATGGGTTTTACAGGCATCCAAAACATCAGTATCAATATGCGATGACAAATTGTCACCAATCAATACTGTTCTCCCTTCTAATCTCTTGGCATGGGGCAGAAAAACTGAAAAAAAACCAGTCACGAAAAGTAACACTATCAATCCATCCACTCATTGTTCGATTGTATCTACTTCCACGACTACAACAAGGTTCTGAACAACATGGACTACCCACGATACCTCTTTCTTTCCATGTATCGTACAGGTGAGTACTTTTATAAATAACATACGGCGGGAGCAGAGTGCCATCTGCTGAACCACAAATCATAATAGTTGTGCAGCTTTTGGTAAAATTCATAATTTTTTCAGGATATTTCACTCCTCTCCTATATATACACTTTTTCTTCCCGGGATCATCGCTGACGTTTGATTCGTCGTAATTAAATACATGACTAGGTGGTACACCATCCACTTCTTTTTTGAGATTATCAAAAAAAATATTAAGCGTTTCACGTCCCACAGAAGCTCTTGATCTTTTTATATTCGTTGAGACTCTTTGGCCATAGGCATTCTTATGACGTTTTAGTAAACTAAGCGCCCAGTCTATTCCTGGTAAATTGTTTGTAAAGCGGTCTATGAGTTTACCTTGTCGGTCCAAATACGCCTTTGCGAACATGCGTAAGTCTAATGTAGATAATGGGAACCCATAGTCGGCACAAGTGGCGGCCGCTCGTAATATTGATGTTTCTTCATCATGTGTGAACACAGATTGCCCGCCAACAGTTCTACCATGGCACCCCTTGTACTTATTGTATAATGTACCGTATGGGATCTTATACGTCGAAGAAGCCGCAAAGATGGAGAGATCACCATCGGTAATTTTTACAAGGGCTTCTTCAAGCGCTTCGTCTGTATAATTTTTATAGTTGCGACTTCCCGCAACTCTTTTATACGTGCGCACCATTACGTAGGTAGGTACCTAAAACAAAAAAAAAAATTGTACTGACAGCCACACATTAGACTACACACTTTGGACTTTGTTGCCACCTCTATGTCGGGGGCACAAGAGCTATTATCGAGCTGCAAGTGTGTTGTACCCAAGTCCGGGGTTACTTTGAAACTATATTCCATTTCAAGTATATCTCTGGAAATAAACACACTGGGGCGGGATTGATAACTATCAATGTCGCCCCATAGCCTTAGTCAAAGTAGCCCCTTGTTACAAATTCCGTTGTGCAATACAAAATGGCCGACTTACATAAAAAACACAATTCCTCTCGATTAAGCAAAACATCTCAATATTACATGACTTTATTATAATAACTACGAAAAGTATACTTACGCCTATACTCATGAAGTTTTTTACACCACTTTTTTCAACAAAAATTTACTAAAATTTCAGGAATTATTTTTACTTCGAAATTTTCACACTGCACGGCCGATACTTTTGCATGTAATGGCTGATATTTCAAGGCTACCAACAACACAAAAACGAAATGGGTGCGTTCCAATCTTATTGACTTAGAACTTGAAAACTAAAAAATAAAAGCTATCGTCAATGTCACCCCGTTATTCAAAGTCACCCCATTCTACGGTACCTAATGTTTGCTTTAAGTAAAATTAGCTATCTCTGGTATGAGGGTACTTTCCCTCCAGATAAAGTCGAAATGATCCACCCTTTATATCGCAGCTCCGATATTACTTACAATGAAAATAATGACACTTAGGCTTAGGCTACGTTCATATGACAAGCGCTCAGCGAGCGTTGAACGCGCGTTAAATTTTTGTGTATTGTGGGGTGAGCACGAACAACTATTGTATTCGTATCGTGAACGTAACGAGAGCACGGAGCATTGCGATTGGCCGCCTGCCTGAAGCCTGCCAATCGCAATGCTCCGTGCTATCGTTACGTTCACGATACGATTACGATAGTAGTTCGTGCTCACCCCATTGTTCACTTGGTGCGCGCTTGTCAGACGTTAAACGCGCGTTGTCAGCCGCCCTGTTTCAGTTTGAGTTCAACATTTGTCGAAGATGGACGAAGAAACAGTTTTAACGGTGATTTTATACCGACGGCGACGGCAGAAACGACGCGAGAGAAGACGGAGATATTGCGTTCACCCAATTTTGTCACACAGGCTGACTGAAAGCCAATACATTATTTTGTACCCTAAGTTAAGGCAATTTGGGCCCAAATTCTTTAACTACTTCAGAATGTCCATCAAGTCATTTGATGACTTACTGACTCTCATAAACGATGAACTCATAGCAGATAAAAACGCTGTGCGTTTCACCAGAAGAAAAACTCATAATTACATTGAGGTAAGTTATTTAATAATCAACATAATCTATAAATCAAGTAGGTAAATCAAATCAACTTCTTAAGGGATTTTTTTTTAAAGAAAAAACAACATTGTTACTAGAATAGTTCTAACTCCGATTCATTGCTGACATTAGTTGGTGTTGGCGATGGAGTGTGTGTTACTGGCGATAGAGACCCCGTTGCTGTAGTATAACCATAATGTGCTAAATTATTTGGCACACTAGATTGCTGTGATCTATAATCATGATATTGAAAGCCTTCAACAGAAGCTTGATTACGCTGCTCTTGTGATAAATAATTTCTTCGTTGTGGTACCGGGTAACGATAATTTTGATGTTCAAATGTGTGATGATGTAGTCATTTTGGTTTTGTGGTATTAAGGACAGGCTACGCGAAACAGCGCTCGAACCCAAAGGAAATCATGACAGAAAATGTATGATATTAGCGATGAACTGGAGTCGGTTTGAAAGTCAAAGAGTTCTTGAAGGGGCCGAAATAACTTATTTGATGATAAATTTAGTAATTAATCCAAAAAAAGACTCCAAAGTTATTGAAAAACGCGTAAAACTGTGTCATTTGCCTGGCACAGTTATCGTGTGAAGTTATAATTTTCTTAAGAAATAAATATGTATATAAGTAGATAAAGAGCTATACTAGCCGCTGAAAACATTTTATTAATTGTAATTATCTGTTATGATGTCGCATATCAATAAAAATAACTATGTGTGCAAATTTCCCATACAATTTTGCAGCGATCTGTGTAGATTCCTTCAGACGTCAGTCGCCCACGGGCTTTCGGAGAGAGAGCACGTCTCTTTGATGCGTGATGACAGTTCACACATACACAATAGGCATACCAATAAAAATGTGAAGTCAAAAGTGGCGACACTGTCTTCTCAGTGTTGTCAAATTTATTTAGATGTTCAATAAAATAGTATGCATTTGACAGTGACAAACGTAGTTCCGATTTTGGCCGTTTCACGAATTCGTTGGTACATTTATAACATAGTGGTTCGATTTAGTGTCTAACCACAAGCGCCTAAAATGTCAAACTAAAAAGTTGGGGATATACTAATCCAAAATATTTTTTTAAAGACAATATTTTTGGGTCCTGTTGTAAGGAAATTATCTTCTTCCTCCTAGCGTTAATTCTCAGTCGCATCCGAAGCTTTTTCAGCTCGGAGTCTGGGGTCCGCTTTACCAGTTTTAGCTACGGATTTGGCTAGACCTCGATATTTTCTGTGAAGCGATTGCCATCTGACCTCCACATCCCAATGGTAACATTAGGCGATATTGAAGCTTTGCAGCTAGACTGTTGTTTTTTTTGGATTTTTTAGGGCGCCAACTACCCGTAACGACTGCACTAGATGTTCTTATGGCAACCGGGACCGACGGCTTAACGTGCTCTCCGAGGCACGACCAGACCAATGCAAATACCCATATTTCATGAACACAAATATTTGCACTGAGCGGGTATCGAACCCGCGCCTCCTGCGCAGCGGCCGCGTTCACTACCGCTACGCCACGGAGGCTGTCAGTTGTTGTAAGGAAATTATATTAGACAATAAGTTCGTAGTCATACATGTATACATGTATTTTATAAACATAAGTTCCTAAAATACATGTATCATGAAGTAGCTGTTTCCGTACATTTTAGAAATTAATAAAGAAAACTTAAGTAAGTACTTGGGTTATATTGTGCGTGTTCGTCGTAAGTTCGTGGTCTATATATTATGTTACACATACCGGCTCAATATGATTTCTCAAAAAGGTTGCTCAAAAAGGTTAAACCAAACAGTTTGGTATATACCTAGCTAAAATACGTTTTGTGGATACTTTCTTTTTATTCTTGTTATATCTTTTTTTTTTCTTTTTTCACGACTACTAATGGGCCATGGCTGCTTTAGGCAACGCTTACACCAGCTAAGCTTGCGAGTCTGCAGCATGCCCATGTTGGGAATTCGACCAGGGAAAGCCGTGATTACGCACTCTGGGACTGTAAGTTGTACTACACTGACAAGGAAGTAGGTCCTGCCCCCCTAGACAAGTGGCAATTCGTTGCTCTGCGTATGATGGAATAGGTATGATGGAAGGAGAATGACAAATGTATAGGATTTGACCTTTTTGACTTTCGTTGACGCCTGTCATATACGTCAAATCCCATACATTTGGCATTCTATTCCATCATACGCCGAGCAACGAATTTCTACTTGTCTAGAGGGGCTGGACGCAATACATGCGATCGAGCGGAATGTAGAGGGCCCGCTATGGCATAGTGACTTGGTAAATTGTAGGGATGCCTTTTTACCCGACTGCGTCAGCGAGGGTAATGTATTTATGTATGTAGTTTTCTTTGTTTGCCAATCATAAACCGAAAGAAATGTAATGGGTACCGTACCGCCTGCTATTAAGCTTGTTTCGATCTTTTGGACAGCAGTCAGGTTTTTTATTTTTTAATAATCAATTTTAATTGCCGCAATTAGGCAAGTAAGTTATAGACATACCTACAAGTGAGTTATAAATTCTTTTTTAAATTTTATAGGAAGTGTCTATGTTCTTAAAAGAGTTTTGATACAAAAAAGAACGTGTTTAATAGTACGAATAAATTAATACGCCTATTGTATGGTCATTTGATGCATTATCGTATTTAAATAAATAATTTCAACTTGTAATACTTGTATATTAAACAAAATTTTCACTCAAACTTAACTTTTTTTTTTCTCTAAGTATAGAAAAAAAAAACAGAGTAAAAAAAGTTAAATTCAAACCTCATAAATATGGCCGACCACCACGGCTGCCCAAATTCAAAACCCAGTAAGTGTTTTTTAACAAATTTTACAGGAGAGCGTAAAAACATAAAACGGGCAAGCCTTTCAAAAGTATTGGAGTTAGAGTAATAAAGTGATATTTTTTGGATAGAGTACCACTGACTACATAATGAGTAAAATATTTTGATAGTAATGTATATTGCACGTTTTATACCCCTTACTAACTTTGAAAATGGAAATCTCAAATTTTTTCTCTGTCCTGACCCGTTTCAAAACCTAGTAACGGGTGGCGCAAAAGTAAAGACCCTATTTGGTTCGGCTATAACATTTTTTCTAAATTAGAAAACTAGATTTAGGTTTTTTTAAATGTATATTTGTACCATTAAATTTCGTACCATTAGGATTTAAAGATGATGTCTTTTAAATGGTGACCTCCAGAGTTGATACACATGAGCCCTATTTATGACATTTTGCATAACTTGCCGTAACACTTCCTGCGATATGTTCGTTATTTCTTGACGAATGTTTTCTTTTAGAGCTGCGAGAGTCTGTGGCTTGTTCACATACACCCGAGATTTCAAAAAACCCCAAAGAAAGAAGTCTGGACTGGTCAGATCGGGTGATCTTGCAGGCCAAGGCAAATCGCCAAAACGAGAGATAACTCGGCCTGGAAAAGCGTTTGACACAATTATTCCACGTTCTTGGGGAGTAAAACGGTCCATGTTTATTTTCAGTGTATTTTACATTTGTTCACTACACAATTTTCAACAACAGAATGACAGAAAATTTCATATAAAAAAAATAAAGGTATTTTCTTTAGTGCCACTACTTTTGCGCCACCCGTTATATGCATTTTTCGTAGACATAAAATAATAAATATGAATTTCTGCATCAATCAAGTATTTTTATTGTTTAATTTAACATACAATTAGTTAGAAAAGTAAGAATATAATAGTGTGCGGGCGGCGGTGGTTGTAGGCGGTAAATGCGGTAATCCGCTCCAATTTCTCGCGTCGCGCCCAAGTTCAAAAACCTAGTAAGCCACATTCCCAATAACAAAACACAGTAAGTGCATGTGACTTGCTGAATTTTGAAGTTGTAAATGCGAGTTGCTAGGTTTTTGATCTTGTTTTCTGAGAGTGAAAGTGCACTTACTAGGTTTTATGGTGTCAAAATATCTGGTATTTTGTAAGATTTTAAAGGTGTCTTCACAAGTTGATGCGGTTCCCTATGAAAGTACGAAATATGGAAAAAAAGTGTTTTCGTAAAAAATGTCCCTTACTGGGTTTTAAATTTGGGCAGCCGACCATTGTTAAATGCGCGCGCATAGGAAAACGAATTAATTTGTAGTATTGTTTATTTAGTATTTGTAGTATTATTTTATTCGCAAGTGTGTTGTAAAAGTCGTATGGCACGCGTGAGCATGATGATTACCGTTCTCGGCACTCTTAAGACCCTCGCCTACAGCTCGGGTCTCAATAGCGCCTCGGCGGTAATCACCAACTTTGCTCACTTGTACCATAATGTACTATTAGCATCAAAAATCTACCGTATAGTTTTGATGGAATTTTATGTAGGTACCCTATAACACTCGGGAGGGGTGTATGGGGGCTCACCTAGATCTTGAGCTCCAAGCCAACCTCACCTGCTAGCTGGTGCACCTGCTGAACAACGGACGAGGCTCTGGCGCTGGCTTCCCCCTCGGGGTTGGGGGTTCGGACGGCAGTCGCCCCCGGAAAAGCCAAAATTGCCAAATTTAAAATTAATACGGCTCGTAATAAAAGGAATCACAATGAGGGTAGGGCGCCGCCGCAAAACGGCGCGCATGAGGGTCGCCCGCCTCGTGTCGCAAGTGGGCAAGGGCTACCGTGCCTGAGCCGGGAACGGCTAAAGATGTTAGGCCAACACTGTGATTCACGAAAACTCCGCTTCGCAACGTGGAACATCGGCACGTTGACCGGTCGCACGAGGGAGTTGGCTGACGTACTCTGCAGGCGGAGAGTGGCCGTGGCGTTCCTGCAGGAGACTCGGTGGGGTGGCGATAGCACCATGCACATTGGGGAGGGCTACCAGCTGATGTACACAGGTGCACCTGACGGGCAGGCCGGGGTGGGCGTGGTGCTCTCCCGGGCGTTGCAGGATGACATCTTGGAGGTGAAGAGCTATAGCGCCCGACTTATGGTTGTGAGGGTGCTTATCGATGGGATTGTAACCCACCTGATAAGTGCTTACGCTCCACAGGCTGGGCGTGGCGAAGCCGAAAAGATCTTGTTCTGGGACCAACTCGGGGGAGTGCTTCGTGACGTCCCGCTGTCGCAGGAGATTGTCCTGGGCGGTGACCTGAACGGTCACGTGGGTGACGGATGTGAGGAGTTTGGGCGTGTCCACGGCGGTTTTGGATACGGTAGTCGCAACCCAGAGGGTGAGCACATCCTTAGAACGTGTGCGACTGCCGACCTGGCCATCGTGAACACGTACTTCAAAAAGAAATCCGAACATCTTGTCACCTACAAGAGCGGGGGGCGCTTAACCCAGGTTGATTTCCTGCTCACTAGGAGGCACAGCATCAGCAGGGTGGCCAACTGCAAGGTTATACCCGGGGAGAGTCTCACTAGCCAACACCGTCTCCTTGTCATGGACCTCCGCGTGAAACCCAAAGACAAACGTGCCGAGCGTGCCCAACGCAAAATCAGGTGGTGGCTGCTTGATGAAGCTAAGTCCCAAAGTTTCGTCTCAGCCATCGGTGACAAGTGCGCCGATGCTGTAGACGAACCAGTACAGGTTTCTTGGGACAGGATTCGGGCAGCTATTCTTGAGGCGGGGAGGGTGGTGCTCGGCATGTCTAAGGGTGGACGCAAGTGTGACAAGGACACCTGGTGGTGGAACGACACAGTCCAGAGAGAGATCAGGGTGAAGAAAGCCCTCTTTAAAAAGTGGCAAGCGTCCAAATCTTCCGATGACCGCGATGCGTACAAAGATGCAAAACGCGCCACCAGAAGAGCCGTAGCCAGGGCCAAACGAGACCACTTGCAACCTCTATATACCAAGTTGGAATCGTCTGAGGGGCAAAAGCTCATATATAAGTTGGCGCGTTCCAGGGCCAAAGCGGCGCAGGGTCTATCCAAGTGCCGCTGCATTAAAGACCCTGGGGGCAATTTGTTGTACGAGAAAGTCGCGGTGAAGGAGAGATGGCGCTCATACTTCCACGAGCTGCTGAATAAGCAGCATAAAGAGGTGCAGCCACCAGACCTCCCTCCGAATCAAGGACTAGTGCCACCGATAACGCCTGCGGAAGTCCAGACTGCCATTCGCCGCATGAAGAACCGGAAAGCTGTCGGACCCGACGAAGTCCCCATCGAGGCTTGGAAGGCAATGGGCGCCCGTGGTGTGGGCATTCTAGCAAATCTTTATAACCGCGTACTCCTCACCGGCGAGATCCCGAACCAGTGGAGGCTGAGCATCATCACGCCAGTCTTCAAAGGCAAGGGATCGGTGCAGGAGTGTGGTAGTTACCGCGGTATAAAGATAATGTCCCACACCATGAAGCTCTATGAGCGGATAATCGACTCCCGGATCCGACAGGAAAGTACACTCTCGGAGTGCCAGTACGGGTTCCGTCCCGGGCACGGGATCATGGACCCAGTGTTCGCCCTAAGGGTTGTGGCGGGGAAATACAGGGCGAAGAACACGCCCCTGCACTGCCTATTCTTAGACATGCAGAAGGCCTTCGACTGTGTTCCTCGCGAGGTGATCTGGTGGGCACTGCGGGCCAAGGGTGTCCCAGAGACTTACATTGACACCATCCGACACATGTACTACGATTCCGGTTCCGTGGTTCGGACTGCTGTTGGCGACTCGAAAGCCTTCCCCATCACCGTCGGGGTACACCAAGGATCCGTCCTTAGTCCTTACCTGTTCAGCGTGGTATTAGATGTTTTGTCGGACAGCATTAGAAACTCACATGAGCAGCCTCCGTGGTTGCTCATGTATGCTGATGATATTGCGCTCATGGACGCGGACAGGAGCAGATTGGTGCGACGCGTGAAAGGATGGAAAGAAGCGCTTGAGAACGGCGGTCTGAAGCTAAATGTAGCGAAGACAGAATACTTAGCGTTAAACTCCACAGATCCCACACCCGTCCGCATAGGCGATGATTTGGTCGAGCGCACGGACCAGGTTAAGTACCTAGGATCTGTACTTCATGTGACCGGTGAGATCGACCACGACGTCAAGGCACGCATTGCTGCCGCGTGGGCCAAGTGGCGAGAAATGACTGGCGTGACCTGTGATCCTAAAATGCCAGTCAGGTTGAAGGGGCAGGTCTATAAGACGATCATTAGGCCTGTTCTCTTGTATGGTTGTGAGGCGTGGCCGCTGCTCGAGCGACACAAGCAGGAGCTGCGTGTCACGGAGATGAAAATGTTGCGGTGGATGTGCGGCGTTACGCGTAAAGATCGCGTTCGGAACTCTCGCATCCGCGGCAGCCTCCATGTCCGTGACATCGCGGATAAAATGCAAGAGAGCCGCCTTCGCTGGTGCGGCCACGTCTTGCGGCAACCGCCAGGCTACGTGGGGAACAAATGCCTGGCAATGGTACCCCCGCCGGGTCCAGGTAAAAGGGGTAGGCCGAAGAAGTCCTGGCTTGACGTCGTGGAGGGTGATATGCGTGCAAATGGTCTCACTACCATGGACGCCCAAGATCGTGCGAAGTGGAGAAGGAGGAGCCGGAAGGCGGACCCTGAGCTCCGGGGTCATCTTGGCCACGGATGCAATCGGGAGAATACGTCTATATGCAGATGATGACCCTATAACACTCGGGAGATGAATACCTTTCATTTGAGACCCCATTCATTGAAATCCGTCTAGGGATTACATATATACGCGCGAAACACATTACCCTCGCTGGCGCAGTCGGGTAAAAACTAATACCCGACTACTGAAAAATTACGCTAATATTATACAAGAAAATATCTAAGTAGTAGTAGTCTTTAGGGATACTTCGAGCCCTAAAAAGTCCAACAACTGGTTTAGTTGCAATGCTTCTATATCGCCCAATATCGCTATTGGGTTGTGGAGGTCAGATGACAATCGCTTCGCGAAAGTTTTGGATTACGCTAATTGAGAAGGAGAAGAACACAACCCTAAAAGAAAAACAGGTTTTTACGGGACTTTGTTTCCGTTCTTGTCACAGAATTCAACAAAAAAAAACTTACTCCTATATTTAATTTTGTCTTCTGAAATAAATCTGTTCATTAAATCAGTTTAATTTTCGTTTTTTTAAGCCTGGTTTTATTTTTTTAATATACCTACTATGAATTGTAAAATATTGTAAGATAATACATAAGATATAAAATATAAGTTGTATGTTTTAATTGACCCCAACATACCCTATAACTCAACTTTGATTGAAAAACTCTTGGCTTTATCAGTTGGAGTAAAGTCTATAACCTAAAGCCTAAATCTGCCTTTTATTATTACATAATATAATAATTGAAACATTAGCTTTCTTTGATTGACATTAGAAACTTTGACTGACCTGAGCACATGTTGCTGAATTAGTGGAACATAACAGTGGAACGAACAGTCCGAAATCGAAGTGAAGACGTCTGATAGGAATGTTTGTTTGTTTGTTGAACGACTCTATAATTCGGGAACATTACGCGACAAGTGCGATGTTTCCAGTTCAAAGAAAACAAAGTCTCGCGTTGATAATTGTCGTTGTTGGGCAACATTATGCAACAGTTTTGCACAATATCGCCATAAAATGTGATGTCTCGGAGTGGCTTAAAAATACCTTCATGGCAATAGCTGTTTATGGCAATGTTTTGCTCATGATAAAAGAGTATAAAAGTAAGGTAGGACAATTTAGTTCTTTAAGAAACTATTTATTTAGAGTATGAGATATTCATCATCTCTCTACTATGATAATTATAGTCTTTCTACGCGGTGGGCATTTTAATTTTACGAACATTTTTAATATTTATATCAATATTTAGGTGTAGGTATGTTACCAACCTTATTTTGTTCAATATCTCAAATCTTTGTAAAAAATTTAAACAACGTCATGTCATGATGCCAAAACAAAAGACATGCCAATGACGTCATGCACGAAATGAAAGGGATGAATATACAAGCAAGAAAAGGAAAAGAAATATAATTTGACAGACGAAATTCGTCTCAATAAATCGTATTACTGAAAATGCACTCTAATCATAAGTAATAAAATAGCTTTTTCAGTATTCGTAAGACAATTTTCTACATTATGTTGACTTGAAAAAAGCATCTTGCAGCCCACTGTGCACCTCGGCGATGTGTGCGTGCACGTTTGCGTCTTATTTTGACAGATTTTGAGTCGTGCGCTCGGCGTAGCCGGCCCTTAAATTATAAATGGCAATTTTAGTATGAAGTCGTCTATGTTCCTGGATTTTTTCATCTCTTTAACGAGTGATAAACAAAACAGCTTGTCTTCATCGTCATCTTCTTTTAGTTGTGAAACATTTTTCTGTGCTAAATTCTGCTCTAATATTTTTGCAAATCTTTCGTCAGTAGAACTTATTTTTTGTTTTTTTCTTGGAGTAGACTTAGGACTCTAACACCCGTATTCACAAACAACACTGTGAGGTCTCATAGTGTGCTCGAGCGCATAGGGCTGGTAAAATCAATTCACAAACAACACTTAAGTGCCGAAGCACACTGTGCGTTCCCTTAAGTGAACGCACAGATAAGTAAGCTCCTTAGCTATTTTAGCCAACGCATAGTGTTGGTTGGTAATCTGATTGTGAAGAAAGTCTCAAGGTTAATTTGTTTAAAAATTAGACAATTTATGAAATTCCCATGAAATTTAGAAATGATTAAACAGCAATTTTATAGAACATTTTTTGTCAATAGATATCTTTTTTTTTATATTGTAGGATATTTTACACAACACTATCTAGACCCAAAGTAAGCATAGCTTAACTAGATTGTGTTATGGGTTCTAGAATGCGGATAAACATACTTCGATACATTTTTTTTCGTAAATGCATACATGTATATCTATATATATAAAAATGAAACCCGTTTTCCGTTGTCACGACATGGCATGAAAACGGCTGGACCAATTTCGATAATTCTTTTTTTAGAACATTCCTTAAAGTACGGGGATGGTTCTTACGGAGAGAAAAATTGAAAAAAAAAAAGAATTGACTGTTAGGCGGTACGAAGAGTATTATATATAAAAACACCCAAACTTTTTCGTAAATGCATACATATTATATTATAAAAACACCCAAACCAATGCAAATATTCACAAAAAGAATTTTCAATGAGCGGGGATCGAACCCGCGCCTCCTGTGTAGCGGCCGCGTTCACTACCGCTACGCCACTGAGGCAGTCGATATTCTTTCTGTCAGACTGAAGTGAACTTAGCAACACAAATGGGCCAATCACGGAGCGGTATCTAACGCAGTGCGTTCCCTCAACGAAGTACGAGTATTACTTAAGTGATGTCTATGAATAAAAAGGCTTGCCAAAACGAACGCACTGAGAATTGTCGTTCTTTGCACAGTGTTAGTAGTACGCATAGCGAAGTATTGTTTGTGAATACGGGTGTTAAAGGCAGAACTTATTTCTACTTCAGCAACTTCTGGCGAAGTTGATACATTATCTGCATCGAAACTACTGTCTGTATCTTTGTTTGCTATTGATGCCTGTAGGAAACGTAGTCTAATATATTTTCTTCACCTCTCTCATCAGGCTATTTGTATTATTCGAGCATTGTCTGTTGATCATAATCTGCGATTCCTATTAATAAACATAGCAGTTGAAGCTTTTTTTAGGTACAGTAAATAACATAAAAATTTGTCATCAAATTAATTGAACTAAAACCACTTTTTACTTATTATGATTCCCGAGGCTATTGCAATTTGTCGCGTCGGTCTAAAATAATTAATAACAAATAAATCGCGATAGAATCTGTTAAAAAGTGGTATTATTTAAATGAGTGAGATTCGCGTAAGCTTCAGGCAGCATCATTATCCAATTAAATTAATTCATAGCAAAATAAACTCGGCCAAGTGCGAGTCGGACTCGCCCATGAAGGGTTCCGTAGTAGCAAAGGCGAAAACTGCAGTTTATGACGTATTAAAAAAAAACTACTGACTGGATCACGTTCGAACCAATTTTTAGTGGAAGTTTGCATGGCAATTTACATCATAATATTTTTTTTAGATTTAACATTCTCTTATTTTAGAAGTTAGAGGGGGGGGGGGGGGGGCACATTTTTCCACTTTGGAAGTGTCTCTCGCGCAAACTATTCAGTTTAGAAAAAAAATATGTTAGAAACCATTAGCATTTTTAAAGGCCTATCTATAGATACCCCCACACGTATGGGTTTCATGAAAACAATAACGCAATACTTCGACATTTTCTTAAGTTCGGATAAATATTGCAATATCGATTCCCCCGCCATTTGTCTCCTTTGTCTAAAACGATAACGTTCGGATATGAAAGATGGTTTTGGCTGTAGATGATTTTTCATAACCTGCACTACTGCTTCATATGATTTTTCACCTGGTTTATCGGGACTCATTAAATTACTAAGCAATTCGTAAGCTTCATCGCCCCCATTACCGCGATTAAAGGGGTAGCCATAGTTCAGTATTCACCGAATTCACTTTGAAGTACATCTCAACACGTTCGATATACATAGTCCAATTTCCAGTCCTCACATTGAACTCTGATACGAGTATCTTGCCAATATTAGGCATTGTAAAAATATTATATTTACACTAAATTTGCACGCGATTCGATATCCTCGTCGCCACTGAGGAATTGAAGAGAAACAACGTATTAGCACGGTAGGGGAGAGGGGGGCTTGTTTTAACAAAATTCAAACTTTTGCTCATAGCTCCTAAAATTGTGAACTTAAGGTTAATGTTCTTTTACTTACGTGTCGGAAATTTATTCATCTTTTATATCTATATGCAAAATACCACACAGGTTTTTGCCTGGTTTCACAGGTAGAAACCATTTTTTTTTTAAAGTCGGCGGTTAATATTTACCCTGTTTTTGGGGCAAATATTAACAATGAAGGGGTAAGAATTAACATATTTTTTGCTGTTTAAAGTAATGACGTTTGTCAAAAATAAAACGGTATTAATTTTTGTAATATTTTTTTTATTTATAATTAAAATGTTGTAATGTAATAAAGTAAAAAAATAGAGATCTTCTATCAGAAAATGACCAATCAATCTTAGGTAGCAAGGTTTCCTATTGTAACATCACAATAAGTCCTTAAAATACTTAAGGTAACTAGACAGTTAAGTTATTCTTATCAACATTACCTAATAGTTTCAGTTCTAACATACCATAAAAGTATACTATTAAAAAAAATAACAAAACCTAAATTGAGATCTCAACTCACTTAAATTTCTATGCTAATTAGAAACCATTTAATCAGTTTCAACTGATGACACAATAATAACAATCAAATACTATCATTTTTATTACCTTACTTTGAGCAACAACATTAATAATGTCAGTTCTAACATACAAGATGAGTATGCTATATAAGAAAATTAATAAAATATAAATTGAGATCCTATCTCACTTGGATTTACAGGCTAATTAGGAACTATTTGTTCAGTTTGAACCAATGGCACAACAATAACAATCGCATATTTTAAATTCTTCAAGTAGAGACTTCTATAATACTTATAATATATGTAGGTACCTTATCATCAAACCAAAAAGTATGATATTTAAGAAAATTAATAAAACATAAATTGACATCACATCTCACTTAAACTTACAAATGCTAATTAGGAATAAATTGAATCAGTTGGAACGGATAACACAATGACAACAATCGAATATTTTAAGTTTTTACACAACGTTAGTCAGAATCTGAATAACAGTGGTGATGGATACTTTTTTGGCGCGACGCACGCGATGTGTTGTGCGCAACGGAACGTTTATTGACTACCCAAGATGACGACTGCGATTTGTTTGTCAGTGCCAGTCAGTGCCATTAGAATTTAACGAAAAACTCCATAATACGAATTTTGCGGATATATGTTGTCGACTCGAAATCAATATTTTTTCATGTTTCGTAATTCATATATTATAAGGTTTCGTTCGGGTCTACCGTAGACCTGCACGAAATTATTAATATAGATAAAGACTCCTTGGTCTATGCATTTGTATCATAATCTTTTAAATGGTTATTGACACTCATTTGTTTGTTTTTCCTGTATTGTTCGCTATTCCATTACAACAATAAATAGTTCTATAGGCTTTTAAATTCTAAAAATGGATGAAGTACAAACATTTACTTTCATCGAAAGTCAAAAGAAAAAGCTTCATGGCCTCGAAAATTGAAGAAATGGTTGATTTCTTAGATTACTTTCAAACACAATGACTACAGTCTCTGGCAGACATAATAACCTGCCCAAGCGAATATAATTTTCGCACAATTAATGCCCTCGAAGGTTGGCACAGGCGGCTAAACGCAAATATTAAATCAAAACCAACCCTGCTGCTAACCTAACCTAACAAAGATATGACTTTCACAAAGATTAATCACTCTCTCCGGATTCCAAATATTCAATATTGAAATGCGTTTCGTCACCACTTTCAGCAGCGCTGTCATCAAACAGCTGCTATCACCACTGCTGCTATCATCACCCAAGCGAATAATTAATTTATCTATGTCTTGATAAAGGTGATGTCCTCGCTCGTAGTATTCCTTTTCGAGCGTCTCAACGTGTTGGCAGCAGTTTTTCCAAACCTCCGGTGTGATGTGATGCTGTTAAAAGGCTCTTCAGCAAGAAGCTTCACATCACGTGACCCAACATTTTGGACTGCCACTTTTTGTTTATGTTAGCCCAAATGAGCTCAATGGGATTCAAATCACAGTGATACGGTGGAAGCCGTACCACTGTGTGCCCATGTTCTTCCAAAAGCTCATCAATAGCATAGATGGGACGGGGTTTATGTTTTTTCACTAAACTCAGTAGATTTGGCTTCCTGAGTGTAGGCTCGAAATCAATGTTATTTTCCAACAACCAAAGTTTTATTTCATCTACACCGTCTACACGAGAACTAGAGGTAGGCGCTTTATTTATCATTAACTGTTGCCCGCGGCTCCGCTCGCGTGGAAGTCGCTTATTGCGTCCACTTCCACTCCCGCTCCCACTTCCACTCTCACCCCACCCCCACCTCATAACATATATTTTGTATCATACTTTTTGTTGCTTTTTTTAATGTACCTAAATAAAAAAAAGAATTATTGCAAGGCTTCTCTATAAACTATATTTGAAGTGCTATTCGTTTGAAGCAAAATAAAAAGATTTCGCGGAGATCCAACACGGGACATTCCAACATACAGCTGCCCATGGGAAAAAGAAAAACACTCTTTTCTTAAATCAATGCCGACCAGTGAAAAGGTTTGACCCTGGGACTTATTTATTGTTAGTGCAAATGAAACTTTAACCGGGAACTGAAGTCTCTTAAACGATATAGGTAAATCCGTCGCTCGGTATCATCGGAATACGCGGAATGTGTGCGAGCTGACCGGCTCACATAGGGGTATTTCAATTATCTGGCCGGTCAAAATTATTTATACCTTTTTTACTACACAAAATAGGTTTTTATATCGTTTTGTACTATAAAAATAATTTTGTGATGGTTATACCTACCTAAGAAAAAAAAAAAACGATTTAAAAAAATAGATTTAATGTAGCTTTAGCCTAATAAACCATTTTTAATAACCTCCAAACAAAAAGCATTTAATTTTAATTAGCTAGATGATGAATGCCAAGGTTCGTCTTCGGATTCAGCCTCCTCTTCTCCTGGTTCATCAGAGTCGGAAATATTCATGGATGGATCTATGTCTGCAGGCATGAACAGTTCAATAACTTCCTTTGAAAAAGGTTTTGTAGTCTTAGGTGGCTTCGGTCTGAGACTTGTTATTAATGGGTCCGAGGTTAATAAACAATCTGTTCAAGACGTCGAGATTGTAATCTACCCTGCGAAACTGTTCCTGTACATCTTAAAATGTTTATTCCGGGTTTCGGCAGCCTCTTCAGACAACATCCCAATTGGTAATAATGCCTTTTCAATCACTGTTGCACCATGCACAAGGATTTTGCGCATGGTAGGGGTCATAGGATGCCATGGATATAAGTTAATGTATTGTTTAGCTGTTTCTAGACAATAATCTTCAAACTTTTTTAAATTGACTCTATGGCCGCTTGAAATGACTTCTAATATTATTTTGAGCCTGTAAATAAGGTTAAAATCAACACCGGTAATTTCACTCGCCTTCTGGGGATCGGAAAAATCCTTCTGCTGGTGTTTCCATCATTTGTGTTACCGAAACCAGCTTCAGGCACATCAAAATAAGTCTTGTAGTCTTGTAGCTTTCGACCATCTCCTTTTAAATTCACTTTTAAGACGAGAAATTTTGTTTTTCATTTGTTTTATTTGGTCCTGAGGGTATTCAGAATTAACTAGGTAATTATCCAAATAATTGAGTTTTTCATCCATACTTGGCAAGTTTTGTTCTTGTATTTTATCAAATAAACTTTTCCTAGTTACCACCCTGAAGTTTGGGCTACCAGGAGTTTCTAAAACAAACAGAAATCGTGTTAAAACGAAAGAAAAATAAGTTGAAAAAAAATATTTTTACGAGTACCTTCTTGAAAATGATAATAAAATTTGCAAAAACCTGCAGCTAATTATCCATTGAATAATTTCCAGCAAAAAATAAGGACGGGGAGCACCGAGGAGTATAACTAATACCTTATAGAAGAAAAAAGTGACTAAAAAATTATAAATTAATTATGTCATAGTTTTGAACGTTTATTCTACACTAATTCCTACCAAATTTACAATCTTATTAGGTTAAAATTATGTGTTCTTACCTGTATTATGACAATCCATTATTGGTTTTTCACTAACAAGCACCAACTTAAAGTAATATAACGTCAACCGTTACGTTCTCTCTTGAAACCGATAAGGGACGCGTACGCAATAGATGTTAGTCAACTTTCGACTGCAGTAAAAACAAACGTAAGCGATATGAGGGTGTCGGGGAAAGGGTAATTTAGGTTGCCGTCTCTACCATGTAGCACTATGTCTCTGGGACCTTTATCTTCATCAAGTAACAAAACGGCTACCTCATTGACAGTTGGAGCATTATATCTTCCTCGGTGTTCTGTCTGCGGTGCGCGATCGGAATGGATAACCAATTTTAAACTCTCCGAAGAGTTGAGTTCTAAAGTATGCTTAAAACTGCGTATATAGACGTTGTGACTATTTAAAGCGGTTTGTAATTCGTTAATTAAATTTATTTTTAGTGCTGGGGCTATGTTCGATCGTAATGATAGTTGATCTGCGTCGGAAATAAAATAAATTTGCAAGAATTGCTGATTTTGACCTGATGGTGTGCTAGTTTCCCTTGCGCGAGCTCGTGAGGTTCTGGCATTTTGTCCTTCAAGACGCTGCGAGCGCTCGGTGCTAGACTGACGCGCGTGAACCTGTGGGGTTCTTACGTTTTGTTCGGCAAGACGTTGTGAGCGGTCAGTGCAAGTTTCCCTTGCGCGAGCTCGTGAGGTTCTGGCATTTTGTCCTTCAAGACGCTGCGAGCGCTCGGTGCTAGACTGACGCGCGTGAACCTGTGAGGTTCTTATGTTTTGTTCGGCAAGACGTTGTGAGCGGTCAGTGCAAGTTTCCCTTGCGCGAGCTCGTGAGGTTCTGGCATTTTGTCCTTCAAGACGCTGCGAGCGCTCGGTGCTAGACTGACGCGCGTGAACCTGTGAGGTTCTTATGTTTTGTTCGGCAAGACGTTGTGAGCGGTCAGTGCAAGTTTCCCTTGCGCGAGCTCGTGAGGTTCTGGTGTTTTGTCCTTCAAGACGCTGCGAGCGCTCGGTGCTAGATTGTCGTGCATGCACTTGTGAAGTTCTCACATTTTGTTCGGCAAGCCTTTGTGAACGTTCGGAGCTCGATTCTCTGGCTCACGATTGCGACGCATAGTCTCTTTGACTTGAAAGTCGATTTTCACATTCTAATGAAGACTCACCAATTCGACGTATCGTTTAGTCGCATAATGCCTAATTCGCGAAATGGCACCCGAGTCTGAAAAGGACTAATTCGCCAATGGACTAATTCTTAAAAAGACTAATTCGCGAAATGGCTAATTCTGAAAAGGACTAATTCGTCGAACGGCTAATTCTTAAAAAGACTTAGTCGCCAAATGGCCAACTCTTAACGACATATGACAGCACAAGTCAGACATTTTTTAGACGTTAAACGAAGCTAGAGGACGATGAAATTGCAAACAATAAATGAGAAAATATTTTTATTAAAAATAAAAATCACAGATTATTATGAATATTTTTCAAATCAAATCTTTTCAAATTATGTCAGCCAGCAAAAGTAATTACAAAGAAAAAAGGGTTTAGTCTCAAAACGTTCAAGTTGCAAAATAACATATATGGTAGCAAAAAGTTCAAATCTCATAAGACACAAGTCTCTAAACCTCCAAGTTGCAAAATACCTACATCTCAAAACGTTCAAGTTGCAAAATAGTCTAGTCTCCAAACATCCATGTCTCATAATACCTATACATTTTTATCCACACGACACTGCCCACCCCGACTCGGATAGGTTAGGTTAGAAGGCTAAGGCGGGAGCGGAGCGGAGCGGAGCGGAGCGGAGCTCCCGCATTAGCCTTCGTGGTTATTTTTTTTTTAACCACACATACAAGGATTTTGAACTTCAGGATTTTATTATAGTAAATAAAACACAAAAGGACGTGCGTTCACTTACAATTCCACTTCAATAAAAAAATGTATATTATTATGAGACATGGATGTTTGGAGACTTGACTATTTTGCAACTTGAACGTTTTGAGATGTAGGTATTTTGCAACTTGGAGGTTTCGAGATTTGGGTCTTATGAGATTTGAACTTTTTGCTACGATATGTTATTTTGCAACTTGAACGTTTTGAAACTAAAACATTTTTTTATTGAAGTGGAATTGTAAGTGAACGCACGTCCTTTTGCGTTTTATTTACTATAATAAAATCCTGAAGTTCAAAATCCTTGTACGTGTGGTTAAAAAAAAATAACCACGAAGGCTAATGCGGGAGCTCCGCTCCGCTCCGCTCCCGCCTTAGCCTTCTAACCTAACCTATCCGAGTCGGGGTGGGCAGTGTCGTGTGGATAAAAATGTATAGGTATTATGAGACATGGATGTTTGGAGACTAGACTATTTTGCAACTTGAACGTTTTGAGATGTAGGTATTTTGCAACTTGGAGGTTTAGAGACTTGTGTCTTATGAGATTTGAACTTTTTGCTACCATATATATGTTATTTTGCAACTTGAACGTTTTGAGACTAAACCCTTTTTTCTTTGTAATTACTTTTGCTGGCTGACATAATTTGAAAAGATTTGATTTGAAAAATATTCATAATAATCTGTGATTTTTATTTTTAATAAAAATATTTTCTCATTTATTGTTTGCAATTTCATCGTCCTCTAGCTTCGTTTAACGTCTAAAAAATGTCTGACTTGTGCTGTCATATGTCGTTAAGAGTTGGCCATTTGGCGACTAAGTCTTTTTAAGAATTAGCCGTTCGACGAATTAGTCCTTTTCAGAATTAGCCATTTCGCGAATTAGTCTTTTTAAGAATTAGTCCATTCGCGAATTAGTCCTTTTCAGACTCGGGTGCCATTTCGCGAATTAGGCATTATGCGACTAAACGGACGTATTTTGGCTGACCTCGTCTGGGAACTTTGTTTAGAAAGTTGCGATCTTCCCTTTTTAGGCATACTTATGAATATGAGTTTAAGTAGTTATGAAGAAAACGAAAATAGTGTTTTAATATCAATGTCTTAAATTAAATATTTATATTGAATGTAGTTCTGAAAAGAACTTTTTCAATTGGCTGTAGTTATAAAAATAAATATTATGTACTTACTTAGTTATAAAAAATATAAAATAATGTTTTTTGTCTACACAAAAAATATAATATATTGGGTGTAGTTCTGAGAAGAACTTTTTGAATGGCCGTTTCAAAGCAATATCGCATGTCTGCTGCGTAAGGAGCCGTCCACGCGACTGAGCCGCAGCCGCGCGAGTACGTTACTCTTATACGAAGCCCTTCGCGCAGGCGCACTCGCGCTCGGATTGCGTTCGTGTTCGTGGTACCTAGTCGTCTCGTGTCCTTTCGGACGGCACGGCGACGGGCGGGTGGGAGTATAATATTATGTAGGATCAATGATATATTATAAACTATAGATATGTTGTCCACACTCTAAAATGGCGACAAAAAAATGATGACTTTGGGTCATCATTTTATGCACCAATCAGAATCGCGACAGTGCGCCACCAAAAAAAAACGTTTTTAATAATAAATACGTTATAATAAAATATTATTAATATAAATAATAATATAATTCATATAAATTAATAACATTGACGTATTTTTAGAAGTATCTAATATGTTGTGTTTGCGCCATTTTTGAAAGACGCCATCTTCGTGTATGACGTATCTATAAAAATAATACATCATTGTGTAGGATATATATTTTTAAAGGTAGGTATTGAGAATAGTGTAGACCTATAGATAATTATTTCACCTCGTAGCGTAGTGTTGATCCCTTAAGGAAATCGATAACCATACGTAACACTGCGAGCAGCTAGAAATTTGCTTGTAACATTTTTTTGTACTCGTAGTAACTTCTAAATGGAAGGTCCGATTTGAATAAAGTAAAAGGGAATTTACTTCTAGATAAATGCCCTTGATAATAAAACTTAATATATAGCTGTTGCCCGCGGCTCCGCCCGCGTGGAATTCTGATCCCGTTCATCGCTGATATATAGCCTATATGTTAATCCAGGGTATAACCTATATACATTCCAAATTTCAACCAAATCGGTCCTGCCGTTTATGCGTGAAAGAGTAACAAACATTCACACATCCACACATCCATTCTCACAAACTTTCACATTTATAATATTAGTAGGAAGTAGGATAGTAGGATATTAGGAGTAGGATATATTGATAAGAGATATATGGTGATATCGTGGACCTAAGTCGCGAGATAAACGACGTCCTGGCGCGGACGGATTGTTTTGCAAATTTGAGCTCGTCATGTTCCATAGCACTCTGTGCTATCCTCAAAAGACACCTAAGAAACGTGCACTGTCCGTATAGATCATATTTTGAGGATAGGTATATGTCCCGAGGTACATTGATCTGACTTTGATCTGCATTGCATTTCTACTTGAATTTATTTCGCCGCGCTTATTATTTCATATTGCGATAGCTCTTATACTATTCATTGAAATTATATAGTGTGAATGGCAATTTTAATCTACATTAAATGTACAACGTATCTAACGTATTTAATTGGATAAGGAATAACACTGTATTGTAATAAATAGCTTCGAAAATGATACATTATTTTTTTGTAATTTGTAAAAGAAAAAAATGGTTACCGTGGGGTACCCTTATTAGATAGACATATTATGCCATCGCGGACTTTTATGTAGACCTTTTTAAGTTATACATTTCTACAGTACATTATATTGTTCTATCTTCAATAGTTTTCGCAGCGCACGCGATGTAAGGCATTTTTTAGGTAATTTTTTTACACCTTGGGTTACATTATTGAAGTTTTAGTAAGGATCGCTAATTTTTTTGAAAATATAATAAAGCCTACGTTAGTCAATGATAGTGCAGCTGTCTAATGGTAAAAGAATTTTTGAAATCGGTTCAGTAGTTCTTGAGTTTACTCGAATACAAAAATACAAATCTTTCCTCTTTCTGATATTAAGTAAAGATGTATGGAAATCTACCCGATTTATTGACATTTATGCTCACTGCTCCGCTCCATTTTGTAGTAGCGTGATGTTATATAGCCTATGTTACTCCTAGATAGTGTAGCTTTCTATAGGTGAAAAAAATATTAAAATCGGTCCAGTAGTTTTGGAGCCTATTCGTTACAAACAAACAAACAAAAAAACAAATCTTTCCTCTTTATAATATTAGTGTAGATGATGGAGTGGTAGGGCGCATTATCCATAACAGAACTATGATGTAAGGGTCATGAAGATTCGGTATCAACTTTTCGTTAACCCACTTGGTAAAATTATGTGCATTCATTTCTGAATGGTAATCTTCCAACTTATTTTTACCGGTGAATATAAGGAGGCAGTTTGGCACAAACCCCTTTTCACTTCCAGCATGAACTATTATGTACCGCTTTCCTTTGAATACGTCTTTTGTGACACCTTCTACATTCAGAGACTGCCAACATTTCGTGACCTGGTGGAAAAAGAAATAGGTTCTTGTTTATTGTTAACTACTGGGTCTTCTCCAAATATGTCATGGTTTCATGGTATAGATAGTCTAAAATCCATCTCCGGGATTCCTTCTACCCATAAGCCGAATTCTATGCAACAGACAGACAAACTTTTATATTTATAATTTCAAGTATTTTTATGGAACAGTAAATATACATGTAATTTTATAAAACAAAAATAATAGGTAGGTACATAATAAGAACAAAGTACCTTATAAGAAGAGTGAATGTAGCTTTCATCGAGATAAATAATATCTTTTCTTAATTCTTCTGGCAAATCTCGATTTTGTTCTATGATCGCCAAGTATTCCTCTCGCTTTGCAGCAATATGTGATTTTTCGATTAGAGCCTTTCTATTACTTTGGCATTTCTTTTAGGTAAACCCTATTGCTTTCAAAATTTACGAAGAACTTCAAGGCTACAATCAAAATCCAGGTACGGCCAGACAGATGATTGCCAGAACTGTCTGGCAATCACCTGCAATTTTCTGAGAGTCGGTACCTGAAATATCAAAGGGTTCCATTTATTGTATATCTGACTGTACTTTCTCTTTGGTATTTTTGTACTTATATTTGAGTGTATACACAAAAACATGCAACTAAAAAAAATTTACCTCTTTTTGTACTGTGTAAAAGAATTGAATTTTTGGCGCAGGGCACAAATATTAAAATCGTCCATTTCTTTCTTTGGCCGACCTTTCCTGTGTTTCCCAGGAGTTTCAAACTTTCCATCATTCTTAATATCTTCGTTAACTATCCGCCTAACTGTACTCTCTGATTTGCCTGAAAAGAGTAAAAAAAAACTTAATAATTAATTACCGAACGGAAACAAGTTCAGACATGAAGCAATTAATTCAAATTAAATATTGGTAGAAAAAAACCAGATTGAACTGAGTTGTACCATCATAATATAATTTTTTTTTTATCGTACTATAAAAATAACCTACTATTCTAACAATGTTAATGTAACCTTAAAATTTGCAACGTAAACAATGCCTTTTTTTTGACTCCAAATCGTAAATCCAGTAAATTTGTAACATTATGCCCGGTTTACATTATTCCAGTCCAGTGATTTAAGCGAGATTCCAGTCCAGCACTGGACTTGAAGTGTGAACACTTCAGTGACGACAGTGACAATGATTTCAAGAAGAGATCAGTTTCGAAAATGTTTCAAACGTGCTCTAGTTCGAGGTAGTATGTCGAACGAATACTTTATATTTTGTTTTTCACATCTTCCAATGTGAATCCTTCAATTTCCATACCAATGCACAGATTTTGCAAAGCAGTTTGGCGCATAGCTTTGTTTTTATAATGTTCTGATGTTATATCCCATAAACACGGATTTTCTCTGTATATAGTGACAAACTTTACAGTTTCGTCTTCAGATAACTTCTTCACCATTGTTAAATCCTTTTTCTTCGCAAAAAAAGTCCGCAAAAACAAGCAACACGTGTGTACTTCGTCAGCACTGGAATGGCACTGGATTGGCCGTCTATATTATTCCAGTTGCACTGGATTGATCGCACTGGATTCAAAAGTAGACCGCGAATCCAGTTACTGGACTGGAATGCTTACTGGATTCAGTTCATTCCAGTGCCGGTTTACACTTTTCCAGTAAGCAATCCAGTGCTGGGCTGGATCGCTGGACTGGAATAATGTAAACCCGGCATTAGACAGATTCAAAACGAACAATAACACGATTACATACCCACCAAAGATGTTGTTCGCCCATAAACATCGTCCATATCCCACAACAATTGTCCAGCTTGATACTCCGCGAAACATCGCTGAAAAACGCCTTCTTTGTCCAGTTCTTCTGACATATACATATTCGATGGGAAGCTTCACCAAAATTGTATTTATAATGGAGCACGTCTGGCTCAGAAGATGAAACGTACACCTCTCTGATTTTACTCCACATTACTTTGAGGTTCTTAGCGTCTTTTGTCCAGTTCTTACGCGGCAACAAGTTTTTGAAATCTAGAATATCTTCGGTTGCAATTTCCTTGACAATGTAGTTATTACCAGTCTCTTTGGCCCACCTCACTAAAGCAAACCATTGATCAGGCGTGTAGATTTCCTTAGTTTTAGCACAGCGCTCTATAAGAGCATGAATACTGTCGTTTTCGTTTTGAGTATGGCCTTTCTCTAAAAACCTATGTGTGATATAAAATTTACTTTAAATTCTTTGGCAGCAATGAGATACATCATGAAGACTATCCTGTTCCTATTCTGACCTCCACAATTATCCGAGTACAGGTTTATAGTATGTATGCCTCTGGAGGACTGATCCTTAATAATAATAATAATAATAATCATTTATTTAACAGATAATAAAATCCATAATTTGTTAGTATTGTTAGTTACAATTTTTCTTAAGATAACGTTAGTTGTATTAGTAAGTAATTTGATTTTGTCAATACATAATAATATGAGTCCCAAATACAATACAATTCACATAATTCAATTTAATATAATTCAATTCAATTCAATTCAATCAAATTTAATTTAATTTAATTTAATTTAATTTAATTCAATTCAATTTAATCCAATTCAATCCAATTTAATCAATTCACCACAATTTAATTTCATTTAATACAATGCAATACAATGCAATGCAATTTAGTATAAATAATTAATTAAAAACAGTTCAATTCTACATAATCTAATTTGATTCATCTATTTATCTGATTAGGTAACCGCTCCGGTCGTTCGCCAAACAAGGTGGCGATACATAGCTGAGTCGTAGCTGCCATCTATTGTCCTCAGAATGCTGTTGTGACTACCCCGCAGGTTGTTCAGTACGGACACTGTCTTCTTGCGAAATATGGCAAAGAAGTCCGCAGTGTAGAAATTTGCGAACATACCCGACGCACAACTCGTACACACAACTAACCACCTCATTTGCTCCTCGTTTGGCTGTTCGTGGTAGCTGGTGAAATATTAGCCGAAAGTTTATCTTCATTCTTAAGCGTTCGTGCCATGTCCTTATAATGCAAATGTTCATCATACTGTTCCTGAATATATGTAGATTAAAAATGCATGTATCACATTGATATTTCTTGGGGTCTATGAAATTCAATGTTGAATTTTTCATTAACAATATCAGTGTATTGCCTCAACGTTTTGGCACTATTGGTGTCTGTATCTGATTGGTGTCAATTCACTAAGTACAATTTCGAGGATTCTTTCCGAGTATAATGTGACTCTACTGGGGTAAATAAGTTGACATGATAACAAACAGTTTCAATCATGTCGTCACAAATAACTTTCGGATGATTATTATGACGTCCCCTCATATCACAATCTACTGTAAGCCCTTGACCAGCAGCCAATTTATTCAGAGCTGTTCATACGACTCCTTCACCAATAGCAAAAGTGTGCAAAAACATTGTTTTGCATATAGTAACTCGTTAATCTGTTACATCGCTGAAAGCTTTTGGTAGATAGTACCTAACTGAAAATAGTATTTTTGATGGGCCTTCGGTTGTAATGGGTTTATGCATGCCTAATGACTACCTGTATGAATTCAATCCGCACTATACGCGTATCTTGATACACCTAGTATTATGGACGCGTTTTTTATGAAATACGCCGTAACGATACGATATGGACAAAATGAGCGTCCATATTTATGATACAAATACTCGATACGATACGACTGATCGTGATACGTCAAGGTGCTACAAATGTGACCCAGCTTTATGCGAGATGATACACGTAGGGTTGACAACTTTTTTTTAGAAGAAAATAGAGTATATCTGATTTCAAAATGGGTAAACAAAAGTACAGACTTACAAAAAAGGAGTACATTTTATTTACAGTTTTTAAAATTGTAATTTTTAGTACCTTTGACGGTCCACAAGAAGTTTTCATTATTTTTAACCGACTTCAATAAGGAGGAGGTTCTCAATTCGATGAGTTTTTTTTTAATAATTGTATCAGTCCATACAGGTCAACTCTAAATTTAAGTAGATTAGGAGCTCACTTTTTGGAGGAGCACAAAAGATTTACGCCCATCTGGATTTTTTTTACTAAATACTCCTTTAAATATGTAACCTTAACTTCGAATGGAAATGTCTTAGTTGCTGGGACATATCTACTTTAATTATAATATAAAAATGTAGTAAAATAAATGCATTCAGTATTCAAATAACAAATAATTAAATCAATAATAGATAGAATTGGATGCGCTTGACGTCGAAGGTGGTGTGATTGATTATTGCGACATTTGGCTACTTGTTGAGCTGGAACTGTCTCCCGGCTGCTCCACATCTGACCCGTATTATTATCTCCCGGCAGCCTGCACATCCTCGCATCATGGGTTTGAGCATACGCCACGCACCCAGCACCAACACACAACAGCATCAAAGAGGTCGACTACTCGAACCAGATTTGTTTTCGATCTTCATGATATTCTTCTATAAGGGTCTTCTTATGTTTTCTTTCTTCTCTGGAATTCTTCTATAAGTTAGACTTCATCTTCTTTTTTCAAAATTATATATCTTCCACATTTTCCATTCTTCAGGTGATTCTTGAAATCTTCTAGTCTTCTAATCTTGTAAGTAATTGAACGCCTTCTTCTTCATAATATTCGTCAATTATTTAATAAAAAGTCGCCATGTAATGGAGGCAGGGTCGCTATATAATGGATTGACTTAGGTAAATTAGAGACGAGACTGTTCGATTCCATAATTCGCATATGAGGTAAGGCGAGCTGCACACTACAATTTCCTTCCATTTAAATGACCATGTTTGTTAGAGAGATTTGATTCTTATGATTTACACTATCAGTTGATGTCATAAAAATACAGGATGTTATTATTTCAGATTTTAGTCGGCTCGATTACCGAGTGTGGCAAGCGAGTTTTCGAAAATCTTCGAATGCAGTTTTGTTTCTTTTTTAAAATAAAGGAATGTCTCCTCTAATTAAGGAAACTTATTTATTAAATAGTAGGAACATAAAGAGATCAATTGTATTCATCAACATAAAGAGATCAATAATTCAAAACAAGTAATTACGGCGCCGTTACTCACAAACTTTTTCATAGAAAGAAAAGAAAGAAAGAAAGAAAGAAAAGACGTTTATTAAACGTTCATAAAACAGTGTTACTCTATTTCATGAAAAAGTTTATAATAGTTTCTATCTTTTGTCAAACATAGAAAACGGTTACAAGAGGAACATGAGGTTCTACTTTTATTTATGTGGCAAGCGGTACCTTGATTGCTTCTCATGCATAATTGGCAAGTGTTTTGCTGCCGTAGTTCGTTTTTTTTTGGAGGGAAGCTCTGTGGTTGGTTTACCCCTTTTCCGTTTGGGAACCTCGACCTCAGACTCCTCAGCATCATCTAATACTTCAGCTGTCGATTCTATGATAATTTCCCCCAAATCCATTTTAAAGTACCGCAATTGCTGGATTTTTTTTAACGGTACTCCTTTTTCTATCTCCATTTTTTTTGTATAACAGCCAAGAATTACTCACTGCCAAATCCAACATGTGCGAAAAAAAACGTTGTGTCCATTTTTTTGTGCGGTACCTATTTGGACAAACGGAAAGCATTCGATCTGCTAAGTCCACGCCACCCATATGTTTATTATATTGGCGCACAACTGCTGGCCTCGCCACAGAAACGTATCTTTTAGTACGTCGTACTTCTTTTAGATCTTCATCATGAAATATTTTTTTCATTGAGCCATTTTTGGATATCAGCCTTTTGTTGCCGTGGTAAGGATTTTTTTCTTTTTTCCTGGAATGGTACGGTACATTGTCCATTACCAATAGCGAGCCCTTTTCTAATTTTGGCAAAATAACGCCTAGCCACTTTTCAAAATTATGAGCGTCCATTTCGGAATGGTAATCTCTATTTCCTTTACTAGCTTGCTTGAAATATAAGCTCACCTCCATCAACAAAACGCATAGCCACTATTCAAAATTATGAGCGTCCATTTCGAAATGGTAATCTCCATCTTTACTAGCTTGAAATATAAGCTCGCCTCCATCAACAAATCCACTTGATGAACCTGAAAAATAATTCATAATAAACAGACATCCGTAAATCACTATACAAATAGCACTTGTATTATGCTGGTATGACATTGTTGGTGGGTTGGGAGTTAAGTTATTTATTTATAAATATGAAATGTATTTGATCAATAAAATTAAACTAATAGGAATGCATTCACTGAAAGATACAATCAACACAACATTCATTACAGTGCTATGAGTGCAATAATTGTATCCTATGATATTAAAGTAAGGTGTAATATAAATAAAAATAAAGAAACTATTCTTTTACCTAATATAAGTCGCTTTCCTTTACCACTAGTATTCTCTAAGCCCGTGGACAAACCATCTCGATGGGCCTCCCGGGATGGATTTATTGTTGTTACAGAATAGAATAACAAGTTCACTTGAACTCAATCGCAAACTTGTTATGAAGTTGGTGAACGTTCAAACAGAGTAGAAATCATTCCAATATTCGCAGGACACATTACCTTTTTGAACCCTGGTGAGTGTATGGAATGACTGTTTAGCACAATAAGCACGTCATTTATGATATTTATAAAATGACAGTGCGACTACACCCTTCAAACTGCTTCAGTTTTAATTCACTTCCATTATTCTCCAAAGTGTCTGCAAAAAAATAAAAGTCAAGCCAGCGGCACAATTATTTAGTACTTCTGACTAAATAATTGTGCCTAAATAATAATTTGTGTTCTGACTAAATAATAATTTTAGTTTATTAGCCATAATGTAATTCCTGTATCTCTTGGAGTTCATGCAGTTCTTCTAAAAAAATTAAACAGAGTTATCGCTCAAATCAGTATACTCTTGAAGTTGAACGCAGACCTAGCCACACGGCAGCTCACCGCAGTCATCGCTTTTGTATTCGACCGCTTTGGGGACTGCGGCGACTGCGGCTAGGTGTGCGAGGTTGCATAGAACTTCATATAAAGAATTCGGAATGCGGGGACTGCGGTGAGTGCGGTGCTAGGTGCTAGGTCTGCGTTCACCTTTATACGTTAAATGAATTTCAAATCAATTTTATTACATGACATGGGTCAATAAAAGTGTGGATTCTAGTGTTACCGCCTCGAAACTAGTGACGTCTTGATTTCTTAAGAGTTCACAACCAAAACTTGCAAACATGCTGAAATTTGCAACAGGTCCATCACACGTAATACTAGCAACTTTTACACCAACATCTTCGCATAATTGTAGAGCTGTCTCCATGATTATACTTTTTGTTCCCCTGTCAGGGATGTTATTAAGAAATAACCAATAGGTATTTTCCATGAATCATTCATTGACGTCAACATAATGTAGTCATTATGTTGACGTCAAAATTATGCTTGACTGGCTGGATCAACACTGTCAGTATCTAGGATGCAACCATAATTAACTGCCTAATATTTCTGTGACCTTGGGTTCCATATATCAGTGATTTTCTTAGGCGCGGCGCAAATGGCGGGGTGGGCCGGTCTTTTTGACCGCGAAGTAGTAAAGACCGGGTCTGCCCGTCGTTGCCCGCGACTGTCCTCGCCGCGGACACAAAGCGCCACGGACATGCCGCGCCGCGCCGCCAGTGCTTGGCGGGCACCTGCGGCGCGGTGTTTATGCCTTCGTTCGCGGCGAAATTGACCGGCCCTGCCCGCCCCGCCATCTGCACCGCGCCTTATGGTTATCTCGACAAAAACTAAAAGGGCATATCACTGGGTGCCCACTTTCTTGAACTTTGAGTTTCAAGTGTCGAATGCTTATTTTCTAAACTCCGGTTCACCATTCACATTTTGGTACCTTTTGCGCAACGTTCTGATGTGTGAGGTAAACACGTGTCATAAATTTGCCTTATATAATTATAGACTTTAGGAGAAAGAAAAAGCAAGGTTAATACAAACTTTCTTACCTTTCGTAGGTACGAATTTACCTTTAAACTTTGCTAGGTGGGTAACTAGCAAAGTTTAAAGGTAAATTTATGATGTGTTCTTAGCGATTAGTTTACATATACGAAAAGCTCCCTACTGGCAACTACCCCTTGACTATAATAACACCGCGTCTCACTGACATTCATTTTGTTCATAGCATAATTTATTCACAATTTAGGGTGGGTTAACTTGGGAGGGTTATTTAAATTTAATATACTTACTTGCCGATTTCTCTCGAGACGTTTCAAATGCACCACTGTAGTCTTTTCTCGTTTTTATCATTTACCAACTTTATGTCATTTTCTCCCTTATTATTTGTGTCGATAAACGTGGTAGCCAGCTTGTTCTCCTTCGCCAAATCTTTACAATATACTTTTACCCCAATTTCGATAGTAGATCCCGATGCACTCTCTCTTTTTATCCGCGTATTCTTTGCCTTTCGCTATTATTTCTACTTCTCGATCTCTTGTTTCTAAATCGACCTCTGCAAATTCTATATCTACCATACAAGGTACAGTACGATTAAAACCAGTTGAACATTCGGTCAACCTCGGTAATTGTCGTGAATACCTCGTCTCTCACATAGAGTTATCAATTTACAGATATGACCTTTCATTATATTACCCGTTGTCTTATTGAATACAATACAAGCATGAATTTTCAAATTCATGTCGCTTCTGCATACATTTCTTAGGTCTACGGTTAGTAATGTCATTTTGGCAGATGCTATACATTGCGTTTATGATAGTTCCATTTAAATGCTACTTACAAGAAATCGCGGTAATGTATGTTGTGTCATTTACGTCTCCGGATTTAGGCGATGATTCCGGAAAAGCCGAATGTTCAACTGATTTTAATTGTACTGTAACATCTCTAAATTGGCGCCCGTAAAAAAAGTTCTGCCGGAGATTTGCCCGTCGGTATTCACTTTCTGATAGCTCTTGATTAATTTTTAAATCTATCATTGCATTCTGGATTGGAACTTTAAGCTTCACAAATCTCTCCAACATATCTGCTAAACTGTTTCAACCCTTCCAGTCCAGAATGTCAAATTCCCAAAATGTCAAGCTGTTTCAAAATGTCAAGTTCCCAGAATGTCAAGTTCCCAGAATGTCAAGTTCCCAGAATGTCAAGTTCCCAGAATGTCAAGTTCCCAGAATGTCAAGTTCCCAGAATGTCAAGTTCCCAGAATGTCAAGTTCCCAGAATGTTAGGGAAACAAAAGTATACCTTGCTACTTAGATAATTAAAGACGTGAGTGGATGAAGGGGGTAACTAACATTTTTGAGATTTTTGATTTTTTGCGTTATATGACGGTTATAGGTGTATATAAACTATATTAGATCAAAAAACTCCGCAATTTAAGCTTAGTTTTCAAAATACCAGAAGATGAAGGGCATAACTGCAACAAAAAAAGCAAAAGTTACATGAAAGAAGGAGGTATGTGCCTTAACGCCTTCTTCCATTGAAAATCGGTCTATTACACGTATTTCTTCAATGGAAGAAGGAGTTATGTGCAAGAAAATGTACTGCCACGATGCTTTATTTCATTCATGACCATGCTCTTTCATTCCTGCTCTTCCATGTGTATTACTAGGCTGGCTGTGTGTAACAAAAAAATTAGTAACTTTTTTGAAAAGCACTACATGATCAGCACCAATGACCAACTTTTTGTTGCCGTTATACATGACAGTATAAAAAGGCACACTGTAGATATACAGAATGATGTCAGAATTCATTAGTTCACCTCGTTCACTTAGATGGCAGACAAGCACACGGCCCGCCTGATGGGAAATACTTACCGCGGCCTATGGACATATGCAACACCAGGGGCGTCACGTGTTGCGCGTTAAATGCGAAAGACTCTACTTTGATTTGACTCCGACTCAAAACCGACTTCACTCTGATTTCCTCCAACTTCAAACCGACTTCATTTCGACTCCCTTCGACTCCAACCTCGCTATAACATAACTCTAAACCGACTGCCGACTCCACTCCCACTCCACTCTGACTCTATTCCAACTACATAGCAACTTCACTTCGACCCCATGCCGACTTAGATCCGACTCCAAACAATGCTACTCTAATTTGAAACTAACCTCCACTCTAACCTTCAGCTCCATACCGACTTCACTCCGACTCCAATACGACTTCTTTATTCCAACTTCATACTGACTCCGCTACGACTCAATCCAACTCCAAACGCACTTCACTCCAACTTCACTCTGATACTCCGACTCCATACCGACTTCACTCCAAATCTGCACCGACTACACTCCAACTTCAAACCAACTTCACTTCGACTCCCTCCGACTCCAACTATAAACCGACTCCTGCCGACTCCACTCTGACTCTGCTCCAACTCCATAGCAAATTACTTCGACCCCATACCGACTTCAATCCGACTCGAATCGACTTCTTTACTATAACTTCAAACCGACTTTACTCCGATTTCCTCCAACTCCAAACAGACTCCACTCTGGCTGTAAACCGACTGCACTCCGGTTCCAAAGCAACTCAACTCCGGCTCCAAACTGACTCCAAACCAACTCCAAACTGACCACCTTCTACTCCATTCCCACTCCTCCAACTCTACTCCAAAGAAACTTTACTCCCACTTTAAACCGACTCCCGCCGACTCCTCTCCAACTCTGTCCAAGACCGTGCGAGATGGAAAAGTAAAAGCCGGAAAGCGAATCACGGACTCTGAGGTGAAAGCCTCGGATGCGGCCGGGACTAATGTACAGATGATGACGAATGATTGTCATGCCTGTTCTAAAGTACAAAAAAGTCTCGAGTGTGACCAGGCTTCAACACTGAAAAAAATAAAATAAAAAAAAATATTGCAGAACATTCTACGCCATCTAGACCCAAAGTAAGCAGTAAGGCCCACAGACGGCGTGCGTTTTAGTCGGTTCGAGTCCAACATAACCTTCTCCTCCGGCTCCGGCGGGGGAGGTATCCGTGGGGATTTTTCGCACGATAAAAAAAAAACACCCAAAGTAAGCATAGCTTAACTAGCTTGTGCTATGGGTTCTAGAATGCGGATAAACATATTTGGATACATTTTTTTCATACATATTATACATAGAAACACCCAGACCAATGCAAATATTCATATTCTTGCATACAAATATTTGCACTGAGCGGGGATCGAACCCACGCCTCCTGCATAGCGGCCGCGTTCACTACCTCTACACCACAGAGGCAGTCAAAAATTATGATGATATGTTAAAAGGTTGAGCAGTAGACATTGAGGTTGGAAGAAAATATAGCACTTGCTCACAAAATTTGTGTAAAAACGTAAGTTAGTATTAAAACATAAAATTTCTGAAACCAGAATATCAGTATTGATAACATTATTGCCCATGACAAAAAGTTGCAATAACTATGTATATATCCACTAGCCTTCCGCCCGCGGCTCCGCCCGCGTGCATCTCGGTTAACGCGACCTTTGCTCATATCTTCGGTTCTACTCAACCGATTGCGATCAAACAAACGTAAGATTTTAAGCCTGAGCAAGCCCTTTCTAACAAAAAAACCGCATCAAAATCCGTCCAGTAGTTTTCGCGTCAACAGACAAACAGTCAAACAGACAGGAAATTCAAAAAAAATATTTTCGTGTTCAGTATCGTTAACATAACATAACCCAAGTATTTTTTTTAAATATCTCCAATGTACAGACACGACTACTTTACAATTATATAATAGTACAGATTCGAAAGTAAGGGCCAGGAGGGCCGTCTGCTTGTCTGCGACCTAAGTAGTATAAAAATAAAATAAAAAGAGTAACTCTGTATGTCTAATAAGCTTTCACGCCTAAACCACTAAACCGATTTTGATGAAATCTAGTACAGAGATAGATTAGACCTTAGGAAAGGACATAGCTACCAATATAGGAGGTTACCTTCTGCACTGACGGCACAGAATCTCTCTGTCCTTACAGGGTCGGCAGCACGAGTGTGACTCCTCTGGTGTTGCACTCGCCCACAGGCCACGGTAACCTCTTACCATCAGGAGGGCCGTGTGCTTGTCTGCGACTTAAGTAGTATAAAAAAGAATAGAATACGACGGTGTATCTGTCCCAATCAAGCAGTCCGACTGAGGAAGTACCTTCGCCCTACAGAAAACCGTGGCTTAAAATTGTGTTGTTTCCGACGGTGAGTAGGGTAGCCAGAGCTCACTGGAGAGGTTGTGCTGTCAGTGGGATAACCAAAGTCCCACTTATCTCTTGCACTGACGGCACAGAATCTCTCTGTTCTTACTGGATCGGCAGCACGAGTGTGACTCCCCTAGTGTTGCACTCGCTCATAGGCTACGGTAACTGCTTACCACCAGGAGGACCCTGTGCTTATCTGTGACCTCAGTTCTATAAAAAAATATCATAGGCTATGTTTAGTCGCGATAACCGACATCTATGCGGGCGGAGCCAGGGGCAATAGCTAGTTTTTTATATATTTAATGTTATATACTCCCTTCTTCCACGCTTAGTATTCATAATATCATATTACATTGTCAGTGGATGAAGAATGTATATACACATTTTGTCAAACAAATACATTTCCATCCACTCAGTTTTATTTTTATGCTTCCATAATAATAAATATGGACAATTACAATAATTTGACACCACAATATGATGAAATAAATAATCAGAAAACATAATATTTGCAAATGAAATGTTCAAACTTTGAAGCCGATTATCTCAATATTGAGAAATTGTTAGTTACCTCCTTCTTCCACTCACGTCTTCAATTATGTAAAAAAATAAAATCATAGACGTAATCAAAATATTTTAATAATCAACATTTTTTCAAACAATCAAGTTTTACATTTACTGCGTAACACAAATAACATTTCTTTATGGTAATAACAATAGGTACTCAGCTTCATTTGAGAAACCTAAGGCGCTGATATATCTTTTTTTTTAAATAAAATAACATTTCTTTTAAAAAATGAACAAGTAAATTAACGGTAATAACAATACTCAGCTTTATTTGAATAACCTAAGGCGCAGATAAATCATTTTTTTTAAAAATTGCTGCAATGTAAGATCTTTGTTTTCTAATTTAATTAAATAATGTTTGTATTTTTTATCGAACAGAATATCCCTCAGTCGTCTTTGATTTCGCATATTTTTAAACAGAGAATCCTTCAAACGACCATCCCAATACTTCGTTTCTTTTTTTAATTTATACAGAAATAAATAAAAATTTGGATTCTTCGGTATTCGCCCATTTAATCGCCTGTGCCATCCTTCTAAAGGGTTTGTAGTTCGATGACGCTGTCCAGCACAGCTCAATACAGCTGGTGATTTCTTTGGGTACCATGTAGATTCAAAATATTTACGAAATTTATCCATTTCATCTGAGCTCGAACTTGTTTCCAAAATGTAGTGCCAAGCAGCTGGTATGTAATTTGACGGTAATAAAGGAATAATGGCACACATTCGTGTTATGTTACGTCCTGTGCTAGTCGCATTTAATTTGACCTTTTTTGATTGTTTCCAAATGGCGTCATTGTAATGATGGAAACATCCAGTCACTTTAGCTGTAGGAAAAACTAATGAAACTGCATTCATTATACCAATTTCGTAATCGGATTTAAATGTACGGATTTGGACCCCTAGCTTGTCTTTTATAATTGTAAATAAACGGACATAAGTGTCTTCTAATTTGTTGGGTAACAGAGCATAAATAACTGGTATCATGTTTGTTGTTTTTTGGTCAGATTTTACGTCTAAATGAATTACAAAAAACTGATAAAACGGCTTAGGAGCCGAACGAAATGTCCCGTCTGCGTAGTACGAGCCTGGTGTTTTCATAAGCTTCTTCGCGGTATAAGTAGCAAACACTAAAATTTTATCTGTGTCACCATCTTCAGCAATTAAAAATTTTTGAAAAAATTCTGGTACTTTTATTGAGCTTGTATCATTGTGCACTAATGAATCTGTATTAAGATATTTCTTGCGAAAACTGTATAAAGAATTCTTTATTGAATTAAATGACGGTACTAAATCTTTGTCCTTAGGGAATTTTTTCTTAGTTTTCTTAAAGGTTGTTCACAAATTTTCTGTATAGGTCCTAAATCTCTGCATACCGCATTCTTTAAAGATGACTTCAGTTTTTTCACTTCCAGTATAACATTTTTTCGTTCACATGTATGCGGTGATTCCCTCAATACGTTTTTCCTGGATTTATCTATAGTAATTGATTTATTTTATTTATTTATTTAAAATGTTCACAATAGAGTATTACTTAGATATTATTACAATAACATATTAACTACTCGCTTAAACTTTGAGGTTTTTGTGCGAGTAGCGTTCGCCATGCAGTTATCGATGATGAGTAGGTATGATGACATCACTATAGTACGTACATATATTATGCATACATATTATAGTTAAGTTACTAACATGACGTCGCCGGGCCGTCGCGCCTCCGTGAGTGCGCACTCACACACAGACGCCACAACACCGCCACGTCACAAACATGCAATAAATGTATAGTCATTATCTTTCTTAAGGAATTGTTTTATTGAGGTATTTAGTTTGCGCGTGAATTTGGGGCATTGTAGGAATTCTTGAGCTAAGCCATTTGGTAGGCTATTTATGATCCATGGTAATAGGTAGTTACAGGTCCTATTACCGTATCTATTGTTAGTTTTTGGTAGACTACATGTCTTAGTGTAGTTTAAGGACCTTAAGTTATTTTTTCTTTTGTATGTATTTACTAAGTTTCTATTAATAAATTCTTCCTTTAGAACGGCTAGTTTAACTTTACTTTGTACGGGGAGCACGTCACAGTACTTGAACAATCCGCTGTAGTAGTCGCGGTGTTGGTGTATTGCTATTTTAGGAACAATCGCTTTTAGTAATCTTATTTGTAAATTGTAGATCTTTTGTAGGTTTGTTTTACAAGAACGTCCGTAGCTACTTAACCCGTAGCTAATAACACTATCCGCCAATGCTAAATATATTAGCCTTAAGACATTATATGGTATTTTATATCTTATTATATACAGTTTGCTCAGTATAGCCCTAAGTTTGTTACAGATGTAGTCAATGTGGGGTCGCCAGTTAAGTCTGTGGTCAATAATTATGCCTAAGTACATGTGCTGTTTGACTAATTCTAACCTGGTACAACACTTAGTGTGACAGTTTTTTTTATTATGTAGACAATTATGACTGTGAGCTACTATCACCGGTGTATTACAGTTCGTCCGCCTCGCGTTTTGCGGTGATTGTATACACATAAGTTTTGTCTTTTGTGCATTGATAACTAACCCTACGTCATGCGCCCATTGACACATACGGTTGAGATTTTCTTGCATTTTGCTTTCTGCACGAGATAATACTCTGTCTGCCACCACAATGCAAGTATCGTCGGCAAACTGGTATACGGAACCATGCTCGAAAAGATTACACATTTCATTAACGTAGATAATATATTCTTTCGGACCGTTCACCGAACCCTGGGCTGTGCCCATTGTGGTCGGGACGCAGTTACTATATTGATTTCCCACTTTTACTTTAGTGAATCTATGTTCGTGGTAGTTTTTTATAAGTTCTAACATTGGCCCTCGTATACCAGTGTGCTCGAGTCTCTTATAAAGCACATCGTGTCGGAGCATATCAAATGCTTTGCTGAAATCAATGAAAACAACGAGCACGTGACACCTGCTGTTCAGGTGCTCGTTGATCTCATTGGTAAATTGACACAATAACTGAGACGTGTTTTTGTTTTTTTGGAACCCAAATTGTTTACTATGTATTATGTTATTAAATTGCAAGAAACTGTCGAGTTTATCTCCAATATACGTCTCAATAATCTTGTCTAAAGAGGGTAAAATAGTTATTGGACGATAGTTATTACAGTCAGTGTGGTCACCCTTTTTATATATGGGTCGCACCACTCCTATTTTGAGCTCGTCCGGGTACTTAGATGTGTCCCTGCAAGTGTTTATCAAGTGGCTTATGGATGGTGTTATCTCGTTGGCTATAAGTCTGATATCCTTAGCTCGTATGCCATCGTACCCGGGACTTTTTTTGGTGTTAAGTCTGGCGATGAGTTTTTGTGTTGTGTGATTTGATATTTTTGGTAACAGCATGGACACATCCATCACCCGGTCAGGTGGAGAATTCAATAGTGGTTTATCACAGTTTAAGGCTATCTTGTTTGTATTTTTACACAACTCATTAGCAAACAGATTGGCCGAATCCCGATCACCTTGTGGGAAGTATCTCTGAATAATATCATCGACTGAGTTGCCGGTTTTACCACATATTTCGTTAACTAATTGCCATACTTTCTTTGTATTGCCAAAATTTAAATTAATTTGCTTTTTGTAATATTCATTTTTTAGATAATTCGCGTATTTATTCGTTTTATTCCTGTATTTATTGTAAATAATTTTATTTTCGATGGTAGGTTCTCTTTTAAAAATCATAAATAAGTCTTTCTTTTTATTGCACATGTATTCCAACCTATCACTAACCCACTTACAATTTTTGTTCCTTCTTTTTTTAGTTATGCACTTCACACATTTTTCGTATGCATGATCGAAATTACTACGTATGGTTTTATACACCTCATTTGATGTATTGTATTGCAACGGTGCATTCCAATCTGCGCGCTTCAACTCACTCAACAGCTGTTTGTTGTCGTAGGTATAACTAACCGGTTTTGGTCCCGGCGACGATGCGCTATCGCTGCACTCGCTAACAATAGTGCACGCAGTGACGAAGTGATCCGCCACTGACTCTTTTACTACAGTGGAGTAAATTGCTGACATATCTGTTGAGTAGAATCGCGCGAAGATGTGGTCTATACAGCTTCTTGTAATTAAACTACCTTTCTTTTCTATCCTAGTGAACTGGTTCACACAACTATATAATCCCATCCCGCATAAAGTATTTAAGTAGTCCTGTACAACCCCATTGTTTGTTAAAATATTAATATTCACGTCTCCAACTAGAATCAAGTTCATCCTATCACAATGGTTTGTACATATACTTTTAATTTCTGAAATGAAATTATGTTTAGAGAAATTAGGGGGTCTGTAGGTAACACAAATATTGGTTTTAGTGTTATTATTTCGTAGTTGTCCTAATAGAAGTTCGCAGTAAAAAGAACTGGTTGGTGTAACAGTAAATTGCAATGTTTTATGTACGTATACAATGATGCCACCACCCTTTTTATGAGACCTTAGGTTAGAGTACATATTATAGTTATACAATTCAAACAATGATTTACAGCTCTCTTTGATGTTGACCTCCGTCAACGCGATAACATGTATTCTACATTGACTTGATGAGATTATATGCTCTAGACATGCAAAATTTAAAACCATAGACCTTATGTTGACATGTAATATAGTGGTTTTGTTGTTAAGTTTGGGCAACGAGTTGGAGTACTCGTTCCAAGTATTATAAGTACTTTCGTATACGCATTCCTTTTCATTAAAATCCATTTTGGGATTGAGTATTTATATAGGTTAAGTTATGCATTACAAAACAAATAAATAGAAAAGAAAAAAAGAACACTAACTAATAAATCAAACGGAATGAGTAGGTACTTGCAACATATTATAAAAAACAAGTAGTACGCATTACCTTATGCACTTGATACTATTCGTTTTTGCAAAAGGGATATATAATTTCACTCCCTGCTTTTCAGTTGCTGTACCCATCTTTGTATATCGTCTTCGGAGCGGATAGTGGCTATTTTGTCAGTTTCGGTCTTCCTGATGAGTACGTTTCCTCGCTTGCACCATACGAATTTCATCAATCCGGTCATTGTGATGCAGAACAATCCCGTCTATTGACACAACGCCAATTAGTGCTCTTATTTTTATTACTTATATTTTTGTAAAATTGAAACCCATCTCGTATCAATGTAAGCTTACCTTTCTGATTACACAAAAATTCAAATCCTTCACTCATTATGGTTTATGAAAATGAAGTTAATATGAAAAACACAAACAAGACATAAGGAAAAACGAATAATATCTTGTGTCTGCAATAACAATTCCTCGTTGCTTATACTGCTAATTTGTAAAATAATATTTCAAAAGTACTCGCGTTTAATTTTTCTTCTGCACATTGACACATAACATATCAGTGTCAAAACTAATTTTTATTAATGACTTTAAATAGTTTTGTTGTTATTACCATAAAGAAATGTTATTTTTGTTACGCAGTAAATGTAAAACTTGATTGTTTGAAAAAATGTTGATTATTAAAATATTTTGATTACGTCTATGATTTTATTTTTTTACATAATTATCTAAGTAGCAAGGTATACTTTTGTTTCCCTAACATTCTGGGAACTTGACATTCTGGGAACTTGACATTCTGGGAACTTGACATTTTGAAACAGCTTGACATTTTGGGAATTTGACATTCTGGACTGGAAGGGTTTCAACGTGTTCTACAATCTAAAATCAAATTAGTTTCACCAATCATTTCCTCTTTCACATGTTTTTGCAGCAAATTATTTTTTGTTGGCGACTTTCTAAAAACTTTCACAATTTTACGGACTTTTTCTATTAATTCTTTGAAAATAAATTCGTTGTTAGGATTACGATTACATGAAAACCATCATTGTCATTTTCATCATCATCGTCTCAAGCAAAGGTGTCATTATTCTCATCGACTTCTGTTTCAATTACCCGTGTTTGGCAATTTTCTTTATTTTTGTACAAGACATCTAGTATTGCAAGCTGTATACCGTGAGCAAGGCACTGTTGATGGAAAATCGATTATTTGCGGTAGTAGATGCTGACTATAATTTTATATATGTTGATGTTGGATGTAAGGGTAGAATTTGTGATGGAGGTGTATTTAAACATACCAATTTATATAGAGAACTTGAAAATAAAACTTTGAATATTCCGCCACCAAAGATATTGCAAATTCCTTATAATGTAAAAGTACCTTATTGTATTGTAGGAGACAACGCTTTTGCACTTAATGAATATACAATGAAACCATTTGCTGGTAATAATTATATACGAGGTTCTCTCGAACGAATTTGCAACTATCGACATTCAAGAGCTAGACGAGTCGTCGAGAATGTATTTGGTATTATCGCATCCGTTTTCAGAGTATTACGTAAACCGATTGCAATGGACACTAATAATGCGGTTTCAGTTGTAATGGCTATTACGCATTTGCATAACTTCATGCGTCAAAGAAACTATAACTACTAGAGAATACTACTGTCCCATTGGGATTTTTGATAGGGAAGAAAATAGCGAGATAATTCCAGGTACATTTAGGAACGATGAGCCATTACAATCCTTCTCTTCTTTGCCACACGTACCGAGGAGATCTACCAACCAAATCAAAGAAATTCGTTTGCATATCGCACGGCATTTTATAACAAATGCAGAATTACCTTGGCAATACAATATTAATTAAATTAGTTTACTTATAAGAATTTTCTGAAAATTAGCTGAGCTCAAAAGTGCCATAAATTTTTTTGAGTTGGTTGACGCAGTTCATCAGTTTAGTTAATTTTCACAAAATATATAACCACCAGGAATAGTGTACCTTTATATTAGTGAAAGAATTATCCATATTGGACCAGAAGCACCAGAGTAATCTCCGGTAATGTTTGCGAGTTTGTTGTGTTTGTGAGTTCCAAACTCGCAAACATTACCTCTTTATAATATCAGTATAGATTATGAAAATAAATAAACTTACATTGGAACTATCTCGAGTTTCATTTGGTTCACTTTTATCCATTAAAAATTTCATCCGATCAAATGCAAACCATTTTGACACCGTACGCTTGATCTTGACCTGAAACAAAAATATTGAATTATGTAATTCATATATTATAACATGTTGACGGATCAAATAAAGACTAATACGAGGGGCATGCCAAAAGAAGTTAGATACTCTTTACTCATTAATTTATCACTGGCACAATAGAACTTTACGTATAGGCCGGTTATTGAGTAAGGTAACTGTACCAATGCTCGACACTGTACCAATGCTAGACACTTTCGAACAAAACCCAGTATTTTGAGAAAATTATCCATTTGTTTTATAAGACTATTGACTTAAAAGATGCCTAATGGTATCTATAAGATATGTTCAAATATTCGCAACATCATCCGAAGTAAATTTAGAAAGACTGTTGACAGCAAATAATGTGACTCCGTGAACACGGTCGTGTTATTTCTTAAGATTTTTGCCAAGGGTACTGATTTTTATAGGTGTGATTTTTTTGTTTATAAGTTATGATTATTACTAATTTTAGTATAAACGTTATAAATATTGAAGTTATTGACATACTTGGACCATTGGGACAATGATGTCTAGCATTGGTGTTTTCGACCAAGTGCATAATAATTTAATTTAAAGTAAAAGTATGATAGATTTTAAAGATTTTATGGGCAAAAGTTAATGTCTAATTGTTGCTGTAACAGTTAAAAAAGAATGTAACGACCATGCTGTAATTAATTTGTTAAATTTTTTAGATTGAAATTTTATTTTTCCTTAAAGTGTCGAGCATTGGTACAGTTACCTTACCTAATAATTTTAAATATCGAACAGTCATTGATTCAAGTTATTTTTTTTTAATGCTCTTTTTTCTGAGGGAATCTGGCGGGAATTTGTTCGTACCAATGGAGCTCACTCGAAGAGATTTTCGGACAATGATTTTTTATGACTATAAAAAAGGTTTACGGCCTCAAGACTGTTTTGAACTTTTGGTTACTACTTTTGGTGAATCTGCTTGTTCGCGCGCAACAGTTTTCAATTGGTTTGCTGAGTTTAGAAGAGGACGCGAAAGCTTTGGAGATGAGTTGAAGACTGGTCGGCCGCCAACAGCGGTCACTCAAGAAAATGTTCGAGCAGTCGAAAAACTTGTTCGTGCAAATCGACGAATTACATATGTAGAACTCGAGGAAGAAGTGGGCACTGGATCAGCAGCAATGCAGACTATCATACACGACCACCTCTCTCTGCGTAAGCGTTGTTCGCGATGGGTGCCGCACAAACTCACCGATGAGCAGAAAGGGCATCGCGTGGATTGGTGTAAGTTTATGATTGAAAATTCAACGGTGGCGAGAAAAAACGTTTATGATATACTAACTGGTGATGAAACATGGCTATATAACTACGATCCTGAAACAAAGCGACAGACGACGGTATGGTGCTTTGATAATGAGCCAACACACACGAAATGTCGCCGTACACAAAGCATGCAGAAGCAAATGGTCGCCTCATTTTTCTGCAAGACAGGTTATATTGCTACTGTGGTGTTAGAAGATCAAAAAACCGTTAACTCTGAATGGTACAGTCAGCATCAGATAGATATGTGCTTCCAAAGTAGTCAAAATTATGTAAAGAATATAAATTCAATTTTATGTTCGCAGACATAGCATTCAAATAGTTGTAAGCATCCAGAGTGTTCAAAACATCTTCGCTGTAAGTTGTCAATATTATGTTAGCTGTTACAGTGTTCATATTAATGTTGTTAAATAGGACTTTCAATGGTATCTATGCACCGTAGAGCCAAAAGTCATTAAGGCCGGCTACAATCCCCTTTTGAGTCATGTTCCTCAAAACTAAGGCCTGCCACACATAGTGCATTGTTAGTTCGCTCACCAGGTGTGTTAAATGAATATTTAAAATCTGATGGCTTAAAACTAGTGCAACAGCTAATCTAGTAAGAACTCACATAAACTACGTCAACGTTATTATATTAACGCAAAAAATCGCTGCGTTGCCCATTTCTAGTAATATTTCGGGGCATATTTATTGCACCGACTGTATAAATATAATACTTACTGTATAATAAAAAAAAAAAATCTAAATAAAATAAATCAAAACAACGAGTTGTAAAAAAAGAACTTATATTTTCTTAGAATCTAGTGTAACCACCATTGGCATTGATTACATCAAGTAGGCGTTGTCTCATTGATCTAACTGTGTTAAATAAAAATAAAAATAAAAATAAAATTCATTTAATTCAGGCCACAAAACCCATATAAGTATCCAGTCATTTGGTGAAGAAAAATACCTTATGTTATTCAGCTTTTCACAATTTAAAATATTATTAATTAATTAATTGAAAATTGGGATTAATTATAGGAATACAAAATAATATAAAATAAAATAAAATACAAAATAAAATAATTCCAGAGATAATGGTCAAATACATAAAAGATGGATATGGACACAGAATGAACTTCCCCTCAATGATTCCCAAATTGCATTTAAATTTTCGGTACTGCGAGCCTGTTCATGATCCCACATTTGGACCATTCTACCCCAGACGTTCTCAATAGGATTAAGGTCTGGGCTTTTGGGAGGTAGGGTTATTAAATTTAACTCTCCGTTTTCAGAAATATAATCCTGAACCACTCTTGAATTATGTATAGAGCTTCCGTCTTGTATAAAAGTTATCGCCTCTTCAAAGGGATAAAATATTTGTGCTGTGGGTAACAACACCTCTTCCAAAATATCTTTATAAGTCAATCCATTTAGACGCCCACCAACTTCGATTAACTCACCGGGTCCAACTTCCGAAATCCATCCCCAAAAACCAAGCGATTATGCGTCCACTTCTGTTATTGGGCAAGATATTTTCTTCATTATATCTTGTATTATTGTATCTCCACAGAGAGAGGCGACCATGCGTAGAGTTACAAAACACTTTTTCATCAACAAAAACAACCTTACTAAAATCGTAATCTAAATAGCTTAGTGCGAATTGGAGTCTTAAAAATTTATGCCTGGGTGTTAAATGAGGTTTTTTTGCCGGCACACGATTATGGAGGCCCGATTCCTTAAGCCTTCGACGTATTGTACTTTGGGACATGCTATGAGTAGTCGCCAATTGGGAAGTGTTAACAAAACGGTCCACTCGCACATTTTGTATCAGTGCACGGTCTTGTTGGATGTTACTAATACGCGGACGACCTGTTGTAACATGGCGTGAAATCACCGCCATCACGCCAATCCACCAATCACGCCGGAGCAGCGGTGTCTTCTCTACAAGACACAAATTCGCTCTTGCGTGGAATACTGCTCGCATCTCTGGGATGGCTCCGCAAAGTACTTACTAGATGCTCTCGACAGGTTGCAGCGACGTGCGGTCCGCATTATTGGGAATCCTGAGGTCACTAACACCCTCGAGCCTTTGCAGTTGCGTAGAGATGTGGCATCTTTGGCGGTTTTCTACCGTCTCTACCATGGTGAATGTTCTGATGAGCTCTTCCAAGTAATCCCACCCTCTCCTTTCCTATATAGGACAACACGTGCAGGACTTAGATGCCACCCGCATACGGTGCAGAATATTCCATCAAGAACCAAGCGATTCGGCGACTCCTTCTTCTGCCGCACTATTAAGACTTGGAATTCCTTGCCAGCTCACGTGTTTCCTTCCTCTTATAGTCCCGGGTCCTTTAAGCGGGGCGTGAAAAAGCATCTGATGAGGCCGTCAAGCTGAGTGCCACCATTGTAACATGGTACGTGTTGTAATGGTGGCCCTCTTTTCAGAGACTTTGCCTTCAGCTTACCATCAGGCGAGGCGAAGTCAAATTGACGTGTCCTATATAAAAAAAAAAAAAAAAAAAAAAAAAAAAAAATCCCTCCTGTTTCACGCCAGCGCGATATCCAGAGAGATACAGTGTTTCTCTAAAAGATTATAAAAATCGTTAGTCGGACATTGTATGCAATATAAATTAAAAGGAGAATGTTAATAATCCTGGTAATAAAAAAATACTCACGCTTATGCCAAGTTCATCGGCTATGTCAGTAACAGAAACATTTTCCCGATGTAAATTTATTATACGATGCTTGGTTTGCTCATCTAAATGATATGGAGGCATGCTAATTTAATAAAATAACTTCAACTTCAACTTCTTCTTAATGGCGTCTGCAGCAAATCGCCGTCAGTTTGCCAATGTCAAGTAAATTATAAATGTTTATAAAATTATTAATGGCGAAACGCCAATGTCAAGTTTTCAAGATATTTTCTACCAGAGCCACGTTAGCCACGGCAGTAACTTTGTTTCCGTGTGTCCACCCCCCACGAGATTCAGATGGTCGATCAGGACGTGTGGTTGGATTTTAGGGGGCCTTAATAAAATAATACAACTATTACATAGCAATTACTTTACATTACATGACATATTATTCCGTGACATTAATATAATTTTATTAAAGTTTGTTATTTATGACATTTTCCTTAAAAGAGTTTCCTTTTCAAAGAAAATTCCATTCTATTTAGGGATGTTAGAACATATCTAAACTATGTTTCCTTTCTAATAATCAAAATTTCTAATAAACAAAAGACATATCAATTACGTCATGCACGAAATGAGCAGGATGGATAATCAAGGAAAAAGGGAAACAAAATATTTATTACTAACATTTTATTCCAATATACACTCTAGCTACGGATATTAAAGATGACTTTCCTAATTGTGAAGATATTTTTGACTAGTATGAATGCATAGATACCATTAAACGACCTATTTGACAACATTAATATGAACACTGTAACAGCTAACATAATATTGACAACTTACATCGAAGATGTTTTGAACACTCTGGATGCTTACAACTATTTGAATGCTATGTCTGCGAACATAAAATTGAATTTATATTCTTTACATAATTTTGACTACTTTGGAAGCACATATCTATCTGATGCTGACTGTACGTGACAGTTTGCGCTCCAAGGGTACTGTCAGCTTGGAGTGACAAGCGGCCGAAGTCAAGAAACCGGCTGCTTCTGTGGTGGCATCACGACAATGCCTCGGCGCACACGTCTGCCAGAACACTCGACTTTTTCAGTTCGAAAAATGTGCCTATCCTACCTCATCCGCCATATTCCCCAGACCTAGCACCTTGTGATTTTTATCTGTTTCCAAAAATAAAAGAAAAATTAAAAGGAAAAAAAATTGAAAGTAAAGAAGATGCACTCGCTGCATATAATTTGGGGATTTCCGAGGTGTCTAAAGAAGAGTGGGCTGAAGTATTTTCCACATGGTTTAGACGTATGGAAAAGTGTATACGTGCTCAGGGTGAATAGAGAAGACTGATATTTTAAATTAATGAATAAATAATATAATTTTTGAATATCTAGTTTCATTTGGCATGACCCTCGTAACACTTACCACTTCCCGTTTAAGAACTTCATTTTTGCTTTGATCGTTCTCGTCTAAATGAACCTGTCAAGCTTACATTTTTTTTTACATCGTCTACACTAATGTTTCACTGATATCACGCCAAGCATCTTCTTTTTTTATGCGATTATAGTATTCTTCATATGTACTACTACCACCACTGTATGAGCTTCAATTTTGAGTAATGTAGGGGCACAATTAAAAAAAGCAGATTTTTGGGAAATCGCATTTAAAGATTTTGAATTCTGCCATTCTAGATTAATTTGTGAATAATTTGCTCATTATTTGTTTTATAATGGTTAAAGAACAATGGCGAAATTTTATTTGACAACAATTTGAGCGACTTTAAATGTCATTCATAGGAAACTCATTCTAGTAAATATCTACGTTTTATGAAATTATCGTCTAAGTTAATAAGGGCCGAGGAAAAGAACGGAAATTATTATGAGCTCAATTGATTAATTTAATTTCCTTACCAATTCAATGTTACCATTTTGCAACTATTATAAAATGTAGAGAAACTATGCAGGAAAGTGTTGTACTTTTGTAACTATTTTTAGTTTTATAATTGTAAGAACTGAATCGATGAAGTATGTTAGTTATTGATATATTTTTAAATGCCTGTTTTCCAAACATAAAGGATTTCTATAATGAAAATATAAGCAAGTAAACAAAACATAGTAGTAAATTTTTTTTTTTACTATGGCAACATTGACAACTCTAGGCAGACAGACATAGACGTTTGTTTACGTTCGTTGTGTTTTCTCGTGGTGTGATTTTAATCATCTTTACCGTTTTTTTTAAAGTTTCTTGTGACCCGGACTGCTTAAGGAATCTGATCTTTCCTCTTTGTGACCCCTGTGCATGCCTAAGGACTCTGATACTGATACATAACTGAGTGACTGTGCTGTTTGTATATTGGATTCCAATCTTGCCATATTCTGTGGATCTCGTAGCTTTGATGTTACGTTTACTAGTTTAGAATGTACAATTCATTAGGTACATGTCGAAATAAGCAAGTAAGAAAAAATAATTCACCGATATAGGTCATAGGTACATACTTATTGGATGTAGTAATAGCGAAATGTGGGTGTAAAACCGGGAATATGTAAATGAATATACGAGTATGTGTATGTAGTACGTACATATATATAAAAGGATTATGTAGTCACACCATTTATCAAACACATTGACACAATAATAGAGATCTAAAGGTATAACCTACAAAATGTTCAACACCGAAAATCTATTATTCTCGGCCTTCTCAGATTGAAATTCTAGTACGTATTAGAACAGGTGATCATGCTGTATCAAACAGTATTTTTTTTATATAAAGACGCATCATTTCATTCTCAAATAATATCATGTATGGGCGGCTGCCATTGTTCTTTGGCAAATTTGTTATTTGTTAAATGCACTATATGATATTCCGTGATATAAATAAGGACAAGCAATTAAATTTTCAAATTATAAGCAATTAAAAAAATGTCTTCGAGTTAAGCCCTTATAGTACAAAAACGTCCAAAATAAATGTGGACCTATTCAAGTTTGATCTGGTGTCTTATTAATATTACTGTCACTTTTATATCTTAATTGAATTTGGTACCCTATATTTCTAAACAAAACCGAAGGTCAGAATATATTGGTTCCATTGAATAAATAAAACATCAGATAAAATGAAATGAAATTTTTAATAATTATTATAAAGTACTAGCTGTCCCGGCGAACTTAGTACCGCCATATTTTTCTCGTTCCCGCTGAACCTATTTTCTCATTCTTTAAACCTTCCCTGGACACCCACGAATATTTCTAGACTAAAATTAGCCAAATCGGTTCAGCCGTTCTTGAGTTATAAACTAACTACGAAAAGTGGCATTTATTTTTACATATACAGGGTGGAAGATTTTAACCCTACCTGGAGGGAAAGTACTTTAAATACTGGAAATAGCTAATTTCACTCAAAGGAAACATTCCTTTATTTTTTAAATGAAACAAAACTGCATTCATAGATTTTTAAAAATTCGCTTGCTTTGCCTGGCAATCGAACCGACTAAAATCCGAAAAAAAAACATCCTGTATTTTTATAGCATCAATCGATAGTGTAAATTATGAGGATCAAATCTCTCTAACAAACATGGTAAATAAAATGAAAGGAAGTCCATAAAATCTTAACTTATAAATTTTATTCCAACAGACACAGTACTTTTGCCATCACATACATTATTAACAATAAAGTTATCTTTGACGCCATTTATTTATTAAATTGAATACTAAATGACTGAACTTTGATTCCGATTTAGAATGTAACGTTTTGGGTAACTGCATGAAGCACTCAGGTCTCCCGATTTAGGTCCAAGATACGTGTCTCGAGGTATACTTGGTTGGGCTTGGGAATCTCTGCGTGGTACACCGCATCGCACCCTGGGCAACGGAGATGGCGAGAGAATTACTTTAATACTCGTAGTTTACCTTATGATACGTTAATTGAGACTTTTGAATTAACCTGAGACGGCGTGCGGAGTCGGTTCGAGTCCGACATAAATACCCCTGCTAGCTAGTGGGGGTATCCGTATGAAAAACAGGGACAAGTAATTTGAATATGAAATTTTATTGTTAATATGATATCCAGTGTTGCCAACCCCTACATTGCCCCAAACTGTAGATATACTTGAAAAAAACTGTAGAAACCTGTAAATCTCAAATTAAAAAACTGTAAATCTACATCTTTATCTATTTATTGTATTAAATGTAATACACATGATAAAGATGGAATTAAAAACCAGAAAAATATCGTGTAATTATCAAAGGTTTAATAAAATTTTATGTCAAAAAGTGTCAGACAATCTAGTCTAATAAAACTGGCTAAAGATATAATAGCTGTGAATACGTCTTACATTTAGATAGTGACACTATCGCTAGTGCCTACTATTTCTAAATCTTCTTGATTTTCATTCTCATCTCTATGATTGCTAAAATCGTACATATCTTTATAATTTTTTTTTGTAATGATCATTTGTGACATTGAACTCATAATTTTTTTTTCTGATTTTGTGTGCTTAGTCCCTTGTGGTCGTGGAAATTTTATTTCTCAGCTTGGTTTTCATAAAATGAATGCTCGAAAACAAGTGTTCTACCGTAGCAGTACAGCGGCAAACATAGAAGTTTTCAGTTTTCATAGTCATTTTAATATCTGATTTAGGTACAGATAATTAACCACCGAAACATAAAGCCCGAGCACCGAAGATATAATTATGTAATGTACGATCGACCCCTAATAACGCTATTCATTAAATCGGTTGACCATTACCACAGTATTTCACAGGGATTCCAAAGAAGAGTACCTATAGGGTTTACTGAACCCGAGTTTCAGTGTACGGTACTGACTTTGTAGCTCGCTAGCATCTTAAATAAAAAACTGTAGATTTGGAGGTCTAAACTAAAAACTGAGAGGATTTCCAAAAAACTGTAGATCTACAGTTAAAACTGTAGGGTTGGCTACACTGATGATATCTGATGTACCTATCCTTGAGTGAGAGGTTTTTTATTTTGTTAAATCGAATTTTAAAAAATAGTTTTCAGGCATTTCCTTTTATTTAATTAACCATGTTTGTTAGACAGATTTGATTCTTATGATTTACACTATTGATTGATGTCATAAAAATACAGGATGTTATTTTTTCGGATTTTAGTTGGTTCGATTACCGGGTGTGGCAAGCGAATTTTCAAAAAATTATGAATACAGTTTTATTTCTTTTTAAAAATAAAGGAATGTTTCCTTTGAGTGAAATTCGCTATCTCCAGTATTTAGACAACTTTCCCTCCAGGTAAGGTAAAATCTTCCACCCTGTATAGATTAAAAATATCCATAACAAAAACAATCAGTCAGTCTCAAAAATGAATAAATAATCAGTCTCAAAAACGCAAATCAAAACAAAAATGACAGTCAGTCTCAAAAATGATTAAACAATCAAAAACTTAAAACCTATTCTTAAGAAGGTACATAACTACTTTTAGCAGTTTAATAATAGTACATTATGGTACAAGTGTGTGAAGTTGGTGATTACCGCTGAGGCGACATTGAGACCCGAGTGCGGCTCGGGTCTTAAGAGAGCCGAGGACGGTAATCACCATACACGCGAGTGGCATACGATTATTAACACACTTGCGAATAAAATATTACTAAAAATACTACATAACACAATCAAAACACAATAGTAAAAATCTATTTGTTGTCATACTTGTCATAAATATGCGCGCGCATCTAACATTTTTTTTATTTGTTCCTTTCGGAACAGGCTAAGGTGCTATTACCATGCTGCTTTGTCATCTACTTACTTATTTGAATTATGATTTTTTTTCTCTGTAAATACTCACAGAGAAAAAAAAACATTTTAGTGAAAGTTTTGTTTATTAAACACGTACTACATCTACAAGTTGAAATTATCTTTTAAAATACGAAGTTGCATGAAATGAGCAAGCAATAGGTAGGTATATTAATTCGTTTGTAATATTGGACACGATCTTTTTTGTATCAAAACTTTTTTAAGAACAAAGCAACTTAATCAATGAAATTAAAAAAAAAGAAGTCTATAACTCACTTTTGTGAATAATAGCAATGAAAAAGTCACAATTTTATAATAGGTGTCATTCCGTGCTTAATTGCGGTGAAATAAAAAGCCTGTTTATAAGCAAGTGTGTTGAAAAATAATCCCTACTAATATTATAACTGCGAAAGTAACTCTGTCTGTCTTTCTGTCTGTCTGTCACGCTTTCACGCCTAAACCACTGAACCGATTTTGATGAAATTTGGTATAGAGGTAGATTAGACCTTGAGAAAGGACATAGGCTATGTTTGGTCGCGATAACCGACATCCACGCGGGCGGAGCCGCGGGCGAAAGCTAGTATTTTTATATATTAAAGAGAAATCAACGTTGCAATAGTTATTTTTCATAAAATTAAATCAACATGTTATTATAATAAGAAGCATAGTATGGATCTATTAATTGCTTATCAATAAGATCTTTGAGATCTCTCTTTTTATTAACACTAAGTTGATGCGGCTATATGTATGCTTTTTGCAAGCTTATTTCCTCAATTTCTGGCATCTTCTTCCTCTTATTTCGTGTATTAACTTTTTTGAAGTAATCCTTATATGAACACTTGTAATAAAAGGAAAAGGGGTCGTCTTTAGTTAATTTTAATACTTTAATACTGTTCCATATTACATTAATCTTCTGGTCGTCTGCATTAAAATTGTATCCCCATTTTTCTTGCAATTTCTGAATATCGTTAAAAAAGTTATGGGTCAAACTGTGTACTATAAAAAAACGGAGTACCACTTTTCTTTGCTTTTTGAATGGCTTGTATGTACTGAAGTGGGGAGTATATTGGTCCAGTTTTAAGGTCTCTAGCTATTTGTTTCTGTATCAAACTGTGTACATTATCGGCTTCGTTTTGCGTGTGGCATTTGATTAGATATTTATGAGTTATTGATGACAAATTTTGTATATTGGCTACAGCATACAAGTATAAACATGTTAGATATTTATTTTTGTTTTGACCACAACAGTTGTCAGAAAAAAATGTAATATTTATTTCTCGGTCTCCAGCTTTTTCACACACCATCTGTAAATAATCAAGAACACAGCTCCCTATCTCAGTAGCGCCTCTTTTGGCTTGAGTCTCATCCCAAAAATAACAATGGACATCCCCATATAGTGTAGTAAAGGAATGCTCAAAAGGGGGGTGTGGATGGAAAAGTCGAAAGCAGAAACTTTGACTTAGGAACTTTGTTTGGACTAGTTAGGAGATAAACATACTAAAAGTCCCCACCCCTCCGAGGTGAGCCCGAGGGGGGGGAGCACAAAGAAGGTCCCGTTTTTTGGTCTTTTGCTTAATTCTCGAAAACGGTGCGTCGCACGAAATTTTGTTCAACTAAATATTAAATGCTTATTAAATTCTCTACAAGTTTGTTCTTTGCATGTTGTATCTATCTCCAATAATTGCCTAGCTATGAGCTTCTAAAAGTGGATGGTTTTCAAAAATGCACTTTTCTGTACGTTTTTTGGCACTTGTTCTTAGCTGCGACCGTAGATATACAAGAATCATGACTAATTAACCAGTCGCCTCCTCTTTGGGCTTGACGGACCTGGTTGGGGTTCCTTATTTCCTGCCTGTTCTGTCTCGTCATCAGTCAAATCAGTATATGACAACGGAACGTACGACGATGGGGATGATGAAGCAGGAGTAGTAGATACTCCAGCTTCATCATCTTCATCCTCGTCGTCATCGTCGTTGTCCTCCAAAATGCGAATGCCATTAGTGCAGCTTCCGTTGCAATTGTGGCAAATGGTAGAGCACAGCATGGAAGCCTTCCTACACCCACATCTAGCACTACTACAATCAGTAGTGCAACGGCTAAGTATAAGGCTTCCACTGCAACCAGATCTATTATTGTCAGTAAACGACCCACTACCTCTTCGCCCCAATCATCTTGTCTTGCATGTCCAGCCTCAATGCAAGTGTCCCCAAAGGCTACGTTTCTAACAGAGTATACTGTCTGACGCTTTTCCACAGCTTTCTTCTTTTCATCTTTGAATGCGCATGCACAAAAAAGACATCGAGTTTTGAAGTCAAATTTGGGTTTTGATGATCTTAAAGTATGAACTTTGGAGGGCCCACCAGACGGAACATCTTTTGTCAGATCAGCTTTGATGCTGTTGAGTCTTGTGTAGTTTTTTCGACAAGATGTATGGACCATCAGTGACTTAAAACCCTTAAGTTGGGAACTTTTTTGATCATTTCTGAGGTTACTGGCAGAAATCAATGAATTTATTCCTTTTTCACCAACCTTGGAGACATTTTCTCCACTTTCATCGAGCAGTTCATGACATATGAAACACTTGTCTGACATGTTGGAACTGTGCGGATGTTCGAAATATTTTGTGACTGCTTCCCTGCGTTACCGGGTGCACAGTCACAATAATCGATAGGTCACAATAGAAACAACAACATAAGCCCGAAGGCATCTTAATAGATATTATTGGGAGTTTTAGCCAGTTTTAAACTGTTTCCGCCTCCACCGCGTGGAGGTACTCCCAGCTTATGTGCTATATTTAAATATTGTGTAGGTGTTTTTAATACTGTGGGTGCTCATCCATACGAAATAAGAAAGGTTTTTGGTAAATTTGTACCGTTACAATGTGCTCCAGAGGGAAAAAAACACAACTTTGAAAATCATCCACTTTTAGAAGCTCATAGCTAGGCAATTATTGGAGATAGATACAACATACAAAGAACAAACTTGTAGAGAATTTAATAAGCATTTAATATGTAGTTGAACAAAATTTCGTGCGACGCATTTTCGAGTTTTAAGCAAAAGACCAAAAAACGGGACCTTCTTTGTGCTCCCCCCCCCCCCCCTCGGGCTCACCTCGGAGGGGTGGGGACTTTTAGTATGTTTATCTCCTAACTAGTCCAAACAAAGTTCCTAAGTCAAAATTTCTGCTTTCGACTTTTCCATCCACAATCATTCCTTTACTGGACTAATAGCTTTGCGAGATGTTTTCTTCATATTTTTTTTTAATTCAGTTTACAGTAAAATTAAAGCTGTTTAGTTTTGATTTATAATAGAATGCCGAAGTTTCGCCACTAGGGCTTTGCATAATGGCTTGTACATCGTAACATGCACAAATAGTACTGTCGTTTATATTCCTTCTGTCGTTCTTCTTTTCCTCACTGCTGAGTTCCTTTTCTTCCAAATGTTTATTGTACTTATCTCTCAGTTCTCGCTTTTGTTGTTCAGAAGAGTTGTGGAATTGCAGACAAAGATCGCATTGGTCTTTTTTGGGCTGGTAAAAACCAAGGTTAAATTTTCTGTTAAAAATCTCATAAAACGTGTGAAAGCTCCCAGATAAACGAGTCTTTCCCTTTTGTAGAGCTTCAAAATCTCTATAGAGTTCTGCACTACTTTGACCACTGCTAATGTACTTTCTACTGGTAGATGACCTTAGGTAATGTGACTCAATGCGGCAGTGGCGAAGGGTGGAATTTTTTAAAAGGGAAGCCGAACGAAAGAAAAAAAACTTACCATGGCCGATTGTAATGTGTAGGTACTCCTTCCAAAAGCTGTGACTGGCTGGTTCGATGCTTAGGTCCAAATGGTTGAGGAAATTTCAACCCATATTTACTATACGTGTGAGCACTGATGATTATTATAACAGTGTTTTTCAAGTATAATGAAAGTGGTTTTGAAAAAAAAACCTTTTGCAAATGAGATGTATGATGCATGAATATGATGTGATGTCTACCAACTAAATATTATTTACTTGTTAAACTACACTACTTAATCTACTTATACTCTAAAGCTATACGTCTATTCTTTCTTACGAAATGAGCTAGGACACTATCATAAAAACCGGGTTCGTTCTTAGTCTTAAGCAAAAAATGTTTTTCTTTCGATAAATTGTTTATGTCGCCATATCCTAAATGACACATACTCTTAGAATCTGATAATAACAAACAAGGAAAACAATACATTCTATTTAATTTACAACTGCCTGTGAGCCACTTATATTTATCGTAATGAGATATATTAAAATGTTTCGTAAATCCATTGCGCCGTTTATATTCTATATTCATGACTGGGCGGGTCGACCTAACTGAACTACATGTTTCTTATTTTCATAATTTAATTTCGAGAAAGATGTTTCCTCACACAACAAATAATCAGTCAGACAACAATCTAATGCTATTAACGCAGCCATTATAACAGCAAACTACTAAATTTGCTGACAAATGCATAATACAAGCAACTACTTACCAAAATATTACGTACTACGACAAATATGTCAATCAATGCACAACAGTCAGTACACTACACATACACAAACACAAATTATACTTAGTAATAACTACTTCACATAAAAAAGCGAATTCTAACTACTTGCAGTACTTTATAACATAAATAATTTTATTCTTGAAATCAAAAATGAATGTGAAAATTGTCCTGAGCAATTGAATTTGAATACATCGCTGATTCGCCTCAACTTCAGTGTATTATTGTAACCAAAACAAACTGCATTTACATTAGTGCTCTCTCGCTCTCGCAAATTCTTATCGTATATTCCCTCTTTGTCATAAGCCGACTGAATACGGCTTATAACGTAACTTACTTCTACGACTAAGAAAAATTGCGCATGTGTGCGTGCGACTGCGTATTACTAGATTCCGATTTTGGCTACGCCGAATCCGATCTTACTTTCCGCTTGGCGCGCGTTCAGACAGAACCATACAAGAGGTTTCCTTTCTTATTTGAGAACTAGATGGCGTTATGAGAAATATGTCAAAGTCAAAGTCAAAAATCATTTATTCTGTATAGACCATTAAAACGGCACTTACAAAACGTCAAAAATATATAATTATGTACTAAAGACTAGGTTAGCAAATGGACCACCGGTTCGAAACGCGGCCCTGGCCTGAGAAGACTCCGGCAAGAAACTCAGCGGGCTTTTTTTTTTTTTTGGTCTATTTACAAATAATGCTTAGTCTACTTAGTCTAAATACAATAATTTGTTTGAGAAGCATGCATGAGTGAACAGCTCATTTCCAAGCTAGTTTATCATCTAAATATTCTTGTATTTTATAATAGCCCTTTTGGCACAATTTCCTCTTAACTACATTTTTAAATTTATTTATAGGTAAATCACCAAACCAAAATGGGTTAACAACTGTCCCAGAATTAGTTTCTCAAATACCTTACTCAAGGTCGGCAACACAGAAACGGGTCGGAAATTAGAAGGATCTGTGGTGCTACCAGCCTTGAACAAAGGTATGACTTTGCTATGTTTCATTAAATCCGGAAATATACCGTTGCTGACACAGTCATTAAACACAGCTGCTAGATGGGGAGCAATGACATCAATAATACATGACACAGTTTTGACTGATAATCCCCATAGATCCGCGGTCTTTTTAATATCAATAGATTTAAACGCTTTGGTGATGTCCTTGCTATTAACAGCTGAGAATACGAAAGTGTCCTCACATTTTTCTATTGATTCCATAAGCAATGATTCGGCGGAAGTGGAAGACGACTGGAGAGTTTTGGTTACCATAATGGGAATGTTTGTAAAAAAATTTTCAAACTCTGTCGCAACTTCCATGTCCTCCGTGACATGGCGATCTTCTATTTTTAACACATTCACTGCTGCCCTACTAGTACATATAAAATACAGATATACTGAAAAAACACAGCATTGGTGTTATTACGCACATACGTATCGAGCCATAAAGATTTTGTTACGAGGGTGCGTCCTAACACGCTAGGCGCGTATTTTAACAGACGTTACGAGCAGACTGGAAAACACATAGGCTGTGTGTTAAGAAGTCGTCACGCGTTTTTTATGTTTCTGAAGGTAAATGGGGTGTATAGGGGTACAAAAAAAACATTATTTTTACGCTCAGATGCACCGTTTCCGAGATATAGTATAAGATCATTCAAATTCAAATTTATAATATTTGTATGGAAAGTCTATTTTAAAAATATACTAATGCCATCTACCCAATTTCTTACAAACTTTTCAACGGATTTTGATTTCTTACGTAACTATTGATGGCGCTGCTCTAGCAATCAGGCGCATTTATTTTGTTAGTGGTAATCAAAATACTTTCATTTACTCTATGTCTATCAGATAATTCGCTTATAAAATATTCAAAGAAAAACATAAAAACATTTTTTTTTAACTTCGGTCAAATGTGAATTCAGTTAATCAGGTCCCGATTCGAATCGATTTATGAAACCCCAAATAGATGATTTTCAGTCCGGTTTATGGGGACTGATCGTGATCATTGACAACACTGTTGGTTACTTTACTGATTACTCTATAATCTCTTTGGTAATGATAACAATAACAAATCGTAATAAAAAAAATTGGCGTCACATTTTAAGCGTCGGAGCATGAGCCGTATCAGTAACCATTGGTTTAAGCTGACCGAGACGGACTCCGTCCACTGCAGTGAAGAATATAACATGGTTATAGAGCCTAGCCATCCTGTAATAAGTGTAAGTATTTAGGACGATTTGCTGCTTACCAAATAAATCAGCCTGCGAAATAACAACATGGAATCACCAGCGAAACACGTGCAGAAAACAAACAACAGGCCAACCGAGCCACAACCAGCGCCAAGTACAGACATCTTCGACGAAATAGCTGGCCGTTTTCAATCTGGATCAGATGAAGACGACGATTCTTTTCAAATCGTCTTTCAAGATACCCCGAGATGTCGGCTCTCACCAGATTGTGATTCTGAAGATTCATTCATCGTATTTGAAGATTCCCCAGACAGTAGTTACACGTCAAATGATGTTTTTAACGATTCTGGTGATGAATCTGACAGTGAAATCGATGCGGATGACTCTGGTCGTGGTATTTTTAAGTCCATGTCTAAAGAGGTCTGTTATTTAGGTGATGATAGTCTGTATGTGGACCACAGTGAGGTGGACGAGGTGGACTGTGCCAATGTTGGAAGTTTAAAACTTTATGATAGTGTCTCTGCCAGTGATATTGGTGATACAAGTGGTTCTGAGGACAAGACTCCGAAGAAAAATAATTCTCTAGCTAAAAGGGTAAGTTGTTCAATTATTTTTGGAATTAATTCTTCAAATTGAATTTGAGCGGAGCAATTGAGCTTTTAATTTATTGAGGTGAAAACTTCAGATGTGACCGAGATTAATGCAAAGACGGAGACGATTTAGTCTTAAAAGTAGTCTATGATGTATAGGCGCTTGTTAAGGAGACTCGATTACGGCTTATCATCATTTCCTTTTGTTCCTCAGGTACACTTCTCACCGAATCCACCCCAAGTCTGCGTGATGCGGGTCTGGCTATTCGCAGCCAAGCAAGCTCGTTGTAGCTACTGGCTTCAGTTCGCGGTTGACAGGGAGAGGTTCCAACGGAGGTAAGCAGAGATATAGTAATAATTTGAATTTTAATAACATATATGATTAGGCAGCAGATATGCACACTGCCCACCTGAGGGAAAATGGTTACCGTGGCCTATGGACGAGTGCATCACCAGGGGAGTCACACTCGTGTTGCCGACCCTGTAAGAACAGAAAGATTCTGTGCCGTCAGAAATCACAAGCAAGACAAGCCTTTGATCTTCCCACTGACAGTAGAAAACCTCTCCAGTGAGCTCTGGTCCCTATTCTATCCTACTCACCGGTGGCAACACAACAATAGGTTATTTAGCCGCACTTTTCTATAGTTCAGTATTCCCCAGTCGTACTGCTCAATTGGGACGGAATAACGTCGTGTCCTACTTCCATGTGTTTCCTTCTTTCTACAGTCCTGGGTCCTTTAAGCGGGACGTGAAAAAGCATCTGATGAAGCCGTCAAGCTGAGTGCCACCATTGGAACATGGTACGTGTGTGTAATGGTGACCCTCCTTTCTGAGACTATGCCCGCCTGAAAAACGAATTAAAACGGTGAATACTCGATGTTGAAGTAAATGCTCAAGTCGCGCCTCCGTCCCTCATAAGCGCGGGCCTGGGGGTGATGGGTGAAGCTGCCCATCACCCTAGCAGAAGCAGGTCACGGCGGCGGCGCCGCATTACGCGCCTCCGCATACCCGGCGGCGAGACTTCAAGGTCCTCACACCAGAAGAGGGCCAGATTGAGAGATATGGCCCTGGGCAGGCCAGGGTGTGAAGGATAGGTCTACGATAATCTCACCTCCGGCAACCGACGGCCCACAGTCAGCGTGACTTTGATGTCGGTTCGAGTCCGACATAACCTCCTCCACCGGCTCCGGCGGAGGACGTATCCGTGGGGACTTTTCGCACGATAAAAAAAGATAGTGAATGCTCAAGTCTTATCAGCCATCTCTCATAATGTGATTAATTCACTACAAACTTCTTTTCAGGATTAAACATGTTGGAATGGTCGTCTCCTGGGTCTTCAGATCCCAACATCGCGCCAAAATTTTATTCCTACGATACGTCCGAATGAGACATGATGCTGCCGAGAGAAACGAAAGAGCCTGAGAAGAGAGATACAGATGATGTTAGTACTCCAGAGTATGTAGATTTAAATTCCTGAATAAAACTTATTTTTAATTATGACTTCTATATATTTTTGTAATCTCCTTTAAATTCCCTACACTTTGATACCCTAATCGATAAATTTAAATGAAAAAAAAAATACAACAAACATTTTGGCACCTAAAGTCAGGTCAATACTTAGGGTAGGTCATCATTATAATAGTTATTATTTTACTTTTTATAGGTTCTTTTTGGGTCTAGGATTTTTTAAATTTTAATTTTTTTAAATGTTGGGTTGTGAGCAATAAGTGAAAATATTGCGAAAAACATGAGCTCTGGACGCACCTTTTCGTCTTTGAAGAATAATCGTGTCAATCTGTATATCTATCATAATTATATATAATTATAAATAACTATTATATTTTATTAAATTAATAAATAAAAATATTTACAAGATCAAAAAAAAAGAAAGGGAAAGGAAAAAGGGGTCAGGTGTCGAAGAATTCCTCCCCATCGATGTCGACTGGTAACGTACCCAAAAGGCTGGCAGCATTACCCCGTTGGATGGCAATGCCAATCCTTTGGGCAAAATACAGGCCAGCCCTTTGGTCACGCGAAGCATCGACCAGTCGCTTTGCAATTTCCGTGTAAAGCGACCGTGCGCTCGGACCCCACGAACCCGACGTTTCGACCCCAAACGGCTCAAATATATAATTGTTGGTTATATTATCATACTTGCGCCGTTTGAGGGTCTCCGCAGATGCCGCAGCAGCACAGGCGCAGCCCGTCGTACTTGGAAGATGGGAAGGCGCAAGGGTGTCGACGCATGTTGCGTCCCACACCAAAGGCCTGCCCATCTTCCAAGGCACCAAAGACATGCCATCCGGTCTCTTGCCATCATCGCGCACCAAACCAACTGGTTCAAGGATGGCTGGGACGCCGACGGTGACAAGAGCCCGGCGGATTAAATCATTCAAATGTGCATGACGTGACATGCGTCCTGCGCTCCTGCTGCATGATAGGCCGTGGTGCCCGAGACTGTCGACTGCTTCTCCGCAGTGACAACGATGAGGAGCAACACAGGGAGCACCTAAACGAAGACAGGCTGCAATTCTGAATGTCGTGTCGTCCAACATGGTGCCAATGTTGGACGACGGAAGAGCCTGAAGCCACACACCAGACTCCCATTCTCCCACAGCCAAAAGGCGAGCACGCTCTGCAACATTAGAGGACGTATTAATTAATTGCTGTCTTAAAATATTGCAAAGCGGCTCATCCCACTGTCTCTGGGAGCATAGGTTGGTGGGCAAAACAGAATTTGGGCAAAACATTTTCCAAGCATTTATGGCTTCGGCTTTACCCGGCACTTCAGAATTAACCAGTGTGGGTAATAATATTTTCCTGGTTAATTCCTCTGTGCCATGGATCGAAGCCAAAAATGCTGGTAAGCTCACGTCGGAAATTTTACGAACGCCGAGCCCACCCCGGCGAACCGGGAGAGATGCTTGGAGCCAGGCTCGGTCGTTCAAAACGGCGTTTAAAATTTTGCATAGGGTATTTTGAATAATTTTGTCCATCTTGTCTAAAAGTGCCAAATGTTTAAAAAATTGTGATGAGCGAAGAGCATGTGTGAATTTGGGGACGAAAAGGCAATATCTGACGATTGTAAAAGCCGAATGTATGTTAATTTGGAGGAGACGGTCCGAAACTTCATTAAAATTTTGTATTCTTTCTTCAATGAAGGCATCATAGGCATCTTCGAAAATCGGGCACCCTAGGAGCCGGAGTGTACTTTTATCTTGAACTTTTAAATTTGGGGCCAAAGCGTTAAATGGAAATCTCTTGCAACTGATGAAGATTGCCCACATTCAGAATTTATTATATTCCAAGTAGTCTTAATTTTGTTGACAGAATTCGATATTTTCTTTTTAATGTAGTTTGACTTCGCTAAGGAACAGGCTCGCTTGAATACTTTAGAGTAGTTTTTAACATAATTCTGAAAAGCAGGGTTGAAATTGTATGATTTTTCAGAATACAGATCAAACAATCTCCTTCTACTTCTATAGATTCCCGTCGTTGCCCAGTCACTGAAAATAGGACGCTCGCCAATCGATATTGTTTTTGAGGTAAAAATCCTCCCAAACTCACTATTGATTAGGTTAATTAGATCTGCATAAGAATTTTCTACACTAGTGTACGAGGGCAAGTCAGGTAGTTTATTAACTATACTTTCTTTAAAAGCGTCTAAACGATGCTGGTTAATCGGTACAAATTTTATTTCCTTTTTACTTTTAACTTTACAATTAATTCTCTCACAGGTTATTAATTGTCCACGGTGATCCGAGCCTACAGCATCAACAATACATTTATAAATTGGTTTAATGTCCGTGAAAATATTATCAATACATGTAGCACTAGTTGCAGTTACTCTAGTGGGTTCCAAGAACATATTAATAAGATTAAAAGACTTGAACAGATTTAACATTTTTTTTCTTTCTACTGGCACTAGGGTGTTTTCTAAAATATTTACATTAAAGTCTCCACAAACTATTATTGACTTTTTGGAGTAACGGCATTTAAAAAGCGCTTCTTCCATCCTTTCTTCAAATCTTGCATAGGGCGCGTCCGGGGGGCTGTATACGCTTAATACAATGAACTGCTCAAACTCAATACTCGCTATCTCAATAACTCGCTCAATAGAGAGGCTTACTAAGTCTTTACGTTCTTTAAATTTTATATTCTTATTAATAATTATTAGGCTGCCTCCACGTTTGAAATTTCTTCTACTGAACGAGCTTGCGACCTGGTGCTTTTTGAAGTTGAACATGACCTCATGGTCTTTCAACCAATGCTCCGTTACACAAAAAATATCGATATTTTTAAGGGTCATGTGCAACTCCAATTCCAATTCTTTGCCCTTTATCAAGCCCTCAACATTCTGGTGCACCAGACTCGACTGTCTCAAAGGCCGTATGACCATGTCCGGTACATTGGGACATATTGTAAAAAAAGTTGCTAGATTTTTTATCTGTTGTCAAGAAGTCCTGTCACTTATTTTGGATAAAATTATCCACTATGTCAGTACTGTTATTATTATGTCGCTCAATAAAAGCTATGTTATTAGACAGAAAGTTGCCTAGTACATTTGCAACCTGTCGTTGCAAAGATTTTGATAGTGTAAAACTATCAAATGTCAATATAAAATTGTTCTGTAATACATAATTACAGTCAAATAAAACTATGGTCCTACAATATGTAGTTATGGTATGTAATTTTCTATTTATATTATACCTTATGTTATTTTCCCCAACTGTAAAAGATTTACTGTAAGGTAATGCGCACAATATTACCTGTTTAATTGGTAACTTTGTTAATTGATCATAAAAACTTATGAAGTCATTTATATTTGATTTACCTCTTCTGCCAACAAGTATTACTAACGTTGTCTGTGAACAGTGTGTACTAGATACTGCTCTTTTAATTATTTGGGAGTAGGAGGCCCCAGGAAATGAATTTATTATGACTGAATGACCCAATTGACCACTCAAATGACAACTGAAACGCTTACCAATTTCATCACAATACACAACCGTTTTACCTGTATTTAAAGGTTTATTCATTGTTGTTGTTACAAGGCTACAACTGATGGACATGTTAGACTTTGTAGAATTGTCACTGTCCACAAGGACAGGACAGGGCAGTGAGGTCAACCCTTCCTGGGATGTTACAGACAGGGTGGAGCACGGCAAGGATGTATCCCAGTCACATCTCTGCCTGTATAGGTTTTCCAGTGAATGAAACCTTGCTTCATTACTATGACATGAGTCCACTAGGCTATTTAATGCCTCAATGTACTCCCCTATTTCTTTTTGTGCAATTTGGTATTTTTGTGTAATGGAATTTAAGGAGTCATTCAAACGCCTGATTTGTAGTTGTTGCTGATACATATCAGACTCATATTGCTCTGTTTGAGCTTTGCCTACCTCTATTATTTGTCTTAGCTGCAAATTGGTTTTACAGGCCCTACGACACTTGTTGATGCCCATTTTGAGGCACCTTATCTGTTTTTGTGACTTTGAAATAAATTTATTTATTTTTATATATTTTTTAAACTTATTTCTGCCACTACCAATTAACCCAACTGAAGAATCCAACAGTGATTCATTAACACAGGCTTTAATAATAGATGTACTTGGAATGTCAGGTGTTCTAATGTCTATCAACTCCGCGGTGATGCATGGCTCAAGACAAATCAGGTTGGGCTCCCCAGCCACCAGCTCATTATAGAGGCTGTTGGAGAGGGCGGCCTCATCTGCCAATCTGACTGATTCCATATGAGTGATGGAATTATGTACATCACTCAATTCACACTCCAGAAAGCTTATGCGTTTCAAAGCTTGTTCGTGGGTGTTGCTGCATTCCTCTAGGCCTGTCAGTGTTGCCTGGAGGTGATCCCGCTGGAGTGTAAGCTCCACAACCTGATTATGTAAGCCGGTCAATTCTTTTTTAAGTTGCGTGTTTTTCTCGACTACAACTAAAACTTCCCTTTCACTTTCTTCCCGTTCTTCCATCAATTGCTTGTTTAGGTTTTTGTTTATCTCCAGCTCCTTTAAGGCGAGGTAACTTCTGTTGTAGTTCCCGGGATAGAACACTACGGGTCATCATTATTGTTATTTTTCTTATCAATTAATTGCTTCACAAGGGTGTATTAGGTGGTACTGAAATGAAAAGAAGGGTGGTTAGTAACTAGGTATAGTATTGATAAGGTTAAGGGAATAAAAAGTAAGTTTATTGCAGATAATTTTTTAGGTTGAGAAGGGAGGGTACAAAAACAAAAGAAAAGTTTATGGGTATGTAGCTAAAGTAGACTTAAGTAGAAATATGTTTGAAACTGTACTGTGTGAGTGTGTTAAACTTGTCTGAGGCTATATTGTTGGCGTCGTCAAATTGGCTTCCACAATTTGTCAAGGCAATTGAGACTGTAACAGAGCCCGCTGTGTGGATGGACGTTGCTCACAGTTATGTGAGCGTTTGTGTAGTATTGTAATGTACAGAAGGTGTAAGGAATAAGTGTAACACCAAATACTTCCCCTGATTTCCAACGTAGCGTAGGCGCAAGTTTCAAAAACATATTCAGTTACACTAGTTTCACCAGTTCCTCAGTTCACTTATTTAGTCGTTTTACAACAATTGACGCAGCAGAAAACTCACAAACATTAATGTTATTGTTAATATAACTAAATTAAACAATGCAATAGAAATTATTCGTTAAATAACTAATTTATTTTAATAAATTTATACGAGCTACAAATTTAACAGCTGTTCGGGCCAGTGTTGCCAGGCAAAAAAAAAATGTGTAATATGTAATGTATGTAAATAATTATTATAATTGCGATTTACGTAACAGAATACTTTTTGTTTTATATTTTTGTGTATTGAGTGGATGTGGTTTCATTGATTTATAATAATCGGGTTATATGGACACTTCGCCACTGATAGATATATTATTTAGGATCGAATATAATAATCCCAGAATGTCATTCGCTCCTGACACTATATACAAAGCCTTGTATTAGATAAAGTTACGGCTATAAATGCATACGGAGTACTGAAGAGTCGGATAGGCATTCGTAATGCATTAATTAACAATTTACTTTGATCTTTCCTTATCCCTATCTAGCAACGAATGGTAAAGTTTTTTTAAGTACATAGAGGCTGAATGCCCGAAGTTGAACCAGTATCATCTCTGCGAGGAAGAGATGAATTATCCAATGGTAGAACTTCTCGACTGTATTCAGGGAATCATCTCTAACCAGCCCTCTAATAACTCATGCGCTCCAGTCAAAATCACATTAACAAGATGGAAGCTACCTAGCAAATATACCACAAACTTTCCTGCTACACACTAACTAAAGAATATCAAGGTTCAGCCACTGAAAATCGCTGAGATACCAAAAGAGCCAAGTACCATCGAGGAAACCATCCCACATCTGAAATTGAAGTCAGTCAATATGGAAAACCTACATGAGATTGAAGATAGAATATTAACGCAGCATCCAATACAGATCCCGAGTCAAACTAGGATTGACTACCTATTCGCTATTCCACAACCATACCAGTATACATTATTACGTTATGTGCAACTGCATTTGCTATAACCATTGCTGTAAGAAGACGATGTATTACATGCAAGCTGTTTAAGAATCAGAAACCGAGAGAGAAAAAGCCAGATAACCGACAGGCAGAAGATGCAGAGGTATCAAATAGCCAAGAGCAACCACCAGCATCATTTTCGCTCAAAGTTCTCAAATAGCTGCTGGTCTGAGGGGGGAGGTGTTACATACTCTACCTACACCAAATTCATGCATACATGCCCGCAAGTTTGCCTCGTGTCGTGGAGTTGCGCAAGATTGAACTTCGATATTGCAGAATCAGCGCCTCGTGCAGCGAGCGGCCCCGTGTCTTCGCCTCGTGCCGCACCGTCAGCAGAATAGTGGCGTGATCGGAAATCGATTGCTTCAATATGCAAACTGACTTATATCATGTATTAAAATAAAGATTCACTTCTGTTCTAGCATCGAACGTAGTCGTTAGTATAGTTAAGAATGTAGTTCTCATTCGCTTAGGTTAGTAAGGTGTAATGTAGTTCTAATATCGAGTACATTCACCTTTAGGCTAGTACGGTGTAATGTATTTCTAACATCGAGTACATTCACCACCTTTAGGTTAGTTAGATTTAATTAAATAAGTAACTATAATAAATCTCGTTTAAGTGATTCTAGTTTCCTTCTTGTACCCTCTGGCTGCGGAAAACGAAATTAGCGATAACATTTCACTTTGTTTTTGTTGTTGACATTCATGACAGATGACGTTCCACCATCTTTGGCTGAGCTTACTTTTCTATTGGACGACGTAGATTTCTGATTTCCACTTCCAGTCATGTCTAAAAGTTTTGATTTTACAACATCCGCCGTAATGGCGATCCCCGAATGTTCGATTGCCATAAGCATCGGAAAATATTTTTCAGGTAATCCAGCAAGCATCAGACAGCCAATCCACGCATCGTTCACTAAGAATCCTGTTCTAGACAATTTCTGGCCCGTCTCAATTATTTGAGTAATGTAACTTGTCATGAAGTCTGAACTTTCAAAACGTATTGAAATTAATGTTCTCAACAACATAGTTCTTCTTGAAAAACCGCAGTCGTCAAACATCTGTTGTAATTTCTGCCATAGTTCTTTAGTACTCTTAGCATCCTTTATAATGTACATATAATGACGGATCTATCGTAAGGATCAATTTTGCTTTAGTCATGGCGTCGCGTCGTCTGCAATGGCGGCGTCAACTCCTTTGGTTTTGAGAAACTTTAGCTTTCCTTCGAGTACTAGCAGATTTTCGGCAGTAAACGCCCATTCGCTATAATTTTCTCGACCTTTTAATTTCGGCACATTTACATACGAGTTCGTACTAGATGCCATGTTCTGTCCGCGGTAGGTAACATACACGTGCTAAACAAAAAAATCTTTTTCACTGTGCATTAGCTTTTCCTTCCTGGTCTTACTAATTACAATTACTGAAGCTATGACTACAACTACAATTGACTGGGTCTGGGCCCAAAACCTATTAATTAAATAAAACAGCGTGTTGTCGTTAACCAGATCTATTTTCAAGAAGGAAGTGACAATCAGCCATAGATTACAAACTATAATATTTATGGAACGTTAGTACTACAGATTATATCAGTAATTAGTATTACCAGTTTCATCTAATGTACTATTATACTGAACTTTTTTTATATAGTATAGGCAAATCCTCTAGGATACACCTCCATGGGGTTTTTGGCGCTGGAGTTGTTATGTCTAAAACTGATCAAAGCCGCATGCCTTGTTGAATCATCTGTCACTGGAAACGCGAGAGCCATTTTTTTTTAAATAACATTCCCTACAGAAACCCGGAGCCGGCGGCCTCGAACCGACTAAAGTGCACCGACGAGCGTACATTGCGCTTGGTCAATGTGTGTAGCCCCGAGTCCTCTGTCGCATCACGGTGATTTCCCTCGGGCGTTGGCTCCTTCCGGATCCGAAGCAGGTAATCCCCGAAGTAGCCCGATGATCCTCGGTGTCAGCCAGTACGAGAGGCTGCCAGACCCCCATGATGGGTCTTACCACCGCTATTACGACGTGGCCTGCACGTGGTTACCCAAGTCGTAGCTCCAACTCCACTACCATGTCCAAATGGAACTAGGACTTTACGGCCCAGATATCTTCAGGCTCGGGTACACGTCCTCGCTCCCGCACCACCTTTCGGTACCAGTATAGCACTGAAAGAACTCTCGCTTCCTGGCTCTATGATACCTGTCTGGCGAGGAACCTCGCCTCGTCAAAGGATATTGTGTGGTACCTCCTGATGGCCCTGATGGCTATCGTACGCTGAGGAGTATTCGCCCACATTGGGCACTCATACAGGGCCATGGACCGCACGATTCCTGCGTAGAGTCTGCGTAGAGAACTCATCCAGCCCCCTCATGTTGGGCAGCACCCGCGCCAGAGCGTTCAATTTAAGAAAGAAGAAAGTCCTTCAATTTAAAAGCCGGACTTACGATATTCTCCCTGAAATCCTACCAGCCATCGTGCACGAGCCCTAGCTATTTCATCTGGTACTTGATGCAGCTGAGAGCTTCTTCCATTATGGGGCTGGGTCCCACCGGTGGTGCGCGCCGAGGTCTTTGAAAGAACATAGAACGCGATATACCATCTCTCTCACCTTGGCTGTCGTAGGGCCACCGGCCATCTTTGGTTTCGAGATGGCCCCCTCGGGTTGGGAACTAAGGTGTCCTTATTTTGTCCCTTGATAAGGAGAGACGCGCATCGCACCGCCGCGCCGCGCCGCCACCGCACTATGATCCAGTAATGTTCACCGTCTCAAAAATCTCACACACAACACTCATTTTAAATGGCTGTAGGTGTGAAAAATTTACTTGAAGCAATTTTTTGATTGTATTTACCTATTATTTAATAAATAAAATAAAAAAAAATATTTGAATTAAAGGGTCTAGTTAACTAACTATTGATTTTAGTCAAAAGAATTCGGGAATAGTTACCTAGTTTCGCTAAAACCATTTTTGAGACGGCGTTGTACTGTGGTTGTACGGAGGGTGACTATAGTGCACCGCCTCGACCATATTCGGCTAGAGTAACAGGCGTCTCCACCTGTCACCCCCATGCTTGCGCTCGTGGAGGTCATTGAAAATTGTTAATCTTACGCCAGTATAACCCGCGCCACGTATCTTGGACCTAAATCGTAAGACATACGAGGCTCTGGCGCCCGCGGATTGCTTTGTAATAGTCTATGCTTGGTGAATTTGAGTTCGTCTATCGCAGTAGCAAGACACCCAAGAAATGTATACTGCGCGTATAGGGCACATTTTGAGCACATTTTAGGTCCAAGATACGTGGCGCGGGTTATATTACTAAGTTCATGGCTTTCACAGTAGATAAATATTATATATCAAAGATAAGAAAACAATATGACCACAATAAAGAATGAAAATGAATGAATGAATTGAAAATACATTCCTAATTATTCCTTGATTGATAGTTGTTCAAGCCAAAGTAACCTTTATTACTGCCAAAAAAGGTTTGAAGTTGTTTGGGTGATACCACCACCGGTCAAGCGATTTTTCTAACAATACATTTGGTATTATTGGTGATACAGCTGACGAATTGGATAATAATGACCCTAATTATCCTGACGAATATTGGGCCCTAAGCGATACGGCAAAAGTTACGTCAAAGTTACATTTTGAGTCGTGTTACGCAGAAGTTACGTGGGAGGGTCAAAAGTTACGCAAAATGTAACAAAAGTTACGATCTGGCAACGCTGCAATCATGGTTCTGGATTCGTACAAAAATATTATTTTACAAATAATTTAGTTAAGACCCGAGTTTTTAAACGAATTTTAGTCGCTATTCCCATGCAATAAGGCAAAGGGCATACAGACATGTTTCCATCAAACATGCTCGTCCGTGGTGTAGAAAATTAAAACACGTAATTATCTATTGTACTTAATCATAATAATACCTACAAAAATAAATAGGCCTGGAGGGAGCCAGCCTCCGGGAGTTCTTGCAAGATTGTGAATAGGATGAGGCCGATGAGTACGTGGAGTGAAGCGGTTTTGATTTCCTGGGAATCCGTGCTGTCATTAGAATTGATTTTAAAATTTTTGACAGGCTAGGTGTTAATAGCAGTGGCCAGCCACTGCGGGCCGTGGAACCAAAGAGTATTGTTTATTAATCCCGTTGGGAGTTATAGGGCGCGATACAATATCCGCAGGATTTTCTACACCACGAACGTGATACCAGTGAGGTACGGATAAATATTCATTTATTTGAGCAATACGGTTAGCTAGCTACAAAGGTATGAAACTTATGTGCGGGAGAGTGAATCCAGGTAAGAGTTACCGTGGAATCCGAAAATGCGTATATTTGAATAATATTACAACGTTTACACAGAGCGGACAGAGTCAATTAAACTTGCGAGTAGAACAGCGGCGCATAGTTCTAAACGAGCGAGAGTATTATTGGGATTCGAGACTTTAGATTTTGCGGTAAGTAGTTTTACAGAATCAGCGGTAGCGTCTTTATGTTGTTCAATTCGCACGAAGACGACAGCGCCGTAACATTGTAGGCTGGCGTCTGCGAATCCTATCAATGTTATTCTGTTAGAAGACGTTATTCCGATGTGACGTGGAATTTTTATAGCTGATAAATGCGGTACCTAGTTCCTTATGGAATTGATTCCATTTGGAGAGAATACAGTCGGGGACTTCATCATCCCAGTCGAGCTGTAGTTTCCAACAGTCTTGTATGAGAAGCTGCTCATATAAACGATTACTGGACTAATGATACCTAGCGGATCAAATAAGCGTGCGTTTACAGACAGAAGCGAGCGTTTGGTACAAATCGTATGACAATCGACATTTATATTAAAAGTAAAATGATCATCGGTAGGCTGCCATTGCATACCTAGGATTTTGGTATCTGCGTTAGGTTCGTCATCGAATTTAACAGCGACTGCGAGAGAACTCTTGTGAGCATTAGGAATGCGAGACAATAATTGTCTATCATTTGAAATCCATTTGACCAAATTAAAACATACGACCGTATACTATCTACCAGTGTGATCACGTGAGTAAGTGGATTGAAATACATACAGGGCGTCCCACGGCGATGCCACATGGAGGGAAAGTATCTTAAATGCTTAAGTTAGCTCATTTTGTTTAAAGGAGACATCATTTTATTTTTAAAAAGAAACAAAACTGCATTCAAAGATTTTTTAAATTCACTTGCCACACCCGGTAATCGAACCGACTAAAATCCGAAAAAGTAACTTCCTGTATTTTTATGGCATCAACCGATAGTGTCAATCATAAGGATCAAATCTCTCTAAGGAACATGGTAAATTAAATGAAAGGAAGTCCTTGAAACCTAAAATTATAAATTCAATTTGGCAAAATAAAACACTTTTAACTCAAAGTTCATCCATCCATCTGATACCATATTAACAATAAAATTCCATATTTTAATTACTTTTCTTTTTTTATCGTGCTGAGACTGCTGCTGGTCAGCAGTAGTATTTAGGTATGTCTATGTCAAAGTCAAAGTCAAAGTCAAAAATCATTTATTCTGTATAGACCATTAAAACGGCACTTACAAAACGTCAAAAATATATAATTATGTACTAAAGACTAGCTTAGCAAATGGACCACCGGTTCGAAACGCGGCCCTGGCCTGAGAAGACTCCGGCAAGAAACTCAGCGGGCTTTTTTTTTTGGTCTATTTACAAATGTCGAACTCAAACCGACTAAAACCGCACGCCGTCTCAATTAACAGGTTATAAGTTGATCCAGTAGGGCAATTCTCTCGCCATTTTCGTAGCCCAGGGTACACCGCGTGCAGGTTTCTATTCAAGCACCCAAAAATAACTACCTACTCTACCTACCCTACCTCATGCAGTTACCCAATAAAGTTACATTCTAAACAGGTAGCAAAGTTCATTCATTTAGTACTCATTTTACTAAATAAATTTCATCAAAGATATCTCTAGTATAGATAGGTACCTTATAAGTAAGTGTTTTATTTTACCAAATTGAATTTATAATTTTAGGTTTCAAGGACTTCCTTTCATTTAATTTACCATGTTTCTTAGAGAGATTTGATCCTTATGATTGACACTATCAAATGATGCCATAAAAATACAGGATGTTACTTTTTCGGATTTTAGTCGGTTCGATTACCGGGTGTGGCAAGGGAATTTTTAAAAATCTTTGAATTCAGTTTTGTTTTTTTTTTTTTTAATAATATGATGTCTCCTTTAAGTAAAATGAGCTAACTTAAGGATTTAAGGTACTTTCCCTCCATGTGGCATCGCCGTGGGACGCCCTGTATATTTTCACAGCTTCATCATCGGGACTAGCATGGATTTTATCTGGGACCTTTTCTATTTCCTAAAAGCGTTGAGTTAATTGATCAAGTGAGAGTGTGTGTGTATTTAAACGTTCACAACACGACTTCGTAACGAAGTTACTCTTTGAACCTGTCTAGATAATAATCGCATTTGATGCGGTTTATTATTTGCATTATAAACAATAACAGACGTAGTCGCAACAATACAGTAGTATTAATACTCGAAATTAGTGTTGCCAACCTTACACGAAGTAAAATCTGTACTGGCCCTACAAAATCTGTATAAATTCCGTATAGTCTTTAATATTACTAAGAATATTGAACAAAAATAATAATTGCTAAAAAATCATACAAGAAAGTACTTATTATATAGGTTATTAATTAAAAAAAAACATAATATATGTATCTAATATATAATTTGAATGACAAATGAACATAAGATTTGATTTAATTACCTATTTATTACTTAGTAGGTACTTACATTGGGATCAGATGGCGTTGTTTTATAAAATGTCTTTAAATATTTATTTATTTGAAATCATACATAGCTTTTGTGTTCATTTTATTTACAATTGATGAGTTTACTTCGAAAATTAACACAAAACAAAGCAAAGCTCTTCTATCGCCTTTGTTTACATAACATGCAAAGATGATTCATTCAGTTCAGTATGATCCATTCATACAATACTAACGTTTTTCATTCACTAAAAGTGAACGGGGAATTCCCGAAAAAGATCTGGAATTCCCCGTTTATTATGTCAATTTGGTTGATTATTGCCATAATTACGCCTAAAATTTCTCGTATTTCGTATCGTAAGCTAAATTTCTATTTGATTATATAAAATACTAATACTGTATTTATTAAAAATACATAAATTATAGTTACTATTATTTTATATTTCGGAACAACAAATTCTGTATAAAAATCTGTAGGTTAGTGTTATCCGTATGTGACATTGAAAATCCGCATAAATACGGAAAAATCCGTATAGTTGGCAACACACGAAATACGCGCGGGAACAGTAACTGACAACGCAAAGTTGGTATCATTATTTGAATTTGCGCGCGGAGCGCACTGTGGCTGTGACCGCCGAGTCTGCATGCGGACGCGAGTGAGAGTGAAACCAGTGAGGTAAGATTGAGACTGACAATCCGCACGGGGCGCGGGGGGGCCCACAGCGAACCATGCGGCGATGGCGCAGTGGTTAAATTGTCACGATTATTATTTGAGTTAAAAGAGCTAGACTCGGACGAACGCGGGAAACAAGATGTATTTAGGTTGTCATAAGCAATGACGAGTGATGTTTGCGGTTACATGTAGAACACCGTTTGGACGATTTACATGCACTTATATGATGGAATCCTGAGCAATTATTAATACAATGGGAATATTGACGAACAATCTCGTTACGAGTTTTAACATTTTGTTGTAAAAATTTATCACATTTGAACAAAGGATGAGGTTGATTAGAGTTACAAACTTTGCAAGGTTGAGATTGAGAACCGTTGTCAGATTTATTTTGTTGGACTGAGGAGAAGTTTGAGTAAAAAACGTTTTCTGTTTGTTTACTTACTTGAGAACGGGACGATGCATGTACAACTTGAAGTTACATTGCTCGCGTAGGAACTCCTTCAAGTCTTTTAAATAAGTTATAAGTCGTTCGCTGAAATCAACTAATATAACAGCTTCGTTCGCGGCTCAGCCCCTCTAGACAAGTGGCATTTCGTTGCTCGGCGTATGATGGAATATGGACAAATGTATAGGATTTGACGTTTTTGACATTCGTTGACGCCTGTCATATACGTCAAATCCCATACATTTGGCATTCTATTCCATCATACGCCGAGCAACGAATTGCCACTTGTCTAGGGGGGCTGATCTCATCAACAAATTGGCGGAAATTTTAAAACTAAGTTTTCGTATTGAAAACATGTTTCTTTATAGTTCATTTCTTCTTGAAAGTTCTTTTAAGTCTCTTCACGTTCTTTACAGCTTCTCATTGCTTGTCGTTTTCTAAATAGCTTGCTTGTTCCCTCACCCATTGAAACCACTGTATTTTGCCTCGAACACTGTCTCTATTTATCTTGAATTCCTTATCCCAGCACTGATTACATTTCTTCTTGAATGTTCTTTTAAGTCTCTTCACGTTCTTTACAGTTTCTCATTGCTTGTCGTTTTCTAAATAGCTTGCTTGTTCCCTCACCCATTGAACTAGCTTCCGCCCGCGGCTTCGCCCGCGTGGTGTGTTGATAAAAACGAAAAAGAGGCACTGAAAAGCGAAAAATAACTTAATTTACAGACTTACTGATTTATTAGAAGTCGGTACCTAGCCCAAGAGAGGCCATATATTTCAATTGATTGCATCATAGTAGTTCAGACACAACAAACAAAGTTGGCTGTCACCGACTTCTAATAAATCAGTAAGTCTGTAAATTAAGTTATTTTTCGCTTTTCAGTGCCTCTTTTTCGTTTCTTGAAGTCGGTTAAACTTTTTTGTTAAAAATGAATTTATTTTTCTCTTTTTAGTGAGTTTGTACAGTCTCACGACTGTACATCGCATGTATAGTGACCTGACTGTACATGCGCTGCTGACGCTGTAGTACAGATCGAACCGGCCACGCTACAAAAAAAAAATTAAATCATTATTCAAAAAGAATTTTTAAAATCAATGCATATACACCGGAAATATAGCTGAATATTCTAAACACTTCTGCGTACCCCTTCAAAGGACTCAGGCGTGATGTTATGATGTGTAATGGCAGAAACATGGCAATAATATGCCATTGCAGCAATCGCGGCTGATTTCCTGGTACTTTTTGAAGAGTTCCTTGGTCTAATCTCAGAAACCCATCATCAGATCTTTACGAAATTAAAATGGGACCACTTCGGAATAATCTACTTACGAACACAAGAAGAATTTTCAAAATCCGTCTAGAATTGGCTTCACAATCGCGTAACAAACATACAAAAAAAAAAAAATAGGGTAAGTACGAATTGAGAACCTCCTTTTTTGAAGTCGGTTAAAAAGTAGCCTATATGTTAATCCAGGGTATAACCTATATACATACCAAATTTCAACCAAATCGGTCCAGCCGTTTATGCGTGAAAGAGTAACAAACATCCACACATCCATTCTCACAAACTTTCACATTTATATTATTAGTAGGATTCCTTATCCCAGCACTGATTACAAGTACCTACTAAACATACTCTTTTTTTTAGTGCTGTCACAGGTTTCCGATATCAGTGTGCTTAGATCAAAAGCACTATTAAGTCTTTTTTTTTTTTCAGAGCCTTCATCTTAGCTGCTGCATTAGTACCTATGTACTTTACAAAGACACATAATAATATCTCTTTCATCTACTGTTGATGTAATGTAACTACGTAGAAAGGCGATATTTAGTAAAATAAAAATATGAGCATTTAGCATCGGGATTCTCTGATTTGGAGGCATTGTAGAAGTTTTTCATTGAGATAGGAACCGTTTTTGCACCTTATCTTTGCCTTTAGTGATGGTTTCTTTTTTGCCAGCAGTATTTCTAGATAAATGTAAAATTAATCTAAAAAATCTAAATCTAAATGCACGCAAGGGTACGCGGGAAAACTCATTAAAATAATGAATGATAAAACAAAAAATAGAAGGAATATTTTACGTAATTAGGACGATATAAGCAGTAGTAATTAATGTAGTAAGTACCTTGATAAACAGGCCGATTCACTGCACTATTTTAAATTTCTTTCTTAGCACTTACATATTTTCTTCTTAACACATACACGCGCGATATTTTAGGCTAAACAGGAGAAACACCATTACGCGTAGCCGCTTGCGCCTACTGTTGCCTACGCAACATACTCAGTGACGTCCGCAGATTAGAGATGTCATATTAGGTGACGATTTAGTTATTTGCCTAGATTACAGGCGTTATTAATTAAAACAACTGCAGTACGTTTATATCACATTATCTTTAATCGACCATCTTGATAAAAGAGCGAGTTACACTTGATGTTGCCAGAACCTAATATAACATCTTTCCCTTCTATTAAGCTCATAGCTATCCACTATTAATTTCTATGAATTAAACAGTGATTATAAAGATGCCAGTTTAAAGAAACCTTAATTCTCTAATTTAAGAAATACCTTAGTATCTATTTATTCAGGTAATCTAAGACTAAATAGCCAATCCAGTTTATATTAGTTATAGTAAGAGTTCAAGTTCAACAAAATACAAATTATTCCGCTTATGTTATACTAACTTAACAGTCGTTAGACTGACACCAGTTTAATAACAACAAGATCTCAGTTCTCTATTGTAAGAAAATGAGTATAAATCAAACAAACATTTTGATTTTACATAATGGTCTTGGCATCCCCTCAGGTACAGTCAGCATACCTGAGACGTATCTAGGCCTACGAGTTCTCAACTCAAGTTCAACTAAATATAAATTATTTAACAGTCGTTGGACTGACACAAGTTTAATAATAACAAGATCTCAGTTCTCTATTGTAAGAAAATGAGTATAAATCAAACAAACATTTTGATTTTACATAATGCTCTTGGCATCCCCTCAGGTATAATCAGCATACCTGAGAGGCATCTAGGCCTACGAGTTCTCAAACCAATATTGTTTCCTAGGAGCACTAGAATTTAATTACATACCTAATCCTTAAGATAATTGGGTTTTCTTACAACCCTTCCAGATTGTCTAATTTCATGCGTTAATGGAGCCTCTTTTATTACCAGCTCTGTATTAGCTGTACTAGTACTGCAGTTGGTATAATGTGATATAAACGTGCTGCAGTTGGGGCTGCTCTCACAATCTGGAAGGCTTGCATCATTACAAGTAATGTCCCTATTATAATCCAGGAAATGATCACAGAGTTCTTCCCTTGGTGAAGTGTTTGGAATTTTATTTAAATGAGTTCTATTTCTCCTAAACTTTCCCCTTTTTGTTTGAACTATATAAGAACGAGGTTCCTCACATTTTTTTACTTGTGGTAAAAAAATGCCATACATTTGCAGATCAGTTACCCAGAATTTGTCATTTTCCTTTAGTTCTGGAAGATTCTTTGCTTTGTGATATTTATCATAATAATAAGCGTCTTTATACTTTTTCTTTATTTTTAAATCTTTTACAATATCTTTAACAATTACAGGTTTATTTAGTTGTTTATTGGGTAATATGGGGAGATTATCTCTAAGCTTTCGGTTAAACATAAGTTCAGCTATTAACAGTGCTAAATAAATATCATCATTTTTTGATAATAGTGATTTAGCAATTTTTACTCCAGACTCAGCCATTCCATTGCTTTGTGAGAAATATGGGCTACTAGTGATCAATTTAAATGCATAATCTTTAGCAAAAAGATTAAATTTAGTTTTAAACTGGGAGCCACAATCCGTTCTTACTATCTCTGGTACTCCATATCTTGAAAACACTTCTTTACACGACAAAATTACTGTATCCTCGGTAAGGTTTTTTAATTTTAAAATTTCCAAATATCTTGAGAAATCATTATCACATCATTATTAGACATCATTAAATTTAAATAAATCTAATCCTATTTTTTCCCATGGTCTATCCGGAATATTATCTACAATCATTTTTTCCCTGTTATTTTTATTCATCTCTATGCATTTTAAACATGTTTTTACTTTCTCTTCGATTTGTTTAGAAAGGCCTAGCCACCACACAGATTGTTTAGCTCTTTTCCTACATTTGGATATGCCTAAGTGACCTGTGTGAATTTTATTTAACATTTCACTTTGTAGTGATTCCGGTATCACTATTCTGGAATTAAACAAAATAATACCATTTTCTATGGAGATATTATCCCTGTATTGATAGTAATTTCTAAAATCACCTAATTTTCTTTTATAAGGCCATCCTTCTACAATAAAGAATTTTAATTTAGTGCATATCCTACATTTTAATTGCTCTACTTTGATTTTATCTATAGTGTCATTTGTAACAGTTTCACAAGCAAACATATTTAATTTTAATTCCTCATTTGTATTACTTTGAAAGGTATAAGTTAATAAACGCTGTCTAAACAAAGCATCTGCAACCACCAATTGTTTGCCTGGTGTATAAAAGCGTGCTAACTTAAGTCTTGATCTTAAAAGTCGTCAAAAGATTTTGTTTGTAGAATTTGCACTAAAAGTTTGTGATCAGTTTCCAATTGCACATGAATACCTATTATGTAGTCTCGGAACTTATCTGCTGCCCATGTCAGAGCTAAACATTCCTTTTCAATCTGAGCATAATGTTTTTCTATCTCTGTAAGTGTTCTACTTCCATACATAACTACTACTCTTTCACCATTATTATTTTCTTGCATTAACGCTGCACCCAAGCCATATGAACTACTGTCTGCTGACACAATAATTTTTGAGGATGGATCATAATGAGCAAGGGTAGGTGTATTTTTTATTATTCGGAATGCATTTTCTTGTAGTTGCCCCCAAACAAATTTCCTATCTTCTTTTAACAGTGCATGTATTGGTTCTAAAATATGTGACTTGTTCTCAACCTACTAAATTGACCATGCCCAGGAACTGAAGTAGCTCGGTCTTATTTGAGGGTGTTTTGAACTCATGGATGGCGTATTCTTTCTGAATCAACTTTGATACCTTCTGAATTTATAATATGGCCCAGATAAGAAATTTCTTTTACCCCAAACCTACATTTATTTTTATTTATAGTTAAACCGTCTTTATGTAAACGTTTTAAAACCTCTTTCAATGTTTTATCATGTTCCTGTTCTGTAGATTCATAAATCAGTAAATCATCCATATGAATAGCTACTTTTAAATCTTTAAATAAGTTTGAAAACTTGATAGAAAAATATTCTGGGGCACAATTTAATCCAAATAGTAAGCGATTATAGACATATCTGCCGAACGGAGTAATGATGGTAGTAAGCTTTTTAGACGATTCATCTAATTTAATCTGATGGAAACCAGACTTAGCACCAATTTTAGATTTTGATCCCTTCAATTTTGCCAGCGTATTTTCTACTTTAGCCGGTCTAAGAATATTTTGATTGACTCGAGTATTATCTCCACATATTCTTACTTTATCATTTTTAAATACAACAACTATAGGTGATACAAAATCTGTGGCTTCTTCTATTGGACTAATTATGCCTAAACTATGTAATCTATATAATTCTTTTTTTACTTTAGGTAATAAAGGTATTGACACATTTCTAGGGGAAGCATGCACATATGGTTTAGGATTATCCACAAGTTTAATATTAAATTCCTGTTTAAAAACCCCTACTCGTCAAATATGCCTGGAAATTATTTTTCTATTAAACCCTCCTTTGAAAGATTTTCACTAGATAAGGCACACATTCTTATTAGATTCATACTTTCAATAAACGGTCTACCCAGTATAGCTGTTTTTAAACCCCTTATTACATAAACTTTCCCCTCATACTCACTGCGATTACATGACAGCTTTAACGGCACGGTGCCCACCACCTGCAATGCTGTTCCGTCCGGGCCCCTTATTGTGTCCCTACACTTCACCAAGGGTAGACTCTTTTCCTCTGCCAGTTGCTCCGGAATTGCACTTATGTTCTTTTACTTTACTTCTGTTCCTTTATTCTCCTAATTGATTTTAATCGACACTGTTAGGCGAAATGCCCTACTTTTTCACATTGGAAACTTGTAGCCTTCATCTTGACCACAAAACCAGCATTTCATTGTCTTGTTTTGCTTGTCGGTCGGGCCACTGATTTTCTTGTCTTGTCGAATTCTATTTATTTCCACCATTTTCTGGTTTCCCCTTATAATTTTGCTTTCATCTTGTTGTATTTCAGCCTGTTTGCACATCATCGCTGCTTCCCTTAATGTCAAATCTGTCTTCAATAGTAATCTGTCACTGGTCCTCCTATCCGAAATACCAGTTACTATCCTGTCTCTGATGAGACAATTATGCAAATCAGGAATTCGTCAAATTTTTCTTCGTTCTTTTGGACTCTCGAGTTGAATTTGAACCGTTCGTATATCACGTTCTTTTTAGGTGAAAAAAAACTGTCGAAATTTGCCAGTAATTGTTCGTACATAAAGCCCTTATCGAACTGAATAATAATGTCCTCTGCTCTGTCCCCCATACAATACAGAAGACAGTAAATTTTTTGTTCATTGGTCTTTTGATCCGCATGTACTAATTTCATATACCTTGTGAATCTCGCCTTGCATTTGGGCCATTCTTCTGGCATGAAGCTGAATTGACTAGGGTTTTCGATCATCATTTTTGTTTCTTTCGTTTTAATGTTCTTCTTTTCTTTAGTTTCACCGTCCGCCATTGTTGCAAGACGCCACGCCACGCCCGCCGACTTGAACTCGTAGTATATAATATGTAGATTCTTCTCGAATTGCTACTATTCTTGTATTACTTAATGTTTATTTTACCGCTGCCCCCATGTTATGTGGGTTAGGGGGAAACTCGCCTCTGGCCCGCGGCCATAGTATCTATAGATAGGTCTTTAAAAATGCTATTGAGGTTTCTAACATAATTTTTTTCCAAACTGAATAGTTTGCGCGAGAGACACTTCCAAAGTGGAAAAATGTGTCCCCCCCCCCCCCCTCCAACTTCTAAAATAAGAGAATGATAAATCTAAAAAAAAACATGATGTAAATTGCCATGCAAACTACCACTAAAAATTGGTTCGAACGAGATCCAGCCAGTAGTTTTTTTTTAATACGTCATAAACCACAATTTTCGCTTTTGCTACTATGGAACCCTTCATAGGCGAGTCCGACTCGCACTTGGCCGATTTTATTTTTGCATTATGAAAATATTAATGTACCAAACACTTTTGCGACGCGATTTTGTCAGACTATTGTGATATATCTTGCAATGCATTTCTTTTGGACAATTCAGATACTACGCTACGATTGATGTTGACTGTACTTGTTTTTTTTTCGAGTCCAAACTCTCTTAAAACACGGGAAATTTCTTCAGAAATATTATATGCCGTATGAGCGCCCGGTAATGGTGCACATTCGAATAATATTTTTTTCAACTCGAACTCTTTATTTATGTATTGTCCTACTATAGCTATGTAGCTCTCCTGCGACGCTGATGTCCACAAATCTGTAGTTAATCCCAGTGTAATAATATTTTTCATATTTTTTTTTTTTCATACTGAGTTGGCAAAAGTGTGTTGGATATGTACTGCCTTGTTGGTATTTGATATGACGGATTTAATGCATTAGAATATTCTTTAAAGCCCCTGTCTTCAACCACAGAAAATGGTTGAAAATCTTTAAAAAATAATAATATGTAGTAACTTTTCGTCAATCTGTGCCTTTTGTGTCGATGTCAATTTCCTTATGGGATTTATTTTTGTTTGATACATAATATGTGGAAATTGGGCTGTACCTGAACTTGACCCACCACTCCCACCAGTGACCGGCGAAATTGTAGCCGCAACACATTCTTGACTTGACCCAACACATGAATTTGCACTTGCAGTAATGTTAATTTCTTCTGTGATTTGCCGCAGCGCTGAATTATTACTCGATTTCTACTTCTCTTCATTTTTATTTATTCACAATACCTACTTCACTACACTTACACTAAAGACTATATACGAGTACCTATACCACTACTATTTACATTTATATTACAGCAAAACAATACACACAAAAAGTTCGTAAATAAACAATATCTAAATTTCAGGCGCGAGCTTGTTATGGCTGGCGGTCCAACTAAACTGGTTTTGGTCAGAATTTGTTTACATGTTACAATACTTACAAGATTTACGCATTTTTTTTTTTTTATATATATTCGCACACACCGCATGGTTTTTCATTGAACACTTGTATTTAATCGTAGTGCATAGTGTTCATACAAAGCGCGAAATGTAAAGCAAACTATTTGACTCGACTGCCTAAACAGTAGTTTACTCTCTTACACATACGTAAATACCAATATTTCTGTCTCGTTCTCGGCAAACACGGGACACGTATCTTGAACCTAAATCGCGAGACAAACGAGAGGCCCTGGCGGATGCGTATTGTTTTGTAGTAAACTATTCCTTGTGGATTTGAGCTCGTTCACCGCAGTAGTATTCCGTGTTATCCTCAAAAGACTCCCAAAAAACGTGTACTGCGTATATAGAGCACATTTTGAGCACATTTTAGATCCAAGAGACTCTGCCTCACTCATACAACTTACATAAGAGAGAGAGAAAAATATAATCTCAATGCGAGGTGTTATTAAAATGTTATATTCTTTAATGTTATTCTCTTCGTTAATATGAACAAGCGATAACAATCATAACATCTTGTTATTGCTGATAACTAATAACAATGTAGTAGACTTAGTTATTCTTTAACAAGATGTTCTCAGATGTACGTTACGTATCAAAAAATAGAAACGTTAGTGAGATAGCGCTACCTACGGCTTTCGATGTTATTTCGCTGTTATCCAATAACATGTTAAGAGATTCATCAATAACATAATATGAATTTTAGCGCTCATATTATGTTATCGGTAGTTGTTATGAATATATTCATTACACCTCTACCGCAGATCAAATTCCGTCAGCCTGCGACTTGACTGACGCCCCTGGCATTTGTAGATGTAACATTTGTCGGAAACCTGCCACAAAGTAGGTGGTGGTATTTGCGTGTGGTTGCTGTGTTTCCCGCACCGGTCTGGGCAATTATCAGCTCCTTAGACTGCTGCTTCCCCATCGTTGAAAATCTTTGCCAAAACTTTTTGAGGACCAATTACGCACTGCACCGCTAGACAACCGAATTTAGAATCCATTGTGTCAAACAGCTATATCCGTAGGTACCTACACTTGCACTTAGCACTATACACTCCACATCGCAATGCGGCGCTCTTGCAGTTTTGCAGGTGCGCTAGGTGTCGTACGGCGACCCTGCCTTACGACACCTAGCGCACACCCATATGAAGGTTCGGTAAATGATACACGACTGCTCTAGGTAAAGAGTGATTTATTATTCGTCTCACAATAGGTTTGTTAGACAAAATAAATAGGATCTAGGAGTTACACTAAAGAACACACACCATACACCATATAGACACATCATCTCTTAAGAAAAAGCGATGAATTTTTTTTTTTCAGCTCTGTATCTGAATTACGCGCGATACTTGTTCTGAGTCTTCCTTGTAAGCCTGAGCAGTCTCTTACTATTTGATGTTTGTGCACCAAGTTAAGCGAAAAAGATGAACTGCTGGAAGAAGGTGGAGAGAATGTTTCCAAGGTCGGTGAAAAAGGCATAAAATCTCAATTTCAGCCAGTAACCTCAGAAATGATCAAAAGAGCTCCCAACTTAAGGATTTGAAGTCGCTGAGGGTTCACACATCTTGTCGTTCAGACTATATTAGACCCGATAGCGTCAAAGCTGATCTGACAAAACGTGTTCCGTCCGCTGGGTCCTCCACTGTTCATACTTTAAGATCATCAAAACACAAATTTGATGTCAAAACTCGATGCCTTTTTTGTGCATTGTGTGATTGGATGAATATAGCGGAACAATTCAATATTAGAGCTGGTTTTCCTAACGTTATTGGCGCTATTGATGGGAAGCATATCCGGATAGAAAAACCTAATAATGCAGGCTCTGAAGATTTTAATAAAATTATAAAAAATACTTTTCTGTAGTATTGATGGCATGGGTAGATGCTGATTACAAATTCGTATTTGTTGATATTGGTGCATATGGATCTGCATCGGATTCAACTATTTTTAAGAATTCTAATATGGGAAGACGGTTGGAACAAGGTACTTTAAACATTCCATCAGGTTGGCTAACATCCAAAAATATAATAATTGCTTCCAAATGACATCGTTTGGTGCAACGCATATAGTACAAGACGGGTTCATGCCCACTTTCAAGGTAGTATACCATAATTGTTTTAGTGAAATTCTAATTTGTATTTGTATCACAATTAATTTAACCAGTTCTTAAACAATTACAGATACAAGGACAAATTCATCATCTACTGGGGGCAATGCTGCCAGTGCCAGATGCAGATCATAAATTTTTGCAAATTTATTTTATGGGCGGATTATCAAGATGCGGAAGTTGATACACGTTGTGGTCATAATCCAACCGTCAAGCGAACCATTGTCCAACAACTGCAAACATTTCTTCACGAGAATAATGAATTAGTGAAGGTGTTCAAAATGGCACTGGATCGGATGCCATCAGACAGCCATAATATTGTAATAAGAGCCGACAAAACACCTGCTGGAGAGCATGCAAGGAGGTTTAATTCACCGACAATAGATGAAGTGGCTATTGTCGTTGTTGGAGAGAATTTGCAATCAAGAGATATTGTACTTCATCGCCGGAACAATGAATTGAAACGTGTATATGAAACGCATAGAGCTTATGATGCTTTACAATACCCATTAATTTTCTGGCAGGGAGAAGATGGGTACCATTTTAATATCAAAATGGTTAATCCAACAACAGGTAATTAGATTATACAAAATAAAATATTTTATATATTCAATATATAAATGTATTTTTTTATCATTTGTACTTCCAGGTGCTGATACACACAAAAAAGTCAGTGCCATGAATTATTATGCATATAGACTCATGATCCGTGAAGGTGAAGTAAATCACATTTTGATGTGTCAACGGCTCTTTCATCAGTATGCAGTGGACATGTACGTCAAAATTGAGACTGAACGATTGACATACATTCGTCTAAACCAACAGCAGCTTCGATCTGAAGAGTACATTCATCTTCGCGATGCAATCAATGCTGACGGCAATGTAAATAATGTAGGAAGAATGATAATTTTACCGGCCACTTACATCGGAAGCCCGCGCCACATGCACGAGTACGCTCAAGATGCGATGTCTTATGTTCGAAAGTATGGCCGTCCAGACCTATTCATTACATTCACCTGTAACCCACAATGGATTGAAATAAAAAAAGAACTGCTACACAGCCAAACACCACTTGATAGGCATGACATCACAGTCAGAGTTTACAAGCAAAAATTAAAATCTTTAATGAATTTCATTACAAAGCATCGTGTGTATGGCCAAGTACGTTGTTGGATGTACTCTGTTGAGTGGCAAAAGCGTGGTTTGCCACATGCTCATATATTAGTCTGGTTGGTTGACAAAATAAGGCCAGAAGAAATTGATTCCATTATTTCAGCCGAAATTCCTGATGAAACGGTTGACCCAAAATTGCATACAATAGTAACTAAACACATGATACATGGACCTCGGGGAGTTATCAACAACAGCTCACCCTGTATGATCGACGGCAAGTGCTCCAAACGGTACCCGAGAAACTTGGTTGCGGAAACCATCTCGGGAATCGATGGTTACCCATTGTATCGTCGGCGATCAGTTGAGGACGGTGGACGATCTGTAGATGTCAAGATAAAAGGACAAGATTTTCATGTTCAATCGTTGGATTGTGCCGTTCTCGCCCATATTGTCCAAAACTTTTGAAGCTCACATCAATGTGGAATTTTGTAACTCTGTGAAATCCATAAAGTACATATGTAATTTGTGGATGAAATATAGGGATGACATGTCTGATGATGTGTTGCATCGCGTGCGTTGTGAAACTTTGAATCCTACATTGGAAATTACGGCAGAGATTTACAATGACACATTGATCATAATACAAGATATGTGTTTATTGATGGCAAATAAAGTATTGTCGTGTTTGGGCCTGACAGCACCCAATCGTGCTATGCAAGATGCATTAAACCATGAGTTGCAAAGAGAACTCCAGTACGATACTCAAGCTATGACCGAAGCAGTTCGCACAACTGTTCCGCAATTGAACGAAGAACAAAGGATTGCGTACGATCGTTTGCTACAAGCTGTAAACAGTGGGTCTGGGGGGATTTACTTTCTTGATTCTCCTGGGGGTACTGGGAAAACGTTCCTAATTACATTGCTATTAGCAAAGAGCCGATCGCAAAATGAGGTAGCCCTAGCGTTAACTTCATCTGGAATAGCAGCAACTTTATTAGAAGGCGGACGAACTGCACATTCAGCCTTAAAATTACCATTAAACATGCATATCAACGAAACGCCAGTTTGCAACATCGCCAAAAATAGCGCTATGGCGAAGACTCTCCTAGTATGCAAATTGATAATTTGGGACGAATGCACAATGGCCCACAAGAGGTCGCTGGAGGCACTAGATGGGACGTTAAAAGATTATTATTATTATTATTATTATATACTTTATTGTACGCCAAATTACAATATTGTGATACATGAATTATGAAAACAGAAGCAGTACAAAGGGCGGCCTTATCGCTTTACGCAATTTCTGCCAGGCAATTTTGGTGGAGCCATGATACTGTTGTCAGGTGATTTTTGTCAGACTCTTCCAGTAATTCCTCGATCGACTGTTGCTGACGAAATAAACGCATGTCTAAAATATCAAATTTGTGGCGGCACGTAAAGACACTACAATTAACTACTAACATGCGAGTGTTTTTGCAACAAGATCAAACTGCGACTGTGTTTTCGAAGCAGTTGCTGGATATTGGCAATGGTAAGGTCGCAGTTGACAGCTCGACCGGATTAATGACTTTTCCCACAGATTTCTGTCACTTCACAGAATCGAAAGAGGAGCTTATTCAGCGTGTTTTTCCGGACATTAAACAACAATATAATAACCACGATTGGCTAAGTGAACGAGCAATATTGGCAGCAAAAAACAAAGATGTCGATGATCTCAATGCTACCATTCAGAATTTCCTTCCAGGAGAGTTGTTTACGTACAAATCAGTTGACACGGCTACAAACCAGGATGACGTAGTCAACTATCCTACAGAATTTTTAAATTCATTGGACTTGCCTGGACTACCACCACATAATTTGAAATTAAAATTAGGGTCAGTTGTCATCATGCTGCGTAATATTAATCAACCTCGACTTTGCAATGGAACGAGATTGGTTGTGAAGAAACTCATGAATAACATCATCGAAGCTAAAATAATCAAAGGAAAATGCAAAGGAGAGGATGTCTTAATCCCACGAATACCTATGATTCCAACGGATTTGCCATTTGATTTTAAAAGGTTGCAATTTCCCGTGCGTCTAGCTTTTGCGATGACCATAAATAAATCGCAAGGCCAATCGTTGCAACTTTGCGGAATAAACTTAGAGTTTCCCTGTTTCGCACATGGACAATTATACGTTGCGTGTTCACGTGTCGGAAAACCAACATCCTTATTTATTTACGCACCCCAAAAAAAAACTAAAAATATTGTCTACCAGAAAGCACTATATTAATTAATTACTGTATACAGGGTGTATTTTTGAAACGGGGCAGTAAGGGCAAGTACCTTAACCGTTGCAGTTACAGCAAAACGTTCTTAGAAGACCTTCCCTAACTTTTTGACATTTTTTGAACTGCGTTCACAGATTTTGTAAAAAACTTACAGTTGGCAAAAAAATGCAAAATGTCCAAAAATTTTTTTTTTTATGCCAATCGATTCTATTTCATGTTTTTTTATGCCAATCGATTCTATTTCATGTGGGGATCAAAAAACTCTATGAGACCATATTAGCTTTCAGTACTAGGAAAGACAGAAATCGCCAAAAACGTTTCCCATACATTTCGGCAACAGAAACAAATTTCTACGATGGTCTAACTTTTTGTTATGGCCAGGAAGTGGGTAGAATTGACTGTAAAGTAAATAAAAAGAATTTTTACCCTCAAATTTCGAATTTGATTCGAAAATCTGTGTGTTATACTTAGTTTCAGCTGAGAAACTTCGTATGAGTTATTGTTGCTGCTTCGATAGCTTGTCTTGCTTGTATTGGTGTAAATTCGAATGAAACAAGGAGCTGGTTTTACATGATTTACTGGAGCGAGTAACATGCGTCCGTTCGTTACAAAGTTTCGGGAAAAAGGGCCGATTGTGTTGCCATTGCACAAGATGAAAGAAAATACTAAAAAATTTAAATTAATTAATTACGGTGTTGCCAATGCACAAGATAAATGAAATTACTAAAAAATTAAAATAAAGTAATTTCGGTGTTGCTGTCAGCAACAAGCTGCCCGGCGTTGAAGTACTTCAACCTTGATCGTCGGACTCGGCTTCGACTGGCAGCGGGCAGATGTTGTTGTACGCCCGCTGTATGATGCCCTTCTTGGTGCGAATGTCTGCCACGCGATGAATGTTGTCTGTCCCAGGATGAAGCTTAACAACTCGACCCAGGAGCCATAGAAGAGGTGGTTGATTTCTGTCTCGGACAAGGACTAGCGAGTCCAGTTTAAGGTCGCCTGATGATGATGACCACTTGACTTTCTGTTGAAGAAGATTAACGTATTCATGTGAGAATCGTTGCCAGAAATGTTGTTTCAGCTTCTGTATCCTCGCGTATCGCTGCAGCCGATGGATGTTGACTTCAGTCAGCTGGCGGTAAGGTACAGATACGAGTGAGCGCCCGATTAGGAAGTGGGACGGTGTAAGGCATGAAAGGTCTGAAGGATCAGGAGATAAAGGTGTTAAAGGTCTTGAATTTAGAATAGCCTCTATCTCTATAAGACAAGTTGACATCTCCTCATACGTTAAATGTGTCAATGAAAGAATACGACGTAAATGATGCTTTACAGATTTAACGGCTGCTTCCCATAGTCCACCGAAGTGGGGAGAGTAAGGGGGAATAGTTTTGAATTCTATGCCATGAATTGCAAGGTCCGATTGAAGGTCGTCTGAGTAATTATGGATAAAAGATTTTAAGTCATTACTGGCTCCGACAAAGGTGGTACCGTTATCGGAGTATACTATCTGTGGTTTGCCTCGACGTGCTATAAATCGATTGAGGGCACCCAGGAAAGCTTCCTTGGTCAGGTCCGAGACGAGCTCGAGGTGCAGGGCCTTGACTGCGAAACAAACAAAAACACATATATAAGACTTCGTGAGTTTGCTACCTCTACCCTTACGATCGACTATCAGCACTGGTCCGGCATAATCAATACCTGTCTTTAAAAAAGGAAATTCTAAGTGCATTCTATCTCTAGGTAAGTCACTCATTATTGGTTGAATAGGTTTAGCTTTAAAACAGCGAACACAACTATGGACTGTACGCTTGGCAAGATTTCTTCCTCCTAGAGGCCAAAATGTCTGTCGAACGTTTGATAATAAGAGTTGTGGACCTGCATGTAATAAACTTAAGTGTTCTTTAATAAAAATTAACTTTGTAAGATGATGTTTACTACACATTAGAATAGGGTGTTTTACATCGAAACTGTATTGAGAATTCTTAAGGCGACCACCGACGCGTAAAATATTATTAGCGTCTATGAATGGTGTTAAAGTAATTAATCTGTTTTTACAGTTTAATGTTTTGCCAGATTTTATTAGTTTGTATTCATCTGGAAACATTTCGCGCTGAGCTGTACGTATTATTATTTGTTCTGCGATCTGAAGTTCTGAAAAAGTTAAATTAGTTAAGTTCTTATTGTTAATATTTTTACAATTATTGATAAATCTTACTACGTAGGCTACTATTCTGGTAAGTTGATTATAATTGGATTTTTTACTTATTAATTCTGAAATTCTATTTTGATTTAATTTAATATTAGTATCTGTTTCAGTATGTAAGGAGATATCTGGAATTGAACTGTGTGGTGAGTGCGTGTTTGGAGTTTTAGGGAATTGTATGTGTGTGTGATGTAAGAAGCTAGGCCCGGACCACCAGAGGGCAACGCCGCTGATGCAATCAGCCTTCACGCCACGCGAGACTAAGTCCGCGGGGTTGTCCTTCGAAGGCACGTAGCTCCACTGCCCATTTGAAGTACTCTCTTGTATCTCACCTACTCTATTGCGGACAAACGTTTTTAAGTGACTTGGCATAGTTTTGAGCCACGCAAGGACAATAGTAGAATCTGTCCAATAGTGGATACCAGTGAACTGAATGGTGAGAGACTGTAAAACTTTAGTGCAGAGTCTAGTGCCTAGCAGGGCCCCACAAAGCTCCAATCTAGGAATAGTAGTCGGTTTTAGTGGCGCTACTTTATTTTTTGACGTAAGTAATCGAACCTGTACTGTTCCGTCCAGCTTAACAGTTCTTATAAACACGCACGCTCCATAAGCTGTTTCTGAGGCGTCAGTAAATGTATGTGTTTCAATTTTGGCTATGTTATCCATACACACCCAACGCGGGACTCTAAGTAAGTTCAGTGAAGGAAGTAGCCGAATAAAATTCACGAACTTTACCCTTACATCCGAGGACACTTCACTGTCCCAACTGCACTTGTCAATCCACAGTCTCTGCATGATGATCTTGGCCTCTAATATGCAGGGACCTAGAAGACCCAAGGGGTCAAAAACTTGGCTGATTAATGACAAAATAACTCGTTTTGTTATTTTTGTGTTACTTAACTGTAAATTGATTGAAAATAAAAGTGTGTCTGAACATGAATCCCATGATAAACCTAGAGTTTTGCAAGGCATGGTTTCATTTAAATTTAATGTCTTTTCTGACCTATTCTGATTCTGTACGTTTGTTATTAAATTTAATATTTCTGACCTGTTAGATTGCCATTTACGGAGATTGAACTTAGCAGATTCTAAAGTTGCCATGACATCTTTACACATCTGTACGACACAGTCCACAGTGTCACCTCCGCTTAGGTAATCATCGACGTAGAAGTCTCTTATAATAGACTCTCTAGCAGTGGAATTGGATGCATGCTCTGCTAGGGATGCGAGACATTTTGTAGCTAAATATGGTGCCGATGCTGTGCCGTACGTAACGGTATTAAGGGTGTAGGTTTTTAATTGTTCTGTCGGATTAAATCTAAAAATGATCTGTTGCAATGAACGCTGGTCTGGCTGTACGAGTATGGCTCTGTACATTTTCTCTATATCGCCCGATACAACGTACTTGTGCTGCCTAAATCTGAGTAGGATAGAAAACAAATCGCTTTGGACGACTGGTCCTACCATCTGAATACTGTTGAAGGACTTTCCTGAAGTCGTGACTGCTGAAGCATCAAATACAACGCGTAATTTGGTTGTTGTACTTGATTCACGAATGACTCCGTGATGTGGTAAGTAATAACTGTGTTTATTCTGCTCTGAATGTTGTGTATTTTCACTCATATGACCTAGACTTAAGTATTCCTTTAAAAATTCTACATACCTATCTTTCAGGTTAGGATCCCGTTCGAATTTACGTTCCAGAGAGAGAAAGCGCCGTTTTGCCATGTAATACGAGTTCCCAAGTACATCTGGTGAGTCTTTTAAAGGAATAGTGACAACAAAGCGACCTTCGTGGTCACGGTAAGTGTTTTCGGCAAAGATTCCTTCACATGCTTTCTCCTCAGCGGATAAAGAGTAAACAGGAGATACGGAATCCAGTTCCCAAAATCGGGTAAGTTGAATATCATCGGTCTGAGTAAAATAACATGCATGTTTAAGATCTGAATTCTGATTGATTGAGCCAGCTATTATCCAACCTAGCTTTGTCTGATGTAATTTAGGCTGATTTTTGCCTAAATCCATGAAGTTAGGACATAGGACGTCCCAAAATATGTCAGCACCAACTAATATGTCGATGGTGGATGGCATATTGAAATTAGGATCTGCTAATTGAATTCCTGGTGGCAATATTATGTTTTTTATAGGTATATATGATGATGGAATATGCCTAGTGATCTGTGGCAAAACTACACAACGTAAGTTAACCTTATAACTCCCCGAATAAGACTCGATGCTTAGGTCACATGACTCTGCACTATGTGAAATTAAGTTATTGATACCTGAGACAGTGGAGCTCGCGCTGTGTCTTACCAGACCTAGCTTCTCACAGAGGCTTTGAGTGATGTCGACGTGCTGGCGTTGTCCAACAGTATACGAGCCTGTACTGGCCGGCCCTGCACGTCCCTCACCTTCACCAAAGCTGTGGATAGCAATGTCAAGGATGTATTAGTGGTCTGAATACTATTTGTAGACAATGCTACATGTTCTTTTTGTGTGTCAATGTTCTTGTGCAAAAGAGTGTTGTGTCTTTGCTTACAGTACTTGCAATGTGATAATTTACAATATTTTTCAGAGTGGCCAGGTCGTAAACAATTTTTACAAACGGAAAAATTTGTAATTTTAAGTAAACGTGTATCTACACTTAAGTCTCTGAATTCCTGACAGCTAAATAAAAAGTGATCACGTTTGCACATTGGACAAGTTACTGGTTTTAAATCTGAATTCTTTGAGCTCAAAATTGCTGTGTTATTGTGATTTTTTCCCTTCTGTGTGTCTGTCTGTTGATTGTGTATGATTGTGCTATTAGTCTGTATTGTGTCTAACAAATCAGCTCTATTATTTAAAAATGTTGTAAACTGTTTCAGAGTAGGAATACCTGTTATGGAATTTCGTTGTTCTTCCCACTGACGGTGGGTAACATCATCTAATTTTTTAGACAAGATGTAAATTATTAGGGTGTCCCAGTGATCTACTGGTTGACCTAACGTAGCTAATGCACACATATTCTTATTAGTGGTATCTATCATGTTTCGTAATGACTTACTAGACTCTTTTTGAGCATGTTCTAGACTAAACAATGCGTTAATATGATTATTTACCAAAAGTTTCATTATCGTATCTATTAGATAATAATTGCCAAGCTACGTTATAATTATCTGTTCTGAATTCTAAGCCTTGAATAACTAAGGATGCGCAGGGCCGCACGCAAATAATGGAATTTGTTAATATCTGTAATGCTTTTGTTATCATGAATAAGCGAAAGAGGATGAATCACATAATGGAATATTGTATTTTTAATCAGTATACCAGGTGCGCTATACCTTTCTGAGTATACTATTTTTTAAATAATCAAAATCCGTCAAGAAATGACGAAGCTATTAGGGATTTCTTAACGAGTACTTAAAAACGCCCGCTTACACTGCGATTTAGACGATGACGTCATGTGTTATGAACGCGTCCCGACTAGCGCATTCGCCAGTCAGTCAGTACAAATTCTTTCGTGGATCGACTAGTAGTGCTTGCGTTTTATTGGTTTTTCTTAGTACTTTATTTGTGTTTTAAGTTCTTTGGTGATTATTCAAATACAGTTTGTTTTTAAAATACTTTTTATTATACGTAGTTCGTCCTAACGCTTGTACTTATTTACCTACCTTATGATGTTCTGTCGAAAGTTGTACCTACTGTGTTGTCAAGCGAGTAATAAACCACGTTAGAAATGACGTGAAATAACTGAAGCTAGTATAATACAGGTTCAGAAAAGGAAAAGGTATTAAGTTTTATAATAAAATGAAGTACTTAAGTAGGTATTGCCGTCATGACCACTTCAAAAGTATTTAGGAGACTTATTCGTAGTGGTGCAAGTCTGTAACTTTTAAAAATGATAGAATAGGTAGGTAGATACGCCTGCAGGATAATCTCTAGACTTAATTTTGTTATCATGTATAGACATAGGTAGGTACGCAATATAGGTAGGTATTTAAACTTTCATGGCCTTTCACATTACTATTAAGGTCCAACCCCACCAAACGGACGGCATCGGAACGGATTTTACAATCTTTAAACAAAATTAAATCTCATTATCACAGTGTTTGAAGTTTATATTACCAAGTCACGCACAAGCACAACAACTTGACAGCGACGTGCGGCGGCATGACGCACGTCAAGCTGTCATGCGTGACTTGGTAATATAAACTTTAAATGCTGTTATATAAGATTTATTTTGTTTAAAGATTGAAAAATCCGGGCCGATGCCGTCCGTTTGGTGGGGTTGGACCTTTATTGGAAGCTCCAAACAATACATGGTAAATATCTCGATAGTTCTAATAGTAATAGGTACACAATACCTACTTACGTCAAAATGATCTTCGCAACAATGTAAAACACTTTCGCTTGAAAGAGCAGTTTTATCATCTCTTCTCATTCCTTTAACCCATTTTTTTCTTATCTTTGCATCCCTCGGAACATAAAAAAACAGTTCATTAGGCGTAGTAACACCTTGTATTCTTACATTTTGGCACAATACAATATTTGTATGGGGGCATTATTACCACCGAAACAATAACAAACGTTCCAGTCTATACACTACAGCAGTGGACTGCGTTGGACAGCTACCGCTCGGTGAGTCGTCGACGACACAAACTGGCAGAGGGCTGCCGAACGCCCGCTCTGAGCGCTCGCATCACACCGCACCGCACGTTTCCCGCTCTAACGCTGAAGTTCTTCATTGTAATCAAATAGTTTGAATAGCAATTTTAATCTCCATAAATGCACAATATATTAAACGTATTTAATTGGATAAGGAATGATACTGTATTGATAAAAATTGTAATTTTTAAAAGATAAAAATGATTGCTGTGGGTTTTTCTTACTAGATAGACATATGCTATCGCGGACTTTTATGTAGACCTTTTTAAGTTATATATTTCCGCAGTACATTATCTTATTCTATCATCAATAGTTTTCGCAGCGCACGCGATGTAAGAAATATTTTAAGTATTTTTTTTACATCTTGGATTTCATTATTGAAGTTTAAGTAAGGATTCCTAATTTGTTTGAAAATAAAATAAAGTCTATGTTAGTCAGTGATAATGCAGCTTTCTAATGGTAAAAGAATTTTCGAAATCGGTCTAGTAGTTTTTGAGTTTAATCGAATACAAAAATACAAATCTTCCCTCTTTATTACTATGTTAACATAGATGTATGGAAGTCTGCCGGATTTGTTGACATTTATGAACACTGCTCCGCTCCCTTTTGTAGTAGCGTGATGTTATATAGCCTATAACCTTCATCGATAAATGGACTATTCAACAGAAAAAGAGCTTTTCAATTCGAACCGGTGGTTCCTGAGATTAGCGCGTTCAAACAAACAAACTCTTCAGTTTCATAATATTATAAGTAGGTATAGATATAGTTATTTTTATTAAAAAAAATATTGAAGTAAATAGCATAAAAACTATATTATTAGAAGCTTTGTAAATTACTTAAAATCCTTACAAAATTTCAAAATTATACGTTTCGAAATAAAACAGCTATGGAGTCTTAATCCAAAAGAGCCCTAAGTCTTCATACTCTCCATAGCGGCGGCGCGCGCTGTCATAACAGATGACGTCACACAGTATTTTGGCGCGGCGGCGAGCGTTTTTGAGATTACTGCATTAAAATTGCTGTATCTTCGTCATTTTTGATCGGATTGAAATAATTTTTTCACAGTGTTTATTGTTTTTTTAATCATTATAAATCTGCATACTCAGCTAAAAACGTGAATGATCCTCATTCGAGCCAGTGCTGATAGTCGCCGCTGAAATTGGGTAAGTTGATTTTGGGTAATCTCACGAAGTCTTGTCTGGTCTCGGCCCCGCCCGCGGAGATCGTCGAGGACTCTGAGCTGCGCCGGCGTGAAGGATCGGCTGCGCGCAGCAGCATGTGCGCTTGCGCCACCACAGGGAAGTACGAAGCCTCGAATTGCTCACTTTCCGCAAGATCCAAGTTTAAATCATCCAATAACGCATCTAACTCCGTCTGTAATTTATGAAATTCACCGTGTAAGGTTTCAGCTTTAGTCAAACGACAATTCAATTCAGTCACTTGCAACTCACTTAAAGATTCACAGCTACTTAATATTTCCATGTAATTTTTAAACAATGTTAGCTTTGATTTTACGCCACCACGTCTTTTCACTAATTCTTTTATCTTCTGACCGTGTTCACTCATAGTTACTTTACTTTTATAATATAAGAAAACAAAAATACTGGGATATTAATTGCGACTGTGCTTTATAACTGCAACTGAGGGCAACTGTGAGCTGTTACTTATGACGTAGGTCGCGGTGCCCGGTCGATGCCGACCAGTTTTTTTTATTTCACTGCAAGCAGCTTCTTATGAAGCGTAGAAAGTTAATAGTTAGTAGGTATACTAATAAATAATAATCGAATGATATTTTTTTATTTTTGAGATAAGGTTTACGATTATACTGAAAGTCGTTATTGAGTATTATTTAACTTAAGAAAAGGTCCCAAATTATCTTACGAGGCTTCAAATTAATACAAAATAGGTATTTAGGATTGAGTATAGGTAAGTGTGAATATTAGGAAATGGAACGAACTCACTCGAATCGTCCTTTTGTGTCGTGGCGGTCCCGCGACGTAGGTAGGTAGGTAGGTATACGTGGGGTTCCAAAGTCCAACAACGGGTCTGCTTTTTGAAATTTGATTGATTTTTCTTATAGGTATTTGGTGTATGCTCATTGAAGGAGCGATATTCCTCTTCTCTCTTGGCTGTTCTCAAAGACTAGAAGTATCCCTGGCGCACAAGTTGTAGTGTAGGTACACGGGCGTCCTCTAGTTGACATCAGCACAGGAGCGTGTTTCCAGAATAATCTGTTGGTTTGTAAGTTTTCTTCGTCTGACGGGTGAAGGACCATTTGTTGCTGCTTCGATAGCTTGTCTTGCTTGTATTGGTGTAAATTCGAATGAAACAAGGAGCTGGTTTTACATGATTTACTGGAGCGAGTAACATGCGTCCGTTCGTTACAAAGTTTCGGGAAAAAGGGCCGATTGTGTTGCCATTGCACAAGATGAAAGAAAATACTAAAAAATTTAAATTAATTAATTACGGTGTTGCCAATGCACAAGATAAATGAAATTACTAAAAAATTAAAATAAAGTAATTTCGGTGTTGCTGTCAGCAACAGTTATTAATTAAGGATTTTCGCTAAAACTGACCTATGAGTTTCGAGTTGATTTATCATATTTCCGTACGAAATGTATGGGAAACGTTTTTGGCGATTTCTGTCTTTTCTAGTACTGAAAGCTAAAATGGTCCCATAGAGTGTTTTGATCCCCACATGAAATAGAATCGATAGACATAAAAAAAAATTGAACTTTTTGCATTTTTTTTGCTAACTGTAAGTTTTTTACAAAATCTGTGAATGCAGTTCAATATGTCCCTAAAAGTTGGTGAAGGTCTTTTAAGAACGTTTTGCTGTAACTGCAACGGATAAGGTACTTGCCCTTACTGCCCCGTTTCAAAAATACACCCTGTATATTGTACCCCCCCCTTATCCTATCCTACCTGTACCCCTCCTTAAAATCAACCTGTACCCCTCTTTAACTCCTGACCGTTTTCTTCTACCTTACCCTCTACTATCCACTCTTACCATGCTCTTATCCCACACCCATGTGAAGCTCACAATTCCTATTCAACTTCCTAACTAACATTTGATGTCAATTCTATCAATTCAATTCCTACTTACTTATCAAATAACTCTATCATGATACACATAAATTCTATTACGACTTAATATTAATTTGGCCAATGAACGTCGTAGTGGGAAAGGACCCTTATCATGGTACGCAGTTACCCTATGCTCTTTAAAGGGGAGTGTGTGCTAATTCTCCGTTAAATGAACGCCTACTTAAATTATTATACTACTTAATTTGTAAACATGAATAGCTAATTCTCTAACTAAGATAAGGAAACCCTCACTTTCTATAAATATATTACCTGACATATTTATACTTGTTAAATTGGATACCTACTTAATTTACTACTGAAACTAATTATGATTGTTATAATGACTACCCATCTAAATAATTCTGATATTATCTAATTTATTAAACCTTTTTATAGTAATACCTACCCATTCTCTTACTAAAATTAATTATAGTTCAGTTATTATACAACTAATGATTTCAACATGTTATTTGTTTATTCAGTTCAATACATAGACTAATTGAATCCTGCACTTATGTGATTTAGTCATAATTATTAATCTCATTGGATCAAATACCTTATATGAGTTATTGATATATTACCAATGATTGTACACAACATGATATATTTGTTTTTCGGTCTAGGGCCCCATGAACACACGCCCAAGACAGTACAGTTCACACCAACTGAGGAATAACTGTTCCTATGCCTATTATAGGTTTGGAATAGGTAGCTTTACTTACTCCGCCTGGCCAAGACATCTGGCACCCATAACAGACAAACACCAATTCGAATGGCGTGGAATTACAATATATCATTCCCTTTACCTAATTAAAGGCTTAAGGTAAAATTATAAGAGTATTCTCTTTTATATATTCCCCTTCTAGAGGTGTAAAAATATAGAGATGTATATAACAATCTTTTAATGTAGAACCTAATTAAAGTAGGTATACAATAAACTGAGAGAATAATAAGTAACCTTTATATTCCCTTTCATGTTAGAGTGCATATTTGCAGTAGATACTTAAGAAATTTACAATAGATTTCATCTTAGAACTAATGTCCATTTCACCAAAACCAATCTAAAGTTTTAGGTAGGTAAAGTTGAGTTGTAAACTTATTAGTTACTCACATCACCAAGATTGACACAAGTCATTGTTAGACTATATATGTGTACGGGTCTATTGCCCAAGTCTAGAAGTTTTGAATCTATTCCATAGTTGGAAAATATCATCTATTGTGATAAGATTCTCATTCTCCAGACCATACTCGATTAAATGAGCAAATACTAAGTCAATTGTTGCAATTGAGAACTATTTTAGTCGCAGTAGAATAGACATAAGTTCCGTCATGATAAACTAAACCTTAACGGTTTTCTCTGGTTATTTGCATATAAAATATAACTAACTGCAAAACAACACAAGAACATGAATGACTCAATCTACAATCGGTTATCAATCACCAACCCCATATCGTTACACTTTCCGTTAATAGGTAGGTACTATATTTATTTTTTGTTCATAATATTATTATATCCGATTGGCTAAACAAATAGTCTAGTATATGATTGAATACTAATATTGTAATACTATAAGATACTTTATTTGACTTTTAGTCTTGTTTTTATTCAAATGACCAATTTGACACTTTAAATTACACTACAAATCATGGTAGTCTCTTGATTTAGAATAACAATAATAATACTTTCCTATAATGCCTTTAAACAGACAATTCATCTTTTGTCAAGGAGTTTGAAATTAATAATACTTGTATCAACTATTAGCTCGGTTGTTTGAATAGTTTCTGTATTGAATTAAAGAGTATAACAGTCAAAATTCTGAAATATTACTTTATCAATTATTTGAACTGACCTTGAGGGAATTCGTGAATGTATCATTGAGTCAAAGTCAAATTCAATCACAAAGCTACATACACTCATAACTTCTTATATCACCGTATTATATTGGTCTAACACTGAACTTTACATAATAATAATAGCTCCTTCCTACAACAAACCATGACGGTTTTTTAGATTCCATAACAAACATAATTACGCTTAAAAGTTAAGTTTATTCCTAATCCCGGTTTATCAAGTGTACCTACACCTACCTATAAGTCTATTCCCTGTGTTTGAGCAAATTATACCCATTTAGACTAATTGTGTGGTGTGTTATGTCCCTAACTATTTTAATAAAGATTACAGGTGAGTCAAGCCTGATTTTGACGTACCTAAGACCCGTGTTTTGTCACAAGAACAACGACCGTAGTCTGGGATGTTGCCTCATGACGACCCTACATATGTATTGTGTGCATAAATAAATAAATAATTATATAAGACTGAGCTGTTGATTTCAATAAATGTGACTAGGTCAAACTATTGGGTATCAACACTCAGATGGCTTTTTCGACCCTGAAACTCAGGTAAAGTCGAAAGCTGTCCCGCCATTTTGGATTATCAGCATACTAGCTAAAAGTGGTCACGAGCTTAGTTAACACCGTCAGGTCTCCACTCGTGGCTGTCACATCGACAGACTTACCTATTGGGATTCCCTAGCTATTCCTATGGCCTCAGCCCCTAGCCCTAGCCTAACCTTTTATACCTACTATCCCCATTCGAACTCCTAAAACAACATTTCGCGTTAGGAATGGCCGTTGAGCAGACTCACTCGAACGAACTACGCTTTCATATCGGAGATAATCAGCGTCGCCAGGAAAGGTGTCTTGCTACCATTCCAACAAAATGCTGTTAACGCGACATTTCAACCATTGTTCGAACTGAAATTTCACTAAAGAATCATGATTTTACACAAATGCAACGCGATTTTATCAATTATAATGAATTAACACGAATTTCAATATAAAAATCGTTTCAATCAATTCACAAAGCAAAGTCTCACTAGTTTACCACAAATTTTCCAAAATCTTGCTTGGTAATCCGCCCACCAGTTACCCACGCTTGCTGTCTCAAAAGAGAATGAACGAGGATCGCGCCAAATCCCAACTTTCTCACTATTTTCGCGGTCTAATTCGGCGGGAGTCTCCTTTGCACCAATCAGCGTCTTCTAAATCCTCTTTTTAATTCCTACAAACCCCGCAATATTTCTAGACCAATCCAGTATTGCTTCCCAATGCTCGTGTTAGATTGTTTGAAATATTTATCAAACATATGAAACAAATATCCCAATAAGTATGTGTGTGTTTTCAATTTATGAGTAAGTAGCTTTTAAACCCGGCAGTTGTGCCGATAGCAAACTGTTATGAATCTGATTCGATTTGAAATCATTGTTATTTACAATAGATATTACATTTTAGGTTATAGTACAATAATAAGGTCGATTGTTGTTGTATTTACATGTTTAAACGTACCGATAAAATAAGTGTGATTTATTTAAATTATTATTGTAAAATAGTTTATATGTGGGTAGGTGAGTATCGTGTGTTGCATTGCGACGAATCATAAGCTATAAAAGACGACACAATATTGAATGTGGACTGAGTTGATCCCGAGCCGTCGAAGTGTAAGGTACGATCTACCTCTGTTACATTTATAATTCTTATAATATATAATGTAATATTGTAAATATTATATATTATATAATATATAAATATATAATAATAATAATATATAATAATTTGTGTATTTGATACTTGATATTCTGTGTACTTAATTGTGTAAATAATTGTGTAGTAGACTACAGAGAATAATTACCTATTATTGGTGTTACGGTAAATGTTATTATTAAGTACCCTCCTTGGGTGTTCGAAATACTTACTGTTTAACTCGATAGTTATTCTCTTATGTGATACAATGATTGTAATGAACTGGTTCGATGCCAGTGTGATACGTAGTTTTCCGTGTATTACCTATGTATTATAGTGTTGGCTTCTAGCTTGATTACTAGTATAATGATACCAGAGTTATGTTGTAAACTGTTGTTACTATATTGTAATTTAGGAGACGGACTGGTTTTCTTGTTAGTTCTTTTCCCAGTCGATACGTCCTATTGGAACTAACGTAGTATACCTTCCTTAACCCATCCTTACGAGAAATCCGTAGCTTGACGTATAACACAATAAAGAGATTGAAAAACAGAGTAGTTTTGGTTGTTTAATTGTAATGACATATTTCCCTAATATACCTAGACCTATGGTTACTACTGGCCTATAGGTTATTATAGAATCTGTGATTCTATATCTCTATATTATACTCTGTATGTTTTACATTTCATACAATTCCCTTGGCATTAATCTAACATCAGAAGTGGGATAAAGAAACCATATTCTAATACATATTGTACAAGTTTCAGATTGGATCTACATTAGGGAGGTTTATCAAAAACCTCCCGCAATAGTTTCTGATCTCTGGAGCAATGGCTGTCGGCTCAGGTCTACGAGGCAGTGAGTTGCAACATCGGTCATCGAAAGTATTGCGATGCTACGTATATAGTCCATCCGCAGAAATAGCAAGATGATTGGCGACTACCCAGCCATCAACAAAACGTCGGAAAGGGCGGTAATGTGGCTATTATGTACTTATCATAAGTCTTAAGTTGAATAGTGTTTAGTCCAAGATACTATACTAATTACAAACTATGTCGGCTGAGTAGCAGGGCAGATTCTTTTTAATTTAACTTTCTGTTAAGTGACTTAATCTGTTAAGTAACTTATTGGAAAGACTTATCAGGTTGACCGAACGGTTGCTCATTTATGATTACTATATAGAGATGTCAATATACATAGTGATAGGAAAAAATGAAAGACACCATCTTAGTTCGTTTTTATTCATCACTTGAAATTCAAGTCTGTTGATACCGATCAATGGGTGGTTACCACAACTTTTAAAACGTGGAAGCCAAGTAAAGCTAATAATGTGAAAACCAGGTAAAGCCAATAATGTGAAAGCCAAGTAAAGCCAATAACGTGAAAGCCAAGTAAAGCCAATAACGTGAAAGCCAAGTAAAGCCAATAACGTGAAAGCCAAGTAAAGCCAATAACGTGAAAGCCAAGTAAAGCCAATAACGTGAAAGCCAAGTAAAGCCAATAACGTGAAAGCCAAGTAAAGCCAATAACGTGAAAGTCACTTAGAACCTGACAGAGGAATGTCATAATATACAAACGACTGTATAAAAAAAAAAAAAGGACTTTTGCGCATTTTTCCATTGAGGTTGTCTGGAAGAAATCGCGCTTAGCGATAAGACCGCCGTTTGTACTGCCACTAATGTATAATTGTTGTTTTTCTTTTGTATTTTCGTATGGTGTACAATAAAGAATATTGTATTGTATTGTATTTGTCGCAATTTCAACAGATTTTATAATTTTATAATTATTCATGTTGGTACTGAATGGATTAAAATAACATAACTTCCAGGTTGCGTAACTAGAACTAGTATGTCACATCACTTGTTAGTACTACTTTTTATGGAGCGTTTTGTGGCGGCGCGAGAAATTGAGTTTTCAAAATCAAATATCCAGTTAAAAAAAAAAAAAAAAAAAAAGTATTTCATTTACGTAGGGTTCTATTAGTAGAAACCAGAATAAAGGTTATTCTTAGTTAAAGAGGTTAAAAGATATAAAATTCACTCGCTATCTCAGTTAAGAGGTAACTATGGCGATAAAATAAATAAAAACGTTATTGAGGTTTCTCACTTATCTTAACACTTATCTTAAAATACTTAAAACTTATATACTTAAAACTTAACTTAACTTAATTTAAATACTTAAAACTTATCCAAGTTTCACTGCAATTATTTAATATTTATTTACCAAATTATGGTGCTCCATATAACTCATGATGTAAATTTAAAAGTTAATGTTATATACACTATTTATGTAACAAACATAAAAAAAAAAAAACAGTCGAATTGAAAACGCTTTTGAAGTTCGTTATATAGATTTTGCGATATCGATAATACAGTTGTCATCAATGTGAGTGTCATCAATTTCACTACACTAAAATTTCACTGACATTTTAGATTCGGTAACACAGTAATGATGACTCTTGGCCTACAGTCGAAATAAGTTGATACATATGATTTGATGTTCAGTCTAGGATTAGAGCGTCTCAAATTAATTTTTAGAATGATCGATTATCGTTTTAATATATCTAGTACTGATATTAGGCTTAGGAATTATGTGTTAGGGTTGAAGAAAATTTTAAATGGGTATTGATAATTGTTATTTATTGACTTTCTGTGCTACTTTCGCTTTCATTATCAGAAACAAATACTATGCGATACGGCAAAAGTAGCATATGAATAAGATGTTGAATACTTTTCCACAATTAATTTATTGTTTATTGCCTGGCCGGTTTCGCCTTACGGCATTCTCAAAGGTTTATAATTGGTCTAAACTATTGTACTTTTTCTACAATACAAAATAATTATACAGTATGATAAGTGTGAGTACTTGTAAAAAGGTGTAGGTAGGTATACCAGCTTCCACTTTTATCCCATTTGGAGAAATAATAATTAGAATTCCATAAAAGTAATTATATTTTATTATTAGGTGATAGTAATTATGGTATGGTTTTTTTTCTTTTTCTTTCTCATTGAATCAATTTATACATTATTAATTGTATCATATGTAATGTCAAAATACTAAATGTCAAGAAATTATAATTATCAAATTAATGATGTCAAATGGAACTAACTATATATAGATTACAATATATAAAAAAAAAAATGTCAGTCACAGTACTAAATTAATAAATTTAATTTAATTTATAAATTAAAATGAATAAATAATTAGGTATTAGGTAGTTCCACCAAGTGCCATCAATCTCCAGTACCTATAAACAATATAAATAACATTTCGAGTTGTGTAACGTAGAAAGAAACATTAGGGGCCAAAAGCGATATAACGTAGCTCTTACGAGGACTAGCAGAAATGGAAAAATCACGTCATAGTTTAAATTATTTGTTTCCAATAGTGCCAAGTTACCTTCTATGACTGCTGAGATCTATCATAGTGCACCTATTAAATTACTTGTATCCAAAGTAAAGTCGAAAGTATCCAAAGTAAAGTCGAAAGTATCCAAAGTAAAGTCGAAAGTATCCAAAGTAAAGTCGAAAGTATCCAAAGTAAAGTCGAAAGTATCCAAAGTAAAGTCGAAAGTATCCAAAGTAAAGTCGAAAGTATCTAAGTCTAAAGTATAACACAAAGAATATAACGACCATTATTTTATTCTTGACCTACTAACACTTTGAGATGAAAGTGTAGTTCAGATTGGCCGTGATAGACTGATTGTAACTGGATAATCATGTTTGGCATTATTGGTGATGGTTGGTAAAAAGAAAAAAAAATATAGTTAAAGGCGAGACTTCCGTCTCGGGTAAAGGTTTGGCAAATTGGTGTAGCTGGATAATGGCGTTTGGCATTAGTGGTGATTGTTAATAGATGAGAAGCTGGGGGGCGAGACTGATACGTCTGATATACTGTACTGATATTCCGTTAGATTCAGAGTATAACTGAACTAGTTGGAATGAGTTGTAGAAGATATTTTATAACATTATAAAATGACCTGTTTTTTTTTAAGTTCATAAAAGATTGTATTAATCGAAGACTTGGAAATTTTAAATAATATATTTTATATATTACGATAAAGCGTAATCATATTATTTTGTGGTATTTATGAGACTATTGTACAAAAGTAGTTTTTATCATTCGTATTTATGAAGGACGCACATACTTATGGTTTTACTGATAATCGAATTCTGATCTAATGACAAACTAAAAAAAAAAAAAAAAAAAAAAGATTTATGAAAGACGCACATATACCTACTTATGATTTTACTGATGGTCGAGCTCTGACCTAATCACAAACTAAAAAAAAAAAAAAAAAAATATATATGCCGCTAATCTTTGCCCGGATACTTCACTGCAAATTCACACTAGCGGGTGATAGGTGCTTGTATCGCAAAGGCCAGAGATTATAAATAAAAAAAAACAAAAAAAAAGTGTCTATAAAAAAAAAAACTGCTGGTTACAAATACATGCCGCTAGATCTCCGCCCTGATACCTCACCAAAATTCACAATAGCGGGTGATAGGTGCTTGTATCGCACAGGCCGAAGATATATAAAAAAAAAAGATGTCTATAAAAAAAAAAACTGCTGGTTACAAATAAATACCGCTAGATCTCCGCCCTGATACCTCACCAAAATTCACACTAGCGGGTGATAGGTGCTTGTATCGCACAGGCCGAAGATGTGACAAAAAACAAAAGTCATAAAATGTCCAGCAATGAATTATATTATAATTATATAAAAAAAATAATGTGACAAAAATGTCAAAAAAAAATGTGACAAATAAAATGTCAAAAAAAAATGTGCCAAATTATCAAACAAAAAAAAAGGATGTGACAAAAATGTCAAAAAAGAAAATGTGACAAAAGACTGTGACAAAAAGACTGATGAAAAGACTGTGACGAAAAGAATGGACTTGAAAAAGAATGTGATAAAACAAATTTATATGTACCGACAGATTAAAGGGTACTTCGAGAGCGAAGTACTGGTCAGTCTGGCCGTGTTAGATTGTTTGAAATATTTATCAAACATATGAAACAAATATCCCAATAAGTATGTGTGTGTTTTCAATTTATGAGTAAGTAGCTTTTAAACCCGGCAGTTGTGCCGATAGCAAACTGTTATGAATCTGATTCGATTTGAAATCATTGTTATTTACAATAGATATTACATTTTAGGTTATAGTACAATAATAAGGTCGATTGTTGTTGTATTTACATGTTTAAACGTACCGATAAAATAAGTGTGATTTATTTAAATTATTATTGTAAAATAGTTTATATGTGGGTAGGTGAGTATCGTGTGTTGCATTGCGACGAATCATAAGCTATAAAAGACGACACAATATTGAATGTGGACTGAGTTGATCCCGAGCCGTCGAAGTGTAAGGTACGATCTACCTCTGTTACATTTATAATTCTTATAATATATAATGTAATATTGTAAATATTATATATTATATAATATATAAATATATAATAATAATAATATATAATAATTTGTGTATTTGATACTTGATATTCTGTGTACTTAATTGTGTAAATAATTGTGTAGTAGACTACAGAGAATAATTACCTATTATTGGTGTTACGGTAAATGTTATTATTAAGTACCCTCCTTGGGTGTTCGAAATACTTACTGTTTAACTCGATAGTTATTCTCTTATGTGATACAATGATTGTAATGAACTGGTTCGATGCCAGTGTGATACGTAGTTTTCCGTGTATTACCTATGTATTATAGTGTTGGCTTCTAGCTTGATTACTAGTATAATGATACCAGAGTTCTGTTGTAAACTGTTGTTACTATATTGTAATTTAGGAGACGGACTGGTTTTCTTGTTAGTTCTTTTCCCAGTCGATACGTCCTATTGGAACTAACGTAGTATACCTTCCTTAACCCATCCTTACGAGAAATCCGTAGCTTGACGTATAACACAATAAAGAGATTGAAAAACAGTAGTTTTGGTTGTTTAATTGTAATGACATATTTCCCTAATATACCTAGACCTATGGTTACTACTGGCCTATAGGTTATTATAGAATCTGTGATTCTATATCTCTATATTATACTCTGTATGTTTTACATTTCATACAATTCCCTTGGCATTAATCTAACACTCGCAACTTAATAAATATATTTTTTTTAATTATTAATATTAACTCCCTGTGAGAAATATTCACTTTATACAATTTAAAATGCCTAACTGAATTAACTTTCCTTCTCTTTACTTCAATTCACTTTTTTGTAATTCATTCTATTTATTTACCATTATAAATAACTTCCAAACCGGAAACTATCTAAACATCTCTCAATATTCCCAACCTAATAAATACCAACTATTTCTTTCCTTCTTTTTTTTTATAATATTATTTAATAATAAAAACCCTTTTGTACAACCTATTTACTATAACCAAATTAAAACATTTAATTAAATTAGTATTCCTTATTATTAGAATATTTATCCAATAATAATACAACAATTTAAAATTATCATAATTTGTTGAGAACAGTGCCATCTACCAGAAACCCGAATTATTACTTAGACTAGTCATTATGACGATGCAATATGAAAAACCTTTTCTTTCCTTTTCTTTCATTACATTTATCAACAATCTAATTTCATTTATTAGCTTTTCCTTTAAAACAGATTATTTCATGAATCGTATTGCAACAAATCCTCGTTATTTAATTCTAAATATTAATTTTATTATTGATAACAGCGCCATCTCTTAGAAATCGATTTATTACTTATAAAGACATGTGACGTTCTGTCTCGTTACAATATGTACAGCAGTGGACATTTATTGGCCGATATCATGATGATGATGATAACTGTGTTGTATTTAATTTAAGCAAAGATTTGTTTATCATGTTCACAGTCCAGAAACGAGCACATCCAAGAAAATTTTAAATTTTTGTATATGGAGTGTATAAATATAAATAAATGACTTAATATGTATATAATATGTGCATTTGGATCCTTACAATTATATAATAATATGTTACATTTATTATTACACTTTTTTACATATACAACATTTTTTTTTATTTCAATATATAATAATCACTCTTCTTCTTTTTCTTTTCAAATTATGCCTTCCATCTTTGCTTGACGATTATTTTGCCAATGTCAACGTGTATTAGTAACTCTTTATTTCCATCAACTTGGCTCCATCTACTTGGGAACCACTTGGCTCGCCAGGACATAATAATATGGCGGAAGTACTAGGCGACTCGGACAAATCTGATTCGATCAGAACATTATCAATGTTGAGCTGCTGGCTGTCTTCAATAACATCAATATCTACCAGAACATTCTTGATGTTGGGCTTTTGGCTGTCGTCAATAACTTGAATGTCCTGTATGTCTTCGGCCGATAAATTTAATTCACAGAATGTCTCCTCAGATGATGAAGATGGCATTGTATTTTTTGTACTTTTGCCCTGTTCACGCGTATTATTCTTTCTACATTCTTACCACACTTGGTACAAAATCTGAAGGTGTCAGCGATTATGTTGTAGCACTCGTCGCATCTTAATAATAATTTAATACAACCTGGACAGTTATTATTTTTGTTCTGCCGTTCCATCCACTTTTTACAAAAGGGACAATGCATTTTAAGGAGTTGAGGGATATATAGCTTCACTTTTAAAATATCAACAATTTAAATATTATAGTTGTTTGAATTCTTTATTTTCTCGATGACAGATGTAGTTCTTCTTCTTTTCCTAACCATGGCCACCGTCAAAAAAAAAACGACAGATGTAGTTTGATAGTTATAGTGTAAATATTTTTCAGTATTCACTCAAAAAAAAATTGTCTATGGTAAAATGTCACTTGAAATGTAAACGTCTCTTTGCTGTGCATCTATACTATAATTCTTTAATATTCCTAAAAATCTAAAAGCAACAAATTTCAATAAAATTAAAAAACTATTGTGTCGTGTGTTTGTGACTTACTAAATATGCCTCCAATAATTAGGCGGTACGAAGTTCGCCGGGTCAGCTAGTATTTAATAAAGCCAATTACGAGTATACTTACTTGCATTTATCTCTTCTTCAACCGAAATTTCCCCCCATCTCACAATACCGACTAGTTGCATAGTGACCTTGTCCCATTTATTCTTTTTTAAATGGACATCAGAATATTCCTTACACAATTTGTTAGTCGTATTAAACACGCTAGACGTACGTAGGAACTGGACCTAAGAGACCGAAAGGGTTAAAAAGTACAGGTCTCTTTTCAACCTCGTCAATTAATTTTTCTATGATTTCTTCGTCTGTAAACATGATGCGAATTGTTTCCACGAATGGTCTATTTAGATACAAGAGGCTCATGTTTGGAGTTACATGTGCACCTGAATTATTTCAAAAGATTCTAGAAAAAATGCTGATAAAGTGTGAAGGAGTCATTTACTTTATAGATGATATCTTAGTATGGGGTAGTAGTAAAGAAGAACATGATTTACGGTTAGTGGAAGTGCTAAGAGTGTTAAAAGAAAATGATGTTTTATTGAACCAAGAGAAATGCGTATTTGCAGTAGAAAAAAATATTTTTTTTGGGACACGAATTTACACCACATGGAGTAAAACCCCTGTCGAAATATATTAAGAGCATATGGGAATTCAGAAGACCGAAAGCTATAGTAGAATTGCAAAGCTTCTTGGGCTTAGTCAATTACATAAATAAATGGATTTGCAACTTAGCCACAAAAACCGAACCGCTTAAAGAAATACTAAGAAAGAAACTAGGGAAGAAGGCTAACATTGAAGAATATTGGAAAGAAAGACAAAATAAAGCATTTGAAGAACTGAAAGAAACATTAGCGAAGATAGAAACATTGGGTTTTTATGATATCAGCGAAAAAACCCAAGTGATAGCGGATGCGAGCCCTATGGGTTTGGGGGCAGTTTTGGTACAATCTGACCACATTGGTTGGACCAAGGATTATCGCATATGGAAATCGAACGCTGAATGCTTACGAAAGAAAATATAGCCAAACAGAAAAGGAAGCCCTTGCGATTGTTTGGGCTGTCGAACATTTTAACACATTTCTTTTCGGAAAAGAGTTCGATTTAATAACGGATCATAAACCGCTTGAATTTATATTTGGGTCAAAGTCCAAACCATTTGCTCGTATCGAAAGATGGCTTTTGCGACTTCAAGCATATCGATATAATGTTCAGTATAAACCAGGAAAAACAAATATTGCAGACCCATTATCACGCCTTTGTAATGACCAAATTCAATCAATTCAACCATCAGAAAGAGACTATGTTCATGAAATAGCCGAGTTTGCAAGACCTCGTGCAATTTCCATGCAACAGAATAATGAAAGAGTCGGCAACTGATAATGATATTACTAAAGTTAAAAACGGGATATATAATGATCAATGGGATGATACCGTAAAAACGTATCAAGTATTTTCAAATGAATATTGTTTTTATGAAAACATACTCCTAAGGGGAAGGATAGTTATTCCACATAATCTCAGAGAGCAAGTTTTACGTGCGGCCCACGAAGGTCATCCTGGTATTGTGAGCATGAAGGGTCGTCTTCGATCGAAAGTCTGGTGGCCTAGAATTGACAAAGACGTCGAGTCACTTGTAAAAAGTTGCAAAGGATGTACACTAGTAAGTTTACCGAATCCTCCCACACCAATGAAACGGAGAGAGCTTCCAGCTGAACCTTGGGTAGATGTTGCCATGGACCTACTAGGCCCATTGCCAAACAATGACTATCTCTTAGTTATAATCGATTACTATAGTCGTTACAAGGAACTAAAGATAACTAAGACCATAACAAGTACGCAAATTATCAAAATTCTTAAGGAAATATTTAGTAGGTTGGGTTATCCACAGTCAATTACTGCAGACAATGGACGGCAATTTATAAGCCAAGAGTTTAAGTCTTTTTGTCAAGAATGCAATATTAAACTTTACCATACAGTTCCATATTGGCCCCATATGAATGGCGAAGTCGAACGTCAAAATAGAGATATCGTCAAACGCCTGAAGATATATTCAAGTGAGAAGAAAGATATGAGGGAAGAAGCACTTTATGAATATTTAATGATGTACAATTCCACTCCTCACCCAGTAACTGGAAAGAAGATGCCGTCAGAACTTTTTTTCAAAAGAAAAAACAGATCAAATTCCGATGTCCTACGTCTCATCTCATAATGCCAACTTCGCAAAATGACAACCGCTCGCAAAATGACAACTTCTCAGAATGCCAACTTCTCGAAATGCTAACTTCTCTGAATGCCAACTTCTCGAATTGCCAACTTCTCAGAATGCCAACTTCGCATAATGCCAACTTCTCAAAATGACAACTTTTCAAGGGGTAGACCGGTAGGCATAAAAAAGACTAAAATCCAAAATATCACACACTTTATGTACCCCTAGACCGTGTAAACAAATAATAACACAATGTCATATTATGAGTAGTTCGGTATGCAGAAACTCAAAAAATCAATCTTTAAGCCTGAAAAGTATGAAGGTAAATCAACTGACTCCGGTTACCTTTATTATAAGTTATAGTTTATATTTAGAGGTCTATCTCGTCATTGTGTTTCGGGGTTCGACGAACGCGTGATAGCCGATAGCCGATAGGTACTTTAACTAGGTAAATCATTTACATTATGGCATTCGCGTTTACGACTCCACAGATGAAAGATACCTATTACTGTATTCTACTCTTCTATCAACCAAGAACTATGAAAGTGTGAACATAGTGAACATGGCGAACTGCCGGAACTAGATAGTTCCTTGGACATGTTTACGGAATATAAGTTCCAAAAGGGAAAGGACTCGGTCCAGGTTCAATCCGCTCCAGGACATGATTTGAGCATGACTAATTTGTAGTATATTTTTAATGTTGTCAAATAGCCTATTACTTAAAATAACTTACTACTCACTAAACATCTTTTTCGTCTTTTGGCATTGGAGACTCTGTATTCTCTGATTCTGTATTTGCTTCCATTGCCCTTCTACTTTTTTCAAGTGTATGATATTTCGCCTTAATTGTTGCCCTGTCTCCTCATTTCTTACAGTCATGTCACCACCTACCGATTTTTCCATGACATGCGGTGTAGGATTGAAAGTAGTTGTTAGCTTGTTTGTATTTTCCAGTTCTTTTAGATATAGCTTATCCCCTTCACGTATTTCTGGATTCTCTGCTCTTCTCTTTCTATCACTGTAGTCCTTTCCCTTCTCTTTTTGCAATCTATCTTTGTCTCTTACCTCAGAATCATCTTCAGCATCATTAACATCCCTAAACAACCGAAAATTTGATAAAATGAAAAATGTCGTTAGTTGAAAACTAGCAATAAATATTAAATAACATTTGGTTGGCGTATTTATAAATCAACTGATTCTATGTACATTAATTTTTAGATTCAACTTGTGTACTACCTATATAGATGATAAATATTTACAAGAACTATGTGCATATTTTTAAATATTTACATAGTTATTTACAATTTTATAATTTTTTTTTAATCTTTTTTTTTTTTTTTTTTTCAAATAAAATTAATTCTGTACAAGCTTTTTGGCTTTTGGTATCTATTTTATTAGGTGTATTTATTTACTTTTTTATTTTATTGTTTTTTTAAAGTTATTTTTTTTTTAATTTTTTTTTTAATTTTTTTTATTTTTGGTTCAAGCTTGCTTTTCATTACTGCCAATAAAAAGTAACATTGACAGTTTTGACCCCTTTAAACGCCTTCTAGGGTTTGTTAAAGTGAGTCCAGCCTTTGAAAATATTCGCTCACATGGCACAGATGTAGCGACAATATTTAAGCGTTTCATCACGAAGGCATACAAAAGCGGATACACCGATTTCCTTGTAAACCACCAAAGTAAAGGATCCTCCAATCTAGATATGATGGGTTCCTGAATATATTTGTCCATTTCGATAATCCCGGCTGCTGTGGTGTTTTCGAGGACGAGGTGCGCGATCTCTTCGTCAAAGTCTGCCCAGAATGCCGTCGCATTCATGGTTAATGTTGATGCTGTAGGTAGTGTTGGTATTTGAGGTTCGGATGGTATTTCTGGTCGCATATTGCCCTCTCTCATTTTCAAATTTGCCAATGCTTTCTTGTAGTTCCCGTCGTTGCGAAAGCCTTTGCCTTTGAACCTGGGGTCCAATATGGTACTTTCCGCATACAGCGGATTGGTTTCGATAGAATCGAATCGCCGATGTAGTTTAAACTACTTTGCAAAACCCTTCCGATACACGAAAAAGTAAACTTTAATATCCTTAAAGAACAATACTTTAATAAAAATATACAATACAAAATAGAGCATTCTGTATATACACGACGAGTGGCACAAAAAAAACTTGCTACTGTGAGGGCAAGGAATTGCTACGGCGAGCGGACAAGTACATTCCTTGTACCGCGCCTTATCAATTCTTTGCCTACCTCCATGCGAGAGAAAATTAATGTGAGGAATGTTAAATATAAACTCAAATCCTATTTTTAGCAGAATTGTAGGTAAGAATGCCTGCAGTTCTGTTGGAGGGTACGCGTACGACTTTTGCTTACTTGATTGTATGTACTGTGTAGGTATTTTGTTTGCAATGATTGTATATTTAATTCATCCTTCTATCTATGTATTTTATAAAATTGAAATGTCTGTGTACTGAAGTGGGAATCACGTGTATCGCGCACAGGCTCCGGTAGCCTTAGCGATACTTTAAGCTAAGCTTTAATTGTAACTATGTATTCTGGTAAAATAAATTAATAAATAAAAAAAGTTGTTCGTCCAAAGTTCGCACCAAAGTGTGTATCTTGTTATCGGAAACAACTTCAGCTTGTGTCAAATAAAACTCTTTTTTTTTTATTAATAATCGACAATAGACAATTACTTTCGAGAGACCTACGGATTTTTCCGTCGATACCTCCACAGTCATTTCATAGAAGTTTTTTAAAATTGGTATCACTGTCTCGATCAAAGTCCAGTCTTCCGGTAACAAAGCTAGATCAGCTCTAACTATAGCCAATGTCGCTATCAATGCCTCCTTTATCTTCACCACACGGTGATCTATTTTTAATATCACTTACATTGAAACACAAATTCTTATAATACGTTTGTTGTTTACACTGTAATGACATTACTGACATTAGTGACGTTCGTGGAAACTTGTCATTTGCATCAAGCGTTTCGTTCTCATAGCTAGCTACGAAATGTATCATGGAGTTCTGATGGGATTTCCGTCTTTAATAATTTAATAATTCTAAGATTTAAATGTATCAGTATGTCATAAATTCAGCTAGAATTAAACACTAGCTTTAATAGGTTTTTGTATTAAATTCCCGAAAGCTGCCTTGTCTATGATTACATTTGATATTTTTTATTTGTCAAAAAAAGTAATCACAATCACTCTGGTATTGGATAGCGGCCATTGCGGTTGACAAAAAGATGGGCTCTGTAAATTATTTTTGAACAAACAGTTTTTTTTGTGCTCGGACCAAGTGATCCGAAATCATCAGCTCCTCCCTGCATCCCAGAAGGTTGGGATCGCAACAGATTCTTGTTCGATGATGTCGATCACGAACCACGCCGGCATTTTCATGCCCGCGTGTTAGACGAAGCACCGCCATCACCCGTAAGCTGGACATCTGGGGGCTGTCCATGTCGGATCCGTGTGGCCGGATTCGACGACGCCGAGGGTCACCTTCTCCACCCCTTTCTGCCATGGGAGTCTGAGGCTCTCTCTTTGTTGAGCACGAGGTGTGCGCTGAGAGGCTGGCGCATGTCACGAGGCGCGCCCGCGCAAGCTGGCGTTGGAGGATTACGTACCCTGAAGGATTGCTTTCACCAGGGTACAGTTCTGCGTTCACGTGAGTTACATTTTTCATCAGTACAAGTGTCGTACGTGGCATCGCGAGTGTTTCAGTGCGGACTTACGTATCGCGTCTAGCTAATTGTTAGAGTTTACTGCCTTAATCTTAAAGCTATATTTTAAGAGTATTGTAAAATCTCATGGATTATACAAATTGTGCATGAAATTATACTATCGTTTCATTGTCAACTCCCAAAACAAGCCAGGGGCTGGTAATCATAATAAGAGGTCCTTGATCCAGAGGGCTGATGTGTCTCCGAGAGATTATCCAGGTAACCTTATCTTTATCTTCATCTAAAACATTGTAACCCTCACAACTCTGTTCTTGGGCGTGGGTGCCATCTGCCCTCCCAACCCCAGGGACAGAGTCTCTTTTTTTTATCCTTTTTTTTTATACGTTACAATATCATAGGTCGAATTCCATCGCGTGCTAACGTCTTGCTTTGGCTTCAGCTCATTGATACCCATTTGTTTTTGAACTGCTTTGAGTTTATTAAGTCCGATGGTACTTCTTTGGAAGTATTCTACTATTCGCTTTACTTTGGCGAGTGTTGAAGAAACGGTGTCTATACAGCTTTGCACGACTAGATTAACCCTTTCAGGACCGTAAGGTTATGAGACTTTATGCTGTCATTTTAGCTATTTATACTGAGTCATTATGCTTCTAAAAAATAAATTTACAAATCAAAATACGTCTACATAATATAATGGTTTTTTTTTTAATTTTGTGGGACAAATATGTCCCTATGGTCGATAAGAGATACTCTTTTCTCAAACAATCTCAATTTTCCTTTTATCCGGTTTGTGTATTGGGATTTTTTTTTAAATATAGGACACGTCAATTTGACTTCGCCTCGCCTGATGGTAAGCTGAAGGCAAAGTCCCTGAAATTCGAATCGGGTAATATGTAAATAAATATCGTTTTATCATAGAAATATTGTTTATTAGTTATGGTAATCAGCGAAACAATTCCTTTCATTTGTATAGCATAGGTGAACTTTACACAAAACACACATATTGTTTGTTCGATTTTCTTTTTTATATTTCGACCAATTTACGCACCTCTTTCTGGTGGAGGACTTCAATTACAATTTGGTTTTGCTATAATAAATAATAAAATCACCTACAAGCTACCATACTTACAACGAAACTATTATGAAAACAAAAACATCCTGGTCACAAAATTTGTCATAGTCGGAGTTACTAATTTCGGGTCTCTTCTGACAAAGATTTTCTACTTGGCAGAGATGAGAAATCTACGTTATTATGACGACTTTGTATAGTCGACGTTATATGGAAGGCGATGTTGATATTCTTAGCGAGCTTCAGCACCATTGCCGTCGGCAAAACCGAAACAAAATATGATATCAGCGTATTCGAATTATTAGAATATGCAATCATATTACAAAAAAAGTGATATTAAATAATAATAACAACAGAAGCAATGAATATTGCTTCTGTTGTTAGTTATTATTTTATAATATTTGGAAACCAAAATAAAAAGATCGTGCTTATTTTCAAAGAACAGATGAAGAAATAACTTTATTTCATATTTGAAATTATAAAACAATACAGTACATAGACTAGCACCTAAAGAGGTGCGTTATTTTGAGTAGCTATATTACAACACCCCCACTCTCAAAATACATACAATACAAATTATAACTTAACATTCACTATACCTAGCATTTTAACAAACTTATGATGCTTAACTGAATTTAAACTTTTTGTCAAAATATCTGCAGGCATATCTTCTGTAGGTAAATAATTTATTTTAACAGTTTTAATGTTTAGTTCTATTATGAAAAACTGGATTTTCTGATAATTTAAGGGCACTTATACTTCAAACCTAGAGTTTATGTTGCTTTTAAATAATACCTTAAAATCCTTTTGGCATATAAACAAAGTTCATTGTTATAACAGTTATTGAATTGACTTAGAAAACCTACAGCAAAAGCTATATCTGGCCTAGTAAGTATAGCCAAGTACATTAGGCTTCCAATCAGCTGTTGATATGGATTATCACCCTTTACATTCTGACTATTCACAGTACTTAATTGAACCTCCATAAGTGTATTAACTATTTTACACTCAGTCATATTAAATCTACACAATAACTGATCAATGTATTTTTCTTGACTAAGAGTAATAACATTATTTTCTTTATCAATATTGACAGCAATACCAAGACAGTTTCTAATCTGTCCTAAGTCCTTAATTTTAAAATTGTTGCTCAAGAACTCTTTTACATTTTTCATTTCATTATTATCATTTGTAGAAATAAAGAAATCATCGACATATAAACTTACAATGGTTCTAAGACCGTTTATAAACTTCATGTATAAACATGGTTCTAGTTTTGACTTCATATAACCGTTGCTCAACATAGTATCATCTACTTTTTTGTGCCATGCCCTAGAGAGAATTGTTTTAGACCATATTATAGCCTTTTTTAATTTAAGCACTTTAGGTTTCCTATCATTAGTATACTCAAAACACTTTGGCAATTGCATGTATATAGTCTCATCCAATTCTCCATTAAGAAATGCTGTCTTGACATCTAAATGAGCAGTTTCTAAATCAAGTTGTACAGCTAAGGCAAACAATAACCGCAAAGTAGTATGCCTAACCACAGGCGAGAAAGTTTCAGTATAATCAATACCATATTTTTGATTATAACCTTTAGCAACTAACTAATCTAGGACGAAAAGTAACATTATTATCACTGTCATACTTTTTCTTTAGCACCCATTTACACTTAACAATGGTTTTTTCTTTTGGAACATCAGTTAAAGTCCATGCACCATTATCATGAAAACACTGCAACTCCTCATGTACAGCTTTAATCCAATGCTCCCTCTCTGGACCCTCTAAAGGTTCCTCTAAAGATAAGCTCATCAGCTTCTGCACTGAACTCCCGGTACAAAAATTTGAAATACCATACCAATCAGGTTTGTGTCTTTCTCTAGTGGGCAGGCTTCTCACAACACTATCATGACTTTCAATTGAACTGTCAGAGTTTTCATCTTGACTTAGTATATAATGTAGCATCACTTCCATTATCTAAGGAAATAAAGGATTCTTCTGACGAGCCATCCCCCACTGAATCCTGACATTTCTCTTCACCAACTGGCTGCGCTTCAGAATTCTGGCAATCAACTGTCACATTACAGAACTTTGATTCCTTCTCGATGATAATGACATCTCTACTTGTCATGATTTGTTTAGTCTTAGGGTTATAAACTCTATACCCTTTTACATCTTCAGCATATCCCACTAAGATACACTCTTCTGATTTCTTGTCCCATTTTAGTCTTTTTTCTTTAGGTACATGCTTCATTACTGTACTTCCAAACACTCTAAGATGACTAATGTCAGGCTTAGCATTATTCCATAACTCATATGCGGCCTTATTACAAAACACGGAGTAACTTCTTCGTATTTAGACCGTGGTTTAAGGAAAATTGGATTAAAAAAAGCATTTTAGTACTGAACCAAGGACTATCTCTGGTCTAAAGATAAACTTGCGTGACCCCTAGTTTAACGTTGGTCTAAATCTAAAGTGTAAATCACATCACAATATTAATAATATACTTACATTCAATTTCTGTTATATTTACATAAATAATACATACATATTATGGAAAATTACAAGTTAAAAATAATACTAAATTAAATTAATAATTACTAAATATTAATAATTATATTATGTAAAACTTGCCATTTTTTTGAGGTAAGCCGGTTAGCATTCTGGGTTGCAACATTGGCTGGGTCGGGTTCTGGATGGGTGACCGTTCCTTTCATTACGAGGTTAAGCAATATTGGCTGGGTCAGGTTTTGGCTTGGTGACCGTTCGTTACATAACGAAGGTGGGTCATAAAACGGCCATGATGATAAGTAAATCAAATCAGTCGGCCGGGCTACTCGTACACCAACAATGGAGTCTTGTAATATTTATTTGCAGTCAAAGGCGGTCGCTAATATAGATAGTTGCACTTCATTGATACTGGTGCAGCAACTAAACGTAGTGTTTTAGTATTTCCTTAAGTTGGCACTAATGATTTATGATTGTCATAAATGTCATAATGTGATGTGAGTCACTTCAGTCAAACTTGTTTTCATAGATCTGTCTTGTCAGAGTTTGTTTACTATCCCCAGTGCGAATTCCACAGATTTTTGTAAAAACACCGTCAATTATGTTGTTTATTTCCGTGTACGTGATTTTCAAAATGGAGCACTCGACTTCACAACAATTAAAAGTGCTTTACTCACGGTTGCCACAGGTGGATATGTGATCTTGTTCTTTCTTCTCGGTTTTGTAGGTTATGTACTGAACTTTTGTAGCTATATTATGAGGTTTACTATAATTCTACTTCGATTAGTGAATTAAAAAACAAGGAGACTCGCTCAGACCTCCTCTCATGGCAAATGTTGCCATGTGCCATCCATTAGAAATCTTGAAATGAAAGAAATGAAGAACTCGCCTTTTATTTGAAACTTTGGAATCTAATAAAAAAAAAAAATCCACGAATAGTTAAAATGCGAATTAAGGAAGCGCCAATAAGGAGCTTTTACTGTAGGTACTGCTGTGTGGTAATTTCTTCAGACTACTGGCACGTAAGGCGAACCTCTTGCCATCGCTTACTAGTTCAATATCACTCAAATGTCAATGTTTTATTACAGATGTTACTTCTGCAGAATTATTGGCAGATAGCTACAAATCTCAGTAAAAAAATGAGGACAGAAATTCAAACAAAACATTGACACAGAACAGAACAGATAATAGTACTACATTGATCTACAAATCGCCAGCTATAAATGAAGTTAGCGTCACTCAAACACCACGGTCAAAAGTTGCAAAGAATTTAAATACTTTATTTGACAAAATATCTAATGAGATTGCTGCAAAAAGTCAAACTTTTATTGAAAATTCAACGACATCGCCTGATATTATATGCACAGCCAATCAAGTAATAGTTTCAGAATTTGATAACAATAATTCACTTGAAGATATAAATAACTGTGATAAATCGGAGTCAGTTTAACGTCGCAAGCATCTCCTGACATTTATGACATTACAGAAAACGACGTAATCAACTCTGCACCCATAAATGCTATTGATCGAAAAAGAGTTTCATCACAGTCTGCTCGATCAAATACAGTCTTAGGTCACGACGTTGAGTCTCTGCAATATGTAGAATCTGCCTCTAAAATATCTGATTCGGATCATCTTTCAAAAGAAAAATGCCCGCAAACATTACTTCAGTGGAGTCTTCTAACTTTGTAAAAGAGCATATTAAACCTGTACCCTCGCGTTGAATCCCACTATTGCCGAAAAAGTTCTAAAAAACAGTACTTAGACAGTGATCTCAACTTGAGTCGCATAAATCAAATGTACAAAGATTTTTTTTGCCCCGAAAAGATGATAACTCCTGTATCGTCGTGTATCAAAAGATTTTCCACTCTTATAATCCAAGACTAGCATTTTACAAGCCAAAGAAAGACCAGTGCACCAAATGCAACGTGTATAAACGATCCGACAATAGAGCTCCCTTACAAGAGGATTATGATGCCCACAAAAAACGCGAAAATGATGCACTGACTATGAAAAAAGAAGATAAGCAAAGATGCTTGAATTCAGATGGAGCTTTCCGGGCTATAACATTTGACCTTCAAGCTATCCTATCGGTACCTTTTACCGGAGACTGCAAAATCTATTATTTACGTAAATTATCGATGTACTATCGCGATCATAAGTGCAGTACCAATCTGACGCAACTATTGCGCGTCAACATTAGTCGTACTTATGACCTTATTCTTTGAAGACAATTCACACACACATACACAACACTAGTCGTACAATACTCTTACTAAACTTTTGAGGTTATGACCTTAATCTTTGAAGATAATTCACACACACACATACACACAAATTAATATTGTTCACTCGTTGATTGATATTGGTAATTTCAATATCATACGTAAGCCGCCCCGTAGCTGAGTGGTTTAACGTGCGGCTTGACGAATAGTATGAAACCTGTCGGTGATGGTTCGAACCTACCGGAACTAATATAACTTCTTGTGTTTTATATTTAAAAGTTATGATATTATAAATGTTGATACGAATATAAAAATGTTTCTTATGTAGAATTTTAAACTTAGCGAGAAAATAATTATTTGAGGGTGCATTTGAAATCAAATGGATTCATTGGCTATGAGTGAAGTTGTTGGTTGGTGAAGTCAGTTACGACTACCCTATTTATATATTATATCATCTATGGTTACGACTGTTTGTGTTAATTACTGTTCGAGCGATTACATTTCTTTTTTAATAAATCAATATGTCAAATATAAGTATTGAAGCAAAAGCTAATATTGTCGCCATATTCGAATGGTCTGAATATATCTCAAATTTCTAATGAGACGGGCTTATCTGTAAGTTAATTAATTAATTAATATTGTTGTAGTGCAATTTTGTTCATTGGTTGCAATTGTGTAATATGGTTGTTGTTTTTTTAGAGAAATACTGGGAGTCGTTGCGTGAAACAATTTGAGGAAGAAGAGTTGCAGAGTTGGAGGAGAAGTGGAAGACCTGCTGAAGCGGCGTTATATGGTAGCAGAATATGAAACGAATAACGAAGAGTATTTACTTTAACTGGGAATCAACAATATTTTCTGATGAAAAAACGTTTAAATCATCTCAAAAAGGAAGATTACATTTATGGCATAAGGATGAAACACGGTGGTGTGAAAACAACATAGTACCGAACACTGAATCTAAGTGTAAATTATGTGGGGGTGGATTAGAGCGCAAGGGCCGGGTAAATTAGACCCAATCAATATCTACGCGTGCAAATAGTGCAAATTATGTGGAAGTGTTAAAAGATATAATGTTGCCCACAGTGCGAAATGTCTATCCAGATATAAATGAAGGTTTAAGGGCATTAGAAGGTTTCTTCAGGGTCGGCAGCAGGAGTGTGACGCCCCTAGTGTTGCATACGTCCAAAGGCCACGGTAATCACTTTCTATCAGGTGGGCCGTGTGCTTGTCTCCCACCTACGTGGTATAAAAAAATGATATAAGTTTTGTGCACGATAATTGTCCCATCCATCGAGCCACCATACTTCGCGAATGGTTTAGTGAACGTAAATTTATTCCTTGCTGTGGCGAAGGGTGAAAATGTTCAAAAGGGAAGCCGGTGGCAAATCCTAAAGAACAACCATGGCAATTTTGTATGAAATTCTCTCAAATTTTAGATAGGTACTGAATTTTAGGTGTAATACATGTAATAATGCATTAAACTTAAGCATCTCTACCATGACTTCCCTTTGCAGAGCAAGCCGGCAGGAATCGTGTTATGAGTACTTCTCGCCACTGAATTTCCTTGGCCAGCACGATCCCCTGATTTGAACCCTTGTTTAAATATTTTTGTTATTTAATTTCAGTTGAGCCTATTGAGACTACTGAGCCTATCAAGGGACGTGCTGGCCTGTAATTAGTATAAGACTGTATGGTTGAGGTTAAGTTTCAATCCTCTTTTCCGAAAAAAAACTTTCGAGAAAATGAATAATTAAGCTATAACCTCAAATGCAATATTAATTTTATTATAAAAGTATATTTTTTGGATGAAATTATTATAACCACAAATTAACATTGGGTAATTCTTTTAATAAACTTTTTTCTGTTAACTTGTTCCTAAAATTTCATGAAAACAAAACAACAAAAAGTGGAAAAACTAAGATCCGAACCCACAACATCCGATTTCAACACTATCCGTAGCAGCCTTGTTACCGACCAGGCTACGCACTGCCTTACGTAGAATCACGAATTTTTGCATTACTTTATATAGATGCATGCTTCGAACATAATAGTATGAAAAGGCGAGCATAACGTTTTCTTTGTTTCGCATCACACACATTTATATTTTCTCATATCGATACTGTGTGACGTATAAATGTATGCGTTAAACATTACATACACATAGATACGCGTTTAACCGGACAAGCCATTATAAACATTACGGTGCTAATGCACTTTTAATTACGATAGTACAATTTTACTATCCTAGATTGTCATGCTAACACTGGCTACTGCTATTTATGGGACGAGTGTAATGGCAAAAAAGGTTCTACTGAAATCGGAACGATATTGTTAAAATATCTTAGTAGTTTACACGAAAATGTTACTCATGTCGCATCATTTTCTGACACTTGTGGTTGTCAGAACCGCAATAAATATGTTACTCTAGCGGCTTTATACGCTGTCAATAACATACCTCACTTAGATACGATCGATTTGAAATTCATGGAATCGGGGTATTCGTATTTAGAAGTGGATTCAATTCACGCGTGTATTGAAAGAGCGCGAAAGCATAAAAGCATATTCACTTTGCATGAATATACATTGGTGATAGAGTCTGCTAGAATCAAGCCGAAACCCTACGATGTTATTATTATGAAACACGGGGAATTCTATGATTTGAAGGGATTCGAAAAAACTTTGAATTCCAATACAACAAAAAATACAAAAAATGAGCCAGTACAGTGGCTGAAAATTAAGTGGCTGCGGCTGCAGAAAGAATCCCCCACTTCAATTTTTACAAATACGATTTGACCGATCCAGATTTCAAAGAAATAGACATTTGTAAGACAAAAAAAATAAGCAAACTAAAGAAACCTCTGGAAGGAGCATATAAATCACTGATTGCAGTGTCGCAAACTAAAAAGAAAGATCTGATAACACTTTTAAATGATGGGGTTATACCACCAGAATATGAGCACTATTACAAAGATATTCCATCCACTTCTGCGGCTATTGTTAACAATAATTGTGATGACACTGAATCGTCTGATGATGATCCAGATGAAGAGTCCATTGTTGAAGAAATTTAAGTTTTGATTCAATTTTTAATTACCAATTTAGTAAAAATGAATAATTGTTACAATACTTGAAATTGAAGACTGACTTTATTAATTTTCTTATAAAAATCTTATTTTAATGATTAAGAAACGAATTGTTTTGTGAAATAGCTAAAGATTTAGTTGGGCTTCAGTCCTTTTGATTTTTTGTTGTGATTTTGAAATTTATTTTATTTGATTGTGGATAAAAACTGTTTTGTGTTTTATAATAAAAATAAACATTATGAATATGGATCCCTGGTTTATTATTTTTCACCATTGACACTCGAAAAAGGGCCCGTGATTCATCAAAAACAGTGAATAAAACGCTCTTTGTTTCACTGAGTGAATAAAAAAATTTGAATTTGGAATATGCGCGAATGTACGGATTCTAGTGAAACAAACAAAGAGGTTGCACACTCTTACTATAAAAACGTACCTACTAAAAGCCACCTAAATGTAATCACTGGCTGGATGGAATGTGGCTCAGTTTAAATTAAGAAAAAAAAATGCCGCCATTTTCTGTGTAATTTTCCTCGTAGTTTCTGTTTGTTTCATAATCATAAAATGACTTCATCTAGTGATGGAAATGAAACTCATATTCACGAACGCGAAAAGACTCCTGAGTCTTTTCGCGCTAAAGCGGTAGCTATTACTGATAATTTGCTGCTTCTTTTGTGTACTATCCATAACAAAATGTAATTCATAATCACAGAGTAATCGTTTTCTCGTAGTCAATGGTGAAAAGTTGAGTACCTAACACGTGAAAAAAGAATTCATCTCGGCTCTTGTATCCCTCGATCCACTCAGGTTTCTCTCTAGAACCCCTCGCTACGCTCGGGATTCTACCGGAGAAACCTTCACTCCTCTCGGGATACAACTTGGTGCCTCGAAAAGAATTCACCTTTTTTTCACTTGTTGGGTAATCTACTATTGTCTATTTAATGCAATATCCATAACTATTATTATCCTTCTTGGACCAGCCTGGTATTGCTGTTAAATATTTTTGGGTTTTTCACTTCATGCCGATCAGCATAATCAATCTTAGTGCACAAATGTATTAAATGTGGGGGGTTTATGTTTATTTGGCCATTTTGAAAAGGTTACGTTTAAACTAATATTACAATATTGAGATATGATGGAGTAAAAGGACTAGTCTTATGAATAGATGCATATTTGTTTCGTTATTTTACTTGGATTTTCTACGGTTCTCATCTAAACTTTATAAAACTTTAAAGCTCTCTCCTCAAAAATGTTAATTTCGTAGTTAGTGCAATTGTGAACTAAGGCATCGAAATATAGCCAATTGACACTTTCGAACTCAGGTAAAATGATGAACGGATGGATGGATGACCTGGTACCCAATACGCCGATCCTAAACAATGAAAATGTCCCCGGTACATTACATACATATATGTGGGCTCCAAATTGTAACATTTTGGCTCCCCTAACGCCCCCTGACAGGAATACGTTGTTAGCAATAACCATGTGAAATGTTGATAGTATTTGTGACTATACTCCATTCGGTTAGGTACTTAATTAAATGTAAACAATCTTGTAGCGACTTCTTATAAAAACACAAATATCAAACAAATACCTTTAGTGTAAGAAAGCTATATATTAAGCATGCAATTCTAACAGTACATAAGAAACTAACAATTTTTAAAAATTACAATGAAGGCAGAACTAGAAGAGTGTACAAAGCGACAATACATAGTGTTAATACTGCATTTGCTCAAAGACAAAAGGAACACTTATTTCCCTTCATTCATAATAAATTTGTCAAAAAGATTTCCCTAAAAGATATTAGTATATTTGATGCTTAGCATTTGATAGATAATTATTTAGTCAAACTGAACTACAAGCAGAGTGAAGCTATTTTGACAAAGCCCGTGTAGACTTGCCAGATGCACGTGCGTGTATGTATATGCGCATATGCGTGTGTATGTATTTATATTATAATAGTACCTAGTGATATGATCTTGAAACATGTCATGGATGAGATATGCATTTTATAGGAGATTGAACCGTGCGTCTTGTCAGTGTAATATATTTATATGTGTATTGTAATATTTTATTCATTTGTGTTCTTTATTGTATATATGATTTATAGATTATTATTTATCAGAGATTAGAAATATTTAAGTCCCTATTCCCACCCAAATAAATTATAAGTCACTCATCTTACAAAATTTAAAACTATTATTTACCTATACATAAACTGCACATTCCGTAAATATTAGCTGGTTTTGTACATACACTTTACATGCTCACACAAAATTATGAAAACATCTTAATTCAAAAACCGCTCCCGCTTATGAATTGCAGTGCAACCCATACCAGATTGCCGCGACACAGGCATGCCTAGTGCGGTGATCGATGTATGTAACCATGCATAAATTTAGACCTACCCACCATAGTTAATATAATATGCTTTGTGCTGTAATCTTGTTTTAGTTAATAAACTATTTTGATTTTTTTTTTAATAAACTAGGCTAACTGACTAACTAATGGTTCAATTTCGGTTTTTAGTCTTTAAATAAGTTTCTAAAGAAGAAAATATTAGGTCCTTACGTATGAAATTGGCGTTTTGTACGGGAGGAATAAAAAGTCGATTTTTTTTTGTAAAATATATTTAATTAATCAAAGTATGCACCGTTGTTATCTATGCACTTTTGCCATCTTATGGGTAGTTCATTGATACCTTTACTATAAAAACCATGGGGGCGAGAATCAATAAACTCTTTGAAGGTGGTTTGGACTGCTGCATCGGAGTGGAATTTTTTCCCTTGTAAGAAGTTGTCCAAATTCTGGAAAAAATGGTAATCTGTTGGAGCACGGTCCGGGGAGTACGGTGGATGTCGCAGACATTCCAATTGTGGCTCAGCTAACTTAGTGGTTGTTTGTAGTGCAGTGTGGTGCACAGAAGGTGCACCTTCGTCTTGAGGTATAACAGGAGAGTTGTTGTTTTATTCTATTCTTCCTTACTTTTTGTAAAAATGCATATTTTTATAATGATCTTTTTTAATAATAATCTGTATCATCTATCTTCTATCTATCTATCTATCAATACTATTATAAAATTGTAAAATGGTCGTATCTGTACATTGGAGATATTTAAAAAAAAAATACTTGGGTTATGTTATATTAACGATATTAACGATACTGAACACGAAAATATATTTTTTTCATTTCCTGTATGTTTGTCTGTTTGTATGAGATACAACGGAGAAGCAAAGGAGTCAGTAGGGGAAGGCCAAAGGTATGGTGAGCAAAAGGTAACAAGCAAACAAGCACGCGGCCCTCCTGATGGTAAGTGGTTACCTTGGCCTATGGGTGAGTGCAACACCAAGGGAGTCACACTTGTGCTACCTACCCTGTAAGAACTAAGAGCAGGGATGGCGAACCTTTTTTGTGGCTATCGTATAACACGGGCGCATCCTGCTGGCGTGCCCAAAAAATTGTGCCGCGTGCCACCTTTCAGCACTATTTCGCGATAAACGACATCCACGCGGGCGGAGCCGCGGGCAACAGTTATAATCTTATATATAAAATTCTCGTGTCACAATGTGCGTAATCGAACTCCTCCGAAACGGCTTGACCGATTTTGATGAAATTTTTTGTGCTTATCCGGTATCTATGAGAATCAGCCAACATCTATTTTTCATCCCCCTGAATGTTAAGGGTGGTCCACCCCTTAATTTTTATTTTTTATTTTTCAGACAAAATTTTTATTTTTTATTTTTTTATGATACATCATACAAAAATACATGCAACCCTAAATTTTCACCCCTCTACGATCAACCCTTATTTTTTATTTGGTAATTAAAAAGTTTTATTTTTTTTGCAAGAATTTTCTTCTAATATATAAAATTCTTCTGTCACGGGGTGCGTAATCGAACTCCTCCGAAACGGCTCGACCGATTTTGATGAAATTTTTTGTGCTTATCCGGTATCTATGAGAATCGGCCAACATCTATTTTTCATCCCCCTAAGTGATAAGGGTGCAGCGGGAACGGGATTTGAATACCACGCGGGCCGAAAATATGGCGGTACGAAGTTCGCGGGGGCAGCTAGTAATTATATATGTTTTTCCATTACGATACAGTCGCAGCTAAATAAACAGGTTTCTATGCAGTTTGTCTCTATAAATCTGTGGACGCAGCGCAAAGCACCATCGCGCATGCACGATTTTCAAATGGATTTTGACGATTTTGACGCTAAGTTTTGACAATTTAATACAAACGTAACGGTGTAATTTTATGCAAATAATTTTAACTTTTTCATGAGATTATATAAAGTAGTGTATGAAACTGCACATAGGTAATTTGAATGTTTAATGTGATGATGAGTAGATGATGAATACAATGAAGCTCATTTATGTTCATCATCTTATTTGACAGTTTTGTATGAAAATGCGTAAAATGGTCTAAATTTAAATGAGCCAATCATAATGTTAAATTAGTGTGTTATATTGGTGTTTTCATAGTTATTGTTGTATTATTAAACCTCACTAAGATGTTTAGGGCACAATTCAACTTCACTCTGTTCATGCATACACCTATTTATTAACAGCCGAGGCTTTGGCGGAGACTTTTATTTCAGGTTTGGAGGTCAGAGTTGCTCCTGCAAAAGCTAAGCTTTGGGGACGGGGTCGTGTTGTCTCCCCCCTTCATTTATTTAATAATAATTGAATGGTGATATTGTCTACCGTTGCTACTGCTTGCTTGCGGACCTTTTATTTAACTTTCTTACTGAACTTTCTTCTTCTTCTTTCTAACTTCTTTCTTATTTAGCTTCTTTCTTATACATAGATGTTTAATGTAATGAAAGTAATTCTGGTAAATGCTGCATCATTTAAGTAGTATCTCATTGGATACTTTTATAGTTTTCAGACAATATTGAAGCTTGTTCAGAATATTTAAGTATGGCGACAGAATGTGAACCATCTACGAGTAAAGGTGTAACGGCTGACATTTCATTGGATACTTTTATAGTTTTCAGACAATATTGAAGCTTGTTCAGAATATTTAAGTATGGCGACAGAATGTGAACCATCTACGAGTAAAGGTGTAACGGCTGACATTAGTTTTATTAAGTCAGAAAGAGGCCAAGAACTTTTATTAAGGCACAGGTATAGATACAATAAGCAGCGCAAGAACAAAAATGGTTTCACAGTCTGGAGATGCGTTAATAGACATAGTTGCAAGGCACTATTACACACAAATAATGACCTGTTAACAAAAGAAGAACCGCATTCATGCCAATCCAGCGTCATAGAAAATGAAACAAAGTGTCTTATAGACAAATGCATTGAACGAGCGGAGAAAGAGCTCACAACTATACCTAAAATTTATGGTGAAATGGTTTCAGACTTGCGTAACGCTGGATATGATCTCATACAAAAAGTTCCTGATTTTAAAAATATTAAGAAAATACTCTATCTACACAGAAACAAATCATTACAGGTTTAAAAAATGAGATTCAAAAAAGTTCAAGATTTTATAATTCCTCCACGCTACGAAGATTTAATTTTTGCTGATTATGGATATAAAAAGCAAGGATTATACTTTTTGCCAACAAAAATGTTAGTAAATATATAGAAACAGCAGAAAACGTTTTCTGCGATGGAACATTCAAGAGCTGTGTACCACCATTTTTGCAAGTATACACATTACATATAGATTTAGGGAGTACCTATAAACATACCGACATTTTACCAGCCATATACGCTTTACTACCGGACAAAAAAGAAACAACATACGCATTTTTTTTTAATCTTATAAAAAGCCGAATTCCTCAATTTTCTCCTCGTATATTTACCACAGATTTTGAAAAAAGTGCGATGACTGCTATAGAAAAAACATTTCCCGACGCTCGTATCCAAGGTTGTTTATTTCATTTTGAAAAGTCTATATGGAGAAATGCAAAGAAATTAGGAATGGATAAATCCTTAGTTGATAAAATGCACGTTAAACGTTGCAAGGCTTTAGCATATTTACCTCAACAATATAGATCAGATGGCTGGTTATATATCGAATCAGAAAATGAGCCTGAAAAGAAAATTACTCAATTTAACGATTATTTTGTTAATACTTGGCTAAATGAAAATGCTTATTTCTCAAACAAATGGACATTTTTGATGTATGTCACAAAACAAATAACGCCATCGAAGCTTGGAACGCGCGTTTCAATAGATTGATTAAACCTAAACCAAATATCGCCTTATTTTTAGATACTTTACGTAAAGATTCAAATTATTATTTAACCCTTTAAAAGTCCCGAGAGAATAAGACTACAAAAAAGAATCGAAGACCTCATTTTGCAATTTAATCGTGGTGAAATTAATATACAGCTTTATATTGAAAAATTACGAAATTAGTTTGCTGGTAATCTTCTTCTTCTTCTCTTAAATAAAACTCTTAGTCCTGACTGACTGACTGACTGACTGACTCACTTAGAGACAACGCACAGCCTAAGGCCGTACGCTGGCATAGACGGGTGCGGGTCGCGGACGTCCGGCGCGGGCGCCCGCGCCGTGCGCCCGCCTGTCCGTCGCGGGCGTCCGCTGCTCCGTCGCGGACGCCCGCGACGGGCGTCTGTCACCAGTATAATTTCAATAGCGTCGGTGTACAGTCGATAACTATGGATCATTTATTGATATATTACTTAGCCAAAAGACGACGAGTACGACGACGTGAACAAAGGTGTCAGCCAATGAGCCCATATGTCACGTCTAGATTGTTGTGTGGAGAATTTCTAACCAAGTTTTCGTTATTAAGAGAAAATGGGCAAAAAATTTTACAAAAATAATTATCCAATTTGGTGCAGTCATTGGGAACATTTGAGGGTTTCATTTTTATTTAAGCCGCGCCCGCGGGCCGGTCCGGTTCCACCGCACCGCTATGTCCCTGCATTTTAAATGTAATATCTTCGGAAATATTCATTTAAATTAGATGCTGTAAAGGGCCATATTGATCTATATTAAATGGACAATTTATTAAGGGTACTTAATTGGATAAGGATTAATGCTGAAATGCTTAAAATCATTTTTTTTTTCGTAAAATGTAAAGGATAAAAAATGGTTATTCTTAAGTGATAGACATATTATTATACGAAAGCGGACTTTATTGTTGACCTTTTTAAGGTGTACAATACTGTAGAACATTATTTTGATTTATGTCGTGGGGTTCAGCCAGCGTTTGCAATATAAGCGCAAAAAAATGTACTTATTTACGACATCACATTAGAAACCTTTAAATTTATCAGTGTTTCTCTACAGTATTATGCATGTATTATACATATAAACCTTCCTCTTGAATCACTCTATCTAAAAAAAAAAACTCGCTTCAAAATCCGTTGCGTAGTTTTAAGCAGCTAAGGATTATTCTAAGTTTATTGCAACGACTGTACAAGCACGGCGCGTGTGACACGGATAACGTAGCGGCGGTCGATGATTTTGTTGAAACAGACCCGCTCGCGTGCTCCGTCGCGCCGACACGCGGCGCGTGCCCCGCTGCCCGCGTGGCGGGCCCCGCCGCCCGCGTCGCGTGTGACGGGTATCCGCCTCACGGAGCGCTGCTCTTGAAATAACATGAAACAAGCACGCGAAGCGGACGCCCGCGACCCGCACCCGTCGATGCCAGCGAACGGCCTAAACCGCTGGTGCTAGAGACATGAAATTTATAGAGAGTGTATGTTTTGATGCGTGGAGGTGTACTAAGAAACGATTTTTCGAAATTCAGACCCTAAGTGCCTAAAAAGTGCCAAAAACGTACTTTCTTATAACTCAAGAACGGCTGAAAAGATTTTTATGATGTTTGGTTTATTGAATTTGGCTTTGTCGCCGAATAGCAATTATCACAATTAAAATGTGGCAAATTCACGAAATAATGTAATATTAACGAAAATACGAAATATTATGGCGCTAATATCGCTAGCAAAATTGTTACCATGACAACGGAACTAAAGTGATGGTGTCAACGTTAAGTCACATTTTGATCTGTCAAATGATAATATAATAAAAATTGTCACTCTGTCACGTATAATATGCAAGAATGTGAAAAATATTATTTAAGAGCTTTGTTTAAGAGTTATGTACTGCAGTTTCTTTATTTAATTGATTGGAAATAGAAAAAATACTTATGATAGCAGCGATGATAGCTATCTAGAGCTATATAAAAGAAAAGTAATACAGCACATTATCATCCAGATTAATCCTCATTTACAAGCCCCCAAACAGTAAGGTATGTGAAGGAAAAAGAAAAAAAAAAGTTTTTTACCAATAACACGTTCACAACACTGTGTACCATCATAATATAATCTAAAATTATCAACTAGGTACGCATAGTGTCTACAGTTAATCTTAGAACACAAAACTAAACCAAATCTAATATATAAAATTCTCGTGTCACAGTTTTCGTTGCCATACTCCTCCGAAACGGCTTGACCGATTTTGATGAAATTTTGTGAGCATATTGAGTAGGTCTGAGAATCGGCCAACATCTATTTTGCAAACCCCTAAGGTGCAGCGGGAATGGGATTTGAATACCTACCACGCGGGCCGAAAATATGGCGGTACGAAGTTCGCCGGGGCAGCTAGTTTTAATGTAGATGTAGACCTATGACCAAAGCGAGTGAGCGTGATAGCATATGGAGCTTTCTCTTTCATTTTTCCCTAAGTAGGCGATTATTACACTTTTGCTTTTATTGTTTTGTGTAAATTAATAAGCATGTAGGTATTTCACGTTTTAAGTGATAATTATTATTGACTAGCTGACCCGGTGAACTTCGTACCGCCTAATTATTGGAGGCATATTTAGTAAGTCACAAACACACGACACAATACTTTTTTAATTTTATTGAAATTTGTTGCTTTTAGATTTTTAGAAATATTAAAGAATTATAGTATAGATGCACAGCAAAGAGACGTTTACATTTCAAGTGACATTTTACCATAGACAATTTTTTTTTGAGTGAATACTGACAAATATTTACACTATAACTATCAAACTACATCTGTCGTTTTTTTTTTTTGACGGTGGCCATGGTTAGGAAAAGAAGAAGAACTACATCTGTCATCGAGAAAATAAAGAATTCAAACAACTATAATATTTAAATTGTTGATATTTTAAAACTATTTTCCAGAAGTTATAGTGAAGCTATATATCCCTCAACTCCTTAAAATGCATTGTCCCTTTTGTAAAAAGTGGATGGAACGGCAGAACAAAAATAATAACTGTCCAGGTTGTATTAAATTATTATTAAGATGCGACGAATGCTACAACATAATCGCTGACACCTTCAGATTTTGTACCAAGTGTGGTAAGAATGTAGAACGAATAATACGCGTGAACAGGGCAAAAGTACAAAAAAATATATTAAAGCAAAAGCTGCTATCTAAACCAAAACACGTTTCTACAATGCCATCTTCATCATCTGAGGAGACATTCTGTGAATTAAATTTATCGGCCGAAGACATACAGGACATTCAAGTTATTGAAGACAGCCAAAAGACCAACATCAAGAGTGTTCTGGTAGATATTGATGTTATTGAAGACAGCCAGCAGCTCAACATTGATAATGTTCTGATCGAATCAGATTTGTCCGAGTCGCCTAGTACTGCCGCCATATTATCATGTCCTGGCGAGCCAAGTGGTTCCCAAGTAGATGGAGCCAAGTTGATGGAAATAAAGAGTTACTAATACACGTTGACATTGGCAAAATAATCGTCAAGCAAAGATGGAAGGCATGATTTGAAAAGAAAAAGAAGAAGAGTGATTAATATATTCTGAAATAAAAAAAAATGTTGTATCAAATTGAGTTTTATTTTAGATAATATCTTATATTATATACAACATATTATTATATAATTGTAAGGATCCAAATGCACATATTATATACATATTAAGTCATTTATTTATATTTATACACTCCATATACAAAAATTTAAAATTTTCTTGGATGTGCTCGTTTCTGGACTGTGAACATGATAAACAAATCTTTGCTTAAATTAAATACAACACAGTTATCATCATCATCATGATATCGGCCAATAAATGTCCACTGCTGTACATATATACAGTTAATTAATATAGTGTTTTCTGGTAGACAATATTTTTAGTTTTTTTTTTGCGGTGCGTAAATAAATAAGGATGTTGGTTTTCCGACACGCGAACACGCAACGTATAATTGTCCATGTGCGAAACAGGGAAACTAAGTTTATTCCGCAAACTTGCAACGATTGGCCTTGCGATTTATTTATGGTCATCGCAAAAGCTAGACGCACGGGAAATTGCAACCTTTTAAAATCAAATGGCAAATCCGTTGGAATCATAGGTATTCGTGGGATTAAGACATCCTCTCCTTTGTATTTTCCTTTGATTATTTTAGCTTCGATGATGTTATTCATGAGTTTCTTCACAACCAATCTCGTTCCATTGCAAAGTCGAGGTTGATTAATATTACGCAGCATGATGACAACTGACCCTACTTTTAATTTCAAATTATGTGGTGGTAGTCCAGGCAAGTCCAATGAATTTAAAAATCCTGTAGGATAGTTAACTACGTCATCCTGGTTTGTAGCCGTGTCAACTGATTTGTACGTAAACAACTCTCCTGGAAGGAAATTCTGAATGGTAGCATTGAGATCATCGACATCTTTGTTTTTTGCTGCCATTATTGTTCGTTCACTTAGCCAATCGTGGATATTATATTGTTGTTTAATGTCCGGAAAAACACGCTGAATAAGCTCCTCTTTCGATTCTGTGAAGTGACAGAAATCTGTGGGAAAAGTCATTAATCCGGTCGAGCTGTCAACTGCGACCTTACTGTTCGGTTTAATGCTGACACCGAACACGTGACGTGAGCCCGCTGGCGACGCGACTCAATTAGACAAGAAAGTTTAATTATTTAGTGTACTTTAGGTAGCCGTCGCGACCGGGTGCATTCACCTAACATTCCCAACAGTAACATTTGAACATTAACATCTCATTCTTAACATATCATTTAGTTTAACATTTATTCTACGATCATACAGTGTAATTTCTGAGTGTAACTTAACAATAAACAATTTTAATTCATAACAAACGAGGTTTCGGGTTTGATCCCAGGTTTTACCATGGCACACACCAATGACTTTTCGATGCTTTTCGAAGCTATGTGTGTATTTATCGCAGGTTTATAAGTGCCCGGTTAATGGCAATAGGCGCGCCACCTATTACATTGGGACCTAAACATAAACGGCGAAATGTGGGTGCTAGCACCTCTGCCTACCCCTTCGGGGATATAGGCGTGAGTTTATGTTATGTATGTTATGTTATGTAACAAACATTTCTCTTGATTCCAACCCCATTTCCGATCGTATCCCGAACACTTACCATTGCCAATATCCAGCAACTGCTTCGAAAACACAGTCGCAGTTTGATCTTGTTGCAAAAACACTCGCATGTTAGTAGTTAATTGTAGTGTCTTTACGTGCCGCCACAAATTTGATGATTTTAGACATGCGTTTATTTCGTCAGCAACAGTCGATCGAGGAATTACTGGAAGAGTCTGACAAATATCACCTGACAACAGTATCATGGCTCCACCAAAAATGTTTTGGTTATCACGTAAATCTTTTAACGTCCTATCTAGTGCCTCCAGCGACCTCTTGTGGGCCATTGTGCATTCGTCCCAAATTATCAATTTGCATACTTGGAGAGTCTTCGCCATAGCGCTATTTTTGGCGATGTTGCAAACTGGCGTTTCGTTGATATGCATGTTTAATGGTAATTTTAAGGCTGAATGTGCAGTTCGTCCGCCTTCTAATAAAGTTGCTGCTATTCCAGATGAAGCCAACGCTAGGGCTACCTCATTTTGCGATCGGATCTTTGCTAATAGCAATGTAATTAGGAACGTTTTCCCAGTACCCCCAGGAGAATCAAGAAAGTAAATCCCCCCAGACCCACTGTTTACAGCTTGTATCAAACGATCGTACGCAATCCTTTGTTCTTCGTTCAATTGCGGAACAGTTGTGCGAACTGCTTCGGTCAAAGCTTGAGTATCGTACTGGAGTTCTCTTTGCAACTCATGGTTTAATGCATCTTGCATAGCACCAGCACGATTGGGTGCTGTCAGGCCCAAACACGACAATACTTTATTTGCCATCAATAAACACATATCTTCTATTATGATCAATGTGTCATTGTAACACCCGTATTCACAAACAATACTTCGCTATGCGTACTACCAAAACTGTGCAGAGAACGACAAATTCTCAGTGCGTTCGTTTTGACAAGCCTTTTTAATCATAGACAACACTTATGTAATACTTTGCTGAGGGAACGCACTGCGTTAGATACTGCTCCGTGATGTTTGTGAATTAATTTTACCAGCCCTATGCGCTCGAGCACACTATGAGACCTCACAGTATTGTTTGTGAATACGGGTGTTAATCTCTGCCGTAATTTCCAATGTAGGATTCAAAGTTTCACAACGCACGCGATGCAACACATCCTCAGACATGTCATCCCTATATTTCATCCACAAATCTTTCGGATTTGAGGGGAAACATGTCGATATTATAATCGCAAACAGTGTGCAAATTTGATGCGGCGATGAAGATATCACGGAATCCTTGAGCGTATCATCCCAATGCGAATCGTTTTCAAGCAACCGTAATAATTGACACGCTTCACGGTAAGTCGCACACAGATGTCCATCAACTGTTCTCAATTGTTGAAAAGATGTCGGACCAAGAACATTCACCAATAACAATCTAAGATAATAACATTCATCGTTATTAGGATGTACTTATATATACGGCCTATAGCATCTGTGGCAAATACATTTTCATATCCTCTAAGTGGTGTTCCTTGTTTACGACGCTGAAAAGACTTTGATGATGCGTTCCATGTGTAGTAGCGCGGCATATCAGCATACAGCAAAGTGCGAGCGAATTGATCAGTTTCACAAATTGAGAAGAAACCTGTCAATGTGGTCACAGGTGGACGTGCCGCCCTATCCACAGCGTTGTTTGGGTTGAAATACACTCGTTGTCCATTTTCCAAATGAACTGCCAAATGGAATACAGTGGGATGTCTTTCATGAATTGCAAACGAAAATATGCGCCAAATAGCCTCATTGCTGCTTACATAGCGACCCATCTGATAGTGAGACACTTCATCATTTTGTGTTTGTTACTGCGAAGATGGCCATGTCGCTACCTTTGTTAACATATTTACATATATGTACTTTATGGATTTCACAGAGTTATAAAATTCCACATTGATGTGAGCTTCAAAAGTTTTGGACAATATGGGCGAGAACGGCACAATCCAACGATTGAACATGAAAATCTTGTCCTTTTATCTTGACATCTACAGATCGTCCACCGTCCTCAACTGATCGCCGACGATACAATGGGTAACCATCGATTCCCGAGATGGTTTCAGCAACCAAGTTTCTCGGGTACCGTTTGGAGCACTTGCCGTCGATCATACAGGGTGAGCTGTTGTTGATAACTCCGCAAGGTCCATGTATCATGTGTTTAGTTACTTATTGTATGCAATTTTGGGTCAACCGTTTCATCAGGAATTTCGGTTGAAATAATGGAATCAATTTCTTCTGGCCTTATTTTGTCAACCGACCAGACTAATATATGAGCATGTGGCAAACCACGCTTTTGCCACTCAACAGAGTACATCCAACAACGTACTTGGCCATACACACGATGCTTTGTAATGAAATTCATTAAACATTTTAATTTTTGCTTGTAAACTCTGACTGTGATGTCATGCCTATCAAGTGGTGTTTGGTTGTGTAGCAGTTCTTTTTTTATTTCAATCCATTGTGGGTTACAGGTGAATGTAATGAATAGGTCTGGACGGCCATACTTTCGAACATAAGACATCGCATCTTGAGCGTACTCGTGCATGTGGCGCGGGCTTCCGATGTAAGTGGCCGGTAAAATTGTCATTCTTCCTACATTATTTACATTGCCGTCAGCATTGATTGCATCGCGAAGATGAATGTACTCTTCAGATCGAAGCTGCTGTTGGTTTAGACGAATGTATGTCAATCGTTCAGTCTCAATTTTGACGTACATGTCCACTGCATACTGATGAAAGAGAAAGAGCCGTTGACACATCAAAATGTGATTTACTTCACCTTCACGGATCATGAGTCTGTATGCATAATAATTCATGGCACTGACTTTTTTGTGTGTATCAGCACCTGGAAGTACAAATGATAAAAAAATACATTTATGTATTGAATATATAAAATATTTAATTTTGTATAATCTAATTACCTGTTGTTGGATTAACCATTTTGATATTAAAATGGTACCCATCTTCTCCCTGCCAGAAAATTAATGGGTATTGTAAAGCATCATAAGCTCTATGCGTTTCATATACACGTTTCAATTCATTGTTCCGGCGATGAAGTACAATATCTCTTGATTGCAAATTCTCTCCAACAACGACAATAGCCACTTCATCTATTGTCGGTGAATTAAACCTCCTTGCATGCTCTCCAGCAGGTGTTTTGTCGGCTCTTATTACAATATTATGGCTGTCTGATGGCATCCGATCCAGTGCCATTTTGAACACCTTCACTAATTTCATTATTCTCGTGAAGAAAAATGTTTGCAGTTGTTGGACAATGGTTCGCTTGACGGTTGGATTATGACCACAACGTGTATCAACTTCCGCATCTTGATAATCCGCCCATAAAATAAATTTGCAAAAATTTATGATCTGCATCTGGCACTGGCAGCATTGCCCCCAGTAGATGATGAATTTGTCCTTGTATCTGTAATAGTTTAAGAACTGGTTAAATTAATTGTGATACAAATACAAATTAGAATTTCACTAAAACAATTATGGTTACCTTGAAAGTGGGCATGAACAGGTTTGCACCGGTGCGGCGAAACCGGAGAAAAACCGGTGAAGCTCCGGTGAAAAAAACCTAACCGATGAACCGGAGAAAAACCGGTTTTTTTCACCGGTTCTTATTCTCACAACACAAAGCTATTTTTTATTTACATTTTTATTATGTAGGTAGGGATAAATCCATAGTTACTCCATACTAATATTATAAATGACCGTGTCTGTCTGTCTGTTTGAATATAAATATCCGTCTGTCTGTTTGTCTGTTAGGTGCCACGCCTAAACTACTGAACCAATTTTGATGAAATTTGGTACATAGAGGCATTAGAGCTTGGGAACGGACATAAGCTACCTTTTATCGCGAAAAAAGTGGTAAGGGGGGGGATAGGGGATGTAAGCATAGTCTAATCGCTTCGGCCGTCTAGGAAACCGGAGTTTCGTAACCGGTTTCCTTGAAGGCTTTTTTAATACGTCTACGTAACTGGTTTCCATGAAGTATTTTTTCATACTTCTACGTAACTGGTTTCGAAGAAGTAATTATCCAATGTCTCATAAGCCGCCTATGTAACTAAGAAAGAAGAAAGCGAAAAAAAAATGAGTAGGTAGTTTTTGTTGTCATTCTATACTGCCTGAGAGAAGTAGTGAATAATAAATTGAATTAAAAAATAATTGTAAAAAAATTAGTTGTACAATTTTATAAGTATATCTATAATATAAAAATGAATTGCTGAATGTGTTGCTAAGCGCAAATCTCGAGAGCAGGCTTACACTGAAAATCAGTTCTGTGGTGGCTAACACCCACCTCAGTATATGCTGAGTGTTTAGCCCAAATTGCGGACATAGTGTACATTTATCTTAAGATTTGGATGTATTACAATGCAATTTACAATCTTTTGCAATATAGGGTATACGTGTAAAAGGCTATGTGGGACCGTGTGGCTTGTGAGATTTCTGCCACGTAGGATATGACACGTTGATGATGGGAACATGTCATTAACGTCAATGTCAATTGTCAACTTTATATAAATTATGAATGACAGATGTCACACGATGTCACGCGGTCTAGCATCTAGGTCTATGCGCGGTCTTGACTCGGCGATCACAGATAAGATATAATAGTATTTATGCCGCATTATCTGTGATCCCACCACTTACTCTGTGGTTGCCTGATTTAAATATAATTTTTGTTTATTTCTTTGTATGTTGATGTTTGTTTTTTATATGTGTACATGTGTGATCCGCAATAAAACGATTTTTCTTTCTTTCTTTCTTTCTTTCTTTCTTTCTTTCTTTCTTTCTTATTCTTTTTTTAGAATATTCCTTAAAGTACGAGGATGGTTCTTACACAGAGAAAAATTAAAAAAAAACAATAATTAAAGAATCGACTGTTAGTCGGTACGAAGTTCGCGGGGTCAGCTAGTTTTAAATAAAACATTTAAAATATAAACTAAAAACTAAAAAATATCAAAATAAAAATGCATACGGTGAAATAACTTCAATGCAAGGGCCCACAGTAATTTGGCCGTTTTGCAAATCCTTTATAGCATTATCAATTTCAGTATCAATCTCTAGTGTTTACTTTTTTTACAGTTAGTTTTAAAAATATTGCTGACTTTGGTTTCCTTAATTAATAGCTCCAGTAGATTAGCTACTGATATATTTTTCTTTCCGATGAACCTATTAATTCAGCTATGCCAACCATCCAAGTTATTGGTTGTCCTAATCTGATAGGTATAATATGACGTATTTCTTAATAATAAGTGGCCAGTTATATAGACGTATAAATGAATCCTTCATGGGAACCAGTTACATAGAAGTATGAAAAAATACTTCATGGAAACCAGTTACGTAGACGTATTAAAAAAGCCTTCAAGGAAACCAGTTACGAAACTCCGGTTTCCTAGACGGCCGAAGCGAGTCTAATACAGTCGATAGATGGAGACGTCTAGATCTAGACAGAGCAATCGTGCGGATAGGTATCATTTTCGAGGTTATCAGGGCTGCCAACTACGAATATATTTATATCCATTTAGCAATCAAAGATAGCGGACTCGAAATTTTCAATAAAATCAATATGGGTATCGTTTTCAAGGTTATCAGGGCTGCTAATTACGAATATATCATCCATTTAGCAATCAAAGATGGCGGATTCATAATTTTCAATAGAATCAATATGGGTATCGTTTTCGAGGTTATCAGGGTTGCTAATTACGAATATATCATCGATTTAGGAATCAAAGATGGCGGACTCGAAATTTTCAATATAATCAATATGGGTATCGTTTTCGAGGTTATCAGGGCTGCTAATTACGAATATATCATCCATTTAGCAATCAAAGATGGCGGACCAGAAATTTTCAATAAAATCAATATGGGTATCGTTTTCGAGGTTATCAGGGCTGCTAATTACGAATATATCATCCATTTAGCAATCAAAGATGGGGGACTCAAAATTTTCACAAAAATTCAATATGGGTATCGTTTTCGAGGTTATCAGGGCTGCTAATTACGAATATATCATCCATTTAGCAATCAAAGATGGCGGACCAGAAATTTTCAATAAAATCAATATGGGTATCATTTTCGAGGTTATCAGGGCTGCTAATTACGAATATATCATCCATTTAGCAATCAAAGATGGCGGACTCGAAATTTTCAATAAAATCAATATGGGTATCGTTTTCGAGGTTATCAGGGCTACTAATTACGAATATATCATCTATTTAGCAATCAAAGATGGCGGACTCGAAATTTTCAACAAAATCAATATGGGTATCGTTTTCGAGGTTATCAGGGCTGGTAATTACGAATATATCATCCATTTAGCAATGAAAGATGGCGGACTCGAAATTTTCAATAAAATCAATATGGGTATCGTTTTCGAGGTTATCAGGGCTGCTAATTACGAATATATCATCTATTTAGCAATCAAAGATGGCGGACTCGAAATTTTCAATAAAATCAATATGGGTATCGTTTTCGAGGTTATCAGGGCTGCTAATTACGAATATATCATCCATTTAGCAATCAAAGATGGTGGACTCAAAATTTTCAATAAAATCAATATGGGTATCGTTTTCGAGGTTATCAGGGCTGCTAATCACGAATATATCATTCATTTAGCAATCAAAGATGGCGAACTTGAAATTTGCAATAAATTCAATATGGGTATAGTTTTCATGGTTTTCGGGGTAGCTGATTATGAATATACTACCAATTAGCAATAAAAATTTGTGGTCAGGAATTTTGATGATTATGAGCTACAGTCCAAGCTCATAATCAGCAGAGAGAATAATAATAGTATTTAAAAATTTTGAAGAGTAAACATGATGTAAAATATTATGGAAACCTATCAATGTAAATATGTTTTGTATAAAGTTGGTTTGTAAAAATCCAATTTATTCTAATAATGCAAATATGCTTCACACCTAAATAAAACAATTTTATGCCTATATTACCTAAGTGCAATGTGACAAACTATTAATAATTTTCATATTATTTATGTCATTAATAATTCTTAATCTGAATCTTCCAGTAACTTAAAATATTTTTAAAATCATATTGTTTTTTTAAGTGTTTGGGGGTCATTAGTACCACCTAGAGTCAATAATTCTGATTAAAAACGAGGTTCTGGTGTAGGATTGTCCCTCTAGTTTGGAGATTAGACGGTAGTTGCATATGAAAAAAGGTGACAGTCAGTATTGCCAAGTGATAACTTAAGTTACAATGGCTGCATTCTATCTCCAACAAAGAAAGAATAGGAGTCATACATTACTCTAAATAACGTAAGATATCAGATAACACTGTTTAAAACATCAAATATATCAATTTTAAAAATATCACTTTCTCCGGAGAGAATGATGAACTAAAAAAAATTTTTTTTTCGTAAATCTACCCAGGAATTTATTGAATTCTTATAGGTGCCTACCTATATTAGTATGTAAAATAAACAAATTATAATAACAATGTAATTATTGCTCTGAAAAAAAAATATTACAAAGTTCAAGGAAAATTATTCACCGTTCCCTCACTGGCAATAATTGAATTACAATTTATAATAGCCTTGTGTTGCAACTGGGAAATAGCTAAGGATTATGATTATTCTTTATTTTTAACTGACTTCAAAAAAGGAGTAGGTTCTCATTCGAGGTATTTTTTAGAGGCTCTTAATTCGATCAGTAGGTAGGTATTTTTTTGTTTTAGTTACGCGATTATAACGCCAATCATAAATGGATTATTATGATTCTTATTTTGCTTGGAAAGGGATACCCCCTTTCCCACATAATTGAAAAAAAATCGTTAAAATTTTTTCATACACTTTTTACATACACACGAAAATATCATTAGGGGTACCGAATTTCGAAGGATTTTAAAAAAGTTTAAATAATTAAAAAAAAATAGAGATATATTTTTTTACTTATTTTTTCCAGAGCAGCCATAAGTAGGGCAACCCTCTGTTGCTAACTTATCCTTGAATTTTGGGACACTCTGTATACCGTGTTTGGTATCAAATTAAAGGGCTCAATTAGCACATTTTAAATATTTTAAATAAATATATATAAATGTATAAATAAATGTAAAAAATATGTTTTAAACTAAAACCCGACTACTGGAAAATCACGCTCTAAAAAGTATTAAACAAGAAAAAATCAAGAATAGCCGTGGCTGTATGCCACTTTTCCCTAGAATGTATCCTAAAACATACACATAGGTACATTTTCAGAATAATAGTTACAGTCCATTGTCTTTATATTTGTATAACGCACTAAGGACATAGTGTCCCAATATGTCCTTGGTGGGCGGAATGTCGGAAACGACGCTAAGTAAGCACTGTCAACATGTAAGTCACGCCACCGGTGACCTTTTTGGTAACTAATTGATTTAGTTCCACAAGTTCCACATATTAAAGAAACCTAGAAGGCGGTGTTAAGATCCTCCGCAACTAGTATATAAGTCCAAGTTTATAATATTTTTGTTATCCATTAAACAGACTTGGAGACAGCCTCCAAGTGGGAAACCTGTTTATTTTTGTTTGATTCCCTACCCAGTAGTTTCCCGGGGTTAAACATGAATGCCAAAAGTTCCATCGAAGTCTAGAGGTCACTTTGATAAGTTGGATGATGTAAAAAGTGCGGTGCAAGTAGGGTTGCCAACTCTTTTTTCGAGAAAAAAAGTATATTTAGGTCTGAGAAGAAAATTGAACAGTATTCTGGAAAATAGAACAGTATTTTACAATTACATAAATTAATTTTAACAAAAAAGTTTAACCGACTTCAAGAAACGAAAAAGAGGCATTAAAAAGTGAAAAATAACTGCGGTGCCTAGCCCGAGAAGCTTTTAATTTATTTTTCTCTTTTTAGTGAGTTATAATCGATCCATCGTCCATCCTTTGCTTAGGTTCCTATCATCAACAGCTTAAAATCACGAGCAGATAATTTTCAAATGCAAATACTGAAATTAAATGATGTTAAAACAGCAGAAACAGTGTTTTGCCATCATTTTGAGGATTTCCCTAGATCCTGTTATCCAATCCTAACCCCCTTGATCCTGTCATCCTATTCTGGCTCCCTGAATCAAAACAAAGATCATAAAAATCCGTTTCATAAAATACGGTTTTACATACAACGGTTTGTCACCTATTTTGCCCCCTTAGGTCTGTCTGTCTTAAAAGAAAGCATGGTTTCGTAAACATCGAAAATGGTAATATGGTTCCCATCAATTTTTTTATGGATAAATTAAACATAACATAACATAAACTCACGCCTATATCCCCGAAGGGGTAGGCAGAGGTGCTAGCACCCACATTTAGCCGTTTATGTTTAGGTCCCAATGTAAGTAATAGGTGGCGAGCCTATTGCCATTAACCGGGCACTTATAAACTTGCGATAAATACACACATAACTTCGAAAAGCATCGAAAAGTCATTGGTGTGTGCCACCCTAAAAATGGATAAATTAAAAGATTTAATATATGGCTGGTAAATAGAAGATAGCTGTAAACTGTATTATTTTCTATATTATGATTTATCATTTAATAAATTTTGGATTATCATCAACACCTAAACTTATAAAATAATTGCAAATTGGTGCCCAATTAATTAAAATTGTATCAATTGCTGCACATTTTTGTAGTGTTATGCATTTTGATGCTGAAAACAGTATTTTGGATACTGTTTGTTTGTTGAACAGTAAACAGTATAATTGGGTGTAAAACAGTATAATACTGTTTTAAACAGTATGGTTGGCAACCCTAGGTGCAAGTTATGTTCTGTTGTACTAGCAGCAGGTGGCGGTACTTCTAATATGCTGGGACATTTAAAACGTAGGTAAACATCCAGATACCTTAAACACAACCGAAACAATTCCTTCACTTAATCAAGATGCAAGCAATTCAAGCACCTCTTCCGAAATAATACAAAATGCAAATAGTCTTTCCGATGCCGATGTTAAAAAAATCAATAGATCTTCTTCTTCTTCTTCCTCTTAGCGTTAATTCCCAGTCGCATCCGAAGCTTTTCAGCTCGGAGTCTGGGGTCCGCTTTTACCAGTCTTAACTACGGATTGGCTAGACCTCGATATTTTCCGTGAAGCGATTGTCATCTGACCTCCACAACCCAATGTTAACATTAGACGATATCGAAGCTTTGCAGTTAGACCATTGTTTTTTTTTTTTTTTTGAATTTTTTAGGGCTCCAACTACCCGTAACGACTGCCATAGATGTTCTTATGGCAACCGGGACCGACGGCTTAACGTGCTCTCCGAGGCACGACCAGACCAATGCAAATACTCATATTTCATGCACACAAATATTTGCACTGAGCGGGGATCGAACCCGCGCCTCCTGCGTAGCGGCCGCGTTCACTACCGCTACGCCACGGAGGCTGTCTGTCAATTCAAGCACCTCTTCCGAAATAATACAAAATGCAAATAGTCTTTCCGATGCCGACGTTAAAAAAATCAATAGATCACTAACATTAATGTTGGCTACAGATTTTCAACCATTTTCCATTGTGGATGACAAAGGCTTCAGAAATTTTGTAAATGCAATGAATCCTAATTATAAAATACCAGACAAACGAACAGTTCGGTATGAACTCATGCCTATCATTTATAAAGAAGTTAAAAACTCCCTTAAAATAATGTTGTCTCAAGTAAACTATTTGTCTATAACCACTGACGTCTGGACCAACCAGGCCATGGAGTCATATATCATATGGTGGTAACTGGTCATTTTTTTCACCAAAACTAACTTAAAAGTTGTGTATTATCTACAACCATAATACAAGACTCACACACTTCAGACAATTTGAAGGATATAGTAACTAAAATTTTAACTGAATGGGAAATACGAGATAAAATTGTTTGCATTACAACAGATAATGGGGCCAACATGGTTAGAATGGCAGGACTGCTAGGAATTCGGCACATGCCGTGTTTTGCCCACACTATTCAATGAATTCCGAAGGTATAGTTAATTTGATTGATAAATGTAAAAAAATATAAGATAGAAATGTAAAGAATAGAATTTGTGAGGAAAACCAAGATAGGCAAAATAAACAAAGCCGCTGATTGGCTAAGAGAATCGAAAGGTACCAACGAAGGGCTCTGATTGGCCAGAGTGCCTTATAAATACCGGGCAGGTTTCCTCATAGATTCAGAACGCGATGGCAGCACTGGCACGCCTGTTTAGTGGGATCCTGCGCACGGGCCACTTTCCGAGCATATGGAAAGAAGGCCGCATAATAATGCTCCCGAAGCCGGGCAAAAACGTCCTGATGCCAGAGAGCTACCGGCCCATCACCCTACTTCCAAACATCTCCAAGGTGTTTGAGCGACTACTCTTGAAACGCATTGTTCCCCACATCCCCCCTAGACCGGAACAACATGGCTTTAGGAACAGCCACAGCACCACACTGCAGCTCTCGAGGGTACTGCACTGCATCACAGCCGCCCGCAATAAGCGCGAGCATGCCGTCGCAGTATTCCTCGACATAGAAAAGGCGTTCGACCGTGTCTGGCATAACGGTCTCCTATACAAGCTGTCCACGTCACCTCTGCCCCGCCGCGTAATACACGTGATTTCATCGTTCCTCAACGATAGGTCCTTCCGAGTGGCGGTGGAAGACAAGCTGTCAACCCCGCACCCCATCTTGGCGGGAGTCCCACAAGGCAGCTGCCTGTCGCCTGTGTTGTACACCCACTTCACCGACGACATCCCGGTAAACCCCGACGCGCAACTGGCGCTATACGCGGACGACGCAGCCTACATCACCACCAGCATCCAGCCAGCCCACGCCGCCCGCAAAATGCAACGCGTGCTAAACTTGCTCCCAGAGTGGCTCTCCAAGTGGAGACTAACGGTGAATGTGGGTAAGACACAGGCGATAGTCTTCACAGCAACGCACGGCTTTCCACCGCCACTCCAACTACAAGGCGCAGACATCCCCTGGCTACGACAAGCCAAGTACCTGGGCATCATCCTGGACCGTGGGCTCACCATGGGTCCACACACCGAGCACGCCGTTAGGAAAGCGCGCACCTCCCGCGCGCTCCTCCGTCCAGTCCTGAAGTAGGAGTGTTCGGAACGGCTACTTATCGGGATCACGTTATAACGTTCCGTGAAAAATAAATAACGTTCCTTTATTACGTTCCGTTAAAAAATATATCAGATCGTAAGATTGATTTATTTTTTTATAAGGTATATTAGAACGAAACGTATCGGTACCGATACGTTACGTTCTAATATAATACGATTAAAATGTTTTCACGATATAATAAAGTTAAGTGCATTTGGATGCCTTTGCTGTAGAGGCATTATTTTTTTAAAATTTATGTATTTTTTTTATACCACTTAGGTGGCAGACAAGAACACGGCCCACCTGATGGGAAGTGGTCACCGTGGCCTATTACAAACGGAGTTTTGTGACTTTTCGTGTTGGATTCAAATCTCCCCTAGAGGCCTCTAGAAGTCTCCACCACTTTACATCATCATCATCATCATCATCATCATCAACAACATCGTCATCTTCATCGTCATCGTCATCGTCAACGTCATCGTCATCGTCATCGTCATCGTCATCATCATCATCAACATCGTCATCAACATCGTCATCGTCATCTTCATCGTCATCGTCATCGTCATCGTCATCATCATCATCATCAACACGCCCCTGGTGTTGCACGAGTCCAAAGGCCACGGTAACCACTTTCCATCAGGTGGGCCGTGGGCTTGTCTGCCACCTAAGTGGTATAAAAAAAACCTTAGCCTGATAGAACGAGAGATCGTATCAAAAAAATAATAGTACATCGATTCTATTCTAAACTATTGTTGGGAATGTAGCTCTTATTCACTTACAATAAAGCATAATTTGGCAGAATTGTTATTTCAATTTCGGCCGGTGCATCGAAAATATTCGAGCTCTTTATGGCAAAATAGATCTTAACGGTTTAGTCATAGAGGATAATTTCGCACGAACTTAACACTCGCGCCATAAGCCATAAAGTTCCCGAAGCTCGTCGCCGCACCGCTCCGGCCGCTCGCCGCTACATTGTTACCAAGTATGTACTTACCTAATCCGATCCGACGCGATGGTTAAATATTAGATCAAATATTATAACGTTTGCCTGATTGAATAAATATTAGTAGCAAAGTATTATTTTGTAATAATAGGTGATTTTATCAGCTACCTAATATAACGAACACTCCTATCCTGAAGTCGTCCCTCCCACTCCGGACGAAGGTGAGCATCTACAAAACTTACATCCGGCCACAGATCACCTACGCAGCCCCCGCCTGGTTCGCCCTTACATCGGAGTCCAGGCGAGTCCAACTTCGAGCACAGCAGTCACTCACGCTCCGTACAATTACAAATGCCCATTACTTCGTCCGGAACGACGTCCTCGAAAGGGACCTCCGAGTCGAGAGGCTGGACGACCACATCTGCCGCCTAGCGACCACACTCTTCACGCGCGCTGATGTCTCGTCATGGGACCATATACGCGGCATCGCCCCGTGGCACGCCCGCCCCCCAGATGCCAAGGCCTTCCCCCGCGACCTAGTCGCGGTTCCGGAAGAGCCCTCCTCGTCATAGGTATGTATGCCCCCACCCTCAGACCAGCTCCTTTATCTTAAATGATAAAGGACATAAACTCTCCACTTCTCTATCTTCCTATTACTCTCTTTACTTTTTTCTCTATACTTCTCTTCTGTTCTCAGTTCTTCGTCTACTACCAACGCCAGGGCCGTATCCGGAAAGCCGCTGACCTGTCGCTGGCAATCCTAGCTGGGCCTCTGTGAACACAGTCTCACTCGGCTGGGGTTGACCGCCGGCCAGCGTGAACAGGATACGGCCCTGAGCATGAACCCAATAGAGCAAGTTCTCACCCCCAAGATCTGCCGCTGTTCAGCGGCAGCAACACCGAAACCACCACAAAGGAGGCTCTGCCCAAAAGTGGTCTCTCATGCTCGCAAGGGCATTGAGATACAATACGAACCATAGATTCAGTCCGGAACCAGCAGCCCTAGTGAAAACATCTAAATAAAGAAGAAGTTAGAAATCACTAGTTTGAAGTTTCACTGGAAAGATCCCTCAAGATTACCCGTCTGCAGGTCATCAAGCTGCATCAAGAGTCAAGCGTTCCTGATCCCACGCTCCGCATCGACATCTTCGTCTACCCGCCAGCACCGAGACCTACCTACGTACAGTCCACTCGCCGCCCGACGGCAGCAAAAAAACGGTTAAAAAGTCCTTAGGCCGCCATATAGTTACCTATTGGCCGTCTACCTATTCTGTTTCTGTCGTGAGCAACAATACTTCTTGAAATGAACATCATGACTGAAAATGTCTTAATCCTTTTTCGACCAAGTGATGGACCGGAACGTGAAGAGCCGATCCCTCAGGTTCCGGTTCCTGGGCCGTCACAACCGATCACGTACGTAAACTTTAATTATGAAATTTGATCACTATTTCAAAGCAATATTAAAACTGGTTTGCAATTTCTTTCGTCTAGATCAATGGCTGAGGACCACAAACTGGTCAAGAAACAGCGGGCTCAAGACAAAAGAAATATGGCCCACTTGACGGAGGAGCAGAGGGCGCGGTTGCGAGCTCTGCGTGACAAGAAGGAGGTCGGGCAGTTTTTACTGCCCGATGCTCCTGTCAACACACATATTAAACCCTGCAGGGTTTTAGTATCTTAATTTAAGATTCATGTAACATTGTATATTAACGAATAAATAAAAAAAATAAAAAAAAATAAAAGTCAGGCAGAAGGCAAGAAAACAATTTCAGTTTTATTTTTTTCATTATTACGCATGTTTTATTTATTTTAATATTTTCCAGGAAAGTGTCACCGGACCACTATTTATTAATCTGTGACCGGACCGCATACCGTGTCCTCTGATGCCGGGAACACCGAGGATTCCGCCTCCGCCTATTCCTCAAAAGTGGCATAAGAGAAGTGTGTAATTTGACTACCAAATATCGTATAACCCCTCATTGCATGATCTAATCATTTTTTTTTGTTTCAGCACCAGATGCAAGTGGGCCATCCAGAGTGGTGCTGGATGAAGTTGACACGCCGCCCCGGACGTAAGTTCATTTAATCTTTGACTCAAAGATAGCTTGGTTATGTTATCTTAGTAGTATTGAAAAGAAGTGTAATTGAATATGTTATTTCACGGGACAAGCCAGTTAGTTTTTACCCCCTCTACGGGGGTAATAACCTTGGCAGAGGATGTGGTTCTGGACGAGAACCTAATCATCGATACCGATATCGAATTGATTGGGTTCTCGCCGAGCACCACATCCACTGCACCATATACCGCTCGTGCATTGCGCATCCCGCCTCCCGGTGGCGTCCCCGTTAACCGCCGGACCTGGTAAGTTTTAAAGTTAACATCACGTTGCGTTCCTCCTCGTAAATGTGGGACTCTAAAACCAAATGATATGTATAATAACTACATATCAGCTACACTCTTAACATAGTCTCTTAAGCCACAGTCTACGCCCCTCTAGGACGACCGCGGGGCCTTCCTAGAGGCGCGGGCCCGGCGCGGGCCCTTGCCCGGCGCGGGGTAATCATTCTAGAATCATAGACGCACTCGACCGCGACCGCAAGCATTACCGTCGCAATAATTATAATAAATACATATTTAACCCTTATGTTCTTTTTGTATAGATACATACAACTTTACAAAAATATACGATCACTATAAAATCATTTTTAACCTAGTTTTATTAATCACATGACATTTCTAGACGTTTATTTAAACTTCAAAAATACAAATAGCAGCTTATCTGTCATAATTTTGAATCAGTTGCGAAAAATAACCGCCAGGATGCGTCGCTCAAGTTTATCTAAGGTAAGTTTTATTTTATTTTTATGTTTGTACCCCTAAATAGGTATGTATGATTATTATAAAATGCACATGCCTAAATGTATGGTCTTACACATCTATACTATTATAAAATTGTAAAGTGGTCGTGTCTGTACATTGGAGATATTAAAAAAAAAATACTTGGGTTATGTTATATTAACGATACTGAACACGAAAATATTTTTTTTGAATTTCCTGTCTGTTTGTCTGTTTGTCCGCGATGGACGCAAAAACTACTGGACGGATTTTGATGCGTTTTTTTTTGTTAGAAAGGGCTTACTCAGACTTAAAATCTTACGTTTGTTTGATCGGAATCGGTTGAGTAGAACCGAAGTTGTGAACAATTATGATAATAAACGGAAAATGGCCAGATAGACAGATGGCGCTTTTTATTATTATTGGTCAATTTTTATAGCTTATTACATCCGAGCAAGAATGTCAATTTATAGACTTTATTTTTACATACACAATTGTGTAAACTAATACGTTTTTAATCATGAAATTAAAATTTGAATTTTTAAGATTTAGTTACAGAATCATAACTAGATGGCGTTCTCGCGTTTAAATTCAAGCTATCGTTTGGTTTCAAACTACGGATATACCCGAACCGGTATTTAGTATTACTTTTTTCAATTTCTAATTTGTCAATTTGTGATATAGATTTTGGTACAGTCTTAAGATCCGTTACAAAATCGTTTTTCACGCAAAGACAGAATAGAGCTTGGCGAAGGCGAAGTACCTATTATAGTTGAGTAGACAGGGTAGGTACAGGTAGTGCGAGAAGGGCAAAGGAATGGGGACTACAATAGAGAGTCGAGTCGATATCCAGGTAGGAACATTCTTATATACCACTTAAGTGCCAAACAAGCACCCGGCCCACCTGATGGAAAGTGGTTACTGTGGCCTATGGACGTATGCAACTCCAGAGGCGTCACACTCGCCCTTCTTGAAGTACCCAATACTATTGTCGTGAGTCGTACTGTAATAGTGAAGTCGAGTATAGTGGCATCGAGTAGAGACGCGAATACAGAGTGGAGTACTCGTACCTACTACGTGGAGTACAGAGTCAAGTAGGAGCCGAATAGAGAGGCGAGTACAGTGTTTAATCTTTTTTTTATATATACAGTATATACTACATACTTAGGTCGCAGACAAGCACACGGCCCTCCTGATGTTTAGAGGTTACCGTGGCCTCCTATGGGCGAATGCAACACCAGGGGCGTCACACCCGTGCTATGCTGTAAGAACAGAGGGATTCTGTGCCGTCAGCGCAAAAGATAAGTAGGGCAAAGCCTTTGGTTTTCCCACTGACAGCACAAAATCTCTGGCTACCCTACTCACCGTCAGAAACACTACACGAGAGTATTAGGTAAGTCGCGATCTTCTGTAGGGCCAGTCGGACTGCTCGATTGGGACGGATATACCGTAGTTTCCTACCTCCTCTAAAAATAAAGCTCTAATCAGCGTTCAACGCGCAACTCTCTTCACTAAAATTTATAACACCACGCGATAAACGACATCCACGCGGGCGGAGCCGCGGGCAACAGCTAGTTACTATTATATAATTGTAAATTGAAAATGTTTGTCCGCGATGGACGCAAAAACTACTGAACGGATTTTGATGCGGTTTTTTTTGTTAGAAAGGGCTTAGTCAAACTTAAAATCTTACGTTTGTTTGATTGCAATAATTGGTTGAGTAGAACCGAAGATATGAGCAAAGGTCGCGTTAACCGAGATGCACGCGGGCGGAGCCGCGGGCGGAAGGCTAGTTTTATATAATATGCTGTTGTCGCTATGAGAATTATCATGTTTTTGTCATGTTTTTTACTAACGTATATTATACTATACAATGCCACAGTTGCAGTAATTTGCCTTTCGTTGGTGATGTATAGAATAATATACATTGCTAACTTCACGGGATCAATATTCTTTTGGACTCTACTATCATATTTAAATTGCAAGTATGTCTGTCTTGTATACTAAACAAATTTTATTACAATTTAAAAGACAGTTGTACTGTTGTGGGTTCGATTCCCACAATTATTATAATTACTGCATGACATTATATACATTATTTACCTATGTATGATAAAATATGGTTTGGCTTTACTATGGTGATGGTTTTTTGCATGTTTCTTTTGCTTTGGTTTTAGACTGCTATGAGTGAAAGAGCTAGGCGCATTTTGTCCTTGGTGCCTGAAAAAAATGCAAACTCTGACACTAGTGACGGAGCTAGTAGCGGTGATGAAGCTGGAATAATTAGATCAGTAGGAAGTTCTCCAGCGCCATCCATAAATTCCAGCCTCGAAAAATTAAACCTCCTCGATGATGAGATAGAAACGCATGCAGAGGATATTTATGCTGATACAACCGAAGTGCCTCTTATACCTATTCTTGCTCAGGTATTTCCAAATCTTTCAGATAGTAATTATGATGCTCTACCCTCAATTTCATCTTTGCCATCTTTGCCTTCAAACCAACCAATTGCATCCACGTCTGTCGGCTCACGTCTGACGCGCGCTCAAAAAATGAAACGCAAAGCTCCTGCTATCGTTACACGAAAAGTAAAAAGACAGTGTAGCAGAAGAATTAATTTATCTTTCCGTTGGCAAAAAGCACAATTTCAACACAAGGCTGAAATAGCAGAACCTACATTTTTGGAAACTGTACCATCTGATTGGTCACCTTTAGATTATTTTTATAGATTTTTTACTGAAGACTTAGTAGATATTATTACCACTCACACAAAGGAGACGGGGACTTCTGGGCCAAAATTGTAATGAGTTGAGATATGACTTAAAAAAAGCGGTATTTTTTTCTATTTCAAAATAATAAAAAACCAGCTCAATTGAAAGTCTGGAAGACGAGAAATCTTAAAACTAAGTTTATTCCACTAGCAAAATAAAATATCGATTACTAAAAATTATTTAAACAATATTGCGTATTTAAACACTTGCATCACAATTTGATATTAAATCAATCAGAGTGAACAAAACTTAATCATAATAATAATAATAATAACCATTTAAAATACCAAATAATAGTGTAATAAAAATAAATTCTGAATCGATTTCCGTTAATCGATTAATTATTTCTTGTGTTTATCAACTGTATTTTTAAGCTGTGACAGCTGACAGCTCCATTTTCAGTCAATCAGTTTATTTATTCAATCTTCAAAATTAATTATTTTATCGAAAAATTGTATATTTACACGGCTTATGGGATATACAATTGTTTATAAAATATGAACAAAAGTATGCTATATCAGTATGCTGTATCAGTTTATTGCTATAAATCCGATGATCAATTGACTTCTGCGTTTTGAGTATTTCCAGTTGATTTCTTGATTATATTCCCTTAACAGTGATTTCTCTTTACGGACTTCTCAGCTTGCTCCGGGTTACCTTAAAGTACAATGATAAACTTGTTTACTTGTTTGAGTTTTGCTCGGTATTTTGGATTTTGACATGGATCTCTGTGTGAATTGTGGCATAGAAAATGAAGTAAATAAGGTAATATATTTCCACCTGCGCACTTCTTAGACAATACTCTAATTATTATTGAAGAAGAATAAAAGATAATTACTTATTATTTATAGTGTTTTTTTTTAACATAACATCCTTGTACTCCATATCTTTACAATCTCTTTGTAAGTTTTCGTACATTATCCCTGAGTAAAATATAATACAGTACAATTTAAAAGTATTTTAAGATAAAAAAAATGACCACTTTCTATTAAAACACCACAGAAATCACAGTTCTAAAATGTCAATTTCTTGCATAACCTCACTTTTACTAAATCTCTTATAACTCTGCTCTCAGATATCCAAAATCTGCAGAATTTTCAGGGATGGTTTAATAATTTATATGCTCTTAATTGATACCACCCTCATCTTATTACATTTTTGGCCCAAGAATGTAGGAAAGCCTCCCCATCTCCTTTATATAGCGTACAAAGAACAGGAAGATCCACAGTAGTTTCAAGGGAAGAAATACTAGACTTTTTGGCAATTAATGTTATCATGGGTATTGTGGTTTTGCCATCATACAAAGATTACTGGAAAAAGTCTTTTCGTTATGCAAAAGTAGCAGATGTTATGCCCCTAAAAAGATTTGAGCAAATCAGGCGATTTTTACATTTTACCAATAATTCTGAAGCCGATACATCAGATAGATATTATAAACTACGTCCCGTAATTGATCGCATTCGAACACAGTGTTTATCCGTAGAAGAAGAGAATGCTTTTAGTATCGACGAAATGGTTATACCGTACAAAGGGAAGAAAGCAGGAAGTCGTCGTCAATATAACCCAAACAAGCCTTGTAAGTGGGGTTTCAAGAATTTAGTCAGGGCCGGTGTATCTGGCATCATTTATGACTTCATGCTCTACGCGGGAGATGACACTTTTAGAGGCATTACATTTACCGAAGAGGAAGAGACTTTGGGTGTTGGAAGTAAAATAGTTTTAGCTTTATCTAAGACTATTATGAATAAAGCAAGTGTGGTATATTTTGACAATTATTTTACTTCCTTGGAGCTGGTACATATTTTGAGGGAAAATTATGGTATATTTAGTTTAGGAACAATCAGACAAAATAGACTCAAAGATGCTGCTAGTAAACTGCTAAGTGAAAAGGCTTTGAAAAAGAAAGGAAGAGGGGCCTTCTGTCAGGTTGTTTGTAATAAAAATAAACTTAGTATTGTCAAGTGGTTTGATAACAAACAGGTCACATTGGTGAGTTCTTATGATGATGCATACCCTGTCGAAAATATAAAACGATTCAGTAAGGAAGCAAAATCTCGTGTTGATGTAAAATGTCCCAAAATTGTTAAAGATTATAATCGTCACATAGGAGGTGTAGATTTGGCAGACATGCTAATTGCATTATATCGCACTGGAATAAGATCGCACAGGTGGTATATGAATATTTTCTCGCAGCTTTTGGATATATGCATCAACAACGCTTGGCTTTTACGTTGGAGACATGACAAAATAGCCAACACTATTAGAAAGCAGGATCGCCTAAAAGATTTTAGGTATGAAATCTACAGCGGCCTACTGAAACGAGGTCGAAACGTTTCAGTGAAAAATTTAGAGACAATTCCCGACAAAGCCAAAATAAAAAAACCTGTATCTGAACGACCATGCGATGATGTCCGGTATGACAAATATGACCATTGGCCACAAATAACCGGATACCAGAGGTGCAAGTACTGCAAAGCTGGCCAGGCAAGTACGATGTGCACAAACTGTAAGGTTCATCTTTGCTATGTAAAGAATCGAAACTGTTTTTTGGAGTACCACCGCAAACAATAGGATTTCTGAATGATTTATAAAAGTTACGATTATTTTGTAAAAAAAACTTTTATTAAACATTTTTGCTTCCACCAAGACAGTTATTCTTATTTAAAACCATGTTATATACAATAATCTTTTGGTTTATGTTAAAAACTACCAGTAACTTTCCAACTCTTCCTAAACATAGCAATGTATAGCATAATATACGTTCCTAAAAATGCGATAGTCACTGTACGTGTAGCAATGTATAGAATAATATAAATCTTGTTTTTCCAAAATTTTCATATTATAATTTTTTTATTTATTTTTTTGATGGTTTTTATAGCCCAAAGAAGTTACCTATATTCAATTTTTTTACTCTTCTTGAAGAAAGCAATCTTGCCACGATAAGGGTTAAGAAGATTTTGCCTGAAACTTATGTATACTTGTTAAATTTAATTTGTTGGAAGTTGGAAAAAAAAAAAAATTAAGTGAGGTAGGGTGGGTGATTAACGCCCGTGGTCTATCTACGCCCAGGTAGCAGAAAACATACTAAATATAGAACTATTCAGTTAATACTCCACGCACACATAGAATGAACCAATAAGAAACCGCAAGGCGAGCGACGACGCGCTCACGCCACTACGCGCGGCAGTGTGACGCCGCGCTCCGGCAGGATCGGACACGTACCACGCTGTTATAAGAAGTGCCATAACGAAATCGTAAGTTTTTTGTGTTTTTAAGCGTTTTGGGTTAATTTTTAGGATTTAATCGCTTCAGGATAAACTTAGTTCACTATTGCTTGAATATTTGGTGTCGATTTCAATATTTTTTCCCAAAAACTAGTCATTTGAATCAGTGTCAGATAATAACGCCCGGCTGGTTAATAACGCCCTTTAAAATAACAGTTGGGCGCTATTAGACTACATGGGCCCTATTCCCATAGACATAGGTAGCGCAATTATAATTTCAGAAACTATTAATACTTAATATACGTTTGTTAAGCAGCTGTTCGATAAGTTTAGTAGTGAATCACAATTTTTTTTTAATATTCAAATATAGTTGTATAAAAATCATTAATGTAATTTTAATTATTATCGACGCGAGCAATATGAAACCCCAATATTTATTTTCATAAAAGTAATCGTTTATGCTTTTAAATATTTCTTTAATAAGAATGAAATTAATATATATAGGTAACTGCCTCGATGGCGCAGTGGTATGTGTATACGACTGCTACGTAATAGGTCTCGGGTTCGAATTCTGGGTCAAAATAATTTGTATGATCTGCAAAGAAGTTTGTTTCGGAGTTTGGATGTTTCCTATGTATAGAAAATATGTATTTATGTAGTAATTTGGGACTAGATGGCGTTGTGTGAATGTGGTAGAATATTATTATATATAAATGTAATGATGTTATTATGTTACTTTATTTATTTTTAGATATCAAGATGTCGCCTCGTAAAAAGAGAGGAGAATCCTGGTTAGAACATGATTTGAAAGCCGCGTTGTGAGCTGTTAGTAAAGGAAAATTAAGTCAGCGAGCCATATCTCTGAAGTATATATAACATACCGCGACGAACACTAAGGGACCATATAACCGGTCAAGATGTGAAACGTATGGGACGAAAACCTGTTTTAACAGAGGCTCAGGAAAATGATTTGAGTCACAGAATCAAGAGGTTCGCAAAAATTGGAATACCTCTCACACCAAAATTTATCAGAAAACAAGTCTTTATGTTTTGTGAGAGATTTGACATAAAACATAATTTAAATTGTACAAAAAGGATTGCGGGAGCAGATTGGTTAAGGCAGTTTTTGAAGCGAAACCCATCGATTAGTAAACGTAAGCCGCAGATATTGAATCCAGCCTCGTGCTCAAAAGCTTAACAAACCCATTGTTCGGGAACATTTTCAGAGTGTGAGAAACTTATACGACCAGTTAGACATTCTTCAACATCCTGAAAGACTATACAATATGGATGAGAAGGGTTGCCGAATTACAGTCCACAACTGCTGCTCAATGCGAATAAAACAAAATGTGTAAAGTTTACTATGCCCAATGTAAGACAGATAGATACTCATATTACAATGAATAATGAATCTGTTCAAGTAGTTGATACCACAGTCTTTCTTGGAATAACTCTAGATAGTAAACTGCAATGGGGTTCTCATATCACAGCATTGGCAGGAAAACTCAGCTCAGCTGCCTATGCGGTTAGAAAAATAAGGTCGCTAACTGATGATGAAACGGCATGATTAGTTTATTTTAGCTACTTTCATAGCGTTATGTCGTATGGTCTGCTGCTGTGGGGCTCAGCTGCCGATATTGAGACTGTTTTCATATTACAGAAACGAGCGATACGAGCAATCTACAGCCTCAGACGCCGTGACTCGCTGAGAGAACTTTTTAAAGAAATTAATATATTAACGGTTGCTTCACAATATATCTATGATAACATTTTATATGTGCGGAAGAACCTAAATCTGTTCAAAAAAAACTCTGATGCACATAATTATAATACAAGAAATAAAGATAAACTTGCAGTGCCAATACTCAGGCTTCATAAGGTTGGTAATTCGTTTGTAGGCAATTGTATAAAAATATTTAATAAAATTCCTCAGGATTGGGTTGACATGCCTCTTAATAAGTTTAAAATTAAAATAAAAAATTGTTTAATGAAAAAAGGATACAACTAAGAATGCAGGTGTGAAACCTGTAACTTCATTAACAGCACTATTAATAGCAAACTGTATTTTAGGGTATTCCCTTGGCAATGTACATGAAGAGCCGAGGCACAGATTTGTGTGGAACAATAAGGACACATAGAAAAGGTCTTCCTAAAGACGTAATGGCTGCAGAACTCAAACAAGTTGAAATTGCTGCACAACAAAAAGGAAATATTACAGTTTTAAAATGGAAAGACAAACGAAACGTGCATATGTTGTCTACCTGCCATAATCACGATGTGGCAATAACGCCTGGTCGAAATTCAAAACCAAAACCACTCATGATACTGGACTATAATAAGGGCAAAAAGGGAATCGATTTATCTGATCAGCTGGCAAGCTATTATACGCCCATAAGAAAAACAATCATCTGGTATAAAAAAATAGCAGCTGATCTTCTCTGTATTTCGATTATAAATTCCGTGCTGATTTACAATGAGTTTCGTGAGGACAGTAACAAACTATCGATTCTTTCTGGTCAAGAACAAATTGTCAAAGAATTATTGCAAATATCTACGTCATCGTCATCACTAATGAAAACAGCAAATCCGTCCACAAGTCATTTTTTGACTACTATGCCACGACAGCGTAATAATAAAATAAAAAGAAAACGTTGCAGTGGATGTTACGCAAAGAAACGCAATGAAAATTTATCATCCAAAGATGCTGGAAAAAAAGGCTAAAATGGTATCAACTAAGTGTACAATATGTAACATTTCATATTGTATGCAATGTTTTAAAGAAAAACATACATGAGGGAATATTATCGCAGGTCTACAATCGCCATTTCGGTTTTGATGATAAAAGGCTAGTTTCCTAATTTTTGTTAGCAACCCTAGTTCAAAGGGTCTCACAATAATAGTAACATCGGTGAAAGAATAATTTTGTGTTTGAATAAGGTTAGTGTTAATTTTTAAGTGAAATTTATTCTTGTTTAAGTTCAATAATAAATTGATTGGTAGAATGTGGTTGTAGTATAATTTACTAATGCTACAAATAATATAATTATTTAAAAAAATTCATCGGACAGCTAACCTGTTAAAAATTTCGCAATCCCAACCATAACTCTAAAAGCCTTCGACCAGGAAGCTCAATCTTTGTCAGAAAGATTCTATAGGTTCATAAAGGAACACCTTCTCGATTTTGACTTCTGTCGTGCTTTGATAATCAGTCCTAAGAATTTAGCTATTCGGATTCATGGCTCAGCTACACATTTAGAGGTATTCAAAAAGTCTGTTGACCACCTAAAATGTGAATTTATAGCAAGAGCGGCTTCAAGTCTATTGTCAGGCTCAGTACCATAAAAAAGAAAAGGGGAGTCTTTAACTCCCGCTAAGCCAGTAAATAAACCTAGATTGGAACAGGAAGTTAATATCCTCAAGGAGAGATCATCTAACATTGAGAATATGTTAAAACAGCTCAAAATACTAGAAATCAATCAATCAATACACGAAATCAATCGATTAAAAATAAATTCGTTTTTGAATCGAGTTGAAAAAGTTTTAGTATCATTATTATAAAAACAATGTTTGATCAAAGAAAAGACGACACCACATTATTTGGCCCTCCGGAGCAGTACATTATACTCGCTCACAAGCATATTCGCAAAACATCATATTCTCATCACATGATAATCGTAAAATATCATTATTGTAAAAGACCATATTCGTAAAACACTACCTCTCTTATTAATAAAAATCACGTAATCCAGACTTAATCTGAAGTTACACTTGGACTAGTTAATCTCAGAGTAACGTCGTATTAAGCACGAATTAATATTGTTATTAATAAACGTGGAGTAACCTCGAAGTAACTATACATTCCTTACACTGGGATTAAGGCGTGTTTTATGGCAACCCAGTTATTTTAAAAGTAAAAAATTGTGTCTGTGAATGAACTAAGAACGAATGTAATGCTTAATGTTGACATAAGTGTTCTGTGGTTGACATTATGGACCCTTGACAGTGCTGTTGACGCGCGGTTTTTGAAAAGATAGAAAACTCCAAAAAAAACCACCAAAATTATTGAATTGAATTGATAAAAAACTCATAGTACCTTCCTACTAATATTATAAATGTGAAAGTTTGTGAGAATGGATGTGTGGATGTTTGTTACTCTTTCACGTATAAACGGCTGGACCGATTTGGTTGAAATTTGGTATGTATATAGGTTATACCCTGGATTAACATATAGGCTATTCCTACTAATATTATAAATGTGAAAGTTTGTGAGAATGGATGAGTGGATGTGTGGATGTGTGGATGTGTGGATGTTTGTTACTCTTTCACGCATAAACGGCTGGACCGATTTGGTTGAAATTTGGTATGTATATAGGTTGGATTAACATATAGGCTGTTCCACGCGGGCGGAGCCGCGGGCAACAGCTAGTCATTTATAATTCTGTATTTTAAATCCTTTAAAATGAGCCAAAAACGGAATAGATCTATCAACTGGGATGAAGAAGAAAAGGTAAGTCACGTCGAAATATATTTCGTGATGATAAATTTTATTAAAATTAGTTTGGTGATTTTGTATTGCATTATAATAAGTAGGTACTTGTATTTTATTGTTTCAGCAATTACTTCGATCCATTTTAAATGTCAATGACATGTCAATAATGAAACAGGCAGTTGCCCGCGAAAATCTATACTTATATTTAAACATATCTTCCTGAAGGTCTTCGAGTGGATTGTTTCGTATCTTGTACAATTTTATACGTCTCGCTAATGTTGTATTCTGGTTTTCAATTTCAATAACTTCATTTATTAACCTTAGATCATCTATAAAGTATTCCCTCTCCATTTCAAATAAACCTACGACAAGAATAAAATTTACAATTTAGGATAGATCTGAATCTAATCTACGGTTACTCCGTCGTTAAACCACATGGCGCCTGGGAATAACTTTAAACCGAGGAGTAGGCTCGGATTAGCTTACTCCCTTCTTATTCCATGTTTATTAATATGACATTTCACTAATCCAAACGTAAGTCGTAGACTAAAGTTAATCTAGCTCTAATCCACGTTTATTAATAAGAGTGTACTAGTTAAAAACGTCATATTTGAAAAAGTACACTAGGATCCATAAATAATGCCGACGCGGACGGTAACTTTATGCACCAGTACAAATGGTAAAATCTACAGTACTTATGAAACTTCTCACGGCCTGGTTACGACTTCGGTCTTAGCGGGCCGCGGCGCGGCAAGAGGCGCGGCGTCGCCGTCGGTAAGCGGTGTATTTTGCACGCCACGAACTCTCAGTAGCGGTTAGTTGCAGCGGCCGCGGTGGACGTATTTAGGTAGTCAAAACGTGCTTGAAATCATGGCGTTATCAAAATTATCCCTTCTCTGTATAGAAAGCAGCGCATTTTTAAAACAAGATCTACTTAATATGAGATAAAGATCGGTATTTAAATGGCGAATTTCGTGACCTATACGAAGATATATCCAGATAAGTTTTATGAGTACACAAGAATGAGTGTACAAACTTTTGATTATATTCTGAAGCACATAGACGTACCTATGTTTAAAACAATACATCTGATCCAAAAGGGTAGTTTATGTTGGGGATGTTTTGACTTCCATATAGGCGGTCGATTTAAGATTTTACCTATAAATGTCTTGGTATCGAGTTCACGTCATAAATTCGAAATAATCTGGCCGACCGTCAAAATTCCGAACGCTCATTTCGCCGATCCATTACCGCCCGCCGCTACAAAATCGTCTAATCTTTTTTGTTTAAAGCTACGCCGCTGAGTCCGTCACTCCTACACCGCCGTGCGCGCCGCTCTGTTCCGTGGCGTCGCACTCATTGGCTTGTACTTTTGGTTCCTGCCGCTTCCCACACCGCGCGCCGCTGTTCGCTCGGAGAAAACCGCGCGCGTTTTCGCTATGAGCGGCGACTCGTGGCGTGCTTCAAACATTTTCATACTTTTGTTCCAACCGCTCGCCGCCCCGCACTTAGCTGCCGCTCGCAGCGGCAAGGTCGTGAACGGGCCGATAGAGAGTCCAGTAACTGGACGGTAAATTATGTCCTCTTATGAGGAATAACAATGACATTTCATAACATAGACATGTCATATGCTTACAAATCAACGTAGAAAAATGTGCCGAACTCACACACACACATTTTTAATTCATCTACACTTTTGGTGTATTAACTTTAGAGTAATAGTTCGTGCAGTGTCTATAAACATACGATGGCATTTTCGTTATTTTTTTTAGTCACTGATGCTTCCGCTCAACGTCCGACCGGCGCCGCTCGGCACGCGATACTACAAGGCAAACGTTCCAATTGACTCGTTTTCGGATCTTCACGATTTTCGCGCTATAACATATCTACTTCTTTTTATATAATAACTTTGAGGAATAATGACAATGTCATCGCTTAGTCCTATTTTGTAGGTAAGTTAGGTAGGTGATTTTTACCTCCTTTGTTGACTGGCCAGCTACATTATTCTTCTTATTTATATGAATGACATAATAATAATGGTGATAGTGACATTTATCCTTTTCAATAATTATAAAGTGCATTTGTCTGGAAAATAGGTGAGAATTGAAAATGAATAAACAAAGTAATAGTGAAGTAAAATTCATGGTGGCTACAGATACAACCTTTACATGAAAAATAAATCTGGAACGACAAATTGGAGATGTTCAAAACAAAAGGATTGCCGCACCTCGATAACATTAAAAAGCAACAATGAGATTTTAAGACCTGCTAAGCACGTGTGTGATCCTCCTGATTTTATGCGTAATGAAATTGATGCAATTGTTGATAAGTGTAAAATAGAGATGTGTGAAAATTTTGAATCAGCTCAAAAGATTTATGAGAGGAACATATTAAATCACGAATTTAAGGGTCTGGAACATGAAATACCTGCATTTTCGTCTGTAAAGGATTCTCTATACAGATCACGGAAGAGATTTTTAAGCATGAATTCCGCAACGGCAAAAAACTCAGTTGATGTTATACTTCCACACAAATTAGTGGAAGATTTTTTCCTATACGATGACTGCGACTCCTATAACAGAATTATATTATTTTCATATTTAAAACGAGAAGAGCTGCGTGAGTATTTAAAGTCTAGTACATGTCTCTACGGAGACGGTACTTTCAGAATTGTGCCTACACCTTTCTAACAGCTGTACAGTTTGCATGTGGACGTAGCACGAAACGAAGATACGGTAAATTTTATACCAATCATATTTGCTCTTCTACCAAATAAGCAACAAAGAACGTACGAAAGGTTTTTCATGATACTGAAAGACCAATTTGGATTGAATCTGACCAAATACAAGTGCGACTATGAAATGGCCGTGGTTCAAGCTATCAAACAAGTTTTTTCGTCTGTGAATGTTACAGGCTGTTACTATCATTTCTATAACGCTGTATTCAAGAAGAGCAAGGAATTAAATGTCGAAGATTCAGATATAAACCGAAATATCGTACAATATTGTTCACTCTTGCCTCTTTTGCCATCCAAAATGATACCAAATGCATTTTTTTCCATAATAGAAATGACATCAAATTCGCCAAAAATCAGAAAATTTCTTGATTATTTCAACAGTCAATGGACAAAAAAAATCAGCAGTGATATTCTAAGTTGTTATGACCAGAAAAACCGAACAACAAATGGAGTTGAAGGATGGCATCGCCGCATAAATACGAAAATTCCAAAAAAGCCAACCATGTATCAATTTATATCACTTTTAAAAAAAGAAAGCAAATTCCAACATATTAAACTGAAAAGAAACAATTTACATTTCACTGACGTAAAAAGGAGGAAAAAACTAGTAGAAAAGAATAAGAAAATATCAGGCATAGTCAATGATTATGTGAGGAACGATTTTTTAGTTCAGGAGTGCCTTAAGCGATTAAATGCATTGAGATACGATTAAATTTTCATATTTTTTTTCGATTTACTTAGAGAATAATAATTTCATTTATCCTAAGCGTAATTGTGTTTTGTTTGCAATGTAGGTAATATAATTAATTAAATAAGTTCTTCTGTAATTATATAAATATGATTTTCATTTCAAGAGAAAAATGTGTCGTTGACTGTACTATCGCGATCATAAGTGCAGTACCAATCTGACGCAACTATAGCGCGTCAACAATAGTCGTACTTATGACCTTATTCTTTGAAGACAATTCACACACACATACACGTCAACACTACGTCGTACAGTACTCTTACTAAACTTTTGAAGTTATGACCTTAATCTTTGAAGATAATTCACACACACACATACACACACATTAATATTGTTCACTCGTTGATTGATATTGTTAATTTCAATATCATACGTAAGCCGCCCCGTAGCTGAGTGGTTTAATGTGCGGCTTGATGAATAGTATGAAACCTGTCGGTGATGGTTCGAACCTACCGGAACTAATATAACTTTTTGTGTTTTATATTAAATATAAAACACAAAAAGTTATATTTTAAAACACAATAAGTTATGATATATAAATGTTGATACGAATATAAAAATGTTTCTTAGGTAGAATTTTAAACTTAGCGAGAAAATAATTATTTGAGGGTGCATTTGAAATAAAATGGATTCATTGGCTATGAGTGAAGTTGTTGGTTGGTGAAGTCAGTTACGACTACCCTATTTATATATTATATCATCTATGGTTACGACTGTTTGTGTTAATTACTGTTCGAGCGATTACATTTCTTTTTTAATAAATCAATATGTCAAATATAAGTATTGAAGCAAAAGCTAATATTGTGGCCATATTCGAATGGGCTTATCTGTAAGTTAATTAATTAATTAATATTGTTGTAGTGCAATTTTGTTCATTGGTTGCAATTGTGTAATATGGTTGTTGTTTTTTTAGAGAAATACTGGGAGTCGTTGCGTGAAATAATTTGAGGTAGAAGAGTTGCAGAGTTGGAGGAGAAGTGGAAGACCTGCTGAAGCGGCGTTATATGGTAGCAGAATATGAAACGAATAACGAAGAGTATTTACTTTAACTGGGAATCAACAATATTTTCTGATGAAAAAACGTTTAAATCATCTCAAAAAGGAAGATTACATTTATGGCATAAGGATAAAACACGGTGGTGTGAAAAAAGCATAGTACCGAACACTGAATCTAAGTGTAAATTATGTGGGGGTGGATTAGAGCGCAAGGGCCGGGTGAATTAGACCCAATATCTACGCGTGCAAATAGTGCAAATTTTGTGGAAGTGTTAGAAGATATAATGTTGCCCACAGTGCGAAATGTCTATCCAGATATAAATGAAGGTTTAAGGGCATTAGAAGGTTTCTTCAGGGTCGGCAGCATGAGTGTGACGCCCCTGGTGTTGCATACGTCCAAAGGCCACGGTAATCACTTTCTATCAGGTGGGCCGTGTGCTTGTCTCCCACCTAAGTGGTATAAAAAAATGATATAAGTTTTGTGCACGATAAATTGTCCCATTCATCGAGCCACCATACTTCGCGAATGGTTTAGTGAACGTAAAGTTATTCCTTGCTGTGGCGAAGGGTGAAAATGTTCAAAAGGGAAGCCGGTGGCAAATCCCAAAGAACAACCATGGCAATTTTGTATGAAATTCTCTCAAATTTTAGATAGGTACTGAATTTTAGGTGTAATACATGTAATAATGCATTAAACTTAAGCATCTCTACCATGACTTCCCTTTGCAGAGCAAGCCGGCAGGAATCGTGTTATGAGTACTCCTCGCCACTGAATTTCCTTGGCCAGCACGATCCCTTGATTTGAACCCGATTGAGAATATATGGGGTTTAATGGTGCAAAGAGAGATAAAAGTTATTGTTATTATATATTAGAGATGTGTAACTCATGAGTGATTCAACTCACTGAACTGCTCATTGACGGTGAACGAAATGAACTAACTCATCTGGCGGAATCATTTTAGTTCTGCAGTTCACTGACTCATAACTCCCGCGCTGTGTTTGGAATATTTTAGATTTAGATTTTAATTCTGCAGTTCACCGGCTCATCGCTTCCACTCTGGAGTTTATAATATTTTAGTCTTTATTTGTTTGTTGTGAGCATTTATTTTAGATTAGCAATTCTTTGGAATAAATATTACTTTTTAATTTCTGATAAGTTAGCAGTTTAGTGAAGTGGAGATGAGTTACATTTGTTACTTAATAACGTAAATATTGTAATTTTTGGTCTTTATTAATTTGTAGTGAGCGTATAAAAATAGCAATTCTTTGGAATGTCATCATCATCCTCTAAAGCCGACCCTAACGGAGTTGGGGAAAGGCCAGGTCGGCTTTCCAGTCTAACATCGATGTACCTAGATGAATTTCGAATTTTCCGTGGCAGTCATCTGACCTCTACACCCAATTGGCGATATCGAAGTTCTGCAGTTAGACTAGTGTTTTTTTACGGCTTCTACTTTTCTCTGAGACACGGAAATACCTAGACTAAAGGTCGGCAGCATGGCTGTAACGCCCCTGGTGTTGCATACGTGCATAGATCACGGTAACCACTTTCCATCAGATGGATCGTGTGCTTTTTTGCCATCTAAGTGATATAAAAAATAATGCAAATGGCCATATTCATGCATACAAACATTTGCATCCAATAATTTGAAAAACCTATTTATTCCTTTTAAATTTCGTATATATGTAAAGTTAGCAGTTCAGTGGAGTGACTCAACTCACATAGCCTCAAAGAGTTACAGAGCCAAATGACGATAATACGGACGGTAATACGGAGCGATTACGAGTTGTAAGACTAGGTGATTCACAACAGTCACAATCACAACTCGTACTGAGTTAAAGAACTAAATGAACTGTTAAAAAGAACTAGTTCACTTTACGGAGTTAGATTCAGTGAACTAACTCATCAATGTGAACTGCTTTGCCCAAGCCTATTATATATTATATTTTATATAAAATAGTTAGGCTCAATTTAAAGTGAAAGCTCTCGTGATATTTTTACTCCGTGCTAAGCTATTCTGTTTAAATATTTTTGTTATTTAATTTCAGTTGAGCCTATTGAGACTACTGAGCCTATCAAGGGACGTGCTGGCCTGTAATTAGTATAAGACTGTATGGTTGAGGTTAAGTTTCAATCCTCTTTTCCGAAAAAAAACTTTCGAGAAAATGAATAATTAAGCTATAACCTCAATATGCAATATTAATTTTATTATAAAAGTATATTTTTTGGATGAAATTATTATAACCACAAATTAACATTGGATAATTCTTTTAATAAACTTTTTTTTTTAAACTATTGTTTTATTTATAATCTATTGTAAATTAAGTATAATATTTTTCTATTTGTAAATAATTATTTCTAATTCTGTTAACTTGTTCCTAAAATTTCATGAAAAAAAAACAACAAAAAGTGGAAAAACTAAGATCCGAACCCACAACATCGGATTTCAACACTATCCATAGCAGCCTTGTTACCGACCAGGCTACGCACTGCCTTACGTAGAATAACGAATTTTTGCATTACTTTATATAGATGCATGCTTCGAACATAATACTATGAAAAGGCGAGCATAACGTTTTCTTTGTTTCGCATCACACACATTTATATTTTCTCATATCGATACTGTGTGACGTATAAATGTATGCGTTAAACATTACATACACATAGATACGCGTTTAACCGGACAAGCGATTATAAACATTACGGTGCTAATGCACTTTTAATTACGATAGTACATTGAATTATTTGCGAATAGCATGTTCTGTGATTATCATGTTATTCGACTATCATACTGTAGGAATATCATGACGCGATAATATCATAACACGAGAATATGATGTTTTGCGAATATGCTTGTGAGCGAGTATAATGTACTGCTCCGGAGGGTTATTTGGGTTGTGATTTTTTTTTAAACTAAATTATAATGTATATTATTATTTTTTACTACTTTCTCGTATTATACTATTACATAATTGTAAAAAGGTATTATATTTATTTATTTTTATTGTATTTACATACACTATTTAGTGTAGGTTGACTGATAGACTATGTACATACTTGTGCATGAGGTCTAATAAATAAATAAATAAGCTCATTATTAACCGAATTTATTACACAATTACTTACATATTTTTACGTTTTCGTCGTAGTTCTTAAAAATCTTATTTTTGATCGTTGAGTAAAACCAACTTCCACGCGGGTGGAACCGCAAGCGGAAGGCCATTATAAAATGAAAATAGGCCAAGTCAATTTATTATATTCAAAACATAAAACTTATTACGTAATAACTTAGGACAGAAGGTATCTGAAGTAGGGACTGAATAAATTAACCGACTTGGTATTACATGGATCTCACAACTTTTTGCGGTAGAAGAACCGAGGGCGGCGAGGCTTGGCATTTTTTTACAAGTATTGTTTTTGATGGGATTTCAGTTCATTTTGTAGATTACCTTTCTGGTTTCTCCCACACCCACTCCCACGCCCACTCCCACTTCTTCACTTTTCGTCATCATCAAGTTTATTCAGATACTAGTTTAGGCGTGAAAGCGTAATAGTAACAAATAACAGACGCTCAGATAGTTTACTTTCGCATTTATTATAATACTTCGTTAGACTGATATTAATATGGATGGATTCATGTACACTGAAACGTTCACTGCAAATGTAACTTTGTAATCCCATATATTTATATGAGATTACAAAGTTATTTATGCAGTTGGTGAAATTGCTGAAATTGAAGAATATTTTAATTTTCCCTTGAGTTGTATACTAAACACTACTTATCTTCTAAATTTGAGGCTTCTAAGTCTGCTAGAAGTGCCTTAGAGTTTTGATGATCGGTCAGTCAGTGAGTGACAAAATTTGCAAAATTTGCAAACTTGGACTAGTTATAATTCTTAAACTACTGGTTCAAATTGAATGAAATTCGAAATATAAAGTGTTTTTACAGTGCCTACTTAGTAACCGAAGATTCAGGCTTCTAGGTTTATCCACAACGAAGTTCTAGGAGGTCGAAAATGGCCTGAAGTGCTTCGAGAAAATAGTGTTACGGCCGTGCTGCTCTTTTTTGCTCGACTTGGCGGGGGCACTGCCGTGCCCCCAGATTTTCAGTGCACTAATTGATTAAATACTAATTATTTAAAGATATATGTTGATACTCCAAAAATTCATTATTAGTTCGTTAAAAATTAAACATGATTATTGATCAATAGCTACATTTGCGTACATCATGTCCATGGAGGCCAGTTATGGACACTGTCCTTTTGCGCACCGGACCGCGCACCCGTGGTGGGAATAGGCGCCACACTACTGGGGTGCGCACATTGAGCCCTGCATCCGCTGATGGTGGTAGCCAACTAAATAGAGGTGGTGGCGGTGGTAGGACCAGACGTGGTCGTGGCCGTGGCGGTATGAATATATTTATTTATTTTATTATACACTTCATTGTATACCAAAGAAAAATACATAATTAAAATCTATGACTAGGGAATACACGGAGTGAGGCACGCGGCAGAGGTTGCGGAGTACGGCGTCCGTAGTGCATGCTGAGTAATGTTACTTTATTTTAGTATATTTTTTTAATACTTATTTGATCACTATTTGAGTTTATATATTTTCATTGCAGCATTGGCATTTGGCATGATAGAGGAGTTGCCTGCAGGAACTCTTCTGGAAACTCCTCTTCATGCCAAGAGGAGGAGAAGTAGGTCGTTGGTCGAGCGAACTATTCTGGTCACGGACGCCGCTACTCCGACCACGTAAGTATTATGATTATTATCGACAAGTGAAACCCTGTACGTGTGTGTGTATGTTTGTGTGTGTACTAATACAATTTCGTCATCTCAAATTTATTTTTTAAGATACAACGAGGAGTCAGCTTCTCCAATTACCATTCTCGCTACTCCTGCCCCGTAAAGTTATTTGTGTAGTTATATGTACTGAAGTGTATTTTTTTCCTTAGTTCTTGGTCTACATTTCTGGAGACAACTACTCCGGTCATGGAAGCCGCTAGATACAGCGAGGAGCCGGCTACTCCTGATACTCCTGCCACGTAAGTATTTATTGTTATTGACTGGACAAACCCTGAAAATTATATTTCTGACTGACTAGCAGTGGTATCAAAATCATAAAAATTGTTTTAGACACATCAACGAGACGCTGGAGCGCGCTATGCTTCCCTGTCGTCGTCCCCTACGGGACAACGAAATTAATGCGCTATTAAATTACGGTTGGTAGTGTTTATTTCATTTGTCTCAAAATTTGAAGTCTACATTTCCAATGACAGGTGATATTATTTTTACTTCTCATAGGAAGTGAAGAAGAAGATGATGTAAATGATGATGAGGAACTGGAGAATGTTCAGCCAGTCCCCCGCAGCGTTCGGGTGCTTTTAGAAGATACAATTGAAGAGGCCGACGCTGCTGGGAGAGAGCATCAGGCAGATGGAGCGACACAAGTGCCCAATTCCTTATACGACTTCCGCTATGCGCAACAGTATGCGCTGCAACTCCTCGAGGGAGGGGAAATCGGGCCATCAAGTCGTATAAGTCAATGGAAGGACACATGTGTCGAAGAATTGTACTTATTTTTTGCCATTCCAATGACCATAAGCATTGTCGTAAAGGGGAAATTGATTTTTGAAGACAACTACTCCGGTCATATTCCGGTCACGGACGCCGCTACTCCGACCACGTAAGTATTATGATTATTATCGACAAGTGAAACCCTGTACGTGTGTGTGTATGTTTGTGTGTGTACTTATACAATTTCGTCATCTCAAATTTATTTTTTTAGATACAACGAGGAGTCAGCTTCTCCAATTACCATTCCCGCTACTCCTGCCCCATAATGTTATTTGTGTAGGTATATGTACTGAAGTGTATTTTTTTCCTTAGTTCTTGGTCTACATTTTTGGAGACAACTACTCCGGTCATGGAAGCCGCTAGATACAGCGAGGAGCCGGCTACTCCTGCTACTCCTGCTACGTAAGTACCTATTTATTGTTATTGACTGGACAAACCCTGAAAATTATAATTATGACTGACTAGCAGTGGTATTAAAATCATAAAAATTGTTTTAGACACATCAACGAGACGCTGCGCGCTGGAGCGCGCTGCCCCATAATGTTATTTGTGTAGGTATATGTACTGAAGTGTATTTTTTTCCTTAGTTCTTGGTCTACATTTTTGGAGACAACTACTCCGGTCATGGAAGCCGCTAGATACAGCGAGGAGCCGGCTACTCCTGCTACTCCTGCCACGTAAGTACCTATTTATTGTTATTGACTGGACAAACCCTGAAAATTATAATTATGACTGACTAGCAGTGGTATTAAAATCATAAAAATTGTTTTAGACATATCAACGAGACGCTGCGCGCTGGAGCGCGCTACGCTTCCCTGTCGTCGTCCCCTACGGGAGAACGAAATTAATGCCCTATTAAATTACGGTTAGTAGTGTTTCATTTCATTTGCCTCAAAATTTGAAGTTTACATTTCCAATGACAGGTGATATTATTTTTACTTCTCATAGGAAGTGAAGAAGAAGATGATGTAAATGATGATGAGGAACTGGATAATGTTCAGCCGGTCCCCCGCAGCGTTCGGGTGCTTTTAGAAGATACAATTGAAGAGGCCGACGCTGCTGGGAGAGAGCACCAGGCAGATGGAGCGACACAAGTGCCCAATTCCTTCTACGACTTCGACTGGCAGGCGTATCCATCTCCCCCGATTCCCTCTCACTTGAGAAGGGAAACGTTTACTGGAGTTTGCGGCCCCATGATCGGCCATATCCCAAATCCTTACGAGGCATTCGTAATGATTTGCGATAGACCGATTATGGAGCACATAGTGGTTGAAACCAACCGCTATGCGCAACAGTATGCGCTGCAACTCCTCGAGTGAGGGGAAATCGGGCCATCAAGTCGTATAAGTCAATGGAAGGACACATGTGTCGAAGAATTGTACTTATTTTTTGCCATTCTAATGGCCATGAGCATTGTCGTAAAGGGGAAATTGAAGACTACTGGTTCACAGAAAGTAACATATTTATTACACCTGGTTTTGCTATTTACATGTCTCTGAAACGTTTTCAGCTCTTGTCCAAGTGCCTACAGTTCAATAATAATGAAAATATTTCGCCAAACACAACGTCAAGGGTCGACGCCAAACTTTTTAAAATTGCACCAATTTTAAAATATTTAAATACTAAAGAACAAAAGCCAATTCCCCTACATAAAATATTTCAATATGTTTTTTCGCGTTTATTTTGAAATAAATCCATATCACATCACATTAGTTCTTGAATAAATTTTGTTTCAAAATCATTCGCGAAGGGAGTATAAATAAAATATACATAATAACTATTTAGTTTTATATATTTCTAGGTGAAATATATCAATACAACAGCCTCAACATGGCGACATAGACATACTCTATCTCTTCGGTTATCTTCGACCAACGAAGTCGAAGGGAACCGAAGAGATGTGACGAAGACATAATATCTCATTATAAAAATAATCTAATAGGTTTTGCATCTGATGGGGCAAACGTAATGACGGGACGTAATAATTCTGTAGTAAAATTGCTGCAAAATAAAATTCCCAACATTTTTATACTTAAATGCGCCTGCCATTCGTTTCATCTTTGCGCGTCATATGCTTGTACCAAATTGCCACACTTTATAGAGGATCTTGTAAGAGACATTTACAACTACTTTTCTTCTAGCCCAAAAAGAGTGGCAAAGTTTAAAAACTTTCAAATGTTTTGCGACTTAAGTCCATTAAATACTGCACCGCTCTCAAACACGCTGGTTATCAGTACATGCAGCAGTGAAGAGAATATTGAAACAACTCTCTGCTCTAAAACTATTTTTATAGACCAAATCTCTGATAATGATCATCTTTTAGCTGCAGAACATATATTACAGAAGCTCCGAAATCCCACTACGATATTATTTTTGGAATTTTTAGATTTTGTATTACCATTATTTACCGATTTAAATAAAGAAATGCCAGCAGACACCCGAAAATTCATAATTTATATGAAAAAATAATCGATTATTTTTCATCAAAAAATTGTTTTTTCGTTTTTTTTGATATCGGGACTTATCGCGATTAATTATTATTATGGAACTTACTTCTGCCGACGTTTCGGGTGCTATGCAGCACCCGTGGTCACGACTTGACTGGTCTGCGAGCGTCGAGAGGTGCGCGTACTTTTACCCGAATCATCTTAGCTAGGACATTGGCTATCGTTACAGTTTGTGCAATGGAGGAAATTCGAGAACCCTTTTTGTCCACCATGCTTGTATGCAGACCGTTCACTGTGCGCCGGGCGCAGCGTCCCGCGCACTCCGACGTGTCGCCCCGCGGGCTCGCGGTGGTGATGGCGGACTGTCAAATGGAACCGAAAACACACGTAGGCAACTCCGATGATTACGTTATCTCCGATGGGTCAAGCCGCCGCCGGCTAGACATAAAATGGTTTATCTTTCGATCGATGTACGAATCGCGAGGACTGTGCCGCAAGTATAACCATTGACGCAGGTAAAATCAAAATTATACGGGAGAAACCTCATGCGTGTGAAGGGGATGCCATATAAAATGAAATACTGGAAAAAGTCAATGCAAATAAATGCAAGAAGTGAATGCAAAAAAATGTGAAAAATAATTTCGAATCTGCCCAAAATATTTTTGAGAAAACTTTCAAGGCATTCAAACAGAAAGGTGGTCCATATTATGTCGCTGAAGTTCCAGAGTGCTTCAAAAGAGCAGTTTATACAGGGAACGAAAGAAGGAACTAGACGTAAATAAGTTCGTTTTTTCAGGATTACGGGATGTTGTTGTACCAAAATGATTTGGCCAAGTCTTTCTTGGTTTGTGACGATGGAACGGAAGACAAGATGTTGATATTTTCTACAAACACCGCTCGAAACTTTAATAAATCTAATACAGGTAAATATTGTGCCTACTTAGGAGATGGTACATTCAATACATATTATTTACAATCTACATCGACATAAATTCCGATGAGAAGACAAAAAATGTAATTACAATTATTTTTGGTTTGTTGCCCAACAGCAGACGTAGGTCCAAGTTACGTGTCCGGAGTTATATGTGTAACTCCGGACACGTAACTTGACCTAAAATGTGCTCAAAATGTGCCCTATACGTGCAGTACACATTTTTGGATGTATTTTGAGGAAAGCACGGGATGAAAGCACAAAGCAATCCGCACGCGCCAGAGCCTCGTTTGTCTTGCGATTTAGGTCTAAGATTCGTGTCCGGAATTATCCTTTGTCCTGGATGACTGATGACTGGTATCAACGCACAGCCTAAACCGCTGATCGCAGAGACCTGAAACTTGGAGAGTGTGTTCTTTGTATGACAGAGGCATCCGATAAGAAGGGATTTTCTGAAATTCCACGGGGGAAATAGGGAGGCGAAATTTGTATGGGACAACGTGATTCCGTGGTCCAATCTACTTCAAATTTGACATAAAGTATTTAAAACAGAATTGAAGTAAAACCTCATTTTTATTTTATTTTTTAAGCTTAACCTCGTAATGTAAACAACGGTCACCCATCCAAAACCCGACCCAGCCATTGACCTACAGGGTTGTGCAAAAGTAGAAACAGTACAAATTTGTTTTCGGGGGCCTCGTCCACTGGGGCGTCGACCACTGGGGGCGTAAGCCACGAACCCTGATTTACGGCAGTCGACGCAACTTAAATCTTCTCAGCGAGTTACATTAGAGCTGAAGGTAAGATTGTTTCATTTCTAATGAATATGAATTTGAACTTTCACTTCGTAATGAATTTTATTTTAGGTACATATTTATCTATATATATTACTGTATATATTTATTACTGTAGGTGTTGACGGTGTCATGGTCCGCCCGTCTGTACGCATTGTATTTGTTTTGCATATTGTATATTTTACTACTTACATTATATTAATCTTTTTAAAATAAATAGCTGCTGCTAGAAACGGAATGCGAACGGGCGCTGATTGGTTGACGCTAGCGCCCTCAGCCCGCGAAGTTTGGGCGCCGCCATTTTGTTGAACGCGAAGAGTGTGTGTCTGTTCGATCGTCGTCCGCATAAAAAGTAGAAAAAAGCTCCCCCGCGCACATTTCGTTTTCCGCGGTGTTTTAAAATCATTTCTGGTCTTTTACTCAGTAAACTCACGAACCTATCAGCTACAGTAGGCCTTTTATTTATTATTAACTGTAATATTACCCAAATGTTCTTTAATACGTATTCGAGAAAATTATATGATTAGTATTACTTTTGAATAAATGGTTTATTCATTTTAGGTATTGGCAGCATTAACATTCTATGCCACAGGGTCAAACCAAGCCCTGTTGGTATGGCTGAAAATGTTTCTCAGCAGGCTGTTAGCCAATACCTCAGCGAGGTGACAGACGCGCTGAACCACACAGCCATTATAAATAAATATGTAAAATTTCCTTCCACTCCTGAAGCCAGAGCTGCCGTGAGAGAGAGGTTTGTTTCTTTTTATTTATCTTACACAGTGTAATCTTCCGCGGTGACCGCGTGGTGCGACTGTTTCCTTCAGTCCATTTTCTTAACTATGTTTCTTAACTATCTATGAAACAAGAATTTTTATTCGCTTTATCCTAAATGGTTAAGGAATAAGAATATTTTATCCATTTTCCTAAATAGTTAAGAAAATCAGTTAGGAAAATGGATAAAACATTCTTATTCCTTAACCAGTTAAGAAAGTAGACCAAAAAATCTTATTTCCTAACCAATTATGATAGAGTAAACAAAAAGTCTGTAATTGTTTTGTATTGCAAAAATATTATAGAACGTACGTACTGGCCATTTATCATAATATTTAAATGTCATACTAAAGTCATTTGTGTTGAACATCATTTCACTTCAGTAAAGTTGGGTTGATTTTGTGCAACAATTTGTAATTAGCAGAAGATACAATATTCCCAACATGGAAATAAATGAAGAAAAACATTTTGATTTCATACCAACAAAACGTGGAGGGATTAAATTACTTTACGGAGGTCGTCAGTACCACAATTCAAAAAAGTTCAGTAACGGAAATAAATATTGGCAGTGTTATAATTTTAAGCGATGTAAAGGCAATATCACAACTAACAGTGAAATTTTTTTTATTAAGGAAAATTCGCATAATGCCAGCTGTGTACCAAATTCGTCAAAACATATCATGATAAAATATAATGAATTAAAAACAAAGTCTGTACTAACACAAAACCCATAGAAAAACAGTTTGAAGATATGATTTGTCAGCTTCAGGATGACATTTGTGCATTTAGTTACTGACCTACCGAAATTTAATAACATGAAAAGTGGGCTGTACAACGCGAGGAACACTAACAGCGGGGGCCACAGAAGCGGTGCGGGGCCGCTCGTATGGCCGCCGATTGGCCGAAATTTCTGCGGTGCGGCGACGCAACGCACCGTGTGCCCCCCGCACTAACTTAGGTGTAACGAAGCTGAATTTTAAATTGCCTACTGAAGTAATAATACCACAAAAATTCGAATCATTTCTGTTAGCAGACTATAATGATATGGATGAGGGGACGAGAATTCTCGTGTTTTGCAACGCTGACATAAAAAATATACCTGATGACTTTGAACACTATTTATGTGATGGAACTTTCAAGTCCTGCCCATCACCATTTTCGCAAATTTATACCATCCATGGATACAATGAAATTACAAAAAAAGTGGTCCCACTTTTTTTGCAGTTCTGCATAATAAAAACGAGAAGATGTATGCGATATTAATGGAATTAATTAAAAGTCGATTACCTACCTGGTATCCGAAAAAAATTACCATGGACTATGAGAAGTCAGCTATGAATGCAATTCATAATGTTTTTCCGAAGACCGTGATCAAAGGATGTTTTTATCACTTTTGTAATAGTTTATTTAAAAAGGCAAGGGCATTAGGAATGAAATCCAGAGTCCAAAGACGACATGTTGCTAAATGTGCTGGCTTGGCGCGTTTACCCTTGAAATTCATAATGTCAGGTTATAAATATATACTGGGTGGCGCAAAAGTAAAGACCCTATTTGGTTCGGCTATAACATTTTTTCTAAATTAGAAAACTAGATTTAGGTTTTTTTAAATGTATATTTGTACCATTAAATTTCGTACCATTAGGATTTAAAGATGATGTCTTTTAAATGGTGACCTCCAGAGTTGATACACATTTGAGCCCTATTTATGACATTTTGCATAACTTGCCGTAACACTTCCTGCGATATGTTCGTTATTTCTTGACGAATGTTTTCTTTTAGAGCTGCGAGAGTCTGTGGCTTGTTCACATACACCCGAGATTTCAAAAAACCCCAAAGAAAGAAGTCTGGACTGGTCAGATCGGGTGATCTTGCAGGCCAAGGCAAATCGCCAAAACGAGAGATAACTCGGCCTGGAAAAGCGTCCCTCACTAAGTCCATAGTGTCGCGCGCTGTGTGTGCCGTAGCGCCGTCTTGTTGAAACCAGATGTGCTCCAGCCCCAATTCGTCCAAACTGGGTATCAAAAACTCACGTAACATGGTTCTGTAGCGTTCTCCAGTGACAGTTATCGCATTGCCTCCAGCGTCTTCGAAAAAATAGGGTCCGATCACTCTGTCAACACAGATGCCACACAGTAACTTTTAGTGGGTGTAGAGGTGTTTCTTGAATAATGCGCGGATTATCAGTGCCCCAGAACCGAGTATTCTGCTTATTGACATGCCCTGAGAGATGGAAATGCGCTTCGTCACTCATAACCAATTTTGAAGGAAAATCATCCTCTTCAAGGTTGAGGTTTATGACGCGCTGGCAGTAATCTAGACGAGCTCGGTGGTCAGCAGGCAGCAGCTGATGAGTCATTTGAGTTTTATACGGGAACATCTTTAAGTCTTTCACCAAAATACGCTGCAGGGTCCGTCTGGAAATGCCCAATTGCGTGGCACGTCGCCTCGTTGATGTTTCTGGACACTCTTCCACATCTTCGCGCACAGCATCGATATTTTCAGCTGAACGGCCTGTTCTTGGTCTCCCAGACTTAGGTCTATCCAATGTTGAGCCAGTTGCTTCAAGGCGTGTGGCAAAGCGTCGAATTGTGCGACCAATCGGTGCCGGACGGTGGGGAAATCGTCGACGAAATTCACGTTGTGTTCTTATCACTGATGAATTATTCCGTAAGAACATTGACACAATTATTCCACGTTCTTGGGGAGTAAAACGGTCCATGTTTATTTTCAGTGTATTTTACATTTGTTCACTACACAATTTTCAACAACAGAATGACAGAAAATGTCATATAAAAAAAATAAAGGTATTTTCTTTAGTGCCAGTACTTTTGCGCCACCCTAATGTGACGATAACCTAACTGCGAACAAGTACGTAAAGAACAATGCCCACTTTTCACCTGTCTGATCAGAATAAGCAATTTGCCCGTATTACCTAGATAATTAGCTCATAAAATAGCATATTTTTTTCTATTTTTAACCTAAAAACTTAGAAAGAAAGTGTTAGGCTAGAAAATTAGATATCAGTTTTTTAATGATAATCAAAATGATCAGCAATATATCAATCTGCGTAAGACGAAATTCACCATCTTAAAGCAGAAACCATAGACGGAAAATATTCTCTACTCTCTGTCACGTTGTGATTATATTCTCTTTAGAGATGTTACAATCGGGACTATTTAGAATAATCGAATTAATGAACAAATTACTTGACAGATATTACGTTATTCTTCCTGTTACCCAGTAGGACAAATATTAGTCACACACACACACACACACACACATAATCACGCCTTTATCCCCGGAGGGTTAGGCAGAGGTGAATGAACACTCACATTTCACTAAATCATTGTATTGGGTCCCACGTAATAATAGGGGGTGAGCCTATTGCAGTAAATAATAGTGGCTGTTTGCACTACTTTTCAATCAAACGACTACGTCCAGTTATTCAATATAATGTAAATGATATAGGCAATGTGTATAATGCAGGCATTCTATACAATACCTAGGAAATGTATAGAATGCCGGGGTCGTTCAAGCAATGTATGAAATGATATTCAATGTGTAAACTATTTTACACTTTGCCTAGGAAATGTATAGAATACCTAGGCATTGTATAGAATGCCGGTCGAAGCATAGGTAATGTATGTAATCTATTTTTCTTCTCTATGATTTAGTTAGATAGATACTAATCTTTTGAGAGCTAATCCTAATTTCAACTTCCACCAGCGAAAGTGCTGATAAGACATGTGTTCTATTGGTAGGTATGCCTAAGTACCTACGTGTTTTTTGCGTAGAATGTTTCTCACATAGCAGTGAAAGCAAAGCTGCACATTCCGACTTGGATAGATTAGGTTAGAAGGTAAATGCGGGAGCGGAGCGGAGCTCCCGCATTAGCCTTTGTGGTTATTTTTTTTATTACCATACAGAATTTCTATAGGCCACGGCAACCACTCTCTTACCATCATCCCTGTGCTTGTCAGCCACCTAACCTGATGGAAAGAGAGTTGTTACCGTGGCCTATAGAGATCTGCATGGTTAAAAAAAAATTACCACGAACCTAACTTCTAACCTAATCTATCCAAGTCAGAGTGAAAAGTTTTTCTTTCAGCAGTAATATCCATTTTTCAAATCCATAGAGGGCTTCTTAAGGGATCGCAAATAAATGACGCTTTGTTAATCTATTAGGTACTTTGTTTGCTAGCAGTACTTATTTATTAAGGTGAGACGAATTATCATTTTATACAGACGAATTTACAACAACCCGTCCAATAAACACATTGCCTGATGCGCTTTTGGCATTTAATACAATACCTAGGCAATGTATGAAATTAATCGTATTATACACATTGCCTGAACGTTTTAGGCAATGTATAGAATGCCTAGGCATTCTATAAAATGCCGGATTATACACATTACCTATAACATAAATACGAAATAGTGACCAACTTTTCCTTCATACTTTAACAGGCTTAGGATTAACGCACGCACATAGATTATAATATCGCTCATTGTCGCTATTATTTTGACTATTACCTAATAAGATATCAAAATAATATGAAATAATCGTATTAGGTATACCTAGTAGGTATACCTAGTAGGTATACCTAGTAGGTATACCACTGTTATATTGTGTTACTGGTACCTGCTACGATTACAAATAATAATTGTATTTGTCCTCTCTCTACGCTATAAACAAACACCGACTATGACATGACAGTGAAAGCTTCATTTGGTTTCATGGTTTCGTTTTATTGCTGATGTGTAGTGTAATTCCTCTTTCTGTTGCGTTCAAATTCAATTAATCAATCTGATATCACCCCATTTGAGAGGAGAGCAATGTCCGCATCCGTGGGATCCTTGTCCATGACAGAGCAGATAAAATACAGGAGAGCCTCATTGCTGGACAAGTTTTTCGGCAACCCCCAGGCTACGTGTATGATAAAAATGTCTGGCAATACCGCCCCGCCGCCGGGTAGCAGAGCAAACCTATGAAGTCTTAGCTCAACTATCGTTGTAGAATGTGTTATGCGTGCCAACTATCTCATTACCAGTGATGCCCAAAACAGTGAAAAGTGGAGACAGACCCTAAGGGCCAGTCCACACGGGCGCTGCGTCACCGCAGCGCAGCGTTACTACGATGCAGTCACAGTCACAACGCGTACACCCCCGCCCGCTTCGCCTCCGGGGCTGCAGCTCCGTCGGGTGTGCGTTGCGTCGACGCAGCGCGCCGTGTGGACACTATGATTATTTGTATGTAAAATGACGCGACGCAGTGGCACAGTGCTGCGTCGACGCAACGCAACGCAACGCGCCGTGTGGACTGGCCCTAACCTTTTAGAAAAGTCGGAAGACAGACCCTGGGCTCTAAGATTCCTGCCTTCAATTCAAAACACAACATTATTTTGACGATTATTATAATAAGAGAACACATACATTATAAAAATAAAAAAATAGACGAATAAAAATACCAATTGTAATGAATAAAATGTTGTAAGGTTGTATTATTAATATTCATTTTTGACTTTTCATATTGTCATTTCTGTAATAGCAATAAAGTTAAAAAGTATTTTATTTAGTTATTGTTGAATGCAAAAATTCCCTCAGCCTCAGTGGCATGGCGGTAGTGAACTCGAATGCTATGCAGGAGGCGCGGGTTCGATTTCCGCTCAGTGCAAATATTTGCATGCATGAATATGTCTACTTGCATTGACCTGGGTCATGGTATCTCCGTGCCTTGGATAGCACGTTAAGCCGTCAGTACCAGTTATCATACGAACATCTAATGGCAGTCGTTAGGGGTAGTTAGAGCCCTATAAATCCAACAACTAGTCTACACAATACTTTAATGTCGCCAATGGGTTTTGGAGGTCAGATGGCAGTTGCTTCACCGAAAATATGTAAGTTAAGCCGCGTCGTGGTAGTACTGGAAGAGGTGGACCCCGGACTCTGAAGCAAGGCCGTGGATGTAACCAGAATGAATGCAAGGCTGATGATGATGATGACAAAAATTGCAAACAGTAAATTGTATGTTGAAAGCTCATTTAATCACTGAATATGAGCATATGACATGAAATAAATCTAAATTATTACCTATATCTTGTTAATCTTGACTGTGAAGAATTAACTTTTGATAATATGAGATCGTCATCATCCTAGCGTTGGACCCGCGTATAAGTAAAATGTATGTCAGAACACGATCATTGGTTGTTAGGGGTCCATTACACGCTAGGTTTTGCTATGGTTTAACCATCAATCACGCCGTGAGTGACCAATAACATAACGTCTAATAACCGATTGACCAATAATATTCATGATTGACGGCATCATGCATGACGTTTGCATGAGCGTGTAATGGACCCCTTAAGTTTTTTGACACTGTCACACAGTTCATTAGTCAAAGCACAGATAAATAAATACTTTACCTACACGTTTTAATACCTTGAATACACATTTTTCTGTCTAAAGATTTAAACCATTATTGGTTTTATGGTTTTAAAGATGCAGTATCTATTCATCAATGATACCAATACAGTAATACGATAGCATTTTAAAAATGTAATGACAGGTCAACGGATGTATGGAAAGTGGGCATCATTCTTTAACTCGTACTTTAATTCTTACTGGTTACGTGATATTGCATTTATTAAAAAGTGGTGTTGCTCTCAAGAAGTGATAAGAACCACCAATGATCTTGAAGGGTGGCATGCTAGAATAAATAAATATTTGGGATGTAAAAATCCGTCTCTGGCACGAGTGTTAGAACTTTTGGTTAAAGAAACAAAGATTAATTTCTATAGAAAGAAGATTAAATCCAAAAACTAGGAGACAATAGATTTGGAAATTAACTCCGCAATTGAGGACATGAATGCGAATATTATAACTGTTGGGCATTGTCTAGAGATAATTGCTCCTTATAGTTTTTAGGGAAATCTTTTTTTTTTTTTCAATTTTTTGCCCCTTTCACTGAAAATGTTGTTTGTATTCATTTACCTAAAAAAATAATTTACAATTTGGACTTTTTGTTTACTCTATCATAATTGGTCTTTGGTCTACTTTCTTAACTGGTTAAGGAATAAGAATGTTTTATCCATTTTCTTAACTGGTTTTCTTAACTAGTTAGGAAAATGGATAAAATATTCTTATTCCTTAATCAGTTAAGAAAAAGCGAATAAAAATTCTTGTTTCATAGATAGTTAAGAAACATAGTTAAGAAAATGGACTGAAGGGACTGTTTTGTTTGATTGATCAGATTTTTTACTGTTAGGCCGAATGATCGTTCACTTCTAACGTTCATTATGTAAAAACTTTTTTCAGGTTCTTTTCAAAATATGGCGTAACTGGCATAGTTGGATGCGCTGACGGTTCACATTTCAAGATAGTCACCCCAGCTAGGGAGATTGAACACATTTTTTATTGCCGGAAACATTACCACTCGTTAAATGTGCAAATTGTGAGCATTATACCTATAATTATTACATCTACTTCTTCCTTCCATAGTTTCGTTCATATTGGTTTTTACGGGAGCGACTGCCGTCTGACCTCCCGAAATCATGCGCTGAAGCCCCATACATCTCAGTAAGTGAAGTGGCTTATAGGCTTTGGATGCAACCAGGACTTACGCTGTGATGAAAATGAGGAAGTTTAATTGACAACGATGGCTGTCTACTATATAGGGGTCGTGGAATCCAAGACCCGATGATAACGGTACAACCATGGGTAGGTACAACATCACAATGAAATTTACCGGCTCAGTTAGTAAATAAAAAAGAGTAAGAGTAATACAATATATATCATGAACGCTTTAAAATCTCAAGATAATAAGAATTTTTGTTCATTTTCTTCCAGGTGTGTGACAGTGACTGTCGTATTTTAACCGTCATGCCAGGTATGGAGGAGCCACCCACGATTCCTTTATCTGGGAAAATAGCCAAATAAATAGCTACATGCAATCTTTGCATGCAAATGGGGAAATGGTCTGGTTATTAGGTATCTAAATATTAATTAACATTTGGTTTATAATTTTACATTAATAATTATTTAATTTTAATTAATTAAATAATTGCAGGTGACTCAGGGTATCCCCAAAGACCATGGCTAATGACGCCATATTCGAACCCTGCTCAAAGATCTCTGGAGGCAATGTACAATGTGAAGCACGGAACAGCACGGGTGGTGATAGAAAACACATTTGGCAGATTGAAGAACAGGTGTAGGTGCCTATCCAAAGACAGAGTTCTTCATTACAGCCCTGAGAAAAGTGCTAAAATTATCACCGCCTGTTGTGTGCTTCACAATTTCAGCATGAATTATGATGTTCCCGAGCCATTTGAACCAGGTAATCGAATAAACTTATTTCAAACGTTTTACAAAGAAATCCATTGTGTTTTATGCTTATGAAATAGTAGATAACTATGTATGTAACGTATTTTTTTAATAACGTAGTTTTTATTACAGAAGCCATTCCAAACGATATCTTGAGCAGAATTATTATGAATTACGAAATATTGAAAATGCTCCCCAATTAGTGAGAGGACGAGCTCTGCGAGAGCAGCTAATAAATAGGTTAAGTTAGTTATAAGTTGGTTAAAGTTAGTAATAAGTTAGTTATAAGTAAAGTAGATTATTTTTATATTTTTATTTTTGTATTTTTTATATTTGTACATAACATAATATTGTGCACTTAACTCTGTTATATTGTTTAGACGGATTTGCAAAATTCATATTTCGATTTGGCTATGGACGTACGTTTGAAAGTGGTTTGTTCCGAAATGATTTAATAAAAAAATCTTCTATGTAAATGTTACTTTGTCCTACTTTTTAACCGACTTCTAAAAAAGGAGGATTTTTCTCAATTCAGATGTATATATTTTTTTTATGTTTGTACGCCCATAGCTCCGTCATGCGTAGACGGGTTTGCAAAATTCTAAAAATGGTCCCATTTCAATTTCGTAAAAATCTGATGATGGGTTTCCTAGATTAGCCCAAGGAACTCTGCAAAAAGTACCAGGAAATCAAACGCGATCGCTGCAATCGTATATTATTGCAATGTCTCTGCCATTACACATCATAAAATCACGCCTGAATCCTTTAAAGAGGTACGCAGAAGTGTTTAGAATATTATGTAGCTATATTTCCGGTGTATATATATGCATTGATTTTAAGAATTCTTTTTATATTCATTTTGGTTTACTTTTGAGGTAGTCCTATATTAATTTCATCGATATTGGACCTTTAACCGACTTCTAAACAAGGATTCTCAATTCGAATGTTTTTATATTTTTTTTATGTTTGTACACACATAGCTCCGTCATCTCTAGATGGATTTACAAAATTATTAAGTTCGGAAGATCTTGTTGTTCCGAAAAGATTTTGTTGTTCCGAAATGGTCCCATTTAAATTTCGTAAAGATCCGATGAAGGGTTTCAGTGTCTCTGAAACCCTTCATCGGATCTTTACGTCATACCACGGAACTCTTCAATCAATATTAGGAAATCAGCGATGATTACTGCAATGGTATATTATTGCAATATCTCTGCCATACACATCATAACATCTCGCCTGATTGTTTTGAAGGGAATTGTGAACTATTATTATCTATTAAGTATATATTGTAAAATGTCCAAACACGATGTAAAAATCGAAACGATGTAAAATATACTGAAAATACTGAAAAAACTTATCATTGAACTTTGTCCTATTTCGGGGTGGTGCCCTATCGTGCGAATGGCCTAAGCAATAGTCAGCCAGTTTGTTAAATGTAGTAATGAACGATACGGCTGAATATCATTCAGGCCGTTAATAGAACGTTTAGTTAACAGCCTAGGCAGTTAATTGAATGAATTGAATTGAACGGCTTGGCGGCGACGGATACACGGAATCCCGTTTAATTTCCTATTCTACCTCATTTTCCCTTAGTGAATCATCACCAGATTTATGACTTACATGTGTGTAAGAACTATAAAAGCTTAAAGGTTCATTTCGGAAGCAAAAAATAGAAATCTGAGTCCATTATAATAACAAAATGGCAGAAATTATTATTAACGTTACACACATCCTAAGCCATATATGGAGTTTGCAAAAAAGCCGTTGAAATAACATCTAAAATAAAAATAAATCGAAAAATAAAACACTATGTAGGGACACATTGTAGTCAAGTAACTAAAGCGCACACTCAGCGTTATGATGTATGACTATTGTACCTAGAGCGGCTACGCCGCGGTTAAGTGAAGCCATGTAAAAACCAGTCGAATATACGCGCTTATACCGGACACACGTCTCTGACTTGTTATTTATGCACCCCTGCCCTTCTGACTAAGGTTACTCCAATATAGAGCAGAAACCCTTACACACTACTTTCAAAGAAGAATATCTAACAATTTTTATTCAAGATCTCAAGCGATTTATTACTATTATTTCATACCACTGAAAGTGTCACAAAATTGGTTGTATTTCTCGTGCCGACACGATGAAGAAGTAACAAGAAGAAGGCCAACAACAACAAAACAGGCTGGGCGGAAAAGAAAAAGTAGGTATAAAACAAAAGCATAAAATAACGTTGTCACTTACGTCACTTGCATCTCTTCTAGACTTGGAGACGTATATACTGGAACAGGTGCGAAGATCACGTATTTTCAGGCACTAGGCGGCACTTTGTCCATAAAGTCTCAGGAGACTAGTCCATGAAGTATCAGAGCATAGATTAATATAGGTATCAGAGTAAAGTACCACACACACTTGTTAGGGCTGCTAATTACGAATATACTATCCATTTAGCGATACCCATATATATACCCATATTGATTTTAATGAAAATTTCGAGTTCGCCATCTTTGATTGCTAAATGGATGATAAATATATTCGTAGTTGGCAGCCCTGATAACCTCGAAAATGATACCTATCTGCATGATTGCTCTGTCTAGACGTCTCCATCGATCGACTGTATTAGACTATGCTTACATCCCCTATCCCCCCCTTACCACTTTTTTCGCGATAAAAGGTAAGCTTATGTCCGTTCCTAAGCTCTAATTCCTCTATGTACCAAATTTCATCAAGATCGGTTCAGTAGTTTAGGCGTGGCGCCTAACAGACAAACAGACAGACGGATATATATTCAAACAGACAGACATGGTCATTTATAATAATTAGTATGGAGTAACTATGGATTTATCCCTACCTACATAATAAAAATGTAAATAAAAAAAAAGGCTTGGTGTTGTGAGAATAAGAACCGGTGAAAAAACCGGTTTTTCTCCGGTTCATCGGTTAGGTTTTTTTCACCGGAGCTTCACCGGTTTTTCTCCGGTTTCGCCGCACCGGTGCAAACCTCTAATTCACGATTCGAGATTTCCAAAAGCCGATACGTGATTTTTAACGAATCATGATTTTTAAAAGACGTATCCATATCCGTCGTTTTTCACGATTCGTGAAGCGCGTGAACATGGGTATTTAAAAAGCATTGCTCCCGTCAAAAAAAATAACGAATCGTGAAAAAAAAACGACTCGTGAAAAAACACGATTCGTCTTCGTGTGAACGAGCTCTAACTCATCAGCGGAACGGTCCGTTTCACTTACTCTACTTAAAAACGTGTCTTGTTATCTTGCTCATTCATAACACAATGCTAACAAACATCGTATTTTAGGTACGTATCGCACGAGACGTCATATATTTTGTACCAATCTGCTTGCGCGAGAGCCTCATTTCTCTCGTAACTTAGGTCCAAGATATGTGACAGGGACTATACAAGTGTTCGAGCTTACCGGTGAAAACTGGTTTGTGCGGCCGCAATTCACATACAAGCGTAAATTTAGCAAGCGAAATGTTACGTGTCACTGAAGAATGGCAAATCACACAAAAAAATATTTTGGCTGTCACCGACAATGGCGCCAATATAAAAAAAGCCGTAGAAAAAGATTTAGGATGGAAGCATTTTGGTTGCTATGCCCATACACTAAACTTAGCAGTTCAAGAAGCGTTACATAGATCAGTAGAAGTAGATGCCGTCATTAACAAAGTAAAAACATGTGTAGCATATTTTAAAAGGTCTGCGCAGGCTTGGGAGAAGTTGAAGAAATTCCAGCTTCAAGCTGACAAAGTAGTGAAAAGGCCATTGCAAAATGTTGCCACCAGGTGGAATTCCACATATTATATGCTCCAGAGATTCGTCGAATTAAGAGAAGAGGTGAACAGTTCTCTATCCAACCTCAATGCTACCGCCATAACCCTTACATCTGTAGACTGGGACATATGCGAGGGTGTATGTAAACTTTTGAAACCGTGCGAGGAAGTGACAAAGGAGGTTTCCGGCCAAAAATACGTCACAGGCAGTATAATCATTCCTATTACCACCGGGCTACTTGCATCAGTTGAAAATTTAAACCTACAAAACGAAATTCATGCAGTCCAAAGTCTACAACAGGACCTAATAGAAGCCTTAAAAAACAGGTTCGCGAATTTAGACCGAAGTCGTACTTTTACCACATGTATGTTCCTGGATCCCAGGTTTAAACTCTATTTTGAAGACCAATATGTGGCCGATTCTACAAAACAACATATAATCCAATTAGTAGCATTCAGAACAAACAATAATTTGGAAGGTAAGAACTTTAACAAATACAGCCCAGGCACAGTTTCAGATACATGGCTCGAGTCAACAATAGTGCCCAGAATACGGCAATAGGCTCACCCCCTATTACGTGGGACACAGTACAATGATTGGTGAAATGTGGGTGTTAATTCACCTCTGCCTAACCCTCCAGGGATAAAGGCATGATTGTATGTGTGTATGTAGGTATGTATGGAACTTTAACCTGAATAGCAGTGTTCGAAAGAAAAGCCCAAATATAATTCACCTTATCAGTCAGACACCTGAAAGAAGATGCTTCATTTTTTGCTGTAAAAAATAATAAAACGAGTGCTTCGAGGAGCTACTTTTCCCGTCATCATTGGTAAAAAAAAACATACAGGAAAAATAATGATTGACAACTGAATTCAGGAAACTTAGTTGGAAGTTTTAACTGGCAGCATTACCGTAGGCCACTTCCTTTAGAGAGGTGAAATAATTACCACGGCTGTTTTTTGTTTTTTTGGCTATGCTTATTTCATTAATGTAATAAAGAATTTCTTACGTACAAATAATTAGAGCGGAATATAAAAGGCGGTGAAAAATAATCCATCGCGGCGATGGGTTAGAACGGAATATAAAAGGACAACAAAAAGTGGAAACAAATCCCATGTATGGATTTGTTCAGTGGATTAAAGTGGAATAGAGCTGTTTGACGTGGTTTCTACCGCAACACCCGCGAGATGCACGCTGCAAATGGTAACATACACTTCATCACAGACTACCGGGCAAAGCGTGGTGACGAAGTGAGCACCTGCGTGAACAAGTCACTGGCGACGATAAAACACAGGCATACATACCGAGTGCCTGATGAGGCGAAGGTACGCGCTGCCCACGAGGAACTCCCAATGCTGATATATGCCAGTACTCTTGGCAATGGGGTCCAACTTATATCGGCGCCCCCAACGCGGCACCAGCTTTCATGGATGCTTGGAAATGATGGTGAAGAAGGAGACGGCGACGACGTATCCCAGGCGTTGGGTAATGGGCAACGGGCACCCGAAGCGGAGAATAACCAACCCGCAGCGCCCCCCAACCCTCAGGGGGGTGGAAAACAAAGTGTGGGCGTAAGCACGTCTGCGGGAGGAGGGTCTAAAAACCGTAACTCCGATGATGTCATTGAACTGCACCCTACACCTGACGACGTGGCAGCACTTGCACCTGTGATTATAACACAGAATGCAGTACGCAGAAACACGTCCGATCCCGCTGCGCTCACGGTGCGCACTGACACACACGTAGTGTGGCCGCTTCAACGTATTAATTCTCGCGTTAATCTCTTTGATGTACCGCCACTTGAGCTATATCTATCTATCTATTTCTCGTTAGTGTGGCCCCAGCATAAGATTTGTGAGACTGGTCAACTTTTCAATGATCGATAATGGAATGTGATGTTAAAAGTGTGCATGAACCAATTGTCCATCAACTTAAAGAGGATGGCATAAAAATTGAAAATATGATCGGAATCGGCGTTGGTGGAGCAAACGTTATGGTTGGTAAACATAATTCGGTGACTGCTATTTTCAAAAGAGAAGTTCCTGATTTAATAAAATTGTTGTCAAATGTGTTTTCCACTCTTTGCATTTTTGCGCGGAAAAGGCGGCTGAATCATTACCACGCCAAAATTTCTTGTAAGAGAAACCCATAACTGGTTTTCATACAGCCCTGAACGTTTGGACTATTACAGAACATTATATGAAACCATGAATAAAAACATTGATCCAAAAAAAATTCGAAGGAGTTAGCGGAACTCACTGGCTCGCTCGTTATCAAGCTATTAACACAATATTGGAGCAGCGGAAGGAATTGAAGCTGCTTTTTTCTATTGCAAAATCTGATGACAAATGTTACATGGCGGAACAGCCGATTTCGAGAATCAAATGCTCGTCTTATTAAATAAAAGTGTAACTGATATTGACAGTGATGATTTGGCTTTTTTTCAGTCTTTAGGACCAATAATAAAGAAATTTACGACATATCAAAAGCTTTTGTTCCACTCGGAGGTATTAAATTCTGCCATGAATATTCAGTTAATGCATAGCACATCTCCATTGCAACCCGGATACCTGCCTACGGTAGCTACGTACAGTGTACAACCGAGCGCGTCTCCATTAAGCGTGTCCAGCAATGAATCGACCCTACTGCAACCCGGATGTCAATCTACGGCAGCTGCTTACAGTATACAACCGAGCACCTCTACATTGAGCGTGTCCACCAATGAGTCGACCCTACTGCAACCCGGATGTCAATATTGTCAATCTACGGCAGCTGCTTACAGCATACAACCGAGCACCTCTACATTGAGCGTGTCCACCAATGAGTCGACCCTACTGCAACCCGGATGTCAATATTGTCAATCTACGGCAGCTGCTTACAGCATACAACCGAGCACCTCTACATTGAGCGTGTCCACCAATGAGTCGACCCTACTGCAACCCTGATGTCAATCTACGGCAGCTGCTTACAGTATACAACCGAACCTGATTAAAACCTGTAATTAGTGATTATTTCCTAAGATGTTAAAATGTTAACTTACTGAATTGTTTGTGCCCAAGTAATGTTGTATCTTTTTTTTCTTAAATAAATACTTAAAACAAGTTTAATAATGTAACAATTGAACAAAATGTAATTACCTCAAAGTAAGCGCCAGTATTTCAATCGGAGGTATAGCAGCACGATAAATGTATTGATGTTTTATTCTATTCTCCAACCTTGATAGTAATTCATCAAAAATACTAATCGACATACGAAAATAATTGAAAAATTTGCGGTGGTCGTCCCTGAGTTTCCAAAAACCATCTGAAGTTCAAATTCCAATAAGCTACAATTCTTTTTTATTTTTTGATTTCATTAGCTTTATTCATTGCTTGTCCCATTACAGACAACATCTATAAATTCAATAATTATTTTGTGTCAACTTGACTTCACAGTGAATATTTGAATGGAAAATGGGATTTATATGGTGATACATATAGAACAAATAACCCAGTAGAAGACGGTAATACTAGATTGAATTTTTTTTTTGGTAAATTGAATATGATTATTTTTTAAATACAATTTAAAATGATGCTCAATCTCAACTATTAAGCAGTGTTTCCACTTTAAGGGATTTCGCCCTTTTTTAGGGTAGAATCACCAATTTTATGTATGGCTTAGGGCGGTTTTATTTCAGTAGGGATTTAGGGAAATTTGGGGTAAAATTGAACTTGAGATGGTAACCCTGTATATTCTATGATTTTACTAATTTATGAAAGGGAATTCCCCGATATCGTATAGAGTATAATCGAATATAATCCGACAAATTTCAGTCTAATATGTTTTGTGTTATAATCGTGTTTATTTATGACATAGGAAGTTAGTGGTTTATTACAAAGAATATTTTGTTTTTATTGTGTGCACTTGTGCAGCAGTGATCACGATATTTCAATCTTAGGCTCTCATTGTTTATTATTAGTGTTGAGACTTAAAAATGGATGACCGTTAGTGCTGCAAAAAATTACAAAAGTAATGCTTCGGCAAGTGAATGATTTGGATTAAGATTCAAATGTGAGTGTATATGGAGATTTGTCCCTATTTTAATTAATAAATGCAAAGGTATAAATATTACGACGAATTGATATTTTATTATTATGTTACGCCCTAATTTAAGGATTCTTTAAAATACATTAGGGTATTTTAGGCTCCGCGCACACGTACGGTTTCCGTCCACGGTTTCCTGATCAAAAAGTCAGATTTGAAAAACCGAATGCTCCATTTTCATACAAAAGGTTCTACTAGGCGCACACGTCCTTACTTTTTGCAGAACGGAAAAAACCCGACGTTCGGTTCAGAACGGAAAAAACCTAATGACGTCATACCGAACGCAGCACTCGCATACATTTTGTACTAATCGCCGCACACGTCAGGAAATTTCCATCCGGAATCGCGCTTAAATGAGCAGTTTTCCAGTAGGTATTTAAAGGGTTCCTAAAGACGCGCTAGATGGCGCAGCCGGCACTTTTGGTAAGAAGAGTGTGGTGTCACATCTAGTGTAATTTATGGAAAAAATGTTCTTCGGTTTTGTAATGATTTACTTTACTTAAATATTCTGTCATTTTTTCTGATACAATGAAAATACCACTAACAAACCACAGAGTACATTAAAATTACCAAAAGCTATGCTAGCACCATCTCCTGATGACTTAAAAACCAACTGATTATTATACCTACTGGAAAACTGCTCATTGTGTCCAGCGTTGTCAATTCCCAAGAGAGTGGGGACTTTCAAGCCGATTAGGGAATTTGTGGGGATTGTGCTTATGTGGGGCATTTAGGCATTCACACTAGACCTAAACTCAGAAGTAATAATTGGCAAGTATTATACATATTGATAAATTATTAAAGCAAAATATCCGACATTAAGGTACTATTTAACTCTTTATTGGAAATATATGTACACGAGCCGCAATAAACATCGCAAGTGGTGAATATAGCGGGCAACTTCAAGAGAAGTAATATAGTTATCAATGTCTAATATTGGGGCCTTTCTGTTGGGTTTGTGGGGAATTCAGATCATCAGTAATTGGCAACACTGATTGTGTCTCGCTTCCGGGGTTGCCAGATTGTATTGTAACTTTTGTTACATTTTGCGTAACTTTTGATTCTCTTACGACCCAGCCCCATAGTGGTAGACGCTCTCAGCTGCATTAAGTCCTAGATGAAATAGCTGGGGCTCGTACTCAATGGCCGGTGGGATTTCAGGGAGCATCTTGGAAGGCCGGCTCCTAAATGGGGTTGGCAACTGTCAAAGTGGCGCTAGCATAGCTTGCCCCAAAACATTACATTTTTGTATGGATAATTTCAGAAAATAATTTCAAACAGCTACAATGACGCGCTGAATTGTTTCTAAATGCTCTGAAGTCGGCACGCACCAAATGCAGAAGGATATAAAAATACGAAAGCTTTGATTAAAAGCCATCCGTCGCCAATTATTAATTAATACCAAAAGTACGAGGTTATGTTGTGGTAAACACTTTGTTGAAAGTGATGAAATAATAAGTAAATACACAGGTAAGCTACTTATGAATAAATCTTTGACTACCTATTATCTTTTCAATAATTCTTAGCGTAGCAAGGTGTATTGTCAACACATTTCGCCTGATATCCTAAGTCCCATGTAAGGGGGCGAGGATATTCTTACACTTATATTTCAATATTTCGTTCATACCTATTTAAAATGTTAAAAATCACTTGTTCTAGGAGTTACAAACCAACACAAATTCTTGAAGAAAGGTGCTACACCATCTATTTTTCCATGGAATACACAAGCAATCTCCGAGAACCTAAGAGAAGTAAGATTGGTAAACCGCAAGCTCAGGAAAAGACACCTTTTTGATCTGCCTAGTACAAGTACACAATCTTGTGAAGATATATTGCCATTAGAAGGATATAATGGTGTGTCTCAAGGCTGCAATGTATCTCTAGACCTACTGATACACCTACAATGTAGTTCTCCAATTCCTGAATGTATTCAGCCAAATCACAGCACTTGTGGAACACAAACATCTAATATATTAAGATTGTTCTCTACATAACTATTATTTGCAGATGATGTGACAGTGAATTTATATACTGGGTTAGGAACATTGGGTAAATTTTATGCTGTCCCTATATGTACTGTAATTTATTTGTGTACAATTAAGAATTATCTATCTATCTATCTATGTATGCATTATCATTTCTGTACTGTTAAGGATGTTGTAAATAAAACTAACATAATACCAATGCTATGTTTTATTTTGTTTCAAAGTTTTCATTGTAGTTAAAGTAACTATTTGTACTGTAGATTCTTCATAGTTTTTCTGCAATATCCTCTAATGTAACGTAATGTAATGTAATTTTGAACGATGATTGATGACTGAAGATCTTGTCATCAGTGCCCGGAGATTGCTCGTGTATTCCATGGAAAAATAGATGGTGTAGCACCTTTCTTCAAGAATTTGTGTTGGTTTGTAACTCCTAGAACAAGTGATTTTTAACATTTTAAATAGGCATGAACGAAATATTGAAATATAAGTGTAAGAATATCCTCGCCCCTTACATGGGACTTAGGATATCAGGCGAAATGTGGTTGACAGTACACCTTGCTACGCTAAGAATTATTGAAAAGATAATAGTTAGTCAAAGATTTATTCATAAGTAGCTTATCTGTGTATTTACTTATTATTTCATAATCACTTTCAACAAAGTGTTTACCACAACATAACCTCGTACTTTTGGTAATAATTAATAATTGGCGACGGATGGCTTTTAATCAAAGCTTTCGTATTTTTATATCCTTCTGCATTTGGTGCGTGCCGACTTCAGAGCATTTAGAAACAATTCAGCGCGTCATTGTAGCTGTTTGAAATTATTTTCTGAAATTATCCATACAAAAATGCAATGTTTTGGGGCAAGCTATGCTGGCGCCATCTGCTTTTAGCTTTCACCGGCCAACCCCATTGGGCGGATACCCGAGATAAACCGAGAGGATTTGTCTCTACTATATAAAAAAACAAGAATACGTAACTTTTCCCCCGAAAATGCAACTTTTAAGCTAGCTTGTGTTACATTTGACAATCTGGCACTGGCAACACTGCTCGCTTCGAACTAATAATAAAAAACCTAATGCAAAAAACCGAACGTGTGCGCTCGGCACACGGAATTCCAAATCAGGAAACCGTGGACGGAAACCGTCTCCAGAAACCGTACATGTGCGGCCACCCTTAGGGCGAACTTCTGAAAAATCTGGGGTAAAACAAAAATTTTAAGTGGAAACACTGGACGGCGCACACTTTAGTCGGCAATCTGCATTTGCTAGGGTTGGACGTAACGCACGCGATCTATTATCATGGCGCCAGATGTCGATGTAACTATGTTAATTCAAGAAATACAAAACAGACCAGCAATTTATGATACTTCTAAGGCAGAATATCATGATAGACATTTAAAAAGAAAAATGTGGGAAGAAGTGTGCTGTAATGTTTATTCCGCTCCTGTTTGGACATGAATGACGTCTAAAGAAAAAACAAAATACGGTAAGTTTAAGTTTTTATTAGACTTTTTAGTAGTAATTGGAGATAAAACTTGCAACACTATAAAAAACGATTAGATGAAAAACATAGAGGTTATTTGTTTATTTTTTCTTATGCAAAAATTAGGGATGGGTATCGACATTGAATGATAATGAACGAATAACAGTTATCGTTTGATGAATCGATACTACAAGATTCAATATATCAAAATCGCTTTGATTATTATGTATAACACCTATACCTTGGTATTTTGAACAAAATAATTAATTAATTGATACATAATTAATAATTAATTTCTTTACTCATGTGACTTTACTATACCCGAAGTGTACCCTGGCAGGGTACACTTCCCAGAGAAGTGGTGAAGTAGTTAGTAAAATATTTTCTCGTTTCTATTCCATTATCTGTCCCTCTCACACCAATATTAGATATATCTTCGAAAGGGCAGTTAAACAACGTGTCTTCAAAACAAATACCGTCTCTTTTTCTTACAAAATTGTGCAGAATGCACCCTGCCTTTATAATTTTTATGGCTAGTGGCATATTCACGTCTAAACCTCTTTGAAATATTCTCCATTTGCTACACAAAATTCCAAAGGCATATTCTACCATTCTTCGTGCTCTAGACAACCGGGAATTAAAAATGCGCTGTTGGACACTTAAATGGCGGTCAGGAAAAGGTCTCATTATGTGTGATGAAACTGCAAAGGCTTCATCTCCCACAAAAACAAACGGCATTGGTTGTCCATTCAGATCACCGGGAAGTTTTTGTTTATCCGGAAGAATTATTTTACCATCCAGAATTCCTTTCTCAAGTGTGGAGTTTTTAAAAATGTTTGAATCACTGAATTTTCCGTAGGCGCCAACATCAATAAATGTAAAACAGTAATCGGCATCAACTACTGCTATCAATACAGTAGAAAAATATGACTTGTAGTTATAGTAATTAGAACCCGAATTTGGCGGCATCTTAAGACGTATGTGCTTCCCATCTACCGCTCCTAAACAGTTAGGAAATTGAGTTCGATCGTGGAATTGTTTCGCAATCTCTAGCCATCTCTGCACCGTAAAAGCAGGAAAGCACTGACTTTTACATAGTTCCCATATTGATGTACAGGTTTCGTTAATTATAGAACGAATAGTAGATGCGCCAATCAAATAATCTTCTTCGAGTTCGATGAACGATGACCCTCGTCCTAAATACCTGCAAAAAAAAATAGTTCAAAAACTATAATGAATACCTAACATTTAGTAACCTACATATAATTATTTCTTTTTTTATAGGAAAAGATATACAGACGAAGTGGAACTCTTTGAGAAGTTGCTTCCGAAGGGAACTCAGTGCTCAAAAGAATATTCCTTCTGGAAGCGGAAAAAAAAAGAAGAGAAAATATATTTACTTTGATTCACTGCTATTTTTGTTGCCATTTACAGTGGTAGAGAATAATGAATCTTCTATCGAAATCGAACAAAGTGCCGAAACATTAAACGTCACAGTGCAGAGTTCAGATACTGGAACAACTGATTCTAAACGACCAAAGACGCAACCGAAGAGCAAGACTAATTGTTACGATGAGGAGTATTTAGAAATACTAAGAGAAGGCAATCAACTGATGAAAAACAACAACTTACGTCATTCAGAAAGCAGAACAATCTTAGGGGATATGGATAAAGATGAATCATTTCTGCGGTCGCTTCTGCCTTGTGTCAAACAATTTTCATCAGACCAAAAGTTGCAATTAAGAATACAATTACTACAAACAGTTTTAAATTTTAAACAGTCCTTAAGCAGTTCAGCGTCTATTCACAACCAAACACAGCAAGTATTGGATATACCTAATGAACGAATAGTAATTGTAACCGATCCATCGATGAACTCAAATATGTCTAACCAATATGACACTGCTGAGAGACCGAGTACTGAGCCCCCTAACTACAGTGACATTGCAGAAGATTCGGAATACGTTCCCAGGCCAATCTCTTTACAAAACTCAAGCAGGCCAAGCGGCTCGTCATATACACCCTCACTCGTTCATAGAGATTACGCATCAATAATTTCTCCCGAAAATGAATCACTTTTTTCTCTTGGCGACGACGACGACGTTGGCGAGGTGATATTATGAAAATATAAACAAAAAAATTCAGTAAAAGGCTGATTGTGATTTTAGAAAATTAGTTAAGTACCTAATTGTTAAGCTAATTATTTTCTTGACTAGATACACCACCAATCAAAAGACTTAATTTCCCAAGGTATAGTAATAACATCAGCAATATTAATTGTGATTTAGTAATTAAGCTCCCAATTGTGATTTAGTAATTAAACCCCAAATTTTATTTAAAAGTGACAATTCACTTGTTTTTCCAAAATGTATGATTAATAATAATAATCTGCCATAATAATTGTGATTTAGTGGTTAAGTCCCTAATTTTATTTACAATATAAGTGGCAATTCACTTGTAATAGATCGATATTATTGTGTACCTACATTATTGTTTAAAAGTACAACATACTTAAAAAATTGCTGCCATGAAAATCCACGTAATTCTTATAAATTTTTATGTTTTGTTATTTTCCCTAATTAATAAAAGAAAATCTTTGTTCATAATGTTTTGGTTTAAATAATAAGTACCTCAGAAACCTATTTGTCATTTGAATAATAAAAAACTTAGTTTGTTGCTGAGAGAAATAATAAATAATATAATTATGATTATATAAATATATATATTTTATTTACAGACAGCTTTTCTTCTGGACCAATGCACCTCCTCATTGTTGTTTCTGAATGAGTCAAAGCAGGTCTCAAAATAAATAGCAACTCATCAAATATATTAACAGACATTTTATAAAATTTTAAAAAATTTGCCGGATGTTGTTTCAGAATTGAATGTTTAGTATGGAACTGTCCCTTCAGTAATCTTTCCGAAAGTATAGGATGTACCCAAAATTCTCTATTTCTTCTTCTTTTTCTGTACTTCATGTACAAGATAATACTTTGCGAAATATTTTTTTTACGTGGGACCGAAAACTATGATTAGTGTAATGTGGGTGTTAATAAAATTCACCTCTACCTAACCTCCGAGGATAAAGGCTAGATTATAATGTATGTATATATTATATTCTTAAGTCTGGCGATTTTTCCGCTGCTTTATCACTTATACTTTCTTGTAGGTCCTGATTTCCCTCAAAAATTACCCCTTTAATAATATGGTTACGTATTAAAATACCAAAAATTAAAATCCCGAATGACAGTTCAAAATCCCGAATTTCAAAATCCCCAATGTACGAAATGCCGAAGTACGTTAAACCGAAGTTCAGAATCCCGAAAGTTCAGGTTTTTTCTTTCTTTTTTGTTTTAGGTACACGGGAGGGGCTCAAACTACAAAGTCGTAACAAGGGAATACCTATTTAATAAAATGCAACAACACACTTTCGCCCAAAAAGTCACTTATTTAGAAGATTTATCTGCTTTGTTTAAACAACTTCAATGAAGATCAATTAAGTGAATAAAAAATAAGTTACTTGATTTCTAACCTCAAAATGAACGTTATGAAATGAAATGAAATGAGATTTATTGCTTGAAGTATGGTATTACATTTAGTGTGTTGGTATAAATCGGTAGATTGTTTCACATAATTCGCTGGAACGACGCCCGGCATGCAAAATTTGACATTAAATGGGGGGAATAGGGTTTAGGAGGTGAATTGGGACAAACGTGAGATCTTTTTTGTGACTCTTTTATCCTACAGTATTTTCATTTGAAATTATATGGTAGGAAATTTATTTTAAAGTTTGTAACATTTTTTATATACCCTGGCAACATTTAGTGTTCCTGTCATTACGAATTAGGAAAAAACGGTCTGCAATCTAGTCAGGTGTCAAGAACGTTAGAATTTTGCTCTGTAAATCATTTCAGTTTACTTATGCGTTTACAATATTTGTATCAAAGTGAAGTTTGCGTTTAAAGTGGCAGTTTTTAAGGCTTCGAATAAGATATTTATAAGGTAAGGAATTTAACACACCAGTTTTTCTAATATTGTAATAAATCATCATTGAGGTGGATTTAAGAAAAAAAATGGGGTGATAAGGGTCCAGCTATGGGGTGAAAAGGGTCGTATGTGAGGGGAATCGGGTCAGTAATGGGTTCGGTTGGGACCAAATTGGGGCGAATCGGGACGTCTATGGGCGAAATGGGATTTTATAGGTAGGGTTGTCACGATGCATAAATTGTATTATTTTTCGTAATTTAGGTACTGATTTATTAACGATGATGTAAAATACGCTATTGCGTAACTCATTATTGTTTCAGTTATATTGGTGGTATCATATCTACACAATGCCAAGAGTATATAAACCAAGTTCAGGGGGAAACGATATAAAAAATATGACGAACGAATAATGAAACAGGCGCCCGATCAGCGGCAATAAGTGACAAAAGTCACTTTTTCTCGCTCTAACTAAATGGCAACAAGTGACACTCGTCCCTTTCTAACTGTTCACGTTCCAGCGCGGTACACACTCGTACTAATATGTCTGTTTCTTTTTAGCACGCCAGTTATCGATAGTTTTTCTCTTTCTATTCGATAGTTGACATACTATTTCATGTTAGAAAATGCGATGACAGCTCGAAATATAGTTCATTTTTTAATTTTTTTTTTATTAAAGTCGTTGGTTCGTGGCAACAAATCGCAACGCAGGTGAGCTATGTAGTCTATACTATTATATAAATTGTAAAGTGGTCGTGTCTGTACATTGGAGATATTTAAAAAAAAAAACTTGGGTTAGGTTATATTAACGATACTGAACACGAAAACATATTTTTTTCATTTCCTGTCTGTTTGTCTGTTTGTCTGTTTGTCTGTTTGTCTGTTTGTCCGCGATGGACGCAAAAACTACTGAACGGATTTTGATGCGGTTTTTTTTGTTAGATAGGGCTTGGTCAGACTTAAAATCTTACGTTTGTTTGATCGCAATCGGTTGAGTAGAACCGGAGTTGTGAACAATATTGATATTATACGGAATATGAGCGGAAATATAGATGGCGCTTTTTTATTCTTATGGATGAAATTTTATATCTTATTACATCCGAGCAAGTATGTAAATAAATAGACTTTAATTTACATTTACAGTTGTGTAAACAAATGCGATTTTAATCATGAAATTATTATTTTTTTGTCAATGAATTTATTTCCACCTGCGTAACTAGATGGCGTTAACGCGGTTTTGAACTTACTATGGTTTCGTTCCAACTGGACGTATATAAGCATTTTTAATCGTTTTTTTTTTCAATTTTCTAATTTTGTCAGGTATGAAATAGATGTCGGTACTGTCTTAATGCTACGTTTACATACTCGCGGCAGAGCGAGGGAAGTGGCGAGAGAAGTGGGCAGAGACGTGGTGTGAATGGTTATATATATTCGTCATGCCGCGAGTACTGCCGCGTATGTTGCGCAAATACTAGCGCGATGAACTATACGAGACCGCTAGATGGCGCTAAGCTAAATAAAACACGACTTTCGTTATTGCTCCTCGAATATTTACTTTTAAAAAGGGCAAAGGTATTGGGAGTAGAGAGTCGAGTAGATATTATGCAGGTAGAACATTTTTTTTATATCACTTAGGTGGCAGACAAGCACACGGCCCACCTGATGGAAAGTGGTTACTGTGCCCTATGAACGTATGCAATATACCAGGGGCGTCACACTCGCCCTTCTTGAAGTACCCCATACTATAGTCGGGAGTCGTACTGTAGTCATGAGGTCGCAAACAAGCACGCGGCCCTCCTGATGGTAAGTGGTTACCTTGGCCTATGGGTGAGTGCAACACCAAGGGAGTAACACTTGTGCTGCCTACCCTGTAAGAACTAAGGGCAGGGATGGCGAACCTTTTTTGTGGCTATCGTATAACACGGGCGCATCTAAATACCTAGGTACTTTGTGGTGGCACTGCTGGCGTGCCCTAAAAATTGTGCCGCGTGCCACCTTTGGCACGCGTGCCATTGGTTCGCCATTCCTGGATTAGAGCGTGGTGAGGGATATAGTGGAGTAGACAAGAGATACAACGGGGAAGGGGAAGGAGTAGGGGAGTAAGTAAGTAAGTAAAAACGTCTTTATTGTACACCATCTCTATCTCTACTAATATTATAAATGTGAAAGTAACTCTGTCTGTCTGTCTGTCTGGCTTTCACGCCCAAACCACTGAACCGATTTTGATGAAATTTGGTATAGGGGTAGATTAGACCTCGAGAAAGGACATAGGCTATGTTTGGTCGCGATAACCGACATCCACGCGGGCGGAGCCGCGGGCAAAAGCTAGTAATTCATATTATTGTGTTTTTTTCAGGTTATTTGCAATAATATGCAATTAAAAAGTGTTGTGTGTATACTAGGGCTTCCATCCCGGGACTCTCGGTCTCGAAAATATCGAGAGTCTCGACGATTTTTTCGAATTTTCGAGACTCGAGAGTGCAACTTCCAGTCCCGGGAAAAACGAGACTTTCGAGATTCCAATGAAATAATTATTATCATTATTCAAAAATGTACGGAATCACCTGAGGAATCACCAATTTTTTTTTACCCTGCTTATGTGGTCAGTTGTCACTGGCATGGCAACTGGCAACACTCTAATATAAAAATTACGTTAGTCTGTGGTAATTGCAAAATACCATCTATTACCCGCAGTACGGTTAAGATGTCCGGTCAGCCGGACTATGGAAAATAATAATTTCCCGTAGTTATACGGTTAAAAAATATAACATTCAGTGTAGACACTGAAAAAATTACTGGTCCGGTCAACCGGACTATGGAAAACATTAATTTCCCGTAGTTATACGATTAAAATATACAGGGTGTCCCAAAATTCAAGGATAAGCCGGCAACAGAGGGTGGCTCTACTTATGGCTGCTCTGGAAAAAATAAGAAAAAAATATATATCTATTTTTTGTTAAATTATTTAATTTTTTTTAAAATCCTTCAAAATTCAAAACCCCTAATGATATTTTCAACTACCAGGCCCACAATTTTGCAAATATTTTGGAACTCTTTTCTGTATTAACAAGCTAAAAAGCATGGCTATCCAGCAACACAAGCCAGGTTGGTTTTCGGATGGATGGCCATTCTTAAGACATTGAGACACCTTCATTCCTCAGAGAGTACCTTAGGCCGTCGATCACGGTGGCCATACGAATATCTATGACAATTGTTACGGGTAGTGGGAGTCCTAAAAGTCCACCTGAGTACTTTTTTTTTCCACCGAGATAAGATAAGTGGGTGGAAAGTAAAAAATGTATGAAAATTTAACGACAAAAAAAATTTTGACTTATTTTTGTAAAATAACTACAAATATTCTATAATTTTTCAGGGTGGTGATGGATAGCCATGCTTTTTAGCTTGCTAATACAGAAAAGAGTTCCAAAATATTTGCAAAATTGTGGGCCTGGTAGTTGAAAATATCATTATCATAACCGAATTTTGAAGGATTTTAAAAAAGTTTAAATATTAAAAAAAATTGAGATATTTTTTTTTTTCTTATTTTTTCCAGAGCAGCCATAAGTAGGGCCACTCTCTGTTGCCGGCTTATCCTTGAATTTTGGGACACCCTGTATAACATTCAGTGTGGACACGAGCCCACTTCAAAAATGAGAAAAACTGATATGTTTTTTATATTCCTTCCATTTTGTTTATTTTCAGTTCACTGTAACATTTTGAAAAATAAATGACCTTATTGAAATATCTTGTATTCACTAACGAAATACCTAATCCCTATCTAGACTACCTACATAAGGGCACAGAAATCAATTTGTAAAAAGTCTCGAAAGTCTCGTTTTTCCCGGGAATCCCGGGACCAATCCGAGTCTCGATATTTTTGTCCCGGGACTCGAAAATATACCGAGACTGGAAGCCTTAGTGTATACTGTGTGTGACTGTTACTAATAATTTCCAGAGAAAAGTAAGTATATTTCTACTTTTTTATCATTTCAAGTGCGCTACTAGCGGGAGTAAAAGTTTCGCCATGATGCTATGAGGATTTATTAATTTTAGCACTAAACTTGTTCTGTGTAAAAAGTCATTACTCTTAGCTTAGAATATTTATCCCAAAATAGTTTTCCAACAGAGTTTATATAAAAACTTCTAGATTTACGTAAATATTACAACTTTCGTAAATGTAAATTCATGTTCGTAAACAAAACAGTCAACAAGATGGCGGCCGGCCGGCCAGCTGTTCGGGCAACTGGGGGTAATGGCCGTTCGGCCAGTGGTACACTAGGAGAATTATGTACCGGTCGAAGTAAATTGAGATTTAATTAAAAAATATTATGATTATTTTCCTATTCTGATATTATTTGATTGTTTTAAATTGGAAAAAGCGAAATCAATACTCGGGCAGGACTCGAACCCGCGATCTTTCCCTTACAGGGGGAATGCTCTGACCACTGAGCCACTGAGCTTCTCCCGAGATTGAAACAAATTTTCCAATAAATCCATCTTAGATCTGATTTTTGTTATATGTGGGTGTTGGGCTTTGTTTTGCTTTTTTTATAACAAATGAAAACAATATTTAGTTATGGAGTCGCTTAACAATGGAGGAGAGAGGGTCGGTCGTGGCTGGAGAGGCGCCCGTGGTGGTGGCGGTCGCGGTAGCGGTAGCGGGAGCAGCCGTGCTCGTGGTGGTGGCGGTTCCGGCACCGGTAGCAACCGTGCTCGTGGTGGTGGCGGTGCCGGTAGCGGTAGTAACCGCGCTCGTGGGCGTGGTCGTGGCCGTGGGCAGGATGTTGCGCGTGCGCTTCCCTTTTCTGTGTAAGTTATTTTGCACTTTTTTTGCCTGATATGGTTCTGTTTTATAAAAAAAATATGCACTACTGTTCTATTTAGAAAAAAGGGGTCGTGTAGATAAATTATTTTTGACTACACGTCACCTGATGGTAAGCTGAAGGTAAGTCTCAGGAAAGAGGGTTAAAATTACAGACACCTTCGATGTTACAATATGGTTCTCATCAGATGCTTTTGTTGTGAAAATGTTTTTAACTCTTTTAGGCAGCAGCCACAAGACGATGTCGCGGTGGTGGTGGACGATGCACCTGGACTGACACAACCGATGTCGTACGTAACCTTTTATCATGATATTTGATCACTATTTTATTGCTTGATAACAAAAGCCTCATGTTTATAATTCATTTCATCGGCAAATGTTGGGTTAGGGGTTTTCTGTGTTTTGTAATATATAACCGCATTATTTAGTAAAACTAGATGAATTTAGGGTGATTACCAAGTACATATTGGGACTAGTGATAGCTAGTCATGTAACAATAAGATCTATTGCGGAAAAATATAACATATCCAGATCCGTTTTACAGAGACATAGCACAAGGCAAATGAAGTCACCAGGAGGTCAAATGGCACTTCCTACAGAAGCTGAAGATTACATTGTGCAAAATCTAAACACTTGTGCAGAATGGGGCTACCCTTTGGATGTAACAGATTTACGGTTTTTGGTAAAAAGTTATTTAGATATGTTGGGCATTACGCACCAAAGATTTAAAAATAATTTACCAGGTCGGGATTTTGTCTTCAGCTTTTTAGAGCGTCATAAAAATAACATCTCGCAGAGATTATGTCAAAATATTAGACGTGCCCGAGCATCCGTATCACCGAGCACTATAAATTTGTATTTTTCCGAACTACAAAAATCTATTGAAGGTGTGCCTCTGTGTAATATACTAAATTACGACGAGACTAATTTGTATGACGACCCAGGCCGTCATAAAGTATTAACGAGGCGAGGATGTAAATATCCAGAAAGAATTGTTAACCATTCTAAAGCATCGGTTTCATTAATGATGGCAGGAACTGCAGAAGGGGAACTACTACCACCTTATGTGGTCTACAAGTCTATAAACCTGTACGATACGTGGGTGAAAAATGGTCCCCAACACGCAAGATATAATAGAACATCGTCAGGATGGTTTGATGCAGACCTTGTGGCGATACCACATGTACCCAGCGCCATCTAGCGACAGCAAGCCGAACGTCGCTACAGTTCCTGCATCGCGAAAGCGAAGTTCCAGCGCTTGTACAATATATCTACAACATCCCAACGACAATCGTTGGGCCGCGGCCCGCCAGGCGTGATCACCTTGCCTGGTCGGAGGATCCTCCCTTTGGTTGGAGGAACATTACCTCCACAACCTGTTTAAAGATTGGGTCAAACAAGTGGTCATTCCGTTTTTCGAAAAAAAAAAAACAAGGAAAAAAGGTCTTGCTGGGAGATAATCTATCTTCTCATTTGTCAATAGACGTCTAGACGTCGCATTTTTTCGCCCCATGAAAATAGCATGGCGTCAAATTCTTCAAAAATGGAAAAAAAACCGATGGCAGGGCACTTTCAAGTGTACCGAAAGGATGCTTTCCAAGATTGTTAAAATTACTTATGGATCAAATTCAAATAAATTCTGCAAATAATCTTCGGGTAGGATTTCGTAAGACTGGTGAGCTTAAATTGATAACATACCTACATTTCTAAAGTGTTTTAAATTATAATAATGAACAGAGATAAACAATTTAATAAGTGTTACTTTTTAGGTATTAGTCCATTAAATCCCAGCGAAGTTTTATCAAGATTACCGGAAGAGATAAGACATAATGAGGATGTAAAAGATGCAATTGACAAATCGGTAATTAATTTATTAAAAGAAATGAGATATGGAACTATAAATATAATAGAACCAAAAAAGAAAAAGAAAATTGAAGTTATATCTGGTAAGTACCGTCATTCTAACAAAAAATACACGCACATGGCATCTGAACCTGGTTATCCTGAGATACCAACATCAGCCGACGCATCAACAGTATCAATCTCACCTGGTTTCTCTGATAGCAACCATGCAGACCTTTTAAGCGTGCACTGCGTATAAATATGTTCTGATAGTGACTCTGATTGCTCCATAAGCTTAATATTTAAAAAACGATAGGCGTCAATTCCTATAAAATATTGAGACGATTCAGATAGTTCACTGGAAATATTTCCAAATCATTAAAGTATTAAATTTCTTCACATTATCTAAGTTTCACTTTCACTATCTTGATTTGACTCGCTAAATAGAAAACATTTTTGCTTTAAAAATTACCATTAAGTCCACACAAGGGAATTCCCTTTCTGTGGACATTCTTTTTTAATTTTTAATTTTCGAAATCATTTGATTAGGTCGACATTTTATTTGTGTTTCACGATTCGTTTACCTGAGTGCGTGCGCTAGTTTGATTGTTTTATCATGATATTGTTATGTTTACGTTACATCACGACATTTTATGTACCCTGTAGATCACGTCATCTCTCTTGTATTCCTAAAGATTAAAAGAATTGTGATAATACCAAAAATGGTGACCCTCTTTTCAGACTTTGCCTTCAGCTTACCATTAGGCGAGGCGAAGTCAAATTGACGTGTCCTATATGAAAAAAAGAAAAGAAAAAAATAAGGCATATTGATCTCTGCTGCGGTGATTAAAAGACTGATTATTAATAATTAAGTAATAAATATGTTGATTTACACTAATTCTGAGACTTTTTTTTGTATACCTTTTCTCATTAGAATCTGATAATGAGTTAGACTCGGAATCTGAAACAGAAGACTTCGAAGCAAATTATCATGAATCATGGCATTCTTCCTCGTCATAATTATCAGACAAACTTCACTTAGGCTTATTGAACATGTCCATCGAAAACAAGTAAATAAGTAAAAAAACTAAATTATTAGACTTTATATTTTCTTATATATAATTAACTAACTGATAAATAAAAAATGTTCAATTACCATGTGGGTTTAATTTATTTTCCTGAAATATCAGCCAATGACACTCACTGTACAATTTTTTTAATAAAGGCTTATCTAACTGCTTCTACAACGAAGAGTCCGTTGCTTTGTTGGTACATCAATGTCCCAAAGTACTCAAAACAGTTCTTCTTATGATCATTTTAACAAGCTCTGTCTACATTGCAGCAAAAAAACCATAAAAATAATTTCGCCCGGCTAAAAATGCGAAATACCCCTATGTGCAGTGGTCTATTTGCTAAGCTAGTCTATTTTAATTTTGAAGTTTTGTAAGTGCCATTTTGATGGTCTATACAGAATAAATGATTTTTAACTTTTTTGACTTTTGACTTTTTGAAACGGGGCTCTTTTATTAGATTAATAGAGGTATGATCATTTCGCAACTAATATCGTCTCGTCGTCATCAACAAATATAACAGCTTCAATTCCAAATACATCAGAGATTGTACAGGACATTCATCAGTATCAAATATAACGAAACCCGATTAGTTCTTAACACGTTCACTGCGTTACGAGGATTTTCCTACCCCGTAGGTACACTGCTGTGATTCAGTGCGGTCAGACAAAATAGTGTATACGCGCTGGTGCGGGAGATGTATATCTGACATTTAAAAATGTATGACAGAGACAAATATATAGGTATTTGTGTTGTTTGACGTATTTAGAAACAGATAATATTTTTTAAATATACGGGATCTTATGAGCCTCGTTCTGACCTGATAGTAGAAATCGCGACTGTTTTCATCTGAAATCCGCGGACTTGCTAAAGCAAACAGAAATGTTTAATTAGAAATCTATTGCGTCTAAAACGTCTATAAGTGTTAGCTGGCATTCAAAATACGCAAGAAAATGAGCGCTATTTTAATTTGAGACATTAAGGACCATTCCATTTAAAAAAAAATATACCGCAAAACAGACATTGCTGGCAAAAGTTCAAAATTATCGGCCATCACATGACAGAATGAAGAAATGTACAAAAAAAAGACAATTAACATGCAAACCCCTTAAAACCAAATAAGAAACGTAAAATAAAAATGAGAGCAGTACAGATGATGATATGACGATTTCTGTGCATGATACTTCTGATGAAGAGTATCACATTACAGATGACGAAAATATCTGGATATGAATTACGAAATGTCAGATAAGAACGTTACAAATTTAAGAAAAATATAGTAAAATGGAGAGAGAAAAAATAGAACAATCGAGCCATGAAGTTGAAAAAAAAACATAATACTGGTGAAGACTCAAGTGAAAAAAGTTCAAGATCAAAAACAAAAAAGTTCAAGATATGACAGACGAGGAAAAATACGATAAAAGAAAAATGTGGCGGAAACATAAACAACAACAAAAAGAAAAAAAAAATGCGAAAAATTGGAACAAAAAACCAAAGAAATCGATAAGTTAAATTGTAGAACTGAAGTATTAGAATAATAGGAAGGAAATTTATAAAAGAATGATAGGAAGGGAATTTATAAATCAAGCAACAAATTTAAAAAAAGGCACATAAAACACCTTGCTCTGAATGAAACAAGGAGACATAATATATATTCAAAACATTTATTAGCGCGTTACACGAGTACAGAAATGTTTGGCCTTTGACGAGGAAGGATTCAATAATTGGAAGAATGCAGAAGTTCTAGTAGCTCAACATAAAAACTCTCTAAATCATAAATTCTGCATTCTCGCTTTAAGAGCTAGGGGTATGATTCACGGCAATATTCAATCTTCCTTAAGAACCCAACTTAACGAAGAAATTTCTTAATGGAGGAACATTTTAAAGGCGGTTGTTGCTGTAATAAAAGGATTAGCTTCTAGAGCTCTCGCTTTTAGAGGAAGTAATGAAAAATTTGGTGATCAGCACAATGGAAATTACATTATGCTTCTAGAATTAATAGCAGAGTTCAACCTATTACTAAATGATAAAGGAACACTACCTATCGTGTACATAATGATAGCTCACAATTATTTACTCACTTACTTTTTCCCCCCTCATATATTGTATAATGTTTATAATACATTTGTATCTCTCTCTCTCTCTCTATTTTTGTTTTACATCTCGTCTAGTCTACTGTCCATCCCAAGGTTGCCTGGAAGAAATCGCTCCCAGCGATAAGACCGCCCATTGTACATTAAACTGTAATACATGCTACCTACTTGTCATATTTGTAAATCTATTAGTGCACAATAAAGAATTATCTATCTATCTATCTAACGAACACACATTGAAAGATATGCAAACCAGGGATCTGGAACAACTAGTTCCCTTTCGAAAACTTTCTGCGACGAATTAATTTATTTAATGGCTGAAAAACTATTAATATGCATCAGTGAGGAGATAAAAAAGTAAAGTACTTTTCTTAGATTGTGGATTCTACACCGGATGCAGCAATTATAGATGTGAGATATTTATTAAATTCTTGCCTTCTGTTCTGTAGGACACAAGGCTCAAGAAATGTTTAATGTCATTACTATAGAGCTGGAAAAGTTAAATATTAATCTCAAAGATTGCCGTGGTCAGTCTTATGATAATGGGTTTGGTCTCGTGTCTCCCCTGATGGCCCCCCCGGGGGAGACATCAGGATTTACTGGGTTTCGAAATTATTTTGAAGTACTCGTGGATCCCCCGTCACAGCTCTATCATGTTTGTACATACTGGCCAGTGGCCACTTGCAAATAAATAAGTATTCATATAATATTTACTATTATAGAGTATGTTAACTTTTAATGTCAAGTTTGTCATTGTTACGTAGGGATATTATTTTGTAACTGAGTTTGTAACTACAATATGAATGAAAATTTGCATTTTGTACAACGCAAGGGTGGGAAAGTTTTGATTCTTGAAGGATTTCAGTATACTAAACACAAAACTTATTCTAATAATGCTGAAAGATGGGTTTGCTGCAACAAAAAGAAATTCAAATGCACAGGAGTGGTGAGCTTCAATGTAAGTACCTACTTACCATACCGATAATATAGAATAACTAGATAAATTATATTTAAATTCGTTCTCAGGACGGACATGGAATGGTGCGTTTACAATCCTTGCTTTTATTTACTGAACACTACTGAACAGGTTGAATCCCTCTAATTTTTGTTATTGTGCCAGTTTCGGACTTAGAGATGTCTATTGTGTGAGTAGGTAGGTACCTATAGTAAATGTATTAGGTATTAGGTTAGCGGGGTTGTCCTCCTAGTATTATCCTTCGAAGAATTATACCTACACGGATTTATCCGACATCAGAAGTGTTGGATTCTTACCTACGGTTTACTACCCACAATACTTTATTTTTGAGTTATAATTCGCGACTCGTGGTTCTCACGATGGATGAACGAGCCCAGTACACGTTACGACGAGCCCCGTAGCCGTACCCGGTGATCCCGAAACCAGTGCGTTTGCCAAAGAGAACAACATCGCGGTGCCGCCACAGCAAGGCGGTAACGTACCACCTGAATTTTTCTTGAGTATGATTACTATGATGCAAAGCATGAGTGAACGTCTCTCCAAACAAACCGAGAAGGTTAAGATTACTGATGTGTTCCTCCCGTCCTTCGACCCGGACGGTAACGTAGGCGTGCGCGAGTGATGTAACCACATCTTCGCCGCTAAAACCAATTACCAGCTAAGCGATTTTGACGTTCGCATGAAAGTTGCGAGCTTATTGAAAGGTTGTGCTAAACTATGGGCGGATAACTGGATCGTCACGTCGTCCTCGTTGAACGAATTGCGCAGTAGTATCATAACAACATTCCAGCCGAACACCGCTACTCACGGGATATCTTAGGGGTGTGTAACGGTTGATATAATAACAAAAAATCTAACGTTCACTTGACATAATTTCACTTAATATAATTTTGTTTAATATAACGATCAGTTGTCATAATGAATTGTAGTAATAATTTCATTTTACCTAATTTCTTTTGATATACTGAACATTTCTTATAATGCACATTTGACATAATATTCATTTAGTATATTATTCATTTACTATAATATTCATAATCACTAAGTAACTTTTAATATAATTTAGAATATCTGATACGATTTTAAACGCCTGCTAACTCCACGCTTTATACCCTATACATCAGCCACATCCAACTATTGTTACCAGGAGGATCTGGATACAATTTGGACTTTAGGGCACCCCGACTCGGATAGGTTAGGTTAGAAGGGGATGGCGGGGTCGTAGACCCCGCCATTCCCTTCGTGGTTATTTTTTTTATAAACCAACCAGAAGTAGGAGCCCCGCGAAGCGGGGCTCCGTCGACCAATTAGGTCAAAAGAACATTAGGTTAAATGAACGTTATATTAAAAGAATATTATGCATTTTGAAAATTATATAATATGAACTTTATACTAAATGTTATTATATCAAAGGAAGATTATAACATATAAAACATTAGATCATATGAAATTAGGTTATTTGATATTATAGCATATGAAAATTATAACATATGAACGTTATTTCAATTGAAATTAGAGCATTTGTTATTATATCAAACATTACACACCCATATCTTAGAGAGCATAGCTATGACCATTCGAAACACATTGCGGAGTTCTTATCGCCATCATGGATTATATGGAAACGTGTCACAAAGGACAAGCTCGATGATTACGATGCCGTGGAAGCAGTAATAGGAACGATTGGTGACGAACGTCTTCGAATTGAACAAATGAATGCCAGAGCCACCTCGGTACCAGAGTTGATTTCTGTAGCTTCATCTATTCGTGCTAAGCGTCAGAACGCAAGTGACAATCAACCCCCTTTGAAACGATTAAAATATTTCAACGATAATCGAGACACTCTTTATTGCAGTTTTTGTAAAAAATCGGGTCATGTATTGCGCGACTGCCATTCAAAAAATACATCGAAAGATTCGGAAAAGCATAACCCTAGTACCTCAACAACGCCGTCAACTAATCAAACAACGACGCCGTCAACTAATCAAAGCAATATTAAAATGTGTTCATTTTGTTCCAAATCGGGTCATACCCATACGTTTGATACATGTTATTGCCGTGAAAAACAAATAACGATGGCATAGCCCAGTAGCGCTACCATGAGTTAGACAGGACACGTGCCAACATCTACGTAACACGTAAATTGCAGGGCCGCATTAGGGATCTTTCAAATTCCGATGAATCAAGACCAGTAAAAAAGTTTCACTTTGATTATTTTTTCGCTGTTTTGCCTTTATCTACAGTTTTTTGTACAAAAATTATTAATTTGTATATTATACAGAGCTGCTGCCCGCGGCTCCACCCACGTCGAATTCTGATCCCTGTAATGTATGCCAAATTTGTAGGTAGATCTTACGACGACGGTAGGTACGTAACACGTCTACCCTCTTCCTAATATAAGTGCCTACCTGTGTAATTAGCTTGTAATAAAGTTTAGTCTTGATTTGTACTGCACCGAGTTTAATTGTGACACCCCCTAGTCTATCCCTAAGGAACATATATCACATTGGCGACGAGTAAAAATTACGCGTACCTACCGATCAAGTGGCTCAGCGACGCTTCAAAAAAATAAAATAAATTTTTTTATTGACAAGATGTCGGTCGGAAAGTTGGAGGCATTTGATATCGAGTCAGACAATTGGACTTTGTACATAGAACGCCTAGAACAATATTTTGTGGTAAACAATGTGAAAGTGGAGATGCGTGTGCCGACCTTGATAACGGTCATGGGGAGTGCTTGCTACGAGTTATTGGTGACCATCTGTACCCCGAGAAAACCGTCGACACTACCGTTCGAAGAATTAGTGCAAATTATGCAAGGTCACCTTCAACCGAAGCCGAATGTTCTAGCGGAAAGATACAAGTTCAGACAAAGGAAGCAGTTAAAAGGGGAAAATATTGCGTCATATGTGGCAGAATTAAAGAAGATGACGAAATTTTGCGACTTTGAAAAAGAGTTAGATTGCAATCTGCGGGATCAATTTGTGTGCGGCTTGGAGAATGACGTCATTAGGCAGCGGCTGTTCACGTGTGATACACCTACGTTCGTCAAAGCACTCCAATGGGCGGTGGCTATGGAAGCGGCGGAGGTGGACTCTGCGATGTTGGAACGGAATCTGGAGCGCGGCAGTGACGTCACAGTAAGCGGCCGGCAACCTCCAATGGTGGCGACGAACCATGTGGCCACATTCGAAAAGGGTGGTCTACAGCGCAGGGAACGCGATCACCCTACCAGAGGGCGGGGCGGAGGTCGAGGCGCGCGCGGCCCGGCACACAATGTACGACGGGATTCAAGGTCATCAAATGTCAGATGCGAGGCGTGTGGTGCAGCACATGAAGTAGCTTCGTGCCGGTTCAAGAGGTATACGTGTCGAGTTTGCAACAAGGAAGGCCATTTAAAGAAGATGTGTCCTAGAATCAATACGGGCATTAACTGGTCTGAGACCCAGCAGGTACGGCAGCGATCTTCCAGCACGGAGGAAGACTTGGATGGTGATTTAGATCAGGTAAATTTAAACTCATTACTGAACAGTAATAGCAGTGATAGCATAGGAAAGTACAAACCTTATTTAATTTGTGTGTCAGTGGCCGACAAAAACATAAGTATGGAGGTAGATACGGGCAGTAGAATATCGTGTATTAATTATGAATTTTACGAAAATATGTTTTCAAACATACCCTTGTTACAGTCGAATTTAATCATGAATTATTATACAGGTGAAAAAGTGTACCCTCGTGGTAGAATTAAACCATTGGTCCGATATGCGGGTGCATGTAAGCAGTTAGACTTGTATGTGATTGATAATGGTAAAAATCCGTTGTTAGGCAGAGAATGGCTACAGGAATTGCATATTAGGCTTCAGGATATTATCGTAAAACCGAATAATGATTGTAATAACATTGTTAGTACGATAAAATTTGACGTAAATGAATTCAATTCCAGATACTCTGAGGTGCTATCGGACGGACTCGGCTGTTATACTGGCGGTGAAGTGAGCCTACGGGTGCGGCCCGGCACGCAACCTGTGTTCATGCGAGCGCGGCCGCTCGCATACGCGCTTCGCGAGCGGGTAGATCGTGCGCTAGACCAGCTGGAGCGCGACGGCGTTATTTCGCCCGTCGAGTCCTCCGACTGGGCGACGCCGATCGTGCCAGTGATTAAAAAGGACGGAGGTTTGAGATTATGTGGTGACTATAAATTAACTCTTAACAAATGCCTAGAGGTTGACCGTTTTCCGTTGCCGAGAATAGACGACTTGCTGACTAAGTTACATTCGGGTCAAAAATACAGTAAAATTGATCTTTCACAGGCGTATGCTCAATTTTGTCTTGATGATCAATCAAAATCGTATACTGTCATAAATACTTTTCGCGGATTGTATAGGTACAATAGACTAATTCAAGGCCTGTCGTCCAGTCCCGGGATCTTTCAAAGAAAAATCGAACAAATATTCTCAGGTATGCCTAGAGTCGGAGTATTCCTTGATGACGTCATACTCACTGGCCGGGACGATAAGGAACATATCGAAACTTTGTACCAGGTTTTTGACAGGTTACAACGTAACGGTTTGAAAGTTAAGCGAGAGAAATGTACTTTCTTTGCGGATGAAGTGTCGTACTTAGGTTTTATCATTAGTAAGGACGGAGTAAAAACTTGTACGGAGAAGGTGGAAGCGATACAGCAGGTACCGAGACCATCGAATGTGTCGGAACTTAGGTCGTTTTTGGGAATGGTAATGTACTATGCTAAGTTTGTTAAAAATATCAGTATGACGCTAGCACCGTTGTACGAATTGTTAAGAAAGGACAATAAATTCATTTGGACAAAACGTTGTACGGAAGTATTCGATAAAATTAAGCAACTATTATCATCTAGTGAAGTACTCGCGCATTACGACCCCCAGATGCCACTAACGTTGACGACTGATGCCAGTGCCACGGGGATAGGAGCGGTCATTTCGCATGTGTTCCCAGATGGAACGGAGCGGCCTATAGCTTATGCCTCGAGAGTCCTTAATGCAGCTGAAACTAACTACTCGCAAATACAACGGGAGGCGCTCGCCATAGTGTATGGGGTAAAAAAATTTCACCAATATTTGTACGGCCGATTATTTACCCTCAAGACTGATCATAAACCTTTAGTGTCCATTTTTGGGGATAAAGTAGGAATTCCGTCAATGGCGGCAAGTAGGTTACAGAGGTGGGCGGTTATTCTGTCAGGTTATCAATACGATATCCAGTACGTACCGACAGATAAAAACGGAGCCGATGCATTGTCACGGTTACCTGTTGGCAGACGGACAAAAGTCGGACCTGAGATAACGTACGTTAAGTTTGTACAAGAATTCTTGCCGGTTACATGTAACGACATAAAACAATTTATAAATAAAGATGAGATATTAATGAAAGTAGTAATGTACTTGAGATCAGGTTGGCCCGCGGCATGCCCACAACCAGAGCTTAAGCCCTATTTTGTTAGGAAACATGAACTTTATACGGAATCGGGTTGTGTGATGTGGGGTTACAGGATGGTGATGCCATCTATGTTTAGGAAACGAATACTAAAAGAATTACATGTGGGTCACCAAGGTATTGTTAAAATGAAGTCCCTTGCACGGAGCTATGTATGGTGGCCTGGGATTGACGCGGACATTGAAACTGAATGTAAAGAGTGTGCGACATGTAGGTTAGAAGCCCCGGCGCCACCAAAAGCGCCACCGCAGCCCTGGCCGTATAGTTCTGAACCGTGGAGTCGTTTACATATAGATTTTTTAGGCCCATTTAATGGTAAAACGTTTTTTGTTATCATTGATTCTACTACAAAGTGGATTGAGGCCTTTGAGATGTCTAGTACTAAGGGTAAAGAAGTATTAAAGGTTTTACGGGATGTGTTTGCGCGCTTTGGCTTGCCAAAAGAAATTGTCTCAGATAATGGCCCACCGTTTACTTCATCAGAATTAGCTAATTTTATGCTTATTAACGGTATTAAACATATTTTAACGCCAGTATATCACCCAGCGTCGAACGGGGCAGCGGAAGGTGCCGTTAAACTATGCAAGAAAGCTATAAAAAAAGCCTTGAGGGACAAATGCGATGTAGACACAGCTTTGAAGTCATATCTGTTTATGTACCGAAACACGGTACATTGTACAACAGGGCAATCGCCGGCGATGTTGTTACAACATAGGACGTTACGGTCTCGTTTAGATTTGCTTCACACTGCAGGTAACACTGACAGTGTTAAGAAAAAGGTAGAAGATACGCAGAGTAAACAGGTACAAAGTGCGGGTGGTAGGATGCGAAACTTTGAGGTAGGCGATACCGTGTGGACGCGAGGTTTTGGAGGGGAAGATAGGTGGTTGAGTGGTAAAATACAAGATCAGTTAGGATCTAGATGCTATTCAGTGGCTAGGGGAAACGGTCCCCCTATTAAAAGGCATGTAGATCAGCTTTGGAGAAAGTCACCACAGTCGATAACAGCGTGCCCATTACCCGAACCCGATACTCATTCCGAGAATGTAGCCCATTCTCTCGCTCCGCCGCCAGTAGAAGCAGCTGGGTCTAGATCTAGAAGTATGCGCATCAGAAGACCTGTTATTAGATACCCTGATTAAAGGTCCTTATTTTATTTTATTAGTTTTTAAAATTGTATAAGTTCTCATTTGTTGTTAAGTTTAACCTTTATGTTTAATTGTTTAAGTTAATTGATGTAACTTAAGATAAGTGGTAGGGTGTAATGTATGCCAAATTTGTAGGTAGATCTTACGACGACGGTAGGTACGTAACACGTCTACCCTCTTCCTAATATAAGTGCCTACCTGTGTAATTAGCTTGTAATAAAGTTTAGTCTTGATTTGTACTGCACCGAGTTTAATTGTGACACCCCCTAGTCTATCCCTAAGGAACATATATCACAATCCCGTTCCTAATATTTTTCGGCAGTCCCCTCAGATACCACTCCCGTCGCCCATCGCACCTACTCAAAGCCGCACGCGGCATATCTCGCACTCCCTAACTGATGATATGAAAAGCACGGTATTTCCATTGTACTCCGGAAAGGAAGGATATGAATGTCACACCACTTCGCCAGCGGGGTGAAGCGGTGACAGGTGGCTGAATCTGAACCCTCGATCTTCACTCGGCGACCAGTCTGTCAATAATGTCACATGTGTTGAAAACATTGTGCTGTGCCCGACAGGGTCCGTAATTGTAACCTAATTGCTTACATTAACAACTGTACTGTACTACATTATGGAATGCAATAAATGTATTGAGTATTGAGTGTTATGCCTAATGAATTTCGGAGTATCAAGTCTCTGCCAGATGGAGGGAAACTCTTCACACTTTCTCTTTATAATATGTGTATACATAAGTATATTGTAGATGATTATGTCTATAAAACGAATAAAATCCTAGTAAAACCAAATGAAGCACATATTTTTGGTGATCATCTGCACACAGACTACGAAAAACAGTGCAAGCTACTTTCGACCTCAATGACATTTAAAAAAAAAATTGCTTGCACCTAAGTTTTCTTATATTAGTAGGCGTAGAGCATTGTAAGAAATAGGTGCAAGCTATTTTAAACCTTATTGACCATATAAATAAGCAATATAGATGATTATGTACACAAAATGAATAGAAACATAATATTGAAAACAAAGTAAGTACATATTTTCTGTATCCACGTTAGTGACGTGTATAACAGAAATGCTCTGACGGGGCAGCTCTGCTCAGTCAGCTCTGGCATGGCACGGACCATTAAGGACAGACCTTAATTATTTATTTTGTACATATTTTTAATTATCTACCCAACCTATAATAGTAAATTACTTGACAATAAAAATGATAATGTCACAATGGTTCAATGCATACAAACTTATTTATAACTTACTGTTTTGACGTTTAGTAAAAAGTAACTATAGTCGGATTTTTAATTAGACGAACCTATCTGACATTAGCTAATGTCACTTCGTAAAATAATGTTGCTATATTCAGTATTAGTGATGCAACTGATTCATTCAGTTCCCGTTCAATCATATGAAATGAATGATAAAAAGAATTACATATTTATATTTTACAATAAAATTGTATCAAAGTGCTTTGATATTTACTAGTATGTAAAATTACAATCCGCCGTGGGGTACCGGCAGAGTAGAATAGTACCCCCCTCTAGTACCAGGTGTCGTAGGAGCCGACTGAGGTACAGCGGAACCGACCAATGGCGGTATAACCATTTCAAATCGGCGTAGCTAAAATGGCACAGGGCGAGGATGGGCAGCAGCATCCTCGCCGCGAAGCTACGTCCTGCGATTGCCAACACGCCTGCCCAGCGTGGCAATTATGGGCCAACTCCCCCAATGATAGGCACAAATAGGACCAGGCCCCTAGTCCCCGGCAGCTCCGCTAGCCCTGGCTCCGGTAGTGGCCAGGGTAACGGCGGAGCAGGGGGTGCTAAGAATCCCCGGCAGAGATCCGGCTACCACCCCAAACGACGACTGGCCCTGGTAACACACAACGTACGCACGATGAGGACTGACGAGAGGATTGCTGAGCTGGAAGAAGAGTTGAGTAGGTTGCACTGGGATATTGTGAGGTTGTCTGAAGTCCGTAGAGAGGGTGAGGACACGATAACCCTAGGATCCGGCAACCTGCTCTACTACCGGGAAGGCGACCAGCAGTCGCAAGGTGGTGTCGGCTTTCTCGTTCACAGATCCCTCATTAACAACATCATTACCATCGAAAGTGTGTCGAGCAGGGTTGTATACCTAATACTCAGAATATCCAAGAGGTATTCGCTGAAGGTCATTCAGGTATACGCACCGACCTCGGCACGCCCAGATGATGAAGTGGAGACTATGTATGAGGACGTAAGTAGGGCCATACATACGTCTAAGACCCACTTCACAGTTGTTATGGGGGACTTCAACGCAAAGTTGGGTAAGAAAAGCGATGATGAGTTGAGAGTGGGGCAATTTGGACATGGACAACGGAATCCGCGGGGACAGAGGCTGGCTGACTTTCTGGAGAAAGAGGGACTCTTTATGATGAACTCTTTCTTTCAGAAGCCGCCGCACAGGAAATGGACCTGGATGAGCCCTGATGGTTCCACGAGGAATGAGATAGGCTTCATCATGACCAACGAGAAACGAATATTCAGTGATGTCTCCGTGATCCACAGGGTGAAAACCGGTAGCGATCACAGAATCGTAAGAGGCACATTGGGTATTAACGTTAAACTCGAAAGGTCCCGCCTGATGAAGTCTACACTCCGACCTACTCGTGCCCAAATCCAAAACCCCGAGAACTTTCAACTTGAGCTTTCGAATCGCTTTGATTGCCTAGAAAACTTTGCGTCGGTGGACGAGATCAACAACAGGCTCGTAGAAACTGTCCAAACGGTGGGCTCTAAGCACTTCAGACCCCGCCGTTCAAATAGACCTCAGAAACTCTCCGATCACACCCAAAAACTCATGGCTAAACGACGCTCACTTCGACTGCAGTCTTCCGATGATGCAGAGTCATATAGGCAGCTCAACAGACAGATTTCCAAATCTCTGCGACACGACATACGTCTCTTTAATACTGAACATATTAAAGAGACAATCGAGCGGAACAAAGGCTCCAAAGTGTTCGCAAGAAACCTGTCTGTTGGGTAAAGCCAGTTGACTAAGCTGAAGAGAGAAGATGGCAGTATAGCGTCGACCAAGGCTGAGGTTTTGGAGGAGATCGAAAGGTTCTATGGACAGCTATACGCTTCGGTCGCTAATCCTGCTGGCAACATGGCGACCGACCCAAGAGCCAAGTTGACCCGACACTTCACCGAGGATATCCCGGACATCAGCCTGTACGAGATTAGAATGGCCCTGAATCAGCTTAAGAACAACAAGGCACCGGGTGACGACGGAATCACTTCAGAGCTTCTGAAAGCGGGTGGAACACCGGTACTTAAAGTCCCTCAGAGGCTTTTTAACATCGTCGTCCTCGAGGGCATAACGCCAGAAGCGTGGAACAGAGGCGTGGTGGTGCTGTTCTTTAAGAAAGGTGACAATACCTTACTGAAGAATTACAGACCCATCTCGCTTCTGAGCCATGTTTACAAGCTGTTTTCAAGGGTCATTACGAACCGTCTCGAGCGCAGGCTTGATGACTTCCAGCCTTCCGAACAAGCCGGTTTCCGAAGAGGCTACAGTACCATAGACCACATCCATACGCTGCGGCAAGTTATACAAAAGACCGAAGAGTATAATTTGCCACTTTGCTTAGCGTTTGTGGACTATGAGAAAGCCTTTGATTCGGTCGAGACATGGGCTGTGCTTGAGTCTCTCCAGCGGTGCCGTATTGACTATCGGTACATCGAAGTGTTGAAGTGTTTGTATAATAACGCCACCATGTCGGTTCGAGTACAGGAACAGAGTTCGAGGGCGATCCCTTTGAAAAGAGGCGTAAGACAGGGAGACGTGATATCTCCGAAACTGTTTACGGCCACTTTGGAGAATGCCTTCAAGCTCCTGGACTGGAAAGGATTCGGCATCAATATTAATGGCGAATACATCACTCACCTCCGGTTTGCCGACGATATTGTAGTCATGGAAGAATCGATGGAAGATCTCAACACGATGCTCGAAGGCCTCAACCGAGTTTCTCAACAGGTGGGTCTTAAAATGAACATGGACAAGACAAAGGTGATGTGCAATGCCCATGTTGTACCTACCCCAATATCTGTTGAGAGCTCGGTTCTTGAAGTTGTTGACTCGTACGTCTACCTAGGACAAGTAGTCCAGTTAGGTAGGTCCGACTTCAAGAAAGAGGTCAATCGCCGAATCCAACTCGGCTGGGCAGCGTTCGGAAAATTGCGCAATGTCTTCTCGTCCGACATACCTCAGTGTCTCAAGTCGAAGGTTTTCGACCAGTGTGTGTTAACAGTGATGACTTATGGCACTGAAACGTGGTCCCTCACTATGGGCCTTATGAGTAAGCTCAAAGTAGCCCAACGAGCTATGGAGAGGGCTATGCTCGGAGTCTCTCTGCGAGATCGAATCAGAAATGAGGAGATCCGTAGAAGAACCAAGGTTACCGACATAGCCCAGCGGATTAGCAAGTTGAAATGGCAGTGGGCAGGGCACATAGCACGGAGGACTGATGACCGATGGGGTCGAAAAGTCCTCGAGTGGAGGCCACGTATCGGCAAGCGCAGCGTAGGACGTCCACCCACAAGGTGGACAGACGACCTCATTAAGGCCGCGGGAACGCGCTGGATGCGAGCCGCTTCCAACCGGTCCTATTGGAGATCTATAGGGGAGGCCTATGTCCAGCAGTGGACTTCCTATGGCTGAAATGATGATGAAAATGATGATGAAAATTACAATCAGTGGTATCGTCCCGCCAGGCGTTCATAGACGGCCTGACCACTGGCCTAAAACAGCCATCAGGAAAGGGCAGACGTTTGATTATCGGCCATATAGGCGGGGAAGAAGGATTTGTTGAAGACAGTCTATTAATTTTCGAAGCTAAAAAAGGCAAAGAAGACTACCATCTAGAGATGAATGCTGAGACGTTTGAAAATTGGTTTAGGGGGGTCTTGCCAAAACTGAAACCAAATTCCGTAGTGGTGATCGACAATGCCCCCTACCACTCCCGGAAACTGGAATCGCTGCCTAATATGGCATAGACTAAAGCAAAAATATTAGAGTGGTTAATGACCAAAAATATTCCATTCGAAGCAACGATGATAAAAGCTGTACTTATAGACATTGTAAGGCAGCACAAAGATGAATATAGTGACAAGTATGCTGTCGACGAGATGGCGGCGGAGCATGGTATTATAATTTTACGTCTGCCCCCATACCACTGCGAGCTCAATCCCATTGAGCTGGTATGGGCGCAAGCTAAAGGGTTTGTTGCTAGGAACAACAAAACCTTCAAAATGGCTGAAGTCAAAATATTGTTTGAAGAAGGACTTCAAAAAATAAACGCTGAAAATTGGAGTAGCTGCGTGGCTCATGTCATTAAAGAGGAAAATAAAATGTGTGGTCTCGACCACCTGATCGACACTGTATCCGACAGATTTATAATAAATGTGAACGACAGCGATAGTTCTGATTCTATGATGAGTTCTGATGATGAGTAAATTAATTTAAAATAAGCTTTGTTTTTCATTTTCTTTATAATTGCTATGTTGTATACATAATCTATTATATTCCTTCCACTACATGTAAGGATTGTCTTATGGACTACAGCTGTCATACCATACCAAGGACTGTCCTATTGGATATAGGACAGACTTGCAGGTTTTCTCACGAATTCACGATGTTTTCCTTCATCTTTAGAGCATTTGGTATTCAGTATAGGCAGATACTATAAGTATACATACATACATACAATCACGCGTTTATCCCGGGAGAGTTAGGCAAAGGTGAATTAACACCCACGTTTCACCAGTCTTTCTATTAGGTCCCACGTAATACAACTATATATATATATATATATATATATTTATAATATACTATAGATATAAATATAAATTAACTCTGCTACGTCCATAAAGCGCTATTACACCTTCCTAAATTCAGGAAACGATATTTAGGAAACGATTTAGGACGAGAAATTCAGTCGCCGGAGCTCGCGATTACACTTTCACTAAATTAGGATCCTAAATCAGTTTTGTTGGGCGAGCGGCAAGCGACGGACGTGTCGCAGGTGTCGCTGTCGAATAGAGATGGATGATAAATTAGGTTACGATTTTGATATCGATGTCATTGAATATTACTTTGATGATGTTACCGTATGATGTTACTGTTATATATTTCTAACAAATTACATTTCATAATATTGTTATGGTCGACTCTATTTGCTGAGGCTGCTTTTTTAATTCGTTACTTAATTTTTAAGTTAGCAACTTAGTCTGTCAATAATCTCATTGCGCGCATACTTCTGAATAAAAAAGAATCGATAATACATACATACATACCTACATAATTATATACGTACATCATACATACATACATACATACGTACGTACGTACGTATACATACATAAATACATACATTCGTACATACGGTACATACATACGTACATACATACATAAATACGACGTACATACGTACATACGTACGTACATATGATACATACATACGTACATACATACATACATACATACATACATACATACATACATACATACATACATACATACGTACATACGCTACACATACATATATACGTACATCATACATACATACGTACGTACGTACGTACGTATACATACATACATACATACATACATATATACATATATACGTACATACATGCATACATACGTACATACATACATACAAACATACATACGTACATACCCACGTACATACATACATACATTATGTCAATATATCGATAGCTTTATTATAAAATTATCAATATCGATATTTATCGATACAATATGTATCGATACTGCGGCGGTGAGCGGCCACTGAGCGTCCTGAATTTAGGAAATGCGATTACACTCATCCGATTTAGCCATTTAGGACGTCGGAAGCCGTCCTTTATCCTAAATCGTTTCCTAATTAGGATGCTACCATCCTAAATGCGATTACACTTTCCTAAATTCAGGACGTCCTAAATATCGGATTCTGAATTTAGGAAGGTGTAATAGCCACTATAGCACGACTAGAATTCGATAACGGTACTCAATATCGGAAGTTCGCTCTAACCATTCATTTTGCTATCCATGCTATTTCATACATTCATCATGATATTTTATAGTTCACTCAGTCACAACACTATTTTTATTTCATCAAAAACTTGCAACACAGTAAACGTCAGATAGGTTCGTCTAATTAAAAATCCGACTATACATAATTTGATTTGACAGCCAAATATCCAATACGGCCCTGGATTTTGACAAGCGACGATTCGAAATCTACACATGGTTGCGAAGGATCGCGCATGCGAAATTACGTTGTCATTTTAAAAGCAGCAATCAGAAGTCAGGGAATTCGCGCATGTGTTCTACACAGACCAATCAGATTCGCGTACGCAGTTCGATAGGGTAACGAAGTTGTCAAATTTTAGTGTCAACTCATGGTAAGGCTACAGATCCATATTGATGACGCAATCAGTAAATGTCGTGATTTTCCGTGTCGTGATTCTGGACTTAGACACCTGGAAAGAATTTTAATAGTTTTAAGTAAATAAGGTTTTTCAGTTATTATCGACAAATGTCTCTTCTTTATGTGATCCATCGAGTATCTTGATTGATGGTTAAACTGACAGCAAAACCTACCGTGTAATAGACCCCTACGTTATTTCGTTTCAGCCGGGATTGGTATTGCCATCGCGTTGCAGGCAAAGCAGCTATTGCGTTATCGAGTATTGAGTCAGATCGCGTTTCACGTGTAAACAGTTATTCTGAATAAAGCGTTATTGTGAACCCCAATACCGTATTTAAGGGATTATGCCGATAACTAGTTATTGAAACTATTTATGGTTTGTAACGCCCACTTCTAGCGTACACGCGTGCGTAGTATTGCGACGAGAAATTTTTGTAAACAAGTTTTTCGCAACGGAAAAAAATGTATTCCATTGATACAGAGCGAGTTATTACTGAAGTGCGTCTGCGTCCTTCATTGTGGGATCTATCTAATAATTTATATAAAGACCGGGATGCAAAACTAAAGGCTTGGGCAGAAGTCTGTCAAGTACTTGTACCAAACTTTGATGGAACTTCTACGGAAAATGAGAAAAAACATTATAGGTAAGTAAATAAAACAACTTTATTATTAATACTAGCTGTTGCCCACGACTTCATCCGCGTTAAGTTCGGAATTTTGTACATCCCCTATTTTATCCCCTTGGGGGTAGAATTAATCAAAATCCTTTTTTAGCGGATGCCTGCGTCATACTACTATGACGCAGGCATCCGCTTTATGCATGCAAAGTCAAAGTCTCAGCCCGATCGGTTTAAAATTGACAACGTTTCTTACCAACTTTCATCCCCTATTTTATCCCCTTGGGGGTAGAATTAATCAAAATCCTTTCTTAGCGGATGCCTACGTCATAACATCTACCTGCATGCCAAACAGCCCGATTCGTCCAGTGGTTTGGGTTGTACGTTGATAGATCACTATGTCAGTCAGTCAGTCACCTTTGAGTTATATACAGGGCGTCCCACGGCGATGCCAGATGGAGGGAAAGTACCTTAAATCCTTAAGTTAGCTCATTTTACTTAAAATTGACATAATTTTATTTTTAAAAAGAAACAAAACTGCATTCAAATATTTTTTTAAATTCGCTTGCCACACCCGGTAATCGAACCGACTAAAATCCGAAAAAGTAACATCCTGTATTTTTATGGCTTCAATCTATAGTGTCAATCATTAGGATCAAATCTCTCTAAGAAACATGGTAAATTAAATGAAAGGAAGTTCACAAAATCTTAACTTATAAATTCAATGCGAACAGCGCTTTTACTCAAGGAACCATCAGATAAAGTATCCTATAAGGTATCAACACTAGAGATATCTTTGATGAAATTGATTTAGTAAAATGAGTACTAAATGAATGAACTTTGTTGCCTGTTTAAAATGTAACTTTATTGGGTAACTGCATGAGGTATGTAGGTAGGGTAGGTAGTTATTTTTGGGTGCTTGATTAGAAACCTGCACGCGGTGTACCCTGGGAAACGAAGATGGCGAGAGAGTTGCCCTATTGGATCAACTTATAACCTGTTAATTGAGACGGCGTGCGGTTTTAGTCGGTTTGAGTTCGGCATACCTAAAAACTACTGCTGACCAGCAGCGGTCTCCGCACGATAAAAAAAGAATAGTAATTTAAATATGGAATTTTATTATTAATGAAGGTATCAGTTGGATGGATGAACTTTGAGTTAAAGTGTTAATTTTGCTAAATTGAATTTATAATATTCGGTTTTAAGGACTTCCTTTCATTTAATTTACCATGTTTCTTAGAGAGATTAGATCCTTATGATTGACACTATCGATGATGCCATGAAAATACAGAATGTTACTTTTTCGGATTTTAGTCGGTTCGATTACCGGGTGTGGCAAGCAAATTTAAAAAAATATTTGAATGCAGTTTTGTTTCTTTTTAAAAATAAAATGATGTCTCCTTTAAGTAAAATGAGCTAACTTAAGGATTTAAGGTACTTTCCCTCCATGTGGCATCGCCGTGGGACGCCCTGTATATTTAGGCGAGTCTACTATGAAAAGATAAACAATGCTTAAACAGGCCCATAGAGTACTATACATATACTAAAAGGCCCGTGCCCTTGTTTAAGGATTGAGTATGAATAAAAACTGACCGAGTTGGACTCGCGCACGACGGGTTTCGTATTCAATGGTAGATACTTATTATTATACCTAACTTTTTTTAAATGAATATTGTATCATCAATTTTCAAAATTTCACTACTAAGGAAGCAAAATAGGCGTTGAAGTGTTGTATGTAAGAGCCGTAATTTGCGAAACGGATTTTTATGATCTATATTTTGTTGGAAAGTGAAGGGTGGTCCCTGGTCCAGGAAGTCTGAATCGGATGACGGGATCTAGGAAGTCAGGATTGGATGACGGGATATAACATATTAATACAATGCTACATAACATAACATAAACTCACGCCTATATCCCCGAAGGGGTAGGAAGAGGTGCTAGCACCCACATTTCGCCGTTTATGTTTAGGTCCCAATGTAATAGGTGGCGAGCCTATTGCCATTAAACGGGCGCTTATAAACATGCGATAAATACACACATAACTTCGAAAAGCATCTAAAAGTCATTAGTGTATGCCATGGTAAAACCTGGGATCGAACCCGAGACCTCGTCTCAGCAGTCCATTACCCATACCACTAGGCTATTCACACAAATTGTGTATTGTTTTATTTGTGTTCATTTTTGACATAACACAGTCATTTATGTCATAGTAGGAAAAAAATCGTAAAAGCTCTCTTTGGTTATCACTGAATCGGCTGAATTCAAAGAATTGCATGTCTGGAGTATGGATTAAGGCCGCTTCCCACCGTCCGCGATTCTGCGGATCATCACGCACAGCCGACGATCGCGGACGGCAACGCACGCAGACAGGGCTCTTCCAACGGTGCGTGTCGGTCTGTGTAGATCTTTTGATAACTTCATTTCAAAATGCAAAGTGAAAGAGAAACGTGTCGTCGCTGCAGCCGCGGCTGTGGTATTAATTAACAATTACCAAATTATGCGATCTAGTAAAAGTAAAAAGAAACCACGTCGCTGGTGGATATCAGCATACAACAAAATGTTGTTTAACGTAAGTGTACATAGACATACCTATATCTAATTTTATTTATTTTTTGTTTTGTCACCCATAGCAGTGGAATCACGGTAGAAAATTACCGAATGACATAAAATACTCCTTGTCCTGTGATCCTACCGGTGCGCGGTGGGATTATGATTCGGAAAATGATCGCGCCGCACCGCACCTTTGAAGTTACCGCCTCGCGACGGATACCGGCGCACCGCCACGGACGTCCTCTGCTACCACGGACGAGACCCTTCCCACGGTGTGCCGTGCGAGCTGGTCCGCGTCCGTCCGCGATATCGCAGACCGTGGGAACCGGCTATTACATACATTATTTAGACTTTTTAGATGAGTCAGACATGGAAATGATAGATTCTCAACAAAATAGACAACCTAAAAATTATAAAGCCCGATATGATCCATTCAAACTCAGCGAAGTTGATTTCCAATACAAATACCGATTTACAAAACGTTATGTGACTATGATAGTTGATTTAATAAAAAACGACATTGAAAAGGAAAGACGTGGATGTGGCATATCACCACAATTGCAAGTTCTTACTGCAATAAGGGTTTGGGCCCGACAGGAAGTGCAAGATGATGCAGCTGATATTCACGGCATAAGTCAGCAGTCTGTGACTAATATTTGCAAACGAGTCGCAGTGGCTTTGGCAAGTGAAGCGGCTCAGTTCATTTATATGCCAAGGTCTATCGGTGAAGAAGAAGAAGAAGTCATCGCAGGTTTTCGGGAGATATATGGATTCCGAAACGTTATTGGAGCAATTGATTGTACCCACATAAAAATTAAAAAGGTAGGAGGGCCTTCAGCTCAGTTTTACAATTTTCAACCGGTCATTATGAAATTTTGCATACACTTTTTCAGGCGTACAGAAAAGGATTAAGGATTATCGTTGGGATATTTTTATGAAGGTACGTGTACGTACATGTACTTGTTGTTAATGACTTGTATTTTTTTCGTAGGTAACATGCCGCGACAATATAAGCCTGACCCTAGAGGCAGACGGTACAAAAAATATGATGAGGAGGTGCTCAATGCAGCTGTTCATGAATACCAAAGAACAAAAAATAAACGAACAGTATCATTAAAAACAGTTGCTGATAAATATGGTATTAACAAATCTGTCTTATATAGGCACTGTACTAAAACTATGAAAAGACAGGGGGGGGCAGACCGTTTTTTCATTGGAAGTGGAGCAACACATGATCAAATATATAAATATCTGTGCTGATTGGGGGTATCCCCTCGATTCTTTGGATTTTAGACATTTTATTAAAAGTTACCTAGATAAAATAGGAAGACCTGTTTTAAAATTTAAAAACAATTTACCGGGTCCCGACTTTTTAGCAAGTTTTCTTAAGCGTCATAAAAATGAAATCACACAGAGAAATTGCCAAAATATTAAAAGAAACAGGGCAGCAGTATCTCCTGAGTCTATCAAAGATTATTTCAAAGAATTAGAAACCTCTCTGACTGGTATTGATCCCAAAAATTTAATAAACTACGATGAGACAAATTTATGTGATGACCCAGGCCGAAAAAAAATATTAACCAAACGTGGAACAAAATACCCAGAAAGGGTCATGAACCATTCGAAAGCTTCTGTGTCCATCATGATCTGTGCGACAGCTACTGGAGACGTACTGCCCCCCTACGTGGTTTACAAGGCCCAAAACCTTTACGACACCTGGACAGAAAAAGGACCACCTGGTACACGGTACAATCGTTCTCAAAGTGGGTGGTTCGACGCCAACATTTTTGAAGACTAGATTAAAACTATTATTCTGCCGTATTTCAGAAGAAAAGAAGGAAAAAAATATTTAATCGGGTATAATCTGTCCTCGCATCTATCGATCGACGTGATACAAATGTGCCAAGCGGAGAATATGTTTCGTGTTCTTACCATCGAATAGCACACACTTAACACAGCCCTTAGATGTGGCATACTTTCGACCAATGAAAATTGCGTGGCGTAATATTCTTCTAGAATGGAAGAAAAAAGACGGTAAAAAAGAGTCTTTGTTCCAATGGCGACTTTTCTAAAACTTTTATAAAAGCTGATGGAAGAATTAAATAAAAACACAAGAAACAATGTAATGGCTGGTTTCAGAAAAACTGGAATTAATCCTTTAGACCAAAACCAGGTATTAAGCAGATTGCCAGCTGAAGGTGAAGATTGTGAAGATGGTGAAGAAGTGGAAAAATAAATCTTGGACTTGCTCAAGGAGCTACGATATGGAACAACAACTGTCAATCAAACTACGAGGAAAAAGAAGTTAAATGTAATTGCTGGGAGAAGTGTTAGGGACGGAACTGAAGGTAATGAAACTGAAGATTATGTTGATTCTGAGGATAGGGATGAAAAAAATAAAAAACGGAAAGAGGCTGCAGGTACTAAAAAAGGAAAGGGGCAAGGAAAAAAGTCCAAAAAACAAAATGAAAATATTACTAAAGAGACAATAGATCAAAATGAAAAAAACACCGAAGAGACTATAAATTATGGAGAAAATGAAAAAAAAAACATGAAAATATCACATTAGACTGCGAAAAATTTGATATTGAATCAATGCCATTCGTTTATGATGGTGAATTTGAAATAGAAAATGAATACACTCTTGAATTACCAATGTGCGAAGAAGATATTAAGGATAGTTTTGAAGATTTGATCACAAACACACAAGTCTTATCAGATATTACGATTGGAAAAATTGAACAAGAAGAGAAACAAAAGAACAAAATTAACATTATTTTTATTGAAACTTATTCTGAGAAAATACACGTCAATAAATGTAAAAAAATATCGAAAAACTCTCATATTACAAAAAGAAAACATGTAATTGATGATGAACCGGAACCTAGTACAAGTGGCATGAAATTTATTCCCTCAAGAAGACCGTCTTATTACAAAAATGAGAACGATATTATTAAAGATTTATTGGATGAGGACCTAGAATTACTGAAAACTGAGACATACCTATTTTGTTTGTACTTTTGATGTTAATCAGAAAATATTTTTATTTAGTAGAGTAGTTCGTAAGATTTTAAAGTTCCTAATTACCAAAAAAGACTTAAGTTTCTATAAATATATAATTGTATATATTATATCATAGTAACAAAGTTACATATTATAATACTAATTTACATATCTGATCTATATTTTATAAGTGTTCAATGTGCCTAATATTGAAACTGTTTGTGATTTATATTTTTAATTATTTTAATAAAAACTTACCTACCTATGTATTTTTTATTAAATATCTACCTATTTAGGACACTTCTGTCGTGAAGTATTCATATTCAGTAAAAATATCCTAATAGAGATAGCGATGAATGCATACTTATATTGTATATACTATCTATATAGGATACCAAGTAAAACCTACCCGGTACCTAGTTAAACTATTTTTTATAAAATTGTTTAACTAGGTACCTAATTAAATGTGATTTTTTAAAGAAATCAAGTTTGTAACAACCCTAGTAAAATTTTCTATTCACCTCTTTGGCGTTTTTATTCACCCAATATCCCAGGTGAATAGAAAACTTTACATTTTATCAATTTATTTCTAAACCCATGAATAAAATAAATAAAATGATTATAAAATGTCAAATAAACAACAAGACTCATTTGAAAATAATTTAAGCGTTTATCCAGGCATAAAAATAATGAAAGATAATCAAATCCAAAATTACGAATCGTGCCTATCCACCCCGTTTTACGGTAATGATTTCACTCGTCATCGATAATAATTATCAAGAATTAACACTCATCAGTAAGTGGGGATTCGATGGTGCTTCTAATCAAGCCAATTACAAGCAAAAATTCCGTACACACAACGAATCTTTAGAAGATCAACTCGATGATTCAAGTATATTCATGGGAAAAGCTTTCCATGCCAATCAAATTAGTTTGCGGTGAACAAGTTATCTGGCAAAATGATTCACCAAATTCATCATACTGGTGTCGTCCAATCTTTTTCGAATAGGCTTGTGTCCTAAATTTGAAAAAATGGTTAATACAATACTTCTATACCTAAATGACCCCAAAAATATATTATTTTGATATAAAAGAATCATTTACATGGTTTATTTTGAGATTTAATAAGTCGATTTGAATTTATGTCAAAAACACTCCAAACTGTAATGGCGACTTTTGTTACGTCACGCCGTGTCCCCGTGTCAAAACTGTCAAACAAGTTCATGTGTAGTGCATAGATTAATATACAGGGTGGAAGATTTTAACCTTACCTGGAGGGAAAGTACTTTAAATACTGGAGATAGCTAATTTCACCCAAAGGAAACATTCCTTTATTTTTAAAAAGAAACAAAACTGCATTCTTAGTTTTTTGAAAATTCCCTTGCCATGCCCGGTAATCGAACCGACTAAAATCCAAAAAAATAACATCTTGTATTTTTATAGCATCAATCGATAGTGTCAATCATGAGGATCGAAACTCTCTAATAAACATGGTAAATTAAATGAAAGGAAGTCAATAGAATCTTAACTTATAAATTCTATTCCAACAGATACAGTACTTTTGCCCAACGTGCCATCACATACCTTATCAACAATAACGCCATTTGTTTAGTAAAATGAGTACTAAATGACTAAACTTTGATTCCGATTTAGAATGTAACGTTATTGTGTGACTGCATGAGGTAGTCAAGTCACCCGATTTTTTTTTTGTAAAGAATATTAGTAACCGAAATTACTAATATTCCTGTTAACCCCCCAAGTAAGCTAAATTGCTTGTACTAGGAGTGGATTCACGTCTGTAGTGTAATGGTCAGGATTCGAACCCGGGACCTCTCGATCGTAAGGCCGACTCCTTAACCACTAAGCTACCGACGGCGACGCTATTATTATGTCGATTTAGGTCCAAGATACGTGTCTGGAGGTATACTTGGTTGGAAAGCACTTCGTGGTACACCGCATCGCACCCTGGGCAACGGAGATGGCGAGAGAATTGCCTTATTGGTTCGTCTTATAAAACTTTGAGACTTTTGAATTAACTTGAGACGGCATGCGGTTTTACCCCTGCTGGCCAGTGAGGGCCAGCCATGAAAAACAGGGACAAGTAATTTAAATATGGAATTTTATTGTTAATATGATAGGTGATGGATCCTTGAGTTAAGTTCTCTATTTTGTTAAATCGAATTTGAAAATTGAGTTTTCAGGGATTTCCTTTTATTTAATTAACCATGTTTGTTAGACAGATTTGATCCTTATGATTTAGACTATTGATTAATATCATAAAAATACAGGATGGTATTTTTTCGGATTTTAGTTGGTTCGATTACCGGGTGTGGCAAGCGAATTTTCAAAAATCTATGAATGCAGTTTTATTTCTTTTTAAAAATAAAGGAATGTTTTCTTGGAGTGAAATTCGGTATCTCCAGTATTTAGAGAACTTTCCCTCCAGGTAAGGTTAAAATCTTCCACCCTGTATATACTGGTACGTACTACGTATCGTAAACAAAAACAATAACGCAAACGCAAGCAGTGTTGTGTTGCCAACCACGCTTGGCCTAATATCGCCGTTTTTCATTCCCAAAGTAGCCTAAAGTAGCCCAAACGCCAAAATATCAGTATATTAATATAAAACGTTTTTTTTTTCAAGTTATCATCACAATTTGTTATTTTACAGTTAAAAACTGTAAAAAATAACTAAAAACTTAGTTTTTTTTTTTTTACTTTGACTTAGTATTATAGATTATTTTATGTATTATAATTTAAGTTTATAGGTATTGTTTTGACTTCACTCCAGTTATAAATTTATTAATTTAAAGAACTGTTTTCCAATTTTCGTCTAGGCCTACATGGCGAAAAATCACCTACGTTGTCAACACAGGGCGCAAGGCGTGACGTCACGCTCTCTGATTGGTGTTTGATGTCACGTGACTGAATGTCTAATTTCTCTAAATTTATTTTATAAAAATAAAAGTAATCCTTATTTTATATACCAAACTATTATGCTTTTTGCTATCTTTATAACAAGAATAGTCGCTAGGAACATACATCAACCCGATTTATTCTTAGTGGACACAAGCCTATTGGTGAAAGAAAACAAAATTACAATATTACGGCAAAAAAGTGCAATTGAGGAAGAGATTGCTAGTTTAGTGAAAACTGAAGTTGGGGAAATAAAGATTTCACACTCTTTATTAATGACTATGATAGACGGAAAAGCAACATCAATTTTATGTGACACTTCATCTCAAAAATGCGACATTTGTAAAGCCAAAAGCCACTCCAACTGAAATGAATAATTTACCCCTAATTATGTCAAATTCGGCTAATCCAGATCTTTGTAGATACGGATCATCATCATTGCACATTTGGATACGAATGATGAAATACATTCTCCATATAGCTTACAGATTAACCATTAAAACATGGAGTGTGAAGGGAGGTACCAAGTTCATTATGGAATCCAGAAAGATATACAAGACGCTTTTAAAAGTAGAATGGGACTTTTGATTGATGTTGTCAAACAAGGTCACGGCTCCACCAATGACGGAAACACTGCCAGAAGATTTTTCGCAAATCCAAATATGACTGCTGAGATAACAGGTATTAGTGAGGTTCTAATTAAGCGGTTTGCAACCATTTTAGGTGCAATTTCATCGGGCTACCATATTGATACTGTGAAATTTCACGAATATGCTCAAGACACCATAAAATTATATTTGGATTTATATGGTTGGTATTATATGCCTTCAAGTGTTCACAAAGTTCTTATGCATGGTGCAGCTATAATTGAAAGTTTTGGTCTGATCCAATGAGCAGTTTTCCAGTAGGTATAATAATCAGTTGGTTTTTATATCATCAGGAGATGGCGCTAGCATAGCTTTTGGTAATTTTAATGTACTCTGTGGTTTGTTTGTAGTATTTTTTCATGACATTTGCGATATTGCCAAAGTTTAATTTCATTTACCCATATTATAATAGATAAAATATTATAAAACGCTTAATTATTTTCGCGTCACTGTCTCTAATTTAATATAATAATATTATATTTAAAATAATTGTATCAGAAAAAATTACAAATTATTTATGTGAAGTAAATCATTACAAAACCGAAGAACATTTTTTCCATAAATTAGGGAGAGGGAACACTAGATGTGACACCACACTGTTCTTACCAAAAGTGCGGGCTGCGCCATCTAGCTCGTCTTTAGGAACCCTAAAAATACCTACTAGAAAACTGCTCATTGGACAGCTATCCGAAGAGGCTGCCGAAGCCAGAAATAAAGATTTCCGCAGGTACCGCCAACACCACTCTAGGAAATACTGCAGAAAAGCTACAAATGAAGATATCTTGAACAATTTATTGACTAGCTCTGATTCGTTACTTTCAATAAAACGCGACAAACTCTGCAGAAAACATAAAACTTTGACAAGAGAAGTACAAAGTTTGTTAATTATTGAGCAGGATGATGACGAACAGGAAAATTTCGCCTTCGTGAACGCAGATACACTAGACAGTGATTAAATTAGAGGTGACTAGCAGTTATTGCGACTTTTTAAATTTATTTTATTTTAATACTTTTATAATTTTTATTATTTATTTTTTTAACTTAATTGCTATTTTTTAAGCATAGTCATGACTAAGTGGATTAGGCCTAAAGGGGACACCACAACAAAAAAAAAAACGCGCCTAGTTCGTAACCTCTAGGGTGGTGTGGAATAGAGAACAAATAATTACAATTGCGTCCAAATCGGGAAAAATCGAAGTCTGAGTATAGTCGCTAAAATAGAATATAAATTTTATATTCTATTTATATAAAATATATATTTAATTCATACGTGAAGTCAATTCTTTGAGAAAATTTGAGAATTCCGAGATTTTCACATTTTTCTGTTTTACTCCATACAAAAATAACTTTGAAAATTAATAACTCCGAAAATACTAAACTATCTGAAAGACCGCCTTAGTAAAAGTTTCATATAATTGTTAGATCATACCAAAAAAATAAATCACATCAATAAAAAAATCTTTTTTTTATTTATTATTATATGCCAAGTCCATTACCGGCCGGTTTTGTTCCACCGTGCAGCGCCCCCTGCGTAGTAGTCGAACGTTCTACCACAGTTCTACTGTCACGCCACAGAGGTCGTCGATTAATTAATCGTATAATATTCAGACAAGATTTATAAAAGAAGGGGTTTGTAATTTATGTTGCAGCCGAAGAAGCCGTGTCTCGGCACATCAATTAGAACTGGGAGTGGGAGTTCCACACCACTAATCGCGATATAGCCACCGCGTATAATCGCACCAGCCAAGCCAAGGCGTACGCGCAGCGTAAATGGCGTGAAATTGCCGAAACTTTAAATGCCCAAGGCGAAGGCGCCCATAAGGATGGGGCGGGCTCAATATATATTTTCTAATTGCATGTGCATTTTTTAGTACTGGGTGGACTACAAAGCGAAATTGAAAAGGAGAGTAGCTGCAGTACGCGCTGGTCTAGTCTAGACTGGCGGTGGGCCTTCCACGGAGAGGCCCCTGACCGAAATCGAGGAGAAGTTTTTGTTAATTCTGGGTGCAGATTTCGGTTAGGGGTCATCTGGTGTAAGAGTGGAACCGTTTCCAGAGGTAAGAAAAAACATAATTTACATATTCACTGTCAATTGCTATTATAAAACAAAATTTTATATACATATATCTGCCATAGATGTTTGTATGGCAAATGGGACCGACGCACTATGGGACCAAACAGTAATAACCATCTCAAAAATGGTTTTGACGAAAGTCATAAATCCATTGATCCTTTTATGGTTTTATACTCTCAAAGGATGGAACTTGCGTATTAATTACAAAAAATATTCAATAACTTAGTTTTAAGTTTATAAAAAGAACCTCAAACATTGGGCATAACTATTTTCATGCCAATTAAATTACCGTTAAGGAAGTTCAACACAGAATTATTCGGAAGTTTTCCAAGGAAGCATGTAAGTGTTATACGTCATTAGATAGCTTAGAATGTACACTTTGCAACCACATTCAGTTTTTGTAGAAAAAAGAATTGTTTTATTTTTAATTTTTTTTTTTTGTGAAGGAAAGAAAATTTCGATTTTGTTTATTTCAATTGGAGTTTTCCTTGTTGCCGGAGGCTGCCGGTGTCAAGTTAATCACTCTATTAGAGACCTTACCTATTCAGTAATATGACGAATAAAAAAAATCTTTGGCGTTTTTTGCGCAAGTGGTGATTTAGAAGCAATATGTCATCCGGGGGAGAGAAAAAAATCCCGAAAATTACGGTTCTTCTTTTTTTTTACCATGAAATTATTTTATTTTGATGTCTTTCTTGTTTGTTTTTTTTTTCATTTCTATGATAGAAGCATACATTAACAAATAAATATACCACAACAATCTTCCCTTGGCACTTTTGTTACCGGTGATCACCTAAACCACAAGTATGATACCTATGATAACTATGAACCTCAAGATATTGCTGCGGAAGTTCTATTGGGAAAGTTGCTCAAGTGTTAACGAACACAAATCATCCAGTGCTACCTGCACTGTTTGTGGAGCAACTCCCAGACAAATGAATGATCTTTTAAAAGTTACAACAAGAGTTGAAAATGAAAATGCATTTAAATACGGATTGTCGACATTACACGCATGAATAAGATTTATGGAGACTATCCTTCATATTTCTTACTACTTGGGTTTTGAGAAGTGGTCAGCAACTTAAAGAAGACAAGAAAAAATATGTCCAAAAACGTTTCCGAGAAGTGCTTGGTTTGCACATTGATAAACCACGTCAAGGTTCTGATAATAGCAATTACGGAAATACGGCAAGGAGATTTTTCCAAAATTAACAATGTTCTGCAGGCATAACCGGAATTGATGAAGAATTAATCAAGAGATTATATGTGATTCTCAAACCATGTCATCGGGATTCTCTATTAACGCAGAAAAATTCGGCCATTATACATCGTTATCGCGCAATTATACGTAAGCAAATATAATTGGTACTACATGCCATCTTCGGTCCATAAAGTACTCATACATGGTGCTAAAATAATAGAACATTATGTAGTTTTGCCTATAGGACAATTATCCGAAGATGCCCAGGAAGCCCGAAATAAAGATTACAAGAAATATAGGTTACATCACGCTAGGAAGTGTTCCAGATCAGCAACAAACGAAGACGTTCTGCATATTTTGTTATATACGTCTGATCCTTATATATCTAGTTCAAATAAACCCAGTTTTCTAATATCCAAAGAATTGTTTGACGAAGCTAAAGAATTGTTGGAAATAGAAAGTGGTGAATAGGATAAGCGCTAATTTCTTTTTATCATGTAATTTTACAGCATTTTTGTTTAATAATAGTAATAATAATTTAGTTTTAAACTTATTTTAAGTAAAAGTGTAACTTTTATTGCTATTTTATTATAACTGTAATTTTTTTTGTATGTAATTTCGTATAACCTTATGTTTGTCATTTTTTTTACGAAAAATATATAATTTTTAAAATGATGATGCTTCATTTCTTTTATTGCCTAGATATTCATTAACACGTGAAAAAAAATTCAAGGAGAAATATCACAAAACAATCGATTTTTGAGATGAAAAATACCGGTTGGTCCCATAGTGCGACGGCTTACCAGAGCAAATAGCCCATTTATACGTACAAATATGCGCCCCCTGTGTAACAGTCGAATGCACTACCATCACGCCTCAGAGGCACTGAGGTAGAGAATTAAGCTAGTTATTTGTAAATATAATAAATATCTCCTTAGCCTCTACAGATTGGCGCGGATGTGCAGGATTCGCCGGCGTTCGAGTCAATTCTGAGGAATATTCCGGCGGGCCTGTACTTTGTGGAAGATAATTTAAACCCCACCATAGACTCTCCCAGGAGTCCGATCCACCCACCGCAGTCGCCAAATCCTGCGACTGCAAGAGTAGTGCGCCCTGCGCAACGACGCCGCCTGCGTCGCAGACGCGAGACGCTGATGTCGCCAGGAGGCGGCAAGGCGAGCAATAACGCACTCGACAGAGATGCACGCCGAGGCGAGGAGTGAGGTTAGATGATGCAGCGGAGAGAATCAGCCAAACATTATAAAATATTCAAAATATTGCACAAAGGTACAAAATGTGATTTAGTTTTATATATTGAATTAAATTGTTTTATTTTATTTAAGGCTGCTTATAGGTAAAAATACTATTAATTTTTTCAGATTCTTCAGGGCCGCCTATCCTACAGCCCCTGAAAATTAATTAACGAGATCAAGGTCGAGATCGGTCGTAACGAGGTCATCCGACAAAGAACTAAAGCAACTAAAGTTACCGACATAACTCGCAGAATAAGCAAGCTGAAGCGGCAGTGGGCTGGCCACATCTTCCGAAGGACCGATGCACACTCGGGCAACCCCTTCAGCCACTTTGGTAACTATATGGTTCATAACCAGCTACGAAACAGTAATTTTTTTCACTGTTTTGTAACCAGTTACTAAGAAACACCCCTTCAGCCACTTTGGTAACTATATGGTTCATAACCAGCTACGAAAACGTAATTTGTTTCACTGTTTTGTAACTGGTTACTAATAAACACTTAATAAAAAACTCTATGGCAAGTATGTATATATTTAACTAAGTATTAAAAAAAACTTACAAAAGGGGCAACAATTTCTACGCAATGACCCACAGTCATTGTCTTGCTTTTCAACTCTTCAATAGCCGAATTGATCTCTTCATCAATTTCTACATACATGCTCTGTTTTCGGGTTTTAGCCTTCCCGGTACTGCTTTTGATCTTCATTTATTTTTCTAAAATGTCAAGCACTTTCGCGATAGACGGATTTTTAATACCCACATAGCGGTTTAAGCGAGAATGCCATCCTTCTACGTAATTTGTATTACGTATTTCTTCTTCTTGACAACACCACATTTTGATGAACTTAATGTCATGTAACCAAAAATGATTAAAATAGGAATTGAACTTTTTTACTGATTCAGTTCTTGGCGATTTTTTCATGATGTATTGATAGCCAGTGGTAGTATATTTAAAAGGCAAACGAGCTAGGCCCGCACATCGTGCAACATGCCGCCTCTGCACTCTCGAATTCACTCCTAATTTTTTGGCTTTATTGAAAAGGCTGCGACAAAAATGATAGAAACAGCCTTTTACTGTGGTATTTGGGAATTCTTTACGTATAGCATTAATTGCTGGTTTCTCGTAATCAAGTAACATCTTGGTTGGACTCCATGTTGGCATTCGTGACTTGATTATAGCAAATAATATTTCGTAAGTCTTTTGTTTTTTATTAGGGAGAAAGGCAAAAAACAGGGGTACAACTTTTTTCGTATCAACATTGTAACCATGAATACTGTATATCTGCTTGAATGGTGGTGGACAAGCTTTAAAAGTTCCATCCAGCATATATATGTCAGTTTTGTTCAAAATGCTTTCGACGTCAGGCGAGCTGAATAAAAGAATTCTAATGTCGTCGTTGTAGTCAGCTAAGAGTATCTTATTAAACTTCTCGGGTACTATCACATCTTTAGGTAGTTCATAGTGTAATTTTGGAACTTGCAGTTGTTTATTTCTAGCTTTGTACAAGCCACTTTTAATATTTTCAAATTTAGGCAACTCCACATCAAGTAAATCTACACCGTCGTCCTTAAGTTGACATATTACTTCTTCAAACTGTTTTTGAATAGGATCATAATTCTCACAAACTTTTTTCTTCAGTTGTGACATCTTTTCGAGAATTTTACATCTTGCCATATTCGGCAAGCAATCTGAGCTACATTTTCAGTACTTATTGTTAGATTTCCCTTACACTTCTTGTTATAAATGCATTGCCAAAAGGTATTTCCATTAACATATGTTTTGCGTTTATGGTATTCACGGCCTTCAAATATTAATTTTGTACCTGCTCGTTTCGTAGGGAAGAATTCCATCGTCGTATCGTTAGGATTACTTAAAACAAATATTATTTATTTTAATATAATATCAATGCAGACAATACACACTTGATGTGCATTTGTTTGCAATGTCATTAGATATCTATGAATAGATAAGGCTAATATAACAGCCAGCATTTAGAAAAAAGGTTTTAGTCAATGGTTACATACAGAGAAGAAAAAGTATATTTTGATAACTGGTTATGTAAAATTACGAAAATAGAAAATATAAGTGTTTATTAGTAACTAGTTACAAAACAGTGAAACAAATTACTTTTTCGTAGCTGGTTATGAACCATATAGTTACCAAAGTGGCTGAAGTGGTGTTTCTTAGTAACTGGTTACGAAACGGTGAAAAAAAATACTGTTTCGTACCTGGTTATGAACCATATAGTTACCAATGTGGCTGAAGGGGTTACCCAAAATCACATTTCTAAAATGTGAGTACTTTTAAAAAAAAGCCTTGTTTAGACATTAAAGTTAGATAAATGTCACAGCAGTTAGCGTCTATTTTATCTATCCAAAGGTTATCGGTTCGTTTATACACTGCTGTAAAGTTCATAATCTTCGTAGTTGTTGAATTTGCAGGATTTTTATTGGTGAATTTAAGTGTCTGTTACTTCAGTTTAATTTAAGTTATATCAAAACTAAAAAATGGCGAGTCAAGATCAAGGTTAGTACTATGAAAAGTAAACATTTGATTGAATAAAAATATTACGTTAGGTCAGGAATTTTAATTTTAATTTTGGTATTTAGTTTCGTAACGAAATAGATGATATCTGAATTTTGCGCAAAGTTCTTTTGGTATTGCTTTTAGTTTCTTATTAAGGAAGGTTTACGCTATATTAAACATGAATTCGTTTCAAAAGAACTTTGCGCTGGCATTCATCAATATTATGAATCAACTTCCATTTATAGTCGGGTGCATATAGTTGCAAACCAAAGTTTTCAAACCTTTTTCATCTTATTAATTTTTTTTTTCTTTTGAAATTGAAGTACTAAAATCCTTAGATGTAAATCATATATTCAACTAGTTGTTGCCCGTGACTTCATCCCATGGGTACTTATTCCCGTGATATAAGTAGCTATGTGTTCCAGACTGTAATCTATTCTAAGTACAAATGTAATCCAGATCCGTTCAGCTGTTAGTGTGATTAAATATCAAACATCTTCACACATTTTCACTTTTCTAATATTACTAGTTATTGCCCGCAGCAGTGACCAAATTTAACTGGGTCATTTTATGTCCTTTCTCAAGCGCTGGTCCATCTTTATACCAAATTCCATCAAGATCGGCTCAGTCGTTTAGGCGTGAAAGTGAAACTCACAGATAGAGATGCAGACAGACAGACAGACAGACGGACGGACGGACGGACAGACAGATAGACAGATGGCATTATCATAATTAAAATGTTCTTTTCAATCTACTCAGCTACTCCCGCTTATCTCAATGAACATTTTACATTTCCCGGTGACACAATACATAATTATGCGAGATCCTTCAGGCCGTCTAGGAATTTGACACAGGGATTTCAGGCGCACTCTACTGCTTAACAGTAAAAGATTTGCCATTATAAGCCATTGACCTATGGAATTCATTGCTAGTAAACATTAGAAATGCATACGTACATCATACACATAATCACGCCTTTATCCTTGGAGGGTTAGGTATAGGTGAATTAACACCCATATTTTAATTCATTACATTTTACTCAATTATATTACATACTTTTCATTCCTTTCCATCCTTAGGTTGCCTGGAAGAACTAACTTTTAGTGATAAGGCCGCCCATTGTGCATTTAACTGTAACTGTATCTACATTTTCGTCCTAGCGTTAATTCCCAGTCGCATCCAAAGCTTTCAGCTCGGAGTAACTATATCTACATAATGTACAATAATCTGTATTTATATCGATGTACAATAAAGAATTATCCATCTATCTACAGACACTACCATAGCCAGGCAGACAGACAGACAGACAAACAAACAGAGTTATTTTCGCATTTATAATATTAGTAATATGATCATCATTATCATCTTTGCGTTAATCCCGGTCGCATCCTAAGTTTTCACCTGAAAATTCACTATACATACACATATGAAATGTGAATATACTTTAGTTAGAGTCGTAGCCTGGTTTGGATTCTGCTGGCGAGAGGATTTTCTTGATATCAGTGTCCAGCGTAGGTATCTTTTGCGCCTGATGGTTTTGCCGTTTTTTTTCGGGATAGCAGAAGGTATACCACCGCTCCCATGAGAGGATTTCAATGGAAATGTGCTCGGGCAGCGATATCTACTAACCTTATTTTTCGAGTATCACCCACTCCTTACTATCAAACAAGCGTATTATTAATAAGCGTATTAAGCCTAGGATATTTTAAAAGCTTAAAGCCAAAAATTTCTCATACGCAATAGAATTATTTTCGAAATTTGTCAAATTTGAAAGTTGTCAAGAAGAGTATGATTGTTGAATTGAATGAACGACTACACACGGCGCGCACACATTACCACAAAACTGCTGGATTCAACGGACATTATTGCAATACTGTTTTAAGAGGTCGTGGTAACAAAAACAAAACACGAAATAAGACTGAGTAAGTACTACTTTAAGAGGTGGTGGTTACCCCCCTGAAGGAGCTGTGGACGCCTACAAAACGGCTATTTTGCACACCTCAACTTCCGAATGGAATGGTTGCTTCAATGATTGGTTCCATCGCATCGTATGGAAAAATGTGTCAATTAACGAGCCGCTGCGCTGAATCTGGAGGTTTTCATTATATTACTGCATTGTATTTATCAGAAATGCGCAAAAATGTTACATATAATGTAACTATAAAATTTAAAGAAAATGCATTGCTAGAAGCACAGTGCGAATGTGCGGCTGGCATGGGACCTTATGCACAGTGCAAACATGTTTTGGTACTGATATATGAAGGGCCAAGTTCCACAAGTCCCTAAGTCCAGTTAGGGATTTTTTTGTCTGTTAACATTTTCTAATTCTACGTAAAAATACACAAGACATGACCCTCGATTTTCGAATAAAAAGTACCCAAGTGATATAATGTAGCTTTAGTTTTTAACATTTCAATGATTTTGATCTCAAAAGTCCTTAAATGGAATAAAATCCCTTAGTCCAAAGTCATTTCATGAGAAATCCCTAAGTCCGTTATTTATGAGATAAAAAGCAGTAAGTCCTGGCAACACAACATTAAATGTCAACAGTGTTGGATTTGTACCGGTATTTGTTTAAGGTTAATTTTGGAAAAGTTTGAAAATGAGTGAGAAAACTAATGATAAATTACAAAGGTAAGTAATATTTATTATTTTTATTAATTCATTATGTAATTTAAAGATAACTAGCATGAACTTTCTTTGTTGGCAGGCTTGTAGTAGAATGTTTGCTTTTTGATTCGAGTGATGGTTCTGGAAGCGAATGTGATGAAAATAAATGCAGCAAAGAAGAAAAAATAATGAAAATAACAGTGCCAGCATGTCCGAATGTAGTTCGAACAGAAATTCCTATGGAAATGGAACAAGAATTACAGAAAGACGACGGTACAACGAATTTATCAAACACTAATCATTGTTATATTGTAAATCCCGAAACGGGACTTTTAGAAGACGATATAAGTTACGAAATCATACCTCCTCTATAAGATGCTGCTTTACGTGTTGCGCCAGAAGATGCCTACGGAGCTCCATTGCCTTTGAAACCAGGGAAAGTTAAGGAAATCCAACATCTATTAAAGTTTGTACCCGATACTGAAAAATATTATTACGAAGATGTTATTACTATTAATGTTAATATTATGCCTGAAAATGTAGGAGTTGACTCTGACCAGGAGGTTGAATAATGTTCACTAGTTTTTTATATATTTTGAAAAGTCTGATTATTTAGTTCCCCATATATTGTAGTTCAGTGATCTCTATTGTCAACTAATAAAAGTTCCTATGTCCTAGAAATGTAAGAAAAAGTGACTAAGTCCTTACTGTAGAACATAAGTCCATTTTGAGAAAATGTTAATTATTATAATCATTTATATGATTAAGAAGATGTTTAACTGTAGAGAATAAAGGTTGATTTTTATTACATTAAAAGATGTTTGATTTTATGTTAACTTATTGGATAACATATTTCTAGAATATTTTTTAACCAAATGTGCTCGTTATCCGTAAATTACGTTTTTGGACTAAGGGACTTTTGGAACTGGGCCCTTCATATGGACTTTTAAATTTTGCCATAATTAAGAGAATCAGAACTCGGGCCTCAAGTACATCAACGCCCAAAGCGTTTCATCGGCCTTCAAGGATTTATAACGGAGGACCAGTGAAAGCTGAAGATTTGCAGCTGAAAATTAAACATGGAGAAGATTTAAAAAACTTTAACCCACTTGAAGGTGTATCAAGTGACAACACTAACAAAGAAAAGTATAGGGAGAACTTCTGAAATGTAATTATTAAGTTCACTGCTCAAGAAGGTGAAGGAAACATGGCAATAGCACATTTATTAAAGCCAGCTAACAAAAAAGCTATGTATGCAGAACATGATTATTTTGAAATAAATGAAGAAAGTTTGTTTTAAAAAAACTACTTTCAAATGAAAAAGAGCGAAAAGAACTTGAAATCAGCACAAGAGACAAAAAAATATGGAAAAGAGAACGGGTGAAGAGAATGCAGATTTCAGATTTTGGTATAATCTGCAAGTGTACAGACACAAATAAATCAAAACTGGCTAGATCATTGTCCATAATGAAAGAACTTCATACGAAAGCGATAAAGCACGGCCTTAAGTATGAAAATGATGTAATAAGTTTTTTCATGAAAAAACAGGGCTAGATGTTCAAAAATGTGGCATCATCATTCATGCAGAGCATCAATACCTGGGCTGTACTCCATATGGATTAATAGGATCAGAGGAACTTTTAGAAGTTAAGTGTCCATATAGTGCAGTAAATAAACAAATAACAGGAGAAAGTGTAGCATACTTATATATATCTGTTCGAGGAAACTGGAGAATTTAGGCTGATTAAAAAACATTATTATTACTATCAAATTCAAGGCCAGTTGCTGTGTAGCGGCAGAAAAACTGCCTATTTTTGTGTGTACACAATAGCAGATTTTTGTATTATAAAAATACATAGAAATGAAGAATTTATAATAGATATGTTAAGTAAATTGCAGAGGTTTTATGAAGATTATTTTAAAGATGTTTTATTAATAGATATTTGTATAATATAAAATGAAACAAAAACTTATGAGTATTATGCATCTTTATTTCTAATATTAGACCAAAAATTAACAAACGTAGCACAAATTAACATTATATCGCTTGACAGTAAAGTCTCTGTTCGATTCATTGGTTGAGTTAAAAAAAAATCAGTCTTATTACAAAAAAACGGAATAAAGTCTGGTTTAAACCCGAACTACAGAGTCCAGGCTCAATCTCAAGACCATGGTTTAAACTTCTCCTTATTACAAAAGCTGAATAATCCGGAGACTACTTATTACCATGATTTAGACCTTGGCCTAAATAACAACCACAGATAACTCCAACTATTGTTCGTTCATTATGATATCATTCGGTCGCAATGTTTCGTTTCTGAAATTTCTGAAATCACTAATCAGTAATCACTAATAAATAATATTTACTAAAACTGCTGAAAAAAATATTTTATCATATATTTTCATTAAATTCAATTGCATGATAATAGTTATACTTTATTTTATAATATAACTAGCTTTTGCCCGCGGCTCCGCCCGCGTGGATGTCGGTTATCGCGACCAAACATAGCCTATGTCCTTTCTCAAGGTCTAATCTACCTCTATACCAAATTTCATCAAAATCGGTTCAGCGGTTTAACTAGTCGTAAAAGTGAGACAGACAGACAGACAGAGTTACTTTCGCATTTATAATATTAGTAGGGATAGGGATATCATTATTATGCTATTATTTAGCATTCATTGTTATAATATTGTTATCATTGTTATAAGACGTTAAATGGAACGAAACGAAGATTGCCGGAATTCGCGCGTTCTAAAGTTCTAAAATTTTTCCAATTTTTATACCCACTTTTAAATTTAGTTTAGCATAATATATCTATTGCAAGTTATTTTAGTCCGTATTTTGTAAAAGGCTGAATATGTTTTCATCTGCCTAATCACCCTCTCTATGGTGTACTCTCTTACTTGCAACTTTTCTTGTCTCTCGCAAAGTATCTGGGACCTATCTGGTTACCTTTTTTTGAAGAAAGCAGGCACATTTACTTTCACCCCATACGATATAAATTATCTTGGACATTCAAACCTTTGTCCACCATTATCTCATTATTGCACTCGAATCGTTGCAGAATTTCACTTTGTTCAATTATCTGTCGATCTGAAGCTGAACCACTATAGCAGGGTGAGACATAGGTTATTAGTCCACTTTGGAGCAATACCTATTAGGGCTTTTATGGTATTTCTGTTCTTATATGTAGAGAATGTTATCTGCTGAGCCATGGGCAAGCCTGGTTTCTTAATTGGGCATTCGGTAGCATCTATGATAACTCTGGTATTGGGATACTTGTCATGAAAATCCAGTGGTATATAAGCTTTAACTGTTGCTTTATCTAACCACAAGTCTAGCTTCCTCCATTGAAAAGACATGAAACGAATCCAAGTTATAAATATATTTGATACTTGCTTGATCGATATTACATACATCATTGATATCTCTTCAAAAGTTTTGTGTAGACGTAATATTATTAATATCATGAAAAATTGCTCAAATGGATCATTTACCTTTTTAGGTGGGGGGCCGTAGAAATACTTTAACTTTTTTACATATTCACCAAGACTATAGAAGACAAGTTTAATTTTTCATAATTTTCTAAACCTGTGTAAAAATGTATGGCGGTATTACTATTTTTATATATCTTTGAAGTGAATAAAGGTGATTCACAGGCATCATCACATGTTTGTATTGCCACTTCTTTTTTATTATCAAACTGTGATTCATCCTCATCCTTACAAGATGATAATACCACTTCACATAATTCTGCATGAAGATCATCCATGATATTGATTTCAACATTGCCATTGTCGATGTGAGCTATTGGAGAAGTGTTGTCCACATGTGCTTCATTTTCACATTCCTCATCATCTAGTTGTAATGGATCTTCTTCGGCATTTGATTCCAAAGCCATAAATGTAACTTCTTCAGCAAATGAAATAGGCAGCTCAGTTCTGCTGTAACTCTTTAAAGTCAACGGAATGTCAACATGTAATGTCGCAGCAGGTGGAATGTTCTGTGTAGCCGTCCAAGGAAGTATTGATGGAATGGCTTTATTTTTTAATCTTTTTGTTCCTTCATCACCTTCTAAAAAAGAAATAAAATAAGTGATGAATAATACTCATATAATAACAACCAATTATTGTTAAAATATATAGTTGAAACTAAGAGTAAATTTAACTTGCTCGAGATTTCAGTTATTTGCAAAAAATATTGTGACCACTGAAATAATAAATGAAATTGCCACACAGACGTACGAACAAGCAAATTCAAGTTATGGCGTGCTAAGCATAAAATATTAATTTCTGCTGAAGACTTCTGGGAAAACTATATATATCAAACAATACTTAATATGATCGAATTTTGTAAATTAATTAAACCACATGCAAGAATAACTATCACATCCGTATGTTGTATTAACTTGTTATTAATAACGGCATGGAGTTTTAAAATTTTAAATAACCTTATTCTTCTTATTACTCTTTCCACATAGATATTGCACGTATACTTTGTTTATAAAAGATCAATTCCCCGCGCTTTTATAGGAAATTTTTCAAAAGATGGAAACCATTTCTTCTCAAACTCTTGAATCCGGATTTAACCCTAGATAGCTAACCTTATTTCATACCCCTAATAAGCTAACCATCCGTCGTAACGACGGGTATTTTAAATTCGATATTTTTTGTTGTTAGGAATGAAATAAATAAAATTATTTTTTTGTGTATAAAAGCGACAAGTATTGTACATAAATAATCAGTTTGGTTTATTACAAAATATATTTATTTGTTGATTTTACATAAGTATTTATAAGGCACTAAAAAAATTCGATCAATATGAACTAAACTTCTTGAAATGCTTGTCACCTAGAAAAAAAAAAGACAATTGTGTCGTTATTTGGCATTTTTGAGATAACAAGAACCTAAAATAATTAACATACAACAAAAATAACTATTTATCTTTGGCGCAAGTTAGGCAAAAATCAACTTCATGTTCGCCGCACATTGGTTTCTTGCAAACAGCGCATGAAATTTTTGTCATACGCTTTTTTTATCATGACAGTAGCCGCACGTTCTGCTTTTCCAATTTTCTGTTGTAGGTGTAGACACAGAGTCTTCAGGGGTGCCACTGGTACCAGTTTCAACTGCTGCTGATGTACTAGGTCGTCCATGGTTTGTCCTTGGGTCGATCGAGGTCGAGGATCGTTGCAACTCAAGGATATTATCTTTGACCACCTAGGCATTGTTGTTACTTTTAGTCTTTCTTTTAGCCAAGGTCCCCTGCAAGAACGAGTTGGTCCTCTAGCCGTACAAACTATATTTCTCATAGCAGTCCATCTAGAAGTTTGTCCCTTTGTGATTGCCCATACGTGCCGGTTCCTACTTCTGATGTTTGGTTGCGGTAGCTGAATTATCCGCGAAGATGAAGGCCTTTCGAGATCACTTGTGGACGAGCTGGAAGGAAGTACCGGTTGCTCAACAAAAATATTCTCTTCAGAGTCCGAGGGTTCGTAGTTATCATCTTCAAAGACCTCATCTTCCTCAACCAAGTCTTCCGTTTTACTAGCTGAATCGTCCTCGAAATTGTCTAAATGCAGCTCTTCATTTATTATAGCTGATATTGCATCATTATCTGACTGCATTCTACCCATCATTTAGATAATTTATGAATAAGAACACAAATTATAAGACAAAGTATAAGTCCACTGTAATACAAAAAAGTTACGTAAAAGCTAACTACCCGTCGGACCGACGGGTATAGTTAGCATTACTCGAGAACCAAACACTTACCTACCGTGCCGTGTGCACCGATGGGTCGAGTCAAGTGGGCACTGAGGTCATTTAAAGCGACAGCTCATTTCAACTCAAAATTAAAAAGAAAGAGCGATTTTTGTGCTCGGTGCCCGTAGAATCGACGTAGGTTAGCTATCTAGGGTTAAAAAGTGCGGTTTGTTTCCGCAAAATAGAGATACCAAATCGCCAACTGGAAGAAAATGTACCAGTCCAGGCATTGTTAGGTGAGAGTTTCATAGAAAATTTGAAATCTACAAGGCTGCAAGTCACCGAAACAAGGCAATGCCGGAGATGGAAGCGGGTTAATGTTGTTAAGATTTACAACACGATACGGAAGTTCAGCTTGCGCCGAGTGTGATGTTCGCTCAGAGCTAGCGGTGGAGAAAGATGCTCGTAGTGACTGTTCAACTCCCGTGCAACCATACTCACATGAATCTCCATTTAGGTCATACACACATGGGTGTTCGAATTAAATAACTTAAAAATTTACGACAGTAAGTGAAGACTTTTAGTTTTTAAGTTCTCCCCACCCAATCCCAGTCGCCATCACGGTGAATTCATGGAGTGCTGAGAATCAGATCTCTGATATTTCTTTTTAAAAATAAAAACAAAATGTTTCAAAAGTCTCGTTGTGTGGACTGTTCAGATTTGGGGTATGAGTGTTTGGATAGATGTAGTTAATTATTTTGTTACATATTTATCAAAACAACATCTGGGGGCACGGCAGTGCCCCCGCCAAGTCGAGCAAAAAAGAGCCGCACGGCCGTAACACTATTTTCTAGAAGTACTTCGGGCCATTTTCGACCCCCTATAAGTTCGTTGTGGATAAACCTAGAAGCCCGAATCGTCGGTTACCAAGTTGGCACTGTAAAAACACTTTATATTTCAAATTTCATTCAATTTGAACCAGTAGTTTAAGAATCATAACTAGTCAAAGTTTGCATTTTTGGCAAATTTTGTCACTCACTGACTGACCGATCATCAAAACTCTAAGGCACTTCTAGCAGACATAGAAGCCTCAAATTTAGAAAACAAGTAGTGTTTAGTGTACAAATCAAGAGAAAATTAAAATATTGTACAATTTCAGTCTCAACTGCATAAATAACTTTGTAATCTCATATAAATATAAAGGATTACAAAGTTACATTTGCAGTGAATGAGTCAGTGTACCTGAATTCACCCATAGTAATACCATTCAAACGAAATATGTATGTATTATAGTTGATGCGAAAGTAACTTTGTCTGCCCGTCTGTTACGCTTTCAAGCCTAAACTACTGAACTTAATTTGGTACATATAATGTAGATTAAAGTGAAGAAGTGGGACTGGGATTAGGACTGGTAAGGGGACCGGGACGGGACCGGGACTGGGGACGGGATCGGGACTGGATCGGGACTGCAATCGGGACTGGGATTGGTCCGGGACCGGGACTGGGACTGTCCGACACAGAGAAACCGGAAAGGTAATCTACAAAAAGAACTGAAATCCCATCAAAAACAATACTTGTAAAAAAATGCCAAGCCTCGCCGCCCTCGGTTCTTCTACCGCAAAAAGTTGTGAGATCCATATAATACCGAGTCGGTTAATTTATTCAGTCCCTACTTCAGGGACCTTCTGTCCTAAGTTATTACGTAATAAGCTTTTATGTTTTAAATATAATAAATTGACTTGGCCATCGCATGAAAACACAATGTATCGCACATCACAATAATTACATTAAAATAAGATAGCTAGTGTTCAATAAAAATCATTTTACAACACACCTGCTCATAAAAGTGATATTATTTTACCGCAATTAGGCACGTAATGACACTTTCATTTTTCATTTCATTGCTATTATTCACAAAAGTGAGTTATAGATTCTTTTTTAAAATTTATAGGAAGTGTCTATAATTGTCTATGTTCTTAAAAAAGTTTTGATACAAAAAAGAACGTGTTTAATAGTACAAATCAATTAATATGCCCATTGTATGGTCATTTGATGCATTTTCGTATTTAAATAAATAATTTCAACTTGTAATAATTGTATAATAAACAAAATTATCACTCATCTTTAACATTTTATTTTTCTCTAAGTACAGAAAAAAAAAACAGTAAAAAAAAGTTAAAGTCAAACCCAATGATATTAAATATAAATAGATGTGTTATTGCTATTTCTACGTTGATTTGTAAGCATATGACATATCTATGTTATGAAAATATCATTGGTCAAACCTCATTCTTTTATCGCCATTGTTAGATGCGCGCGCATAGGAATACGAATTCATTTGTAGTATTGTATATTTAGTATTTGTAGTGTTATTTTATTCGCAAGTGTGTTGTAAAACGTCGTATGCCACGTGTGAGCATGATGATTACCGTCCTCGGCTCTCTTAAGACCCTCGCCTTAAGCGCCTCGGCGGTAATCACCAACTTTGCTCACTTGTACCATAATGTACTATTTTCTGCGTAGGTAGGTGCTTTTTTTTTAAGAAATAAATTAGAAACTAAAAAATATTTGCACCTCGACTAAGACGTAATAATTTATTAATTGTAAAGTATTAATTGTATGTATATAACCTCATTACGATAAAATTTCAATTACACTTACTCATTGTTCGAACGGATTAACATTAACCAGTAGTAGGTCGATTGTCTCTGCGCATGCCACAATTTTAAAGCTAAAAAAAAATCTACCTCGTATGGCAATTCCGAATATTATGTATTGTCATTACGTCGTTTGTGCACAGCGCTGTCATATTCCCTCATGATAAAAATGTCAAATTTAGGTTTATTTTTACTACTAGTATCTTAAAAAAAACTGCATGAGGTCACCGATGACCTACGCGGCGCTCAGAAGTAATTCTATCGATTTTCGTTATTAAGGCGCTAGAGAGGTCATTGTTCCGGGCACCGCCCGCCGCTTCAGTTGCTTGCGCGCACTTGCACAGTACGGGTGTGTATTCCGTGTTTCAACTACCTCTTATTACAATGTCGGAGTTAGATATAGACGCAGATCTGTTTTTTACACAGGAAAACTTACTCAAAATTGATTTACTTGAGAAGGTGTTAGTGACAGAAGACTGTGCGATATCTGATAACGTGTGCCATTTAAATGAAGAATTGCATACGGAGTGAAGATGAGATTATTCATCCTCCAAAAAAACCTAGACGACTATAAGTGAAAAGCGATTCGGAAAGTGATTGTAATTCGGTGGAAAAGGATCATGCCCATCAACGGTACTGGTTTTTCTCATGCATCAAGATAAAAATTATATTACAATTATTTTCTTTATTTTTGAAGTCATTCTGCAATTAGAATGACAATTTTGTATAGGGGTTTATTTTGTAAACTAAAAAGTTATGAATTACCTACTGCCGGCTATTCTTACGTTAAAGTGTTGCCATAATCAAAATAAGTAAATATATTGACAACTCTAATCGATTTTTTTTTGTATACGATTGGAAAGGTAAATCGCGGGGTTTTATATAAATAATAAAGCGAGATGATACTACTGTGGTGTGAAATAATTAGTATTTCACACACACAGTAGTCGTATTATTTTGCTTTCAAAACTTTTTAAAGCAATTTCACTTTTCTTACGTTAAAGTGTTGCCATAATCAAAATAAGTAAATATATTGACAACTCTAATCGATTTTTTTTTGTATACGATTGGAAAGGTAAATCGCGGGGTTTTATATAAATAATAAAGCGAGATGATACTACTGTGGTGTGAAATAATTAGTATTTCACACACACAGTAGTCGTATTATTTTGCTTTCAAAACTTTTTAAAGCAATTTCACTTTGTTGCTAACGATACATAATATGAATGATTGCATAGATTTTTTTTTAATTATCTTGCTTCGGTTTGATATAAATCGAACCTTTTTAATTAATGAATGATTATACAACTAAATCAGTCATTTGAAATAATTATGTATCGAGTGTATTTATTCGAGTAATCAATTTTCATTTAAAATCTAAAATGGCAACATTGGTGTTGATGTCTCAAACATTCATTGCGAAATTGAAATTGCGTTATAAATATTACAGTTTTTTTTGTGTTGATCGAGTCCTACATACTCTCCACAGTAATTGTGATATTCATTGTAACTATTTGTTTATTTCTTGTTTTCAATCACTGTCGCTAACTTTAATGTGAAATTGTGAATCTTACGCCAGGACGTTTTTACGCCAGGAAGTTTTCACTTTGTTTGAAGTTTGTGTGTGATTCGTATTTTGTTGTACTGTACTACTTAGCGACTACTGAAAATGTCGACCACTTCGCGAGAGGTACCGACGACAAGAACAATCGACCGGCGAAACCGGTGTATCAACTGTTTTTTTGCAATCCTAAGAAACCAACGCAGGTATTCTTTGGAACAAGCTACTACTCAGATGATCAATGTGTTACAGTCATGGATAACTCCTACTCAGGTAAGCACATTCTATTGTATTGACGTTTTCATACCTATCAGTCTATTTCTTGATTTCTCAGACAGTTACTCAGACAACCTATCCAGTCATTCTCTCGTTTTTATATTTTAATTTTTGCTTCTCATAAATCACATATTAAAAACTATAGACAAATGATAGCATAAAACCAATGTCACAATGCTGAAATTAGAAGCACTCCGTGCTGTAAGCACAAAATATAATTATGTTGTGCGGCACATTCAGTTGGGCTTGATGAAGTCAGTGATTTCGACATTCCTTTGCTCATTCTATTATACTATATTCTAATGACCTTTTTTTATATTTCATTTCAAATATATTTTTTTGATTGCAGCTGTCTCCAGGAAGTATTATTTGTTCCGAGTGTTTTGGACTGCTTCAAAATCGAGTTAACACAATGAGCGAAGGAAGTGCTATGCCTTTGCCTGCTCTTGGACATAGAAGAATCTGCTTTCCTTCTGGAAATTCTATTTTACGAGCACCAAGAACATACCCTGTGCGACATTCTGGTGCACGTGTTTGTCGTCACCACTTGGATCACGGTTCTTGGAATGAATTAACCTCCCAATTGAGGGATTTTACTGGTAGTCAATTTGATAATATTATGACTATGATGCAGCGAGCAGCTAATAACAGATTTGATTTTTCAAATATTAGGATGGATTCAATGCTGACCAGTTTTATGATTTACTTAACAGTATCCCAAATCTAACAGAACAGGTACCAAATGCTTCTATAGCCTTGTGCATATATTTAGTTCAAGGTAAGAACTGGTGATAGTAATGAAAGGTTGGCTACTATTTTTAATAAACCTCGAACCACTTTAGAACGGTGGATGTCAAAAGCAAGAAATTATTTAATGAGTGATTTTGTCCCCTTGCACTTAGGGTTTAATCATCTTACTGTACAAGATGTTGCTTCTCGAAATAAGATTATACCAGAAGGACTGTTTAGTAATCCTGATTTGCCACCAGATGTTAAACCTGCAATAGTTATATGTGATGCTACCTATGTTTTTGTGCAAAGTAGTTCAAATTATTTGTTTCAGAAACAAACCTACAGTTTACAAAAACTAGACAACCTAGTTAAACCATTTTTGATTGTGTGTTGCGATGGCCACATTGTGGAATGTCTTGGTCCATACAAATCCACTCTTAATGATGCTACAATCACAAGTTTAAACTTAAATAATGAGGGATCTTGTATAAGCTCATTTTTTAGAAGAGGTGATATTTTTCTTCTTGATAGAGGATTTACATAACATAACATAACATAAACTCACGCCTATATCCCCGAAGGGGTAGGCAGAGGTGCTAGCACCCACATTTCGCCGTTTATGTTTAGGTCCCAATGTAATAGGTGGCGAGCCTATTGCCATTAACCGGGCACTTATAAACCTGCGATAAATACACACATAACTTCGAAAAGCATCGAAAAGTCATTGGTGTGTGCCATGGTAAAACCTGGGATCGAACCCGAGACCTCGTCTCAGCAGTCCATTACCCATACCACTAGGCTACCGCGATAAGATTTCGAGATGTTATAAATGAACTCCAAGAACACGGTTTTGTCACCCACATGCCAGAGTCTCTCCTCGAAAATGAACACCAATTAACAACCCAGCAGGCAAATCGGTCTCGTCTAGTAACCATGTGTCGCTGGGTTGTAGAAATAGTCAATGGTAGGATAAAAAGAGACTATAGACTATTCCGTCATGTATTCAATAATAGAGCTGTTATGCACCTCAATGATGATTTTAGGATTTGTTGTGCCTTATTAAATAAGTTTCATGTTGCCATAGATGACCCACCGGAGGCTTTGGAATATGTTACAATAGCTAAAAGTAGACTTTTTCTAGTAAACCATCTGGCAACATATGTAGCACAAGAAAATCTTAACAGAAGGAGAGCTAGCTTCCAAACAATTGATGGCAATCATCCTCATTTGGATAGATTCCCACGACTCACAATTACTGTCCTTAAGCGGTTTGCTCTAGGTACATATCAATTAAAACAGGCCAGATCTTACTTCGGGGAACATGTTCGTCAGTCTGGAATATATTCAGTGGAAGTGAATACTGAAATTGATGAGGATATTCCTCTGATTTTAGGCCTAAATAATTATTTGTTAAGAGGTAGGATTAAATCCAGGCATGTGAACAGTCGTACATATTACACGTATTTATTAATAAGCAGAGACGATGCTGTAGCAAATACATTACAAGCCATAGTAGGTTATTGATGCAACTGCCTTGTTGGTAAGCGAACTGTTGGCTGGCTGTGCTCACATAATGTTTGAGTTGGGCTCGATACAATGATATCACTGCTCCAGCATCTTATTTAGATGATTTTTTTAATGAAAATGATGAATGAAGTCATTCGCTGTTTCTATATGTATAGGTACTTACCTACCTACTTACTGTAAGGGGTAAAAAACTATGATTGATTATATACCTACCTACATGTTTAAAGTGCTACCAGTGTCACTGGATTAAATTAAAGATCTCTTTGTGTTAAAGCCAATAGCTTTAGAACCTAAGCATGTTTTGTTTCTAGAGTTTAATTATCTTGCTTGGCACTAGATGGCGCTGTTTGTTATTTCTGCATCGCGCTAGGAGCGAGATGCGCCGTGGTATATATATGTTCAAAGTGCAATTCTGTTTATTATATCCTTCCCTAACCTAACGCATACGTGTTTCTTTTTTGATTCCTTACTCCTTCCATACTACCCCTAACCAGCCTGAGGTTCCTAGTACAAATCGTACATGGTCCTTCGAGCCGGATGGTCAATTCCAGAACTCAATATTTGAGTTACCCATCCCGTAAAACCTCAATACTGGTGGATCGCCTTTAAGAGGTCAACAGTCAGCTTGTGTGCTGGGCTGACTGTGGTGGAGGCTGTGGCCGAAACCTTTTTTGGTCCTGTGCTGAGTGACAGTGACAGTGCCGGTGGTGCGGTGGCGACTGGTGATCAAGCGGGCGAGCAATAGCGACGGCGGAACGGAGCCCCCTGCGTCCCGCGGGGGTGTCGAGCTGTGCTGGCTGAGGGCGGAGCGGAGCCCCCTGCGTACCGCGGGGGTGTCGAGCTGTGCTGGCTGCGGGCGAGCGGCAAGTCCAACCCGAGCGGGGGAACCAAGGAGGTGCGGGGGTATAGAAGTGAGTGAGTGAAGAGTTCAACTGTGAGTACACTTTCATTACCTTTCAAGAGTGCATATTCATCACAATTTAGTGCAATTACCTTGTTCAAGATTTATTACGTGTGTGCAAAATTCAAGCTAATTTGAACTTTAAATTTAGTACTTCAAAAACTTTAACTTAGTTTATTCTCGTAGTAAAATTGTTTCGGACTTAGAATAATTTGTGATAAAACTAACCTACGGGGAACCTATGCCCGATTTTGGTCCGAGTTCAGTTCACGTTTTAAACACTTGTAAAAATTTCAACATTTCATTGTTTGATTTAGTTCAACTTTGTACATATTTACAGAGTTATTTTGTTTGAGATAGGTCATTTGAATTGTTAATATGGATGCTCTTTGTAAAACACAGTACAGCTTGTATTCAAGCATTCAGCGAGCAATGGCCAATTTTAGAAAATCTCCCAAAGAGAGACTTACACAAGAATACTTAGAAATTAGAATAGAAACTCTAGAGAATGATTGGAAATTGTTACGTAAAAATCATAGTAGCGCTTTTGAAAGCCAACATCAACGTCACGATGATCATGATGATCGTCACGAAGAACCTATCAAGGAACGCCAGCGATCTAATCGCAAGAACCCCAGTCACCAGAAGCACAACAAGAAGAAGTTCGATGATTTCCGTCAACGAAGAGGAAACGAGAGCCGTGCCGTCCGTCAGGACGAAATCAAGAAAGAGCTATTTGTCGGAATGGATGATGACATGCTCGCTAAACTAGCTGAGCCGCAAACGTTGCAGCCTCTTATGCTGCCAGTCACCAGCCGAGGCGTAGGAATGGCTACAGTCCAATTGTCCTACACAGCCAGACAATACAGTACAGACATCAGGATACCAAGCATATATGCTCAGTACCGAGTTTACCTTGGCATACTAGAAGCCAAGATCTTATCTTTGAAATCACATTTTACTATGATACCACGTTTTACTGACTCTATTTATCAACACGAAGGGATGACCCCCTCTGTTCTCAAGATTTTGAAGACCTGTACAGTTGCTCCCGTAACTATCAAGAAGATAGTTGATTACGTGGGATGTTCTCATTATCCACATGCTAACTTTCAAATTAGACCCAACGACGCGCAGAGAATGGGAATTGAAGGTTCAGAACGACCCTTCAGTAGAGTTCCCGACTTATGCTCAATTTAAAGAATTTATAGAAGGACGTTATAGGGCTCTAGAAAATCTAGAACGAAAGGGTTCGGTGCACAACGATAATAATTCATCCAATCGCCATCAGGCAAAGGTACATTTAGCAACCGATGACGAGACAGTGCCCTGTGAGTTTTGTTCTGAAGCTCACAAGCTCTGTCATTGTAAGAATTTTGCCAAATTAAGTGTAGACAAACGTCATGAGTTTGTCACCCAAAACAAAATGTGCTTCAATTGTCTAGGCGCGAATCACATAAGGCAATGCGATAAAAAAAAACCACATGTCGTATTTGCAAAAAACGACATCACTCTTTGCTACATCCAAAAACAAATGAGAATGTTCAGGGAGCTAAAGTTCAGCAGGGCAAACCACTACCATCGAATGATGGTTCCAAAGCAGGAGGTTCAGGCGATTCTCCTAAAACAGAAACTGTGACTGCATGTCTATCTACCGGTCAGCACTTAGAACAAAGACAAGTTTTACTAGCCACGGCGCTAGTAAATGCTGAGTCGAGATCAGGCGACTTCAAAGTCGTCCGTGCTTTATTAGATCAGGGCTCACAGGCGTCTTTCATCACCGAAGACGCGGCACAACTGTTGAGGCTAAAAAGACATCCAGTAAGAGGGTTAATATCGGGATTAGGCAGTGACAAGACAATTCTGTCTAAAAAATATGGTCGCTATATTAGTTCAATCACGAGCCGATCCCAATATCAGTCTAAAGATTCATGCATATGTATTGAAAAGCATTACTTCATATCTTCCAAATAGGAAGGTAAAACCAACCGATTGTTTAGAGATCAAAGATATTCCACTGGCAGATCCACAGTTCAACACGCCCAACAAAATCGATCTTTTGTTAGGCGCAGAAGTCTATAGTCAGATTCTAAGGGAAGGCGTGAAACGATCTCCATCACAAACACTGATCGCACAGAATACTTCCTTTGGGTGGATCATTTCCGGTCTTGTAATGTCAAGCCGCAAGTCAGATCAAAATCCCAGATCAATAACGGTTATGCATACTCACGTTTTCGAGGATGACCTTCTTCGAAAATTTTGGGAAATTGAAGAACCGTCAGTATCTTTGGAGAAAATGTTTACCGAAGAAGAACGGCGATGTAAAGAATTGTTCAAAGCCACCACACAGCGTGATGCAAGTGGACGTTAAGTTATCAGACTCCCATTTCGAGAGACTGAACCGCCATGTGTGGGAGGTTCCCGAGACATCGCGTTGAAAAGATTCAAGGGGCTGGAAAGGAAGTTCAAACGAGATACTGATCTTCAACATAAGTACACAGAGGTTATAAAAGAGTATCAGCAATTAAATCACATGAAGCCTGTGGAAAAGGAGGACAAAAAGAAAGAAGTTGCGGTGTACTTACCTCATCACACCGTAGTCAGAGAGGACAAAACCACCACCAAAGTGCGAGTGGTTTTCGATGCTTCCTGCAAGAACAACAAGGGAGTATCGTTAAACGATACGCTGATGATTGGACCGACACTACAGCCCGAGTTGAGACACACGATTTTAAGATGGCGAGTTCATCCAATCGGGTTAGTAGCCGATATAATTAAAATGTATCGTCAAGTTCGCGTAGCTGAAGAAGATCAGTCCTTCCAAAGGATTGTTTGGAGGGATCATCCTGGAGAAGAGATTAAAGACTACGAATTCCTCACCGTGACTTTCGGTACAGCTTCAGCGCCTTATCAGGCAGTCAGAGCGTTGCAACAGGTAGCTTACGACGAAGGAGATCAATACCTGCTTGCAAAGGAACGAGTCTTGGACTCGTTCTATATGGACGACTTACTTACCGGTTGTCAGACTGTCAAAGAAGGCGTGGAAGTGCACCAACAAATGTGTGAGTTGCTGAAAAAAGGAGGTTTCGAGCTTCAAAAATGGAATAGCAACGATAAATACCTGCTAAAGATGATCACTGAAAAAGAAAAAGAGAATGAAAGTAAAGGACAAGTAAATCAAGAAGATATATCAAAGGAAGAAGAGAAGAAAGACAGAGAGATCAAACTAGATGAAACAATAAAGATTCTAGGACTCACCTGGGAGCTGGATCACGACGATATGAAGTACACGGTGAAGCTGCCACGATCGACGACTGGACCTGAAACTAAAAGGAGTGTCATATCAGAGATTGCACGACTTTTTGATCCTTTAGGCTGGATAGCACCTGTCGTGATACTGGCAAAGATCTTCATCCAGAAATTGTGGCTATTTGGTATAGGATGGGACGAAGAAGTTCCGGAAGAACTATTAAGAGAGTGGAAAACTTACCATTCAGATCTTGTTCAGCTGTCGGACTGTACAATCCCCAGATGGTTGCACACGAGGAACGATGATGCAGTGGTTGAACTGCATGGATTTTCAGACGCCTCGAAGATGGCCTACGCAGCAGTAGTTTACACGCGCGCTGTCTCAAAGGAGGGTGAAGTTCATGTGGCACTACTTACAGCTAAGACAAAGGTGGCACCAATAAAGCAACGGAGCATTCCTAGGTTGGAATTGTGTGGTGCATCCATACTCACACAATTGTTGGGGGAAATGGCTGCCGTCCTGAAAATCCCAAAAGATCACGTTCATGCATGGACTGACTCAACCATAGTATTAGCTTGGCTCAACAAACACCCCAGCCATTGGAAGACCTTCGTGGCCAATCGCGTCTCAGATATACTGAGCCATTTAGATGCGTGTCAGTGGGCACACGTATCCACAAAGGATAACCCAGCGGACTGCGCTTCGCGCGGAGTTCAGCCAGCAAATCTAGCTGGTAACACGTTGTGGTTCACTGGGCCAAATTTTCTAAAAGAGTCGACAATTGTATACAGCAAGCCAAAGGACCTGAAAACAGATATAGAACAATCTCCCGTAAAGGCACACCTGGGTGCTGTGGAGACAAACTCGTCAGATCAATGGTGGAGGAAATATTCGGTACTTCGCAAGCTGCTGAAAGTGGTTGCGTACTGCAGACGCTTTCTGCATTATAAGAAGGACACGCCTCGGCCAAGGCATCTCAAGATGGTTGAAATACAGGATGCATTAACCTGCTGCATAAAGAAGTGCCAAAGCGAAGAGTTTGGCATTGAGATAGGTGAGTTGCAGGAAAGGAATTGCGTGAAATTCAAGGACAGCAAAATTAAGTCACTGACACCTTACCTAGACGCAAAGGGTGTGTTGAGAGTTGGAGGACGGCTTGATGGCGCTCAGCTAGATGAAAATACAAAGCATCCAATTGTGATGCCCCACAACTCTCATCTGACGCATTTGTTAGTGGCAGATGCACATGACAAGACTTTGCATGGTGGGCCACAGCTCATGATGTGCTATTTGCGTACTGCGTACTGGATTTTAGGGGTAAAGGGCCTAGTAAGGCAGTACGTACGCAAATGTGTGGTATGTGCAAAGTGTCGTGCTGAGGTCAAAAATCAGTTTATGGGTTCATTACCATCAGTTCGAGTCACACCAGCCAGACCTTTTCTAAATACTGGTGTCGACTATGCGGGACCCATAAATATTAGAATGACAAAAGGCCGCGGTCACAAATCATACAAGGGGTATATTTGTCTCTTCGTATGTATGGTCACGCGAGCCATTCATCTCGAAGTCGTAAGTGACATGACGACTCAAGGATTCATTGCTGCATTCCGTCGTTTTGTGGCAAGACGAGGTCATTGTGCACATATATGGAGCGATAATGGCACAAATTTTGTGGGTGCGGCAAAGGAACTCAAAATGTTAGCGGACATCCAACAGTCCATTGCAGAAAACCTGGAAATTGGTGGGACCGAGTGGCATTTCATACCCCCCCACTCACCAAACTTTGGTGGGCTGTGGGAAGCGGGCGTCAAGTCCACCAAGTTTCATATCAAAAGAGTAGTCGGAGATTCAACGCTAACCTTCGAGGAAATGACCACGTTCCTTAGTCAGGTAGAGGCTTGCCTGAATTCAAGGCCTATGATGGTGGTGAACACTGAAGATCCGGGTGAGCCAGAGCCTTTGACGCCGGGACATTTTTTGATCGGGGAACCGTTAGTGGTAGTCCCTGGGACAAACTACGAGTCAAATAATGTTAGTACACTTACTCGGTGGCAAATGGTACAGAAGATGGTTCAAGGTTTCTGGCGACGATAGTCGCAAGAGTACTTAACTAGTCTGTTACATCGGTACAAATGGGCGTACAAAACACCAGAACCAAATGTAGGGGATTTGGTCTTAATTAAAGAAGATGACTTACCTCCAAGCCGGTGGATGCTAGGCCGTGTAGTAGAAAAACATGCGGGTTCTGATGGCATCACGCGGGTAGTCACAGTCAAAACCAAAGGTTCTGTGGTTAAGAGACCGACTTCAAAGCTGTGTATATTACCGGTAAATGACTGATTGTGTGATTTAGAATTAAGTTTTGCACTTTATTTTTGTTAAATTGCCATAGATTGATTAAGATTTTTTTGGAGTTGTCTTTATAGTTTGTTGTACTTACAGAATAGTTACAGTTATTTACATGTTCACAATTTATATTTACCTGGCTGCAGAGTTCAGGTTGGATCTGACTTGTCTTGTCGATTGACTAGTCGATATTTATGTTCAAATTTAGACTTAGACTTATAAGTGTTTTTTTTTTTGATCATTTGGATCTTTGTTTCCTTTAAAGTTAAGGACATAGTTTTTCAATATGTCCATGGCGGGCGGTATGTTAAAGCCAATAGCTTTAGAACCTAAGCATGTTTTGTTTCTAGAGTTTAATTATCTTGCTTGGCACTAGATGGCGCTGTTTGTTATTTCTGCATCGCGCTAGGAGCGAGATGCGCCGTGGTATATATATGTTCAAAGTGTAATTCTGTTTATTATATCCTTCCCTAACCTAACGCATACGTGTTTCTTTTTTGATTCCTTACTCCTTCCATACTACCCCTGACTAGCCTGAGGTTCCTAGTACAAATCGTACACTTTGAATTCTGTTGTTTTTTTTACAGCTCTCCTTTTTTTTTTGTATTTGTAACTGTTTTAACAGGAAATATAAAGGCAAAGTGCTGAACCCTCCTACGACCTATAAACTTACCTCTATACATGACGGATATTTCTATTTTGAGGTTAAGTTACGTTTTCTAAAAAAACTTGGAAATGCGGGTTTTGATTCCAAAATGGCAATTGTAGATGGGTATTTGGTTAATTTATAAACCATCTAAAACAACTTTGGAATTGACGCAACCCTGTACCGTGGTCCATATTGTCGTGGTCATTCTCCTTTTGTCACTGAAAATATATCCCACATGTCGACAAGTAAGCCAGAAAAATGAAGAGAACTAAGAGGACTTCAACCAGCTGTGATTGCATTCACAGAGCCGACAGGTAGATATTTATTACACTTAGCTACCTACATTAAATACTAGCATGGAAGTTGTGCGTTGAGTTCATTAGTCTGTTCATTAATACTGTTTCTTCACCGATTATCCAAGCTCCAAACCGAACTTTCGCTTATACCCTTTAACGTGCGCACGCGTGACATCATCGATATGTGTTAGAGTGAGTAGGTATGAGACACGATTGGAAGGTTGGACGACACTATTGTGGGCTAGCGCGTTTGTTGAGCAAGTAGGTTATATATAAGTCTACATCGAAAAATAAACATGCGCTGTGTAATCAAATTTATACATTTTTTGGTAGTGTGTGTGTGTCCTTGTTTTAGGTATTAAACAGCCATACGGAAAATAATTACGCAAGGCACACAAAGGAGCCTATTTTTCATTATTAGTTCCAGACGAAATTTTCGAAGAAATAGCAATTCAAACAAACCTGTATGCTAAGCGACGTGTAAGCACTAAGCCCTCATCACGTTTGAATAGTTAGAAGTCATCGAACAAAGACGAAATCAAGCGTCTATTCGGACCGACCCAAAATCAATACAAACAAAAATTTGAGGAAGCTGGTAATAGTGACGCAAACATATTTATGAGTTCTATGGTACCACTTCGACTCACATACGGTACTAAAATCATATGGCAGAATCCCCAACCATCTTCACCAAGATTCTGCCGGCCCGTGAGGTTTCGGTATGTAAAAGAAGACAAGGACGTCGCTAATGAAAAAATCGATCATATTGAGAACCAAATAAAATCTTTTCAGCCTACACTTGTTAATGAAAATATTCGAATTAAGCATGTGTTACTCCCAACAATGATCGACGGAAAAGTGTGTAACGCGGCCACTAACACGAGTTCAAAATTGCGCTGCTATGTATGTGGTAAAACGTCTAAGGCGCGATTCAGTGCACCGCGGATGACCTACGCGGATGTCCGCGACGGACGGTAAAACGTATTGAGCCTATGCAGCGCGTTCAGTGTTACGCGGAGCTCTCCGCGCGAAACTTCGTCCGCGACAACACTCCGCGCCGCTCCTCCGCCCCGCGGACGTACGCGCGCGGACGCAGTATGCTCGTAATGTTGTTGTTCAGAGCTAGGCGGACGAGCATGCGGTGCGGACGTGAAGTAACTGTCGTCGTTATGACTGCAAATGTGCAAACTGAAGCGGTAATACACGAAGTACGACTTCGACCATGTCTTTGGAATCTCCGTGATAATCTTTATAAAAATAAAGATGCAAAACTAAAGGCGTGGTTAGAGGTTTGTGAAGCTGTTTATCCAAATTTTGGAGACATTTCAGGTGAAGAAAAAAGACAAATCGGTAAGTAATCGACTCGGTGTATTTATTTAATGAATATAATTATTTTGCCATGTTACAGATCCTTCATTTGAAACAAAGTAATTTGCAAATTGATCTCTTATTGTGTTACCCGATCTTGTAGTGCTGCTCACACCAGTATTGTAATCGGTTAATCCAACTATAACCATGGCGTCTTCTACCTTATAACCATCGCGAACTCTGATGAAATTATGTAAAATACAGCAGGCTTTGATCAAAATTTGTACAAATGATGTTGATACGTTGATAGACCGTTGGAATATTGCAAATTTGTTTGTTAATATACCAAAACTCGATTCTATGTATCTGCGCGCTCTGCTTAATCTGTAATTAATTTTTTTTTTCTTGTGTGTCAAATTTGTGCGCGCATAAGGTCGAAGTATACTATTAGAAATTCCGAAAGCTGCGTCAGCTACAATGATATGGGGCTGTGGATTAATTAATGTGCTGGGTAATAATTTTGGAGGTGGTACATGTAGATCATTTCTTTCAAGTCTATGATATAACGAACTTTTCTTGAATACATTAGCGTCTGCCTCGCTGCCACAGGCCCCTACATTTACATAAGTGAAACAATAATTGGCATCACACATTGCAAGTAAGATAATCGAATAAAATTGCTTATGATTAAAAAATACAGATCCACTTCCAGTTGGGCACGTGATTCTGGTATGTTTTCCGTCAAGGGCGCCAATGCAATTGGGAAAATTGGTATCCCTTTCAAAGCCAAGTGCTATATTATTCCAATAGTTTTGATAAGGTTCTGGTAGACTTTCACTTTTCAAAATTGCCCATATTAGTGAGCATACTTCTTCAATAATGTATTTTATTGTTGATTGTCCCAGCCGATAACTGAAATGCAAATCAGACATTCTTGAACCAGTAGTCAGGTACCTGTAAAAAATACATGGGCGTGATAAGTTAACAAGTAACTAGTCGGTTACTAAAAACTTACATGGTATCATTATTATTTCTTTCAGAAAAAGCTGTTCAATTGAGATGGAAGACCGCTCGTGATGCATATATGAAGTGTAGAGCTACTTCTAAGACGTCGAAGTCCGGGTCTGCTGTTGGTATCAAGAAGAAATATGTTTATTACGACATAATGACGTTTTTGGGAAGTACTAAAAACTTAGAGTCCACAGACGAAAGCATAGCTGCTACATCATCTCAGAGTTACTACCAAGATGTGGCCTCGGCATCCTCGCCAAGTATTTCTCAGAGTATTTTACCTATTAAAAATTCATTAAAATTAAACATTTTATATTTGATTAGACTTTTAGTAAATGCCACTTATCTAATAGTTACAGCTAATCTTTCCCGTGAACTTATAGGTTTCTTATATAAATCACAACGAATCATATAAGACTCTAGTTTCGTATGCAACTCCTCAAATGTCCTGATGGACATTTTGAAATACCTGAAAAATTTAGTTTCATCTTCTTGCAAATCCGAAAATAAAGCTATAAATTCTCCTTTAAGAAGCCTTTTCGCAACGATTGGATGAACATTAAATCTTCTAACACCATGGCGATGTTTTCTTTTGTTTAAGAAATAGGCAGCAACCACCAATTTAACTTGTTTATCCATGACTGTACCACTTTCAATCACGGTCCGCACAGAACTGAACGAGAGAAATCCATCCGCGACGGGCGAATGCGGTCCGCGCGCGGTCTGTCCGCGGCGCACTGAATCGCGCCTAAAGGTTTCAACGATTTGGGAACATCATCCCAACAACCAGAAAATCCAGAGACTTCTAAATTCGGATTGTCTCTCGTAAGGCCTTGCATACTAAAAATAGTACAAAATAGTGCATAGCATTCAAACCTAATTTAAGTCAAATAGTACATGAGCTATCTACCCAACATACTAAATTTAGTACAAAAGAATAAAATGGAGATCCTGATTTTCTTTTTTAATGTTGGCAAGTTTTATGTGGCTCTTGTCATCACTTAACTCTTTAATTTTTGGTTTATGCCGCCATTGTGAAAAATATATTTGACATTAGCTATCTTTCACTCAAAATGGCGGAACGGAGACGACGTTGTCCAAATCAAGGTAAGCTAATCCATGTTTTTTATAAAAATCTCATTAAATTAATAATATAACTTCATAATGGAGATCCTGATTTTCTTTTTTAATGTTGGCAAGTTTTATGTGGCTCTTGTCATCACTTAACTCTTTAATTTTTGGTTTATGCCGCCATTGTGAAAAATATATTTGACATTAGCTATCTTTCACTCAAAATGGCGGAACGGAGACGACGTTGTCCAAATCAAGGTAAGCTAATCCATGTTTTTTATAAAAATCTTATTAAATTAATAATATAACTTCATAATGGAGATCCTGATTTTCTTTTTTAATGTTGGCAAGTTTTATGTGGCTCTTGTCATCACTTAACTCTTTAATTTTTGGTTTATGCCGCCATTGTGAAAAATATATTTGACATTAGCTATCTTTCACTCAAAATGGCGGAACGGAGACGACGTTGTCCAAATCAAGGTAAGCTAATCCATGTTTTTTATAAAAATCTTATTAAATTAATAATATAACTTCATTTACTATGATTAGTTATCAATCATATAAGAAAACGTAAAGATTTTGCATTATTATTTATGTTCTACTATTTTATGGCTCCCGAAAAAAAATTGTACTTTTTTAGCACATTTGGCGTTAATTATATAGGTATCTTCCTAAAAATGTACTAATTTTAGTAGTTTCGGTTTTTAGTAAATATGACTCAGATATTATTAAAACTATTTTTCTATTTCCTACAGGGTTAAGTTCAGACGAAATTATCCTAAATCTGAATGAGTCCGATAATGAATTTAGTGACGAAGACGAGACATATAATCCAGATGCGGAAGACCGTATTTCTTCGTCTGATTCTGATTCATCCACCGAGTCCGAACCTGAATCTGAAGTCCAATCATCATCACGCGCCAATACCTCAAGTTTACACGTACGCGTGTTCGACGTCGGATCGGTGGTCACATTCTTCGCGGTCGCCATGCAGTATCCTTTTACTCGTTCTGGTCCAACATGGGTCGAACGCAGGTTCATAGCAAGCCCCCAACAACTAATGCAGCCGTCCTATCTTCCTCCATCAAACTTTGAATTAAAATTTGACTATTTTTATCAGTACTTTCCAGAAGAGATGTTTCAAGTAATTGTAAATAAAACAAATCAGACTTATGTGGTTAAAACGGGCAAGAGTCTTGAATTAACAGTTATAGAATGCAAAGTATATGTTGGAGTCACTATGGTACATTATCCCATTATGCGCATGTACTGGGAACAAAAATGGCGTGTCGCAATGATTGCAGATGAAATATTAAGAGATAGGTATACATTGATAAGAAATAATTTAAAATTGGTGTATGATGATGACATAACGCCTGAACAAAGAAGTCGGGACAAATTGTGGAAGGTTCGGCCACTATTAGACAGTGTTAAGAATGGGTGTCAACAACAAGTTCCAGATCAAAAAGTTGCGGTAGATGAAATGATGATACCCTTTACGGGTAGGTGTGGTATGAAACAGTACTGCCCAAACAAACCAAATCCTACAGGCCTAAAGGTTTTTGTTCTGGCAAACCCAGATGGGTTAATACTAAATCTGAAAGTTTATCAAGGTGCCACCACTTTTCCCGAGTTAGTCGATGCTGGATTCAGTTTAGGAGAATGTGCTGTTCTTAAATTAACTGAGGTGTTGGTTCCGGGATCTATTGTGTACCATGATAGATATTTCACTACAGTGAAATTAGTTGAAGAGCTCTCGAAAAGAGGTATATCATCTACAGGTACCTTAATGAAAAATCGAATCCCCGCAGCCGTAAGAGAAGTATTAATTGCCGACGGGGAACTTAAAAGAAAGGGCCGCGGAAGTTATCAAGTTATAACGAGAGATGACGATAATATGGCTATTACAAAATGGCTTGACAACAAGCCAGTTATTATGTTGTCTAGTATTTATGCTGACAATAATACCGATGAATGCAGACGGTGGTGTAAAAAAGACAAACAATATGTAATGGTCAAACGACCCGAAGTTATTAAAGAATATAACTGTAAAATGGGAGGAGTAGATATGGCCGATAGGCTCTTAGGTGTTTGTCCGGCAAGAACTCGTACCAAAAAGTGGACTGTACGTTTTGTCTCTCATATGATAGATCTGGCCATAACAAATTCATGGATACAGTTTAGGAATAATCAACTTATAAAAAATGTACCCCGTAAAAAAATACAACAACTAAGATTTTATAAAATGGAGTTTGGGGAATCGCTAATAGAATGTAATTCCATACCTGTTATTAGTGAATTGCAAGAGGAAAATATTGCTCCGATAAAGCGCCCAGGCCGTCCTGGAGCTATTCCACTACCGTCAAGTATGAAGAGAAGACATGGAGCACTGCATTTGCCATCAGTGATACCAGTGTGATGCGTGATTGATCTCAATAGTAACTATTAAGAAAAAAATGTTAAATTATAAGAAAAAGGAAATTGTTACACCTATTTGTTTCTGATGTCTATGTCTTTTTGTTTTGAGTTTTTATTTTAATTGTTCTTTACATACTAAATGACACTTGTTGATTGATCTTTAAGATATTTGAAAGAAGAAAATTATTGCACAAGAAAAAAATTGTTGTCATACTTTAGTTTGTATTTTGTTTTATTTTTATTTCAAGTAAATATATAAAAAAAATTATTAATTGAGTTTACTTTACTAAAACCTAAATGCTTAATAAAAGTACATATTGTACGAAGCTAGTTACGTACTGAATGCCTAATGTACTAAAAATAACCCAAATTATTTTCAAATTTCTTTTAGTAAAATGGCTTCCTTTGATTATAAAAAGGCTACCAAAAATACTAAATAATGCATAGATATCTCCTAACGGCAATTGAAGTCATAATTATCTATAGGTCTGAACATGCTAGAAACAATTGTACTATTTTTAGTACTTTAGGTCGTAATTTTTTCTCGCCCAATTTAAAATAGGCCTTACGAGGATATATTAAACGCGCGATTCCGTTTTTACGAATTTTTATTACATTTGTCTTATAAAATAAGAGCGGGTGTAAATAAGGGACGGATATCTGGAAAAACAGATAAAGATAAAATCCAAACCGCCAAGTCAGATACAAGAAGAATTCCGGGAAAAAATGGGCTTACTGGTAGACATTCCCAAGGCTGGGTACGGAAACACGAATGACGGGAATACCTCTCGCAATTTTAGAAGTCATATCGTCAGGATATAAAATATATTTAAAAAAAAAAACTGCCTACACTATGGATGTAGCGCATTACTATATTAACTTGTACAGCTGGCAACCAATGAGTCCTACTGTACATAAAATATTGGTACACTCTTCAAGTATAATATCTCACAAGCTTCTGCCTATTCAGGACTTTTTATACCTATTCGATACTTGGAATTTTATATCGATACATCGATGAACCGAAGATTTAAATAAAAAAATTATATCGATATATCGATTACTTTAACAACGACTTACGACAATCATTACCTAATTTTAATTCTTTTCATTATGGCCGCCGTCAAGTCAATGTCAAGGTAAAACATCTTTCTCTTCGGGATTAGGATATAAGTGTTCTGTGACTCACAGCGTATAATATTGTATCGACCACATATTTTTGTTCGGCAATACTTACATTTGGCAAAGGTTGTCACAACACAATTATTATTGTGGAATGTGGATGTAGCCCCTTCGCTGCTCTTCGTAAAGATGGTGAGTATTTACCCTGTTCCCTTCCGATTCGTTATACCGAGGTTGTATTGTATTTTAGTAGGTATGTATAACCCGCGCCACGTATCTTGGACCTAAATCGTAAGACATTAGAGGGTCTGGCGCGCGGATTGCTTTGTAATAGTCTATGCTTGGTGAATTTGAGTTCGTCCACCGTAGTAGCATCCCGTGCTATCCTCAAAAGACACCCAAGAAATGTGTACTGCGCGTATAGGGCACATTTTGAGCACATTTTAGGTCCAAGTTACGTGGCGCGGGTTATAGGCAGGTTGTGTTAAGTGAATTATGTTCTGTTTTCTTCTTAAAGTGTGGATTGTAAGACTTTCTGCATTCAAATAAAATAAGTACCTACCTACTTATTTACTTCCAGTGACATGCAATTTTTATAATGGCAAAATATTTGCAGTCGATGTGTGGAATGCGACAACTAAACTGTTTGGTAAGTAGCTCAATATTTTTTCTCTATAACCCAACAAATAATAATAAATGACCACATGCATAGCCTGTGTGAACACATACAGAAACAGACACTATTTTTTCATGTGCAATTAGAAGCAAGTAGAATTTGGGCCATCCCATCGGTGCGGTGTCGTACAAGGCGACTATGGGATAGAGCTGTTTAACATCAGACAGATATATACAGCCCAGACTCAGCCTATACATGGCTCGAGTCAACCATAGTGCCCGGAAAACAGCAATAGGCTCACCCCCTATTACGTGGAACCTAATAAAAGTTTTTCTTGATAATGGAATGGACCTCTTCATTATTTAGACATTATTATTAAGTGTATAATATATTTTTGCAGATAATTTCAATTATTGCGAGTGTTGTGGCCTAGAAACAATTAGGCAGTTAAGAATGACGAAGGCTCCGGCACTTTCAAACCTTTTTCCAAAAAACCAAATTTCAAGATTTTTTTGATGAAAACCTTTTAAAAAAAAACCAAACTGCTAGCTGTTGCATTTATTAAATCACTGCTGCCAGCTGTGCAGCAGTGATTTAATACAACCTGAACCTCTACAATACAACGTGACAAATCTCAAGATTTGTTTATTGACTTCCGGGTAAGTTCATGGTGCAGGTCACCGAATACAGTATTTGTCTCATATATATTTTCTCCTTTATGGTCGAAATGCGAATGTGCAGTCGCTTCACGTGCAAGTTCAACTTGAACTTGGCTGGTTCTTATTATACAATTAGACATTATTAATTTTTGCAGATAATTTCAATTATTGCGAGTGTTGTGGCCTTGAAACAGTTAGGCAGTTAAGAAAAATCAAGGCTCGGGCACTTTCAAACCTCTTTCCCAAAAACCAAACTGCTCCTGTTCAATCTATTAAATCACTAGCTGCCTCTACAATACAACTTGACAAATCCCAAGATTTGTTTGATGACTTTTGGGTAAGTTAATTGTGCAGGTCACCAAATACAATAAAATGAAAATTAATACTCATTACCAGATAGAGGTGTGCGGATATACCTACATACATACACATTACTTATTATTATTTGAATTTTTGTCTCATATATTTTCTCCTTTAAGGTCGATAACAAAGAGTTGACGCTAATCGAAGAGTCACTGGTGACGGAAGATGGTGTTTCTTCGGACAACGAGAAAAAACAAGAATCAATGCTGTCAGTCAGCAGTGATTATATTTCTTTACAAGAAGAGGAGAAAGAGAACATACCAAATGGCAGGCAGACCCCCGAAGAAACGTAAATATTCAAGCAGGTTTGGTACAGAACATCATCCCCCCAGAACCAACTATGTATATTTAGCACTTTCAAATAACACCATTCAAGTATCAGTACATTCAGTTGGTTCTATGATTTATGAATGTGTACAATGTCAAGCACTTCATTTTTTAGGTGAAAAAATTAAAAATCATTTTAAAAATAGTTGTCATCAATTTTTGATATTTTTCAGAGCCAATTAAATTAAAAATTTAAATTTTGTGTAGGGGGACCCAAAAAGAACAAAAGGGTCAATACTTAGTATTTTACTTTTTACAGGTTCTTTTTGGGTCGGGGGTTTTTTAAATTTTTAATTTAATTTTCTTTTATAATGAGAACTCACCCGAGAATTTCAAAGGTACTTTTAAAGGAATATTATCTATTATACATCACAGGTTAATTATTATAAATTGAATGAAATTTTGAAGCATTTACAATGCTAACTGTTCAAATCGATTAAGAAAGGGAAAAAGAATCGACCTCGGACGGGACTCGAACCCGCGATCTTTCCCTTACAGGGGGAACGCTCTGACCAAAGCCACCGAGACACGTACGAAATCGATCCAAATTCCCTTATACAACCGTCTTAAGGGCGACGGTGAATTGAGCTGATTCCGATAAGTTCGTATGAATGTCGGTAGATGGCTTCACCGTCGCCTAGAAGTGGCAGATGGTACCAGAGTTAGTGACGTCAGCTCTCATACTATTATCTACGTGCCAAAGTACAAAAAAAACTGAGTGCTTGAAATAAAAATTATGCGTAAAAACTTTTGCAGTTTTTATTTACAATATCTATGCCTTGCTTTCCTTTAATATTCCTTGAGAACCGATGACTACAGAAATATCTACCTACATTTTTGTACCTAGATGTGTATAGTCAAATTCCACCCGAGCGGAGCCGGGTTTTCATCTAGTTTAATAATATTAGTTCACGAACGATTAGCTGTGTTGACTACAAAATATGCTTAAAAATAACACACATTAAAAATTTCCCTGACTCGACTAATTCTATACTACTAACCTAGCTTGTTTGATAATATATTTGGTTCTGGTGCTGCTGCATGTTTGGTTGGATACTACTAACGAAACTCGTTTGGTGTTATATTTGGTTATGGTGCATGAATGTATTTTTTTTCGCTTATAGTGTCAGCATGCCAAAACCTCGCAAACCTCGCAGCGCACGCGCTTTAAGCTTTTCAAAAAGGTACTTGTGGTTTTTTTTAAATTGATTATTCAATTTCCGTGACTTTTGTCCTTCATTTATTACTTGACTGAGTGAAGCAAAACAAGAAGGTTTATATGTTTGAAATGTTTTATGTTTAGTGTCGATATCGAGTTGGAGCCTACCCCAGGTCCGTCCGAGGAACAACAAAGGTATGTCCTAATCGATTCTTCTTCTTTGAGTCAATGGTTAGAAGTAAAGATGTTAATTTTTAAATTCTTTTTCCCAATACTGCGCGACAGAATCCGTACTCTATCATGCATTATATTTTAAGGGCGAAGTCTTTGGCGGAGGAAATCCGGAAGGTGAAGTCTGCAAGGGCTGCCGACACGAAAAATGTCAGGCGATTGTCGGTGGAGCAGAAGAAGTTATTGGCGCGACTGAAAGACGCCAAACAAGTGGGCCAGTACAAGTTGCCCGACGCGCCTACTTTGTAAGTATATTTATAAATCAACAAACGTGTTCATGGTAGTCAGTCAATCATAACCTTATTTTAATCTAATATTTATTTGTAAATATAGGAAAGGAAAGGGGAAGGGCAAAAAGAGCGATCCCGACCACCGCCAATGGATCGCTTGCCCTTTATTGCCCGGTGTGCCGTCCATCCCTCCCCCAAGGAAACCCCAGCCTTGGGAGATCCTGCGGTCTCGCGGTATGTGCATTATTTTGTCTAATGGGTCAGATAACTAAAATCAGTTACTTTTTCATTTTTTATTATTATGTCTGTATTTATTATTCTTATTTTTTTTTTTTTATTCCTGAATCAACAACGGACAGTGGCGTGGGAGAAACGCCTTTAATTATTTGCCAAGGGCCTCTTCCTGGTAAGAATAGCTAAAATCAGTTTTCTATATTTGCTCATGCAATACTTTACAGTGTGCTTTTTTATTTCAGAAACATCAGCAGCAGCTGTTGCTGCAAACAATGATGATGACGATGACGAGTGCGATGTCATCGAAGGCACGCCTTCATCACCTACCGTGTGGCCTTTAACCGGTAAGACTATAGCGAAAATCAGTTTTTTATATTTGCTCATGCAATACTTTACATTGTACTTTTTTATTCCAGGATTACTGAGTCAAGGCAGTCCTCCAGCATAGTGTATAATGCAGCCTGAATAATAATGTCTAAAATTTGATACATATTGAATTGTTACACCATTTTTATTGTCAGGAAACGGCGACTTGCATTCAGCCCGTCAACGGGGGTGTCGCAAGACACGCTGCCTGCAGACATCATCGCTATCCCTGCTGACATTCAGTATATAAATTTTACGCCTAGTAAGTATCATTTTTGATAGTTTACTTTAATATTGTTTTTGAATATTTATTTTCACAAATAAGTAGTCCTGTGGTTTTTTTTTAATACTTCAAAACATTACTAAAAAACATTACAAACAGTTTCTTGTAATTCAAAATATTTGTTAATATAATGTATAGATGAAATGGCCATTAAAAAAGAACAGGTGTGGGATAGAAGTACGAGTAAATTTAGAGAACACGTTGATACATGCACTGAGGTTTCTGGGGGGCTTAGACAAAGTGACATTCCATTGGCTATTTCGCCAGTGGAATGTTGTAAAATGTATGGAAGTGACATTAACTGTCGGCATGTCACGTGATCCACGGATAGCGAAGACGAATTTGCTAGACAATGTTACAATCACTCGATTCCATGAATCGAATCACCATAATCGAAAGATTACTTCTATAGGAATGCCTAGACAAGATGCACATTTTGATCGGTCATTTCGCTCGTTTTCGAATTTCTTGATCGCAGCCGCAGCGAAAGCCATACCCCTATCGCTAGCGAACAAAATGTCAATGTGTGTATCTAGTAGTGAGTGAGTGTGAGTGCCGTCTGACATTTTAACAAGTTTTAAAACTTTTCTTAGTGCTACATATTGTTATTGTTTTATTCTATTAAAATGCATACGCTGCGCTTACTGTGGGCAGCGCATAAATAACATGTTTGGCTGAGGCGCCAAAGACGATTTCATTCCCGGCAAGACTTGGAAAGAGTCGATGAGATGCCGGAAACTTTGTTTGTCGAGCATTTCCGAGTTCCGACTCGACAAATCCACTTTTAAAAATCTTTGCGTGGAGTTACGAGCGTCCACTGCATTGCGAGGGTCTCGAGAGATACCTTTGGAAATAAAGGTAAGACAGCGAGGAATTGAACAAAATCACTTGTTAAGTTTTATTGTTTTGGTTTAAATATACGTATCATACTTATTTATCCTGTTTCAGGTGCTTTGTGCCCTTAGTTTTTTTGCCACTGGTTCGTACCAGAGGATTGTGGGTGTTACACAACAGCAAGTCGTTGCATCAGACAAGTTGTTGATGCCCTCAACCACAACTCCATCATGGGGAAATATAATAGTTTTCCCTCAAACGCCACAAGAACGGGCACATATAAAAGAAGAGTAAGTAGAAATATTTTCATGATGTCACAGATTTTATTATTATGTTTTCTTGAGAATTGAAAATATATAATATTACCTATATTTATTCAATTCTCACCACCGGACTTAAGTAATGTGCATGTTTTTTTACAGATTCCAAAGGAAATACAATTTGCCGGGTGTAATAGGGTGCATAGATTGCACGCATGTTGCCATCATTAAGCCTGGCAACGATGACTACCTATATTTTAATAGGAAAGGCTTCCATTCATTGAACGTTCAGATGGTAAGTACCAAAGCAATGGATAATGGATCTTATTTTAAGTTAGTTTAGGCCGTGTCTATAAAATATCACCTAGATAAAACCTGCAGAGATCAACTTTTTCCTAGAATCTTAATGATCATTCATGAAGACCGGTATTCTGTATAATGCCTATTAACCTATTTAATATATATTTTTTTACAGATATGCAGCCATGACTTGGAAATCCTCAACGTCAACTCAAAGTTTGGTGGAGCTACACACGACTCCTATACAATATGGATACGACATATAGGCAATAATTGAAACCATATACTTGGTACCCCCTAAGCTTCAAGCAGGAAAAATTTGAACAAAATTGGTCCAGTATTAAGGGCAGAAACTAGAGTTTTAATTTTATAGAATTTGAACAACTTTGAGCACTCTGTAGAATCGCATGTTGCCGCTTAGCTGTTCAAGTAAGTTACCTACTATGCCTATTGTTGTGTGTGTGTGTGAAGTTGTTGTGTGTGTGTGTGTGTGTGAAGGTGTGTGCGTATTTATTAATGACTAATGACACAGTCAATGACTTTAAAGCAATGGATGAAACTATTTAATGACTTATACAAGTGGTTGCATTTTCTACATTTATTTTAATAATTATTTTGTTAGAAAATTTCGGATTTTATAAATCAGGGAATTTAAGTTTAAATTTAATTTGGTTCTATTCCTACGGACCAGGATGCTTCGCGGTTTCAGTATTTGCACATAATATGTCGTATCCATATCGTATATGGTCCACCAGCAAAATCGAGCCATACATGCGGAGTCTCCATCAAAGTGGAGAACGTGTGTGGTTACTGGGTAAGACAAGACACCTGTTTTTAAACTCATTAGGCTCAAGACCTTTATTACTTTATTAGTACAAGGATTTATACAATATATATCTAAAGTTGTGTTTCTTTCAGGTGATTCTGGGTATCCACAGCGGCCATGGCTGATGACCCCAGTATTAGATGCTGCACCTGGGTCTCAGGCAGCAATTTATACGTAGCTCCATGTGCAGGCTCAAAGTAACATCGAGCGATGCTTTGGCTTGTTGAAGGGGCGTTGGAGATGCCTGTTAAAACACAGGGTACTTCATTATCATCCCCACCAGGCTAGCAGGATTACTCTTGCATGCTGTGTATTGCACAATATCTGCATTAAAGCAGCATTACCAGCACCAAACGATATCCAGGATGTACCTGCAGATGACGCTGATAACTACTCACAACCGGCACCATCAGATGGAAGCCAAAGTGAACTGATCCAAGGGAGAGCAATGCTGAATCATTTGATTAGCAGGCTGTAATTAAAGTCAGTGACAATCCGTTAATTTAGTTACTCATTGTTTCTGTGTGCCATAAATAAAATAATTTTCTTCTTTTGTTTCAGATCCACTTAAATAGTCCTTTTATGGAGTACTAAAAAGCCCCGTTCAAGGCTACATGCATTTCATTTACATGTTAAACAATGTCATATATTGAGAAATAAAAGAAAACATGATTAACGTTACTCAGTGAGGCTCCCATCACAAGAGAAATGCTGTTGTTCAAAGAGTACATGGAGAAACAGTGGATGAAGTTATGAGCCCACAAACTAAGTTGGAGTGAAGAAAAATACCGCACTAATAACCCAGTAGAGGGTTGGCATCGGAAACTTAATATACGCATGCATCATAAGCCAACCCTTATACGTTTTTTATACAAATTAAGGAAAGAAGCTAAATACCAGGACACTCGTATATCCAACTCGTTTAGTCATGTAAATCGACGGCGATGTGATATCATCTTTGATAACAAGTACCGACAACAATTGACCGACTTGAGTATGGGACTTGTGACTGCCAAAACTTAAAAAAAAAAAAAAAAAGTTTAAAAAAACGAGTGCGATAAACTAGTACTTACAGTTCACTAAAAATAAGAATACCCTCTTTAAGTTTCAATAAAAACGATTTAGTTTATTTTAGTGCCAGAAGAAGAAAGTTTGTTATAAAGTCTGTAGTTAAAAAATAAAGTTAATAAAGGTATGTTAAAAATGATAAGAAACAAAGAGGGGTTTTTTTGTTTGATATATTAAAATTGTACATTATATAAACAAGTTTTTCTATTTTGTATTCATGTTATTAGATCCCATAATACAAGCATTGCTTAGTTTGCGGTAGATGGTGTTGTGTGTGAATATTATTTATTTTAAAAAGTGTTTTATTCATATTTTTTTATTTGATTGCGTCAAAGATGTCGAATCTCTCCAAGAGAGTATAAATTGACAGAATTTAGTGTGTTTTGGGACTAGAACGTTGTGGAAATCCGTTTTTACGTTAATCGTGTACTCTGGTACTATAATTTAGTGTATTTTGGGAATGAGACTTTATGAGAAGAAGTTTAAATGAGACCAGGTCCATTTGAAATTTGATCTTATTGGCAATAGCTTAAATTGAGACCCGTTATTTTTGGTAGTCCATTCGGGTTCATCACATATGAGAAAAGGTCTTTTTGGTCTTAGGTCGTATTAACCTACTACTATAGTGTATTTCGAGGTTAGTTTCAAACAGCCCGGACACGCTAGAAGTTATATTATGATAGTAAATAATGAGGATTGAAAGTTTCCCTTTTACCGATGATGGCATTATACGTGCCACCATCTAATAGGCATATTAAATTGAGAAGTTTATTCCATGTTAATACTGGAATCGTTACTAATATGTAGCTGAATGTACATCACTACATTTAAAAAAAAAAAAGCAGCGGTGCCAACCTTCTGAAAAAAAAATGACTTTTGGTAAAAAGTTCCCGGTTTTCGTGCCTTCAAAATTAATTTAAGAATATCTCATCAATCCTGTATATAAAACATACAAGTAACCTTAATTTTTTATGTAAACATTTAGTATGGAAGATGATAGTATCATTATTTTCCAAAAAAAAACTTAATATTTTATTTGGAAATCCATTTTTCTATGGTGGCTATATATATTATGCCACTATCAACTTGTAACAACCTACATGGTGGCAATATAATGTGCACTGCCAGTTAGAGTACAGTATTTTTGTTTCGTATTTTTTTAGATAATCTACAATGAGCCGAAATAAAACCCTATCAGATGATGTTATTGCCCAGGAGTTGGAAGAAATGTTCGGAATTCCAGATGGTATGATTTCTGAAGATGATTTGGAGGAATCGGATTCAGAACAAGGTACTCAAGAAGATTTGGTAAAGATACTTACAGGTGATGATGTTCTACTCAGCTCTACGGCAATATCGTCTCCATCCTCATCAACTTATCAGAGTCCTTCACTCTCCAGACTCCAAAGCGCTTCAAGATCTGCTACAGTACCGCCACAACATCAAAGCCCTTCAGTTTCAAGACTCCAGAGTGAGGCAGCACCAATAGCGTCACCATATCCACCAGATGGAGTGAGTGAATTATCGGATTTTTCGTCTTCAGATTCAGATTCGGACATAGATGAGACTGATTGGAAAAAACAAGAATGGAGCCAGAATCCAGATCTCAGCTATTTCGACACTCCGCGCGTTCAGTGTTCAAAACAACTTCCTAACAGAACGAAACCTCTAACCTACTTTGGTTTGTTTTTTAGTGATGACGTACTACAGATTATTGTAGATCAATGTAATTTATACGCTTCGCAAGTAGGTAGCAGGAATTGGACACCAACCACTGTTGAGGAAATCAAGGCATTTCTTGGCATGCTCATTCAAATGGGTATTCATGTTTTGCCGAGTATTGAGGACTATTGGTCAAGTGACCCTTTTACTACAAGTGCCAGAAATAGCTGAAACAATGACCCTAAAGAGATTTCAGCACATTATGAAGCATTTGCACCTCAACGATAATTCCCAGATGCCAGCCAGTGATAGTGATGATTATGATAAACTCTACAAGATAAGACCTCTGCTTGAAAAATTGAACGAGAAGTGTCAAGAAAATGCTATAACAACAAATTCGCAGTCAATAGACGAGTGCATGATCATATTCAAAGGCCGCAGTAGCCTCAAACAATACATGCCTATGAAGCCAGTGAAGCGTGGATATAAGGTTTGGGTTAGAGCAGACAGCTCTACAGGTTACGTATACATGTTTCGTATTTATACTGGAAAGACTGATACGACGGAGACAGGATTAGGAAGCAATGTAATCAAAGTATTGTGTGAGCCTTTGATCAGAGCAAATTATCGTGGTCATTTAGCATTTGATAATTTTTTTTTCGAGTACTGATTTGTTAAAGTATTTGTTCGATCATCAAATATATTCTACAGCAACGGTAAGAAGTGACAGGCAAAATTTACCTATTTTAGTAAAAAAACCGAAACTTACTAGAGACAAGGAGGCAGACAGCAAAACTGCAGAGGCTTCTAAAAGACAAAGTGCACGGGTGAAAAAGATGAAGAGGGGTAAATGGAAGTGGAGGGTGAAAAGGAATGTTGCGTTTGCTGTTTGGAGAGACACGAAACAAGTAACTGTTTTGAGTACTGCTTTTCACCCAAAACAAAGAAGGACTTGCTCGCGCACCCAAAAAGATGGGTCAAAGAAAACTTATAATTGTCCTCAAATAATACCTGAATACACGAAGCGGATGGGTGGTGTGGATAGGTTCGACCAGAAAAGGACTCCTTATGCTGTGGGAAGGAAAAGCAAAAAATGGTGGAAAAGAATATTCTACTTTCTTATTGATCTCGCGATCACAAATGCTCATATACTATACAAGAGGAATTCACGAGTACATAACGTAATGAGCCAAAAGTGTTTCCGGATTGCACTATCAAAAGAACTGATCAATAACCTGTCATTTCGAAAGAGAAGCTTTCATTCAATGCCCAAATACAACATCAAGAAAAGTAAGCAGAGTAATGAGAGACAGAAAACAGTACACAGTGTTCCAGATGGACTGAGGACTGAACAGTTAGGAGAACATTGGCCAGTGGAAATAGAAACATATAAACGTTGTAGATTATGCAGCACTAAGACAAATAACAAGAGATCCAAAATAATATGTGAAAGATGCGAAGTTCCTTTATGTATAACTCCCTGTTTTCGCCAATTTCGTTTTGATTGAGTTGACTGATTGGAATTTTGCAGACTGATAATTTTTAAATTAATTTTATAACTAAAATTTTATTATTACTAAGACTATTTTTCCTATCGTTACTAAGACATTTTTTTATGTTCAACCTAATGTCCACTGATTATGAAGACTACTAATTTTAAGATTGATATTGTAACTAAGATTTTGTTAGATATTACTAATACTAATTTTTCTATTGTTACTAAGACTAATTTTTGTTGTTCAAGCTAGAAATGGCCACTGATTATGGAGACTGATAATTTTTAGATTGATTTTGTATGTTAGATTTTATTATTACTAAGACTATTTTTTCTTTTGTTACTCAGACTAATTTTGATGCCCAAGGTGGTAATGACCAAGCTAGCAGTGGCAACCATATTGCCACCATGTTTTTTTTTATAGTAAATGTTAATTTTTTTTTTTAAATTTTCGAACTTAATTAAAGTTTAATTATGGAAAACCATACCCCAAATTTTGTTTTGCTGCTATACTTGGAACCTTCTGCTGGTAAAAGGGTTAAATATATTAATAGTAATTTTAAAGGTAAATGATTAGGGTCGATAAATTAGTTATATTAATAATAATAAATGATGGGGAACGATAGATAAGATAAATTAATAATATTGTGATAGTAAATGTTGAGTGACAATAATAGTTTAGTAACATGGGGGTCGTTAGTTAGTCATATTTGTTATTAGTATATAATGGGGGTCGTTAATTAAAATAAATAAATAAATATGGTAGGACATTCCACACAAAGCTATCTAGACCCAAAGTATGCATAGCTTTACTAGCTTGTGTTGTGGGTTCTAGAATGCGGATAAACATACTTAGATACATGTTTTTTTTTTGTAAATACATACATATTATACATAGAAACACCCAGACCAATGCAAATATTTATTTATTTATACTTTATTGTACACCATATAAAATACAAATTTAAAAATTATGACTAAGGAATCAGTACAAGGGCGGCCTTATCGCTATAAGCGATTTCTGCCAGGCAACCTTTGGATGGTCATAATGTTTGTAGGATTGAGTGGTAGTTTCTGTCAATATCATAAGTAAATACATAAAAGACAGGTATCATATCTAATTTTATTTACATTAATACACACATACACATATACATACATACATCCATAATACATACACATACATACACATACATACACATATACATACGTATACATACATACATACATACATACATACATATTCATATTCATGAACACAAATATTTGCACTGAGCGGGGATCGAACCCGCGCCTCCTGCGTAGCGGCCGCGTTCACTACCGCTACGCCACAGAGGCAGTCATTTTAATATATTTGTTATTAGTAAATAATGGGGGTCGTTAATTATCTATACTATTATATAATTGTAAAGTGGTCGTGTCTGTACATTGAAGATATTTAAAAAAAAATACTTGGGTTATGTTAGGTTAACGATACTGAACACGAAAATATTTTTTTTGAATTTCCTGTCTGTTTGTCTGTTTGTCCGCGATGGACGCAAAAACTACTGGACGGATTTTGATGCGGTTTTTTTTGTTAGAAAGGGCTTGCTCAGACTTAAAATCTTACGTTTGTTTCATCGGAATCGGTTGAGTAGAACCGAAGTTGTGAACAATTATGATAATAAACGGAAAATGGCCCGATAGACAGATGGCGCTTTTTTTTATTATTGGTCAATTTTTATAGCTTATTACATCCGAGCAAGAATGTCAATTTATAGACTTTATTTTTACATACACAATTGTGTAAACTAATACGTTTTTAATCATGAAATTAAAATTTGAATTTTTAAGATTTAGTTACAGAATCATAACTAGATGGCGTTCTCGCGTTTAAATTCAAGCTATCGTTTGGTTTCAAACTACCGATATACGCGAACCGGTATTTAGTATTACTTTTTTTAATTTCTAATTTGTAAATTTGTGATATAGATTTTGGTACAGTCATAAGATCCGTTACAAAATCGTTTTTCACGCAAAGACAGATTAGAGTTTGGCGAAGACGAAGTACCTATTATAGTTGAGTAGACAGGAAAGGTACAGGTAGTGCGAGAAGGGCAAAGGAATGGGGACTACAATAGAGAGTCGAGTAGATATCCAGGTAGGAACATTCTTATATACCACTTAAGTGGCAAACAAGCACCCGGCCCACCTGATGGAAGGTGGTTACTGTGGCCTATGGACGTATGCAACTCCAGAGGCGTCACACTCGCCCTTCTTGAAGTACCCCATCCCAATACTATTGTCGTGAGTCGTACTGTAGGTAATAGTGAAGTCGAGTATAGTGGCATCGAGTAGAGACGCGAATACAGAGTGGAGTACTCGTGCCTACTACGTAGAGTACAGAGTCAAGTAGGAGCCGAATAGAGAGGCGAGTACAGTGTCTAATCTTTTTTTTTATATATACTACATACTTAGGTCGCAGACAAGCACACGGCCCTCCTGATGTTAAGAGGTTACCGTGGCCTATGGGCGTGTGCAACACCAGGGGCGTCACAGCCGTGCTATGCTGTAAGAACAGAGGGATTCTGTGCCGTCAGCGCAAAAGATAAGTAGGGCAAAGCCTTTGGTTTTCCTACTGACAGCAAAAAATCTCTGGCAACCCTACTCACCGTTAGAAACACTACACGAGGTTATTAGGTAAGTCGCGAACTTCTGTAGGGCCAGTCGGACTGCTCGATTGGGACGAATATACCGTGGTTTCCTACATCCTCTAAAAAACAAAGCTCCTCTAATCAGCGTTCAACGCGCAACTCTCTGCACTATACAATTTATAACACCACGCGATAAACGACATCCACGCGGGCGGAGCCGCGGGCAACAGCTAGTTTTAAATATATTTGTTATTAATAAATGATGGGGGTTGTTCTCTAACTATCTAACTAAATAAATAAATCTAATAATAATAAATAATGGGTTTATAGGTTGATAAAATTCCACTTATCCAAAATTTGAGTAATTGGATTAGAAAGGTTATTAAACTTAGTATAGTGATGATTAACATAGAATGTTATGTATGTTAGGATGGGGATTTTAAAACGTTAATTGTAGGGTTTGCTTTAAAAAAAAAATTAGTGAAATACAAGTTAGGAAACGGTGGGAATTGGCCAATGACATTTCATAACATAGACATGTCATATGCTTACAAATCAACGTAGAAAAATGTGCCGAACTCACACACACACATTTTTAATTCATCTACACTTTTGGTGTATTAACTTTAGAGTAATAGTTCGTGCAGTGTCTATAAACATACGATGGCATTTTCGTTATTTTTTTAAGTCACTGATGCTTCCGCTCAACGTCCGACCAGCGCCGCTCGGCACGCGGTACTAGAGGCAAACGTTCCAATTGACTCGTTTTCGGATCTTCACGATTTTCGCGCAATAACATATCTACTTCTTTTTATATAACATCTTTGGAATTGGCATTATTTGTCTAATGTCAATTCTCATCGATTTAATTGAGTTAAATTAACTTGTGTGGAAATTGTTTTAACAGTAAAATTTGTGTAAATAAAAAAAATATATAAAAAGAAAATTTATAATTCGTGAAGTTTAACAATTTGTGCGTTTTATTTTGAAATTTTTTTTTTTTTTTTAGTGTGGAAAATGGTTAAGCCTAGTAGGCAGAGGAAAGTGCCAGCTCGCTTTATAGAAGAAAGTGCAGTAAATACAAGAACAGATAGTTCAGAGGAGGTGGAAATGAACTTAATAGAACCTCCAGTTTCCGCTTCTCAACACACAAGGGTAAATCGTAGGCCGAATAGAAAATGCATAGAGAGAAACAGGAGAGTAAATTCCACTTTGACGACTGTTATATTTAAACGATTAAATCGGGCCATAAAGGGTTGTCATCTAAATTAGAAATATTAAGAAATGAAGTGAACGAAACTAAAGCGAAGCAGAAAGGTGGAGAAGAAGGTGATTCAAATACTGAAATTTCATTGGAGGCAAATAATTTTATGCATAAGGAACAGGAAATTCCGGTCATGTCTCAAACATCAACTAGCGAAAATTTGGAACACAATAAGAAGGGGAACGCTTCCAATATTAGGGGGAATGCAGACCAGGATTTGTTTAGAAGTGTGAACTATCATATAAGAAATGTTACTATAGTAAAACCAAAATTTGGAGGTAAAGAACGTATTCATCCAGTAACTTTCCTGGAAGACTTGGAAATTTATTTAAGAAAAATCGGTCATAATGAAAACCAATTGGAAATTTTACAAGAATGTTTGGTAGAGAATTAGAATTAGAGCTAGAGAATGGGTAATAGTTTTCAATGTACGGTGGAATACCTTAGAAGATTTTAAATTAGACTTTTTGAATACCTATTGGGGTGAAAGTAAGCAAAACGAATTGAGACGAAGTATAGTAAATGGAGTTTGGGATCGTGAAAAATTTCCGTCAATGTTGGGTTATTTCCTAAACTTAACGGGGAGGGCACAAATGCTTACATATAAAATGTCTGAGAAACAATTAATAGGGGATATAATTAGGCAATTCCCAAAATATGTCCAAAAAGGTTGGTATACCTCCAAAATCGACACAGTATTAGAAGCGGCAGAATATCTAAGAGGAATGGATGATATTGCCAACCAATACAATGGGGTAAATTAATTTGTGTCAGGTAAAGGAAAAGAAACAGATAAGAAGTTTAAGGATTATCGGCAAGGATACAAAAAATGGCCAAAACCTTCAACAAATCAAAATCCAAAGGAAACTACGGCGGCGTAAGCTTCGGCAGAGAGTGCTACATTAATAGAAGAAACAGAAGGGTTAAACTAGAGGGGATTGGAAACTCGGCTCTCGGTCCAGTCTCAATTTCAGAGAGCAAAGCATTAAAAATAATGTATAAAATGGGTTGGAAAGTAGGATCTTCTTTAGGAGTAAATGGAAACGGAATTAAAACACCCTTAACTACTATATTAACTAACAGAAATCATACAGAATGATTAGGTTATAAAACTTTAGAACCAAAACAGTTAAATATCAAATTACAGATAGTAATTTTTTTTAAATGGGTGATTGATCTCAAGTTAGAAATTAGTCAAAGAAAAAAATTGTCAAATTTATTACAAAAATTTGAAAGTTTGTTTACTTCTCAATTAGGGAGGGCAAACTGTTATCAACATAAAATAGTCATGAGTTCAGAAATACCAATTATTAAGAAAAGTTATCCTGTGCCATATGCTTATAGGACAAGAATTGAAACTAAATTAAATGAAATGGAGGAATTAGGTATTATTAGTAGATCAGCAACTCCATATTGTAGTCCATTAACATTTACAATTAAAAAAGATGATTCTATTAGAGTGTTACTAGATGCTAGAGAAATTAATAAATATATGGTTGCTGAAACAGAGAAACCACCTTTACAATTAGATGTGATGAATTCATTTCATGGAGCAAATTTTATAAGTATAATAGATTTAAATAATGCATATTTTCAAATACCTATTACACAAGATAGTAAGAAGTATACTGGTTTCACTTTTAATGGGAAGTCGTATGTTTATAATGTTTTACCACAAGGTTTAAAAACATCGGTTGGAAGTTTTAGTAGAGCGATGGATATTATATTGGGACATGAAGTTAGAGAATATTGCGTGAATTATTTGGATGATTTAGCAATAACTGTGGGAACGTTTGAGCAACATTTGGAACACTTAAATGCAGTACTTGGAAAAGTAATAATTTGAACGGATCATAAGGCTTTGTTATTTGTTAAAACTTGGAAGTTGTACAATGCTAAAATAACACGATGGATAAATTATTTATTTAGAGAATTTCCAATATGAAATTCAACATATTAAAGGGAAAGATAATATAGTGGCAGATGTTTTATCACGTTATGGCGAAGGAAGGAATTTTACAGGAGGAAAAAAACAGAATGCCGAGTATTTTATATATGGAATCTATTCAAAATAAGGATTTGCTAAAAAAGTTAAGTCGGATAGCAGAATATCAGAGGAGGGATGAGGAGATAAATAAATTAATTAAACAAATTAAAGTTTCAAATGAGACAGGAAAGTCATTAAAGGGGTTGGGTAGTAAATGTAAATTAATAGACGAAGTTTTAGTTGTTTCTAGGGGAGGGGAAAAGTAAATTCTATATTTTTACCAGGAGAACTTAGAGAAGAGGTAGTTAAACAAGTACATTTAGAGATGGGACATCAGGGTAGTTATAAAATGCTAAAATACTTAAAACAGCGTACTTATTGGAAAGGTTTGACTAAAAATGTAAAACAGTTGGTTAGAATTTGTAAAATTTGTCAATTAACGAAACACTCTAATTCTAATAAGGTGGGGCCTTGTTGTCTTATTATTACTAAAGATATAGGAGATTTAGTTATGGTGGATATCTATGGCCCATTGCCAACTGGGAGATTTGGAATGAATTATATATTAGTTTTTCAGGATTCATTTAGTAAATTTGTGAAATTTTACGTTTTAAGGAAGGCTGCAGCAAAAGCAGCATTCAGTAAGGTAAAGAAATTTTTGGAGATTTTAAAACCAAAAGTAATAATGTCAGATAATGGTACACAATTTACTAGTCGAGTGTGGAAGGAAGAAATGGCGTCTCTAGAAATCAAAATAATTTACACAACAGTTAGGAATCCTAGGCCAAATACAGTAGAGAGGGTTAATAGAGAGATCCGATTCTCAGCACTCCATGGATTCACCGTGCGGTCGCCGGGTCCATAGCGTGATACAGAGAGGAACACCGTGACGGCGACTGGGACTTGCGACCCAGATGTAGGTTTAGGGTGGCCACCTTGTGATGCATCAGCGCTCACCTCCACCGTCAGTAGTGTTCCCCCCCCTACCTATCCAAATTTGGTAAGATCCTATCAATGCCGCTTTTGATATTCGATTTAGTAAAGAGCTTACTGAAGCTCTTGGCAATCCGAGGTCTTTAAGTAAGTTGTACAGGGATTTAGCTGGAATTCCCCTTGCTCCTACTTCTACGGCGTAGAGTTTAACCACGTAGCCGTTCTTGGTTAACTCGTTAGTCAAGTCAAAGTATTTGTTTGTCTTTATAGCGTGGTCTTTAGGTATATTAGTTTCCCACGGTACTGTGAGTTCTACAAGCACTGCACGCCTATGCGATCGTGAAAAAAGGAATATGTCGGGTCTGGATGATGAGGCACATATATCCTCCGGTATTTTATAGTGCTTCTCATACGTGTCTACGAGTATAGTCCAGTCAACGGCAGCTATCAAAATTGAATATGGCTTTTGAGGTGATTTCTTTGAGCAGCCTTCCTTGTACTAATCATAAAGGGTTGGTAGATACAGTGCCTAAATTGAAAGAATTATATAATAATACTTTTCACGAAAGTACAGGTTATACTCCTTGTGAAATAATGTATGGGACTTCCACTAAACTATCTTTTGATGATAATATAAATAAAAGTAATGATAAATTAAATATTTTGGAAATTAGAGAGTCAGCCAGAGAAAAATTAAAGGTGTCAGCGGAAAAGCGAAAATTAATATTTGATAAAACCTTTCGGTTAGTTGAATACCAAGTAGGAGAGTTAGTGAAAATTAGAAAATTAAATAAATCTAATGCTGAACTAAAATTGACAAAAAAGATTGAGAATTTATATGAAGGATCATACATGATAGCAGGCAGCCCCTACAAAAATGTGTATATTTTGGTTAATCCACAAAGTAATGAAATTACAGGAAAATTTAATACAATTCATTTGTCAAAGTTTTATGTATAAAAAAGGGGGTAAATATAATTATTTGAATTGGGACTGGAAAGAGAAGCCGAAAATAGATTAACTATTATAAACTTGTATTGTTGAACTGAAATAGTATACCTACAATTTAGGAAATTCATAGGTGGATTTTGTAAAGTTATTGCAATACTTAGAGGAGTTGTTAAATTAATTAATTGCAGTTGTTAGAAAGTTAATTATTTTGAAATGTAATGATTTAAGTAGTTCAAAATTGTTGAAAAAAAAATAATTTCATATAAGCTGAAAAATTTGATATTAGAATTTTTATGATTTTGAAAAAATATATATATATAACTAACTCTTCTTGTCAGATGGTGGGGCGTAGGGTGGCTTTCCTTTTAATTATTATTTTATTTATGTAGGTACATAAATGTAAAGTATTTTTATATTAAAAAAAGAAGAAAAAAAAATATAAATAAATAAAGTTGTTTAGTAGAAGTAGAAAATTGGTTATTAAAAGGTTATATTATTATTATATTATTATTCCTTTATTCATTTTATGTACATATAAATTATATTTCTAAATATACTTAAAAAAATACATTTAAAAATATAAAAAATAGTGCCCCACCGGCATCGGGTACAGGGACCAAGCTACCGGTGGTTAGGGCTCCAGGGAGAGGAACCTCACAATACGTGCCGTGTCGAGGAGTACCGCCTTCTGCATCAAGCCCTTGATCCAGCTGCCTTACGAGAGCCTCTTAAGGTGTTGGTCGAGGCTCTTAGCAATCAGCCCATGGGCCGATATGACTATCGGGACAATGATTGCCGAATCAACATTCCACATGTCAACAACCTCATGAGCCAGATCCAAATATTTTATTTGTTTGTCTTTTTCGGCTTTGAGGAATGGTGACATCAACAATCATTGCAAGGTGCTCTAATCGATCTATCACCACTATATCAGTCTTAATGGCGACAATAGTCCTGTCAGTGATATGATAGTAGATCGATCCCAATATAATGTGACACGACCATTCTCGAGATCTGGGTCGGGCACATACCTGTAGTATGGCACCTCCGAAGTCACAAGGTTGTATTTCAGGGCAAGTTACTGATGTACAATCTTGGCCACTTGGTTATGCCTGTGCAAATACTCGCCGTTGGCAAGACGAGAACAACCAGAAATAATGTGTCTGAGTGATTCACCGGGGCGGTGGCATGCCCGACAGATGTCCACCGTACCGTCCTTCAGAATATACTTCCGGTAATTGTTCGTCATGACAACTTCGTCCGTAATTGCAAAGACAAAACCCTCGGTTTCTCCGAAAAGAACACCGAATCGTAGCCAAGATACGGACGCTTTTAAGTCTATATCGGGCCCATTTAAGGCCCGATAAAACCGTCCATGTAGCTCTTTGCCCATCCATACCTCCCTGCGATCAGCAGTACCAAGTACTACAGGTTTGCGCCAGTTCTCTTTAGCTAACGCAAGAGGGGTTAAACCTTAGCAGATACTTTGCGATGGTATAGCGCACCTATAGTGGGGTTTCATGTATTAATATATATAGTTTATATACGGTATATATAGTTATCCCGCCAGGAAAATCCCACTCACAACCGGTTTTATAAATATAATAACATAAGACTATGCATTGGCCCTTCTGAAAAGAAAATAAAATGTGCTATGTGTGTCTATATATTCTTTTATTTTATTTGGACATACGTCCTTAGGCCACGGTTATCACTTTCCATCAGGTGGGCCGTGTGCTTGTCTGCCAACTAAGTGATATAAAAAAAGTAACTGTACTGAAAAATTCTAGAAAATTATTTTTACCAAATACAATTTTTTAAATACTTGCTCCAATAAACGTTGAAATATGCAATGGAACAAATATGATGGCACGGCGATGTTTATTATAACATCAGCTATGGATCTGAATCAAATAGCACGAACGATCGAGAACTGTACAACAGCACTTGAAATAATGACTAAACTCGAGGCTATCTACGAACCAAAATCTGAGATGAACAAAATGATGTTACATGAACGATTTTACCACTACAAAATTTCACCATTGGATAGTATTGCTCAACATATTGCCGTTTAAAGTTTTTATTTTAATATACGAGGGCGGGTCAATAAGTCCGTGACTTTTTCAATGAAATATAGGTTTTTAGATAAAAAGTTATTTTATTTTTCAACATAGTCTCCTTTGCACTTCATACACTTAGTCCAAAGTTTCTCCAGTTTTTTTATACCTTCTGAATAAAAAGATTTGTCGAGGTCATCAAAATAGGCATTTGTTTGCGAGATGATTTCATCGTAAGAGTCAAATCTCTTTCCGCCAAGCCATTTCTTTTAGTTTGGGAACAAGAAATAGTCACTCGGGGCTAAACCTGCAGAATAGGGTGGGTGAGGGAGAAATTCGTAGCCCAATTGAACATCTTCTAACATTCCTGCGAAATTGTTCCACGGTTGCGTTTGTGGTCGATTGTGAGCAAACGCGGCACCCACCTTGCGGAAAGCTTTCTCGTACCCAAGTGTTCATTCAAAATTGAAACCACTGAGCCATATGAGATGCCTATGGCTTCCACAATCTCTCTCACTTTAAATCTCTGATCGGCTAAAACCATATCGTGATTTTTTTTATGATTTCGGACGTGGAGACCTCAACTGGGCGTCAAGAACGTTACCGCATCTTCCGTGCCTGTGCGACCACATCTGAATTCAGTAAACCACTTTTTACCATTTAAATAGATGGTGCAGAGTCCCCATAATACTTATCAAGCATAGCCTTGGTTTGTGCGATGGTTTTTTTTCGCAAAAAATAATGCTTAATAAGCACTTGAAATTCACTTTTTTCCATTTTCTTCTCCAAAAGCGAGCTAGTCTGCTATCAACAACTGTGAAACACAAAAGAAATGACGTAGCTTGTTCAAATTTTGACATTAGTCTACTGAAAGATGCCTGTTGACAGGAGCAGAGTTTTTATTTCAAAAAAGAAGCGGGAAATTTAAAAAGTTACGGACTTATTGACCAGCCCTCGTATATAATTGGTCCGTCATTTGACTGCATCCCTGATGGTAAAAAGCTGAGGTGCAGTCCAAAAGATGCAGACCAGAACATTCAACTGAAGAAGCAGTGTCTCAAGCTAGCCTAGCACCGCTGCCACGAGCACCGCCGGTGCTGTCTGTCATAGATTTAATCAGCATTTCTCGGTCACGATTGCAACAAAATAAAAAAAGATATCGATGATCATCTGATGAATCTTTTCATTTACGATATGTGACCCTTCACTGTAGTAGAAGACAGACAGTCTTATTACAAAAAACGGAATAAAGACTGGTTTAGACCCGAACTACAGAGTCCAGGCTTAATCTCAAGACTATGGTTTAAACCTCTCCTTATTACAAAAGCTGAATAATCCGGAGACTACTTAGTACCTTAGTTTAGACCTTGGCCTAAATAACAACCACAGATATTTAATCATATATTTTCATTAAATTTAATTGCATGAATAATAGTTTATTTTATAATATAATATCATTATTATGCTATTATTTAGCAATCATTGTTATAATGTTGTTATCATTGTTTTAAGACGTTAAATGGAACGAAACGAAGTTTGCTGGAGTTCGCGCGTTCTAAGTTCTAAATTTTTTCCAATTTTATACCCACTTTTAAATTTAGTTTAGCATAATATACCTATTACAAGTTATTTTACGAGTTGGAACGAGAAAAGTAAAAGAGAGCCGAAAATTAGACTTCCGAAAAAAAGTATGCCAAAATATGACGTAGGTATTTCATAGTATAATATCCGATTGATTTCCTATTTGACTAGTTTTAACCCAATTTTAATAGTTTTAGGCAATAATACGCCAATTCATCTCACAATCCTGCAAGTCTGATGTATAATTATTGTGATTTATACTTTAGATCAACGTTAAACTAGGGTTATCTTTAGACCAGAGATATTCTTGGTTTAGTACTAAAACGCTTTTTGTAATAACATTTTCTCTAAACTATGGTCTAAAGACGATTTAGACCTGGGTTTAGAGTTAGTCCGTGTTTTGTAATAAGGCTGAGAGGGTTTAAAGAGTTAATTAGGTTTGCATTCTCAAATTATGCAATCGCATCAAGAAAATATTTTGCAAATCGTTTACTACAAGGATTGTATGAGGAAGTAAAAACAGCCACTAAAGCTGTTTTAAATCAAGATGCACACAGCATATAATATGTCTTACAATGGACCTTTGAACGTCGAGGAATCGGACGGTAGGACAGACTGTTGTCTAAAAAGGGCCAGGTACGCGTGGTTATTCCTCGACGTTCAAAGGTCCATTGTAAGACATAATTATATGCTGTGTGCATCTTGATTTAAAACAGCTTTAGTGGCTGTTTTTACTTCCTCATACAACCCTTGTAGTAAACTATTTGCAAAATGTTTTCTTGATGGGATTGCATAATTTGAGAATGCAAACCTAATTAACTCTTTAAACCCTCTCAGCCTTATTACAAAACACGGACTAACTCTAAACCCAGGTCTAAATCGTCTTTAGACCATAGTTTAGAGAAAATGTTATTACAAAAAGCGTTTTAGTACTAAACCAAGGACTATCTCTGGTCTAAAGATAAACCTGCGTGACCCCTAGTTTAACGTTGTGTCCATTTCACCCGCATCAACTGAACTAGAAATAAAATCCCCTTCTAGCAAATCATCTGTGCCTGAAAAATCTACTCTACCTAAAATATCGCGAAAGCGAAACAGCTTTGCATAGTTTGAAGGACTTCCAAGGTTTCCTGGAACTATACGACTCCTACTAACAATCCTACTAATAAAAGTATGTGCAGAAGAATTTTCAGAACTATCGGAGACAATAAACTAAAAAATAACGACGCGAAATTGCGACGAACGCCACGAATAAAATTTGTGCTGTTTACGGACCTAATCCGGTATTGATAAGAGTGGCACAAATATGGCTCAAGTGTTTCAAGTCTGGAAATTTTTGTGTGAAAGATGTAGGGTGGGATTGGAAAGAAATTGTCCACTATGAGCTTTTGCCGCCGGGTAAATCCATCGATTTTGACCTCTACTATTAGCAACTGATGATGAGGATGTACCAGGTCCCAGTAGTTCAAAGCTTGTGTCTGTGCCCATTTCACCCGCACCAACTGAACTAGAAATAAAATCCCCTTCTAGCAAATCATCTGTGCCTGAAAAATCTACTCTACCTAAAATATCGCGAAAGCGAAACAGCTTTGTATAGTTTGAAGGACTTCCAAGGTTTCCTGGAACTATACGACTCCTACTAACAGTCCTACTAATAAAAGTATGTGCAGAAGAATTTTCAGAACTATCGGAGACAATAAAGTAAAAAATAAACGAATATAAAAAAAAAATTGATTTGGCTTTTTCCAATTTATTATAATTTGTTTAGTCTAGCAAACTAATTGCTTTAAAATTATCTCAATTGATTGTGCGGAGTTATCAAAAATCAATGTTTAAAAATGATTGCAACATCATTCATTGATTCCGATAGTTCGTTTGAATATCGGTAGATTGCTCCTACCATCGCCGTAAGATGGATGTATTGGAAGAATTGGGTCACTCTCGGGCGAAGCTCGGTGGCTCAGTGGTCAGAGCGTTCCCCCTGTAAGGGAAAGATCGCGGGTTCGAGTCCCGCCCGAGAATTGATTTCGCTTTTTCCAATTTATTATAATTTGTTTAGTCTAGCAAACTAATTGCTTTAAAATTATCTCAATTGATTGTGCGGAGTTATCAAAAATCAATGTTTAAAAATGATTGCAACATCATTCATTGATTCCGATAGTTCGTTTGAATATCGGTAGATTGCTCCTACCATCGCCGTAAGATGGATGTATTGGAAGAATTGGGTCACTCTCGGGCGAAGCTCGGTGGCTCAGTGGTCAGAGCGTTCCCCCTGTAAGGGAAAGATCGCGGATTCGAGTCCCGCCCGAGAATTGATTTCGCTTTTTCCAATTTATTATAATTTGTTTAGTCTAGCAAACTAATTGCTTTAAAATTATCTCAATTGATTGTGCGGAGTTATCAAAAATCAATGTTTAAAAATGATTGCAACATAATTCATTGATTCCGATAGTTCGTTTGAATATCGGTAGATTGCTCCTACCATCGCCGTAAGATGGATGTATTGGAAGAATTGGGTCACTCTCGGGCGAAGCTCGGTGGCTCAGTGGTCAGAGCGTTCCCCCTGTAAGGGAAAGATCGCGGGTTCGAGTCCCGCCCGAGAATTGATTTCGCTTTTTCCAATTTATTATAATTTGTTTAGTCTAGCAAACTAATTGCTTTAAAATTATCTCAATTGATTGTGCGGAGTTATCAAAAATCAATGTTTAAAAATGATTGCAACATCATTCATTGATTCCGATAGTTCGTTTGAATATCGGTAGATTGCTCCTACCATCGCCGTAAGATGGATGTATTGGAAGAATTGGGTCACTCTCGGGCGAAGCTCGGCGGCTCAGTGGTCAGAGCGTTCCCCCTGTAAGGGAAAGATCGCGGGTTCGAGTCCCACCCGAGAATTGATTTCGCTTTTTCCAATTTATTATAATTTGTTTAGTCTAGCAAACTAATTGCTTTAAAATTATCTCAATTGATTGTGCGGAGTTATCAAAAATCAATGTTTAAAAATGATTGCAACATCATTCATTGATTCCGATAGTTCGTTTGAATATCGGTAGATTGCTCCTACCATCGCCGTAAGATGGATGTATTGGAAGAATTGGGTCACTCTCGGGCGAAGCTCGGTGGCTCAGTGGTCAGAGCGTTCCCCCTGTAAGGGAAAGATCGCGGGTTCGAGTCCCGCCCGAGAATTGATTTCGCTTTTTCCAATTTATTATAATTTGTTTAGTCTAGCAAACTAATTGCTTTAAAATTATCTCAATTGATTGTGCGGAGTTATCAAAAATCAATGTTTAAAAATGATTGCAACATCATTCATTGATTCCGATAGTTCGTTTGAATATCGGTAGATTGCTCCTACCATCGCCGTAAGATGGATGTATTGGAAGAATTGGGTCACTCTCGGGCGAAGCTCGGTGGCTCAGTGGTCAGAGCGTTCCCCCTGTAAGGGAAAGATCGCGGATTCGAGTCCCGCCCGAGAATTGATTTCGCTTTTTCCAATTTATTATAATTTGTTTAGTCTAGCAAACTAATTGCTTTAAAATTATCTCAATTGATTGTGCGGAGTTATCAAAAATCAATGTTTAAAAATGATTGCAACATAATTCATTGATTCCGATAGTTCGTTTGAATATCGGTAGATTGCTCCTACCATCGCCGTAAGATGGATGTATTGGAAGAATTGGGTCACTCTCGGGCGAAGCTCGGTGGCTCAGTGGTCAGAGCGTTCCCCCTGTAAGGGAAAGATCGCGGGTTCGAGTCCCGCCCGAGAATTGATTTCGCTTTTTCCAATTTATTATAATTTGTTTAGTCTAGCAAACTAATTGCTTTAAAATTATCTCAATTGATTGTGCGGAGTTATCAAAAATCAATGTTTAAAAATGATTGCAACATCATTCATTGATTCCGATAGTTCGTTTGAATATCGGTAGATTGCTCCTACCATCGCCGTAAGATGGATGTATTGGAAGAATTGGGTCACTCTCGGGCGAAGCTCGGCGGCTCAGTGGTCAGAGCGTTCCCCCTGTAAGGGAAAGATCGCGGGTTCGAGTCCCACCCGAGAATTGATTTCGCTTTTTCCAATTTATTATAATTTGTTTAGTCTAGCAAACTAATTGCTTTAAAATTATCTCAATTGATTGTGCGGAGTTATCAAAAATCAATGTTTAAAAATGATTGCAACATCATTCATTGATTCCGATAGTTCGTTTGAATATCGGTAGATTGCTCCTACCATCGCCGTAAGATGGATGTATTGGAAGAATTGGGTCACTCTCGGGCGAAGCTCGGTGGCTCAGTGGTCAGAGCGTTCCCCCTGTAAGGGAAAGATCGCGGGTTCGAGTCCCGCCCGAGAATTGATTTCGCTTTTTCCAATTTATTAGAATATAAAACTTAATTGAAAAAACACACTATATGAGAAAGAGGCTTCTCTCATTGAAAAATGTATTGAATAGGGGTCACCAATAGGAATTAATTAAGAGGCAAATTTGACAATCTAATAAAAAAAAGAATTACTATATGTCATAAATATTCACCTGAAATGATAACTTTCGCTCTTATTTTGAACTTCTATTCGACTAAAGCCTACAATTTTTTTCAGAAAAACTTTTCTTTGTCTTCCTTCACTAAAAACAATAAGAATGTGGTACCAAAGTTATTGGTAAACCGGGTTTTACAACTGAAGCTTTTATCGCTTCAAAAAACAAAGCTGCACAGTGTCAAGGTGAATTGATTATCACGTTAGTATTTGACGAAATAAAAATAAAATGTAAAGTAGAAAACGTTACCTCCACACAACGTACATATATGGATATGTTGGTGGTTAAATCCAATCAGATTGTGGTGGTGAATGAACGGAAGCATTATTGTTTTTAGTTGTCGACCCGAACAAAGATAAGGTACCAATAGGATACTTCCTTGCAAATGTAAACAAGTGCAAACCAAAAAAAGAATCTTTTATTGCAGGTTATTTATGTCACGATAGAAACAAAACAATTAAGCAGTAACAATTAGCGGATGTCCAACCAATAAACTTACAGAATTCGAAAACGTAGATGCTACATAAAAACGTACGTAAATAAAATCTGCTTTTAATTAGGAGAAAATATGTGCGGCATAATGATAAGTCGAGGGGCGCTTATTTTCATAGATCTCTGCAAGAAATTTTGTTTAAATTTGCCAAACTGCGTTGCAATTGGCACCGACAGTTGCTCTGTTATGGCCTCCGAGGTTAAAGGAGCTGAAGTGAGCGAACTGACAAATTGTCACCTATGCCCAAAAATAGCCTTGCAATAATCAAATCCCCAATAACTCTTTAAGAAAGTCATTGAATCTACTAGTTGCAGAAATGCATCAGCAACAATGAAAAAATTTGTGGTCTTCGATGAGTGGCCGCCGTTCGGTCCACACGTGTTACCGCATTCCGTAAATACGCCGCGAGATTTACAGGTATTGCTTTAGCGCCTATTGTCATGTCTCTGCATGAAATTTAGTTTAGATTTGTCAAACTGCGTTGGAATTGGCACAGACAGTTGCTCCGTTATGGCCTTTGAGGTTAAAGGAGCTGCAAGTGAGCGAACTGACAAATTGCTACCCATGCTCAAAAATGGCCTTGCAATAATCACATTCTCAATAACTTATTAGGAAAGTCATTGAATCTTGAAATCTTTATTATTGTTAAGGAAGTTTAGTGTTGGGAAATAATCAAAATGAATTTCTTTTTAATTAAAATATTATTTTGGTAAGATGACAAATAAGTGTGATTTTTAAGAATATTGTTATGTTTGCAAATTATTTTTCAATGTCCGTGGTTGTTCAAACTTGAAAGACGATGAAAGGCAATATATATTTGCCAAGTTCTGGAAAGATATGACATGGGAGCAAAGGAAACAGTATGTCGTGTCTAACGTCTTGTTGTGCGAGAAAAAACAAGTCAAGAACACGGAAAATTATAGGACTGATAGGAAACAATACTTTCTGAGTACATCAATTGGACGAATTCAGCTGTTAATACCGTTCAAAGACTAAAAAATGTAATACACTTTTTTTGGAGCCTCGTCTATGCTGGAGATAATAAGTATACTCTTAAAGACAATGATGTTTTTTTTTAAAGTTTATTAAAAAACTCTAGAAAAAGGTTTGAATCGAAAAACCAAAGAGCTTCGACATCAAGATTAAGAGCAAAGCGTATAAAACTGAATGTAATAAATCCGACTACAATCGTTGATACAACGTTAAATGATATTGACACAACAGATGGTTCTAAAGGCGATGAAACTGTAAATCAGGTCAGAATCAGATAGCCAGAAAGATGCCAGAGCCTTAAGTCCTTAAGTTCCTATTCATCAAATCTGTGATTGATTATTGTCTGGTTTTTTTCGGTGTGTGGCAACACTACGGCTAACAACTGATTGCATTTCGTCCCGTTTTTATTTAAATATTTTAATTAATAATTTCCATAATCAGGACTTAAATTCGTCACGAAACACATTACTACAATAATAAAAGTGTAATTAGGTAAAAAAGTGTGTGTAAAGTGTAATAAATCAGTGAAAATAGCGTCCAGCTGATTTTGCTCACCGGCTAGATGTCAATGACATCGCGTACATATTTGTTTTAATTTGTGATCTTTGTCGTCTCTTTTATTACAGTTTACAGTGATTTTTAAACAGGTAATCGCACCAATTACCACTAATTATCGTATTAGTTTACATTAGTAGCGTATTCAATCCATTTCGTTTTGAGGTTACATATTTATTTGTGTAGGGTACATATTGATCAAACTGCTTTTTGGTATTTAATCCACTATAAATACATAAATCTATTAAATCATAATGCCAGTCACACGTAGCATGTCTTCTGCACGCCGTGATCAGGCTAAATTAGATAATATATTGAAAAAACTTGACCTTACATTGAAAGAATTGGATGCATCCAAAACGCTGATTGAACAGTTGCATAAGGAAAGGGACGACAATGAAAAGGAACTACTGGATAACTTAAATAAATATGACTTAATAAAAAAGCAGATGGCTGAGCTGCATACAGAGCATAGGTTAGTGTTAGATGAGCGGGATAGATTGCACAACATTGTGGCTGGGTTTAGGGAGTGCAGCGACGAGTACGAGCAGGGCCTCAAGCGCATGTCGGTCTTAGAGCAGGAACTGCAAGAAGCCCACCACCACATTACCCACCTTGAGGCCGAGAAACGTGACACCGTAGTATCCCATACCCATAGCTTGTTTGAGGAGTTAGTCGGTAGTGTGCCCAGCCTTGTTTCTACTGAACCTAGCTTAGAACCCACATTTACTATAGACTTAACAAAGGATGATACCTTAATAGCTCATACTCCCAATCCCAAGATGGACATAGTTGAGTGCAGTAGAAACAAACTTAAGAAATATATAAAAATTAATAAATACATAAGAAAAACTCTAAAACTTATTAAAAGACAAAAATGTATATATGTTATAGGCAATGTGTATAATGCAGGCATTCTATACAATACCTAGGCAATGTATAGAATGCCGGGGTCGTTCAGGCAATGTATGAAATGATATTCAATTTTTAAACTATTTTACACTTTGCCTAGGTAATGTATAGAATACCTAGGCATTGTATAGAATGCCGGTCGAAGCATAGGCAATGTATGTAATCTATTTTTCTTCTCCATGATTTAGTTAGATAGATACTAATCTTATGAGAGCTAATCCTAATTTCAACTTCCACCAACAGACAGTGCTGATAAGACATGTATTGTGTTCTATTGGTAGGTATGCCTAAGTACCTACGTGTTTTTTGCGTAGAATGTTTCTCACATAGTAGTGAAAGAAAAGCTGCACATTCCGACTTGGATAGATTAGGTTAGAAGGCTAATGTGGGAGCGGAGCGGAGCGGAGCTCCCGCATTAGCCTTCGTGGTTATTTTTTTTTATTACCATACAGAATTTCTATAGGCCACGGCAACCACTCTCTTACCATCATCCCTGTTCTGGTCAGCCACCTAACCTGATGGAAAGAGAGTTCTTACCGTGGCCTATAGTTCTGCATGGTCAAAAAAAAAAATAACCACGAAGGCTAATGTTGGAGCTCCGCTCCCGCATTAGCCTTCTAACCTAATCTATCCAAGTCGGAATGAACAATTTTTCTTTCAGCAGTAATATCCATTTTTCAAATTTTGTTTGCTAACAGTACTTATTTATCAAGGTGAGACGAATTTTCGCACATGAAATATAATTTTGAAGAGACGAATTTACAACAACCCGTCCATTATACACATTGCCTGATGCGCTTCGGGCATTGTATACAATACCTAGGCAATGTATGAAATTAATCGTATTATACACATTGCCTGAACGTTTTAGGCAATGTATAGAATGCCTAGGCATTCTATACAATGACGAATTATACACATTGCCTATAACATATACACCAAAGTCAAATATATTAATGAGAGAAGGCAATTAGGCGATGAACTTGATATGTACTCATTATTAATTGAAAAAAAAAACACCTCTGAACATAATAATAATGTATTAAAGCTAGAAACAGAAATTAAAAACTTACAAAAATCACTAGACATAATGACCAACAAGTATTGTAATGTTAAAAGTGAGTATCAGGAATACATTCTGGCCATGAGGGATCTGATGAGACCAAATTCTGCATTAACATCTAAAGACAATTCACTCAGTCTTCACCCAGTCTGTAAGTCCTCACTGACTTCACATAAAAGCCCTTCACTTAAGGTAAATGATAAACCCAGTAGTTCCTTTACCGAACATAATAATGGAAGTTCTGAAGTAATGATGTTTTGTGATTAATTGGGGAAATCAATGGGCCAGTTCAGTGTCGCATCATTATATTGGAGTGCTTGATTAATAGTATTATATAAATTAAATTAATAATCATAGTTTAAAAACATTGTTATAATAGGACAATATCGCACTTGACGAACCTCCCTCAAAGGATAGATAGATAGACAGATAATTCTTTATTGTACATCAATAAATTTACAATAATACAAGTAGGTCCTGATATCAGACCCACTCATCGCACTAATCCCTCCACTAGTGATACTATTAGTACGAGAGCCCACGACCAAAACCATGTCTCATAGCAATACGGCAAAAACCCTATAAAATCGTTAGATTGTAAGATTCTGAACTCGACTAGGTGTGTAGTAACGGTCGAAAGTGTAGCAACTGCGTGGGAGGCCATTTCTGCTGTGTCAAAAAAAAAGGCAGTCGGTATTATAGCAATACGTCTGATAGTGAAAATGTACATAGATTTTATAATTGTATTACGAAAAAGTTTGTTTTCAGACATTTTGTGCGTAGCACATAGCCTGAGCGCATTTTTGAAAATGTCAACAAATTTTGCCGACCTGTATCATAGCAATACGGATAATTTTTTTTTTTAACTTTTCGTATTGCTGCCATGATTACCAAAAACCTGTTTTCAGACACTTTAAGTGTAGCATATACTCCCAAAAACGAAAATAAGTACGAAAATGTTTTTTTTTAAATTTACAGCCTTCATAGATATTCAAGAATCTCCCTTGTCTATTATATGTACTTTGACAGATGACAGATGTCATTACTTATTTCTTTTGTAAAAGTTACTCAAGTGTGCTTTAAATAAAACCAAAACTATCAAATCAATCAGTTCAATCAGACGACGATTCCGAATCCGACAGCGATTGAATACGAGAATATTTTGTAACTTTGAATAAACCGTTTTTTTTTCAACTTCATCCCAGTTTCCTTTTGTGCGATTTATTTCAGTACTTCAACTTCAATACGGTTTCGGGTAAATTCTTTGTTAATTATCATGTAATGAATTCAGGGTCGCAACGTATTCATTGGTTTGTAACAGAGAATTCAAGATGCCTCAATACGATTTTTAAATGATATCTGAGTATCGAAAAGTTGTCTGATAGAGAAGATGCTACACTTAATTTGTCTGATATAAATTTTTTGCACATGTGGACAACTTATTTTATCATGTCCAACAATTTTCAGACATATTGCTATGATACCGATCGGTAAAATTTGTTAACATTTTCAAAACGGTCTCAAAATTTAATGCGTTCACATTTCCGTCTGAAAATTGTTTTGTTCGCATCAAATAACCAAAATTTACTAATAAAAAAGATTTTCAGACGTATTGCTATGAGACATTTTTTTTGTCTCATTTTTAATTTTTTTAAGTGATTTTACGGGTTTGCGCTACACCACTAACGTCTGAAAAATATGTTTCCGGTATCTCAGAACTATCATTCAACTACAGTCTGCAAATCAGACATATTGCTATGATGCAGTTCGGTAAAATTCTTTGACAATTTTGAAAATTCGGTCAGATCAAACGCTACGCGGAAATTGTCTGATATTGGTTTTTTCGAGTTCAGGATAATCGTATCTATCGATTTGATGCACTTTTGGCTGTATTGCTATGAGACAAAAATTATATGATGCCAGATGAAAACAATCTTACCGGAGCTCAAGATGAGCCCCAAAGGGGATCAACCAAAGGAAGAGGTTCCCAACGTGGTTCAAGAAGACCACGAGGTCGAGGTCGAGGAGGACAAAACAATAACGCACTCCGCAAACAGTTCAACCAACAGAGAATGGAAAACCATAGGCTCAAGACAGGTTTACAAACTTTAAGAGATAATCAAGACGACATAAAGTCAGAAATTTTTGCTTTCGTTACAAATGAGCAACTAGAAAAGTTAACTTCTAATGTTAATAAGAAAGCTCAAATGCTGCCCGTAACTACCAGAAACATCGGTTTATCAACCGTATCTGTCTTATACACCGCTAATCAATACCGTCACACTTTAGTCATTCCAAACATTTATTCCATGTACCGTGTATTTTTAGCTGCCTTTGAGGCAAAAATTATTAAGTTGAGAAAGGAGTCAGGCCTTCTCATGCGCCAGCACGACGCAATTTACTCTCACTCTACAGCACGTGCAAATTTTGTTGAAGATATATCTAGATTCAATCGGTATAGTAACCGATTCTAACGACGTTGTATTGTAGGTAAAAGGAGCATTCGTAAACGCGCTCTTAACTCGCCTGTGATTGGTTGGCGCGCGTCCCCCATTGTTCCCTCTCTTGCGAACACTAGGACAGCACTCCTATAGCTCCGGTGTAATAATTATTTAATTGCAAGTACAGCAGATTTATTTAAAAGGAAACAACAATCGTTTCAATTATCACTCTTTTGTGCGAGCCTGCACAAAAATTGGCGACCGTGACAGGACTGCAACCTTCGGATGCGACGAATTTTGCGGCGGTGGCATGGTGGCGTGGGCGCATCATGGCGCGGAGGCAGCGTGGCGAGGCCAGCGTATCGTGGTCCAAGCAAGCTCAAATATCATCTGCAGCAGCTCAGCAGCACATCGACCAACAGCATGCCGGAAAGTGAGCCCGCTCCGTGTCGTTCCTTTAACTTCCTTACCTTAATTTGACGTAGTTTGGGGTGCTTCGGCTCCTTAATGTGAGGGTGTGTGCGCCGTAGGTATTATACAATTTAATGTTTCATTTACATTTACAATTTAAGTTAGTGTTTCAGTGCGCCAGTCGATGCTGTGCGCATCATAGATCACTACAACAATAAGGTACCTATTCCATGGTCACACCCATATTTTCTACCGTTATGTGCAGTATTGATTGGCTTCATTAAATGGCTATTCATCAATAAATTGCCATTAAATTCATTTGGTAATGATGATAAATCATTACATTTATTTTCTTATTCAATTATTGAGTGGTTCCAATAAGTTTGGTTATTCCATCAATAAATTTCTTTCATTTATTCACTTAACTACTACCAATGTATTCAATTATTGAGTGGTTCCAATAAGTTTGGTTATTCCATCAATAAATTTCTTTCATTTATACACTTAACTACTACCAATGTAGCACTTCTCGTGATAATTATTATTGTCTGTCACATTTAATCTGTGTCGTAAACAAACCTTACATATGTACCTATCCTAGGTGTTATTTGTAGTTGTATTATCCGAACGCTTACTTGATCCCATGTCTTCATACAGCGATGTACATCATTCGGGCGTTCAGTGAGGCGAGTCGCACACAGCGATTAAAGCGTAAGCGGTGCCTACACCGCTGCGCCAGCTACTTGACCCCTGCGGCGGCGGCCGTTTCGGCTGTCAGCTGGCGCTCGACGCTTCGCGGGACATTGCTGTGAGGAGCGTATCGTACCTGTTCTTTATTACTTTGAGTTGCTTTTGTTTTGGTTCATCAATTTTGGGCAACTTGGTGCAAAATGTCTGTAAAAGAGGCTGTTATCACTAATAGTAATAATGCCAATAGCGGCTCCTCACTTATAGTGAAGCGTAGCACGATAAAGGGCCGTTTAACTCGGTTTAAAAACCAGTTAAATGAGTTAATTTCTAAGAGTGTCTTATCAGAGCTCGAATGTAGTAAGCTTGTTATGAAGTTATCTAAGATTGAAGGGCTTCATGTTAGCTTTGACGAGTTGCAGACTCAGATAGAGGACACTGCTTTGGACTTAGAATCTGAGTTATCCACGAGAGACTTAGTAGAAGATGAGTTTGAATCGTGTATCTCCGCTGCGCGCCTGCTTGTTCAGGCTAACACACCCACCGCAAGAGGGACTCTGACACGGAGTCATCATTTAGTAGCTGTAAGGGCTTGTACACAAAACTGCGATGCGACGTCGCATCGCAAAAATCTGCGAGCTCCCTCTACGCATCGCAAGAACTTGCGAATTGATTCGCATCGCGCATTCCTGCGATGTTGCGTCACACTTGTTGACACCATTTTAGTTCGCTCTGGGACAGCGCGTGGGCAAGACGTGTACTTTAAAAATGACAGAATACGACGTTGATTTTTTAATATCACTGATTGAGGGGCGCCCTGTTGTTTGGGACACTAGTAATGAAGATTATAAAAACAAATTCATCAAACAAGATGCTTGGAAGGACGTGTGTAAAAGTTTATTTCCAAATTTCGAGGAAAAAGAAAACAATGAAGAAACTAAACTTGGTAAGTACACAAATACATTTATTAAGTAAAGATGGGTTAATACCGATATTTGTCGGTATTAGCTAATCTTAATATATTAGTCTCATGATATTATAATATCTTAACTAATATTTGAATATTAGTAATATTTTACTGATGACCAATGCACGAATACCGCGGTGATTGTTAATATGTACGACCATACAGGGCGTCCCACAGCGATGCCAAATGGAGGGAAAGTACCTTAAATCCTTAAGTTACCTCATTTTACTTAAAGGAGACATCATTTTATTTTTTAAAAGAAACAAAACTGCATTTAAAGATTTTTAAAAATTCGCTTGCCACCCCCGTTAATCGAACCGACTAAAATCCGAAAAAGTAACATCCTGTATTTTTATGGCATCAATCGATAGTGTCAATCATAAGGATCAAATCTCTCTAAGAAACATGGTAAATTAAATGAAAGGAAGTCCTTGAAATCTAAAATTATAAATTCAATTTGGCAAAATAAAACACTTTAATCCAAAGTTCATCCATCCATCTGATACCATATTAACAATAAAATTCCATATTTAAACTACTTTTCTTTTTTTATCGTGGTGACACCGCTGCTGGTCAGCAGTAGTATTTAGGTATGTCGAACTCAAATCGACTAAAACCGCACGCCGTCTAAATTAACAGGTTATAAGTTGATCCATAGGGCAATTCTCTTGCCATTTTCGTTGCATAGGGTACACCGCGTGCAGGTTTCTAATCAAGCACCCAAAAATAATTACCTAACCTACCTACACATACCTCATGCAGTTACCCAATAAAGTTACATTCTAAACAGGTAACAAAGTTCATTGATTTAGTACTGCAGAAATTCTTACAAGGTATCAACACTAGAGATATCTTTGATTTGATTAGAAACCTGCACGCGGTGTACCTTTGTGCAACGAAAATGGCAAGAGAATTGCCCTATGGATCAACTTATAACCTGTTAATTTAGATGGCGTGCGGTTTTAGTCGGTTTGAGTTCGACATACCTAAATACTACTGCTGACCAGCAGCGGTGTCAGCACGATAAAAAAAGAAAAGCAGTTTAAATATGGAATTTTATTGTTAACATGGTATCAGATGGATGGATGAACTTTGAGTTAAAGTGTTTTATTTTGCCAAATTGAATTTATAATTTTAGATTTCAAGGACTTCCTTTCGTTTAATTTACCATGTTTCTTAGAGAGATTTGATCCTTATGATTGACACTATCGATTGATGCCATAAAAATACAGGATGTTACTTTTCGGATTTTAGTCGGTTCGATTACCGGGTGTGGCAAGCGAATTTTTAAATATCTTTGAATGTAGTTTTGTTTCTTTTTAAAAATAAAATGATGTCTCCTTTAAACAAAATGAGCTAACTTAAGGATTCAAGGTACTTTCCCTCCATGTGGCATCGCCGTGGGACGCCCTGTATTTTAATATTGACATATTGCGCTAATATCTCGTGCTGAATAGATTGGTCAGGGATTATTTTATTTATTGCTGAAGATACAAAGACTGATATTTTTTTAATAAACATTTTGATTTATGAATACATGAAACTGTAATACGATACGTCTTGGTTGGGCACTGGAATATCTAATAATAATAAACATAGTTACAAGCTACAGTACCTACCCGATACCGGTGGCAGACTTTTGTTATCCATACTTAATATTATATATGCGAATACGTTCGAAAAAAAGCCTGCAGTCCAGTTATTATATACCCATATTTTGAACTGCTTGAGGAAACAGTGCACACGTTCGCGAAAAACCTTCGCATATATGAAACGTCGATGAAACTAGTTTCTGCAAGGATCCTTGCTAGTCGAAAGTTGATGGCATTATAAACTATACCTCGACAAGAACAATAGCGTATCTTGGCAAAGACAACACAACTGACCTATTAGGATGCAACGCGATAGGAGAAAACGCTTCACCTATGATTGTGTACAAAGGGAAGCATGTTTGGGATGATTGGACAACTGAGGAAAGATACCCTGGTACAGTATATGCTGCAACACAAAATGGCTGGATGGAAACAGCTGTTTTGAGGCCTTTTTTGAGAAAGTGTTTTTACCAGTAGTTGGACAAAAACTTCCTATCTTATTAGTTTATGATGACCAGAACACATGTACGTATAAATATAATTGAAAAGGCACTTGCAACCGATATAACGATCTTGAAAATCCCACCACACACCAGCCATCTATTACAACCGTTGGACCTCGTGGTAAATAAGTCATTTAAGGACAAATGGGATACCGCCCTAGTTAAGTGGCAGCGATTAAATATAGGTAAATCATTACCTAAAAAGGAATGCGCTAAAATTTTGGGCCTAATTTGGACTACGTTGGAGCCTAAGGTATACTATATTAGACAAAAATGTAGTATCAGAAGAAAAAATTTACGCAGAACTTTTACGAGAGTGAAAGCAAAAAAAATCATCCACAAAAACACAAAGGTTTAATTAATTTAAGTAAGAAGGAAGCAGCTAAAAAGCTTCGAAATTCCGGACTGCAATATACTTCTAAGTCAAAGTGTCCAAAGATTATTCCTGAGATGTAAAGAAGAAATTTCATGTATTATTCGATAAATATTCATTAATTTATAGCTCCAATTAATACAAAATGTTAATTATTACATCTCCCATGCATTTAAATTTTGTGCAATACCATATTTCATTTCTTCATAACATATTTTTCATTAACCCAGTAATGCCCAGCGTGGCCATATGGACACAAAAATAGGGTTGAAATAAAAACGTTCATACACTAGTTACGTCGTCATAACCAAGAAGAAACAATAGTACGGTCAACGAATGGCTCAAAGGAGGGTATAGAGTGCGTGAGCGGGAACCTAAGCGATTTCTTCAGAAACTTATTTAGACTACTTAGAGAGAAAACATACTAAAAGTCCTGACGTCTAGGTGTCGAGCCGGAGGGGGGAGGGGGGGGCAAAGGTCTCAATTTTAGGTTTTTTGTTAATAAATCAAAAACGGTGCGTTGTAGCGAAAAATGTTCTAAGATTAAAGGAAAGCTTATAAAATTCTCTATAACTTTGACCTTATATACTTTTCCATACTCCTACCCGTTTTTGAACTACACGCTCTGGAAAAGTGAAAATTAAAGTTATTCAGCGTGATGACCATTAACTGATGTGAAAAATTATCTTAAAATTTATTTTAACATAAGCTGGGAGTACCTCCACGTGGTGAAGGCGGTTACAGTAAGAAATTGCGTTTTTTATAACAGCGGATAACTGAGTTGAGGTGAGAAAAACAATCATAAAGATTGTTTTTCGTGTACCTAATACTCACTGTAGATAACGCGTCCTTACTGGCTAAAACTCCCATTAACATCGTATACATGCCTTCGGGCTTATGTTATTATTAGTTTTCGTAATTTTATTTTGCTTGGCACGGTAGCCTACCCGGTAACGCAGGGCAGCAGCCACAAAATATTTTTTACATATACTTACACTGTTATTAGTAACACTATCTAATATGAGTACTAATAAGTGTCCTGTATGTAATGAAGACGTGGTTAAAGGAAGTAACAATGTCTCTGAGGTGAAAGAAAAGGGAATACTGGGTCTTATTAATGCTAGTAGTATGCATATTTATGTTCTTTGAGAAATGATACATGGGGAGAAGAACTTCGTTTCTTTGTCGTTTGTCCTGCACTAAGGATCTTGTTGCTGAAGGAGCAGAGTATCACAAAGACTGCTATTATTCATTCGTGAAGTCTGTCAGTTACCCAAAACTCCAGAAAGCTAAGATCCCTAGAGATACCCATGTCGTAGAGGCTATGGAAGAAATTTTTGCTTATATGGAGGGAAGCATTGATACTCAGTTTTCTCACTCTAATACTCGGTGTTGTAACAGGTGCCAAACCCCATGCAGTGGCGATCTATCAAGGCCGAGTTGGAAAATAAATATGGGGATCGAATACTGATCACACCAGGGGTCAACCGTTTCTAAACGCCGCGCCGGTGGTGTGTTTTAGAGACATTGGGTACAATATTATCAAATGGTACGAAAGCATCATCATGCGGATATAGATGTATTCTCCTGATTGCATCCGTGGCCAAGATGACCTCGAAACTCAGGGTCCGCCTTCCGGCTTTTTCTCCTCCACTTCGCACGATCTTGGGCGTCCATGGTAGTGAGACCATTTGCACGCATGTTACCCTCCACGACGTTAAGCCAGGACTTCTTTGGCCTACCCATTTTGGTACGAAAATAGGCAAAAAAACGAAGTAGAGGAAAAGCTGAGAATTCTTGCTAAAGCTGCGGAAAGGAGATGATTTATTTTCGGCCCATCAATACAACGACTTTTAAGTTTTTGTTTCTTATGTAAAACATCAAAGCGAGAGTGAGAGAAAAGAGAGGCAACAGAGAATAGGGCATGAACAGTCATTGTACAATATGCACAAAATACGAATCCATTTATTATCATAATTGGACGAAGAATGTTCCAAATTCTAATCGATTCACGATAACTTATTAAAGAGTGTTTTTATCATTTATTGTATTTGTGAAAATTCTTAATATTTCACATGACAAGATGTTAAAATGTTGCCAGACATCTTCTTTACCATAGACTCAAATCGATTAATAATGCGATTGTATTCGATGAAACTTCAGGCACATATAGGTTTTTTCTTCAAATCTTCAATCTTACAATTCTCATTCCATATGACATTATCGAAAGTTTTTGCTAATAAAAGTATTTTGCTATAAACGAATCTTCATAGAATGCGTTGTAGATAGTTTGATTTCAATGTGTAATTGAAATAAAACTATCTACAACGCATTCTATGAAGATTCGTTTTCAGTTATTTCATTACATACTGTCATCATCATATACTGATTTATCTCCGGAGAATTAGGCAGAGTGAATTAACACCCACATTTTACCAATCATTGTATTAGGTCCGTTTAAATATTTTTATTTCAATGATGTTATATGTAACACAACAGTCCATATTATTTACACTATGCCTGTCTAGAAGTAAACACTAAACTACAATACTCTCAGGTTATAGCTTTACGAATACAAAAATACAACGTTAGGTTGGGCATTGCACTCTTTATATACCTACTTGGTTGTCGTCATCATTATCGTGGCCTAACCTTCGAGTCCGGGGTGCTCTTCCAGTCATCTGACCTCCACAGCCCGATAATGAAGATTATTTTAATTTAAAACTGATGTTTTAGTTTTATTTTAAAGTATCTGAGGAATCGATTCCATGTGGTAAAAATTGTTAGCGAATACAATTTCATTATTTCGAATGGCAATACAATCCCATAAGTGCCAAAAATTGTTTGACAGTTATTTTGTGATTATTTTGAGTGATTGATTAGTGAATTTTCTTGTTGTTCAATGATCATTGTAAAAAAAATAATAAGTATTATATAGTACAGACGTTACACAGGCAGCTGCTATGTAAATCAATGGCTAGTATTGAATAATATGGACGAGTGGAGTATAACAGTGTCTATAAGTGATGTAGTCAAACAATTCTAATAAATACACCAGTCGTACCGCCAACCATCTTTTTCAGATGAATTAAGTACTGCAAATCAGTAAACAACCAAGGCACTGGGAGAATGTATGTTATTTACATTAATTGAGTTTTCTTTTTGCTCATTTACTATAATTACTATGATTTGTATGCTTTTTGGACGACATACCTACCAGCAATAAAAAACGTTTTATATACCTATGTAATAAATAAATATTAATATAATATGGTTTTGTTTGTTTTTATTTCATTGGATACCTACTTTCATTTCATGGTGTAAGTATGAATCATCATCTTAGGAATTTTGCCTAGTTGTAACCGAGGCTTTTACCGGCCGCTTGCTCCTTCTCTTTTATTCGGTTTGGAAATATGCCTTTTATGGCAGCGGCTGCCGTCTGACCGCCCAACTAGTAAAGATAATCCTGCTTTTCTACATCCGAAAAACATATAGACTGTGAAAAACGGCACATGCCCGTACTTTGAAATCACATAATTATATTGATGTATTCACGGCCATGCGGGTTTTGTCGGTTCGAGTCCGACATAACCACCCTCACTGGCTCCGGCGGATTTGAGTGGATTTCCACTTGTTAAAAAGAAGGTTATTGCCCTATCCATCTTCTGTTTATTCAATACATTGCATAAGACATGATTTTAATGACGTCTATTATTATGTCATACTAAATAATAAAATTATAATTTTCTGAGATTGGCGCCATGACAGTTTCACATTGATTTTAGTATCAGTTTTGATTTGGTTTATATCAATGTTCCGGTTAGACTAGCTAAGAAGCAATGTACCATTGTAATCCCGATAAAATTACAAATAAATCAATACTCGTTTCATTATTGTTCTCCAAAATTTGTAGGTGGCCGAAAGCTCTAACATAAAAAATCGTCTCCTTTGACGGCAAGATATTCAGAGTCAAGTGTACAGCACAAACAAATACCCACCGTGCGATATTTTTTTAAATTAAAATTAATTCCTTAATTTTCACTTTTCCAGAGCGTGTAGCTCAAAAACGGGAAGGAGTATGGAAAAGTATATATATGATCAAAGTTATAGAGAATTTTATAAGCTTTTATTTCATCTTAGAACATTTTTCGCTACAACGCACCGTTTTTGATTTATTAAGAAATAACCCGACACCTAGACGTCAGGACTTTTAGTATGTTTTCTCTCTAAGTAGTCTGAATAAGTTTCTGAAGAAATCGCTTAGGTTCCCGCTCACGCACTCTACAACTACTTTATTGACCGTACTAACAACCAGTCTTTGCTTTTTAAAAACATCCTCACCGCTCGTCTGTGACGCGATTTCAAAAGAACACTATCGAGTTCGCGCGGTGCAGTGCAAGCAGCAGCGGTAGTCAGCAGAACTCAGCCTCAGAATCGGCATGCTCGTGGGGTAAGCATATAACTCTGTTTGCTCTCGAGATTCCTGTAAGATTTCACTAACATTGTGAATTCTATACTTGATTTTTATTTTGTTCGTACTTACAACATTTTGTGTGTATTTTATTATTTTTGTGTGTACTTATTTCGTGCGTTTTGAAGAAAAGCAAACGAAGAAGTAAAGAATTAAGTAGGCAGGGCGACAATTGATTATCGCAACTTAGCCTTTTTGATACCTAGTTATGACGGTAATAAAAAGACCTTTAACTTTTATATCAAGAGCGTTGATAACGCGCTCGAATTAATAGAGGGCAGCAACAGCCCTAGTGTAGCGTGCATTATAAGAAATAAGCTGTCCGGCAAAGCCGTAGAGGCGTTGTCGGAGTGTTCTGACTTCAATAGTTAGGAGGATATAAAACGAACCCTCACCCGTAGGTTCGGAGAGTTTAGGGAGGAGGTGCAAATCGTCCAAGAGCTGATGCAGGTCACAAAAAGGTCAGCTGACATAGAAGCCTTTGCAGACAAGATCAGGGAATTGCGTTCGCGCATCAAGCTTGTCATTGCATCAAGCGTTTCGTTCACAAAGCTAGCTACGAAATGTACCATTGAGTTCTGATGGCGAGATTCCCGTCTTTAATAATTTAATAATTTTAAGATTTGCATGTATCAGTATGTCATAAATTCAGTTAGAATTAAAAGCTAGCTTTAATAAATTTTTGTATTTAATTCCTGAGAGCGGCGTTCTCTATGGTTGCATTTTGATATTTTTCACTGGTTAAAAAAGTAATGTGATAGAACGCTCTCTCTGGTCTAGACAGGGGCCATGTCGGTCGACTAAAAAAGATGGCTCTGTAATTTATTTGAACAAACAGCTTTTTTTGTGCTCGGACCAAGTCATCCGAAATCATCGGCTCATCCCTGCATACCAGAAAGTTGGGAGCGCTACAGAATCGGCTCCGGATGATGTCGGCCACGAACCACGCCGGCATTTGGATGCTAGCGTGTTAGACGAAGCATTACCCGTAGACTGGACATCTGGGGGCTGTCCATTAGGGTGTCCCGTCGATGTATGGAGAAAATGTATGGACACCGGAACTGTACCGACCAGGTCCTGGCTCTGTCTTCATACATCGAGGCGGGCTTCCAGCGGGGACTGAAGACATTCGCGGTTTTCGTTGACTTAAGCGCCGCCTACGACACGGTCTGGATAACAGGGCTATTAAACAAGGTTGCAACTGTGATCCCCTGTCGGAAGACCATCACCCTGCTGAAGTCCTTGCTTGGGCCCCGATATATTAAAGTCTGTCTTAGCGACAGGCAAAGTGGCTACAAGCTCATTAAGAACGGACTTCCACAGGGCTCGGTACTTGCGCCCCTGCTCTTCAACACCTACATCAGCGACCTCCCCGAAACTGTATCGCTGAAATTCGCATATGCCGACGATCTTGCCCTCGCGTTTCAGTCGAAATCTTTCGAGGAGGGGGAGAGAATCCTTACCAAGGATCTTACGACCATGGGCGACTATTACAGAAAATGGCGCCTGTGCCCTAACCCATCAAAGACCGAGGTTTCTGTATTCCACCCCACCAACTGTCTGGCTGGGACCAAACTACATGTGGAATTCTGCTGTGAACCAGTCAAACACAACTTCACCCCTAAGTACCTGGGAGTAATATTAGACCGTTCACTGACATACAGGCAACACCTAGAGGCAACGGCACAAAAACTAAAGACCAGACTCAACATCTTAAAGTCCCTGGCCGGCACGAGTTGGGGGGCCAAAGCTTCCGTCCTTCGAACATTAGCAATAGCTCTCATGTACTCTGTGGCAGAATACTGCGCGCCAGTGTGGTACCGAAGCGCGCACACCCACAAAGTTGACACCCAATTGAACGAAGCCATGCGTACCATAACAGGGCTGATTAAATCAACTCCCCTACCATGGCTTCCTGTTCTGGCGCACATCCCGCCTCCAGAACTTCGAAGGTATCAAGCTGCGGCCAACGAGTGGAAAAAATGCTGGCAGGTGACCAACGGAGAGCCGATGCCAGCACGAAGAACACTTGACGACCTGCCACGTGACCGCCAGATCTCGAGGTCACCAATCTGGTCCGACAGGGCCCTTATGGAGGAATACGACCTTGGAGAGCAGTGGCGGGCATTGTGGGAGGCGTTTCAGCACCATCCCTGGAAGGACCTGGTACCCGACCCCACCACTAAGCCGCCCGGCTTTGACAGTTGTCGCACGGTGTGGTCAATAAGGGTCAACCGGTTCAGAACTGGACACGGGAGATGCAACTACCATCTTACAAATGGGGACTTAAAGAAGCGCCGGACTGTGATTGTGGAGCTCCAAGGCAGACAACGATGCATATAGCAGAGGAGAAGAAAGAAAGAAAGAAAACACATTTAATTGCACAACACAACGCACATCAATTTACACAAGACACAATTCAAAATTAAAACAGAAACAAAATAAAAATAGAAAACGCCACCACCGAAAAGGCCTATACCCAGTGCTATGGTCACGTGATGTCACTCACGTCAGCCACTCCGGCGCGCGGAGTGAGTGAGTGACTGAGTGATCGACGCAAATGAATGACATCCGCAACCATAGACATCAAACAGATTCAATCATTCAATGGTGACGTGTTACATACATACGTGGCAAATTGCGCACGTTTTCCTAAAAAGATTCTCACGATACTGGTTTCGTTTCCCTGGAGGAATGCGTGAGCTACATGACCTCACACCGGCAGCAATTGACTGGCTTCGCCAACTGGACGTTGACATATGAGGACTCGAGCAAAAGCCATACGACATGATGATGATGATGGAGAAAAAAATTTTTTGAGCTACGGCTACGCAAGAGGTATCAAAAGATGCGTTTTGACGCATACATTACGATTATCATTAAAGGGGATTGGGTAATCTAGTATGGACAGTGGCGTTCTTAATTTTTTCAGCGGCCATAATTAATTTTGATACCCCTTCATTGTACTGTGTTAAACACACGTACAAATGTCATTATTTTCATTGTAAGTAATATCGGAGCTGCGATATACAGGGTGGAACATTTCGACTTTACCTTGAAGGAAAGTACCCTCATACTAAAGATATTTACTTAAAGGAAACTTTACCTTATTTTTTAAAAGAAACAAAACTGCATTCAAAGACTTTTAAAAATGCCACACCCGGTAGTCGAACCGACTAATATTTTACAAAACCTTCTTTTTCATGGACTTCCTTTTATTTAATTTACCAAGTTTGTTAGAGAGATTTGATCCCTATGATTGACCCTATCGATTGATGTAATAAAAATACAGGGTGTTATTTTTTCGAATTGTAGTCGGTTCGATTATAAGGCGTGCCCAACGATTTTTCAGCATTCCTTAAATGCAGTGCTGTTTCTTTTTTAAAAACACACTAAACTGTATTCAAAGTTTTCTGAAAATGCCACACACGGTAGTCGAACCGGGTACGAGTACCTACTCTTACTACCGGAGATAGTTAATTTCATTCAAAGGAAACACTCTCTTATTTAAAAAAGAATACAAAGCTGCGTTTAAGGAATTTCGAAAGATCGCTTGCCACGCCCTGTAATCGAACCGACTAAAATTCTAAAAAATAACACCCTATATTTTTATTGCATCAATCGATAGGGTTGATCATAAGGATCTAATCTCTCTAACAAACTTGGTAAATTAAATGAAAGGAAATCCATGAAATAGAAGATTTAGAAAGATTTTATTCGGTTCGACTACTAGGTGTGGCATTTTCAGAAAACTTTGAATACAGTTTAGTGTGTTTTTGAAAAAGAAACAGCCCTGCATTGAAGGAATGCTGAAAAGTCATTTGCCACGCCTCATAATCGAACCGACTACAATTTGAAAAAATAACACCCTGTATTTTTATTGCATCAATCGATAGGGTCAATTATTAGGATCAAATCTCTTTAACAAAACTTGGTAAATTAAATAAAAGGAAATCCATGAAATAGAAGATTTAGAAAGATTTTAGTCGGTTCGACTATCGGGTGTGGCATTTTCGGAAAACTTTGAATACAGTTTAGTATGTTTTTAAAAAGGAAATAGAACTGCATTTAAGGAATGCTGAAAAATCGTTTGCCCCGCCCTATAATCGAACAATTCGAAAAAATAACACCCTATATTTTTATTGCATCAATCGATAGGGTCGATCATAAGGATCAAATCTCTCTAACAAACTTGGTAAATTAAATAAAAGGAAATCCATGAAATAGAAGATTTAAGAAGATTTAGGAAGATTTTAGTCGGTTCGACTACCGGGTGTGGCATTTTCAGAAAACTTTGCATACAGTTTAGTATGTTTTTAAAAAAGAAACAGAACTGCATTTAAGGAATGCTGAAAACTCGTTTACCACGCCTTATAATCGAACCGACTACAATTCGAAAAAATAACACCCTGTATTTTTATTACATCAATCTATAGGGTCGATCATAAGGTTCAAATCTCTCTAACAAACTTGGTAAATTAAGTAAAAGGAAACCTATGAAATAGAAGGTTATAGGAAGATTTTAGTCGGTTCGACTACCGGGTGTTGCATTTTCAGAAAACTATGAATGCTGATTTGATTCTTTTTAAAAATAAGGGAATGTTTCTTTTCAGTGGAATTCGCTATCTTCAGTATTTAGAGTACTTCCATCTAAGTAAAGTTGAAAAATACCACCCTGTATAGCTAAGTCCCGATATAGTTTAGAGAAGTTTGTCCATAGTAACTTTTGATCACTTTATACTGTACTTTCATATTATACCAATTTCATTAATGGCCGCTCAATTCCGACACGACGCCAACATTACCCAACCCCCTTTATTAGATATCTGTCATCTTAAGGGCTCTACCGGACCTTGGAGTTTAAGAAATGTGCAATTTTGAGGGGTTCCTAACATAAGCTACCATTCATACAAAAATAATATTAAAATGGATTTTATTAAATTTAAGAGTACAAAAATGAGTTAGTCCTGTGTTAAAAATAGTTCAAATACAATAAAATCAATAAATATTAAAAAAAAAACGGAACTGGTCTTTGTGTCAAAACAAGGTATTTCCGCGTGACATTTTGATATGTTCCTAATGAATCCATCCCGAGCTGTAGCATTCATGACGATTTGAGAAGCCTCCGTCACTAATTTAAAACAACTTTCTATTGTCTGTGTGTGACAAGGAAAGTCAACGATATCAAGGTTTAGTTCTTTAGCCTTAATTCTGAGTCCATCATTGGAGACGTGTCGCAAGATCAGTGGAGCTGAGATATCTCACAGTCTCGCTCTCACCAAAGTATTCAATCTCGTGTTTAAGAGGTTAAGTTTTAGTGCTTTAAATACCTTTAGAAAAATGCTCTTCAGCAGCAGCGAGAACCAGGTCTCTGACCTTAATATTTTGCGAGATGTAAGCTCTGGAATATGGTCTCAGTCAGCTAATAACATGGCAATAAGCAAGTTTTCTGAGTGCGCGAAAAAAGCGTTTCTTTCCATCACTGCATCTAAAGGTAGATCTCTGTCTATCAGGTAAAAATTGAGAGTACGTAATTAATTTAAGAAATATGCTTGCCTCCATCTTTAAATTATAGGTTTTGCTTAACAAGAAGCCAAACGCCATTAACATACTCAAGCCGGTATTCTCGATAGCATAATCGAATACTGCTCGCATCTCTGGGATGGCTCCGCAAAGTACTTACTAGGTGCTCTCGACAGGTTGCAGCGACGTGCGGTCCGCATTATTGGGAATCCTGAGGTCACTAACACCCTCGAGCCTTTGCAGTTGCGTAGAGATGTGGCATCTTTGGCGGTTTTTTACCGTCTCTACCAAGGTGAATGTTCTGATGAGCTCTTCCAAGTAATCCCACCCTCTCCTTTCCTATATAGGACAACACGTGCAGGACTTAGATGCCACCCGCATACGGTGCAGAATATTCCATCAAGAACCAAGCGATTCGGCGACTCCTTCTTCGGCCGCACTATTAAGACTTGGAATTCCTTGCCAGCTCACGTGTTTCCTTCCTCCTATAGTCCCGGGTCCTTTAAGCGGGGCGTGCAAAGGCATCTGATGAGGCCGTCAAGCTGAGTGCCACCATTGTAACATGGTACGTGTTGTAAATCCTTCAGTCTATCTATACAATATGCCCTAAGGTAAATTGAGATTCAAGACTGAGTTTCTTCTAGAATACGGGCCTCAGACTTAACATAAGTACTAACTTTCGTTTCGCCGTCAGAAAAAATTGCAGCTGCTTGAGAATTATGTGGTCTCGTTTGGTTTCTCAACAAGTAAAAGCCATCATTTAAAGAAGGAGTCAAGCATATTTTTCAAATGATTAGTTTTGTGTAGATATTTTCGATGTTTATCTGATAGACAGAGATCTATAGATTCAGTGATCGACAATTTTTACGCGCATCCAATAAAATTGCTTATAGCCATGTTATTTGACGATAGAGACCATATTTGAGACTTTGCATTTAGCAAGATATTAAAAGTCAGTGAAGCAGAAAAGAGCACCTCTCCCAGGGTATTTAAAACACCAAAATTTGACTTCTTACCACGAGATTTTGGTTTTTATTTTGAACAAGTACCTAGTCTCACTTCGTGTTGAATTTAGTATTATTTATATTATATCTATAACTGAAACACGTGAATTATCACAAGAAAGTACGGAGTGACACCTTTTTAAGCAATAAAACCGCAATGGAAATGAGACGAACTGCCTCACCATTAAAGTAGAGAATTTGAGAAAAACCAGTCAAAACATTAATTTCGCGCGTTCGAGCCAAACCTATTCTTCATAGGAAATACATTTTTCATTACTTGCAAATCGTAAATTGGTGTGTTTTAATATCATTTTAATTACAAAATAAAATGTGATTAATGTAAAAAAATAATAATAGACGATATGCACGTCTAGCGAAATGTTAGAGTTTATTTTTAAGTCTTAATCTTAAATCTATATTTAAGAACATTGTAAAATCTCGTGGATTATACAAATTGTGCATGAAATATCTCATCGTTTCATTGTCAACTCCCGAAACAAAAACCAGTCTTTAAACTACATGCAAGAGGTCCTTGAACTAAAAGGCCACTGCAATCTCCGAGAGATTATCCAGATACCTATCTTTATGTAAAACATTGTAACGTATTCATTATTAATATCAGTTACATTCTTTCTTACAACTCTGTTTGTGGGCGTGGGTGCCATCTGACCTCCCAACCCCAGGAACAGTTTTTTTTTATAATTTTTTTATACGTTACAACATATCGTCAACTAACTTTAACGAAACACATTTATCCGACAACCCGGGTTCCCAAAAATGTATTTTTAAGGCCGGCACAAAACACCCAAATAAAACTTTAAATAACACGAAAACGGCAATATCGGCTAGTGGGGGAATTTTTCCACCGTACGTGGTTTATAAAGCTGAGAACTTATGAACTAATTGGTATGCCAATGGTCCTGAAGGAGCGCGATATAACAGAACCAAATCCGCTTGGTTTGATGCAGAGACTTTTGAGGATTGGTTCAACTCAATAATTGTTCCATGGGCTGAAAAAACTACGGATCCAAAGGTCTTGATCGGAGACAATTTATCATCACATATGAACATTAGGTATAATATCTAAGTGTCAAGAGCTCAATGTACGATTTATTTTCTTACCACCGAATTCCACGCATCACACTCAGCTTCTTGATGTGGCTTTCTTTGGCCCATTAAGGTGCGTACAAATTATAATATATAACAAATTATATATTGTTATATATTTATATATATAACAATGTTATATAACATGTTTTATTACTGTAGACACTGAAGTTAGTACAATGTTGCAAAGTTATAAAACAATGTTAGATGATGTGGACGTGTTATATAACACAAGTTATACAACATGTTACATGATCTGTACGCACCTCTAAAGGTGGGTACTGACCGGCGTTACGGGGCGTAATGTTGCGTGTTACACCGCGAGCATTCGTGCAGTCAGTACGTCGTGTTACGGGGAAACCAGCCAGCAACGAGCCGCTCGTTGCTCGCTTTGAGTGCTCCATCCAACTGTCGGTTTTTTGGCGAATCCTTTGAGTGTTACGCGGTTCGGTCAGTACGCTCTTGCAAGTCGTCCCGAGCGCACGCGCGTCTCGAGTAATCACACGTCGTCCCTCTCGTATTTATTTCTTAAAACATGGAGTGGCACAAAGAAAAAACTCTGTATTTTATAGAAAAATACAGAAGGAAGTGTTGTGGAACCCAGCTCATCCAGAGCATTATAACAAACTCAAGAAAGAAGACGCTTGGAATAGATTGGCTTTATTACTCGACAGCGAAAGAGAAACATGTAAAAAGAAAATGACAAGTTTACATGGACTGGGTAAAACATATATTTACAAAAATCTAAGAGTATGCTGCAAGCACTTTAGGGCTGTTTATTTGTACCCAAAAAATCTTTGTAAATTTGCTGTACCAGAACTACTAATGCCAGGTAAATATCAAATATTTCCAGCTAAGTTAAATTTCTTGACTGAATTATGTGTATCTTTTTTAGGGTTCCGTAGCCAAATGGCAAAAAACGGAACCCTTATAGATTCATCATGTCTGTCCGTCCGTCCGTATGTCACAGCACAACCACTTTTCTCCGAAACTATAAGACCTATGCTGTTAAACTTGGTGAGAAGATGTATTCTGTGGACCGCATTAAGAATTTCACACAAAAATAAAAAAAAGCATTAAATTTTGGGGGTCCCTATACTTCGAACTGAAACTCAAAATTTTTTTTTTTCATCAAACCCCGTGTGGGGTATCTATAGATAGGTCTTTAAAAATGCTATCGAGGTTTCTTACATAATTTTTTTCTAAACTGAATAGTTTGCGCGAGAGATGATAAAAATCAAAAAAAAAATATGATGTAAGTTGCCATGCAAACTTCCACTAAAAATTGGTTCGAACAAGATCCAGTGAGTAGTTTTTTTTTTTAATACGTCATAAACTGCAATTTTCGCCTTTGCTACTACGGAACCCTTCATGGGCGAGTCCGACTCGCACTTGGCCGATTTTATTTATATTACTTAGGACCTAAGTTATGTGTCTGTAAATGCATGCAGTTCAAAATGTCTCAAAAAGTTAGGGAAGGTCTCCTAAGAACGGATGGACGGATGGACGGACGGACGGACGGACGGACGGACGGACGGACGGACGGACGGACGGACGGACGGATGGATGGATGGATGGAACTTTATAACTTAAGCTTTATTTATTTTCAGGTCATAACCCGCAAGTAACGGAGGGACATTTTCCCTCTACTTCTTCACCATTCGCTGAGACTCTCCTTCCTTCGACATCTGCAGTACTGCATCACTTGGAATGCACTGTTGCAGGAGCCGAAGTTATGAGAATTCGGTTAGAACACAATTATTCAGGTAAAGTTTCTTCTATGTGAAAATAG